>CM077641.1:57472500-58722500 GCA_039660915.1 Euphorbia tirucalli
CCATCGTGGGTAACCTAAACCCCATGTCAGGCCTATATTTGCTTCCACCTCTCGACTACAGCAGATCCGGTATAGGTAACCTAAACCCGGTGTCAGGCTTAGATTTGCTTCCATCACAACTTCAGCAGATCCATCGCGAGTAACCTAAACCCAGTGTCAGGCTTAAATTTGCTTCCACCTCTCGACTTTAGCAGATCCATCGAGGGTAACAAAAGCCCGGTGTCAGGCTTAGATTTGCTTCCACCTTTCGACTTCAGCAGATCCGTTGTGGGTAACCTAAACCTAGGGTCAGGCTTAGATTTGCTTCCACCTCTCGACTTCACCATATCCGTCGTGGGTAACCTAAACCTGTTATCAGGCTTAGATTTGCTTCCATCTGAACTTCAGCAGATCCATCGCGGGTAACCTAAACCCGGTGTCAGGCTTAGATTTGCTTCCATCTCAACTTCAGCAGATCCGTCGCGGGTAACCTAAACCCAGTGTCAGGCTTAGATTTGCTTCTACCTCTCAACTTCAGCAGATCAGTCACGGGTAACCTAAACTTGGTGTCAGGCTTAGATTTGCTTCCATTTCAACTTCAACAGATCCGTCACGGGTAACCTAAACTCGGTGTCAGGCTTAGATTTGCTTCCACCTCTTGACTTCAGCAGATCCGTCGCGGGCAACAAAAACCCGGTCAGGCTTAGATTTGCTTCTACCTCTCGACTTCAGCAGATCCGTCGCAGGTAACCTAAACCTGTTATCAGGCTTAGATTTGCTTCCATCTGAACTTCAGCAGATCCATCGCGGGTAACCTAAACCCGGTGTCAGGCTTAGATTTGCTTCCATCTCAACATCAGCAGATCCATCGTGGGTAACCTAAACCCCATGTCAGGCCTATATTTGCTTCCACCTCTCGACTACAGCAGATCCGGTATAGGTAACCTAAACCCGGTGTCAGGCTTAGATTTGCTTCCATCACAACTTCAGCAGATCCATCGCGAGTAACCTAAACCCAGTGTCAGGCTTAAATTTGCTTCCACCTCTCGACTTTAGCAGATCCATCGAGGGTAACATAAGCCCGGTGTCAGGCTTAGATTTGCTTCCACCTTTCGACTTCAGCAGATCCGTTGTGGGTAACCTAAACCTAGTGTCAGGCTTAGATTTGCTTCCACCTCTCGACTTCACCATATCCGTCGTGGGTAACCTAAACCCAGTGTCAGGCTTAGATTTGCTTCCACCTCTCGACTTCAGCAGATCAGTCGCGGGTAACCTAAACTCGGTGTTAGGCTTAGATTTGCTTCCATTTCAACTTCAACAGATCCGTCATGGGTAACCTAAACTCGGTGTCAGGCTTAGATTTGCTTCCACCTCTTGACTTCAGCAAATCCGTCGCGTGTAACAAAAACCCGGTCAGGCTTAGATTTGCTTCTACCTCTCGACTTCAGCAGATCCTTCACGAGTAACCTAAACCAGGAGTCAGGCTTAGATTTGCTTCCATCACAACTTCAGTAGATCCGTCGCGGGTAACCTAAACCCGGTGTCAGGCTTAGATTTGCTTCAATCTCAACATCAGCAGATCCATCGTGGGTAACCTAAACCCTGTGTCAGGCTTTGTTTGCTTCCACCTCTCGACTACAGCAGATCTGGCGCGGGTAACCTAAACTCGGTGTCAGGCTTAAATTTGCTTCCACCTCTCGACTTCACCAGATCCATCGAGGGTAACATAAGCCAGGTGTCAGGCTGAGATTTGCTTCCACCTTTCAACTTCAGCAGATCCGTCGCGGGTAACCTAAACCCGGTGTCAGGCTTAGATTTGCTTCCACCTCTTGACTTCACCTGATCCATCGTGGGTAACCTAAACTAGGTGTCAGGCTTAGATTTGCTTCCATATCAACTTTAGCAGATCCGTAGCGGGTAACCTAAACCCGGTGTTAGGCTTAGATTTGCGTCCATCTCTCGACTTCAGCAGATCCGTCGCGGGTAACCTAAACCCGGTATCAGGCTTAGATTTGCTTCCACCTCTCAACTTCACCAGATCCGTCGTGGGTAACCTAAACCTGGTGTCAAGTATAGATTTGCTTCCCCCTCCCGACTTCAGCAGATACGTCGTGGGTAACGTAAACCTGGTGTCATGCTTAGATTTGCTTCCATCATAACTTCAGCAGTTCCGTCACGGGTAACCAAAACCCAGTGTCAGGCTTAGATTTGCTTCCACCTCTAGACTACAGCAGATCCATCGTGGGTAACCTAAACCCGGTGCCAGGCTTAGATTTGCTTCCATCTCAGCGTCAGAAGATCCATCGCAGGTAACCTAATCCCGGTGTCATGCTTAGATTTGCTTCCACCTCTCAACTACAGCAGACCTGTCACGGGTAACCTAAACCTGGTGTCAGGCTTAGATTTGCTTCCATCTCAACTTCAGCAGACCCGTCGTGGGTAACCAAAACCCGGTGTGAGGCTTAGATTTTCTTCCACCGCTTGACTTTAGCAAATCCGTCACAGGTAACCTAAACCCGGTGTCAGGCTTAGATTTGCGTCCATCTCAACTTCAGCAGATCCGTCGAGGGTAACCTAAACCCAGTGTCAGGCTTAGATTTGCTTCCACCTCTCGACTTCAGCAGATCAGTCGCGGGTAACCTAAACCCGGTGTCAGGCTTAGATTTGCTTCCATTTCCACTTCAACAGATCCATCACGGGTAACCTAAACTCGGTGTCAGGCTAAGATTTCCTTCTACCTCTTGACTTCAGCAAATCCATCGCGTGTAACAAAAATCCGGTCAGGCTTAGATTTGCTTCTACCTCTCGACTTCAGCAGATCCATCACGGGTAACCTAAACCTGGAGTCAGGCTTAGATTTGCTTCCATCAGAACTTTAGCAGATCCGTCGCGGGTAACCTAAACAAAGTGTCAGGCTTAAATTTGCTTCCACCTCTCGACTTTAGCAGATCCGTAGCGAGTAACCTAAACCCGGTGTCAGGCTTAGATTTGCTTCCACCTCTCGACTTCAGCAGATCCGTCGTGGGTAGCCTAAACCCGGTGTCAGGCTTAGATTTGCTTCCACCTCTCGACTTCAACAGATCCGTCGTGGGTAACCTAAACCTGGTGTTAGGCTTAGATTTGCTTCCATCATAACTTCAGCAGTTCCGTCACGGGTAACCAAAACCCAGTGTTAGGCTTAGATTTGCTTCCACCTCTAGACTACAACAGATCCATCATGGGTAACCTAAACCTGGTGCCAGGCTTAGATTTGCTTCCATCTCAGCTTCAGAAGATCCATCGCAGGTAACCTAAACCCGGTGTCAAGCTTAGATTTGCGTCCACCTCTCAACTACAGCAGACCTATCACGGGTAACCTAAACCTGGTATCAGGGTTAGATTTGCTTTCATCTCAACTTCAGCAAATTTGTCGTGGGTAACCTAAACCCGGTGTGAGGCTTAGATTTGCTTCCACCGCTCGACTTTAGCAAATCCGTCGCAGGTAACCTAAACCCGGTGTCAGGCTTAGATTTTCTTCCATCTCAACTTCAGCAGATCCGTCGAGGGTAACCTAAACCCAGTGTCAGGCTTAGATTTGCTTCCACCTCTCAACTTCAGCAGATCAGTCACGGGTAACCTAAACTCGGTGTCAGGCTTAGATTTGCTTCCATTTCAACTTCAACAGATCCGTCACGGGTAACCTAAACTCGGTGTCAGGCTTAGATTTGCTTCCACCTCTTGACTTCAGCAGATCTGTCGCGGGTAACAAACACCCGGTCAGGCTTAGATTTGCTTCTACCTCTCGACTTCAGCAGATCCGTCGCAGGTAACCTAAACCTGTTATCAGGCTTAGATTTGCTTCCATCTGAACTTCAGCAGATCCATCGCGGGTAACCTAAACCCGGTGTCAGGCTTAGATTTGCTTCCATCTCAACATCAGCAGATCCATCGTGGGTAACCTAAACCCTATGTCAAGCCTATATTTGCTTCCACCTCTCCACTACAGCAGATCCGGTATGGGTAACCTAAACCCGGTGTCAGGCTTAGATTTGCTTCCATCACAACTTCAGCAGATCCATCGCGAGTAACCTAAACCCAGTGTCAGGCTTAAATTTGCTTCCACCTCTCGACTTTAGCAGATCCATCGAGGGTAACATAAGCCCGGTGTCAGGCTTAGATTTGCTTCCACCTTTCGACTTCAGCAGATCCGTTGTGGGTAACCTAAACCTAGTGTCAGGCTTAGATTTGCTTCCACCTCTCGACTTCACCATATCCGTCGTGGGTAACCTAAACCCAGTGTCAGGCTTAGATTTGCTTCCACCTCTCGACTTCAACAGATCCGCCACGGGTAACCTAAACTCGGTGTCAGGCTTAGATTTTCTTCCACCTCTTGACTTCAGCAAATCCGCCGCGTGTAACAAAAACCCGGACAGGCTTAGATTTGCTTCTACCTTTGGACTTCAGCAGATCCTTCATGAGTAACCTAAACCTGGAGTCAGGCTTAGATTTGCTTCCATCAGAACTTCAGCAGATCCGTCGCGGGTAACCTAAACCCGGTGTCAGGCTTAGATTTGCTTCAATCTCAACATCAGCAGATCCATCGTGGGTAACCTAAACACTGTGTCAAGCTTATATTTGCTTCCACCTCTCGACTACAGCAGATCCGGTGCGGGTAACCTAAACTCGGTGTTAGGCTTAAATTTGCTTCCACCTCTCGACTTCACCAGATCCATCGAGGGTAACATAAGCCAGGTGTCAGGCTGAGATTTGCTTCCACCTTTCAACTTCAGCAGATCCGTCGCGGGTAACCTAAACCCAGTGTCAGGCTTAGATTTGCTTCCACCTCTCGACTTCACCTGATCCGTCGTGGGTAACCTAAACCAGGTGTCAGGCTTAGATTTGCTTCCATATCAACTTTAGCAGATCCGTAGCGGGTAACCTAAACCCGGTGTTAGGCTTAGATTTGCGTCCATCTCTTGACTTCAGCAGATCCGTCGCGGGTAACCTAAACCAGGTATCAGGCTTAGATTTGCTTCCACCTCTCAACTTCACCAGATCCGTCCTGGGTAACCTAAACCTGGTGTCAAGTATAGATTTGCTTCCCCCTCCCGACTTCAGCAGATCCGTCGTGGGTAACCTAAACCTGGTGTCATGCTTAGATTTGCTTCAATAACTTTAGCAGTTCCGTCACGGGTAACCAAAACCCAGGGTCAGGCTTAGATTTGCTTCCACCTCTAGACTACAGCAGATCCATCATGGGTAACCTAAACCCGGTGCCAGGCTTAGATTTGCTTCCATCTCAGCATCAGAAGATCCATCGCAGGTAACCTAATCCCGGTGTCAAGCTTAGATTTGCTTCCACCTCTCAACTACAGCAGACCTGTCACGGGTAACCAAAACCTGGTGTCAGGCTTAGATTTGCTTCCATCTCAACTTCAGCAGACTCGTCGTGGGTAACCAAAACCTTATGTGAGGCTTAGATTTTCTTCCACCGCTCGACTTTAGCAAATCCGTCGCAGGTAACCTAAACCCGGTGTCAGGCTTAGATTTGCGTCCATCTCAACTTCAGCAGATCCGTCGAGGGTAACCTAAACCCAGTGTTAGGCTTAGATTTGCTTCCACCTCTCGACTTCAGCAGATCAGTCGCGGGTAACCTAAGCCCGGTGTCAGGCTTAGATTTGCTTCCATTTCCACTTCAACAGATCCATCACGGGTAACCTAAACTCGGTGTCAGGCTTAGATTTGCTTCTACCTCTCGACTTCAGCAGATCCATCACGGGTAACCTAAACCTGGAGTCAGGCTTAGATTTGCTTCCATCAGAACTTCAGCAGATCCGTCGCGGGTAACCTAAACCCGGTGTCAGGCTTAGATTTTCTTCCATCTCAACCACAGCAGATCCATCGTGGGTAACCTAAACCCTGTGTCAGGCTTATATTTGCTTCCACCTCTCGACTACAGCAAATCCATCACGGGTAACCTAAACCCGGTGCCAGGCTTAGATTTGCTTCCATCTCAACTTCAGCAGATCCATCGCGAGTAACCTAAACCCAGTGTCAGGCTTAAATTTGCTTCCACCTCTCGACTTCAGCAGATCCATCAAGGGTAACATATGCCCGGTGTCAGGCTTAGATTTGCTTCCACCTCTCGACTTCACCAGATCCGTCGTGGGTAACCTAAACCTGATGTCAGGCTTAGATTTGCTTCCATCTCCACTTCAGCAGATCCGTAGCGGGTAACCTAAACTCGGTGTCAGGCTTAGATTTGCTTCCACCTCTCGACTTCAGCAGATCCGTCGCGGGTAATCTAAACCCAGTGTCAGGATTAGATTTGCTTCAACTTCTCGACTTCAGCAGATTCGTCGCGGGTAACGTAAACCTGGTGTCAGGCTTAGATTTGCTTCCCCCTCTCGACTTCAGCAGATCCGTCATGGGTAACCTAAACCCGCTGTCAGGCTTAGATTTGCTTCCATCTTTACTTCAGCAGTTCTATCACGGGTAACCAAATCCCAATGTCAGGCTTAGATTTGCTTACATCCCAACTTCAGCAGATCCGTCACGGGTAACCTAAACCCTGTGTCAAGCATAGATTTGCTTCCACGTCTTGACTTCAGCAGATCAGTCGCGGGTGACCAAAACCCACTATCAAGCTTATATTTGCTTCCACCTCTCGACTTCAGCAGATCCATCATGGGTAACCTAAAGCATGTGTCAGGCTTAGATTTGCTTCCATCTCCACTTCAGCAGATACTTCGCGGGTAACCTAAACCCGGTGTCAGGCCTAGCTTTGCTTCCACCTCTCGACTTCAGCAGATCAGTCACGGGTAACCAAAACCTGGTGTCAGGCTTGGATTTGCTTCCATATCAACTTCAACAGATCCATCACGAGTAACCTAAACTCAGTGTCAGGCTTAGATTTGCTTCCACCTCCTGACTTCAGTATATCAGTCGCGGGTGACCAAAACCCGGTGTCAGGCTTAGATTTGCTTCCACCTCTCGACTTCAGCAAATCCATCGCGGGTAACCTAAACCCTGTGTCAGGCATAGATTTGCTTCCATCTCCACTTCAGCAGATACTTCGCGGGTAACCTAAACCCGGTGTCAGGCCTAGCTTTGCTTCCACCTCTCGACTTCAGCAGATCAGTCACGGGTAACCAAAACCTGGTATCAGGCTAGGATTTGCTTCCATATCAACTTCAACAGATCCATCACGAGTAACCTAAACTCAGTGTCAGGCTTAGATTTGCTTCCACCTCCTGACTTCAGGAGATCAGTCGCGGGTGACTAAAACCCGGTGTCAGGCTTAGATTTGCTTCCACCTCTCGACTTCAGCAAATCCATCATGGGTAACCTAAACCCGATGTTAGGCTTAGATTTGCATCCATCATAACTTTTGCAGTTTCATCACGGGTAACCAAAACCCAGTGTCAGGCTTAGATTTACTTCCGCCTCTAGACTACAACAGATCCATCGTGGCTAACCTAAACCCGGTGCCAGGCTTTGATTTGCTTCCATCACAACTTCAGCAGATCCATCGCAGGTAACCTAAACCCGGTGTCAAGCTTAGATGTGATTCCACCTCTCAACTACATTAGACCTGTCACGGGTAACCTAAACCTGGTGTCAGGCTTAGATTTGCTTCCGTCTCAACTTCAGCAGATCCATCGCGGGTAACCTAAACCAGGTGTCAAGCTTAGATTTGCATCCACCTCTCAACCACAGCACACCTGTCACGGGTAACCAAAACCCGCTGTCTGGCTTAGATTTGCTTCCATCTCAACTTCAACAGATTTGTCGTAGGTAACATAAACCAGGTGTCAGGCTTACATTTGTTTCCACCTCTTGACTTCAGTAGATCCATCGTGGGTAACGTAAACCTGGTTTCAGGCTTAGATTTGCTTCTAGCTCTCGACTACAGCAGATCCATCGCGGGTAACCTAAAGCCAGTGTCAGGCATAGATTTGCTTCCATCTCCACTTCAGCAGATCCCTTGCGGGTCACCTAAACCCGGTGTCAGGCTTAGATTTGCTTCCACCTCTCGACTTCACCTGATCCATCTTAGGTAACCTAAACCAGGTGTCAGGCGTAGATTTGCTTCCATCTCAACTTCAGCAGATCCGTAGCGGGTAACCTAAACCCAGTGTCAGGCTTAGATTTGCTTCCACCTCTCGACTTCAGCAGATCCGTCGCGGGTAACCTAAACTCGGTGTCAGGCTTAGATTTGCTTCCACCTCTCAACTTCACCAGATCCGTAGTGTGTAACCTAAACCTGGTGTCAAGCATAGATTTGCTTCCCCCTCTCGACTTCAGCAGATCTGTCATGGGTAACCTAAACCTGGTGTCAGGCTTAGATTTGCTTTCATCTCAGCTTCAGAAGATCCTTCGCAGGTAACCTAAACCCGGTGTCAAGCTTAGATTTGCTTCCACCTCTCAACTACAGCAGACCTGTCACGGATAACCTTAACCTGGTGTCAGGCTTAGATTTGCTTCCATCTCAACTTCAGCAGATCCGTCGTGGGTAACCTAAACCCGGTGTGAGGCTTAGATTTGCTTCCACCGCTCGACTTTAGCAAATCCGTCGCAGGCAACCAAAACCCAGTGTCAGGCTCAGATTTGCTTCCATCTCAACTTCAGCAGATCCGTCGAAGGTAACCTAAACCCAGTGTCAGGCTTAGATTTACTTCCACCTCTCGACTTCTGCAGATTAGTCGCGGGTAACCTAAACCCGGTGTCAGGCTTAGATTTGCTTCCATTTCAACTTCAACAGGTCCATCACGGGTAACCTAAACTCGGTGTCAGGCTTAGATTTGCTTCCACCTCTTATCTTCAGCAAATCCATCACGTGTAACAAAATCCGGTCAGGCTTAGATTTGCTTCTACCTCTCGACTTCAGCAGATCCATCACGGGTAACCTAAACCTGGAGTCAGGCTTAGATTTGCTTCCATCAGAACTTCAGCAGATCCGTCGCGGGTAACCTAAACCAGGTGTCAGGCTTAGATTTGCTTCCATCTCAACATCAGCAGATCCATCGTGGGTAACCTAAACCTGGAGTCACGCTTAGATTTGCTTCCATCAGAACTTCAGCAGATCCGTCGCGGGTAACCTAAACCTGGTGTAAGGCTTAGATTTGCTTCCATCTCAACATCAGCAGATCCATCGTGGGTAACCTAAACCCTGTGTCAGGCTTATATTTCCTTCCACCTCTCGACTACAGTAGATCCGGCGCAGGTAACCTAAACCCTGTGTCAGGCATAGATTTGCTTCCATCTCTACTTCAACAGATCCTTCGCGGGTAACCTAAACCCAGTGTCAGGCTTAGATTTGATTCCACCTCTCGACTTCAGCAGATCCATCGTGGGTAACCTAAACCCGGTGTCAGGCTTAGATTTGCTTCCATCTTAACTTTAGCAGATCTGTCGCGGGTAACCTAAGCTTTGTGTCAGGCTTAGATTTGCTTCCACCTCTTGACTTCAGCAGATCAGTCACAGGTGACCAAAACCCGGTGTCAGGCTTAGATTTGCTTCCCCCTCTCGACTTCAGCAGATCCATAACGGGTAACCTAAACCCGGTGTTAGGCTTAGATTTGCTTCCATCTCAACTTCAGCAGATCCGTCACGGGTAACCTAAACCCGATGTCAGGCTTATATTTGCTTCCACCTCTTGACTGCAGTAGATCCGTCGTGGGTAACCTAAACCTGGTGTCAGGCTTATATTTGCTTCCACCTCTCGACTTCAGCAGATCCGTCATGGGTAACCTAAACCCGATGTCAAGCTTAGATTTGCTTCCATCATAACCTCAGCAGTTC
Organism: Euphorbia tirucalli; assembly: GCA_039660915.1. Taxonomy (NCBI): domain Eukaryota; kingdom Viridiplantae; phylum Streptophyta; class Magnoliopsida; order Malpighiales; family Euphorbiaceae; genus Euphorbia; species Euphorbia tirucalli. The sequence continues at coordinate 57,482,263 of CM077641.1, forward strand.
CGTCACGGATAACCAAAACCCAGTGTCAGGCTTAGATTTGCTTCCGCATCTAGACAACAGTAGATCCATCGTGGCTAACCTAAACCCGGTGCCAAGCTTAGATTTGCTTCCATCACAACTTCAGCAGATCCATGGCAGGTAACCTAAACCCGGTGTCAAGCTTAGATTTGATTCCACCTCATAACTACAGCAGACCTGTCACGGGTAACCTAAACCTGGTGTCAGGCTTAGATTTGCTTCTATCTCAACTTCAGCAGATCCGTCGCCGGTAACCTAAACCCGGTGTTAGGCTTAGATTTGGTTCCACCTCTCGACTTTAGCAGATCCGTCATGGGTAACCTAAACCCAGTGTCAGGCTTAGATTTGCTTCCCCCTCTCGACTTTAGCAGATCCGTCATGGGTAACCTAAACCCGAAGTCAGGCTTAGATTTGCTTCCATCTTAACTTCAGCAGTTCCATCGCGGGTAACCAAATCCCAATGTCAGGCTTAGATTGGCTTCCACCTCTAGACTACAGCAGATCCATCGCGGGTAACCTAAACCCGATGTCAGGCTTAGATTTGCTTCCACCTCTTGACTTCAGTAGATCCATCGCGGGTAATGTAAACCTGGTTTCAGGCTTAGATTTCCTTCCAGCTCTCGACTTCAGCAGATCCATAGGGTAACCTAAACCCTGTGTCAGGCATAGATTTGCTTCCATCCCCACTTCAGCAGATCCTTTGCGGTCACCTAAACCCGGTGTCAGGCTTAAATTTGCTTCCACCTCTCGACTTCACCTGATCCGTCGTGGGTATCCTAAACCAGGTGTCAGCTTAGATTTGCTTCCATCTCTACTTCAGCAGATCCGTAGCGGGTAACCTAAACCCGGTGTCAGGCTTAGATTTGCTTCCACCTCTCGACTTCACCAGATCCGTCGTGGGTAACCTAAACCCGATGTGAGGCTTAGATTTGCTTCCACCGCTAGACTTTAGCAAATCCGTCGCAGGTAACCTAAACCCAGTGTCAGGCTTAGATTTGCTTCCATCTCAACTTCAGCAGATCCGTCGAGGGTAACCTAAACCCAGTGTCAGGCTTAGATTTGCTTCCACCTCTCGACTTCAGCAGATCAGTCGTGGGTAACCTAAACCCGGTGTCAGGCTTAGATTTGCTTCCATTTCAACTTCAACAGATCCATCACGGGGTAACCTAAACTCGGTGTCAGGCTTAGATTTGCTTCCACCTATTGACTTCAGCAAATCCATCGCGTGTAACAAAAATCTGGTCAGGCTTAGATTTGCTTCTACCTCTCGACTTCAGCAGATCCATCACGGGTAACCAAAACCTGGAGTCAGGCTTAGATTTGCTTCCATCAGAACTTTAGCAGATCCATCGCGGGTAACCTAAACTCGGTGTCAGGCTTAGATTTGCTTCCATCTCAACATCAGCAGATCCATCGTGGGTAACCTAAACCTGGAGTCAGGCTTAGATTTGCTTCCATCAGAACTTCAGCTGATCCGTCGCGGGTCACCTAAACCCGGTGTAAGGCTTAGATTTGCTTCCACCGCTCGACTTTAGCAAATCCGTCGCAGGTAACCTAAACCCGGTGTCAGGCTTAGATTTGCTTCCATCTCAACTTCAGCAGATCCGTCGAGGGTAACTTAAACCCAGTGTCAGGCTTAGATTTGCTTCCACCTCTCGACTTCAGCAGATCAGTCGTGGGTAACCTAAACCCGATGTCAGGCTTAGATTTGCTTCCATTTCAACTTCAACAGATCCATCACGGGGTAACCTAAACTCGGTGTCAGGCTTAGATTTGCTTCCACCTATTGACTTCAGCAAATCCATCGCGTGTAACAAAAATCTGGTCAGGCTTAGATTTGCTTCTACCTCTCGACTTCAGCAGATCCATCACGGGTAACCAAAACCTGGAGTCAGGCTTAGATTTGCTTCCATCAGAACTTTAGCAGATCCATCGCGGGTAACCTAAACTCGGTGTCAGGCTTAGATTTGCTTCCATCTCAACATCAGCAGATCCATCGTGGGTAACCTAAACCTGGAGTCAGGCTTAGATTTGCTTCCATCAGAACTTCAGCAGATCCGTCGCGGGTAACCTAAACCCGGTGTAAGGCTTAGATTTGCTTCCACCGCTCGACTTTAGCAAATCCGTCGCAGGTAACCTAAACCCGCTGTCAGGCTTAGATTCGCTTCCATCTCAACTTCAGCAGATCCGTCGAGGGTAACCTAAACCCAGTGTCAGGCTTAGATTTGCTTCCACCTCTCGACTTCAGCAGATCAGTCGTGGGTAACCTAAACTCGGTGTCAGGCTTAGATTTGCTTCCATTTCAACTTCAACAGATCCATCACGGGTAACCTAAACTCGTTGTCAGGCTTAGATTTGCTTCCACCTCTTGACTTCAGTAAATCCATCGCGTGTAACAAAAATCTGGTCAGGCTTAGATTTGCTTCTACCTCTCGACTTCAGCAGATCCATCACGGGTAACCAAAACCAGGAGTCAGGCTTAGATTTGCTTCCATCAGAACTTCAGCAGATCCATCGCGGGTAACCTAAACTCGGTGTCAGGCTTAGATTTGCTTCCATCTCAACATCAGCAGATCCATCGTGGGTATCCTAAACCTGGAGTCAGGCTTAGATTTGCTTCCATCAGAACTTCAGCAGATCCGTCGCGGGAAACCTAAACCCAGTGTAAGGCTAAGATTTGCTTCCATCTTAACATCAGCAGATCCATCGTGGGTAACCTAAACCCTATGTCAGGCATATATTTCCTTCCACCTCTCGACCACAGTAGATCCGGCGTTGGTAACCTAAACCCTGTGTCAGGCATAGATTTGCTTCCATCTCTACTTCAACAGATCCTTCGTGGGTATCCTAAACCCGGTGTCAGGCTTAGATTTGCTTCCACCTCTCGACTTCAGCAGATCCATCGTGGGTAACCTAAACCCGGTGTCAGGCTTAGATTTGCTTCCATCTTAAATTCAGCAGATCCGTCGCGGGTAACCTAAACTCTGTGTCAGGCTTAGATTTGCTTCCACCTCTTGACTTCAGCAGATCAGTCACAGGTGACCAAAACCCGGTGTCAGGCTTAGATTCGCTTCCCCCTCTCGACTTCAACAGATCCATCACGGGTAACCTAAACCCGGTATCAGGCTTAGATTTGCTTCCATCTCAACTTCAGCAGATCCATCACGGGTAACCTAAACCCGGTGTCAGGCTTATATTTTCTTCCACCTCTAGACTGCAGTACGTCCGTGGTGGGTAACCTAAACCTGGTGTCAGGCTTATATTTGCTTCCCCCTCTCGACTTCAGCAGATCCGTCCTGGGTAACCTAAACCCGATGTCAGGCTTAGATTTGCTTCCATCATAACTTCAGCAGTTCCGTCACGGGTAACCAAAACCCAGTGTCAGGCTTAGATTTGCTTGCGCCTCTAGACTACAGTTGATCCATCGTGGCTAACCTAAACCCGGTGCCAGGCTTAGATTTGCTTCCATCACAACTTCAGTAGATCCATCGCAGGTAACCTAAACCCGGTGTCAAGCTTAGATTTGATTCCACCTCATAACTACAGCAGACCTGTCACGGGTAACCTAAACCTGGTGTCAGGCTTAGATTTGCTTCCATCTCAACTTTAGCAGATCCGTCGACGGTAACCTAAACCCGGTGTTAGGCTTAGATTTGGTTCCACCTCTCGACTTCAGCAGATCCGTCGCGGGTAACCTAAACCCGGTGTCAGGCTTAGATTTACTTCCCCCTCTCGACTTTAGCAGATCCGTCATGGGTAACCTAAGCCCGGTGTCAGGCATAGATTTGCTTCCATCTTAACTTCAGCAGTTCCATCGCGGGTAACCAAATCCCAGTGTCAGGCTTAGATTTGCTCCCACCTCTAGACTACAGCAGATCCATCGCGGGTAACCTAAACCCGATGTCAGGCTTAGATTTGCTTCCATCTCAACTTCAGCAGATCCATCGCGGGTAACCTAAACCAGGTGTCAAGCTTAGATTTGCATCCACCTCTCAACTGCAGCACACCTGTCACGGGTAACCAAAACCCGCTGTCAGGCTTAGATTTGCTTCCATCTCAACTCCAGCAGATCCGTCGCCGGTAACCTAAACCCGGTGTTAGGCTTAGATTTTGTTCCACCTCTCGACTTTAGTAGATCCGTCGCGGGTAACCTAAACCCAGTGTCAGGCTTAGATTTGCTTCCCCCTCTCGACTTTAGCAGATCCGTCATGGGTAACCTAAACCCGAAGTCAGGCTTAGATTTGCTACCATCTTAACTTCAGCAGTTCCATAGTGGGTAACCAAATCCCAGTGTCAGGCTTAGATTTGCTTCCACCTCTAGACTACAGCAGATCCATCGCGGGTAACCTAAACCCGATGTCAGGCTTAGATTTGCTTCCACCTCTTGACTTCAGTAGATCCATCGCGGGTAATGTAAACCTGGTTTTAGGCTTAGATTTCCTTCCAGCTCTCGACTTCAGCAGATCCATAGGGTAACCTAAACCCTGTGTCAGGCATAGATTTGCTTCCATCCCCACTTCAGCAGATCCTTTGCGGTCACCTAAACCCGGTGTCAGGCTTAAATTTGCTTCCACCTCTCGACTTCACCTGATCCGTCGTGGGTAACCTAAACCAGGTGTCAGGCTTAGATTTGCTTCCATCTCTACTTCAGCAGATCCGTAGCGGGTAACCTAAACCCGGTGTCAGGCTTAGATTTGCTTCCACCTCTCGACTTCACCAGATCCGTCGTGGGTAACCTAAACCCGATGTGAGCCTTAGATTTGCTTCCACCGCTAGACTTTAGCAAATCCTTCGCAGGTAACCTAAACCCAGTGTCAGGCTTAGATTTGCTTCCATCTCAACTTCAGCAGATCCGTCGAGGGTAACCTAAACCCAGTGTCAGGCTTAGATTTGCTTCCACCTCTCGACTTCAGCAGATCAGTCGTGGGTAACCTAAACCCGGTGTCAGGCTTAGATTTGCTTCCATTTCAACTTCAACAGATCCATCACGGGTAACCTAAACTCGGTGTCAGGCTTAGATTTGCTTCCACCTCTTGACTTCAGCAAATCCATCGCGTGTAACAAAAATCTGGTCAGGCTTAGATTTGCTTCTACCTCTCGAATTCAGCAGATCCATCACGGGTAACCAAAACCTGGAGTCAGGCTTAGATTTGCTTCCATCAGAACTTCAGCAGATCCATCGCGGGTAACCTAAACTCGGTGTCAGGCTTAGATTTGCTTCCATCTCAACATCAGCAGATCCATCGTGGGTAACCTAAACCTGGAGTCAGGCTTAGATTTGCTTCCATCAGAACTTCAGCAGATCCGTCGCGGGTAACCTAAACCCGGCGTAAGGCTTAGATTTGCTTCCACCGCTCGACTTTAGCAAATCCGTCGCAGGTAACCTAAACCCGGTGTCAGGCTTAGATTTGCTTCCATCTCAACTTCAGCAGATCCGTCGAGGGTAACCTAAACCCAGTGTCAGGCTTAGATTTGCTTCCACCTCTCGACTTCAGCAGATCAGTCGTGGGTAACCTAGGCTTAGATTTGCTTCCATTCCAACTTCAACAGATCCATCACGGGTAACCTAAACTCGGTGTCAGGCTTAGATTTGCTTCCACCTCTTGACTTCAGCAAATCCATCGCGTGTAACAAAAATCTGGTCAGGCTTAGATTTGCTTCTACCTCTCGACTTCAGCAGATCCATCACGGGTAACCAAAACCTGGAGTCAGGCTTAGATTTGCTTCCATCAGAACTTCAACAGATCCATCGCGGGTAACCTAAACTCGGTGTCAGGCTTAGATTTACTTCCATCTCAACATCAGCAGATCCATCGTGGGTAACCTAAACCTGGAGTCAGGCTTAGATTTGCTTCCATCAGAACTTCAGCAGATCCGTCGCGGGTAACCTAAACCCGGTGTAAGGCTTAGATTTGCTTCCACTGCTCGACTTTAGCAAATCCGTCGCAGGTAACCTAAACCCGGTGTCAGGCTTAGATTTGCTTCCATCTCAACTTCAGCAGATCCGTCGAGGGTAACCTAAACCCAGTGTCAGGCTTAGATTTGCTTCCACCTCTCGACTTCAGCAGATCAGTCGTGGGTAACCTAGGCTTAGATTTGCTTCCATTTCAACTTCAACAGATCCATCACGGGTAACCTAAACTCGGTGTCAGGCTTAGATTTGCTTCCACCTCTTGACTTCAGCAAATCCATCGCGTGTAACAAAAATCTGGTCAGGCTTAGATTTGCTTCTACCTCTCGAATTCAGCAGATCCATCACGGGTAACCAAAACCTGGAGTCAGGCTTAGATTTGCTTCCATCAGAACTTCAGCAGATCCATCGCGGGTAACCTAAACTCGGTGTCAGGCTTAGATTTGCTTCCATCTCAACATCAGCAGATCCATCGTGGGTAACCTAAACCTGGAGTCAGGCTTAGATTTGCTTCCATCAGAACTTCAGCAGATCCGTCGCGGGTAACCTAAACCCGGTGTAAGGCTTAGATTTGCTTCCACCGCTGGACTTTAGCAAATCCGTCGCAGGTAACCTAAACCCGGTGTCAGGCTTAGATTTGCTTCCATCTCAACTTCAGCAGATCCGTCGAGGGTAACCTAAACCCAGTGTCAGGCTTAGATTTGCTTCCACCTCTCGACTTCAGCAGATCAGTCGTGGGTAACCTAGGCTTAGATTTGCTTCCATTTCAACTTCAACAGATCCATCACGGGTAACCTAAACTCGGTGTCAGGCTTAGATTTGTTTCCACCTCTTGACTTCAGCAAATCCATCGCGTGTAACAAAAATCTGGTCAGGCTTAGATTTGCTTCTACCTCTCGACTTCAGCAGATCCATCACGGGTAACCAAAACCTGGAGTCAGGCTTAGATTTGCTTCCATCAGAACTTCAGCAGATCCATCGCGGGTAACCTAAACTCGGTGTCAGGCTTAGATTTGCTTCCATCTCAACATCAGCAGATCCATCGTGGGTAACCTAAACCTGGAGTCAGGCTTAGATTTGCTTCCATCAGAACTTCAGCAGATTCGTCGCGGGTAACCTAAACCCGGTGTAAGGCTTAGATTTGCTTCCATCTCAACATCAGCAGATCCATCGTGGGTAACCTAAACCGTATGTCAGGCATATATTTCCTTCCACCTCTCGACTACAGTAGATCCGGCGTTGGTAACCTAAACCCTGTGTCAGGCATAGATTTGCTTCCATCTCTACTTCAACAGATCCTTCGTGGGTAACCTAAACCCGGTGTCAGGCTTAGATTTGCTTCCACCTCTCGACTTCAGCAGATCCATCGTGGGTAACCTAAACCCGGTGTCAGGCATAGATTTGCTTCCATCTTAACTTCAGCAGATCCGTCGCGGGTAACCTAAACTCTGTGTCAGGCTTAGATTTGCTTCCACCTCTTGACTTCAGCAGATCAGTCATGGGTGACCAAAACCCGGTGTCAGGCTTAGATTCGCTTCCCCCTCTCGACTTCAACAGATCCATCACGAGTAACCTAAACCCGGTATCAGGCTTAGATTTGCTTCCATCTCAACTTCAGCAGATCCATCACGGGTAACCTAAACCCGGTGTCAGGCTTATATTTTCTTCCACCTCTAGACTGCTGTAGATCCGTGGTGGGTAACCTAAACCTGGTGTCAGGCTTATATTTGCTTCCCCCTCTCGACTTCAGCAGATCCGTCCTGGGTAACCTATACCCGATGTCAGGCTTAGATTTGCTTCCATCATAACTTCAGCAGTTCCGTCACGGGTAACCAAAACCCAGTGTCAGGCTTAGATTTGCTTCCGCCTCTAGACTACAGCAGATCCATCGTGGCTAACCTAAACCCGGTGCCAGGCTTAGATTTGCTTCCATCACAACTTCAGTAGATCCATCGCAGGTAACCTAAACCCGGTGTCAAGCTTAGATTTTATTCCACCTCATAACTACAGCAGACCTGTCACGGGTAACCTAAACCTGGTGTCAGGCTTAGATTTGCTTCCATCTCAACTTCAGCAGATCCGTCGCCGGTAACCTAAACCCGGTGTTAGGCCTAGATTTGGTTCCACCTCTCGACTTCAGCAGATCCGTCGCGGATAACCTAAACCCGGTGTCAGGCTTAGATTTGCTTCCCCCTCTCGACTTTAGCAGATCCGTCATGGGTAACCTAAACCCGGTGTCAGGCTTAGATTTGCTTCCATCTTAACTTCAGCAGTTCCTGTTGGGAATTAATCGCACAAAACAAAACGCAGCGGAAATAAAAGGATTAATCCCCACCAAGGACCCATGTACATTGCATTGAATTGGAAGGAGGGTTAAAGAATTACCTTAATTCTTTGTAGGTTTTGAATCAATTAGGAACCAAAGTAGCTTCCCTCTACGGTTGATCCACACGGAGCAATTCATTCACCGCGTGCTAGCGCCGGGATTGAAGAACGATTCTTCGAACGAGAGAAGGCCAAAGTTTCGAAAACCTTGGGAGATGGAGAAGGGGAGATTTCGGCTGGCCCCTTGGAGGCTGCAGAAAATCTGCATCTTATGTTAAAAATGACTAGGGTTAGGGTTTTTAGGTTATAAAACTTCCTTTTATATATCCTTTAAACTTAATTATAATTATAACTTAATACCCTTATTAGTTATAATTATAAATTAACCCACACAATTTAATATTAATTCTCAATTAATATTAAATCAATTCCATTTTCCATCATACACATATGTATATTTGATATTATAATTAATTATATCTCTATATAACTGAATTATAATATGTAGCATACTTTATGCAATATTAATCATATTAATATTTATACACATATATAAATATATATATCATTATATATATATTCATTCTCTTTCTCATTCATAAATTATTATCCAATAATAATTTATACCCGAAAAGATGAACTTCATTTTGCTCTTTGTGTGTGACCCCATAGGTTCATATCAATTGGCAATAAGGAAATTACCATAATATACTTATAAGTCATAAGCGGACTCTAGCAAGCCTTTATGACTACCCAATTAATATGATTGGAATGATCCAATACCTATTTATAGAATGTCATATTCCCTTTTGTCTCTTTGATATCATGATTAATCATAAGACATGGTATACTTGTCAATCTTATATAATTAATCATATGCTTTCTCGATCTCAAAGTAAACTGTTTAGACAAATCAATTGATACTCTATCAATTATTTGAGCACGGCCATGCATTTAACAGTCTTACTTATCGAGGGGCCCAGTGATATCGCTCTCTTGATAGAGAGGGACAAAATCTCATATCTGTCACTCACATCCCAAAGCATGAGTCATATTGTACCCAATCACAGCCTTTATAACTACTCTGTTACAAGCAGCGTTTGACTGCGTCAAAGCACAACATGAGTTCATCTCGGAATCAATGGTGACCTCAGGTCAAAGGAATCAGCTAATGACACTACTATAATCAAGATCAGTTGTGACACATGACCATGAACTTGATCTCATAGTGGGTCTCCAGTAACATGTTCTCTAACATATTACCCGTGAGTATAATCTGTATCTGTATACACTATATTCATCTTATGAATATCCATTATCACTCACACTAGTCTTAGTTTGTTATTATTCATATAATAACAATCGACTAGGGATATTTAGAATAACACGATTTATTCATGGATACTTATCATAAATGCTAACATACAAACATAAATGATAATATTAATCTACACTAGATTAATCTTAGAAGTCAAATTACATAATCCAATATTGGCCTTAGGGCACAATCTCCAACAGTTCCATCGCGGGTAACCAAATCCCAGTGTCAGGCTTAGATTTGCTCCCACCTCTAGAGTACAGCAGATCCATCGCGGGTAACCTAAACCCGATGTCAGGCTAAGATTTGCTTCCATCTCAACTTCAGCAGATCCATCGCGGGTAACCTAAACCAGGTGTCAAGCTTAGATTTGCATCCACCTCTCAACTGCAGCACACCTGTCACGGGTAACCAAAACCCGCTGTCAGGCTTAGATTTGCTTCCATCTCAAGTTCAACAGATTCATCGTAGGTAACCTAAACCCGGTGTCAGGCTTAGATTTGTTTCCACCTCTTGACTTCAGTGGATCCATCACGGGTAACGTAAACCCTGTGTCCGGCATAGATTTGCTTCTATCTCCACTTCAGCAGATCCTTTGCGGGTCACCTAAACCCCGTGTCAGGCTTAAATTTGCTTCCACCTCTCGACTTCACCTAATCCGTCGTGGGTAACCGAAACCAGGTGTCAGGCTTAGATTTGCTTCCATCTCAACTTCAGCAGATCCGTAGCGGGTAACCTAAACCCAGTATCAGGCTTAGATTTGCTTCCACATCTCGACTTCACCAGATCCGTCGTGGGTAACCTAAGCCTGCTGTCAAGTATAGATTTGCTTCCCCCTCCCGACTTCAGCAGATCCATCATGGGTAACCTAAACCTGGTGTCAGGCCTAGATTTGCTTCCATCATAACTTCAGCAGTTCTGTCACGGGTAACCAAAACCCAGTGTCGGGCTCAGATTTGCTTCCACCTCTAGAATACAGCAGATCCATCGTGGGTAACCTAAACCCGGTGCCAGGCTTAGATTTGCTTCCCTCTCGGCTTCAGAAGATCCATCGCAGGTAACCTAATCCTGGTGTCAAGCTTAGATTTGCTTCCACCTCTTAACTACAGCAGACCTGTCACGGGTAACCTAAACCTGGTGTCAGGCTTAGATTTGCTTCCATCTTAACTTCAGCAGATCCGTCAAGGGTGACCTAAACCTAGTGTCAGGCTTAGATTTGCTTCCACCTCTCGTCTTCAGCAGATCAGTCACGGGTAACCTAAACCCGGTGTCAGGCTTAGATTTGCTTCCATTTCAACTACAACAGATCCATCACGGGTAACCTAAACTCGGTGTCAGGCTTAGATATGCTTCTACCTCTTGACTTCAGCAAATCCATCGTGTGTAACAAAAATCCGGTCAGGCTTAGATTTGCTTCTACCTCTCGACTTCAGCAGATCCATCACGGGTAACCTAAACCTGGAGTCAGGCTTAGATTTGCTTCCATCAGAACTTCAGCAGATCCGTCGCGGGTAACCTAAACCCGGTGTCAGGCTTAGATTTGCTTCCATCTCAACCTCAACAGATCCATCGTGGGTAACCTAAACCCTGTGTTAGGCTTATATTTGCTTCCACCTCTCGACTACAGCAGATCCGGCACGGGTAACCTAAACCCGGTGCCAGGCTTAGATTTGCTTCCATCTCAACTTCAGCAGGTCCATCGCGAGCAACCTAAACCCAGGGTCAGGCTTAAATTTGCTTCCAACTCTCGAATTCAGCAGATCCATCGAGGGTAACATATGCCCGATGTCAGGCTTAGATTTGCTTCCACCTTTCGACTTCAGCAGATCCGTCGCGGGTAACCTAAACTTGGTGTCAGGCTTAGATTTGCTTCCACCTCTCGACTTCACCAGATCCGTTGTGGGTAACCTAAACCCGGTGTTAGGCTTAGATTTGCTTCCATCTCCACTTCAGCAGATCCGTAGCGGGTGACCTAAACCCGGTGTCAGGCTTAGATTTCCTTCCACCTCTCGACTTCAGCAGATCCGTCGCGGGTAACCTAAACCAGGTGTCAGGATTAGATTAGCTTCAACCTCTCGACTTCAGCAGATCCGTCGCGGGTAACGTAAACCTGGTGTCAGGCTTAGATTTGCTTCCCCCTCTCGACTTCAGCAGATCCGTCATGGCTAACCTAAACCCGGTGTCAGGCTTAGATTTGCTTCCATCTTAACTTCAGCAATTCCATCACGGGTAACAAAATCCCAATGTCAGGCTTAGATTTGCTTCCATCCCAACTTCTGCATATCCGTCACGGGTAACCTAAACCCGGTGTCAAGCTTAGATTTGCTTCCACGTCTTCACTTCAGCAGATCAGTCGCGGGTGACCAGAACCCACTGTCAGGCTTATATTTGCTTCCACCTCTCGACTTCAGCAGATCCATCATGGGTAACCTAAAGCCTGTGTCAGGCTTAGATTTTCTTCCATCTCCACTTCAGCAGATACTTCGCGGGTAACCTAAACCCAGTGTCAGGCTTTGCTTTGCTTCCACCTCTCGACTTCAGCAGATCAGTCGCGGGTAACCAAAACCTGGTGTTAGGCTAAGATTTGATTCCATATCAACTTCAACAGATCCATCACGAGTAACCTAAACTCAGTGTCAGGCTTAGATTTGCTTCCACCACTCGACCTCAGCAGATCCATCGCGGGTAACCTAAACCCTGTGTCAGGCATATATTTGCTTCCATCTCCACTTTAGCAGATCCTTCGCGAGTAACCTAAACCCGATGTCAGGCTTAGATTTGCTTCCACCTCTCGACTTCACCAGATCCATCGTGGGTAACCTAAACCCGGTGTCAGGCTTAGATTTGCTTCCATCTTAACTTCAGCAGATCCGTCACGGGTATCCCAAACCCGGTGTCAGGCTTAGATTTGCTTCCACCTCTGGACTTCAGCAGATTAGTCGCGGGTGACCAAAACCCGGTGTCAGGCTTAGATTTGCTTCCACCTCTCGACTTCAGCAGATCCATCATGGGTAACCTAAACCCGGTGTCAGGCTTAGATTTGCTTCCATCTCAACTTCAGCAGATTCGTCACGGGTAACCTAAACCCGGTGTCAGGCTTATATTTGCTTCCACCTCTCGACTGCAGTAGATCCGTCGTGGGTAACCTAAACCTGGTGTCAGGCTTAGATTTTCTTCCCCCTCTCGACTTCAGCAGATCCATCATGGGTAACCTAAACCCGGTGTCAGGCTTAGATTTGCTTCCATCTCAACTTCAGCAGATTCGTCACGGGTAACCTAAACCCGGTGTCAGGCTTATATTTGCTTCCACCTCTCGACTGCAGTAGATCCGTCGTGGGTAACCTAAACCTGGTGTCAGGCTTAGATTTTCTTCCCCCTCTCGACTTCAGCAGATCCGTCATGGGTAACCTAAACCAGATGTCAGGCTTAGATTTGCAACCATCATAACTTCCGCAGTTCTGTCACGGGTAACCGAAACCCAGTGTCTGGCTTAGATTTGCTTCCGCCTCTAGACTACAGCAGATCCATCGTAGCTAACCTAAACCCGGTGCCAGGCTTTGATTTTCTTCCATCACAACTTCAGCAGATCCATCGCAGGTAACCTAAACCCGGTGTCAAGCTTAGATTTGATTCCACCTCTCAACTACAGCAGACCTGTCACGGGTAACCTAAACCTGGGGTCAGGCATAGATTTGCTTCCATCTTAACTTCAGCAGATCCGTCGCCGGTAACCTAAACCCGGTGTTAGGCTTAGATTTGCCTCCACCTCTCGACTTCAGCAGATCCGTCGCGGGTAACCTAAACCTGGTGTCAGGCTTAGATTTGCTTCCCCCTCTCGACTTTAGCAGATCCGTCATGGGTAACCTAAACCCGGTGTCGGACTTAGATTTGCTTCCATCTTAACTTCAGCAGTTCCATCGCGGGTAACCAAATCCTAGTGTCAGGCTTAGATTTGCTTCCACCTTTAGACTACAGCAGATCCATCGTGGGTAACCTAAACCCGGTGCCAGGCTTAGATTTGCTTCCATCTCAGCTTCAGAAGATCCATCGCAGGTAACCTAATCCCGGTGTCAAGCTTAGATTTGCTTCCACCTCTTAACTACAGCAGACCTGTCACGGGTAACCTAAACCTGGTGTCAGGCTTAGATTTGCTTCCATCTCAACTTCAGCAGATCCGTCGAGGGTAACCTAAACCCAGTGTCAGGCTTAGATTTGCTTCCACCTCTCGACTTCAGCAGATCAGTCGCTGGTAACCTAAACCCGGTGTCAGGCTTAGATTTGCTTCTATTTCAACTTCAACAGATCCATCACGGGTAACCTAAACTCGGTGTCAGGCTTAGATATGCTTCTACCTCTTGACTTCAGCAAATCCATCGCGTGTAACAAAAATCCGGTCAGGCTTATATTTGCTTCTACCTCTCAACTTCAGCAGATCCATCACGGGTAACCTAAACCTGGAGTCAGGCTTAGATTTGCTTCCATCAGAACTTCAGCAGATCCGTCGCGGGTAACCTAAACCCGGTGTCGGACTTAGATTTGCTTCCATCTTAACTTCTGCAGTTCCATCGCGGGTAACCAAATCCTAGTGTCAGGCTTAGATTTGCTTCCACCTTTAGACTACAGCAGATCCATCGTGGGTAACCTAAACCCGGTGCCAGGCTTAGATTTGCTTCCATCTCAGCTTCAGAAGATCCATCGCAGGTAACCTAATCCCGATGTCAAGCTTAGATTTGCTTCCACCTCTTAACTACAGCAGACCTGTCACGGGTAACCTAAACCTGGTGTCAGGCTTAGATTTGCTTCCATCTCAACTTCAGCAGATCCGTCGAGGGTAACCTAAACCCAGTGTCAGGCTTATATTTGCTTCCACCTCTCGACTTCAGCAGATCAGTCGCTGGTAACCTAAACCCGGTGTCAGGCTTAGATTTGCTTCTATTTCAACTTCAACAGATCCATCACGGGTAACCTAAACTCGGTGTCAGGCTTAGATATGCTTCTACCTCTTGACTTCAGCAAATCCATCGCGTGTAACAAAAATCCGGTCAGGCTTATATTTGCTTCTACCTCTCAACTTCAGCAGATCCATCACGGGTAACCTAAACCTGGAGTCAGGCTTAGATTTGCTTCCATCAGAACTTCAGCAGATCCGTCGCGGGTAACCTAAACCCGGTGTCAGGGTTAGATTTGCTTCCATCTCAACATCAGCAGATCCATCGTTGGTAACCTAAACCTGGAGTTAGGCTTAGAATTGCTTCCATCAGAACTTCAGCAGATCCGTCGCGGGTAACCTAAACCTGGTGTCAGGCTTAGATTTGCTTCCAGCTCAACATCAGCAGATCCATCATGGGTAACCTAAACCCTGTGTCAGGCTTATATTTCCTTCCACCTCTCGAGTACAGTAGATCCGGCTCTGGTAACCTAAACCCTGTGTCAGGCATAGATTTACTTCCATCTCTACATCAACAGATCCTTCGCGGGTAACCTAAACCCGGTGTCTGGCTTGGATTTGCTTTCACCTCTCGACTTCAGCAGATCCATCGTGGGTAACCTAAACCCGGTGTCAGGCTTAGATTTGCTTCCATCTTAATTTCAGCAGATCCGTCGCGGGTAACCTAAACTCTGCGTCAGGCTTAGATTTGCTTCCACCTTTTGACTTCAGCAGATCAGTCGCAGGAGACCAAAACCCGGTGTCAGGCTTAGATTTGCTTCCACCTCTCGACTTCAGCAGATCCATCGCGGGTAACCTCAACCCTGTGTCAGGTATAGATTTTCTTCCATCTCCACTTCAGCAGATCCTTCGCGAGTAACCTAAACCCGGTGTCAGGCTTAGATTTGCTTCCACCTCTCGACTTCAGCAGATCCATCGTGGGTAACCTAAACCCGGTGTCAGGCTTAGATTTGCTTCCATCTTAACTTCAGTAGATCCGTCGCGGGTAACCTAAACCCGGTGTCAGGCTTAGATTTGCTTCCACCTCTGGAATTCAGCAGATCAGTCACGGGCGACCAAAACCCGGTGTCAGGCTTAGATTTGCTTCCACCTCTCGACTTCAGCAGATCCATCACGGGTAACCTAAACCCGGTGTCAGGCTTAGATTTGCTTCCATCTCAACTTCAGCAGATCCGTCACGGGTAACCTAAACCCGGTGTCAGGCTTATATTTGCTTCCACCTCTCGACTGTAGTAGCTCCGTCGTGGGTAACCTAAACCTGGTGTCAGGCTTAGATTTGCTTCCCCCTCTCGACTTCAGCAGATCCGTCATGGGTAACCTAAACCCGATGTCAGGCTTAGATTTGCATCCATCATAACTTCAGCAGTTCCGTCACGGGTAACAGAAACCCAGTGTCTGGCTTAGATTTGCTTCCGCCTCTAGACTACAGCAGATCCATCGAGGCTAACCTAAACCCGGTGCCAGGCTTTGATTTGCTTCCATCACAACTTCAGCAGATCCATCGCAGGTAACCTAAACCCGGTGTCAAGCTTAGATTTGATTCCACCTCTCAACTACAGCAGACCTGTCACGGGTAACGTAAACCTGGTGTCAGGCTTAGATTTGCTTCCATCTCAACTTCCGCAGATCCGTCACCGGTAACCTAAACCCGGTGTTAGGCTTAGATTTGCTTCCACCTCTCGACTTCAGCAGATCCGTCGTGGGTAACCTAAACCTGGTGTCAAGCTTAGATTTGCTTCCCCCTCTCGACTTTAGCAGATCCGTCATGGGTAACCTAAACCCGGTGTCAGGCTTAGATTTGCTTCCATCTTAACTTCAGCAGTTCCATCGCGGGTAACCAAATCCCAGTGTCAGACTTAGATTTGCTTCCACCTCTAGACTACAGCAGATCCATCACGGGTTACCTGAACCCGATGTCAGGCTTAGATTTGCATCCACCTCTCAACCGCAGCACACCTGTCACGGGTAACCAAAACCCGCTGTCTGGCTTAGATTTGCTTCCATCTCAACTTCAACAGATTCGTCGTAGGTAACATAAACCCGGTGTCAGGCTTACATTTGTTTCCACCTCTTGACTTTAGTAGATCCATCACGGGTAACATAAACCTGGTTTCAGGCTTAGATTTGCTTCCAGCTCTCGACTTCAGCAGATCCATCGCGGGTAACCTAAACCTTGTGTCACGCTTAGATTTGCTTCCATCTCAACTTCAGCAGATCCGTAGCGGCTAACCTAAACCCTGTGTCTGGCTTAGATTTGCTTCCACCTCTCGACTTTAGCAGATCCGTCGCGGGTAACCTAAACTCGGTGTCAGGCTTAGATTTGCTTCCACCTCTCGACTTCACCAGATCCGTCATGGGTAACCTAAACCTGGTGTCAAGCATAGATTTGCTCCCCCCTCTCGACTTCAGCCGATCCGTCGTGGGTAACCTAAACCTGGTGTCAAGCTTAGATTTGCTTCCATCATAACTTCAGCAGTTCCGTCACGGGTAACCAAAACCCAGTGTCAGGCTTAGATTTGCTTCCACCTCTAGACTACAGCAGATCCATCGTGGGTAACCTAAACCCGATGCCAGGCATGGATTTGCTTTCATCTCAGCTTCTGAAGATCCTTCGTAGGCAACCTAAACCCGGTGTCAAGCTTAGATTTGCTTCCACCTCTCAACTACAGCAGACCTGTCACGGGTAACCTAAACCTGGTGACAGGCTTAGATTTGCTTCCATCTCAACTTCAGCAGATCCGTCGTAGGTAACCTAAACCCGGTGTGAGGCTTTGATTTGCTTCCACCGCTCGCCTTTAGCAAATCTGTCGCAGGTAACCAAAACCCAGTGTCAGGCTTAGCTTTGCTTCCATCTCAACTTCAGCAGATCCGTCGAGGGTAACCAAATCCCAGTGTCAGGCTTAGATTTGCTTCCACCTCTAGACTACAGCAGATCCATCACGGGTAACCAAAACCCGATGTCAGGCTTAGATTTGCTTCCATCTCAACTTCAGCAGATCCATCGCGGGTAACCTAAACCAGGTGTCAAGCTTAGATTTGCATCCACCTCTCAACTGCAGCACACCTGTCACGGGTAACCAAAACCCGCTGTCTGGCTTAGATTTGCTTCCATCTCAACTTCAACAGATTCGTCGTAGGTAACATAAACCCGGTGTCAGGCTTACATTTGTTTCCACCTCTTGACTTTAGTAGATCCATCACGGGTAACATAAACCTGGTTTCAGGCTTAGATTTGCTTCCAGCTCTCAACTTCAGCAGATCCATCGCGGGTAACCTAAACCTTGTGTCAGGCATAGATTTGCTTCCATCTCTACTTCAGCAGATCCTTTGCGGGTCACCTAAACCCGGTGTCAGGCTTAGATTTGCTTCCATCTCAACTTCAGCAGATCCGTCACGGGTAACCTAAACCCGGTGTCAGGCTTATATTTGCTTCCACCTCTCGACTGCAGTAGCTCCGTCGTGGGTAACCTAAACCTGGTGTCAGGCTTAGATTTGCTTCCCCTCTCGACTTCAGCAGATCCGTCATGGGTAACCTAAACCCGATGTCAGGCTTAGATTTGCATTCATCATAACTTTAGCAGTTCCGTCACGGGTAACAGAAACCCAGTGTCTGGCTTAGATTTGCTTCCGCCTCTAGACTACAGCAGATCCATCGAGGCTAACCTAAACCCGGTGCCAGGATTTGATTTGCTTCCATCACAACTTCAGCAGATCCATCGCATGTAACCTAAACCCGGTGTCAAGCTTAGATTTGATTCCACCTCTCAACTACAGCAGACCTGTCACGGGTAACGTAAACCTGGTGTCAGGCTTAGATTTGCTTCCATCTCAACTTCCGCAGATCCGTCACCGGTAACCTAAACCCGATGTTAGGCTTAGATTTGCTTCCACCTCTCGACTTCAGCAGATCCGTCGCGGGTAACCTAAACCTGGTGTCAAGCTTAGATTTGCTTCCCCCTCTCGACTTTAGCAGATCCGTCATGGGTAACCTAAACCCGGTGTGAGGCTTAGATTTGCTTCCATCGTAACTTCAGCAGTTCCATCGCGGGTAACCAAATCCCAGTGTCAGGCTTAGATTTGCTTCCACCTCTAGACTACAGCAGATCCATCACGGGTTACCTAAACCCGATGTCAGGCTTAGATTTGCTTCCATCTCAACTTCAGCAGATCCATCGCGGGTAACCTAAACCAGGTGTCAAGCTTAGATTTGCATCCACCTCTCAACTGCAACACACCTGTCACGGGTAACCAAAACCCGCTGTCTGGCTTAGATTTGCTTCCATCTCAACTTCAACAGATTCGTCGTAGGTAACATAAACCCGGTGTCAGGCTTACATTTGTTTCCACCTCTTGACTTTAGTAGATCCATCACGGGTAACATAAACCTGGTTTCAGGCTTAGATTTGCTTCCAGCTCTCGACTTCAGCAGATCCATCGCGGGTAACCTAAACCTTGTGTCAGGCTTAGATTTGCTTCCATCTCAACTTCAGCAGATCCGTAGCGGCTAACCTAAACCCTGTGTCTGGCTTAGATTTGCTTCCACCTCTCGACTTCAGCAGATCCGTCGCGGGTAACCTAAACTCGGTGTCAGACTTAGATTTGCTTCCACCTCTCGACTTCACCAGATCCGTCATGGGTAACCTAAACCTGGTGTCAAGCATAGATTTGCTCCCCCCTCTCGACTTCAGCCGATCCGTCGTGGGTAACCTAAACCTGGTGTCAAGCTTAGATTTGCTTCCATCATAACTTCAGCAGTTCCGTCACGGGTAACCAAAACCCAGTGTCAGGCTTAGATTTGCTTCCACCTCTAGACTACAGCAGATCCATCGTGGGTAACCTAAACCCGATGCCAGGCTTGGATTTGCTTTCATCTCAGCTTCAGAAGATCCTTCGTAGGCAACCTAAACCCGGTGTCAAGCTTAGATTTGCTTCCACCTCTCAACTACAGCAGACCTGTCACGGGTAACCTAAACCTAGTGACAGGCTTAGATTTGCTTCCATCTCAACTTCAGCAGATCCATCGCGGGTAACCTAAACCAGGTGTCAAGCTTAGATTTGCATCCACCTCTCAACTGCAACACACCTGTCACGGGTAACCAAAACCCGCTGTCTGGCTTAGATTTGCTTCCATCTCAACTTCAACAGATTCGTCGTAGGTAACATAAACCCGGTGTCAGGCTTACATTTGTTTCCACCTCTTGACTTTAGTAGATCCATCACGGGTAACATAAACCTGGTTTCAGGCTTAGATTTGCTTCCAGCTCTCGACTTCAGCAGATCCATCGCGGGTAACCTAAACCTTGTGTCAGGCTTAGATTTGCTTCCATCTCAACTTCAGCAGATCCGTAGCGGCTAACCTAAACCCTGTGTCTGGCTTAGATTTGCTTCCACCTCTCGACTTCAGCAGATCCGTCGCGGGTAACCTAAACTCGGTGTCAGACTTAGATTTGCTTCCACCTCTCGACTTCACCAGATCCGTCATGGGTAACCTAAACCTGGTGTCAAGCATAGATTTGCTCCCCCCTCTCGACTTCAGCCGATCCGTCGTGGGTAACCTAAACCTGGTGTCAAGCTTAGATTTGCTTCCATCATAACTTCAGCAGTTCCGTCACGGGTAACCAAAACCCAGTGTCAGGCTTAGATTTGCTTCCACCTCTAGACTACAGCAGATCCATCGTGGGTAACCTAAACCCGATGCCAGGCTTGGATTTGCTTTCATCTCAGCTTCAGAAGATCCTTCGTAGGCAACCTAAACCCGGTGTCAAGCTTAGATTTGCTTCCACCTCTCAACTACAGCAGACCTGTCACGGGTAACCTAAACCTAGTGACAGGCTTAGATTTGCTTCCATCTCAACTTCAGCAGATCCGTCGTAGGTAACTTAAACCCGGTGTGAGGCTTAGATTTGCTTCCACCGCTCGCCTTTAGCAAATCTGTCGCAGGTAACCAAAACCCAGTGTCAGGCTTAGCTTTGCTTCCATCTCAACTTCAGCAGATCCGTCGAGGGTAACCAAATCCCAGTGTCAGGCTTAGATTTGCTTCCACCTCTAGACTACAGCAGATCCATCACGGGTAACCTAAACCCGATGTCAGGCTTAGATTTGCTTCCATCTCAACTTCAGCAGATCCATCGCGGGTAACCTAAACCAGGTGTCAAGCTTAGATTTGCATCCACCTCTCAACTGCAGCACACCTGTCACGGGTAACCAAAACCCGCTGCCTGGCTTAGATTTGCTTCCATCTCAACTTCAACAGATTCGTCGTAGGTAACATAAACCCGGTGTCAGGCTTACATTTGTTTCCACCTCTTGACTTTAGTAGATCCATCACGGGTAACATAAACCTGGTTTCAGGCTTAGATTTGCTTCCAGCTCTCGACTTCAGCAGATCCATCGCGGGTAACCTAAACCTTGTGTCAGGCTTAGATTTGCTTCCATCTCAACTTCAGCAGATCCGTAGCGGCTAACCTAAACCCTGTGTCTGGCTTAGATTTGCTTCCACCTCTCGACTTCAGCAGATCCGTCGCGGGTAACCTAAACTCGGTGTCAGGCTTAGATTTGCTTCCACCTCTCGACTTCAGCAGATCCGTCGCGGGTAACCTAAACCTGGTGTCAAGCTTAGATTTGCTTCCCCCTCTCGACTTTAGCAGATCCGTCATGGGTAACCTAAACCCGGTGTGAGGCTTAGATTTGCTTCCATCGTAACTTCAGCAGTTCCATCGCGGGTAACCAAATCCCAGTGTCAGGCTTAGATTTGCTTCCACCTCTAGACTACAGCAGATCCATCACGGGTTACCTAAACCCGATGTCAGGCTTAGATTTGCTTCCATCTCAACTTCAGCAGATCCATCGCGGGTAACCTAAACCAGGTGTCAAGCTTAGATTTGCATCCACCTCTCAACTGCAACACACCTGTCACGGGTAACCAAAACCCGCTGTCTGGCTTAGATTTGCTTCCATCTCAACTTCAACAGATTCGTCGTAGGTAACATAAACCCGGTGTCAGGCTTACATTTGTTTCCACCTCTTGACTTTAGTAGATCCATCACGGGTAACATAAACCTGGTTTCAGGCTTAGATTTGCTTCCAGCTCTCGACTTCAGCAGATCCATCGCGGGTAACCTAAACCTTGTGTCAGGCTTAGATTTGCTTCCATCTCAACTTCAGCAGATCCGTAGCGGCTAACCTAAACCCTGTGTCTGGCTTAGATTTGCTTCCACCTCTCGACTTCAGCAGATCCGTCGCGGGTAACCTAAACTCGGTGTCAGACTTAGATTTGCTTCCACCTCTCGACTTCACCAGATCCGTCATGGGTAACCTAAACCTGGTGTCAAGCATAGATTTGCTCCCCCCTCTCGACTTCAGCCGATCCGTCGTGGGTAACCTAAACCTGGTGTCAAGCTTAGATTTGCTTCCATCATAACTTCAGCAGTTCCGTCACGGGTAACCAAAACCCAGTGTCAGGCTTAGATTTGCTTCCACCTCTAGACTACAGCAGATCCATCGTGGGTAACCTAAACCCGATGCCAGGCTTGGATTTGCTTTCATCTCAGCTTCAGAAGATCCTTCGTAGGCAACCTAAACCCGGTGTCAAGCTTAGATTTGCTTCCACCTCTCAACTACAGCAGACCTGTCACGGGTAACCTAAACCTAGTGACAGGCTTAGATTTGCTTCCATCTCAACTTCAGCAGATCCGTCGTAGGTAACTTAAACCCGGTGTGAGGCTTAGATTTGCTTCCACCGCTCGCCTTTAGCAAATCTGTCGCAGGTAACCAAAACCCAGTGTCAGGCTTAGCTTTGCTTCCATCTCAACTTCAGCAGATCCGTCGAGGGTAACCAAATCCCAGTGTCAGGCTTAGATTTGCTTCCACCTCTAGACTACAGCAGATCCATCACGGGTAACCTAAACCCGATGTCAGGCTTAGATTTGCTTCCATCTCAACTTCAGCAGATCCATCGCGGGTAACCTAAACCAGGTGTCAAGCTTAGATTTGCATCCACCTCTCAACTGCAGCACACCTGTCACGGGTAACCAAAACCCGCTGCCTGGCTTAGATTTGCTTCCATCTCAACTTCAACAGATTCGTCGTAGGTAACATAAACCCGGTGTCAGGCTTACATTTGTTTCCACCTCTTGACTTTAGTAGATCCATCACGGGTAACATAAACCTGGTTTCAGGCTTAGATTTGCTTCCAGCTCTCGACTTCAGCAGATCCATCGCGGGTAACCTAAACCTTGTGTCAGGCTTAGATTTGCTTCCATCTCAACTTCAGCAGATCCGTAGCGGCTAACCTAAACCCTGTGTCTGGCTTAGATTTGCTTCCACCTCTCGACTTCAGCAGATCCGTCGCGGGTAACCTAAACTCGGTGTCAGGCTTAGATTTGCTTCCACCTCTCGACTTCACCAGATCCGTCATGGGTAACCTAAACCTGGTGTCAAGCATAGATTTGCTCCCCCCTCTCAACTTCAGCCGATCCGTCGTGGGTAACCTAAACCTGGTGTCAAGCTTAGATTTGCTTCTATCATAACTTCAGCAGTTCCGTCACGGGTAACCAAAACCCAGTGTCAGGCTTAGATTTGCTTCCACCTCTAGACTACAGCAGATCCATCGTGGGTAACCTAAACCCGATGCCAGGCTTGGATTTGCTTTCATCTCAGCTTCAGAAGATCTTTCGTAGGCAACCTAAACCCGGTGTCAAGCTTAGATTTGCTTCCACCTCTCAACTACAGCAGACCTGTCACGGGTAACCTAAACCTGGTGACAGGCTTAGATTTGCTTCCATCTCAACTTCAGCAGATCCGTCGTAGGTAACCTAAACCCGGTGTGCGGCTTAGATTTGCTTCCACCGCTCGCCTTTAGCAAATCTGTCGCAGGTAACCAAAACCCAGTGTCAGGCTTAGCTTTGCTTCCATCTCAACTTCAGCAGATCCGTCGAGGGTAACCAAATCCCAGTGTCAGGCTTAGATTTGCTTCCACCTCTAGACTACAGCAGATCCATCACGGGTAACCTAAACCCGATGTCAGGCTTAGATTTGCTTCCATCTCAACTTCAGCAGATCCATCGCGGGTAACCTAAACCAGGTGTCAAGCTTAGATTTGCATCCACCTCTCAACTACAGCACACCTGTCACGGGTAACCAAAACCCGCTGTCTGGCTTAGATTTGCTTCCATCTCAACTTCAACAGATTCGTCGTAGGTAACATAAACCCGGTGTCAGGCTTACATTTGTTTCCACCTCTTGACTTTAGTAGATCCATCACGGGTAACATAAACCTGGTTTCAGGCTTAGATTTGCTTCCAGCTCTCAACTTTAGCAGATCCATCGCGGGTAACCTAAACCTTGTGTCAGGCATAGATTTGCTTCCATCTCTACTTCAGCAGATCCTTTGCGGGTCACCTAAACCCGGTGTCAGGCTTAGATTTGCTTCCATCTCAACTTCAGCAGATCCGTAGCGGCTAACCTAAACCCTGTGTCTGGCTTAGATTTGCTTCCACCTCTCGACTTCAGCAGATCCGTCGCGGGTAACCTAAACTCGGTGTCAGGCTTAGATTTGCTTCCACCTCTCGACTTCACCAGATCCGTCGTGGGTAACCTAAACCTGGTGTCAAGCATAGATTTGCTTCCCTCTCTCGACTTCAGCCGATCCGTCGTGGGTAACCTAAACCTGGTGTCACGCTTAGATTTGCTTCCATCATAACTTCAGCAGTTCCGTCACGGGTAACCAAAACCCAGTGTCAGGCTTAGATTTGCTTCCACCTCCAGACTACAGCAGATCCATCGTGGGTAACCTAAACCCGATGCCAGGCTTAGATTTGCTTTCATCTCAGCTTCAGAAGATCCTTCGCAGGCAACCTAAACCTGGTGTCAAGCTTAGATTTGCTTCCACCTCTCAACTACAGCAGACCTGTCACGGGTAACCTAAACCTGGTGTCAGGCTTAGATTTCCTTCCATCTCAACTTCAGCAGATCCGTCGTGGGTAACCTAAACCCTGTGTCAGGCTTATATTTCCTTCCACCTCTCGACCACAGTTGATCCGACTCTGGTAACCTAAACCCTGTGTCAGGCATAGATTTGCTTCCATCTCAACTTCAACAGATCCTTCGCGGGTAACCTAAACCCTGTGTCTGGCTTAGATTTGCTTCCACCTCTCGACTTCAGCAGATCCGTCGCGGGTAACCTAAACTCGGTGTCAGGCTTAGATTTGCTTCCACCTCTCGACTTCACCAGATCCGTTGTGGGTAACCTAAACCTGGTGTCAAGCATAGATTTGCTTCCCCCTCTCGACTTCAGGAGATCCGTCGTTGGTAACCTAAACCTGGTGTCAAGCATAGATTTGCTTCCATCATAACTTCAGCAGTTCCGTCCCGGGTAACCAAAACCCAGTGTCAGGCTTAGATTTGCTTCCACCTCTAGACTACAGCAGATCCATTGCGGGTAACCTAAACCTGGTGTCAAGCTTAGATTTGCTTCCACCTCTCAACTACAGCAGACCTGTCACGGGTAACCTAAACCTGGTGTCAGGCTTAGATTTGCTTCCATCTCAACTTCAGCAGATCCGTCGTGGGTAACCTAAACCCGGTGTGAGGCTTAGATTTGCTTCCACCACTCGACTTTAGCAAATCCGTAGTAGGTAACCAAAACCCAGTGTCAGACTTAGATTTGCTTCCATCTCAACTTCAGCAGATCCGTCGAGGGTAACCTAAACCCAGTGTCAGGCTTAGATTTACTTCCACCTCTCGACTTCAGCAGATCAGTCGCGAGTAACCTAAACCCGGTGTCAGGCTTAGATTTGCTTCCATTTCAACTTCAACAGATCCATCACGGGTAACCTAAACACGGTGTCAGGCTTAGATTTGCTTCCACCTCTTGACTTCAGCAAATCCATCGCGTGTAACAAAAATCGGGTCAGGCTTAGATTTGCTTCTACCTCTCGACTTCAGCAGATCCATCACGGGTAACCTAAACCTGGAGTCAGGCTTAGATTTGCTTCCATCAGAACTTCAGCAGATCCGTCGCGGGTAACCTAAACCCAGTGTCGGGCTTAGATTTGCTTTCATCTCAACATCAGCAAATCCATCGTGGGTAACCTAAACCCTGTGTCAGGGTTATATTTCCTTCCACCTCTCGACTACAGTAGATCCGGCTCTGGTAACCTAAACCCTGTGTCAGGCATAGATTTGCTTCCATCTCTACTTCAACAGATCCTTCGCGGGTAACCTAAACCCTGTGTCAGGCTTAGATTTGCTTCCACCTCTCGACTTCAGCAGATCCGTCGCGGGTAACCTAAACTCGGTGTCAGGCTTAGATTTGCTTCCACCTCTCGACTTCACCAGATCCGTCGTGGGTAACCTAAACCTGGTGTCAAGCATAGATTTGCTTCCCCCTCTCGACTTCAGCAGATCCGTCGTGGGTAACCTAAACCTGGTGTCAAGCTTAGATTTGCTTCCATCTTAACTTCAGCAGTTCCGTCACGGGTAACCAAAACCCAGTGTCAGGCTTAGATTTGCTTCCACCTCTAGACTACAGCAGATCCATCGTGGGTAACCTAAACCCGATGCTAGGCTTAGATTTGCTTTCATCTCAGCTTTAGAAGATCCTTCGCAGGCAACCTAAACCCGGTGTCTAGCTTAGATTTGCTTCCACCTCTCAACTACAGCAGACCTGTCACGGGTAACCTAAACCTGGTGTCAGGCTTAGATTTGCTTCCATCTCACCTTCAGCAGATCCGTCGTGGGTAACCTAAACCCGGTGTAAGGCTTAGATTTGCTTCCACTGCTCGACTTTAGCAAATCCGTCGCCGGTAACCAAAACCCAGTGTCAGGCTTAGATTTGCTTCCATCTCAACTTCAGCAGATCCGTCGAGAGTAACCTAAACCCAGTGTCAGGCTTAGATTTGCTTCCACCTCTCGACTTCTGCAGATCAGTCGCGAGTAACCTAAACCCGGTGTCAGGCTTAGATTTGCTTCCGTTTCAACTTCAACAGATCCATCACGGGTAACCTAAACACGGTGTCAGGCTTAGATTTGCTTCCACCTTTTGACTTCAGCAAATCCATCGCGTGTAACAAAAATCCGGTCAGGCTTAGATTTGCTTCTACCTCTCGACTTCAGCAGATCCATCACGGGTAACCTAAACTTAGAGTCAGGCTTAGATTTGCTTCCATCAGAACTTCAGCAGATCCGTCGCGGGTAACCTAAACCCGGTGTCAGGCTTAGATTTGCTTCCATCTCAACATCAGCAGATCCATCGTGGGTAACCTAAACCCTGTGTCAGGCTTATATTTCCTTCCACCTCTCGACTACAGTAGATCCGGCTTTGGTAACCTAAACCCTGTGTCAGGCATAGATTTGCTTCCATCTCTACTTCAACAGATCCTTCGCAAGTAACCTAAACCCTGTGTCAGGCTTAGATTTGCTTCCACCTCTCGACTTCAGCAGATCCGCCGCGGGTAACCTAAACTCGGTGTCAGGCTTAGATTTGCTTCCACCTCTCGACTTCACCAGATCCGTCATGGGTAACTTAAACCTGGTGTTAAGCATAGATTTGCTTCCCCCTTTCGACTTCAGCAGATCCATCGTGGGTAACCTAAACCTGGTGTCAAGCTTAGATTTGCTTCCATCATAACTTCAGCAGTTCCGTCACGGGTAACCAAAACCCAGTGTCAGGCTTAGATTTGCTTCCACCTCTAGACTACAATAGATCCATCGTGGGTAACCTAAACCCGATGCCAGGCTTAGATTTGCTTTCATCTCAGCTTCAGAACATCCTTCGCAAGCAACCTAAACCCGGTGTCAAGCTTAGATTTGCTTCCACCTCTCAACTACAGCAGACCTGTCATGGGTAAACTAAACCTGGTGTCAGGCTTAGATTTGCTTCCTTCTCAACTTCAGCAGATCCGTCGTGGGTAACCTAAACCCGATGTGAGGCTTAGATTTGCATCCACCGCTCGACTTTAGCAAATCCGTCGCAGGTAACCAAAACCCAGTGTCAGACTTAGATTTGCTTCCATCTAAACTTTAGCAGATCCGTCGAGGGTAACCTAAACCCAGTGTCAGGCTTAGATTTACTTCCACCTCTCGACTTCAGCAGATCAGTCGCGAGTAACCTAAACCCGGTCTCAGGCTTAGATTTGCTTCCATTTCAACTTCAACAGATCCATCACGGGTAACCTAAACATGGTGTCAGGCTTAGATTTACTTCCACCTCTTGACTTCAGTAAATCCATCGCATGTAACAAAAATCCGGTCAGGCTTAGATTTGCTTCTACCTCTCGACTTCAGCAGATCCATCACGCGTAAACTAAACCTGGAGTCAGGCTTAGATTTGCTTCCATCAGAACTTCAGCAGATCCGTCGCGGGTAACCTAAACCCGGTGTCAGGCTTAGATTTGCTTCCATCTCAACATCAGCAGATCCATCGTGGGTAACCTAAACCCTGTGTCAGGCTTATATTTCCTTCCACCTCTCGACTACAGTAGATCCGGCTAAGGTAACCTAAACCCTGTGTCAGGCATAGATTTGCTTCCATCTCTACTTCAACAGATCCTTCACGGGTAACCTAAACCCAGTGTCAGGCTTAGATTTGCTTCCACCTCTCGACTTCAGCAGATCCATCGTGGGTAACCTAAACCCGGTGTCAGGCTTAGATTTGCTTCCATCTCAACATCAGCAGATCCATCGTGGGTAACCTAAACCTGGAGTCAGGCTTAGATTTGCTTCCATCAGAACTTCAGTAAATCCGTCGCGGGTAACCTAAACCCGGTGTAAGGCTTAGATTTGCTTCCATCTCAACATCAGCAGATCCATCGTGGGTAACCTAAACCCTGTGTCAGGCTTATATTTCCTTCCACCTCTCGACTACTGTAGATCCGGCTCTGGTAACCTAAACCCTATGTCAGGCATAGATTTGCTTCCATCTCTACTTCAACAGATCCTTCGCGGGTAACCTACACCCGGTGTCAGGCTTAGATTTGCTTCCACCTCTCGACTTCAGCAGATCCATCGTGGGTAACCTAAAGCCGGTGTCAGGCTTAGATTTGCTTCCATCTTAACTTCAGCAGATCCGTCGCGGGTAACCTAAACTCTGTGTCAGGCTTAGATTTGCTTCCACCTCTTGACTTCAGCAGATCAGTCGTTGGTGACCAAAACCCAGGGTCAGGCTTAGATTTGCTTCCCCCTCTCGACTTCAGCAGATCCATCATGGGTTACCTAAACCCGGTGTCAGGCTTAGATTTGCTTCCATCTCAACTTCAGCAGATCCGTCACGGGTAACCTAAACCCGGTGTCAGGCTTATATTTGCTTCCACCTCTTGACTGCAGTAGATCCGTCATGGGTAACCTAAACCTGGTGTCAGGCTTATATTTGCTTCCCCCTCTCGACTTCAGCAGATCAGTCATGGGTAACCTAAACTCGATGTCAGGCTTAGATTTGCTTCCATCATAACTTCAGCAGTTCCGTCACGGGTAACCAAAACCCAGTGTCAGGCTTAGATTTGCTTCCGCCTCTAGACTACAGCAGATCCATCGTGGCTAACCTAAACCCGGTGCCAGGCTTAGATTTGCTTGCATCACAACTTCAGCAGATCCATCGTAGGTAATCTAAACCCGGTGTCAAGCTTAGATTTGATTCCACCTCATAACTACAGCAAACCTGTCACGGGTAACCTAAACCTGGTGTCAGTCTTAGATTTGCTTCCATCTCAACTTCAACAGATCCGTCGCCGGTAACCTAAACCCGGTGTTAGGCTTAGATTTGGTTCCACCTCTCGACTTCAGCAGATCCGTCGCAGGTAACCTACACCCGGTGTCAGGCTTAGATTTGCTTCCCTCTCTCGACTTTAGCAGATCCGTCATGGGTAACCTAAACCCGGTGTGAGGCTTAGATTTGCTTCCATCTTAACTTCAGCAGTTCCATCGCGGGTAACCAAATCCCAGTGTCAGGCTTAGATTTGCTTCCACCTCTAGACTACAGCAGATCCATCGTGGGTAACCTAAACCCGATGTCAGGCTTAGATTTGCTTCCATCTCAACTTCAGCAGATCCATCGCGGGTAACCTAAACCAGGTGTCAAGCTTAGATTTGCATCCACCTCTCAACTGCAGCACACCTGTCACGGGTAACCAAAACCCGCTGTCAGGCTTAGATTTGCTTCCATCTCAAGTTCAACAGATTCATCGCAGGTAACATAAACCCGGTGTCAGGCTTAGATTTGTTTCCACCTCTTGACTTCAGTAGATCCATCGCGGGTAACGTAAACCTGGTTTCAGGCTTAGATTTCCATCCAGCTCTCGACTTCAGTAGATCCATCGCGGGTAACCTAAACCCTGTGTCAGGCACAGATTTGCTTCCATCTCCACTTCAGCAGATCCTTTGCGGGTCACCTAAGCCCGGTGTCAGGCTTAGATTTGCTTCCACCTCTCGACTTCACCTGATCCGTCGTGGGTAACCTAAACCAGGTGTCAGGCTTAGATTTGCTTCCATCTCAACTTCAGCAGATCCGTAGCGGGTAACCTAAACCCGATGTCAGGCTTAGATTTGCTTCCACCTCTCGACTTCAGCAGATCCGTCGTGGGTAACCTAAACCCGGTATCAGGCTTAGATTTGCTTCCACCTCTCGACTTCACCAGATCCGTCGTGGGTAACCTAAACCTGGTGTCAAGCATAGATTTGCTTCCCCCTCTCGACTTTAGCAGATCCATCGTGGGAAACCTAAACCCGGTGCCAGGCTTAGATTTGCTTCCATTTCAGCTTCAGAAGATGCATCGTAGGTAACCCAAACCCGGTGTCAAGCTTAGATTTGCTTCCACCTCTCAACTACAGCAGACCTGTCATGGGCAACCGAAACCTGGGGTCAGGCTTAGATTTGCTTCCATCTCAATTTCAACAGATCCATCGTGGGTAACCTAAACCCTGTGTCAGGCATAGATTTGCTTCTATCTCCACTTCAGCAGATCCTTTGCGGGTCACCTAAACCTGATGTCAGGCTTAGATTTGTTTCCACCTCTCGATGTTAGCAGATCCATCGCGGGAAACCTAAACCCGGTGTCAGGCTTAGATTTGTTTCCATCTAAACTTCAGCAGATCCATCGCGAGTAACCTAAACCCAGTGTCAGGCTTAGATTTGCTTCCACCTCTCAACTTCAGCAGATCCGTCGATGGTAACCTAAACACGGTGTCGGGCTTAGATTTGCTTCCATTTCAGCTTCAGAAGATCCATCGTAGGTAACCCAAACCTGGTGTCAAGCTTAGATTTGCTTCCACCTCTCAACTACAGCAGACCTGTCATGGGCAACCGAAACCTGGTGTCAGGCTTAGATTTGCTTCCATCTCAATTTCAACAGATCCATCGTGGGTAACCTAAACCCTGTGTCAGGCATAGATTTACTTCTATCTCCACTTCAGCAGATCCTTTGCGGGTCACCTAAACCCGATGTCAGGCTTAGATTTGTTTCCACCTCTCGATGTTAGCAGATCCATCGCGGGAAACCTAAACCCGGTGTCAGGCTTAGATTTGTTTCCATCTAAACTTCAGCAGATCCGTCGCGAGTAACCTAAACCCAGTGTCAGGCTTAGATTTGCTTCCACCTCTCAACTTCAGCAGATCCGTCGATGGTAACCTAAACACGGTGTCGGGCTTAGATTTGCTTCCACCTTTCGACTTCAGCAGATCCATCGCGAGTAACCTAAACCTGGTCTCAGACATAGATTTGCTTCCACTTCTCGACTTCAGAAGATCCGTCGTGGGTAACCTAAACCCGGTGTCAGGCTTAGATTTGCTTCCATCTTAACTTCAGTAGTTCCATCATAGGTAACCAAATCCCAGTGTAAGGCTTAGATTTGCTTCTACCTCTAGACTATAGCAGATCCAACGCGGGTAACCTAAACCTGGTGCCAGGCTTAGATTTGCTTCCACCTCTTGACTTCTGCAGATCAGTCGCGGGTGACCAAAACCCGGTGTCAGGCTTAGATTTGCTTCCACCTCTCGACTTCAGCAGATCCATTGCGGGTATCCAAAACCCTGAGTCAGGCATAGATTTGCTTCCATCTCAACTTCAATAGATTAGTCGTAGGTAACATAAACCCGGAGTCAGGCTTAGATTTGTTTCCACCTCTTGACTTCAGCAGGTCCATCGTGGGTAACGTAAACCTGGCTTCAGGCTTAGATTTGCTTCCAGCTCTCGACTTCAGCAGATCCATCGCGGGTAACCTAAACCCTGTGTCAGGCATAGATTCGCTTCCATCTCCACTTCAGCAGATCCTTTGTGAGTCACCTAAACCCGGTGTCAAGCTTAGATTTGTTTCCACCTCTCGATGTTAGCAGATCCATCGCGGGCAACCTAAACCCAGTGTCAGGCTTAGATTTGCTTCCATCTCAACTTCAGCAGATCCGTCACGGGTAACCTAAACACGGTGTCAGGCTTATATTTGTTCCACCTCTTGACTACAGTAGATCCGTTGTGGGTAACCTAAACCTGGTGTCAGGCTTAGATTTGCTTCCCCCTCTCGACTTCAGCAGATCCATCATGGGTAACCTAAACCTGGTGTCAGGTTTAGATTTGCTTCCATCTCAACTTCAGCAGATCCGTCACGGGTAACCTAAACCTGGTGTCAGGCTTAGATTTGCTTCCCCCTCTCGACTTCAGCAGATCCGTCATGGGTAACTTAAACCCAATGTCAAGCTTAGATTTGCTTCCATCATAACTTCAGCAGTTCCGTCACGGGTAACCAAAACCCAGTGTCAGGCTTAGATTTGCTTCCGCCTCTAGACTACAGCAGATCCATCGTGGCTAACCTACACCCGGTGCCAGGCTTAGATTTGCTCCCATCACAACTTCAGCAGATCCATCGCAGGTAACCTAAACCTGGTGTCAAGCTTAGATTTGATTCCACCTCAGAACTACAGCAGACCTGTCACGGGTAACTGTAAGCGCCGGAATTTTCTATACTTAAAAAAAAAAAAAAAAAAAAACTATAATCGTACGACTATTGTTACAGTCGTACGACTGTAATATCTGAAAATCTGCAGAGGCCCATACCTCTGCAGCAGAAATGGAAGAAAGAGAGGATGAGCATTAATTGCTCGGGTTTGGCAGCAAGCAAAAAAAAAAAAAGGGTAGAAAAGAAGGAAAAAGAAGAGGGAGAGGGGGGAGATTTCTGGTGATAGAAGAAATTGAGAGAGAGAGAGAGAAGAGAAAGAAAACCACACAAAAAAAAAACCCATCTTCTTCCTCTTTGATTTTCTTCAATTCTCGAAATTAAGCCTAAAACTTGTTAGAAATCTCTAGGTTGATCACTTAATTACATAACCAAATCAAGAACTCGGACTTAAACCATCAGAAACCCTTGCAATTCGGATTTTGGACAAAAAGTTCTTAACTTCCATTCCAAAGGAAAAAGTGCGAATTTGTTGGGATCGGAGCGACGCCAGGGGTCAATACGACTTTGAATAGCTTCTAAAAAGGTAGTCACTTCTTTTCCTTACACTTTTTCTTGCTTTCTGGGTGTTTGAAGTGAGTTTGGTGCGTTTTTTTGCTGCATTTTTATATTTCTGTTCCTGGAAATTAAGAACAGTCGTACGACTGTTCTTGGTTTTCATGAACAGTCGTACGACTGTATATACAGTCGTACGACTGTTCTTAATTTCTAGATTTATTTTCTTCAGATTTTAATTTAAATTAATTTTTTGGTGAAATTCTGACCTTGAACTGATTACAGTCGCACGACTGTAAACTACAGTCGTACGACTGTAATCCTTGCTCTAGAATCAGAATTTCAGCTTTTATCCGTAAAAATCCCAAAAAAAATTAGAAAACCTCAAAGATCATCAAAACGAATTTTGTTGTGTGCATCACGACCATAGATTCAATTTTTAGTAAAAATTGCATTTAGAACAATTCAACGACGGAGACCCAATTCTCCTGAAAACCGACCCACTTAAATATATAAAGTGCATGTGAACCGGAAAAATTGTTTTCAAAATGATTTTTTTTTCCACAAAAATAAAAAATACAGGGACGTTTCAAAATATTTTCCAGGTCTAACCAGGCCGGCTAGCCGAGCCAACCCGGTTACCCCCTAAATGCATGCCCCCGATTCTTGATTTCCCAATTCTGTCTATTTGAGTCCAACTTGTGGCGTGCTGTATATATTGTGCTAACCCTCTGTTTTGCAGGTTTTAATTTATTTTTATTTTTATTTTTATTTTGGATGTAATTTAATAGATTAAATCGTGTATCCTAGGCGGTTGTAATTATTTTTTTTAGATTTTCGTGTATTCTAGGCGATTGTATAAGTGAGGTGAGAGTCTTTATTTTCCCCATTCGATTTGGTTGTAAGCCAATTAATATTTATTCCTTTTCCTTATTTTTTGTATTAAATATTTTGTGTGCGCGCTGTATGCTTTTTATATTCAATAAAATGGACTTTAGATTTTGAAATACCATTCGAGAACATTAGCTATATTTATTTTAATTAGACATGAAATAAGGGACTTGTCCGGACCCGAATCTCTGGATAGTGTAGCGGCCGTTCGTCCGGTTCAGCTACATGAGAATTTCCCGGTTGAGCTGAGCCGGGTGGCGACTCTATAACATCCATCGAGACTTGGGTCTCGGTTCTTTTATTTATTAATTCTATTTATTTTCCAAAACACGGATTTCCATTTATAAAAACCCCAAGCGAGGGAGGGGTTCGCCCGAGATCGTGGCGTCCCATTCCGAAAGGGAGTCCCGCGTCCCGTCGAAAACGCGTCGTCCGCTCACAGTGACGACTCCGCTGGGGATTTCTTAAAAAAGTTTTTCAAAAACTTAAAAGAATTTGACGAGCCCTGAAAAGTGTCTAATTAAAATAACGTGGATGATTCTCTTTTGGTATTTTATTTGCATTTTTAGTTAGCCTTTTTTTTTTTTTTTTTTTTTTTTGCATTAGATTAGGTATCCTTTTATAGCCCGGTGGATTGTTGAAGTGTCGCCTAAGCTCCTCCTGGTCTTAGGGGCACGAATACGAAACACCACTCATAGCCTCGTACGAACCCCTTCGCTAGGACCCTTGAGTGGGGAGAAGTGAGGAGTATATCTTGCTATGAGAGCCTTGATGTTATCACGACTTTGACCGAACCCATATAGGCAACTCTAGTTGGATTCCCTTAGGATACCAAAATAATTGTGTGAATAATAATAAAATCGCGCCTTCATCACCCCCGGTTGGTGATTGAAGTGAACCCCGCCTAGGACTCGGTTAGAGATTTTTGAGACCGACCACGTTGGAGGAATAAGGTTGGAAGAATTCGCTTTGCTTGCTATGTGTTCTTCACCGTTTCGTGACACATCATCGACGCATGCATAACATACCATGATCACCATTTTCCATACACATGACATATCATACACAAACATTTTTGTGTGATACTAACCCACATTTTTTTTATGCAGCCATTTTGCATTTTATTTCGTGTGTAAAACATTAATTCATTCGCTTGTCATCCATACTAACGATTTCTTTTTCAGTCATAACATTAAACTTGTGTGATTAACATTTTATTTTTGACATAGCATACATAACATCATTATATATGTCATGCATCCTAACCCACGTTTTTATGCAGCCATTTGCATATTGTGTGACATGTTCATTCACTACATTTCACTTAAATTAAATTAAGGGGCATTTCAAGGACGCCTATCATGACCATCCCATCCCATTTCACAACATATCGGGTACCCAAAATTACCTGTGTTTTGCCAATGCACCGGATTGCATTCGGCCATTCCACCAATATCATTTCATTTAATAAAAGCCACAATGGCCTTAGGCCCATTTTCGTGTAATGATTTACACGATGCATTTCATGACATCATACCCATCTATCATAGACATCATATAACATTGTGGTCCACATCCGACCACTTCATGACATTAATTCACCATTTAAGGTGCTCCCCGAGTGCCCGATTAGTATACATATAGGCCCATAACATCACCAAATCATGAAAGGCGTTCCTCGAATGCCGAATCCTTGTCCGTGTTCCTGTTACACGTGACTTTCTTATAACATCATTCCATATCATATGCTCAACAGCATCAAGACCTTATCTGTGGGCCCGGCCCATGTGACCATTTCATATCATCTCATAGACCTATAAAGCGTCAAAACTACGTCCGTGTGCCGGTATACATGCGATCATTTCACGAATTCATTAGGTACCCCAAAGGTGCCAAAGTTCTGTCCGTGTGACGGCCCACACGTGACGTTTTTACATTAACATTGGGTGTTCTTGGGATGCCTCGGAAAAAATAATAATAATAAAAGGAAACCATTCATATCATTATTCCATACATAATTCCACTCCATGCATCTCAAGCATGTTCAATGCGTTAATTTTCATGTCATACCATGCCATTCATTCACGACCCTAATACCTCCTGTCTACCCCCAAGCAGAATACACTGGAGCGACCATGGACAAGATCCCAAGCTTCAAGGGCGGCTAGGAGACAGAGGGTAGTCGAGAGTGACAGTGATTCTGAGCCTGGGGAAGGAGTGAATATGGCAGAGCAGACACCGAGTATGGCTGATGTTCTGAGAGATTTCTTCAGGTTGCAGGATTTCCGCGACATGTTAAAGGAGGAAATGAGGGCAGTGGTTAGAGAAGCTGGTGAGACCGGTGGTAGTGGAGCCGGGAAGGAAAAAGAAGCTGAGTCATCCCAACACGGTGGTGACTCTTCGGCTAGCCTTGAAAAGCTGCAGGAGATAGAGGCAGCTATGGAATAGAGGATGAAAGCCAAGTGTTCTGAATTAGACGAGGTCATGGCCCAGTTGAAAAAGGGGGTCGGGATCAGTG
Organism: Euphorbia tirucalli; assembly: GCA_039660915.1. Lineage (NCBI taxonomy): Eukaryota > Viridiplantae > Streptophyta > Magnoliopsida > Malpighiales > Euphorbiaceae > Euphorbia > Euphorbia tirucalli. Next base: position 57,518,624 of record CM077641.1, read on the forward strand.
CTGAATCCAAGAAGTGGGTGAACATTGATGCCATGATCAGTAGGGGCATCGAAACATTTCCTATCGGCTTCCAAGTGCCGAAAGTCCCCACTTACAAAGGAATGGGCTCGCCGGAGGCCCATGTGAATTTATATGCCCGAGTTATGCTAACAGCAGGCGCTACAAAGCAACAATTGATCAATCTTTTCCCCACCACACTAGAGGGAGGTGCTTTGGGATGGTATAACTCACTGTTAGAGGAGGAGCAATCTGACTGGGAAGTATTGTCAGCAGCCTTCATCAAATACTACAGCTTCAACACCAAAATCCAGGTGAAGCTGTATGATTTGGAGAGGGTGAAACAGAAATTCAATGAGCCCTTTGACGAATACTACCAGAGGTGGATGAACAAGATGATCCTCCTAAGGAACCGCCCTGATGAAGACGAGCTTATACAGAAGCTCATTGATGGCAGCAAAGAAATCTTCAAGAACAACATGAAATTCCATTCCTTCAAGGAGCTTAGTGAGGTCTATAGCATGGCCATGAAGATAGAAAGGGATGAAGAGGAGAAGCCAGCTGGTCAGAAAGGGGGAAGAAGTACAGGGTATAGTTCAGGGTACAGATCAACCACAACAGTTGGGTCTGGCAGTGGGTCTGGTTCAGGTGCCAGTGGCAAGCAGGGGCAGTCATCAGAAGTGAAGCGGGTTGAGGTGGCTACTGTGAATCAGCAGCAAGGCAACCAGAATAGGGGTCCTGGAGGACAAGGCATAACACCCTGGACTCTTACTTTGGCAAAGATATTCGCCAAGTGTAGGAATGGTGGCTTACTACAGTCCTTGAGGCCATTTGAGTTCCCACCTGAAGCTGATAAGGATAACTTCTGCACTTATCATGTGGTGACAGGCCACCGGACCAATAACTGCTATAAGCTAAGGGATGCTATCCAGAAGCTTATCGACGAGGGAAAGCTGCAAGAACCACCTAAGCCTAGCACTAAAACTAACCCGCTACCGGCATTCGAGAAGCGGGTTAACATGGTTCAGTCGGGGTTACCGGCTAACTTCATATTTGCCCAAGTTCTGCAAGCGAACCCTACGATTCAGGCAGTGGCGGTAGGGGAACCCGAAGTGGAGCTTAAATGTGAGGAAAAGGAGGGGTGTAAGGAGGTCAAGCCTATAAGTCTGGATGACCTTGACTCCGAAGATGAGTACGAAGAATTTGACAGAAGAGAGGCTGTTAAACTCCCAGCTGTTGAGAAGCTGAAGATTTCAGAAGTGCAGCACGTGACCCGAAGTGGAAGGGTATATCAGCCGGCGGATCAGATGAAAGATAAAGCACCGATGAATGGGTCGGGCAGTACTTCGGCACCGGAAAGAGTCGAGAAAGAAGACTTGGTCATTTCCCAACTGAAGAAGACCCCTGCACAAGCTAGTTTGTGGCACTTGCTTATGACCTCCAAAGAGCATAGGGAGGCTTTAGTGAAGAAGCTATCAGAAATTGAAGTCTCCCCTATAGCTTCACCAGAGGCTATGTGCTGCTTGCTAGACAAAGTCCATGCTGGAGCTCCTAATATTGTTTTCTCTGAGAAAGACCTACCAGCAGAAGGAAAGGCTCACAACAAGGCTCTTTACATTAGAGCCTATATCATGGATAAGGTGATGCCATGCGTTATGGTGGATGACGACTCAGCTCTGAATATTTGCCCACTGAAAATGCTACCGTTTCTAGGCATGAATGAAGAAGTGTTGAAGAGGTCCTCGACAGTCATTCGGGCGTATGATGATTCTAAAAGAACAGTGATAGGGACCTTTGAAACAGAAGTGGAAGTTGGGCCCATCAAGTCCATGGTTGTTTTCACAGTGATCGATATCCCGGTCACATTCTCCTTATTGCTTGGAAGGCCCTGGTTCCATCCTTTGGGAGGTGTTCCTTCCACTTTGCATCAGAAGATTAAATTCCCTGTGAATGACAAAATTGTGACTGTTGAGGCAGACGCCCAATCGATGGTAGCTGCAGTGGATGAAGGAGTGGTTCCTTTTGGTGGATTCCAAATTGTTGTCATTAAGGAGGACAAAACCACTGAAGCCCCTATGGTCCTTTATGAGAACTACATGCCAGAGTGGCTATCCCGATATTTGTACAAGCTGAACTTTGTCCCGGGAATGGGACTCGGGATTAATTTGCAAGGTGTGCCAGAATTCAAGATCGACTCGGGAAAGTCGAAGCAGTACGGCCTTGGCTATGTAGAGGGGTCATCCGAGCAGAAGAATCTAAAGAAGGGCAAAAATGGCAGGGCCATGATGAAGCCATTTCTGAAGGCGGGAGAAAGCCTTTACAAGGGCCAAGCTGAACCGGTGCTGGTTGGAAATGTCAAGTACCCTGGCTTTGAGATCTTTACAGATGTTGTGGATTTTGAGAAAAGCCAGGAAGAGCCAGTAGCCCCTGTAATGGAAGAAAAAGCAACTGCTGAATTTGAAATTTTGAAAGGAGAATCATCTGAGGTGATAGCAGAAACCATAGAGGTGGCCGAGGAAGAAGGTGAAAAGAAGACATATGCTGAAGCTACAGAAGTGATCTCGGGAGCTTTGACTGCTGCATTGACCAAAGCTTTTGGTAAATCCAAGGAAGGATTTGGCGAAGAACTGATGGGCAAAGTGAACTTAGACTCTGTGGTTGCTGAAATCGCCAAGATTATGGAGAAAGCTAAGGCACAGGTGGCCGAGAAAGCTGCAGTCCCAGATGATGCTCTGGAAGGGAAGATGGAAGCTGATGAAGAACAAGGCCCTCCGCCTGTGGAGGATGAAAATGATTTTGTTGTATCTATTTCTTCCATTTTCAATGTAACTGATGTACTGTATGATAAGTTCAATGCAATGAAATCCCAGTTTGCTTACTTGTGTGATGTTTATCCTGATAATTCTGTGCATGCATTTAAGTCACCATCAAGCATATTTAGCATACATGACACTGCATTGCATGAAATCAATATAAGTACAGATGAAAATCCTAAAATGGTACTCATTTCACACGAGCTAAAATCCGAGGAAGAAAGAGAATTAATAAGAATACTCCAAAAACATGTTAAAGCTTTCGCCTGGTCGTATGAAGACATGCCGGGTGTAGATACAGAAACAGCAGTGCACAAGATCCCAACGGACCCCAAGTTCAGACCGGTAAAGCAGAAGTTGAGAAGACTAAGGCCGGAATGGGCTACACTGGTGAAGGAAGAAGTGGCCAAACAGATAGATGCCAGGTTCCTCGAAGTGGTGGAGTATACGGAATGGCTTGCCAACATTGTCCCTGTGCCTAAAAAGGATGGAAGTGTCAGAGTATGTGTCGATTACAGGGATTTGAATAAAGCATGCCCAAAAGATAACTTTCCACTGCCACATATTGACGTCCTAGTTGATAGCGCAGCAAAAGCGGCAATGTACTCCTTCATGGATGGCTTTTCAGGGTATAACCAGATTCTAATGGATGTGATTGACAAGGTGAAAACATCGTTCATCACAGAGTGGGGCACTTTTTGCTACAGAGTGATGCCTTTTGGATTAAAGAATGCCGGTGCCACTTATCAGAGGGCTGTCACAACTCTGTTGCACGATATGATCCATAAAGAAGTCGAAGTGTATGTCGATGATATGCTTGTTAAATCAGCAACCCGGGAGGAACACCCTGTTATCCTGGATAGATTTTTAACATGCATTGGAGAGTATAACTTGCGGCTTAATCCCAAGAAGTGCATATTCGGGGTCACATCAGGGAAGCTGTTAGGCCATGTAGTCAGCCAGAGGGGGATAGAAATGGACCCAGATAAAATTAAAGCCATCCAAGACATGCCAGCTCCAAAGACTGAAAGGGAGGTCAGATCATTCCTGGGTTCCTTACAGTATGTCAGCCGCTTCATAGCCAAGCTAACTTCCACCTGCGAACCGATCTTCAAGCTATTAAAGAAAGACCAGCCGGTTGTGTGGGATGACAAGTGTCAGCTGGCATTCGAAAAGATCAAGGCTTACCTGGTAAAGCCACCAGTGTTGAGTCCTCCAATTCCAGGGAAGCCCCTGATTTTGTATTTGGCAGTTGAAGAATCCTCTATAGGGGCAATGCTAGCACAGGAACAAGATGGCAAGAAGGAGTATCCCATCTATTACCTTAGCAAGAAACTGCTGGAGTATGAAACCAAGTACACGCTGGTGGAGAAGACATGTGTGGCGATGATTTGGTTGACCAAGAAGCTGCGCCACTATTTCCAATCCTACAAGATACAAGCTGTGGCTAAAGTGGATCCAATGAAGTATCTCTATGAAGCACCGGCATTGGTTGGGAAGCTGTCCAGGTGGTTGTTACTTTTGTCTGAATTCGACATTGAGTACATCACGAAGAAAACCATTAAAGGGCGAGCCGTGGCAGAGTTTCTGGCAAACCAGCCCCTAGAATCAGATTACACAGAGAACCTGGAATTCCCTGATGAGCAGTTAGCCATGGTGGAAGTGAAAAGGTGGGTCATGTGTTTCGATGGGGCAGTGAATAAAAAGGGCGCTGGGATCGGAGTACTTATAGCAACGCCAGATGGTGAAGTCATTCCTTTATCCAAAAGGCTGATCTTTCCTGTAACCAACAATGGGGCGGAATATGAAGCATGCTTGTTTGGAATGGAGACTCTATTAACCTTAGGGGCAAATGATGTCTTAATTGTTGGTGACTCACTTCTAGTGATTAAGCAAGCTCAGGCTGAATGGGAGCTGAAAGAAGAAGCCTTGAGGCCTTATTTGGAGCTGCTACAGTTCAGAAAGGGTTTATTCGGCCAGTGTGAATTCAGACATGTCCCCAGGGATGAGAATAAGATGGCTGATGCATTAGCTACTTTGTCCTCCATGTGGGAAAATCTAGAAGAGACACAAGCTCAACCACTGGTCATAGCCACTTCCAGGCATCCTTGCTTCGAAGTGCATGAAGTAATGGAATTATCAGCCGAAGAAAAGCCATGGTTCTTTGACATTTACCGGTATGTTAAGAAGGGAAAGTACCCAAAAGAGGCCAGTGCTGCTAATAAGTTGACACTGAGAAAACTGGCTAGTCAATTCAGAATCTTCGAGGACAAGTTGTATAAGAGAACAGCACATGGAGTTCTTTTAAGGTGTCTAACAAAACAAGAAGCAGAAGATGTGATGCAGCAGGTACATGCAGGATCCTGTGGGCCACATATGAATGGGCTTGCCATGGCCAGGAAGATCATGAGACAAGGGTACTTCTGGATGACAATGCAAGCAAACTGCATAAGAAAAGTGAAGAGGTGTCATGAATGTCAGATCTATGCAGACATTAGTCATCTTCCTCCACTTGAACTTCAGAATCTAGCGTCTCCTTGGCCGTTTTCAGTATGGGGGATAGACATGATTGGTGAAATTCATCCAGCTGCATCTAATGGGCACAGATTCATAGTTGTAGCAGTTGATTATTTCTCCAAATGGGTCGAAGCAGAATCCTTCACTAATGTGACAGCCAAGCACATGGTCAAGTTCATCTAGAGAAATATCTTCACTCGGTATGGGGTTCCTCATCACGTAGTAACAGACAATGGAGTACAGTTTCAAGGGGCAACGGCTGAGCTACTTGCAGAACATGGTATTGAACATCATAAGTCCTCTCCATACAGGCCTCAGGCTAATGGTGCAGTAGAAGCAGCTAACAAGGCAATAAAAAAGATTTTATCAAAGATGGTAGCCACTTACAGGGATTGGGCCGATAAACTGCCTTATGCTCTTTGGGGTTACAGAACCAGTGTCAGAACGCCGACAGGAGAAACTCCTTATGCTTTGGTATATGGAATGGAAGCGGTGTTGCCGGTGGAAATCGAACTCAAGTCACTCAGAGTTGCCCTGGAAGCTCAATTGCCAGAGACTGAATGGGTTCAAGCTAGATATAAGCAGCTGGCTGCACTAGATGAAAGGCGACTAAAAGCACTGGATCACTTGCAGATGTATCAGCGCAGAATGGCTAGAGCCTATAATCGAAATGTGAAGTACTCCAAGCGGCAGTTGAAAGCGGGAGATTTGGTTCTAAAGCAACTAAGGTCTTCAAATGTTGATGTTAGGGGCAAGTTCAGACCTAACTGGGAAGGACCCTATGTGGTGAAGAAGGTGTTATCAAAAGGCGCTATCCGCATCATGGACATGGATGGAAACGAGTTCACCAACCCGATCAACCAAGACAGGCTAAAGCTTTATCATGTATAAAAAAAAAAAAAAGGAGGTCTGCTAGGCTGAAAACTCGAAAAGAGCGGTCTAGGCAAAAGATAAGACACAAGAGAAAATAATCAGTCGGAAAATCTGAAAAGGACGACTGGTGACGGATTCTGGCTTAACGTGAAATCTGTACCATTTAGGAACCAACTTGTTTCAAATGTACTCATTTTGACTTCATCAATAAAGTGAAGTGTTTGTTTAAATATATTTGCATGGTTATGACAAATGCACAAACAAAGTTGTCTTGCATAAGCACACATTCAAAGAAAGCACTTTGCATTCAACTGATCAATATCATCACATTAGGTGACAAATGAAAATGTATCAAATACATGCAATTTAAAATCTCTTATCGTCCTCTAAAGTCCAATTCATCTTCCCAGACGAGCAATAAAGGGTAACAACACCATTTTAGTCAAAAAAAAAAAATGCTCGCTGAGGTGAAAACCGAAAAGGCACCTCGGGCAAAAATTAGAGCGGCCCGCTAAGCTGAAAACCCATATCGGGCAGTTTAGGCAAAAGTTAGGGCATATGAAAAGCTCGCTAAGGTGAAAACCGAAAAGGCGCCTTAGGCAAAAGTTAGAGCGGCTCGCTAGGCTGAAAACCTGATTTGGGTTACCCAGGCAAAAATTAGAGCACTTAAAAAAAAAACTCATAACTTCCCATGGAGCAGGAAAAACAGAACATCCTCAGTATTCCCCGTAGAATTCGTCACATCACTCTCCAGTAGAGTTTCCCCTACTATTCCCCAGTAGAATCTACATGAAGAACATCATAATTATATCCCCAATCAAGTCACTACATTGTTCCCCAGCGGAATCTGTACAAAGAATACTACGATCATTTCCCCAGCAGTCACCTCACTTCTTCGATAATCATCAAACAATTCCCCAAGAAAAGCGAAATCAACCAGGGGCACAACATATCTTCCCGGCAGAGGACAGAAACGTCCAATAACGGAAAATACATACATGTACATATACATCATCATGCATCCATACATTGTATATATCAATTACTTATCCCCGGCTAGTCTTCATTCTTGATCGAAGGGGCAAAAATTTTTGTTTAAAAATCTCTCGATCAAGGAATGAAGACTTGCCATTTTAAGTGCAGGAATTCATCCCCAGCTTAATATCCTCAGCAAGTCAGCAGATCCGCCTCGAGTAATGTAAACTCGGTATCGGCCCAGGTCCGCTCCATTATCTCAACTTTCTCCAGTGAGTCCGCCTCGAGTAATATAAGCTCGGTATCGGCCCAGATCCACTCCATCATCCAAGTCCCCTAGCAGATTCACCTCGAGTAATGTAGACTCGGCATCGGCCCAGATCAGCTTCATCTATTTCCCCAGTAAAGTTCGCCTCGGGTAACCTAGACCCGGTATCGGCCAATTCCGTCATCAATTTCGCCTCGGGTAACCTAGACCTGATATCGGCTAATCTCTTCATCAATCTCGCCTCGGGTAACATAGACCTGATATCGGCTAATCTCATCTCCAGTATCGCCTCGGGTAACATAGACCTGATATCGGCCAATTCTTCATCAATTTCGCCTCGGTATCGCCTCGGGTAACCTAAACCCGGTATCGGCCTATCTCATCAGAAGATTCATTCCAGCGTTCGCGGCGCTTCGATTCACGCTCTCAAATTCATCATCACAGGTATTATGGACCTGGAGCTAGATGTCGAATTTGATCACGCGAGGGGCAGCTGTAAACGCCGGAATTTTCTATACTTAAAAAAAAACAAAAAAAAAAATCTATAGTCGTACGACTATTGTTACAGTCGTATGACTGTAATATCGGAAAATCTGCAGAGGCCCATACCTCTGCAGCAGAAATGGAAGAAAGAGAGGATGAGCATTAATTGCTTGGGTTTGGCAGCAAGCAAAAAAAAAAAAGGTAGAAAAGAAGGAAAAAGAAGGAAAAAGAAGAGGGAGAGGGGGGAGATTTCTGGTGAGAGAAGAAATTGAGAGAGAGAGAGAGAAGAGAAAGAAAACCACAAAAAAAAAACCCATCTTCTTCCTCTTTGATTTTCTTCAATTCTCGAAATTAAGCCTAAAACTTGTTAGAAATCTCTAGGTTGATCACTTAATTACATAACCAAATCAAGAACTCGGACTCAAACCATCAGAAACCCTTGCAATTCGGATTTTGGACAAAAAGTTCTTAACTTCCATTCCAAAGGAAAAAGTGCGAATTTGTTGGGATCGGAGCGACGCCAGGGGTCAATACGACTTGGAATAGCTTCTAAAAAGCTAGTCACTTCTTTTCCTTACAGTTTTTCTTGCTTTCTGGGTGTTTGAAGTGAGTTTGGTGCATTTTTTTGCTGCATTTTTATATTTCTGTTCCTGGAAATTAAGAACAGTCGTACGACTGTTCTTGGTTTTCATGAACAGTCGTACGACTGTATATACAGTCGTACGACTGTTCTTAATTTCCAGATTTATTTTCTTCAGATTTTAATTTAAATTGATTTTTTGGTGAAATTCTGACCTTGAACTGATTACAGTCGCACGACTGTAAACTACAGTCGTACGACTGTAATCCTTGCTCCAGAATCAGAATTTCAGCTTTTATCCGTAAAAATCCCAAAAAAAATTAGAAAACCTCAAAGATCATCAAAACGAATTTTGTTGTGTGCATCACGACCATAGATTCAATTTTTAGTAAAAATTGCATTTAGAACAATTCAACGACGGAGACCCAATTCTCCTGAAAACCGACCCACTTAAATATATAAAGTGCATGTGAACCGAAAAAATTGTTTTCAAAATGATTTTTTTTTCCACAAAAATAAAAAATACAGGGCCGTTTCAAAAGATTTTCTAGGTCTAACCGGGCCGGCTAGCCGAGCCAACCCGGTTACCCCCTAAATGCATGCCCCCGATTCTTGATTTCCCAATTCTGTCTATTTGAGTCCAACTTGTGGCGTGCTGTATATATTGTGCTAACCCTCTGGTTTGCAGGTTTTAATTTCTTTTTATTTTTATTTTTATTTTGGATGTAATTTAATAGATTAAATAGTGTATCCTAGGCGGTTGTAATTATTTTTTTTAGATTTTCGTGTATTCTAGGCGATTGTATAAGTGAGGTGAGAGTCTTTATTTTCTCCATTCGATTTGGTTGTAAGCCAATTAATATTTATTCCTTTTCCTTATTTTTTGTATTAAATATTTTGTGTACGCGCTGTATGCTTTTTATATTCAATAAAATGGACTTTAGATTTTGAAATACCATTCGAGAACATTGGCTATATTTATTTTAATTAGACACGAAATAAGGGACTTGTCCGGACCTGAATCTCTGGATAGTGTAGCGGCCGTTCGTCCGGTTCAGCTACATGAGAATTTCCCGGTTGAGCTGAGCCGGGTGGCGACTCTATAACATCCATCGAGACTTGGGTCTCGGTTCTTTTATTTATTAATTCTATTTATTTTCCAAAACACGGATTTCCATTTATAAAAACCCCAAGCGAGGGAAGGGTCCGCCCAAGATCGTGGCGTCCCATTCCGAAAGGGAGTCCCGCGTCCCGTCGAAAACGCGTCATCCGCTCACAGTAACCTAAACCTGGTGTCAGGCTTAGATTTGCTTCCATCTCAACTTCAGCAGATCCGTCGCTGATAACCTAAACCCGGTGTTAGGCTTAGATGTAGTTACACCTCTCGACTTCAGCAGATCTGTCGTGGGTAACCTAAACCCGGTGTCAGGCTTAGATTTGCTTCCCCCTCTCGACTTTAGCAGATCCATCATGGGTAACCTAAACCCGGTGTCAGGCTTAGATTTGCTTTCATCTTAACTTCAGCAGTTCCATCGCGGGTAACCAAATCCCAGTGTCAGGCTTAGATTTGCTTCCGCCTCTAGACTACAGCAGATCCATCGTGGGTAACCTAAACCCGATGTCAGGCTTAGATTTGCTTCCATCTCAACTTCAGCAGATCCATCGCGGGTAACCTAAACTAGGTGTCAAGCTTAGATTTGCTTCCACCTCTCAACTGCAGCACACCTGTCACGGGTAACCAAAACCCGCTGTCAGGCTTATATTTGCTTCCCTCTCAAGTTCAACAGATTCATCATAGGTAACATAAACCCGGTGTCAGGCTTAGATTTGTTTCCACCTCTTGACTTCAGCAGATCCATCGCGGGTAACGTAAACCTGGTTTCAGGCTTAGATTTGCTTCCAGCTCTCGACTTCAGCAGATCCATCGCGGGTAACCTAAACCCTGTGTCAGGCATAGATTTGCTTCCATCTCCACTTCAGCAGATCCTTTGCGGGTCACCTAAACCCAGTGTCAGGCTTAGATTTGCTTCCACCTCTCGGCTTCACCTGATCCATCGTAGGTAACCTAAACCAGGTGTCAGGCTTAGATTTGCTTCCATCTCAACTTCAGTAGATCCGTAGCGGGTAACCTAAACCCGGTGTCAAGCCTAGATTTGCTTCCACCTCTCGACTTCACCAGATCCGTCGTCGGTATCCTAAACCTGGTGTTAAGCATAGAATTGCTTCCCCCTCTCGACTTCAGCATATCGGTCGTGGGTAACCTAAACCTGGTGTCAGGCTTAGATTTGCTTCCATCATAACTTCAGCAGTTCCGTCATGGGTAACCAAAACCCAGTGTCAGGCTTAGATTTGCTTCCACCTCTAGACTACAGCATATCCATCGTGGGAAACCTAAACCCGATGCCAGGCTTAGATTTGCTTCCATCTCAGCTTCAGACAATCCATCGCAAGTAACCCAAACCCGGTGTTGGGCTTAGATTTGCTTCCATCTCAGCTTCAGAAGATCCTTCGCAGGTAACCTAAACCAGGTGTCAAGCTTAGATTTGCTTCCACCTCTCAACTACAGCAGACCAGTCACGGGTAACCTAAACCTGGTGTCAGGCTTCGATTTGCTTCCATCTCAATTTCAGTAGATCCGTCGTAGGTAACCTAAACCCTATATCAGGCATAGATTTGCTTCCATCTCCACTTCAGCAGGTCCTCTGCGGGTCACCTAAACCCGATGGCAGGCTTAGATTTGTTTCCACCTCTCAATGTTAGCAGATCCATCACGGGTAACCTAAACCCGGTGTCAGGCTTAGATTTGCTTCCATCTTAACTTCAGTAGTTCCATCATGGGTAACCAAATCCCAGTGTAAGGCTTAGATTTGCTTCTACCTCTAGACTATAGCAGATCCAACGCGGGTAACCTAAACCCGGTGCCAGGCTTAGATTTGCTTCCACCTCTTGACTTCTGCAGATCAGTCGCGGGTGACCAAAACCCGGTGTCAGGCTTAGATTTGCTTCCACCTCTCGACTTCAGCAAATCCATTGCGGGTATCCAAAACCCTAAGTCAAGCTTAGATTTGCTTCCATCTCAACTTCAACAGATTAGTCGTAGGTAACATAAACCCGGAGTCAGGCTTAGATTTGTTTCCACCTCTTGACTTCAGCAGATCCATCGTGGGTAACGTAAACCTGGCTTCAGGCTTAGATTTGCTTCCAGCTCTCGACTTCAGCAGATCCATCGCGGGTAACCTAAACCCTATGTCAGGCATAGATTTGCTTCCATCTCCACTTCAGCAGATCCTTTGCGAGTCACCTAAACCTGCTGTCAAGCTTAGATTTGTTTCCACCTCTCGATGTTAGCAGATCCATCGCGGGTAACCTAAACCCGGTGTCAGGCTTAGATTTGCTTCCATCTCAACTTCAGCAGATCCGTCACGGGTATCCTAAACATGGTGTCAGGCTTATATTTGCTTCCACCTCTTGACTGTAGTAGATCCGTCGTGGGTAACCTAAACCTGGTGTCAGGCTTAGATTTGCTTCCCCCTCTCGACTTCAGCAGATCCATCACGGGTAACCTAAACCTGGTGTCAGGCTTAGATTTGCTTCCATCTCAACTTCAGCAGATCCGTCACGGGTAACCTAAACCTGGTGTCAGGCTTAGATTTGCTTCCCCCTCTCGACTTCAGCAGATCCGTCATGGGTAACCTAAACCCGATGTTAGGCTTAGATTTGCTTCCATCATAACTTCAGCAGTTCCGTGACGGGTAACCAAAACCCAGTGTCAGGCTTAGATTTGCTTCCGCCTCTAGACTACAGCAGATCCATCGTGGCTAACCTAAACCCGGTGCCAGGCTTAGATTTGCTTCCATCATAACTTCAGCAGATCCATCGCAGGTAACCTAAACCCGGTGTCAAGCTTAGATTTGATTCCACCTCAGAACTACAGTAGACCTGTCACGGGTAACCTAAACCTGGTGTCAGGCTTAGATTTGCTTCCATCTCAACTTCAGCAGATCCGTCGCCGATAACCTAAACCCGGTGTTAGGCTTAGATGTAGTTCCACCTCTCGACTTCAGCAGATCTGTCGTGGGTAACCTAAACCCGGTGTCAGGATTATATTTGCTTCCCCCTCTCGACTTTAGCAGATCCATCATGGGTAACCTAAACCCGGTGTCAGGCTTAGATTTGCTTTCATCTTAACTTCAGCAGTTCCATCGCGGGTAACCAAATCCCAGTGTCAGGCTTAGATTTGCTTCCACCTCTCGGCTTCACCTGATCCGTCGTGGGTAACCTAAACCAGGTGTTAGGCTTAGATTTGCTTCCATCTCAACTTCAGCAGATCCGTAGCGGGTAACCTAAACCCGGTGTCAGGCCTAGATTTGCTTCCACCTCTCGACTTCACCAGATCCGTCGTCGGTAACCTAAACCTAGTGTTAAGCATAGAATTGCTTCCCCCTCTCGACTTTAGCATATCCGTCGTGGGTAACCTAAACCTGGTGTCAGGCTTAGATTTGCTTCCATCATAACTTCAGCAGTTCCGTCACGGGTAACCAAAACCCAGTGTCAGGCTTAGATTTGCTTCCACCTCTAAACTACAGCATATCCATCGTGGGAAACCTAAACCCGATGCAAGGCTTAGATTTGCTTCCATCTCAGCTTCAGGAGATCCATCGCAGGTAACCCAAACCCGGTGTTAGGCTTAGATTTGCTTCCATCTCAGCTTCAGAAGATCCTTCGCAGGTAACCTAAACCCGGTGTCAAGCTTAGATTTGCTTCCACCTCTCAACTACAGCAGACCTGTCACGGGTAACCTAAACCTGGTGTCAGGCTTCGATTTGCTTCCATCTCAATTTCAGCAGATCCGTCGTAGGTAACCTAAACCCTGTGTCAGGCATAGATTTGCTTCCATCTCCACTTCAGCAGGACCTTTGCGGGTCACCTAAACCCGATGTCAGGCTTAGATTTGTTTCCACCTCTCAATGTTAGCAGATCCATCACGGGTAACCTAAACCCGGTGTCAGGCTGAGATTTGTTTCCATCTCAACTTCAGCAGATCCGTAGCGAGTAACTTAAACCCAGTGTCAGGCTTAGATTTGCATCCACCTCTCGACTTCAGCAGATCGGTCGATGGTAACCTAATCACGGTGTCAGGCTTAGATTTGCTTCCACCTTTCGACTTCAGCAGATCCATCGCGAGTAACCTAAACCTGGTGTCAAGCTTAGATTTACTTCCACCTCTCGACTTGAGAAGATCCGTTGTGGGTAACCTAATCCCGGTGTCAGGCTTAGATTTGCATCCATCTTAACTTCAGTAGTTCCATCATGGGTAACCAAATCCCATTGTAAGGCTTAGATTTGCTTCTACCTCTAGACTATAGCAGATCCAATGCGGGTAACCTAAACCCTGTGCTAGGCTTAGATTTGCTTCCACCGCTTGACTTCTGCAGATCAGTCGTGGGTGACCAAAACCCGGTGTCAGGCTTATATTTGCTTCCACCTCTCGACTTCAGCAGATCCATTGCGGGTATCCAAAACCCTAAGTCAGGCTTAGATTTGCTTCCATCTCAACTTCAACAGATTAGTCGTAGGTAACATAAACCCGGAGTCCGGCTTAGATTTGTTTCCACCTCTTGACTTCAGTAGATCCATCGTGGGTAACGTAAACCTGGCTTCAGGCTTAGATTTGCTTCCAGCTCTCGACTTCAGCAGATCCATCGCGGGTAACCTAAACCCTGTGTCAGGCATATATTTGCTTCCATCTCCACTTCAGCAGATCCTTTACGAGTCACCTAAACCTGCTGTCAAGCTTAGATTTGTTTCCACCTCTCGATGTTAGCAGATCCATCACGGGTAACCTAAACCTGGTGTCAGGCTTCGATTTGCTTCCATCTCCACTTTAGCAGATCCGTCACGGGTAACCTAAACCTGGTGTCAGGCTTAGATTTGCTTCCCCCTCTCGACTTCAGTAGATCTGTCATGGGTAACCTAAACCCGATGTCAGGCTTAGATTTGCTTCCATCATAACTACAGCAGTTCCGTCACGGGTAACCAAAACCCAGTGTCAGGCTTAGATTTGCTTCCGCCTCTAGACTACAGCAGATCCATCGTGGCTAACCTTAACCCGGTGCCAGGCTTAGATTTGCTTCCATCACAACTTCAGCAGATCCATCGCAAGTAACCTAAACCCGGTGTCAAGCTTAGATTTGATTCCACCTCAGAACTACAGCAGACCTGTCACGGGTAACCTAAACCTGGTGTCAGGCTTAGATTTGCATCCATCTCAACTTCAGCAGATCCGTCGCCGATAACCTAAACCCGGTGTTAGGCTTAGATGTAGTTCCACCTCTCGACTTCAGCAGATCTGTCGTGGGTAACCTAAACCCGGTGTCAGGATTATATTTGCTTCCCCCTCTCGACTTTAGCAGATCCATCATGGGTAACCTAAACCCGGTGTCAGGCTTAGATTTGCTTTCATCTTAACTTCAGCAGTTCCATCGCGGGTAACCAAATCCCAGTGTCAGGCTTAGATTTGCTTCCACCTCTCGGCTTCACCTGATCCGTCGTGGGTAACCTAAACCAGGTGTTAGGCTTAGATTTGCTTCCATCTCAACTTCAGTAGATCCGTAGCGGGTAACCTAAACCCGGTGTCAGGCCTAGATTTGCTTCCACCTCTCGACTTCACCAGATCCGTCGTCGGTAACCTAAACCTAGTGTTAAGCATAGAATTGCTTCCCCCTCTCGACTTTAGCTTATCCGTCGTGGGTAACCTAAACCTGGTGTCAGGCTTAGATTTGCTTCCATCATAACTTCAGCAGTTCCGTCACGAGTAACCAAAACCCAGTGTCAGGCTTAGATTTGCTTCCACCTCTAGACTACAGCATATCCATCGTGGGAAACCTAAACCCGATGCAAGGCTTAGATTTGCTTCCATCTCAGCTTCAGGAGATCCATCGCAGGTAACCCAAACCCGGTGTTAGGCTTAGATTTGCTTCCATCTCAGCTTCAGAAGATCCTTCGCAGGTAACCTAAACCCGGTGTCAAGCTTAGATTTGCTTCCACCTCTCAACTACAGCAGACCTGTCACGGGTAACCTAAACCTGGTGTCAGGCTTCGATTTGCTTCCATCTCAATTTCAGCAGATCCGTCGTAGGTAACCTAAACCCTGTGTCAGGCATAGATTTGCTTCCATCTCCACTTCAGCAGGACCTTTGCGGGTCACCTAAACCCGATGTCAGGCTTAGATTTGTTTCCACCTCTCAATGTTAGCAGATCCATCACGGGTAACCTAAACCCGGTGTCAGGCTGAGATTTGTTTCCATCTCAACTTCAGCAGATCCGTAGCGAGTAACTTAAACCCAGTGTCAGGCTTAGATTTGCATCCACCTCTCGACTTCAGCAGATCGGTCGATGGTAACCTAATCACGGTGTCAGGCTTAGATTTGCTTCCACCTTTCGACTTCAGCAGATCCATCGCGAGTAACCTAAACCTGGTGTCAGGCTTAGATTTGCTTCCACCTCTCGACTTCAGAAGATCCGTTGTGGGTAACCTAATCCCGGTGTCAGGCTTAGATTTGCATCCATCTTAACTTCAGTAGTTCCATCATGGGTAACCAAATCCCATTGTAAGGCTTAGATTTGCTTCTACCTCTAGACTATAGCAGATCCAATGCGGGTAACCTAAACCCGGTGCTAGGCTTAGATGTGCTTCCACCGCTTGACTTCTGCAGATCAGTCGCGGGTGACCAAAACCCGGTGTCAGGCTTATATTTGTTGGAGATTGTGCCCTAAGGCCAATATTGGATTATGTAATTTGACTTCTAAGATTAATCTAGTGTAGATTAATATTATCATTTATGTTTGTATGTTAGCATTTATGATAAGTATCCATGAATAAATCGTGTTATTCTAAATATCCCTAGTCGATTGTTATTATGGGAATAATAACAAACTAAGACTAGTGTGAGTGATAATGGATATTCATAAGATGAATATAGTGTATACAGATACAGATTATACTCACGGGTAATATGTTAGAGAACATGTTACTGGAGACCCACTATGAGATCAAGTTCATGGTCATGTGTCACAACTGATCTTGATTATAGTAGTGTCATTAGCTGATTCCTTTGACCTGAGGTCACCATTGATTCCGGGATGAACTCATGTTGTGCTTTGACGCAGTCAAACGCTGCTCGTAACAGAGTAGTTATAAAGGCTGTGATTGGGTACGATATGACTCATGCCTTGGGATGTGAGTGACAGATATGGGATTTTGTCCCTCTCTAACAAGAGAGCGATATCACTGGGCCCCTCGATAAGTAAGACTGTTAAATGCATGGCCGTGCTCAAATAAATTGATAATAGTATCAATTGATTTGTCTGGACAGTTTACTTTGAGATTGAGAAAGCATATGATTAATTATATAAGATTGACAAGTGTACCATGTCTTATGATTAATCATGATATCAAAGAGACAAAAGGGAATATGACATTCTATAAATAGGTATTGGATCATTCCAATCATGTTAATTGGGTAGTCATAAAGGCTTGCTAGAGTCCGCTTATGACCTATAAGGATATTATGGTAATCTCCTTATTGCCAATTAATATGAACCTATGGGCTCACACACAAAGAGCAAAATGAAGTTCATCTTATCGGGTATAAATTATTATTGGATAATAATTTATGAATGAGAAAGAGAATAAATATATATAGTGATATATATTTAAGTGTGTATATATATAAATATTAATTTGATTAATATTGCATAAAGTATGCTACATATTATAATTAAATTATATAAAGATATAATTAATTATAATATTATATATACATATGTGTATTATGGAGAATTGATTTGATTTAATGTTAATTGAGAATTAATATTAAATTGTGTGGGTTAATATATAATTATAACTAATAGGTGTATTAGGTTATAATTATAATTAACTAATTAGGTTTTATATTTAAGGAAATAAAAACCTAAACCTAATCACTCTCTCCAAAATACACTAACTAAATTCGGCCAGCCACCACAAGAAAAGCAGCCAGCCGAAATTCTCCTCCCAAGCCAAAGGGAAAAATCTGATTTTTCTGCTCTTTTCTCTCGTTCGAAGAATTGTTCTTCAATCCCGGCGCTAGCACGCGGTGAATGAATTGCTCCGTGTGGATCAACCGTAGAGGGAAGCTACTTTGGTTCCTAATTGATTCAAAACCTACAAAGAATTAAGGTAATTCTTTAACCCTCCTTCCAATTCAATGCAATGTACATGGGTCCTTGGTGGGGATTAATCCTTTTATTTCCGCTGCGTATATATTGTTTTTGTGCGATTAATTCCCAACAGTGGTATCAGAGCCACTTGTGCATTGGTTGAATTGGATTTGTTATTTTGATTAGATCAAAATTGCAAGTTAGGGTTGTATGATCTTGATTTAGGGTTCTATGTTATTGTGAATAACATTTTTGATTTGATTTGGAAGTTAATCATTATGAATGATTTGTTTTACACTTGATTTGGATCATTTGGGGGCTGAAAATTCTGGGTTCAGCTTGTTGGCACGCCGGCGTGCTGGAATGGCACGGCGTGCCAACTGGAAATTGTTTCCAGAAAATGAACCAGAATGGTGGCACGCCGGCGTGCCAACCTTGGCACGGCGTGCCACCTGGGAATTTTCAGAATGGCTTGTTTTTCGCGCGACGTGCTGTTTGTTTGACAAATGCAACTGAGAAGCAGCTTGGGGGCACGACGGCGTGCTGGATCGGCACGCCGTGCCAACCTGATTGGCACGCCGTGCCAACATGAATGGCACACCGTGCTCCCTTGATGCTGCGCGCAGCATTGGATGCTGCAGTGCGCGAAAAATTTTTTTTGCCTGCGGCGCTTGCTTCGCAACAAGGGCTACCGCCCCCGTACCCCCGTCCAACTCAGCAGCGAGTTGGATCGCTGGAGTTTGGGTTTGGTGTTCTTCGTTTAAGTGTGGAAATTGTTTCTGCATATTTACGATTTTCCAATCAATTATTTATAAATGCAATGAGATTGTGTTTTAGCGTTTTGAACCCTAAATCTTGAAGATTTTATGCATGGTGTTTTGGTATGGTTTTTGGACCCCATGGATGGTTTTGTTTCTTTTGGTTTTATGGATGTAAGGTTTTATAAATACGGCCTGCGAGTCGTTTGTATTTATGTAACCTTATTTTTCTAGATAAATTGTATAGGATGCAATTTATTGTTTGTAAATTTTATTTTACTAGAAAATTGTATAGGATGCAATTTTGTAATATATGTAAATCCATGAGATGGTGCCAAGGAACAAAGACGTGAAGACGGATCCAAGGGGTGCGGCTTTGCTGTGACCATGCGATGGTTACAACCACCTAGGAAATGACCTGTTGATTTTCATATTGGCCTATGAAAATCAATATAGATAAAACCATACCATAACACGGTTTTGAGTCTTATGCATGTTATATTTATTTTATGCCATAAGATGCCATGTTAATAAATATTGATGCATGTTAAAATGTTTATATATATGTGCAAATGCATGCCTTGTATCATTTAGATGCCATGTGATGCCATGCTAGATTGCATGCTTAACATATGTATGACATAGGATGCCATGCTAATTAGTATTAACAAATGTATGTTTAATATTAATGCCATGAATTGTATGAGATACAATTTAATCACAGGATTTTATAAACCCTAAATAAACTTAATAAGTTTATATTTGCCACCCAATTACGTATAACACTAGTCAAGTACTATGTTCGCATCATGGTATACCGCCAGGGCGGGTACGCATGTTGTGACCTTAGCGAAGCGATAATATGAGAAAAGGTGATTCTCATTGTGTTGTAATTGGTTTAAAAAAGGGTTAATCAAAAAGGTGTTTGAGCCCGAGGCAAAGATGAGATGAGTAACATACAATTAAATATGATATATGATATCATGCATCTCATAAATTAGAAGAGTTGCATAATGATGCAATTGGCAAAGAAGTGCACATCCAAAATATGTTTAAATGGTTTAAAGCATGATTTTGAGTCTTTGCCTACCGAAATTATATTTAATCATAGGGACATGCCAAAGCAGTGCTATGGTTAAGTATGGATTTTGGATCTTCACCCACTTGAATATTTTAAAGGGTTTTATAATTTAAGTGGGAGCATTTAAATAAAAATCTTTACATGCTTTATTATAGTTATGATTGCTATTACCATGATCTCGATTGTTATTGAACTTTGAGAATTGTTCTCAAATCAAAAGGAATTATATGTTCTCAATAATCCTTTTGCCCAATGAACCACTAGCAATTGTAATACGAGTATAAAAGATGCTTACTTGAAGCATCGAAGGGACTCTGTTTAAAATTTATTATCTTACACTTGCCACCAATTCTTCCGCACGTGGAAGTTTTACTTGAGGTATATGATACATCACAAATGGAAATGTTCCATCAGTTAGTGAGCAAGAAAAGATAAGTGTTTGAGGCAACATTTTCTCATTGGCCTCCAAAAGGCATTAAGATGTGATCTTGAATTCATTATTTGATAGTCATTGGTGATGAACTATCATTTGAATGACATGGGGAAAATTGTGAATTAGTTGCATAGGATGCAAAAGAATGTTAAGTTATCCATAAAGGATAAGCCAGCCTCGAATTGTGTGCTTATGGTTCAAAAGGAAAAGGATAAAAGGAAGGTCGAAAAGCATAAAGACCGAAAGGTTCGGGTGAAACATGTTTTAAAAGACCAAAGCTGTCGGCATAGAGAGATCTCCAAAAGAAGGGTGTTGCCATTTCTAGAATGAATCGTTCATTAGAATAGAAATAGCAAACTTTGTTTGGAGAACTATAAGAAGATGAAAGGCAGTGAGACTGCTACCTTAAGTATTTATTAACTATTCTACTTTTGTTTCTATATCAAAAGGTATTAGATATCGTTGTGAATCTCATATTAGTAGAATATGAAGAATCACAACTTGAATAGAAACCTTATGAAGGTGAAAGGTAGAATGCGAATAGGCAAAAGAAGCAATGGTTGTTACTCGAAGGTTTTTGAACTTTTACATGAAAGTTGTGAACTTCAAGTTAAAAGTTATGAACCTTTTTACATAAAAGTTATGAACTTTGGTTAAAGGTTATGAACTTTTGCATGTGAGTTACGAACTCTTGTTGCCTATTGAACTTGTTGGCTTAAGTAAACAAATGTTGTTTATTTTATAATTGTGAATTATAAACTTTATAAAGACATGATTATGAAATGTAGATTTACATAATTGTCTTTATATGTGGAGCCCATCTGTAACATAAATACTGTAAGGATCGAATCAAATAGTTTGATTCAACCTATTTTGGCAGTGTCGTCTTGGAGACATAAGCAAAGTCGCATTACGAAACTCCATGAGAATGGACTTTTGGATTCATGAGATTATGAATCATCTTGAATCATGCGAATGTTGTTTATTGTAAAAGATGACAAAAGTGGTTCTTTGCTAAAAGTAGTTAAAGAATAATCGATTTATTAAGCATTATACATGTGGATGTATGTGAATTATAAATCAACTGCTAAAGGAGGTTTTAATACTTCATTACTTTTATGGAACTTTTCACTAGATAAGAGTATCTAATGAAACACGAGTTTGGAACTTTTGAAGTGTTCAAAAGCTTGTAAAAGGAGTATGAAGCATCTTGACAAGATAGTAAAGTCACTTAGATATGATCCAAGTGGTGAACATTTGAGTCAAGATTTTGACAATCGTCTTAGAGATTGTGGGACTGTCTCACAATTGACTCCTCCAAGTACGCCACAAAGGATGTTGTGTCGAAAAGGGAGTAATCGAACTCTATACAGATATAGTTCAATCTATGATGAAGTCAAGTTGATCATTGTTTTCTCGAAAATATGCCATTAAAGCAGCTGTGTATATTGTTCCGTCTAAAACAATTCATGAATCAACATATGAGATATGGTTGGGTAAGAGACCCAAGTTGTTTCATTGAATAAGTTTAGGGCTGTAAAGCTTATTGCGAATAAGTTGGCACCTAAATTTAAATGTCGTATTGTGGATTACTCAAAAGGAAAGTAGGAGTTGTTACTCCTGTGTTTCTTTGGGATACAAAATAGTTGTAGCTAGAAATGGTTTCCCCTTGAAGAGGGAGTTAATTTCTAGAAGAGTTAGTGGGAGTAAAGTACACCTACAAAACTCGGAATTCACAAAGTGACATTAACGTTGAAGAGGAACGTGGAAATGGTTTCATGATCATTGTTGAAATTACACAAGTCCAATGAAAGTCTAGTGGAATACGACATGATTAGGAGAGATATGGATTTCTCAAAATCATGATGTAGTTTTACTAAATTGGAATAAGTCTTCTTTTATGAAGAAGCAATGTTAGATTTTGAATCTAATAAGTGACTTGATGCTACAAAGGTTGAAGATAAGTCCATGTCTAACAATCAAAGTATAGACTTTGATAAATCTTTTAGAAGATGCATATGCAATGGTTGCAAGTGAGTTTTCAAATTGAAAACCGACATGAATGGTGATCTTCAAACTTATAAAGCACGACTAGTGACAAAAAGGGGTTATAAACAAGTTCATAGTAATGACTATGAGGATACGAACAAATTCATAGTAGGACTATGATAAAATCCTTTTTCGTCATTAATCATGATCAAGTCAAATTGAGTTCTTGTTGCCACATCCGCGTAATATGATTATAAAATATGGCAAATGGATATCAAAATCTGTTTTCTACGTGAAAACATGATTGAGGATGTGTACGTGACACAACCCAAAGTTTTTGAGCATCCAAAGAATTCAAATAGCGTATGCAAGTTTCAAAGATTCTTATAAGGATCGAAACATGCATCAAATAGTTGGAATCATAGTTTTGATAAAGAAATCAAATGGTTTGATTTTATCAAAAGGATGATGAATCTTGTGTTTCAAAAGGATCAGTGGGAGCATATCGGTATTCCTAACGCTATATGTGGATGACATATGGCTTGTTGGAAATAACATTCTTACCTTGCAAGAAGTAAAATCTTGGCTAAGAAAGTAATTTCGGTTAATGTTATAAGCATGACTGCCTGTGTTCTTGAAATTGGAATCTATAGAGATAGATCTAAAAGAATGTTTTGGCTTAAGTCAAAGCATTGAAAGCGTTCAATGTAAAAAGACTTAATAGAAGCTTGCTTATGTTAACTGCACATATACAACTGATTGCAATTAGTTGCAATATATCAGTCGAGATCTAGTATTCTCTTAAAAAGAGATGTTATGATTTTGAAAGGTTCAAAATAAAACAATATAGCTAAATATCTATAATAGTAGTCAAAGTATATTGTTACATATGATGTAAAAGAAATTTTGGATGAAGAAGTTCATCAAAATTTTTGTGTTTTGTTCTAAGCATTGCTTATCCTGTGAGACTATTGTAGGGACAATAGTTCAATGCGTAAGAACCCTGTATGACACAAGCATATACTTAGGCGTCTTTCACTAATTTAGAGAGGCTGTCTCTAAAGAAAGAGTGAAAATGTGTAAAGTAGCAACGGAAGCGAAAATTAATAATTCACTGACAAAGACTCCCGCACGAATGAATACATGAAAGTCATGTAGGTCAATGGGTATAAGATACATGTATGATTGGCCATAGTGCAAGTGGGAGATTGTTGGAGATTGTGCCCTAAGGCCAATATTGGATTATGTAATTTGACTTCTAAGATTAATCTAGTGTAGATTAATATTATCATTTATGTTTGTATGTTAGCATTTATGATAAGTATCCATGAATAAATCGTGTTATTCTAAATATCCCTAGTCGATTGTTATTATGGGAATAATAACAAACTAAGACTAGTGTGAGTGATAATGGATATTCATAAGATGAATATAGTGTATACAGATACAGATTATACTCACGGGTAATATGTTAGAGAACATGTTACTGGAGACCCACTATGAGATCAAGTTCATGGTCATGTGTCACAACTGATCTTGATTATAGTAGTGTCATTAGCTGATTCCTTTGACCTGAGGTCACCATTGATTCCGGGATGAACTCATGTTGTGCTTTGACGCAGTCAAACGCTGCTCGTAACAGAGTAGTTATAAAGGCTGTGATTGGGTACGATATGACTCATGCCTTGGGATGTGAGTGACAGATATGGGATTTTGTCCCTCTCTAACAAGAGAGCGATATCACTGGGCCCCTCGATAAGTAAGACTGTTAAATGCATGGCCGTGCTCAAATAAATTGATAATAGTATCAATTGATTTGTCTGGACAGTTTACTTTGAGATTGAGAAAGCATATGATTAATTATATAAGATTGACAAGTGTACCATGTCTTATGATTAATCATGATATCAAAGAGACAAAAGGGAATATGACATTCTATAAATAGGTATTGGATCATTCCAATCATGTTAATTGGGTAGTCATAAAGGCTTGCTAGAGTCCGCTTATGACCTATAAGGATATTATGGTAATCTCCTTATTGCCAATTAATATGAACCTATGGGGTCACACACAAAGAGCAAAATGAAGTTCATCTTATCGGGTATAAATTATTATTGGATAATAATTTATGAATGAGAAAGAGAATAAATATATATAGTGATATATATTTAAGTGTGTATATATATAAATATTAATTTGATTAATATTGCATAAAGTATGCTACATATTATAATTAAATTATATAAAGATATAATTAATTATAATATTATATATACATATGTGTATTATGGAGAATTGATTTGATTTAATGTTAATTGAGAATTAATATTAAATTGTGTGGGTTAATATATAATTATAACTAATAGGTGTATTAGGTTATAATTATAATTAACTAATTAGGTTTTATATTTAAGGAAATAAAAACCTAAACCTAATCACTCTCTCCAAAATACACTAACTAAATTCGGCCAGCCACCACAAGAAAAGCAGCCAGCCGAAATTCTCCTCCCAAGCCAAAGGGAAAAATCTGATTTTTCTGCTCTTTTCTCTCGTTCGAAGAATTGTTCTTCAATCCCGGCGCTAGCACGCGGTGAATGAATTGCTCCGTGTGGATCAACCGTAGAGGGAAGCTACTTTGGTTCCTAATTGATTCAAAACCTACAAAGAATTAAGGTAATTCTTTAACCCTCCTTCCAATTCAATGCAATGTACATGGGTCCTTGGTGGGGATTAATCCTTTTATTTCCGCTGCGTATATATTGTTTTTGTGCGATTAATTCCCAACAGTGGTATCAGAGCCACTTGTGCATTGGTTGAATTGGATTTGTTATTTTGATTAGATCAAAATTGCAAGTTAGGGTTGTATGATCTTGATTTAGGGTTCTATGTTATTGTGAATAACATTTTTGATTTGATTTGGAAGTTAATCATTATGAATGATTTGTTTTACACTTGATTTGGATCATTTGGGGGCTGAAAATTCTGGGTTCAGCTTGTTGGCACGCCGGCGTACTGGAATGGCACGGCGTGCCAACTGGAAATTGTTTCCAGAAAATGAACCAGAATGGTGGCACGCCGGCGTGCCAACCTTGGCACGGCGTGCCACCTGGGAATTTTCAGAATGGCTTGTTTTTCGCGCGACGTGCTGTTTGTTTGACAAATGCAACTGAGAAGCAGCTTGGGGGCACGACGGCGTGCTGGATCGGCACGCCGTGCCAACCTGATTGGCACGCCGTGCCAACATGAATGGCACACCGTGCTCCCTTGATGCTGCGCGCAGCATTGGATGCTGCAGTGCGCGAAAAATTTTTTTTGCCTGCGGCGCTTGCTTCGCAACAAGGGCTACCGCCCCCGTACCCCCGTCCAACTCAGCAGCGAGTTGGATCGCTGGAGTTTGGGTTTGGTGTTCTTTGTTTAAGTGTGGAAATTGTTTCTGCATATTTACGATTTTCCAATCAATTATTTATAAATGCAATGAGATTGTGTTTTAGCGTTTTGAACCCTAAATCTTGAAGATTTTATGCATGGTGTTTTGGTATGGTTTTTGGACCCCATGGATGGTTTTGTTTCTTTTGGTTTTATGGATGTAAGGTTTTATAAATACGGCCTGCGAGTCGTTTGTATTTATGTAACCTTATTTTTCTAGATAAATTGTATAGGATGCAATTTATTGTTTGTAAATTTTATTTTACTAGAAAATTGTATAGGATGCAATTTTGTAATATATGTAAATCCATGAGATGGTGCCAAGGAACAAAGACGTGAAGACGGATCCAAGGGGTGCGGCTTTGCTGTGACCATGCGATGGTTACAACCACCTAGGAAATGACCTGTTGATTTTCATATTGGCCTATGAAAATCAATATAGATAAAACCATACCATAACACGGTTTTGAGTCTTATGCATGTTATATTTATTTTATGCCATAAGATGCCATGTTAATAAATATTGATGCATGTTAAAATGTTTATATATATGTGCAAATGCATGCCTTGTATCATTTAGATGCCATGTGATGCCATGCTAGATTGCATGCTTAACATATGTATGACATAGGATGCCATGCTAATTAGTATTAACAAATGTATGTTTAATATTAATGCCATGAATTGTATGAGATACAATTTAATCACAGGATTTTATAAACCCTAAATAAACTTAATAAGTTTATATTTGCCACCCAATTACGTATAACACTAGTCAAGTACTATGTTCGCATCATGGTATACCGCCAGGGCGGGTACGCATGTTGTGACCTTAGCGAAGCGATAATATGAGAAAAGGTGATTCTCATTGTGTTGTAATTGGTTTAAAAAAGGGTTAATCAAAAAGGTGTTTGAGCCCGAGGCAAAGATGAGATGAGTAACATACAATTAAATATGATATATGATATCATGCATCTCATAAATTAGAAGAGTTGCATAATGATGCAATTGGCAAAGAAGTGCACATCCAAAATATGTTTAAATGGTTTAAAGCATGATTTTGAGTCTTTGCCTACCGAAATTATATTTAATCATAGGGACATGCCAAAGCAGTGCTATGGTTAAGTATGGATTTTGGATCTTCACCCACTTGAATATTTTAAAGGGTTTTATAATTTAAGTGGGAGCATTTAAATAAAAATCTTTACATGCTTTATTATAGTTATGATTGCTATTACCATGATCTCGATTGTTATTGAACTTTGAGAATTGTTCTCAAATCAAAAGGAATTATATGTTCTCAATAATCCTTTTGCCCAATGAACCACTAGCAATTGTAATACGAGTATAAAAGATGCTTACTTGAAGCATCGAAGGGACTCTGTTTAAAATTTATTATCTTACACTTGCCACCAATTCTTCCGCACGTGGAAGTTTTACTTGAGGTATATGATACATCACAAATGGAAATGTTCCATCAGTTAGTGAGCAAGAAAAGATAAGTGTTTGAGGCAACATTTTCTCATTGGCCTCCAAAAGGCATTAAGATGTGATCTTGAATTCATTATTTGATAGTCATTGGTGATGAACTATCATTTGAATGACATGGGGAAAATTGTGAATTAGTTGCATAGGATGCAAAAGAATGTTAAGTTATCCATAAAGGATAAGCCCGCCTCGAATTGTGTGCTTATGGTTCAAAAGGAAAAGGATAAAAGGAAGGTCGAAAAGCATAAAGACCGAAAGGTTCGGGTGAAACATGTTTTAAAAGACCAAAGCTGTCGGCATAGAGAGATCTCCAAAAGAAGGGTGTTGCCATTTCTAGAATGAATCGTTCATTAGAATAGAAATAGCAAACTTTGTTTGGAGAACTATAAGAAGATGAAAGGCAGTGAGACTGCTACCTTAAGTATTTATTAACTATTCTACTTTTGTTTCTATATCAAAAGGTATTAGATATCGTTGTGAATCTCATATTAGTAGAATATGAAGAATCACAACTTGAATAGAAACCTTATGAAGGTGAAAGGTAGAATGCGAATAGGCAAAAGAAGCAATGGTTGTTACTCGAAGGTTTTTGAACTTTTACATGAAAGTTGTGAACTTCAAGTTAAAAGTTATGAACCTTTTTACATAAAAGTTATGAACTTTGGTTAAAGGTTATGAACTTTTGCATGTGAGTTACGAACTCTTGTTGCCTATTGAACTTGTTGGCTTAAGTAAACAAATGTTGTTTATTTTATAATTGTGAATTATAAACTTTATAAAGACATGATTATGAAATGTAGATTTACATAATTGTCTTTATATGTGGAGCCCATCTGTAACATAAATACTGTAAGGATCGAATCAAATAGTTTGATTCAACCTATTTTGGCAGTGTCGTCTTGGAGACATAAGCAAAGTCGCATTACGAAACTCCATGAGAATGGACTTTTGGATTCATGAGATTATGAATCATCTTGAATCATGCGAATGTTGTTTATTGTAAAAGATGACAAAAGTGGTTCTTTGCTAAAAGTAGTTAAAGAATAATCGATTTATTAAGCATTATACATGTGGATGTATATGAATTATAAATCAACTGCTAAAGGAGGTTTTAATACTTCATTACTTTTATGGAACTTTTCACTAGATAAGAGTATCTAATGAAACACGAGTTTGGAACTTTTGAAGTGTTCAAAAGCTTGTAAAAGGAGTATGAAGCATCTTGACAAGATAGTAAAGTCACTTAGATATGATCCAAGTGGTGAACATTTGAGTCAAGATTTTGACAATCGTCTTAGAGATTGTGGGACTGTCTCACAATTGACTCCTCCAAGTACGCCACAAAGGATGTTGTGTCGAAAAGGGAGTAATCGAACTCTATACAGATATAGTTCAATCTATGATGAAGTCAAGTTGATCATTGTTTTCTCGAAAATATGCCATTAAAGCAGCTGTGTATATTGTTCCGTCTAAAACAATTCATGAATCAACATATGAGATATGGTTGGGTAAGAGACCCAAGTTGTTTCATTGAATAAGTTTAGGGCTGTAAAGCTTATTTTGAATAAGTTGGCACCTAAATTTAAATGTCGTATTGTGGATTACTCAAAAGGAAAGTAGGAGTTGTTACTCCTGTGTTTCTTTGGGATACAAAATAGTTGTAGCTAGAAATGGTTTCCCCTTGAAGAGGGAGTTAATTTCTAGAAGAGTTAGTGGGAGTAAAGTACACCTACAAAACTCAGAATTCACAAAGTGACATTAACGTTGAAGAGGAACGTGGAAATGGTTTCATGATCATTGTTGAAATTACACAAGTCCAATGAAAGTCTAGTGGAATACGACATGATTAGGAGAGATATGGATTTCTCAAAATCATGATGTAGTTTTACTAAATTGGAATAAGTCTTCTTTTATGAAGAAGCAATGTTAGATTTTGAATCTAATAAGTGACTTGATGCTACAAAGGTTGAAGATAAGTCCATGTCTAACAATCAAAGTATAGACTTTGATAAATCTTTTAGAAGATGCATATGCAATGGTTGCAAGTGAGTTTTCAAATTGAAAACCGACATGAATGGTGATCTTCAAACTTATAAAGCACGACTAGTGACAAAAAGGGGTTATAAACAAGTTCATAGTAATGACTATGAGGATACGAACAAATTCATAGTAGGACTATGATAAAATCCTTTTTCGTCATTAATCATGATCAAGTCAAATTGAGTTCTTGTTGCCACATCCGCATAATATGATTATAAAATATGGCAAATGGATATCAAAATCTGTTTTCTACGTGAAAACATGATTGAGGATGTGTACGTGACACAACCCAAAGTTTTTGAGCATCCAAAGAATTCAAATAGCGTATGCAAGTTTCAAAGATTCTTATAAGGATCGAAACATGCATCAAATAGTTGGAATCATAGTTTTGATAAAGAAATCAAATGGTTTGATTTTATCAAAAGGATGATGAATCTTGTGTTTCAAAAGGATCAGTGGGAGCATATCGGTATTCCTAACGCTATATGTGGATGACATATGGCTTGTTGGAAATAACATTCTTACCTTGCAAGAAGTAAAATCTTGGCTAAGAAAGTAATTTCGGTTAATGTTATAAGCATGACTGCCTGTGTTCTTGAAATTGGAATCTATAGAGATAGATCTAAAAGAATGTTTTGGCTTAAGTCAAAGCATTGAAAGCGTTCAATGTAAAAAGACTTAATAGAAGCTTGCTTATGTTAACTGCACATATACAACTGATTGCAATTAGTTGCAATATATCAGTCGAGATCTAGTATTCTCTTAAAAAGAGATGTTATGATTTTGAAAGGTTCAAAATAAAACAATATAGCTAAATATCTATAATAGTAGTCAAAGTATATTGTTACATATGATGTAAAAGAAATTTTGGATGAAGAAGTTCATCAAAATTTTTGTGTTTTGTTCTAAGCATTGCTTATCCTGTGAGACTATTGTAGGGACAATAGTTCAATGCGTAAGAACCCTGTATGACACAAGCATATACTTAGGCGTCTTTCACTAATTTAGAGAGGCTGTCTCTAAAGAAAGAGTGAAAATGTGTAAAGTAGCAACGGAAGCGAAAATTAATAATTCACTGACAAAGACTCCCGCACGAATGAATACATGAAAGTCATGTAGGTCAATGGGTATAAGATACATGTATGATTGGCCATAGTGCAAGTGGGAGATTGTTGGAGATTGTGCCCTAAGGCCAATATTGGATTATGTAATTTGACTTCTAAGATTAATCTAGTGTAGATTAATATTATCATTTATGTTTGTATGTTAGCATTTATGATAAGTATCCATGAATAAATCGTGTTATTCTAAATATCCCTAGTCGATTGTTATTATGGGAATAATAACAAACTAAGACTAGTGTGAGTGATAATGGATATTCATAAGATGAATATAGTGTATACAGATACAGATTATACTCACGGGTAATATGTTAGAGAACATGTTACTGGAGACCCACTATGAGATCAAGTTCATGGTCATGTGTCACAACTGATCTTGATTATAGTAGTGTCATTAGCTGATTCCTTTGACCTGAGGTCACCATTGATTCCGGGATGAACTCATGTTGTGCTTTGACGCAGTCAAACGCTGCTCGTAACAGAGTAGTTATAAAGGCTGTGATTGGGTACGATATGACTCATGCCTTGGGATGTGAGTGACAGATATGGGATTTTGTCCCTCTCTAACAAGAGAGCGATATCACTGGGCCCCTCGATAAGTAAGACTGTTAAATGCATGGCCGTGCTCAAATAAATTGATAATAGTATCAATTGATTTGTCTGGACAGTTTACTTTGAGATTGAGAAAGCATATGATTAATTATATAAGATTGACAAGTGTACCATGTCTTATGATTAATCATGATATCAAAGAGACAAAAGGGAATATGACATTCTATAAATAGGTATTGGATCATTCCAATCATGTTAATTGGGTAGTCATAAAGGCTTGCTAGAGTCCGCTTATGACCTATAAGGATATTATGGTAATCTCCTTATTGCCAATTAATATGAACCTATGGGGTCACACACAAAGAGCAAAATGAAGTTCATCTTATCGGGTATAAATTATTATTGGATAATAATTTATGAATGAGAAAGAGAATAAATATATATAGTGATATATATTTAAGTGTGTATATATATAAATATTAATTTGATTAATATTGCATAAAGTATGCTACATATTATAATTAAATTATATAAAGATATAATTAATTATAATATTATATATACATATGTGTATTATGGAGAATTGATTTGATTTAATGTTAATTGAGAATTAATATTAAATTGTGTGGGTTAATATATAATTATAACTAATAGGTGTATTAGGTTATAATTATAATTAACTAATTAGGTTTTATATTTAAGGAAATAAAAACCTAAACCTAATCACTCTCTCCAAAATACACTAACTAAATTCGGCCAGCCACCACAAGAAAAGCAGCCAGCCGAAATTCTCCTCCCAAGCCAAAGGGAAAAATCTGATTTTTCTGCTCTTTTCTCTCGTTCGAAGAATTGTTCTTCAATCCCGGCGCTAGCACGCGGTGAATGAATTGCTCCGTGTGGATCAACCGTAGAGGGAAGCTACTTTGGTTCCTAATTGATTCAAAACCTACAAAGAATTAAGGTAATTCTTTAACCCTCCTTCCAATTCAATGCAATGTACATGGGTCCTTGGTGGGGATTAATCCTTTTATTTCCGCTGCGTATATATTGTTTTTGTGCGATTAATTCCCAACAATATTTGCTTCCACCTCTCGACTTCAGCAGATCCATTGCGGGTATCCAAAACCCTGAGTCAGGCTTAGATTTGCTTCCATCTCAACTTCAACAGATTAGTCGTAGGTAACATAAACCCGGAGTCCGGCTTAGATTTGTTTCCACCTCTTGACTTCAGTAGATCCATCGTGGGTAACGTAAACCTGGCTTCAGGCTTAGATTTGCTTCCAGCTCTCGACTTCAGCAGATCCATCGCGGGTAACCTAAACCCTGTGTCAGGCATAGATTTGCTTCCATCTCCACTTCAGCAGATCCTTTACGAGTCACCTAAACCTGCTGTCAAGCTTAGATTTGTTTCCACCTCTCGATGTTAGCAGATCCATCACGGGTAACCTAAACCTGGTGTCAGGCTTCGATTTGCTTCCATCTCCACTTTAGCAGATCCGTCACGGGTAACCTAAACCTGGTGTCAGGCTTAGATTTGCTTCCCCCTCTCGACTTCAGTAGATCCGTCATGGGTAACCTAAACCCGATGTCAGGCTTACATTTGCTTTCATCATTACTACAGCAGTTCCGTCACGGGTAACCAAAACCTAGTGTCAGGCTTAGATTTGCTTCCGCCTCTAGACTACAGCAGATCCATCGTGGCTAACCTTAACCCGGTGCCAGGCTTAGATTTGCTTCCATCACAACTTCAGCAGATCCATCGCAGGTAACCTAAACCCGGTGTCAAGCTTAGATTTGATTCCACCTCAGAACTACAGCAGACCTGTCACGGGTA
Source organism: Euphorbia tirucalli (assembly GCA_039660915.1). Classification (NCBI taxonomy): domain Eukaryota; kingdom Viridiplantae; phylum Streptophyta; class Magnoliopsida; order Malpighiales; family Euphorbiaceae; genus Euphorbia; species Euphorbia tirucalli. The sequence continues at coordinate 57,551,053 of CM077641.1, forward strand.
ACCTAAACCTGGTGTCAGGCTTAGATTTGCTTCCATCTCAACTTCAGCAGATCCGTCGCCGATAACCTAAACCCGGTGTTAGGCTTAGATGTAGTTCCACCTCTCGACTTCAGCAGATCTGTCGTGGGTAACCTAAACCCGGTGTCAGGCTTAGATTTGCTTCCCCCTCTCGACTTTAGCAGATCCATCATGGGTAACCTAAACCCGGTGTCAGGCTTAGATTTGCTTTCATCTTAACTTCAGCAGTTCCATCGCGGGTAACCAAATCCCAGTGTCAGGCTTAGATTTGCTTCCGCCTCTAGACTACAGCAGATCCATCGCGGGTAACCTAAACCCGATGTCAGGCTTAGATTTGCTTCAATCTCAACTTCAGCAGATCCATCGCGGGTAGCCTCAACCAGGTGTCAAGCTTAGATTTGCATCCACCTCTCAACTGCAGCACACCTGTCACGGGTAACCAAAACCCACTGTCAAGCTTAGATTTGCTTCCCTCTCAAGTTCAACAGATTCATCATAGGTAACATAAACCCGGTGTCAGGCTTAGATTTGTTTCCACCTCTTGACTTCAGCAGATCCATCGCGGGTAACGTAAACCTGGTTTCAGGCTTAGATTTGCTTCCAGCTCTCAACTTCAGCAGATCCATCGCGGGTAACCTAAACCCTCTGTCAGGCATAGATTTGCTTCCATCTCCACTTCAGCAGATCCTTTGCGGGTCACCTAAACCCGGTGTCAGGCTTAGATTTGCTTCCACCTCTCGGCTTCACCTGATCCGTCGTGGGTAACCTAAACCAGGTGTCAGGCTTAGATTTGCTTCCATCTCAACTTCAGCAGATCCATAGCGGGTAACCTAAGCCTAGATTTGCTTCCACCTCTCGACTTCACCAGATCCGTCGTCGGTAACCTAAACCTGGTGTCAAGCATAGAATTGCCTACCCCTTTCGACTTTAGCATATCCGTCGTGGGTAACCTAAACCTGGTGTCAGGCTTAGATTTGCTTCCATCATAACTTCAGCAGTTCCATCACGGGTAACCAAAACCCAATGTCAGGCTTAGATTTGCTTCCACCTCAAGACTACAGCATATCCATCGTGGGAAACCTAAACCCAGTGCCAAGCTTAGATTTGCTTCCATCTCAGCTTCAGAAGATCCATCGCAGGTAACCCAAACCCGGTGTCAGGCTTAGATTTGCTTCCATCTCAGCTTCAGAAGATCCTTCGCAGGTAACCTAAACCCGGTGTCAAGCTTAGATTTGCTTCCACCTCTCAACTACAGCAGACCTGTCACGGGTAACCTAAACCTGGTGTGAGGCTTCGATTTGCTTCCATCTCAATTTCAGCAGATCCATCGTAGGTAACCTAAACCCTGTGTCAGGCATAGATTTGCTTCCATCTCCACTTTAGCAGGTCCTTTGCGGGTCACCTAAACCCAATGTCTGGCTTAGATTTATTTCCACCTCTCAATGTTAGCAGATCCATCACGGGTAACCTAAACCCGGTGTCAGGCTGAGATTTGTTTCCATCTCAACTTCAGCAGATCCGTCGCGAGTAACTTAAACCCAGTGTCAGGCTTAGATTTGCTTCCACCTCTCGACTTCAGCAGATCCATCGCGAGGAACCTAAACCTGGTGTCAGGCTTAGATTTGCTTCCACCTCTCGACTTCAGAAGATCCGTCGTGGGTAACCTAAACCCGGTGTCAGGCTTAGATTTGCTTCCATCTTAACTTCAGTAGTTCATTCATGGGTAACCAAATCCCAGTGTAAGGCGTAGATTTGCTTCTACCTCTAGACTATAGCAGATCCAACGCGGGTAACCTAAACTCGGTGTCAGGCTTAGATTTGCCTCCATCTTAACTTCAGTAGATCCGTCGCGGGAAACCTAAACCCGGTGTCAAGCTTAGATTTGCATCCACCTCTCAACTGCAGCAGACCTGTCACGGGTAACCTAACCCAGTGTTAGGCTTAGATTTGCTTCCATCTCAACTTCAACAGATCCGTCGCTGGTAACATAAACCCGGTGTCAGGCTTAGGTTTGTTTCCACCTCTTGACTTCAGTAGATCCGTCACGGGTAACGTAAACCTGGTTTCAGGTTTAGATTTGCTTCCAGCTCTCGAGTTCAGCAGATCTATCGCGTGTAACCTAAACCCTGTGTCAGGCTTAGATTCGCTTCCATATCAACTTTAACAGATCCATCGCGAGTAACTTAAACTCAGTGTCAGGCTTAGATTTGCTTCCACCTCTTGACTTCAGCAGATCAGTCGCGGGTGACAAAACCTGGTGTCAGGCTTAGATTTGCTTCCACCTCTCGACTTCAGCAGATCCATTGCGGATAACCTAAACCCTGTGTCAGGCACAGATTTGCTTCCATCTCCACTTCAGCAGATCCTTCGCAGGAAACCTAAACCCGGTGTCAGGCTTAGATTTGCTTCCACCTCTCGACTTCAGTAGATCCATCGCGGGTAACCTAAACCCGGTGTCAGGCTTAGATTTGCTTCCATCTTAACTTCAGCAAATCCGTCGCCGGTAACCTAAACCCGGTGCAAGGCTTAGATTTGCTTCCACCTCTTGACTTCTGCAGATCAGTCGCGGGTGACCAAAACCCGGTGTCAGGCTTAGATTTGCTTCCACCTCTCGACTTCAGCAGATCCATTGCGGGTATTCAAAACCCTGAGTCAGGCTTAGATTTGCTTCCATCTCAACTTCAACAGATTAGTCATAGGTAACATAAACCCGGTGTCAGGCTTAGATTTGTTTCCACCTCTTGACTTCAGCAGATCCATCGTGGGTAACGTAAACCTGGCTTCAGGCTTAGATTTGCTTCCAGCTCTCGACTTCAGCAGATCCATCGCAGGTAACCTAAACCCTGTGTCAGGTATAGATTTGCTTCCATCAGCAGATCCTTTGCGGGTCACCTAAACCCGGTGTCAAGCTTAGATTTGTTTCCACCTCTCGTTGTTAGCAGATCCATCGTGGGTAACCTAAACCCAGTGTCAGGCTTAGATTTGTTTCTATCTCAACTTCAGCAGATCCGTCGCGAGTAACCTAAACCCAGTGTCAGGCTTAGATTTGCTTCCACCTCTCGACTTCAGCAGATCCATCGATGGTAACCTAAACACGGTGTCAGGCTTAGATTTGCTTCCACCTTTCGACTTTAGCAGATCAGTCGCGAGTAACCTAAACCTGGTGTCAGGCTTAGATTTGCTTCCACCTCTCGACTTCAGCAGATCCGTCGTGGGTAACCTAAACCCGGTGTCAGGCTTAGATTTGCTTCCATCTTAACTTCAGCAGTTCCATCATGGGTAACCAAATCCCAGTGTCAGGCTTAGCTTTGCTTCCACCTGTAGACTATAGCAGATCCAACGCAGGTAACCTAAACCCTGTGTCAGGCTTAGATTTACCTCCACCTTAACTTTAGCAGATCTGTCGCGGGTAACCTAAACCCGGTGTCAAGCTTAGATTTGCATCCACCTCTCAACTACTGCAGACCTGTCATGGGTAACCTAACCCAGTGTCAGGCTTAGATTTGCTTCCATCTCAACTTCAACAGATCCGTCGCGGGTAACATAAACCTGGTGTCATGCTTAGGTTTGTTTCCACCTCTTGACTTCAGCAGATCCGTCACGGGTAACGTAAACCTGGTTTTAGGTTTTGATTTGCTTCCAGATCTCGACTTCCGCAAATCCATCGCGGGTAACCTAAACCCTGTGTCAGGCTTAGATTTGCTTCCATCTCCACAACAGCAGATCCTTTGCGGGTAACCTAAACCCGATGTCAGGCTTAGATTTGCTTCCACCTCTCGACTTCAGCAGATCAGTCGCGGGTAACCAAAACCCGGTGTCAGCCTAAGATTTGCTTCCATATCAACTTCAACAGATCCATCGCGAGTAACCTAAACTCAGTGTCAGGCTTAGATTTGCTTCCACCTCTTGACTTCAGCAGATCAGTCGCGGGTGACCAAAACCCGGTGTCAGGCTTAGATTTGCTTCCACCTCTCGACATCAGCAGATCCATCACGGGTAACCAAAACCCGGTGCCAGGCTTAGATTTGCTTCCATCTCAACTTCAGCATATCCGTCGCGGGTAACCTAAAACCAGTGTCCGGTTTAGATTTGCTTCCACCTCTCGACTTCAGCAGATCCGTCATGGGTAACCTAAACCCGATGTCAGGCTTAGATTTGCTTCCATCATAACTTCAGCCGTTCCGTCACGGGTAACCAAAACCCAGTGTCAGGCTTAGATTTGCTTCCGCCTCTTGACTACAGCAGATCCATCGTGGGTAACCTAAACCCGATGCCAGGCTTAGATTTGCTTCCATCTCAACTTCAGCAGATCCATCGCAGGTAACCTAAACCCCGGTGTCAAACTTAGATTTGGTTCCACCTCTTAACTACAGCAGACCTGTCACGGGTAACCTAAACATGGTGTCAGGCTTAGATTTGCTTCCATCTCAACTTCAGTAGGTCCGTCGCCGGTTACCTAAACCCAGTGTTAGGGTTAGATTTGCTTCCACCTCTCGACTTCAGCAGATCCATCGCAGATAACCTAAACCTGGTGTCAGGCTTAGATTTGCTTCCCCCTCTCGACTTTAGTAGATCCGTCATGGGTAACCTAAACCCGGTGTCTGGCTTAGATTTGCTTCCATCTTAACTTCAGCAGTTCCATCACGGGTAACCAAATCCCAGTGTCAGGCTTAGATTTGCTTCAACCTCTAGACTACAGCAGATCCATCGTGGGTAACCTAAACCCAATGTCAGGCTTAGATTTGCTTCGATCTCAACTTCAATAGATCCATCGCGGGTAACCTAAACCAGGTGTCAGGCTTAGATTTGTTTCCACCTCTTGACTTCAGCAGATCCGTCGCGGGTAATGTAAACCTGGTTTCAGGCTTAGATTTGCTTCCAGCTCTCGACTTCAGCAGATCCATCGCGGGTAACCTAAACCCTATGTCAGGCATAGGTTTACTTCCATCTCCACTTCAGCAGATCCTTCGCGGATAACTTAAACCCGGTGTCAGGCTTAGATTTGCTTCCACCTTTCGATGTTAGCAGATCCATCGCGGGTAACCTAAACCCGTAGTCAGGCTTTGATTTGCTTCCACCTTTCGACTTCAGCAGATCCGTCGCGAGTAACCTAAACCTGGTGTCAGGCTTAGATTTACTTCCACCTCTCGACTTCAGCAGATCCGTCAACGGTAACCTAAACCTCGTGCCAGACTTAGATTTGCTTCCACCTTAACTTCAACTGTTCCATCATGGGTATTCAAACCCAGTGGAAGGCTTAGATTTGCTTCCACCTCTAGACTATAGAAGATCCAGCGCGTGTAACCTAAACCCGGTGTCAGGCTTAGATTTGCCTCCATCTTAACTTCTGAAGATCCGTCGCGGGTAACCTAAACCCGGTGTCAAGCTTAGATTTGCATCCACCTCTCAACCGAAGCATACCTGTCATGGGTAACCTAAACCCGGTGTCAGGCTTAGATTTGCTTCCATCTCAACTTCAACCGATTCGTCGCGGGTAACATAAACCCGGTGTCAGGCTTAGGTTTGTTTCCACCTCTTGACTTCAGCAGATCCGTCACGGGTAATGTAAACCTGGTTTCAGGTTTAGATTTGCTTCCAGCTCTCGACTTCAGCAGATCCATCGCGGGTAACCTAAACCCTGTGTCAGGCTTAGATTTTCTTCCATCTCCACTTCCGCAGATCCTTCGCGGGTAACCTTAACCCGGTGTCAGGCTTAGATTTGCTTCCACCTCTCGACTTCAGCAGATCAGTCACGGGTAACCAAAACCCGGTGTCAGGCTAAGATTTGCTTCCACATCAACTTCAACAGATCCATCGCGAGTAACCTAAACTCAGTGTCAGGCTTAGATTTGCTTCCACCTCTTGACTTCAGCGGATCAGTCGCGGGTGACCAAAACCCGGTGTCAGGCTTAGATTTGCTTCCACCTCTAGACTTCAGCAGATCCATCGCGGGTAACCTAAACCGGGTGTCAGGCTTAGATTTGCTTCCATATCAACTTCATCAGATCCGTCGCGGGTAACCTAAACCCGGTGTCAGGCTTAGAATTGATGCCACCTCTCGACTTCAGCAGATCCATTGTGGGTAACCTAAACCCGGTGTCAGGCTTAGATTTGCTTCCACCTCTTGACTTCAGCAGATCAACCGTGGCTTACCTAAACCCGGTGCCAGGCTTAGATTTGCTTCCATCTCAACTTCAGCAGATCCTTCGCAGGTAACCTAAACCCGGTGTCAAGCTTAGATTTGCTTCCACCTCTCAACTATAGCAGACCTATCACGGGTAACCTAAACCTGGTGTCAGGCTTAGATTTGCTTCCATCTCAACTTCAGCAGATCCGTCGCGGGTAACCTAAACCTGGTGTCAAGCTGAGATTTGCTTCCCCCTCTCGACTTCAGCAGATCCGTCATAGGTACCCTTAACCCGATGTCAGGCTTAGATTTGCTTCCATCATAGCAGTTCCGTCACGGGTAACCAAAACCTTGTGTTAGGCTTAGATTTTCTTCCTCCTCTAGACTACAGTAGATCCATCGTGGCTAGCCTAAACCTGGTGCCAGGCTTAGATTTGCTTCCATCTCAACTTCAGCAGATCCATCGCCGGTAACCTAAACCAGGTGTCAAGCTTAGATTTGCACCCACTTCTCAACTGCAGTAGACCTGTCACTGGTAACCTAAACCCGCTGTCAGGCTTAGATTTGCTTCCATCATAACTTCAACAGATCCGTCGCAGGTAACATAAACCCAGTGTAAGGCTTAGATTTATTTCCACCTCTTGACTTCAGCAGATCCGTCGCGGGTAACGTAAACCTGGTTTCTGGCTTAGATTTGCTTCCAGCTCCCGACTTCAGCAGATCCATCGCGGGTAACCTAAACCCTGTGTCAGGCATAGATTTGCTTCCACCTCCACTTCAGCAGATCCTTCGCGGGTAACCTAAACCTGGTGTCAGTCTTAGATTTGCTTCCATCTCAACTTCAGCAGATCCGTCGCGGGCAACCTAAACCCCGTGTCAGGCTTAGATTTGCTTCCACCTTTCGACTTCAGCAGATCCGTCGTGGGTAACCTAAACCTGGTGTCAGGTTGAGATTTGCTTCCCCCTCTCGACTTCAGCAGATACGTCGTGGGTAACCTAAACCCGATGTCATGCTTAGATTTGCTTCCAACATAACTTCAGTAGTTCCGTCACGGGTAACTAAATCCCAGTGTCAGGCTTAGATTTGCTTCCACCTCTAGACTATAGCAGATCCATCGTGGCTAACCTAAACCCGGTGCTAGGCTTAGATTTTCTTCCATCTCAACTTCAGCAGATCCATCGCAGGTAACCTAAACTCGGTGTCAAGCTTAGATTTGCTTCCACCTCTCAACTACAGCAGACCTGTCACTGGTAACCTAAACCTGGTATCAGGCTTAGATTTGATTCCATCTCAACTTCAGTAGATCCGTCGCGGGTAACCTAAACCCAGTTTTGGGCTTAGATTTGCTTCCACCTCTCGACTTCAGCACCTAAACCTGGTGTCAAGCATAGATTTTCTTCCCCCTCTCGACTTGAGCAGATCCGTGATGCGTAACCTAAACCCGATGTCAGGCTTAGATTCGCTTCCATCTTAACTTCAGCAGTTCCATCACGGGTGACCTAAACCCTATGTCAGGCATAGATTTGCTTCCATCTCCACTTCAGCAGATCCTTCGCGGGTAACCTAAACCCGGTGTCAGGCTTAGATTTGCTTCGACCTCTCGACGTTAGCTGATCCATCGCAGGTAACCTAAACCTGATGTCAGGCTTAGATTTGCTTCCATCTCATTTTCAGCAGATCTGTCGCGGGTAACCTAAACCCGGTGTCTGGCTAAGATTTGCTTCCACCTCTCAACTTCAGCAGATCCATTGCGGGTAACCTAAACCTGGTGTCAAGCTTAGATTTGCTTCCCCTTCTCAACTTCAGAAGATCTATCATGGGTAACCTAAACCCGATGTCAGGCTTAGATTTGCTTCCATCACAACTTCAGCAGTTCTGTCACGGGTAACTAAAACCAAGTGTCAAGCTTGGATTTGCTTCCACCTCTAGACTACAGCAGATCCATCGTGGCTAACCTAAACCCGGTGCCAGGCTTAGATTTGCTTCCATCTCAACTTCAGCAGATCCATCGCCGGTAACCTAAACCGGGTGTCAAGCTTAGATTTGCTTCCACCTCTCAACTACAGCAGACCGGTCACGGGTAACCTAAACCTGGTGTCAGGCTTAGATTTGCTTCCATCTCAACTTCAGCAGATCCATCGCTGGTATCCTAAACCTGCTGTCAGGCTTAGATTTGCTTCCCCCTCTCGACTTCAGCAGATCTGTCATGGGTAAGCTAAACCCGATGTCAGGCTTAGATTTGGTTCCATCATAACTTCAGCAGTTCCGTAACGGGTAACCAAAACCTAGTGTCAGGCTTAGATTTGCTTCCGCCTCCAGACTGCAGCAGATCCATCCTGGCTAACCTAGACCCGGTGCCAGGCTTAGATTTGCTTCCATCTAACTTCAACAGATCCATCGCAGGTAACCTGAACTAGGTGTCAAGCTTAGATTTGCATCCACCTCTCAACTGCAGCAGACCTGTCACGGGTAACCTAAACCCGCTGTCAGGCTTAGATTTGCTTCCACCTCTGGACTTCAGCAGATCTGTCACGGGTAACGTAAACCTGGTTTCAGGCTTCGATTTGCTTCCAGCTCTCGACTTCAACAGATCCATCGCGGGTAACCTAAACCCTGTGTCAGGCATAGATTTGCTTCCATCTCCACTTCAGCAGATCCTTCGCGGGTAACCTAAACCCGGTGTCAGGCTTAGATTTGCTTCCACCTCTCGACGTTAGCAGATCCATCGCGGGTAACCTAAACCCGGTGTCAGGCTTATATTTGCTTCCATCTCAACTTTAGCAGATCCATCTCGAGTAATCTAAACCCAGTGTCAGGCTTAGATTTGCTTCCACCTCTCGACTTCAGCAGATCCATCGAGGGTAACCTAAACACGGTGTCAGGCTTAGATTTGCTTCCACCTTTTGACTTCAGCCGATCCATCGCGGGTAACCTAAACCTGGTGTCAGGCTTACATTTGCTTCCACCTCTCGACTTCAGCAGATCCGTCGTGGGTAACCTAAACTCGGTGTCAGGCTTAGATTTGCTTCCATCTGAACTTCAGCAGCTCCATCACGGGTAACCAAATCCCGGTGTAAGGCTTAGATTTGCTTCCACCTCTAGACTACAGCAGATCCAAAGAGGGTAACCTAAACCCGGTGTCAGGCTTACATTTGCTTCCATCATAACTTCAGCAGATCCGTCGCGGGCAACCTAAACCCGGTGTCAAGCTTAGATTTGCATCCACCTCTCAACTACAGCAGACCTGTCACAGGTAACCTAAACCCGGTGTCAGGCTTAGATTTGCTTCCATCTCAACTTCAACAGATCCGTCGTGGGTAACATAAACCCGGTGTCATGCTGAGATTTGTTTCCACCTCTTGACCTCAGTAGATCCATCGCGGGTAATGTAAACCTAGTTTCAGGCTGAGATTTGCTTCCAGCTCTCGACTTCAACAGATCCATCGTGGGTAACCTAAACCCTGTGTCAGGCATAGATTTGCTTCCATCTCCACTTCTTCAGATCCTTCGCGGGTAACCTAAACCCGGTGTCAGGCTTGGATTTGCTTCCACCTCTCTGTTGGGATTTGTCACCGGAAATCACCCGATAAAAGCAGAAGAACGTGGTGATTTCCTCAAATCCAGTCCCCGGAGCAATTGAAGTAGAAATTGAAAAACTTAAAATCAAATAGAAAGGGATTGAATTTCTTACCAGAAAAATCTCTTTCTTAGACAGATGATGACTGCAGAATTCAAGGTAGAATTCCTCCACTCTCACGTACACGAACGCTTGACGAATGCAACCCGTGCTAGCGTCGGAAAAACCAAAACAATGGAAGAGAGGAGAGGGGGAGATTTCGGCCAATGGTGTGCTAGGGTTGAGTTGGCCGAAATTTCACCCTAGGTTTTATACCTAGGGTGGCCGAATTCCCCTAGGGGAATTCAGGCCCAAGCTGGCTCCATTCCATTCTGTGCGGGCTTCCATGTTTTAATTTAGGCCCAGTCTAATTTTAGTTATTCTGGTTTAAATTAATTTCAAGCCCAATTTTAATATACCCATGTATTTAATATATTACTCCAAGTAATACATTATTTACATTTAAATTAAAATTAGTTTGACAATTAATTTAATCCATCAAATTAAAATTAAATCTACACAAAATAAAATCATATGTAAACCCATACATATGAATATTTCCACCTAGGAAATAATATCATAATTAATCCAATTAATTATGAAGAGCCAATTGAATATATTAATTTTATTATTATGATCAATCCAATTGATCTTTATAATATAATTAATATATACACACTTCTCCTTCCATTGTGTATACTCCAAGTATACATGTGATTCCTTAAGTCTGCATTCTATCGTTCTATGTGTATGATCCTGTGGGCCCATCTTTATGTTGGCAGCGGGCCTTTGGCCTGCAGACTGCAGTTGGGCTCTAGCAAGCCACTGCAGCCCCCAATTAAGATAGAGATGGCAGTCTAACTGATATCATAACCCTGTAGTTTAAACTTGTACATCCCATGTCATTGATATCGGTGTCCAACACAGAGGCATGGATTGATCACCCTCTTTTGTGTCTGGACATTAACTTGATCCCGAATGCACTGAACCTCACAAACAAGTTCCAACTTGTTTGGGTGTGGCCACACTCTTATCAGTCACATTCATCAAGTGGCCGGTGATATCTTCTCGGTTGGTTACTGAGTGACAAATCCCTTCTGCATATCCATAGTATTACCATGTTTAGTGACATACCCGAAAGCACCCATACTTGGCACCCTATTATAGGCCCTTTAGGCGTACCCCTAAGTATGCGACTTCACATGTAACACCATCATATTGTCAGGTCAAAGGATCCATACAAGTACTACACGAGAATCCATTGTGATACCATACCATGTGGATTACTCGTTCAGTGGATCTATCCAGTACCATGCTTCTAGGCATGTACCCAATAACTTGGTTGACATTCCATGTCCAATGACCGGTAAGACACCGCCATACAACCAGGTTAATGATAGTCTGTTGTTCCATTCATTCCCATGACTGGAACAGACTACGGATCTATTCATGGTCATATCGTTAACCTTATCCATGGTCTTACTGCTAAGTGCATGACACTAGTCGTCATGGATATAGATATGTCCATTGGATACTTCATTTAATATATTGCACAAGATAGATATAATAAATGAATTGATGCCTTTATTAATGACACAAATGAGTACAACACATAAATCCAATAAATGTATAGTACAAATACAAGGACCAATGCCTCGGGACTTGGGCATTTCCAACAATCTCCCACTTGCACTAGTTCCAACTAGGCATAAGCCTAATCCCTATAGATCTAGTATGACCCTCGTGCTTGGGCTAGGCCAGCGCCTTGGTCAATGGATCTGCGACATTATCCTCGGTGTCCACTCTGTGCAATGCAATGTCACCTCTCTCCGTGATTTCTCGTATGAGGTGAAACTTTCTAAGCACGTGCTTTGTGTTCTTGTGTGACCGGGGCTCCTTAGCTTGTGCGATGGCCCCATTGTTGTCACAAAAGATATCGACTGGGTCCTGGATAGTTGGCACTACTCCCAACTTAGTGATAAACTTCTTCATCCACACAGCTTCCTTAGCTGCATCACACGCAGCAATGTACTCAGCTTCTGTTGTAGAGTCCGCTATGGTTGGCTGCTTTGAGCTCCATCCAGCTTACAGCACCACCATTCAGCAAGAATACATACCCTGACTGCGATTGGTACTCATCTTGGTCTGTCTGGAAGCTTGCATCAGTATACCCAATAACTGATAGCACTTCCTGACCACCATACACCAAGAAGCTATCCTTAGTCCGGTTAAGGTACTTGAGGATCGCCTTGACAGCTTTCCAGTGATCCTCCCCGGGATCCTGCTGGTATCGGCTCGTCATACTTAGTGCAAAGGCGACATCAGGTCTCGTACATAACATGGAGTACATGATTGATCCAATAGCTGAAGCATATGGAACCAATTTCATGTTCTCCCTGTCCTCCCTTGTTTTAGGACAGTTCTTCTTGCTAAGTTTCAGCCTATGGCCCATTGGCAAGAAACCTTTCTTGGCCCGGTCCATGCTGAATCTTTTCAGAACTTTGTCAATGTACGAAGCCTGACTTAGGCCCAGAAGCCGATTTGGTCTATCCCTATAGATCCTGATCCCTAGGATCATCTCAGCTTCACCTAAGTCCTTCATTGCGAAGCACTTACTCAGCCACTACTTTACCCCTTGCAGTGTAGGTATGTCGCTTCCAATGAGTAGGATGTCGTCTACATAAAGTACCAAAAATGTGACGATGCTCCCACTAGTTCTCTTATACACACAAGGCTCATCTAGATTCTGTATGAAGCCATATTCCTTTATAGCCTCATTGAATCTTAGATTCCAACTTCGGGATGCTTGCTTCAGTCCATAAATGGACCTTTGAAGTTTGCATACCCTTCCCGGATAGTTAGGATCGACAAAACCCTCAGTTTGTGTCATATACACATCCTCGAGTAGCTTCCCATTAAGGAAAGCAGTTTTGACATCCATCTGCCATACCTCATAGTCATACCATGCGGCTATGGCCAGCAGTATCCTGATGGACTTGAGCATGGCTACTGGTGAGAAAGTTTCATCATAGTCTATTCCGTGGACTTGTCTGAAACCTTTCGCAACCAGACGCCCCTTGAAGGTATTGTCGGCTTTCAGCTTATAGCACCACTTGCAACCTATTACCTTAGCACCCGGAGGTGGATCAACCAAGTTCCAAACTTGATTATCGTACATAGATTGCATTTCTGCCTCCATGGCTTTACGCCAATTCGCAGACTGTGGGCTAGCCATAGCCTCCTGGTAGGTTTTAGGTTCTTCTTAATCTCAGATGAGAAGAGTTTGATCATCGGTGACGAGGAAACCATACCTCTCCGGTTCCCGACGATCCCTACCAGACCTTCTAGGTTCTTGTGTGGCCTGGGTCGGTGCTTCCACTTGTGGAAGCTCCACCTGGGCCTCCAAGTTATCCTCTTCAGGAGCTTGTGGACCTTGAACTTCCCTGAGTTCAACGTTGCTCCCACTATCTTTCTTGGAAAGGAACTCCTTTTCCAGAAAGACCCCCTTCCTTGCCACGAACACCTTGTTCTCGGCGGGGTTGTAGAAGTAATACCCTTTGGTTTCCCTAGGGTAGCCCACAAACAGGCATTTATCGGTTTTGGGCTCCAGCTTGCCACTAGTCAATTTCTTGACATGTGCTTCACATCCCCAAATCCTTAGGAAAGACACATTAGGCTCCTTGCCCGTCCATATCTGATATGGGGTCTTTTCCACTGCCTTAGTCGGAGTATTGTTTAATATGAGAGCTGCTGTCTCGAGGGCGTGTCCCCAGAAGCTAATTGAGAGAGATGCTTGACTCATCATTGAGCGGACCATGTCTAACAAAGTCCTATTCCTCCGTTCGGACACCCCATTCCATTGTGGTGTTCCAGAAGGAGTGAGCTGTGGAACTATTCCATGCTCTGTCAAGTATGAGTCAAACTCTAGGCTCATATACTCACCGCCTCGGTCCGACCGAAGGGCTTTGATGTTCCTGCCTAGCTGGTTCTGTACCTCGTTCCCAAATTCCTTGAACCTATCAAGGGTCTCAGACTTGTGTTTCATCAGATAAACATAGCCATATCTGCTGAAATCATCCGTGAACGTGACTAAGTACAGATGCCCACCTTTGGTCGCTGCGCTCATAGGTCCACATACATCTGAATGTATTAGGTCCAACAAGCCAGTGGCCCTTTCAGCCTTTTTGCTAAAAGGCGCCTTTGTCATCTTGCCTCTTAAACATGATTCGCATGTATCAATTGACTCCAAGTCAAATGACCCTAGGACTCCAGCTTTGTGAAGCCTAGCTATGCGCTTCTCGTTTATATGGCCAAGACAACAATGCCATAGGTAGACTGGATTAAGTTCGTTAGGCTTAACCCTTTTCATGTTTATGTTATAGATATGATTGGTTTCATTTAAGTCCAGGACATACAGGCCATTATTTAATAGAGCATCTCCATGAAATAACCCCTCTCTGGATATAGAAATTCGACCATTTATAATAGTAAAATCAAATCCAGAAATATCCAACATTGATACAGAGATAATATTCCTGCACATAGCAGGTACAAAGTAACAATGTTCTAAAATTAAAACCAATCCGCTGGGCATCATTAGGTGGTATTCGCCGATCTCTATGGCAGCAACCCTTGCTCCATTCCCGACCCGCAAGTCCACCTCTCCCGACCCCAGCAACCTTCTGTTCTTAAGTCCCTGCACATTGCAACAAATGAGAGAACCACATCCAGTATCCAATACCCAGGATGTTGAAACAGTAAGGTTAATATCTATAACATAAATACCTAAAGAGGACACACCTTGGCCCCTTCTTTGCTCTCCCATCAGCTTGGGACACGATCTCTTCCAATGGCCCGCCTGTCTGCACCCGAAACAGACGTCCTCAGGACCTGCCTTCTGCTGGGCCTTGGGTTGGGCCTTGGCCTTCTTGGCTTTGGCCTTCTTGGCCTTAGCCTTGGCCTTTTCCTTAGCCTTACCCTTAGCAAGAGGAGCGTTCCCCTTGTTAACCAGCAGCACCGGCGGAGTCTTCTTGATCGACTGCTCAGTAAGCTTAAGCATCCCATGCAGCTCACTGACAGTGCGGTTCATCCCTTGCATGTTGTAGTTAAGGATGAACTGATCATAAGAATCCGGTAAGGACATGAGGATTGTGTCCACCGCCAACTCTTGAGAGATAGGTGATCCGAGACGGGCCAAAGTGTCCAAATAGCCCTTCATCTTGAGCACGTGTGCACTCACAGATGTCCCGGCCCCCATCTTACAAGAGTGGAATGCCTTATTGGTCAGGTACCTTTCCTGATGAGCTTGCTCTTGAAACATCTCATTAAGAGTTGTTATCATAGCATAGGCTTGATGGTCCATAAACTGTTTTTGCAGTTCGGGGACCATGCAAGCCAACATAAGGCATGTCACATCCCGGTTGTCCTTGACGTGCGCCTCGTATTCCTCCAGCTGGGCAGCCGGTGGATTACGTCCTTGAGGCGCAGCCGGCACAGGCCTTTTCCAGCACATACTCTTTTGACTCTTGTCTTAGAACTATCCTCAAGTTCCTAGACCAGTCTAAAAAGTTAGGACCGGAAAGCTTGTCCTTTTCAAGAATTGATCGCAGTGATAAGGTATTTGTGTTTGCCATTTGGGTGTTTCTACACAGAAAAACATTGAGAGTGTTAATAAAGGGCTTTGCTTTGTTGTTCCCATATAAAATTAATAATGAATCAAGTTATTAATTTAAACCGAGTTGTTGGGCTCATGGGCCGAGATCCATATTTCATTAAGATATAGCCAAACGAGGGTTTGGTACAACTATACCTTAATTATTTAGGTAGGAACGCCGTCCAATCCCAACCTAGGGACTCTCGGTTTGATGGGCTTGTTGGTGTTGGGATTCGTCATTGGAAAAATAACGTGGCACAGCGGAAAATACACCGTTTAAAATTTCCTAGAATCCACCTATCGTGTCCAATTACCATTGATTAGAATAAAATCAAATAAGAATCAAGAGAGATTAACTCACCGGATTCGTCTCCTCTAGAGACTGCTGCAGAATCGTTTCTTGAAACTGCGATCTCCAAAGTCCGGTGCACGACCAACTATTGAGCGGGAACCGGTGCTAGCCGAAGACGCGAAGGAATGGAGGTTTAATGCTGGGATTTTCGGCTGTTTTGGGGCTGCAATTGGTGGCTGAAATTTCCAGCAATTAATTAGAGTTGAATTAGGTTTTTATTCCTTAAGTGTGCCCTTTTATAGACACCTTGTCTAATTGGGTTCTAATTAGGTTAATTAAACCCAAGCCCACTAGGATTATAATTACATAAATAAACTTTAATTAAAAAGTATATACTATGTAATTTAATTCCATTTGGCTAAATTTAATTACCCCTAAATAAAATTAAATCACACTTAAGTTAATACAATACATGTATTTAATTTTCCTACTTAGGAAAATTATTTAATTAATTGTTTACTTTATGTAATTCAATTAATTGATAAATTAATTAATTACATTATGTAAACTTATTAATTAAATTAAATTCAACCCAATGTCAATTAATTACCTTGACACCGAATGTCAACTAAATAATTAACGCATTCCTTCCAATGTACATTACATGTACAATTTCTATAAGCTCCAGCTCAGTTGATCTATGTGCACGATCCTATGGGTCTGTCTTTATGTAGGCAGTAGGCCCAAGGCCCACAGACTGTAAGTGGGTTCTAGCAAACCATTACAGCCCCCAATTAAGACAGAGATGCAGCAGTCTTTAGAAGACACTCACCCGGTAGTAATCTCATAGTGTCGTTTGCCTAACGATATCGATATGAATAAACAAGAGGCATGGTGTCTGTCATCCTTTTCTGTTGTTTATTATATTTCTTGATCTTGAGTTGACTGATTAATCAAATAAGCAACCAACTTATTTGGGTATGGCCATACACTTATCAGTCCCACTCATCAAGTGGCCAATGATATCATCTCAGTGTTACCCGAGTGGCAATTCCATCACTTCATCATCAATATCAACATGTTCACTGGTCCACCCAATCATACCCGTATTTAGCATCCTTTTACAGACCTGTTAGGCATATGTCAAAGTGAACCGGATTCCATATCGATATTATAATGAAATCTGGTCTGAGGACAAAAGAGACCTACTCAAGAAAGACCTATGACATGACAACCATGTGGCTTTCTTGTGCGGATCGATCCAGTCCCATGTCAATGTCATGTACCTATATTCATGACTGACTATACAAGTACTATGGCTAGTTAAGAACTACCATACAGTCATCGAATATACAAGTCTGTGGTTCTATTCGTTCCCACAATTAGAACAGACTTGGGATGGGTTTTATGATTATCAATCAATGGATACTTTACTCATATTATAGCACAAGATATAAATGAAATAGATTAATTGCCTTTATTAATGTGACACAAATAATGTATTCATACATGACTCTTAATGTATAATACAAAATACAAGAATCCAATGCCCTAAGAACTAGGGCACACCAACAGTTGGCACTTACCCATCTGTGCTTAGGGCCAGGAGAATCCTACTACCCACGCTAAGTCAAAACCTCCATCCAAGTGTTAGAGTATCCCATACTCTAACCCAATACAAAGTGACAATACTCCAGTGCATCCTGCGAGGGCATGGTCTACAACTGGCCTATTCCCACTTCGATTCGGTTTTGAATGAGGGAAGCACTTTTAAGCGACTTAGTAATTTCCATTTGGTTATTAGATTCAATTATAACGGCTTACATACATAAAACGGGTGAATGAGCTATTGGAACATACATACATACATGCAAATGAGTATAAAACATGATTAAATAAAATTAAAATGGACTGCTATGGGCCTATGTTACATCCTAATATTATTCTAGTAAACCTATACTAGAAACAGATATTAGGCGGGCCTCCATCTTCTCCTTCTGGGCTTGCACCTCCAATTTGGGCTTGCACCTCCATTTGGGCTCACCACTCCATGGGCTTCTTCTTTTACAAATTTTATAATATTTAATTTAAATAAAATAAAATTACATTAAAAGAAAAACGACACGCAGGGCGTATTTACCCAAAAGAAAAATACAACCCATCTCGTAAAAGGCCCAATAGCATCCAATCATACATTCATTCAACCATTCATATGCATCCAATACATACAATTCAAAAGCATGTCATAATGCATGATTTAAGCCCATTTAAATTATGTCAAAGCCATTATTAGGAAATCGCCAATTTTGGCCCACCATGGTTCTAACCCTTAACGGGCTTTGGGCCTCCAGCCCAGGCAGTCCAACTGCTCCCACTGGAATTGGGAAACCATGGGTCCAATTTAGCGGTCCGAGTAATTGTGCCAAAATTACCCGAACCAATTTCCATTAACCATATTAATTTCCAAAACTAATATCACATGAACGAAATAAAATTCATCCAAGAAACCATGCGCATTTAAATTACATAAATTTAAACACACGAATTTTAAAACCAATTAAAATTTCAAAACTGGGCCCCGGACTAAAACCCGCAAAATCCAAAAAATGGGCCCGGCCCGCTGCAGCTAGGGCAACGGGGTTGCCCTAGCTGCAGCAGCGGCTGCCCGCCGCTGCCGCCTGCAGCGGCGCAGCCGCCTAGCGGCTGCCCGCTGCTGCCGCCTGCAGCGGCACTGCCGCTGTGCAGTGGCCGCCCAGCGGCCACTGCCCTGCAGCAGCCCGCTGCTGCTGGAACCAGCGGCTACCGCCGCGCCTCTTGCCGCGTGCGGCGATTCCGCCGCCGGCAGCCCCGCACCCCGGGAGGCCGATTTTTTTTTTTATTATTTAAAAACAGAATTAAAATAAAAAAAATAACCAACCATCAGCCATAGCAATTCACCAAGAATTACAACAATACAACAAAATTAAAACAACACAAACCAATATGCAATATTAATTTTCATTGTATTAAAACATATGGGAAAAATCATAAAACCCATACCAAGAATCCCAATCAAAAACATCCAATTTCAAAATAGGGATTCAACCAAATTAATCAATTTCCACGGATCAAAAGCCCGCTCTGATACCACTGTTGGGATTTGTCACCGGAAATCACCCGATAAAAGCGGAAGAACGCGGTGATTTCCTCAAATCCAGTCCCAGGAGCAATTGAAGTAGAAATTGAAAAACTTAAAATCAAATAGAAAGGGATTAAATTTTTTACCAGAAAAATCTCTTTCTTAGACAGATGATGACTGCAGAATTCAAGGTAGAATTCCTCCACTCTCACGTACACGAACGCTTGACGAATGCAACCCGTGCTAGCGTCGGAAAAACCAAAACAATGGAAGAGAGGAGAGGGGAAGATTTCGGCCAATGGTGTGCTAGGGTTGAGTTGGCCGAAATTTCTGTTGGGGAATAAATCACACAAAACAAAATATGCGCAGCGGAAATAAAAGATTAATCCCCACCAAGGACCCATGTACATTGCATTGAATCGGAAGGAGGGTTAAAGAATTACCTTAATTCTTTGAAGATTGAATCAAAGGAACCAAGATAGCTTCCCTCTACGGTTGATCCACACGGAGCAATTCATTCACCGCGTGCTAGCGCCGGGATTGAAGAACGATTCTTCGAACGAGACAGAGAAAGCGAAAAATCAGATTTTTCCTTGGAGTTTTTTGAGAATTTCAGCTGCCACTATTCACCTTTGGTGTGGCTGCCGAAATCAGTGTTTTGTTGTATTAGAATTAGGTTATATATTTCCTTATATATATATAACCTAATAAGTTAATTATAATTATACCCTAATACACTTATTAGTTATAATTATAAATTAACCCACACAACTTAATATTAATTCTTAATTAATATTAAGTCAAATCAATTCTCCATAATACACATATGTATATACAATATTATAATTAATTATATCTCTATATAATTTAATTATAATATGTGGCATACCTTATGCAATAGTAACCATATTAATATTCACATATACATATATATATAAATATATATCACTATATATATATTCTCTTTCTCATTCATAAATTATTATCCAATAATAATTTATACCCGATAAGATGAACTTCATTTTGCTCTTTGTGTGTGACCCCATAGGTTCATATTAATTGGCAATAAGGAAATTACCATAATGTCCTTATAGATCACAAGCGGACTCTAGCAAGCCATTATGACTACCCAATTAACATGATTGGAATGATCCAATACCTATTTATAGAATGTCATATTCCCTTTTGTCTCTTTGATATCATGATTAATCATAAGACATGGTATACTTGTCAATCTTATATAATTAATCATATGCTTTCTCGATCTCAAAGTAAACTGTTCAGACAAATCAATTGATACTCTATCAATTATTTCAGCACGGCCATGCATTTAACAGTCTTACTTATCGAGGGGCCCAGTGATATCGCTCTCTTGTTAGAGAGGGACAAAATCCCATATCTGTCACTCACATCCCAAGGCATGAGTCATATCGTACCCAATCACAGTCTTTATAACTACTCTGTTACGAGCAGCGTTTGACTACATCAAAGCACAACAGGAGTTCATCCCGGAATCAATGGTGACCTCAGGTCAAAGGAATCAGCTGATGACACTACTATAATCAAGATCAGTTGTGACACATGACCATGAACTTGATCTTATAGTGGGTCTCCAGTAACATGTTCTCTAACATATTACCCGTGAGTATAATCTGTATCTGTATACACTATATTCATCTTATGAATATCCATTATCACTCACACTAGTCTTAGTTTGTTATTATTCCCATAATAACAATCGACTAGGGATATTTAGAATAACACGATTTATTCATGGATACTTATCATAAATGCTAACATACAAACATAAATGATAATATTAATCTACACTAGATTAATCTTAGAAGTCAAATTACATAATCCAATATTGGCCTTAGGGCACAATCTCCAACAATCTCCCACTTGCACTATGGCCAATCATACATGTATCTTATACCCATTGACCTACATGACTTTCATGTATTCACTCGTGCAGGAGTCTTTGTCAATGAATTATTAATTTTCGCTTCCGTTGCTACTTTACACATATTCACTCTCTCTTTAGAGACAGCCTCTCTAAATTAGTGAAAAACGCCTAAGTATATGCTTGTGTCATACAAGGTTCTTACGCATTGAACTATTGTCCCTACAATAGTCTCACAGGATAAGCAATGCTTAGAACAAAAACATAAAATTTTGATGAACTTCTTCATCCAAAATTTCTTTACATCACATGTAACTGTATACTTTGGCTGCTATTATAGATATTTAGCTATAACGTTTTATTTTGAACCTTTCAAAATCATAACTTCTCTTTTTAAGAGAATACTAGATCTCGACTGATATATTGCAACTAATTGCAATCAGTTGTATATGTGCAACTATTTACACAGTTAACATAAGCAAGCTTCTATTAAGTCTTTTATATTGAACGCTTTCAATGCTTTGACTTAAGCCAAAACATTCTTTTAGATCTATCTGTATAGATTCCAATTTCAAGAATACAGGCAGTCATGCTTATAACATTAACTGAAATTACTTTCTTAGCCAAGATTTTACTTCTTGCAAGGTAAGAATGTTATTTCCAACAAGCCATATGTCATCCACATATAGCATTAGGAATACCGATATGCTCCCACTGATCCTTTTGAAACACAAGATTCATCATCCTTTTGATAAAATCAAACCATTTGATTTCTTTATCAAAACTATGATTCCAACTATTTGATGCATGTTTCGATCCTTATGAGAATCTTTGAAAACTTGCATACACTATTTGAATTCTTTGGATGCTCAAAACTTTGGGTTGTGTCACGTACACATCCTCAATCATGTTTTCACGTAAAAAATAGATTTTGATATCCATTTGCCATATTTTATAATCATATTATGGGGATATGGCAACAAGAACTCAATATGACTTGATCATGATTAATGACTAAAGAGGATTTCATCATAGTCCTACTATGAATTTGTTCGTATCCTTATAGTCACTAGTCGTGCTTTATAAGTTTGAAGATCACCATCCATATCGGTTTTCAATTTGAAAACTCACTTGCAACCATTGCATATGCATCTTCTAAAAGACTTATCAAAGTCTATACTTTGATTGTCAGACATGGACTTATCTTCAACCTTTGTAGCATCAAGTCACATATTAGATTCAAAATCTAACATTGCTTCTTCATAAAAGAAGACTTACTTCATCTAGTAAAATTATATCATGATTTTGAGAAATCCATATCTCTCCTAATCATGTCGTATTCCACTAGACTTTCATTGGACTTGTGTAATTTCAACAATGATCATGAAACCATTTCCACGTTCCTCTTCAACGTTAAATGTCACTTTTGTGAATTACGAGTTTTGTAGGTGTACCTTACTCCCACTAACTCTTCTAGAAATTAACTCCCTCTTCAAGGGGAAACCATTTCTAGCTACAACTATTTTGTATCCCAAAGAAACACAGGAGTAACAACTCCTATTTTCTTTTTGAGTAATCCAAAATATGACATTTAAATTTAGGTGCCAACTTATTCGAAATAAGCTTTACAGCCCTAAACTTATTCAATGAAACAACTTGGGTCTCTTACCCAACCATATCTCATATGTTGATTCATGAATTATTTTAGACGGAACAATATACACAGCTGCTTTAATGGCATATTTTTGAGAAAACGATGATCAACTTGACTTCATCATAGATTGAACTATATCTTTATAGAGTTCGATTACTCCCTTTTCGACACAACATCCTTTGTGGCGTACTTGGAGGAGTCAATTGTGAGACAGTCCCACAATTTCTAAGATGATTGTCAAAATCTTGACTCAAATATTCACCACTCGGATCATATCTAAATGACTTTACTATCTTGTCAAGATACTTCATACTCCTTTTACAAGCTTTTGAACACTTCAAAAGTTCCAAACTCGTGTTTCATTAGATACTCTTATCTAATGAAAAGTTCCATAAAAGTAATGAAGTATTAAAACTTCCTTTAGCAGTTGATTTATAATTCATATACATCCACATGTATAATGCTTAATAAATCGATTGTTCTTTGACTACTTTCAGCAAAGAAAACCCTTTGTCATCTTTTACAATAAACAACATTCGCATGATTCAAGATGATTCATAATCTCATGAATCCAAAAGTCCATTCTCATGGAGTTTCGTAATGCGACCTTGCTTATGCCTCCAAGATGATACTGCCAAAATAGGTTGAATCAAACTATTTGATTCGATCCTTACAGTATTTATGTTACGGATGGGCTCCACATATAAAGACAATTATGTAAATCTGTATTTCATAATCATGTCTTTATAAAGTTTATAATTCACAATTATAAAATAAACAACATTTGTTCACTCAAAACAACGAGCCCAATAGGCAACAAGAGTTCATAACTTACATGTAAAAGTTCATAACCTTTAACCAAAGTTCATAACTTTTATGTAAAAGTTCACAACTTTTACCTAGAAGTTCATAACTTTCATGTAAAAGTTCATAACTTTTAACCAGAAGTTCATAACTTCCAAGTAACAACCTTTGCTACTCTTGCCTATTCGTATTCTACCTTTCACCTTCATAAGGTTTCTACTTAAGTTGAGATTCTTCATATTCTACTAATATGAAATCCACCACGGTATCTAATACCTTTGATATAGAAACAAAAGTAGAATAATTAATAAATACTTAAGGTAGCAGTCTTACTGCCTTTCATCTTCTCATAGTTCTCCAAACAAAGTTTGCTATTTTCATTCTAATGAACGATTCATTCTAGAAATGGCAACATCCTTCTTTTGGAGATCTCTCTATGCCAACAGCTTTGGTCTTTAAAACATGTTTCACCCGAACCTTTCGGTCTTTATGCTTAACGACCTTCCTTTTATCCTTTTCCTTTTGAACCTTAAGCACACAATTCGAGGCGGGCTTATCCTTTATGGATAACTTAACATTCTTTTGCATCCTATGCAACTAATTCACAATTTTCTCCATGTCATTCAAATGATAGTTCATCACCAATGACTATCAATTAATGAATTCAAGATCACATCTTAATGCCCTTTTGGAGGCCAATGAGAAAATGTTGCCTCAAACACTTATCTTTTCTTGCTCACTAACTGATGGAACATTTCCATTTGTGATGTATCATATATCTCAAGTAAAACTTCCACGTACGGAAGAATTGGTGGCAAGTGTAAGATAACAAAATTTAACAGAGTCCCTTCGATGCTTCAAGTAAGCATCTTTTATACTCGTGTTACAATTGCTAGTGGTTCATTGGGCAAAAGAATTATTGAGAACATATGATTCCTTTTGATTTGAGAACAATTCTCAATGTTCAATAACAATCGAGATCAAGGTAATAGCAATTATAACTATAATAAAGCATGTAAAGATTTTAGTTAAATGCTCCCACTTAAATTATAAAACCCTTTAAAATATTTAAGTGGGTGAAGATCCAAAATCCATACTTAACCATAGCACTGCTTTGGCATGTCCCTATGATTAAATATAATTTCGGTAGGCAAAGACTCAAAATCATGCTTTAAACCATTTAAACATATTTTGGATGTGCACTTCTTTGCCAATTGCATCATTATGCAACTCTTATAATTTATGAGATGTATGATATCATATATCATATTTAATTGTATGTTACTCATCTCATCTTTGCCTCGGGCTCAAACACCATTTTGATTAACCCTTTGTTAAACCAATTACAACACAATGAGAATCACCATTTCTCATATTATCGCTTCGCTAAGGTCACAACATGCGTACCCGCTTTGGCGTGGCTACCATGATGCGAACATAGTACTTGACTAGTGTTATACGTAATTGGGTGGCAAATATAAACTTCATAAGTTTATTTAGGGTTTGTTAAATCCTGTGATTTAATTGTATCATATACAATTCATGGCATTAATATTAAACATACTCTTGTTAATACTAATTAGCATGGCATCCTATGTCATACATATGTTAAGCATGCAATCTAGCATGGCATCACATGGCATCTAAAAGAAACAAAGCATGCATTTACATATATATATATTAACATTTTGCATCACATGCAAAATAATTTCTAACATGCATCAATATTTATTAACATGGCATCTTATGGCATAAAATAAATACAACATGCATAAGACTCAAAACCGTGTTATGGTATGGTTTTATCTACATTGATTTTCATAGGCCAATATGAAAATCAACAGGTCATATCCTAGGTGGTTGTAACCATCGTATGGTCACAGCACAGCCGCACCCCTTGGATCCGTCTTCACGTCTTTGTTCCTTGGCACCATCTCTTGGATTTACATATTTTACAAAAATTGTATCCTATACAATTTTCTAGTAAAATAAAATTTACAAACAATAAATTGCATCCTATACAATTTTCTAGAAAATTAGGATTACATAAATACAAACGACTCGCAGGCCGTATTTATAAAATCTTAATAAAATAAAGCATCCATGGGGTCCAAAACCATACCATAACACCATGCATAAAATTATCAACAATAATTTTATATCTAAAAATATTTAGGGTTCAAAGTGGTAAAATACAATCATATTGTATTTAGAATTAATTAATTTGGAAAAACTCGTAAATATGCAGAAACAATTTTCCACACTTAAAACGAAAAAGGGGTAAAAACTGTCGAACAGCATGCTCGTCGGGCCTCGCACTGCAGTATCCAATACTGCGCGCAGCCCGACGGGCTGCGCAACACGTAGCTGCGCAGCCCATGATGCGCAACACGCAGTTGCGCAGCCCATGCTGCATGAGCAGCATGCTGCTTACGCAGCATGAGAAGAAAATGGTTTCTGGGCGTCATGCCCAGAAAAAAAAAACATTTTTTTTTTTTTTTTTTTTTTATAATGATGTGTGTTGCAATTGCAATTGGTGTTGCAATTGCAATTTCAACGCCCAAAATGGTTTCTGGGCGTCATGCCCAGAAAAGAAAAGAAAAACAATTTTCCTTTTTTTTTTTTTATTTATTAATTGAAACAATTTCAATTAAAAACCCATGAATCAAATTCATGATTCCAAAACCCCTTAAACATTCCAAATCATTAACATAAAATCATTCACAATGATTAATCAATAAAATCAAATTTTATTTTGTTATTCACAATAACATAGAACCCTAAATAAAACATACAAACTCCTAACAACAATTTTGATCCAATCAAAATCATACAAACCCTAACATGCAATTTTGATCCAATCAAAACATAAATCCAATTCAACCAATGCACAAGTGGCTCTGATACCACTGTTGGGGATTAATCACACAAAACAAAATACGCAGCGGAAATAAAACGGATTAATCCCCGCCACCGGATCCATGTACATTGCATTGAATCGGAAAGAGGGTTAAAGAATTACCTTAATTCTTTGTAGGTTTTGAATCAATTAGGAACCAAGATAGCTTCCCTCTACGGTTGATCCACACGGAGCAATTCATTCACCGCGTGCTAGCGCCGGGATTGAAGAACGATTCTTCGAACGAGACAGAGAAAGCGAAAAATCAGATTTTTCCTTGGAGTTTTTTGAGAATTTCAGCTGCCACTATTCACCTTTGGTGTGGCTGCCGAAATCAGTGTTTTGTTGTATTAGAATTAGGTTATATATTTCCTTATATATATATAACCTAATAAGTTAATTATAATTATACCCTAATACACTTATTAGTTATAATTATAAATTAACCCACACAACTTAATATTAATTCTCAATTAATATTAAGTCAAATCAATTCTCCATAATACACATATGTATATACAATATTATAATTAATTATATCTCTATATAATTTAATTATAATATGTGGCATACCTTATGCAATATTAACCATATTAATATTCACATATACATATATATATAAATATATATCACTATATATATATTCTCTTTCTCATTCATAAATTATTATCCAATAATAATTTATACCCGATAAGATGAACTTCATTTTGCTCTTTGTGTGTGACCCCATAGGTTCATATTAATTGGCAATAAGGAAATTACCATAATGTCCTTATAGATCACAAGCGGACTCTAGCAAGCCATTATGACTACCCAATTAACATGATTGGAATGATCCAATACCTATTTATAGAATGTCATATTCCCTTTTGTCTCTTTGATATCATGATTAATCATAAGACATGGTATACTTGTCAATCTTATATAATTAATCATATGCTTTCTCGATCTCAAAGTAAACTGTTCAGACAAATCAATTGATACTCTATCAATTATTTCAGCACGGCCATGCATTTAACAGTCTTACTTATCGAGGGGCCCAGTGATATCGCTCTCTTGTTAGAGAGGGACAAAATCCCATATCTGTCACTCACATCCCAAGGCATGAGTCATATCGTACCCAATCACAGTCTTTATAACTACTCTGTTACGAGCAGCATTTGACTACGTCAAAGCACAACAGGAGTTCATCCCGGAATCAATGGTGACCTCAGGTCAAAGGAATCAGCTGATGACACTACTATAATCAAGATCAGTTGTGACACATGACCATGAACTTGATCTTATAGTGGGTCTCCAGTAACATGTTCTCTAACATATTACCCGTGAGTATAATCAGTATCTGTATACACTATATTCATCTTATGAATATCCATTATCACTCACACTAGTCTTAGTTTGTTATTATTCCCATAATAACAATCGACTAGGGATATTTAGAATAACACGATTTATTCATGGATACTTATCATAAATGCTAACATACAAACATAAATGATAATATTAATCTACACTAGATTAATCTTAGAAGTCAAATTACATAATCCAATATTGGCCTTAGGGCACAATCTCCAACAATTTCACCCTAGGTTTTATACCTAGGGTGGCCGAATTCCCCTAGGGGAATTCAGGCCCAAGCTGGCTCCATTTTCCATGTTTTAATTTAGGCCCAGTCTAATTTTAGTTATTCTGGTTTAAATTAATTTCAAGCCCAATTTTAATATACCCATGTATTTAATATATTACTCCAAGTAATACATTATTTACATTTAAATTAAAATTAGTTTGACAATTAATTTAATCCATCAAATTAAAATTAAATCTACACAAAATAAAATCATATGTAAACCCATACATATGAATATTTCCACCTAGGAAATAATATCATAATTAATCCAATTAATTATGAAGAGCCAATTGAATATATTAATTTTATTATTATGATCAATCCAATTGATCTTTATAATATAATTAATATATACACACTTCTCCCTCCATTGTGTATACTCCAAGTATACATGTGATTCCTTAAGTCTGCATTCTATCGTTCTATGTGTACGATCCTCTGGGCCCATCTTTATGTTGGCAGCGGGCCTTTGGCCTACAGACTGCAGTTGGGCTCTATCAAGCCACTGCAGCCCCCAATTAAGATGGAGATGGCAGTCTAACTGATATCATAACCCTGTAGTTTAAACTTGTACATCCCATGTCATTGATATCGGTGTCCAACACAGAGGCATGGATTGATCACCCTCTTTTGTGTCCGGACATTAACTTGATCCCGAATGCACTGAACCTCACAAACAAGTTCCAACTTGTTTGGGTGTGGCCACACTCTTATTGTTAGAGATTGTGCCCTAAGCCAATGTTGGATTATGTAAACAATCTTCTTAAGTCATTAATAAAGACTTATTTTATCATATATATTTGTATGTTAGTATTTATGATAATGTATCCATGAATTAATTGTGTAATTCTAAATTTCCCTAGTCGATTGTTATTATGGGAATAATAACAAACTAAGACTAGTGTGAGTGATAATGGATATTCATAAGATGAATATAGTGTATACAGATACAGATTATACTCACGGGTAATGTGTTAGAGAACATGTTGCTGGAGACCCACTATAAGATCAAGTTCATGGTCACGTGTCACAACTGATCTTGATTATAGTAGTGTCATCAGCTGATTCCTTTGACCTGAGGTCACCATGGATTCCGGGATGAATTCATGTTGTGCTTTGACGCAGTCAAACGCTGCTTGTAACAGAGTAGTTATAAAGGCTGTGGTTGGGTACAATATGACTCATGCTTAGGGATGTGAGTGACAGATATGGGATTTTGTCCCTCTCTAACAAGAGAGCGATATCACTGGGCCCCTCGATAAGTAAGACTGTTAAATGCATGGCCGTGCTCAAATAATTGATAAGAGTATCAATTGATTTGTCTGAACAGTTTACTTTGAGATCGAGAAAGCATATGATTAATTATATAAGATTGACAAGTGTACCATGTCTTATAATTAATCTTGATATCAAAGAGACAAAAGGGAATATGACATTCTATAAATAGGTATTGGATCATTCCAATCATATTAATTGGGTAGTCTTAATGGCTTGCTAGAGTCCGCTTGTGACCTATAAGGACATTATGGTAATTTCCTTATTGCCAATTAATATGATCCTATGGGGTCACACACAAGAGCAAAATGAAGTTCATCTTATCGGGTATAAATTATTATTGGATAATAATTTATGAATGAGAAAGAGAATAAATATATATAGTGATATATATTTATGTATGTATATATAAATATTAATGTGATTAATATTGCATAAAGTATGCTACATATTATAATTAAATTATATGGAGATATAATTAATTATAATATTATATATACATATATATATTATGGAGAATTGATTTGATTTAATGTTAATTGAGAATTAATATTAAATTGTGTGGGTTAATATATAATTATAACTAATAAGTGTATTAGGTTATAATTATAATTAACTATTTAGGTTAATTATTTAAGGAAACAATAAACCTAAACCTAATGACTCTCTACACTAATAATACAGCAGATTTTTGGCAGCCACAATAAGGTGAATAGTGGCAGCCGAAATTCTCAACAAAACTCCAAGGAAAAATCTGATTTTTCGCTTTCTCTGTCTCGTTCGAAGAATCGTTCTTCAATCCCGGCGCTAGCACGCGGTGAAAGAATTGCTCCGTGTGGATCAACCGTAGAGGGAAGCTATCTTGGTTCCTTTTGATTCAAAACCTACAAAGAATTAAGGTAATTCTTTAACCCTCTTTTCAATTCAATGCAATGTACATGGGTCCTTGGTGGGGATTAATCCGTTTTTCCGCTGCGCATATTTTGTTTTGTGCGATTACTTCCCCAACAGTGGTATCAGAGCCACTTGTGCATTGGTTGAATTGGATTTGTTATTTTGATTAGATCAAAATTGCATGTTAGGGTTGTATGTTCTTGTTTTAGGGTTCAATGTTATTGTGAATAACATGTTTAAAATTTGATTTTAATGTGAATCATTGTG
Organism: Euphorbia tirucalli; assembly: GCA_039660915.1. Taxonomy (NCBI): domain Eukaryota; kingdom Viridiplantae; phylum Streptophyta; class Magnoliopsida; order Malpighiales; family Euphorbiaceae; genus Euphorbia; species Euphorbia tirucalli. The sequence goes on from CM077641.1 coordinate 57,581,201, forward strand.
AATGATTTGTTTTAATAATTTGAAATGTTTAAGGGGTTGGTATCATGAATTTGATTCATGGGATTTTAATTGAAATTGTTTCAATTAATTAAATGAAATTAAAAAAAAAATATATATATATATATAAAACAATTGTTGTTTTCGTTATTCTGGGCATAATGCCCAGAATAATTATGGGTGCAATGCAATTGCAATTGCAATTGCGCCCAACTGCAATTGCAATTGCAATTGCAATTGCACATGCTGCGTAAGCAGCATGGGCTGCGCAGCCCGTCGGGCTGCACTGCAAATTTGTGAATTTTTTTTTTTTTTTCTTTTCCCCAAATTAATTAATTCTAAATACAATAGGATTGTATTTTACCCTTTATGAACCCTAAATCTTGTAGATATAAAATTATTATGATAATTTTATGCATGGTGTTGTGGTATGGTTTTGGACCCTTGGATGTTTTTTGTTTTTCTTTTGGTTTTGGTGAATGTAAGGTTTTATAAATACGGCCTGCGAGTCGTTTGTATTTATGTAATCTTATTTTTCTAGATAAATTGTATAGGATGCAATTTATTGTTTGTAAATTTTATTTACTAGAAAATTGTATAGGATACAATTTTGTAAAGTATGTAAATCCATGAGATGGTGCCAAGGAACAAAGACGTGAAGACGGATCCAAGGGATGCGGCTGTGCTGCGACCATGTGATGGTTACAACCACCTAGGAAATGACCTGTTGATTTTCATATTGGCCTGTGAAAATCAATGTAGATAAAACCATACCATAACACGGTCTTTCGAGTCTATTGCATGTTTTATATTTTGATGCCATGTGATGCCATGCTAAGTATGATATATGCATGCTAGATGAATGTATGACATTGGATGCCATGCTAGAATTAATATTAACTTAGAAAGATTAATGTTAATGCCATGTATTGTATGAGATACATTTTAATCACAGGAATTAATAAACCCTAAATAAACTTATGAAGTTTATATTTTTGCCACCCAATTACGTATAACACTAGTCAAGTACTATGTTCGCATCATGGTAGCCACGCCAAAGCGGGTACGCATGTTGTGACCTTAGCGAAGCGATAATATGAGAAATGGTGATTCTCATTGTGTTGTAATTGGTTTAACAAAGGGTTAATCAAAATGGTGTTTTGAACCCGAGGCAAAGATGAGATGAGTAACATGCAAATTAAATATGATATATGATATCATGCATCTCATAAATTAAAAGAGTTACATACTGATATAATTGACATGGTGATGTCTACCGAAATTATATTTAATCATAGGGACATGCCAAAGCAGTGCTATGGTTAAGTATGGATTTTGGGTCTTTTACCCACTTAAATATTTTAAAGGGTTTTATAATTTTAGTGGGAGTTTAATTCTCTTATGTAATTAACTTTGCATATATTTTCTGTTGTAGATAAATGGCCAACACAAGCAATCCCGGTTCTATTCGATCTATCCTTGAGAAGGATAAACTGAACGGAACCAATTACCTAGATTGGTATCGCAACTTGAGAATTGTTCTCAAGCAAGAGCGAAAGCTGTATGTTCTGGATGGGCCTTTGCCCGCTAACCCTCCACCCACCACAGCTTCAAGAGCTGAAAGGGATGCTTTTCACAAGCATCAAAATGATCAGATTGATGTACAATGCCTGATGCTCGCATCAATGATTCCGGAACTTCAGAAGGATCTGGAAACATTTGAGGCATATGAGATGTCTCAAGAGCTTAAGGAAATGTTCCAAAAGCAAGCGAGAAGGGAAAGGTATGAGACCTTGAGATCTTTGGTTGGGTGCAAGATGACCGAAGGGAGTTCGATTAGTGCCCATGTTCTGAAGATGAAAGGGTACATTGATCAGTTGGAGAGGCTTGGTTCGCCACTCAGACCTGAGTTGGCAACGGATTTGATCCTTAATTCTCTTCCCGAGAGTTACTCCCATTTTGTCATGAATTATCACATGAATGATATGGACAAAACGGTCAGCGAACTGCATGGGATGCTGAAAAACGCTGAAGTAACGATAAAAGAGAAGCCAAGCTCCAAAGGGATCCATATGGTGCAAAAGGGTAGGATCCAGAAGAAGAAGGGTAAAGCAAACAAACCCAAAGAGTTTGGGAAGGATGCAAAGAAGCCCAAAGCTGTTACCAAGGCAAAGCCTCCAAAGGAAGGCACATGCCATTTCTGCAATCAGCCTGGTCATTGGCGCAGAAATTGCAAGCTTTATTTGGAGGACTTGAGGAAGAAGAGAGGCGGTGAGACCGCTAATCAAGGTATTTATGTTATTGAAATATTTCATTCTACTTCTGTTTCTACTTCGTGGGTATTAGATACCGGTTGTGGTTCTCACATTTGTATGAATGTGCAGGGGCTTAAAGGAAGTAGAAAGCTCAAGAAGGGCGAGGTAGAATTCCATGTGGCGAATGGAGCTAGAGTTGCTGCTTATGAAGTCGGTCGCTACGAGCTCAAGTTGCCAAGTGGACTTGTTCTTTCTTTGAATAATTGTTATTTTGTTCCTAATTTGTCTAGGAACATCATTTCTATTTCATGTTTGGACAAGGAAGGATTTAAATGTGTTATTGAGAATAATCACTTATTGCTTTTCAATAAAGACTTGTTTTTATGCAAATGCGGATTTACATGATGGTCTTTATTTGTTGAACCTTAGTGAAGGTTATAATGAGCATGTATATAACATAAATACCAAAAGGATAAGAACAAATGTTGTGAATCCTACTTATCTCTGGCACTGTCGTCTAGGACACATTAATGAGAAACGCATTTCAAAACTCCATAAAGATGGAATTTTGGGTCTAGATGTTTTTGAAACATATGACACTTGCGAGTCTTGTTTAATGGGTAAGATGACCAAGAGTCCCTTTACTGGTCACAGTGAAAGGGCTAGTGACTTATTAGAACTCATACATACAGATGTATGTGGGCCTATGAGCACAACTGCTAGAGGTGGTTTTCAATACTTCATTACGTTCACTGATGATTTCAGTAGATATGGTTATCTATATCTAATGAAGCATAAGTCGGAATCCTTTGAAATGTTCAAAGCCTTCCAAAATGAAGTACAAAACCAACTTGGCAAGACAATTAAAGCACTTAGATCTGATCGAGGTGGTGAATATTTGAGCCAAGACTTTGACGATCATCTTAGAAATTGTGGGATTGTCTCACAACTAACTCCTCCTGGTACACCACAGTGGAATGGTGTGTCTGAGAGGAGGAACCGTACCTTATTGGATATGGTTCGGTCGATGATGAGTCAAACAAGTCTTCCTCTATCCTTTTGGGGATATGCACTTGAAACAGCGGCATTCACACTGAACCGAGTTCCATCAAAGGCAGTTGAAAAGACACCATATGAGATATGGGTTGGTAAGAGACCAAATTTGTCTTTTCTCAAGATTTGGGGATGCGAAGCTTATGTGAAATACTTGATTTCAGATAAGTTAACACCAAAATCTGTGAAGTGCAACTTTGTAGGTTATCCAAAAGAAACTAAAGGTTATTTCTTTTACAGTCCTAGTGAAAACAAAGTGTTTGTTGCTAGGAATGGTATATTCCTGGAAAAAGAGTTTATTTCCAAAGGAATCAGTGGGAGTAAAGTACACCTGCAAGAAAATCTGGATAACCAAAATGAAAATGGTTTTCAAATGGAACAACAACCTGATTCACAAGAAGTTGTTGAGTCAGAACCAGCAACACAAGTCCAACGTAGATCAAGTAGAGTTCGTCATGAGCCCGAGAGATATGGATTTCTCGTCACGAACGAAAATGATCTGATTCTGTTAGAAGAGAATGAACCTTCCACGTACATGGAAGCTGTCTCTAATTCAGAATCTGAAAAATGGCTTGATGCTATGAAGTCAGAGATTCAATCCATGGACGACAACAAAGTATGGACTTTGGTTGATCTCCCAAAGGGTGCTAAAGCAATAGGGCACAAATGGGTTTTCAAGTTGAAAACGGACATGGATGGGAATATTCAGACTTATAAAGCAAGGTTAGTGGCAAAGGGTTACCGACAAGTTCATGGTATAGACTATGACGAAACCTTTTCGCCAGTAGCTATGATCAAGTCCATCAGAATTCTTGTTGCCATAGCAGCATATTATGACTATGAAATATGGCAAATGGATGTCAAAACAGCTTTCCTAAATGGAAACCTTGTTGAGGATGTGTACATGACACAGCCTGAAGGTTTTGTCGATCCAAAGAATCCTGATAAAGTATGCAAGCTTCAAAAGGCCATTTATGGTTTGAAGCAAGCATCAAGAAGTTGGAATCATTGTTTTGATGAATCAGTCAAAAAGTTTGGCTTCATCAAAAACGAAGATGAGCCTTGTGTGTACAAGAAGTTCAGTGGGAGTAATATAGTTTTCCTAGTTCTATATGTCGATGACATACTGTTAATAGGAAATCACATTCCTACCTTGCAAGAAGTAAAATCTTGGCTAGGAAAGTGTTTTTCTATGAAAGACTTGGGTGAGGCAGCCTACATTCTTGGAATAAAGATCTATAGAGATAGATCTAAGAGATTGATAGGTTTGAGCTAGAGTACATACATTGACAAAATACTGAAAAGGTTCAGTATGGATCAATCAAAGAAAGGAAATGTTCCTATTGGGCAAGGGATAAAGCTTAGTCGTAAGCAATGTCCTGTGACAGTTGAAGAACGTCAACGCATGGATAAGATTCCTTATGCGTCAGCTATAGGATCTATCATGTATGCCATGGTATGTACTCGGCCAGATGTATCTTTTGCTTTGAGCATGACAAGTAGATATCAGTCTGATCCAGGTGATAGTCACTGGACTGCTGTCAAGAGTATTCTTAAGTACTTGAGAAGAACTAAAGATACATTCTTGATATATGGAGGCTCGGACGAAGATCTTGTTGTAAATGGTTACACGGATGCAAGTTTCCAAACTGATCAAGATCAGATGCAGTCACAGTCTGGGTATGTGTTCATTCTGAATGGAGGTGCGATAAGTTGGAAGAGTTCTAAGCAAAGCACGATAGCTGCATCTACAACAGAAGCCGAGTATATTGCTGCATCAGATGCAGCCCAAGAGGCTGTTTGGATCAAGAAGTTCATCGAAGAACTTGGTGTCGTTCCTAGCATAGTGAATCCTGTGAGCCTCTTGTGTGACAACAATGGGGCAATATCACTTGCTAAGGAACCTAGTGTGTCACAGAAATCCAAACATATACTTCGGTGTTTTCACTACATAAGAGAAGTCATCTCAAGAGGAGATGTGAAGATATGTAAAGTTGCGTCTGAAGACAATGTTGCCGATCCACTAACAAAAGCTCTTTCACAAGCTGTACATGATGGTCATGCTAGGTCCATGGGTATTAGATACATTTGAAGATTGGACTTAGGGCAAGTGGGAGATTGTTAGAGATTGTGCCCTAAGCCAATGTTGGATTATGTAAACAATCTTCTTAAGTCATTAATAAAGACTTATTTTATCATATATATTTGTATGTTAGTATTTATGATAATGTATCCATGAATTAATTGTGTAATTCTAAATTTCCCTAGTCGATTGTTATTATGGGAATAATAACAAACTAAGACTAGTGTGAGTGATAATGGATATTCATAAGATGAATATAGTGTATACAGATACAGATTATACTCACGGGCAATGTGTTAGAGAACATGTTGCTGGAGACCCACTATAAAATCAAGTTCATGGTCACGTGTCACAACTGATCTTGATTATAGTAGTGTCATCAGCTGATTCCTTTGACCTGAGGTCACCATGGATTCCGGGATGAATTCATGTTGTGCTTTGACGCAGTCAAACGCTGCTTGTAACAGAGTAGTTATAAAGGCTGTGGTTGGGTACAATATGACTCATGCTTAGGGATGTGAGTGACAGATATGGGATTTTGTCCCTCTCTAACAAGAGAGCGATATCACTGGGCCCCTCGATAAGTAAGACTGTTAAATGCATGGCCGTGCTCAAATAATTGATAAGAGTATCAATTGATTTGTCTGAACAGTTTACTTTGAGATCGAGAAAGCATATGATTAATTATATAAGATTGACAAGTGTACCATGTCTTATAATTAATCTTGATATCAAAGAGACAAAAGGGAATATGACATTCTATAAATAGGTATTGGATCATTCCAATCATATTAATTGGGTAGTCTTAATGGCTTGCTAGAGTCCGCTTGTGACCTATAAGGACATTATGGTAATTTCCTTATTGCCAATTAATATGATCCTATGGGGTCACACACAAGAGCAAAATGAAGTTCATCTTATCGGGTATAAATTATTATTGGATAATAATTTATGAATGAGAAAGAGAATAAATATATATAGTGATATATATTTATGTATGTATATATAAATATTAATGTGATTAATATTGCATAAAGTATGCTACATATTATAATTAAATTATATGGAGATATAATTAATTATAATATTATATATACATATATATATTATGGAGAATTGATTTGATTTAATGTTAATTGAGAATTAATATTAAATTGTGTGGGTTAATATATAATTATAACTAATAGGTGTATTAGGTTATAATTATAATTAACTATTTAGGTTAATTATTTAAGGAAACAATAAACCTAAACCTAATGACTCTTTACACTAATAATACAGCAGATTTTCGGCAGCCACAATAAGGTGAATAGTGGCAGCCGAAATTCTCAACAAAACTCCAAGGAAAAATCTGATTTTTCACTTTCTCTGTCTCGTTCGAAGAATCGTTCTTCAATCCCGGCGCTAGCACGCGGTGAAAGAATTGCTCCGTGTGGATCAACCGTAGAGGGAAGCTATCTTGGTTCCTTTTGATTCAAAACCTACAAAGAATTAAGGTAATTCTTTAACCCTCTTTTCAATTCAATGCAATGTACATGGGTCCTTGGTGGGGATTAATCCGTTTTTCCGCTGCGCATATTTTGTTTTGTGCGATTACTTCCCCAACACTTATCAGTCACGTTTATCAAGTGGCCGGTGATATCTTCTCAGTTGGTTACTGAGTGACAAATCCCTTCTGCATATCCATAGTATTACCATGTTTAGTGCCATACCCAAAAGCACCCATACTTGGCACCCTATTACAGGCCCTTTAGGCGTACCCCTAAGTATGCGACTTCACATGTAACACCATCATATGGTTAGGTCAAAGGATCCATACAAGTACTACACGAGAATCCATTGTGATACCATACCATGTGGATTACTCGTTCAGTGGATCTATCCAGTACCATGCTTCCAGGCATGTACCCATTAACTTGGTTGACATTCCATGTCCAATGACCGGTAAGACACCGCCATACAACCAGGTTAATGATAGTCTGTTGTTCCATTCATTCCCATGACTGGAACAGACTACGGATCTATTCATGGTCATATCGTTAACCCTATCCATGGTCTTACTGCTAAATGCATGACACTAGTCGTCATGGATATAGATATGTCCATTGGATACTTCATTTAATATATTGCACAAGATAGATATAATAAATGAATTGATGCCTTTATTAATGACACAAATGAGTACAACACATAAATCCAATAAATGTATAGTACAAATACAAGGACCAATGCCTCCGGACTAGGGCATTTCCAACACTCTCGACGTTAGCAGATCGATCGCGAGTAACCTAAACCCGGTGTCGGGCTTAGATTTGCTTCCATCTCAACTTCAGCAGATCCGTCGCGAGTAACCAAAACCCAGTGTCAGGCTTAGATTTGCTTCCACCTCTCGACTTCAGCAGATCCGTCGAGGGTAACTAAACACGGTGTCAGGCTTAGATTTCCTTCCACCTTTTGACTTCAGCAGATCCGTCGCTGGTGACCTAAACCTGGTGTCAGGCTTAGATTTGCTTCCATCTTAACTTCTGCAGATCCGTTGTGAGTAACCTAAACCCGGTGTCAAGCTTAGATTTGCATCCACCTCTTAACTGTAGCAGACCTGTCACGGGTAACCTAAACCCAGTGTCAGGCTTAGATTTGCTTCCATCTAAACTTCAACAGATCCGTCGCGGGTAACATAAACCCGGTGTCAGTTGTTTCCACCTCTTGACTTCAGTAGATCCGTCACGGGTAACGTAAACCTGGTTTCAGGTTTAGATTTGCTTCCAGCTCTCGACTTCAGCAGATCCATCGCGGGTAACCTAAACCCTGTGTCAGGCATAGATTTGCTTCCATCTCCTCTTCAGCAGATCCTTCGCGGGTAACGTAAACCCGTTGTCAGGCTTAGATTTGCTTGCACCTCTCGAGGTTAGTAGATCTATCGCGGGCAACCTAAACCCGGTGTCAGGCTTAGATTTGCTTCCATCTCAACTTCAGCGGATCCGTCGCAAGTAACCTAAACCCAGTGTCAGGCTTAGATTAGCTTCCACCTCTCGACTTCAGCAGATCCGTCAAGGGTAACCTAAACACGGTGTCAGGCGTAGATTTGCTTCCACCTCTCGACTTCAGCAGATCCATCGTGGGTAACCTAAACACGGTGTCAGGCTTAGATTTGCTTCCATCTTAACTTCAGTAGTTCCATCACGGGTAACCAAATCCCAGTGTAAGGCTTAGACTTGCTTCCACCTCTAAACTACAGAAGATCCAATGTGGGTAACCTAAACCCGGTGTCAGGCTTAGATTTGCTTCTATCTTAACTTCAGCAGATCCGTCGCGGGTAACCTAAACCTGGTGTCAAGCTTTGATTTGCATCCACCTCTCAACTGCAGCAGACCTGTCACGGGTAACCCAAACCCGGTGTTAGGCTTAGATTTGCTTCCATCTCAACTTCAACAGATCCATCGTGGGTAACATAAACCCGGTGTCAAGCTTAGATTTGCTTCCACCTCTTGACTTCAGCAGATCTGTCGAGGGTAACCTAAACCTGGTGTCAGGCTTAGATATGCTTCCACCTCCCGACTTCAGCAGATCAGTAGCAGGTAACCAAAACCCGGTGTCAGACTAAGATTTGCTTCCATATCAACTTCAACAAATCCATCGCGCGTAACCTAAACTCAGTGTCAGGCTTAGATTTGCTTCCACCTCTTACCTTCAGCAGATCAGTCACGGGTGACCAAAACCCGGTGTCAGGCTTAGATTTGGTTCCACCTCTCGACTTCAGCAGATCCATCGCGGGTAACCTAAACCTGGTGTCAGGCTTAGATTTGCTTCCATCTCAACTTCAGCAGATCCGTCGCGGGTAACCTAAACCCAGTGTCAGGCTTAGATTTGCTTCCACCTCTCGACTTCAACAGATCCGTCATGGGTAACCTAAACCTGGTGTCAGGCTTAGATTTGCTTCCCCCTCTCGACTTTTGCAGATCCGTCATGGCTAACCTAAACCCGATGTCAGGCTTAGATTTGCTTCCATCATAACTTCAGTAGTTCCGTCACGGGTAACTAAAACCCAGTGTCAAGCTTAAATTTGCTTCCACCTCTAGACTATAGCAGATCCATCGTGGCTAACCTAGACCCGGTGCCAGGCTTAGATTTGCTTCCATCTCAACTTCAGCAGATCCATCGCAGGTAACCTAAACCCGGTGTCAAGCTTAGATTTGCTTCCACCTCTCAACTACAGAAGACCTGTCACGAGTGACCTAAACCTGGTATCAGGCTTAGATTTGCTTCCATCTCAACTTCAGCAGATCCGTCGCGGGTAACCTAAACCCGGTGTTAGGCTTAGATTTGCTTCCCCCTCTCGACTTGAGCAGATCCGTCATACGTAACCTAAACCCGGTGTCAGGCTTAGATTTGCTTCCATATTGACTTCAGCAGTTCCATCACGAGAAACCAAATCCCAGTGTCAGGGTTAGATTTGCTTCCATCTCAACTTCAGCAGATCCATCGCGGTTAACCTAAACCAGGTGTCAAGCTTAGATTTGCATCCACCTGTCAACTGCAGCCGACCTGTCGCGGGTAACCTAAACCTGGTGTTAGGCTTAGATTTGCTTCTATCTCAACTTCAACAGATCCGTCGCGGGTAACATAAACTCGGTGTCAGGCTTAGATTTGTTTCCACCTCTGTACTTTAGCAGATCCGTCGCGGGTAACGTAAACCTGGTTTCAGGCTTAGATTTACTTCCAACTCTCGACTTCAGCAGATCCATCGCGGGTAACCTAAACCCTGTGTCAGGCATAGATTTGCTTCCATCTCCACTTCAGCAGATCCTTCGCGGGTAACCTAAACCCGGTGTCAGGCTTGTATTTGCTTCCCCCTCTCGGCTTCAGCAGATCTGTCATGGGTAAGCTAAACCCGATGTCAGGCTTAGATTTGGTTCCATCATAACTTCAGCAGTTCCGTAATGGGTAACCAAAACCTAGTGTCAGGCTTAGATTTGCTTCCGCCTCTAGACTACAGCAGATCCAACCTGGCCAACCTAAACCCGGTGCCAGGCTTAGATTTGCTTCCATCTAACTTCAACAGATCCATCGCAGGTAACCTGAACTAGGTGTCAAGCTTAGATTTGCATCCACCTCTCAACTACAGCAGACCTGTCACGGGTAACCTAAACCCGCTGTCAGGCTTAGATTTGCTTCCATCTCAACTTCAACAGATCCGTCGCGGGTAACATAAACCTAGTGTAAGGCTTAGATTTGTTTCCACCTCTGGACTTCAGCAGATCTGTCACGGGTAACGTAAACCTGGTTTCAAGCTTAGATTTGCTTCCAACTCTCGACTTCAGCAGATCCATCGCGGGTAACCTAAACCCAGTGTCAGGCATAGATTTGCTTCCATCTCCACTTCAGCAGATCCTTCGCGGGTAACCTAAACCCGGTGTCAGGCTTAGATTTGCTTCCACCTCTCGACGTTAGCAGATCCATCGCGGGTAACCTAAACCCGCTGTCAGGCTTAGATTTGCTTCCATCTCAACTTCAGCAGATCCATCTCGAGTAACCTAAACCCAGTGTCAGGCTTAGATTTGTTTCGACCTCTCGACTTCAGCAGATCCATCGAGGGTAACCTAAACATGGTGTTAGGCTAAGATTTGCTTCCAGCTTTCGACTTCAGCAGATCCATCGCGGGTAACCTAAACCTGGTGTCAGGCTTACATTTGCTTCCACCTCTCGACTTCAGCAGATCCGTCGTGGGTAACCTAAACTCGGTGTCAGGCTTAGATTTGCTTCCATCTGAACTTCAGCAGCTCCATCACGGGTAACCAAATCCCGGTGTAAGGCTTAGATTTGGTTCCACCTCTAGACTACAGCAGATCCAACGAGGGTAACCTAAACCCGGTGTCAGGCTTACATTTGCTTCCATCATAACTTCAGCAGATCCGTCGCGGGCAACCTAAACCCGGTGTCAAGCTTAGATTTGCATCCACCTTTCAACTACAGCAGACCTGTCACGGGTAACCTAAACCCGGTGTCAGGCTTAGATTTGCTTCCATCTCAACTTCAACAGATCCGTCGTGGGTAACATAAACCCGGTGTCATGCTTAGATTTGTTTCCACCTCTTGACTTTAGCAGATCCATCGCAGGTAACGTAAACCTGGTTTCAGGCTGAGATTTGCTTCCAGCTCTCGACTTCAGCAGATCCATCGCGGGTAACCTAAACCCTGTGTCAGGCATAGATTTGCTTCCATCTCCACTTCAGAAGATCCTTCGCGGGTAACCTAAACCCGGTGTCAGGCTTGGATTTGCTTCCACCTCTCGACGTTAGCAGATCGATCGCGAGTAACCTAAACCCGGTGTCAGGCTTAGATTTACTTCCATCTCAACTTCAGCAGATCCGTCGCGAGTAACCTAAACCCAGTGTCAGGCTTAGATTTGCTTCCACCTCTCGACCTCAGCAGATCCGTCAAGGGTAACCTAAACACGGTGTCAGGCTTAGATTCGCTTCCACCTTTCGACTTCAGCAGATCCGTCGCGGGTAACCTAAATCTGGTGTCGGGCTTAGATTTGCTTCCACCTCTCGACTTCAGCAGATCCGTCGTGGGTAACCTAAACCCGCTGTCAGGCTTAGATTTGCTTCCATCTTAACTTCAGCAATTCCATCACGGGTAACCAAATCCCAGTGTAAGGCTTAGACTTGCTTCCACCTCTAGACTACAGCAGATCCAATGCGGGTAACCTAAACCCGGTGTCAGGCTTAGATTTGCTTCTATCTCAACTTCAGCAGATCCGTCGTGAGTAACCTGAACCCAATGTCAGGCTTAGATTTGCTTCCACCTCTCGACTTCAGCAGATCCGTCGAGGGTAACCTAAACACGGTGTCAGGCTTAGATTTGCTTCCACCTTTCGACTTCAGCAGATCCGTCGCTGGTAACCTAAACCTGGTGTCAGGCTTAGATTTGCTTCCATCTTAACTTCTGCAGATCCATCGCGAGTAACCTAAACCCGGTGTCAAGCTTAGATTTGCATCCACCTCTTAACTGTAGCAGACCTGTCACGGGTAACCTAAACCGGGTGTCAGGCTTAGATTTGCTTCCATCTCAGCTTCAACAGATCCGTCGCGGGTAACATAAACTCGGTGTCAGTTGTTTCCACCTCTTGACTTCAGCAGATCCGTCACGGGTAACGTAAACCTGGTTTCAGGTTTAGATTTGCTTCCAGCTCTCAACTTCAGCAGATCCATCGCGGGTAACCTAAACCCTGTGTCAGGCATAGATTTGCTTCCATCTCCTCTTCAGCAGATCCTTCGCGGGTAACGTAAACCCGTTGTCAGGCTTAGATTTGCTTGCACCTCTCGAGGTTAGCAGATCTATCGCGGACAACCTAAACCCGGTGTCGAGCTTAGATTTGCTTCCATCTCAACTTCAGCAGATCCGTCGTGAGTAACCTAAACCCAGTGTCAGGCTTAGATTTGCTTCCACCTCTCGACTTCAGCAGATCCGTCAAGGGTAACCTAAACACGGTGTCAGGCTTAGATTCGCTTCCACCTTTCGACTTCAGCAAATCCGTCGCGGGTAACCTAAACCTGGTGTCAGGCTTAGATTTGCTTCCACCTCTCGACTTCAGCAGATCCGTCGTGGGTAACCTAAACCCGGTGTCAGGCTTAGATTTGCTTCCATCTTAACTTCAGCAGTTCCATCACGGGTAACCAAATCCCAGTGTAAGGTTTAGACTTGCTTCCACCTCTAGACTACAGCAGATCCAATGTGGGTAACCTAAACCCGGTGTCAGGCTTAGATTTGCTTCTATCTTAACTTCAGCAAATCCGTCGCGGGTAACCTAAACCTGGTGTCAAGCTTTGATTTGCAACCACCTCTCAACTGCAGCAGACCTGTCACGGGTAACCTAAAACCGGTGTTAGGCTTAGATTTGCTTCCATCTCAACTTCAACAGATCCATCACGGGTAACATAAACCCGGTGTCAAGCTTAGATATGCTTCCACCTCCCGACTTCAGCAGATTAGTCACGGGTAACCAAAACCCGGTGTCAGACTAAGATTTGCTTCTATATCAACTTCAATAGATCCATCGCGCGTAACCTAAACTCAGTGTCAGGCTTAGATTTTCTTCCACCTGTTACCTTCAGCAGATCAGTCACGGGTGACCAAAACCCGGTGTCAGGCTTAGATTTGCTTCCACCTCTCGACTTCAGCAGATCCATCGCGGGTAACATAAACCTGGTGTCTCGCTTAGATTTGCTTCCATCTCAACTTTAGCAGATCCGTCGCGGGTAACCTAAACCCAGTGTCAGGCTTAGATTTGCTTCCACCTCTCGACTTCAACAGATCTGTCAAGGGTAACCTAAACAAGGTGTCAGGCATAGATTTGCTTCCACCTCTCGACTTCAGCAGATCCGTCGTGGGTAACCTAAACCCGGTGTCAGGCTTAGATTTGCTTCCATCTTAACTTCAGTAGTTCCATCACGGGTAACCAAATCCCAGTGTAAGGCTTAGACTTGCTTCCACCTCTAAACTACAGCAGATCCAATGTGGGTAACCTAAACCCGGTGTCAGGCTTAGATTTGCTTCTATCTTAACTTCAGCAGATCCGTCGCGGGTAACCTAAACCCAGTGTCAAGCTTAGATTTGCTTCCACCTCTTGACCTCACCAGATCCGTCATGGGTAACCTAAACCTGGTGTTAGGCTTAGATATACGTCGCCCTACCGACTTCAACAGATCCATCGCGCGTAACCTAAACTCAGTGTCGGGCTTAGATTTGCGTCTATATCAACTTCAACAGATCCATCGCGCGTAACCTTAACTCAGTGTCGGGCTTAGATTTGCTTCCACCTCTTACCTTCAGCAGATCAGTCACGGGTGACCAAAACCCGGTGTCAGGCTTAGATTTGCTTCCACCTCTCGACTTCAGCAGATCCATCGCGGGTAACCTAAACCTGGTGTCAGGTTTAGATTTGCTTCCATCTCAACTTCAGCAGATCCGTCGCGGGTAACCTAAACCCAGTGTCGGGCTTAGATTTGCTTCCACCTCTCGACTTCAACAGATCCGTCATGGGTAACCTAAACCTGGTGTCAGGCTTAGATTTGCTTCCCCCTCTCGACTTTAGCAGATCCGTCGTGGGTAACCTAAACCCGATGTTAGGCTTAGATTTGCTTCCATCATAACTTCAATAGTTCCGTCACGGGTAACTAAAACCCAGTGTCAGGCTTAAATTTGCTTCCACCTCTAGACTACAGCAGATCCATCGTGGCTAACCTAAACCCGGTGCCAGGCTTAGATTTGCTTCCATCTCAACTTCAGCAGATCCATCGCAGGTAACCCAAACCCGGTGTCAAGCTTAGATTTGCTTCCACCTCTCAACTACAGCATACCTGTCACGGGTAACCTAAACCTGGTATCAGGCTTAGATTTGCTTCCATCTCAACTTCAGCAGATCCGTCGCGGGTAACCTAAACCTGGTGATAGGCTTAGATTTGCTTCCTCCTCTCGACTTGAGCAGATCCGTCATGCGTAACCTAAACCCGGTGTCAGGCTTAGATTTGCTTCCACCTTGACTTCAGCAGTTCCATCACGGGTAACCAAATCCCAGTGTCAGGCTTAGATTTGCTTCCACCTCTAGACTACAGCAGATCCATCGCGGGTAACCTAAACCCGATGTCAGGCTTAGATTTGCTTCCATCTCAACTTCAGCAGATCCATCGCGGTTAACCTAAACCAGGTGTCAGCTTAGATTTGCATCCACCTCTCAACTGCTGCCAACCTGTCACGGGTAACCTAAACCCGGTGTCAGGCTTAGATTTGCTTCTATCTCAACTTCAACAGATTCGTCGCGGGTAACATAAACCCGGTGTCAGGCTTAGATTTGTTTCCACCTCTCGACTTTAGCAGATCCATCGCGGGTAACGTAAACCTGGTTTCAGGCTTAGATTTGCTTCCAACTCTCGACTTCAGCAGATCCATCCCGGGTAACCTAAACCCTGAGTCAGGCATAGATTTGCTTCCATCTCCACTTCAGCAGATCCTTCGCGGGTAACCTAAACCCGGTGTCTGGCTTAGATTTGCTTCCCCCTCTCGACTTCAGCAGATCTGTCATGGGTAAGCTAAACCCGATGTCAGGCTTAGATTTGGTTCCATCACAACTTCAGCAGTTCCGTAACCGGTAACCAAAACCTAGTGTCAGGCTTAGATTTGCTTCCACGTCTAGACTACAGCAGATCCATCCTGGCTAACCTAAACCCGGTGCCAGGCTTAGATTTGCTTCCATCTAACTTCAACAGATCCATCGCAGGTAACCTGAACTAGGTGTCATGCTTAGATTTGCATCCACCTCTCAACTGCAGCAGACCTGTCACGGGTAACATAAACCCAGTGTAAGGCTTAGATTTGTTTCCACCTCTTGACTTCACCAGATCCATTGCGGGTAACGTAAACCTGGTTTCAGGCTTAGATTTGCTTCCAGCTCTCGACTTCAGCAGATCCATCGTGGGTAACCTAAACCCTGTGTCAGGCATAGATTTGCTTCCATCTCCACTTTAGCAGATCCATCTTGAGTAACCTAAACCCGGTGTCAGGCTTAGATTTGCTTCCATCTCAACTTCAGCAGATCCATCTCGAGTAACCTAAACCCGGTGTCAGGCTTAGATTTGCTTCCACCTCTCGACTTCAGCAGATCCGTCGCGGGTAACCTAAACCTGGTGTCAGGCTTACATTTACTTCCACCTCTCGACTTCAGCAGATCCGTCGTGGGCAACCTAAACTCCGTGTCAGGCTTAGATTTGCTTCCATCTGAACTTCAGCAGCTCCATCACGGGTAACCAAATCCCGGTGTAAGGCTTAGATTTGCTTCCACCTCTAAACTACAGCAGATCCAACGAGGGTAACCTAAACCCGGTGTCAGGCTTACATTTGCTTCCATCATAACTTCAGCAGATCCGTCGCGGGCAACCTAAACCCAGTGTCAAGCTTAGATTTGCATCCACCTCTCAACTACAGCAAACCTGTCACGGGGAACCTAAACCCGGTGTCAGGCTTAGATTTGCTTCCATCTCAACTTCAACAGATCAGTCGTGGGTAACATAAACCCGGGGTCATGCTTAGATTTGTTTCCACCTCTTGACTTCAGCAGATCCATCGCGGGTAACGTAAACCTGGTTTCAGGCTGAGATTTGCTTCCAGCTCTCGACTTCAGCAGATCCTTCGAGGGTAACCTAAACCCTGTGTCAGGCATAGATTTGCTTCCATCTCCACTTCAGAAGATCCTTCGCGGGTAACCTAAACCCGGTGTCAGGCTTGGATTTACTTCCACCTCTCGACGTTAGCAGATCGATCGCGAGTAACCTAAACCCGGTGTCAGGCTTAGATTTGCTTGCACCTCTCGAGGTTAGCAGATCTATCGCGAGCAACCTAAACCCAGTGTCAGGCTTTGATTTGCTTCCATCTCAACTTCGGCAGATCCGTCGCGAGTAACCTAAACCCAGTGTCAGGCTTTGATTTGCTTCCACCTCTCGACTTCAGCAGATCCGTCAAGGGTAACCTAAACACGGTGTCAGGCTTAGATTTGCTTCCACCTTTCGACTTCAGCAGATCCGTCGCAGGTAACCTAAACCTGGTGTCAGGCTTAGGTTTGCTTCCACCTCTCGACTTCACCAGATCCGTCGTGGGTAACCTAAACCCGGTGTCAGGCTTAGATTTGCTTCCATCTTAACTTCAGCAGTTCCATCACGGGTAACCAAATCCCAGTGTAAGGCTTAGACTTGCTTCCACCTCTAGACTACAGTAGATCCAATGTGGGTAACCTAAACCCGGTGTCAGGCTTAGATTCGCTTCTATCTTAACTTCAGCAGATCCGTCGCGGGTAACCTAAACCTGGTGTCAAGCTTTGAATACATCCACCTCTCAACTGCAACAGACCTGTCACGTGTAACCTAAACCCCGTGTTAGGCTTAGATTTGCTTCCATCTCAACTTCAACAGATCCATCGCGGGTAACATAAACCCGGTGTCAAGCTTAGATTTGCTTCCGCCTCTTGACTTCAGCAGATCCGTCGAGGGTAACCTAAACCTGGTGTCAGGCTTAGATATGCTTCCACCTCCCGACTTCAGCAGATCAGTCGCGGGTAACCAAAACCTGGTGTCAGACTAAGATTTGCTTCCATATCAACTTCAACAGATCCATCGCGCGTAACCTAAACTGAGTGTCAGGCTTAGATTTGTTTCCACTTCTTACCTTCAGCAGATCAGTCACGGGTGACCAAAACCCGGTGTCAGGCTTAGATTTGCTTCCACCTCTCGACTTCAGCAGATCCATCGCGGGTAACCTAAACCTTGTGTCAGGCTTAGATTTGCTTCCATCTCAACTTCAGCAGATCCATCGCGGGTAACCTAAACCCAGTGTCAGGCTTAGATTTGCTTCCACCTCTCGGCTTCAACAGATCCGTCATGGGTAACCTAAACCTGGTGTCTGGCTTAGATTTGCTTCCCCCTCTCGACTTTAGCAGATCCGTCGTGGGTAACCTAAACCCGATGTCAGGCTTAGATTTGCTTCCATCATAACTTCAGTAGTTCCGTCACGGGTAACTAAAACCCAGTGTCAGGTTTAGATTAGCTTCCACCTCTAGACTACAGCAGATCCATCGTGGCTAACCTAAACCCGGTGCCAGGCTTAGATTTGCTTCCATCTCAACTTCAGCAGATCCATCTCGAGTAACCTAAACCCGGTGTCAGGCTTAGATTTGCTTCCACCTCTCGACTTCAGCAGATCCATCGCGGGTAACCTAAACCTGGTGTCAGGCTTACATTTGCTTCCACCTCTTGACTTCAGCAGATCCGTCGTGGGCAACCTAAACTCGGTGTCAGGGTTAGATTTGCTTCCATCTGAACTTCAGCAGCTCCATCACGGGTAACCAAATCCCGGTGTAAGGCTTAGATTTGCTTCCACCCCTAAACTACAGCAGATCCAACGAGGGTAACCTAAACCCGGTGTCAGGCTTACATTTGCTTCCATCATAACTTCAGCAGATCCGTCGCGGGCAACCTAAACCCAGTGTCAAGCTTAGAATTGCATCCACCTCTCAACTACAGCAAACCTGTCATGGGGAACCTAAACCCGGTGTCAGGCTTAGATTTGCTTCCATCTCAACTTCAACAGATCCGTCGTAGGTAACATAAACCCGGGGTCGTGCTTAGATTTGTTTCCACCTCTTGACTTCAGCAGATCCATCGCGGGTAACGTAAACCTGGTTTCAGGCTGAGATTAGCTTCCAGCTCTCGACTTCAGCAGATCCTTCGAGGGTAACCTAAACCCTGTGTCAGGCATAGATTTGCTTCCATCTCCACTTCAGAAGATCCTTCGCTGGTAACCTAAACCCGGTGTCAGGCTTGGATTTGCTTCCACCTCTCGACGTTAGCAGATCGATCGCGAGTAACCTAAACCCGGTGTTAGGCTTAGATTTGCTTCCATCTCAACTTCAGCAGATCCGTCGCGAGTAACCTGAACCCAATGTCAGGCTTAGATTTGCTTCCACCTCTTGACTTCAGCAGATCCGTCGAGGGTAACCTAAACACGGTGTCAGGCTTAGATTTGCTTCCACCTTTCGACTTCAGCAGATCTGTCGCTGGTAACCTAAACCTGGTGTCAGGCTTAGATTTGCTTCCATCTTAACTTCTGCATATCCGTCGCGAGTAACCTAAACCTAGTGTCAAGCTTAGATTTGCATCCACCTCTCAACTGTAGCAGACCTGTCACGGGTAACCTAAACCCGGTGTCAGGCTTAGGTTTGCTTCCATCTCAGCTTCAACAGATCCGTCGCGGGTAACATAAACCCGGTGTCAGTTGTTTCCACCTCTTGACTTCAGCAGATCCGTCACGGGTAACGTAAACCTGGTTTCAGGTTTAGATTTGCTTCCAGCTCTTGACTTCAGCAGATCCATCGCGGGTAACCTAAACCCTGTGTCAGGCATAGATTTGCTTCCATCTCCTCTTCAGCAGATCCTTCGAGGGTAACGTAAACCCGTTGTCAGGCTTAGATTTGCTTGCACCTCTCGAGGTTAGCAGATCTATCACGAGCAACCTAAACCCGGTGTCAGGCTTTGATTTGCTTCCATCTCAACTTCGGCAGATCCGTCGCGAGTAACCTAAACCCAGTGTCAGGCTTAGATTTGCTTCCACCTCTCGACTTCAGCAGATCCGTCAAGGGTAACCTAAACACGGTGTCAGGCTTAGATTTGCTTCCACCTTTCGACTTCAGCAGATCCGTCGCAGGTAACCTAAACCTGGTGTCAGGCTTAGATTTGCTTCCACCTCTCGACTTCACCAGATCCGTCGTGGGTAACCTAAACCCGGTGTCAGGCTTAGATTTGCTTCCATCTTAACTTCAGCAGTTCCATCACGGGTAACCAAATCCCAGTGTAAGGCTTAGACTTGCTTCCACCTCTAGACTACAGCAGATCCAATGTGGGTAACCTTAACCCGGTGTCAGGCTTAGATTCGCTTCTATCTTAACTTCAGCAGATCCGTCGCGGGTAACCTAAACCTGGTGTCAAGCATTGATTTACATCCACCTCTCAACTGCAGCAGACCTGTCACGGGTAACCTAAACCCCGTGTTAGGCTTAGATTTTCTTCCAACTCAACTTCAACAGATCCATCGCGGGTAACATAAACCCGGTGTCAAGCTTAGATTTGCTTCCCCCTCTTGACTTCAGCAGATCCGCCGAGGGTAACCTAAACCTGGTGTCAGGCTTAGATATGCTTCCACCTCCCGACTTCAGCAGATCAGTCGCGGGTAACCAAAACCTGGTGTCAGACTAAGATTTGCTTCCATATCAACTTCATCAGATCCATCGCGCGTAACCTAAACTCAGTGTCAGGCTTAGATTTGCTTCCACCTCTTACCTTCAGCAGATCAGTCACGGGTGACCAAAACTGGGTGTCAGGCTTAGATTTCCTTCCACCTCTCGACTTCAGCAGATCCATCGCGGGTAACCTAAACCTGGTGTCAGGCTTAGATTTGCTTCCATCTCAACTTCAGCAGATCTATCGCGGGTAACCTAAACCCAGTGTCAGGGTTAGATTTGCTTCCACCTCTCGACTTCAACAGATCCGTCATGGGTAACCTAAACCTGGTGTCAGGCTTAGATTTGCTTCCCCCTCTCGACTTTAGCAGATCCGTCGTGGGTAACCTAAACCCGATGTCAGGCTTAGATTTGCTTCCATCATAACTTCAGTAGTTCCGTCACGGGTAACTAAAACCCAGTGTCTGGCTTAGATTAGCTTCCACCTCTAGACTACAGCAGATCCATCGTGGCTAACCTAAACCCGGTGCCAGGCTTAGATTTGCTTCCATCTAAACTTCAGCAGATCCATCGCAGGTAACCTAAACCCGGTGTCAAGCTTAGATTTGCTTCCACCTCTCAACTACAGCAGACCTGTCACGGGTAACCTAAACCTGGTATCAGGCTTAGATTTGCTTCCATCTCAGCTTCAGCAGTTCCATCACGGGTAACCAAATCCCAGTGTAAGGCTTAGACTTGCTTCCACCTCTAGACTACAGCAGATCCAATGTGGGTAACCTAAACCCGGTGTCAGGCTTAGATTCGTTTCTATCTTAACTTCAGCAGATCCGTCGCGGGTAACCTAAACCTAGTGTCAAGCTTTGATTTACATCCACCTCTCAACTGCAGCAGACCTGTCACGGGTAACCTAAACCCCGTGTTAGGCTTAGATTTGCTTCCATCTCAACTTCAACAGATCCATCGCGGGTAACATAAACCCGGTGCCAAGCTTAGATTTGCTTCCCCCTCTTGACTTCAGCAGATCCGTCGAGGGTAACCTAAACCTGGTGTCAGGCTTAAATATGCTTCCACCTCCCGACTTCAGCAGATCAGTCGCGGGTAACCAAAACCTGGTGTCAGACTAAGATTTGCTTCCATATCAACTTCAACAGATCCATCGCGCGTAACCTAAACTCAGTGTCAGGCTTAGATTTGCTTCCACCTCTTACCTTCAGCAGATTTGTCACGGGTGACCAAAACCCGGTGTCAGGCTTAGATTTGCTTCCACCTCTCGACTTCAGCAGATCCATCGCGGGTAACCTAAACCTGGTGTCAGGCTTAGATTTGCTTCCATCTCAACTTCAGCAGATCCATCGCGGGTAACCTAAACCCAGTGTCAGGCTTAGATTTGCTTCCACCTCTCGACTTCAACAGATCCATCATGGGTAACCTAAAACCTGGTGTCAGGCTTAGATTTGCTTCCCCCTCTCGACTTCAGCAGATCCGCCGTGGGTAACCTAAACCCGATGTCAGGCTTAGATTTGCTTCCATCATAACTTCAGTAGTTCCGTCACGGGTAACTAAAACCCAGTGTCAGGCTTAGATTAGCTTCCACCTCTAGACTACAGCAGATCCATCGTGGCTAACCTAAACCCGGTGCCAGGCTTAGATTTGCTTCCATCTAAACTTCAGCAGATCCATCGCAGGTAACCTAAACCCGGTGTCAAGCTTAGATTTGCTTCCACCTCTCAACTACAGCAGACCTGTCACGGGTAACCTAAACCTGGTATCAGGCTTAGATTTGCTTCCATCTCAACTTCAGCAGATCCGTCGCGGGTAACCTAAACCCGGTGTTAGGCTTAGATTTGCTTCCCCCTCTCGACTTGAGCAGATCCGTCATGCGTAACCTAAACCCGGTGTCAGGCTTAGATTTGCTTCCATGTTGACTTTAGCAGTTCCATCATGGGAAACCAAATCCCAGTGTCAGGCTTAGATTTGCTTCCACCTCTAGACTACAGCAGATCCATCGCGGGTAACCTAAACCCGATGTCAGGCTTAGATTTGCTTCCATCTTAACCTCAGCAAATCCATCGTGGTTAACCTAAACCAGGTGTCAAGCTTAGATTTGCATCCACCTCTCAACTGCAGCCGACCTGTCACGGGTAACCAAAACCCGGTGTCAGGCTTAGATTTGCTTCTATCTCAACTTCAACAGATCCGTCGCGGGTAACATAAACCCGGTGTCAGGCTTAGATTTGTTTCCACCTCTGGACTTTAGCAGATCCGTCGCGGGTAACGTAAACCTGGTTTCAGGCTTAGATTTGCTTCCAACTCTCGACTTCAGCAGATCCATCGCGGGTAACCTAAACCCTGTGTCAGGCATAGATTTGCTTCCATCTCCACTTCAGCAGATCCTTCGCGGGTAACCTAAACCCGGTGTCAGGCTTAGATTTGCTTCCACCTCTCGACGTTAGCAGATCCATCGCGGGTAACCTAAACCCGGTGTCAGGCTTTGATTTGCTTCCATCTCAATTTCAGCAAATCCGTCGTGGGTAACCTAAACCCGGTGTCAGGCTTAGATTTGCTTCCACCTCTCGACTTCAGCAGATCCGTCGCGGCCAACCTAAACCTGGTGTCAAGCTTAGATTTGCTTCCACCTCTCGACTTCAGCAGATCCATCACGGGTAACCTAAACCCGGTGTCAGTCTTAGATTTGCTTCCACCTCTGGACTTCAGCAGATCTGTCGCGGGCGACCAAAACCCGGTGTCAGGCTTAGATTTGCTTCCATCTCTCGACTTCAGCAGATCCATCGCGGGTAACCTAAACCCGGTGCCAGGCTTAGATTTGCTTCCATCTCAACTTCAGCAGATCCGTCGCGGGTAACCTATGCCCGGTGTCTGTTGGGATTTTTCACCGGAAATTACCCGATAAAAGCAGAAGAACGCAGTGATTTCTTTAAATCCAGTCCTAGGAGCAATTGAGATGGAAATTGAGAAACTTTAAAATTAAATAGAAAGAGATAAATTTTCTTACCAGAAAATCTCTTTCAAGAGATGGATGATGACTGCAGAATTCACAGTAGAATCCCCCCTCGTTCGCGTTCACGAGCGCCTTACGAACACCGCACTTGCTAGCGTCAAAAATCACAAAAATTAGAGAGTGAGGAGGTGGGGAGAATTCGGCCAAAGGGGTGGCTCCACACACATGTGTGTTGGCTGAATTCCCCTTAGGGTTTTAACCCTAGGGCTTCCAAATTCCCTTGATGGAATTCAGGCCCCGTTTGGCTTCAATGTCTGTGTGGGCTTCCTCCTTTTAATTCAAGCCCAAACTTATTTTAATTAGTCTCCTTAAATCAATTTCAAGCCCAATTTTAATTAGTCCATGTATTTAATATATTACTCCAAGTAACATATTATTTACATTTAAATTAAAATTAGTTTGACCAATTAATTTAATCCATCAAATTAAAATTAAGTCTTCACAAAACAAATTCATATGTAAACCTATACATATGAGTATTTCCACCTAGGAAATAATTTCATAATTAATCCAATTAATTATGTGAAGCCAAATATTAATTTTATTATAATAATCAATCCAATTGATCCTTATATTATAATTAATATATATACTTCTCTCTCTCTAGTGTGTACACTCCAAGTGTACCTGTGATTCTTTAAGTCGATGTTCAGTCGCTTAATGTGTATGATCCCGTGGGCCCATCTTTATGTTGGCAGCGGGCCTTTTGGCCCGCAGACTGTAGTTGGGCTCTAGCAAGCCACTGCAGCCCCCAATTAAGATGGAGATGGCAGTCTAACTGTTATCATAACCCTATAGTTTAAACTTGTACATCCCATGTCATCGATATCGGTGTCCAACACAGAGGCACGGATTGATCACCCTCTTTTGTGTCCGGATATTAACTTGATCCCGAATGTACTGATGCTCACAAACAAGTTCCAACTTGTTTGGGTGTGGCCACACTCTTATCAGTCACATTCATCAAGAGGCCGATCATATCTTCTAAGTGGGCTACTGAGTGACAAATCCCTTCTGCATATCCATAGTATTACCATGCTCAATGACATACCCGAAAGTACCCATACTTGGCACCCTATTACAGGCCCTTTAGGCGTACCCCTAAGCATGCGACTTCACATGTAACACCATCATATGGTCAGGTCAAAGGATCCATACAAGTACTACACGAGAATCCCTTATGATACTATACCATGTGGATTACTCGTTTAGTGGATCTATCCAATACCATGCTCCCAGGCATGTACCCATTAACTTGGTTGACATTCCATGTCCAATGACCGGTAAGACACCGCCATACAACCAGGTTAATGATAGTCTCTGGTTCCATTCATTCCCATGACTGGAACAGACTATGGATCTATTTATGGTCATATCGTTTACCCTATCCATGGTCTTACTGCCAAGTGCATGACACTTGTCATCATGGATATAGATATGTCCATTGGATACTTCATTTAATATATTGCACAAGATAAATATAATAAATGAATTGATGCCTTTATTAATAACACAAATGAGTAAAATACATAAATCCAATAAGTGTATAATACAAATACAAGGACCAATGCCTCGGGACTAGGGCATTTCCAACAATCTCCCACTTGCACTAGTTCCAACTAGGCATGGGCCTAATCCCTATAGATCTAGTATGACCCTCATGCTTGGGCTGGGCCAGCGCCTTGGTCAATGGATCTACGACATTATCCTCGGTGTCCACTCTGTGCAATGCAATTCACCTCTCTCCGCGATCTCTCGTATGAGGTGAAACTTTCTGAGCATGTGCTTTGTGTTCTTATGTGACCGGGGCTCCTTAGCTTGTGCGACGACCCCATTGTTGTCACAGAAGATATCAACTGGGTCCTGGATAGTTGGCACTACTCCCAACTCAGTGATAAACTTCTTCATCCACACAGCTTCCTTAGCTGCATCACACGCAGCGATGTACTCAGCTTCTGTTGTAGAGTCCGCTATGGTTGGCTGCTTTGAGCTCCTCCAGCTTACAGCACCACCATTCAGCAAAAATACATATCCAGACTATGATTGGTACTCATCCTGGTCTGTCTGGAAGCTCGCATCAGTGTACCCAGTAACTGATAGCACTTCCTGACCACCATACACTAAGAAGCTATCCTTAGTCCGGTTAAGGTACTTGAGGATCGCCTTGACAGCTTTCTAGTGATCCTCCCCGGGATCCTGCTGGTATCGGCTCGTCATACTCAGTGCAAAGGCGACATCAGGTCTCGTACATAACATGGAGTACATGATTGATCCAATAGCTGAAGCATATGGAACCAATTTCATGCTCTCCCTGTCCTCCCTTGTTTTAGGACAGTTCTTCTTACTAAGTTTTAGCCCTTGGCCCATTGGCAAGAAACCTTTCTTGGCCCGATCCATGCTGAATCTTTTCAGAACTTTGTCAATGTACAAAGCCTGACTTAGGCCCAGAAGCCAATTTGATCTATCCCTGTAGATCCTGATCCCTAGGATCGTCTCAGCTTCGCCTAAGTCCTTCATTGCGAAGCACTTACTCAGCCACTGCTTTACCCCTTGCAGTGTAGGTATGTCGCTTCCAATGAGCAGGATGTCGTCTACATAAAGTACCAAGAATGTGACAATGCTCCCACTAGTCCTCTTATACACACAAGGCTCATCTAGATTCTGTATGAAGCCATATTCCTTTATAGCCTCATTGAATCTTAGGTTCCAACTACGGGACGCTTGCTTCAGTCCATAAATGGACCTTTGAAGTTTGCATACCCTTCCCGGATACTTAGGATCGACAAGACCCTCAAGTTGTGTCATATACACATCCTCGAGTAGCTTTCCATTGAGGAAAGCGGTTTTGACATCCATCTGCCATACCTCATAGTCATACCATGCGGCTATGGCCAGTAGTATCCTGATGGATTTGAGCATGGCTACTGGTGAGAAAGTTTCATCATAGTCTATTCCATGGACTTGTCTGAAACCTTTCGCAACTAGACGCCCCTTGAAGGTATTATCAGCTTTTAGCTTATAGCACCACTTGCAACCTATTACCTTAGCACCCGGAGGTCGATCAACCAAGTTCCAAACTTGATTATCGTACATAAATTGCATTTCTGCCTCCATGGCTTTACGCCAATTTGCAGACTGTGGGCTAGCCATAGCCTCCTGGTAGGTTTTGGGTTCTTCCTTATCCTAGACGAGAAGAGTTTGATCATCGGTGACTAGGAAACCATACCTCTCCAGTTCCCGACGATCCCTACCAAACCTTCTAGGTTCTTGTGTGGCCTGGGTCGATGCTTCCACTTGTGGAAGCTCCACATGGGCCTCCGAGTTATCCTTTTCAGGAGCTTGTTGACCTTGAACTTCCCTGAGTTCAACATTGCTCCCACTATCTTTCTTGGAAAGGAACTCCTTTTCTAGAAAGACCCCCTTCCTTGCCACGAACACCTTGTTCTCGGCGGGGTTGTAGAAGTAATACCCTTTGGTTTCCCTAGGGTAGCCCACAAACAGGCATTTATCGGTTTTGGGCTCCAGCTTGCCACTAGTCAATTTCTTGACATGTGCTTCGCATCCCCAAATCCTTAGGAAAGACACATTGGGCTCCTTGCCCGTCCATATCTGATATGGGGTCTTTTCCACAGCCTTAGTCGGAGTATTGTTTAAGATGATAGCTACTGTCTCGAGGGCGTGTCCCTTGAAACTAATTGGGAGAGATGCTTGGCTCATCATTGAGCGGACCATGTCCAACAAGGTCCTATTCCTCCGTTCGGACACCCCATTCCATTGTGGTGTACCGGGAAGGGTGAGCTGTGGAACTATTCCATGCTCTCTCAAGTATGAGTCAAACTCTAGGCTCATATACTCTCCGCCTCGGTCCGACCAAAGGTTTTTGATATTCCTGCCTAGCTGGTTCTGTACCTCGTTCCTAAATTCCTTGAACCTTTCAAGGGTCTCGGACTTGTGTTTCATTAGATAGACATAGCCATATCTGCTGAAATCATCCGTGAACGTGACAAAGTACAGATGCCCACCTCTGGTCGCTGCGCTCATAGGCCCACATACATCTGAATGTATTAGGTCCAATAAGCCAGTGGCCCTTTCAGCCTTCTTGCTAAAAGGCGCCTTTGTCATCTTGCCTCTTAAACATGATTCGCATGTATCAATTGACTCCAAGTCAAATGACCCTAGGACTCCAGCTTTGTGAAGCCTAGCAATGCGCTTCTCGTTTATATGGCCAAGACGACAATGCCATAGGTAGACAGGATTAAGTTCGTTAGGCTTAACCCTTTTAGTGTTTATGTTATAGATATGATTGGTTTCATTTAAGTCCAGGATATATAGGCCATTATTTAATAGAGCATCTCCATAAAATAATCCCTCTCTAGATATAGAAATTCGACCATTTGAAATAGTGAAAACAAATCCAGAAATATCCAACATTGATACAGAAATAATATTCCTGCACATAGCAGGTACAAAGTAACAATGTTCTAAAATCAAAACCAATCCACTGGGCATCACAAGGTGGTATTCGCCGATCTCTATGGCAGCAACCCTTGCTCCATTCCCGACTCGCAAGTCCACCTCTCCCGATCCCAGCAACCTTCTGTTCTTAAGTCCCTGCACAGTGCAACAAATGTGAGAACCACATCCAGTATCCAATACCCAGGATGTTGAAATAGTAAGGTTAATATCTATAACATAAATACCTAAAGAGGATGCACCTTGGCCCCTTCTTTGCTCTCCCATCAGCCTGGGACACGATCTCTTCCAGTGGCCCACCTGTCTACACCCGAAACAGACATCATCAGGACCTGCCTTCTGCTGGGCCTTGGGTTGGGCCTTGGCCTTCTTGGCTTTGGCCTTTTTGGCCTTGGCCTTGGCCTTTTCCTTGGCCTTACCCTTGGCAAGAGGTGGGTTCCCCTTGTTAACCAGCAGCACCGGCGGAGTCTTCTTGATTGACTGCTCAGTAAGCTTAAGCATCCCATGCAGCTCACTGACAGTACGGTTCATCCCTTGCATATTGTAGTTTAGGATGAACTGATCATAAGAATCCGGCAAGGACGCGAGGATTGTGTCCACCGCCAACTCTTGAGAGATAGGCAATCTGAGACGGGCCAAAGTGTCCAAATAGCCCTTCATCTTGAGCACGTGTGCGCTCACAGATGTCCCGGCCCCCATCCTACAAGAGTGGAATGCCTTATTGGTCAGGTACCTTTCTTGACGAGCTTGCTCTTGAAACATCTCATTAAGAGTTGTTATCATAGCATAGGCTTGGTGGTCCATAAACTGTTTTTGCAGTTCAGGGGCCATACAGGCCAACATAAGGCATGTCACATCCCGGTTGTCCTTGACGTGCGCCTCGTATTCCTCCAACTGGGCAGCCGGTGGATTACGTCCTTGAGGCGTAGCCGGCACAGGCCTTTCCAGTACATACTCTTTTGACTCTTGTCTTAGAACTATCCTTAAGTTCCTAGACCAGTCTAAAAAGTTAGGACCAGAAAGCTTGTCCTTCTCAAGAATGGATCGCAGTGATAAGGTATTTGTGTTTGCCATTTGGGTGTTTCTACACAGAAAAACATTTAGAGTGTTAATAAAGGGCTTTACTTTGTTGTTCCCATATAAAATTAATAATGAATCAAGTTATTAATTTAAACCGAGTTGTTGGGCTCATGGGCCGAGATCCATATTTCATTAAGATATAGCCAAACGAGGGTTTGGTACAACTACACCTTAATTATTTAGGTAGGAACGCCGTCCAATCCCAACCTAGGGACTCTCAGTTTGATGGGCTTGTTGGCACTTACCCATCTGTGCTTAGGGCCAGGAGAATCCTACTACCCATACTAAGTCAAAACCTCCATCCAAGTGTTAGAGTATCCCATACTCTAAGCCAATACAAAGTGACAATACTCCAGTGTATCCTGCGAGGGCATGGTCTACAACTGGCCTATTCCCACTTCGATTCGATTTTGAATGAGGGAAGCACTTTTAAGCGACTTAGTAATTCCATTTGGTTATTAGATTCAATTATAACGGCTTACATACATAAGGCGGGTGAAATGGCTACTGGAACATACATACATACATGCAAATGAATATAAAACATAATTAAATAAAAGTGAAATGGACTGTTATGGGCCTATATTACATCCTAATATTATTCTAGTAAACCTATACTAGAAATGAATATCAGGTGGGCCTCCATCTTTTCCTTCTAGGCTTGCACCTACATTTGGGCTTGTACCTCCACTTGGGCTCACCACTCCATGGGCTTCTTCTTTTACAAATTTTATAATATATGAATAAAATAAAATTACATTAAAAAAAGAAAAACGACACGCAGGCCGTATTTACCCAAAAAGAAAAATATAACCCATCTTGTAAAAGGCCCAATAGCATCCAACCATACAAGCATTTAATTACACATATGCATCCAATACATACAATTCAAGAGCATATTATAATGCATGATTTAAGCCCATTTCAATTATGTCCAAGCCATTATTAGGAAATCGCCAATTTTGGACCACCATGGTTCTAACCCTTAACGGGCTATGGGCCTCCAGCCCAGGCAGTCCAACTGCTCCCACTGGAATTGGGAAACCATGGGTCTAATTTAGCCGTCCAAGTAATTGTGCCAAAATTACCCGAACCAATTTCCATTAACCATATTAATTTCCAAAATTAATATCACGTGAACGAAAATAAAATCATCCAAGAAACCATATGCATTTAAATTATATAAATTTAAACACACGAATTTTAAAACCAATTAAAATTTCAAAACTGGGCCCCGGGCCCAAGACCCGCAAAATCCAAAATACTGGGCCCGGCCCGCTGCAGCTAGGGCAACGGAGTTGCCCTAGCAGCAGCAGCGGCTGCCCGCTGCTGCCGCCACCCCTCACGCCGCGTGCGGCGGCCGCCGGCTGCGATTCCGCCGCCGGCAGCCCCGCACCCTGGGAGGCAGCATTTTTTTTTTTAAATAATCAGAATTAAAAAAAAAATCATCCATCAACACAAAGCAATTCACCAAGAATTCCAACAACATACATCAAAATTAAAATGACATAAACCAATATGCAAAATTAATTTTCATTGTATAAAACATATGGGAAAAATCATAAAACCCATACCATGAACACCAATTAAAAAACCTCCAATTTCAAAAATGGGATTCAACCAAATGAATCAATTTCCACGGATCAAAAGCCTGCTCTCGTACCACTGTTGGGATTTTTCACCAGAAATCACCCGATAAAAGCAGAAGAACGCGGTGATTTCCTCAAATCCAGTCCCAGGAGCAATTGAGATGGAAATTGAAAAACTTTAAAATTAAATAGAAAGAGATAAATTTTCTTACCAGAAAATCTCTTTCAACAGATGGATGATGACTGCAGAATTCAAAGTAGAATCCCTCCTCGTTCGCGTACACGAGCGCCTTACGAACACCGCACGTGCTAGCTTCAAAAATCACAAAAATTAGAGAGTGAGGAGGTAGGGAGAATTCGGCCAAAGGGGTGGCTCCACACACATGTGTGTTGGCCGAATTCCCCTTAGGGTTTTAACCCTAGGGCTTCCAAATTCCCTTGATGGAATTCAGGCCCCGTTTGGCTTCAATGTCTGTGTGGGCTTCCTCCTTTTAATTCAAGCCCAAACTTATTTTAATTAGTCTGGTTTAAATCAATTTCAAGCCCAATTTTAATTAGTCCATGTATTTAATATATTACTCCAAGTAACATATTATTTACATTTAAATTAAAATTAGTTTGACCAATTAATTTAATCCATCAAATTAAAATTAAGTCTTCACAAAACAAATTCATATGTAAACCTATACATATGAGTATTTCCACCAAGGAAATAATTTCATAATTAATCCAATTAATTATGTGAAGCCAAATATTGATTTTATTATAATAATCAATCCAATTGATCCTTATTATATAATTAATATATATACTTCTCTCTCTCTAGTGTGTACACTCCAAGTGTACCTGTGATTCTTTAAGTCGATGTTCAGTCGCTCAATGTGTACGATCCCGTGGGCCCATCTTTATGTTGGCAGTGGACCTTTTGGCCCGCAGACTGCAGTTGGGCTCTAGGAAGCTATTGCAGCCCCCAATTAAGATGGAGATGGCAGTCTAACTGTTATCATAACCCTGTAGTTTAAACTTGTACATCCCATGTCATTGATATCGGTGTCTAACACAGAGGCATGGATTGATCACCCTCTTTTGTGTCCGGACATTAACTTGATCCCGAATGTACTGATGCTCACAAAAAAGTTCCAACTTTTTTGGGTGTGGCCACACTCTTATCAGTCACATTCATCAAGAGGCCGGTGATATCTTCTCAGTGGGGTACTGAGTGACAAATCCCTTCTACATATCCATAGTATTACCATGCTCAGTGACATACCCAAAAGTACCTATACTTGGCACCCTATTACAAGCCCTTTAGGCGTGCCCCTAAGCATGCGACTTCACATGTAATACCATCATATGGTTAGGTCAAAGGATCCATACAAGTACTACACGAGAATCCCTTGTGATACTATACCATGTGGATTACTCGTTTAGTGGATCTATCCAGTACCATGCTCCCAGGCATGTACCCATTAACTTGGTTGACATTACATGGCCAATGACCGGTAAGACACCGCCATACAACCGGGTTAATGATAGTCTCTGGTTCCATTCATTCCCATGACTGGAACAGACTACGGATCTATTTATGGTCATATCGTTTACCCTATCCATGGTCTTACTACCAAGTGCATGACACTTGTCATCATGGATATAGATATGTCCATTGGATACTTCATTTAATATATTGCACAAGATAAATATAATAAATGAATTGATGCATTTATTAATAACACAAATGAGTAAAATACATAAATCCAATAAATGTATAATACAAATACAAGGACCAATGCCTCGGGACTGGGGCATTTCCAACAGTGTTAGGCTTAGATTTGCTTCCACCTCTCAACTTCAGCAGATCCGTTGCGGGTCACCTAAACTCGGTGTCAGGCTTAGATTTGTTTCCACCTCTCAACTTCAGCAGATCCGTCGCGGGTAACCTAAACCTGGTGTCAGGCTTAGATTTGCTTCCATCAAAACTTCAGCAGCTCTGTCACTAGTTACTAGAACCCAGTGTCAGGCTTAGATTTGCTTCCACCTCTAGACTATACCGGATCCATCGTGGCTAACCTAAACCCGGTGCCAGGCTTAGATTTGCTTCCATCTCAACTTCAGCAGATCCATCGCAGGTAACCTAAACCCGGTGTCAAGCTTAGATTTGCTTCCACCTCTCAACTACAGCAAACCTGTCACGGGTAACCTAAACCTGGTGTCAGGCTTAGATTTGCTTCCATCTCAACTTCAGCAGATCCATCGCGGGTAACCTAAACCTGGTGTCAGGCTTAGATTTGCTTCCCCCTCTCGACTTCAGCAGATCCGTCATGGGTAACCTAGACCCGATGTCAGGCTTAGATTTTCTTCCATCATAACTTCAGCAGTTCCGTCACGGGTAACCAAAACCAAGTGTCAGGCTTAGATTTGCTTCCATCAAAACTTCAGCAGATCCATCGCAGGTAACCTAAACCTCGTGTCAAGCTTAGATTTGATTCCACCTCTCAACTACAGCAGACCTGTCACGGGTAACCTAAACCTGGTGTCAGGCTTAGATTTACTTCCACCTCTCGACTTCAGTAGATCCATCGCGGGTAACCTAAACTCGGTGTCAGGCTTAGATTTGCTTCCACCTCTTGACTTAAGCAGATCAGTCGCGGGTGACGAAAACCCGGTGTCGGGCTTAGATTTGCTTCCACCTCTCGACTTCAGCAAATCCATCGCGGGTAACCTAAACCCGGTGCCAGGCTTAGATTTGCTTCCATCTCAACTTCAGCAGATCTGTCGCGGGTAACCTATACCCGGTGTCAGGCTTAGATATGCTTCCACCTCTCAACTTCAGCAGATCCGTCGCGGGTAACCTAAACCCGGTGTCAGGCTTAGATTTGCTTCCCCCTCTAGACTACAGCAGATCCATCGTGGCTAACCTAAACCCGGTGCCAGGCTTAGATTTGCTTCCATCTCAACTTCAGCAGATCCATCGCAGGTAACCTAAACCCGGTGTAAAGCTTAGATTTGATTCCACCTCTCAACTACAGCAGACCTGTCACGGGTAACCTAAACCTGGTGTCAGGCTTAGATTTGCTTCCATCTTAACTTCAGCAGATCCATCGCCGGTAATCTAAACCAGGTGTTAAGCTTAGATTTGCTTCCACCTCTCGACTTCAACGGATCCATCGCGGGTGACCTAAACCTGGTGTCAGGCTTAGATTTGCTTCCCCCTCTCGACTTTAGCAGATCCGTCATGGGTAACCTAAACCCGATGTCAGGCTTAGATTTTCTTCCATCTTAACTTCAGCAGTTCCATCATGGGTAACCAAATCCTAGTGTCAGGCTTAGATTTGCTTCCACCTCTAGACTACAGCAGATCCATCACGGCTAACCTAAACCCGAAGTCAGGCTTAGATTTGCTTCCATCTCAACTTCAGCAGATCCATCGCGGGTAACCTAAACCAGGTGTCAAGCTTAGATTTGCATCCACCTCTCAACTGCAGCAGACCTGTCACGGGTAACCTAAACCCACTGTCAGGCTTAGATTTGCTTCCATCTCAACTTCAACAGATCCATCGCGGGTAACATAAACCCAGTGTAAGGCTTAGATTTATTTCCACCTCATGACTTCAGCAGATCCATCGCGGGTAACGTAAACCTGGTTTCAGGCTTAGATTTGCTTCCAGCTCTCGACTTCAGCAGATCCATTGCGGGTAACCTAAACCCTGTGTCTGGCATAGATTTGGTTCCATCTCCACTTCAGCAGATCCTTCGCGGGTAACCTAAACCCGGTGTCAGGCTTAGATTTGCTTCCACCTCTCGACGTTAGCAGATCCATCGCGGGTAACCTAAATCCGATGTCAGGCTTAGATTTGCTTCCATCTCAACTTCAGCAGATCCGTCGCGAGTAACCTAAACCCAGTTTTAGGCTTAGATTTGTTTCCACCTCTCGACTTCAGCCGATCAGTCGAGGGTAACCTAAACACAGTGTCAGGCTTAGATTTGCTTCCATCTGAACTTCAGCAGTTCCATCATGGGTAACCAAATCCCAGTGTAAGGCTTAGATTTGCTTCCACCTCTAGACTACAGCAGATCAAACGTGGGTAACCTAAACCCGGTGTCAGGCTTATATTTGCTTCCATCTTAACTTCAGCAGATCCGTCGCGGGTAACCTAAACCCGGTGTCATGCTTAGATTTGCATCTACCTCTCAACTACAGTAGACCTATCACGGGGTAACCTAAACCCGGTGTCAAGCTTAGATTTGCTTCCATCTTAACTTCAACAGATCCGTCGTGGGTAACATAAACCCGGTGTCAGGCTTAGATTTGTTTCCACCTCTTGACTTCAGCAGATCCGTCGCGGGTAACGTAAACCTGGTTTCAGGCTTTGATATGCGTCCCGCTCTCGACTTCAGCAAATCCATCGCGGGTAACCTAAACCCCGAAGTCAGGCTTAGATTTGCTTCCATCTCAACTCCAGCAGATCCATCACGGGTAACCTAAACCAGGTGTCAAGCTTAGATTTGCATCCACCTCTCAACTGCAGCAGACCTGTCACGAGTAACCTAAACCCGCTTTCAAGCTTAGATTTGCTTCCATCTCAACTTCAACAGATCCGTCGCAGGTAACATAAACCCAGTGTAAGGCTTAGATTTGTTTCCACCTCTTGACTTAAGCAGATCCATCGCGGGTAACATAAACCTGGTTTCAAGCTTAGATTTGCTTCCAGCTCTCGACTTCAGCAGATCCATCGTGGGTAACCTAAACCCTATGTCAGGCATAGATTTGCTTCCATCTCCACTTCAGTAGATCCTTCGCGGGTAACCTAAACCCAGTGTCAGGCTTAGATTTGCTTCCACCTCTCGACGTTAGCAGATCCATCGCGGGTAACCTAAACCCAGTGTCGGGCTTAGATTTGCTTCCATCTCAACTTCTGCAGATCCATCGCGGGTAACCTAAACCAGGTGTCAAGCTTAGATTTGCATCCACCTCTCAACTGCAGCAGACCTGTCACGGGTAACCTAAACCCCGCTGTCAGGCTTAGATTTGCTTCCATCTCAACTTCAACAGATCCGTCGCGAGTAACCTAAACACAGTTTCAGGCTTAGATTTGCTTCCATCTCAACTTCAACAGATCCATCGTGGGTAACATAAACCCAGTGTAAGGCTTAGATTTATTTCCACCTCATGACTTCAGCAGATCCATCGCGGGTAACGTAAACCTGGTTTCAGGCTTAGATTTGCTTCCAGCTCTCGACTTCAGCAGATCCATTGCGGGTAACCTAAACCCTGTGTCTGGCATAGATTTGGTTCCATCTCCACTTCAGCAGATCCTTCGCGGGTAACCTAAACCCGGTGTCAGGCTTAGATTTGCTTCCACCTCTCGACGTTAGCAGATCCATCGCGGGTAACCTAAATCCGATGTCAGGCTTAGATTTGCTTCCATCTCAACTTCAGCAGATCCGTCGCGAGTAACCTAAACCCAGTTTTAGGCTTAGATTTGTTTCCACCTCTCGACTTCAGCCGATCAGTCGAGGGTAACCTAAACACAGTGTCAGGCTTAGATTTGCTTCCTTCTGAACTTCAGCAGTTCCATCATGGGTAACCAAATCCCAGTGTAAGGCTTAGATTTGCTTCCACCTCTAGACTACAGCAGATCCAACGTGGGTAACCTAAACCCGGTGTCAGGCTTATATTTGCTTCCATCTTAACTTCAGCAGATCCGTCGCGGGTAACCTAAACCCAGTGTCATGCTTAGATTTGCATCTACCTCTCAACTACAGTAGACCTGTCACGGGGTAACCTAAACCCGGTGTCAGGCTTAGATTTGCTTCCATCTTAACTTCAACAGATCCGTCGTGGGTAACATAAACCCGGTGTTAGGCTTAGATTTGTTTCCACCTCTTGACTTCAGCAGATCCGTCGCGGGTAACGTAAACCTGGTTTCAGGCTTTGATATGCGTTCCGCTCTCGACTTCAGCAAATCCATCGCGGGTAACCTAAACCCCGAAGTCAGGCTTAGATTTGCTTCCATCTCAACTCCAGCAGATCCATCACGGGTAACCTAAACCAGGTGTCAAGCTTAGATTTGCATCCACCTCTCAACTGCAGCAGACCTGTCACGAGTAACCTAAACCCGCTTTCAGGCTTAGATTTGCTTCCATCTCAACTTCAACACAGGTAACATAAACCCAGTGTAAGGCTTAGATTTGTTTCCACCTCTTGACTTTAGCAGATCCATCGCGGGTAACATAAACCTAGTTTCAAGCTTAGATTTGCTTCCAACTCTCGACTTCAGCAGATCCATCGTGGGTAACCTAAACCCTATGTCAGGCATAGATTTGCTTCCATCTCCACTTCAGCAGATCCTTCGCGGGTAACCTAAACCCAGTGTCAGGCTTAGATTTGCTTCCACCTCTCGACGTTAGCAGATCCATCGCGGGTAACCTAAACCCAGTGTCGGGCTTAGATTTGCTTCCATCTCAACTTCTGCAGATCCATCGCGGGTAACCTAAACCAGGTGTCAAGCTTAGATTTGCATCCACCTCTCAACTGCAGCAGACCTGTCACGGGTAACCTAAACCCCGCTGTCAGGCTTAGATTTGCTTCCATCTCAACTTCAACAGATCCGTCGCGAGTAACCTAAACACAGTTTCAGGCTTAGATTTGCTTCCATCTCAACTTCAACAGATCCGTCGCGGGTAACATAAACCCAGTGTAAGGCTTAGATTTGTTTCCACCTCTTGACTTCAGCAGATCCATCGCGGGTAACATAAACCGGGTTTCAGGCTTAGATTTGCTTCCAGCTCTCGACTTCAGCAGATCCATCGTGGGTGACCTAAACCCTATGTCAGGCATAGATTTGCTTCCATCTCCACTTCAGCAGATCCTTCGCGGGTAACCTAAACCCAGTGTCAGGCTTAGATTTGCTTCCACCTCTCGACGTTAGCAGATCCATCGCGGGTAACCTAAACCCAGTGTCGAGCTTAGATTTGCTTCCATCTCAACTTCAGCAGATCCATCGCGGGTAACCTAAACCAGGTGTCAAGCTTAGATTTGCATCCACCTCTCAACTACAGCAGACCTGTCACGGGTAACCTAAACCCCGCTGTCAGGCTTAGATTTGCTTCCATCTCAACTTCAACAGATCCGTCGCGAGTAACCTAAACACAGTTTCAGGCTTAGATTTGCTTCCACCTCTCGACTTCAGCCGATCCGTCGAGGGTAACCTAAACACGGTGTCAGGCTTAGATTTGCTTCCACCTTTCGGCTTCAACAGATCCGTCGCGGGTAACCTAAACCTGGTGTCAGGCTTAGATTTGCTTCCACCTCTCGACTTCAGCAGATCCGTCGTGGGTAACCTAAACCCGGTGTCAGGCTTAGATTTGCTTCCATCTGAACTACAGCAGTTCCATCACGGGTAACCAAATCCCAGTGTAAGGCTTAGATTTCCTTCCACCTCTAGACTACAGCAGATCCAACGCGGGTAACCCAAACCCGGTGTCAGGCTTATATTTGCTTCCATCTTAACTTCAGCAGATCCGTCGCGGGTAACCTAAACCCGGTGTCAAGCTTAGATTTGCATCTACCTCTCAACTACAGCAGACCTGTCACGGGTAACCTAAACCCAGTGTCAAGCTTAGATTTGCTTCCATCTCAACTTCAACAGATCCGTCGTGGGTAACATAAACCCGGTGTCAGGCTTAGATTTGTTTCCACCTCTTGACTTCAGCAGATCCGTCGCGGGTAACGTAAGCCTGGTTTGAGGCTTAGATATGCTTCCAGCTCTCGACTTCAGCAGATCCATCGAGGGTAACCTAAACACTGTGTCAGGCATAGATTTGCTTCCATCTCCACTTCAGCAGATCCTTCGCGGGTAACCTAAACCCGGTGTCAGGCTTGGATTTGCTTCCACCTCTCGACGTTAGCATATCGATCGCGGGTAACCTAAACCCGGTGTCAGGTTTAGATTTGCTTCCATCTCAACTTCAGCATATCCGTGGCGAGTAACCTAAACCCAGTGTCAGGCTTAGGTTTGCTTCCACCTCTCGACTTCAGCAGATCCGTCGAGGGTAACCTAAACACGGTGTCAGGCTTAGATTTGCTTCCACCTCTCGACTTTAGCAGATCCATCGCGGGTAACCAAAACCCGGTGTCAGGCTTAGATTTGCATCCATTTCAACTTCAACAGATCCGTCGCGAGTAACCTAAACCTTGTGTCAGGCTTAGATTTTCTTCCACCTCTCGACTTTAGCAGATCCACCGAGGGTAACCGAAACACGGTGTCAGGCTTAGATTTGCTTCCACGTGTCGACTTCAGCAGAACCGTCACGGGTAACCTAAACCTGGTGCCAGGCTTAGATTTGTTTCCATCTAAACTTTAGCACATCCGTCGCGGGTAACCTAAACCCGGTGTCAAGCTTAGATTTGCTTCCACCTCTCGACTTCAGCAGATCCATCGCGGGTAACATAAACCTGATGTCAGGCAAAGATTTGCTTCCATCTCAACTTCAACCGATCCGTTGTGGGTAACCTAAACTCAGTGTCAGGCATAGATTTGCTTCCACCTCTGGATTTCAGTAGATATGTCGTGGGTAACCAA
Source organism: Euphorbia tirucalli (assembly GCA_039660915.1). Lineage (NCBI taxonomy): Eukaryota > Viridiplantae > Streptophyta > Magnoliopsida > Malpighiales > Euphorbiaceae > Euphorbia > Euphorbia tirucalli. Next base: position 57,620,114 of record CM077641.1, read on the forward strand.
AACCGAGTGTCAGGCTTAGATTTGCTTCTACCTCTCGACTTCAACAGATCCGTCGTGTGTAACCTAAACCAGGTGTCAGGCTTAGATTTGCTTCCATCTGAACTTCAGCAGATCCGTCCCAGGTAACCTAAACCCAGTGTCAAGCTTAGATTTGCTTCCACCTCTCGACTGTCGCAGGTAACCTAAACCTGGTGTCAAGCTTAGATTTGCTTCCATCTCAACTTCAGCAGAACCGTTGCGGGTAACCAAAACCCGGTGTCAGGCTTAGATTTGCTTCCATATCAACTTAAACATATCCGTCGCGGGTAACCTAAACCCGGTATCAGGCTTAGATTTGCTTCCCTCTAAACTTCAATAGATCCATCATGGGTAACCTAAACTTGGTGTCAGGCTTAGATTTGCTTCCACCTCTCGACTTTAGCAGATCCTTCGCGGGTAAACTAAACCTGGTGTCAGGCTTAGATTTACTTCCATCTCCACTTCAACAGATCCGTCGCGGGTAACCTAAACCCAGTGTCAGGCTTCGATTTACTTCAATCTCAACTTCAACAGATCCGTCGCGGGTAACCTAAACCCGGTGTCAGGCTTAGATTTGCTTCCACCTCTCAACTTTAGCAGATCCATCACGGGTAACCTAAACCCAGTGTCAGGCTTGGATTTGTTTCCAACTCTATTTCAGCAGATCCGGCGCGGGCAACCTAAACCCGGTGTCAGGCTCAGATTTGCTTCCATATCAACTTCAACAGATCCGTCGCGGGTAACCTAAACCCGGTATCAGGCTAAGATTTGCTTCCATCTTAACATCAGCAGATCCGTGACGGGTAACCTAAACTTGGTGTCAGGCTTAGATTTGCTTGCACCTCTTGACTTCAGCAGATCCGTCGCGGGTAACCTAAACCCGGTGTCAAGCTTAGATTTGCTTCCACCTCTTGACTTCAGCAGATCCATCGCCGGTAACCTAAACCAGGTGTCAAGCTTAGATTTGCATCCACCTCTCAACTGCAGCAGACCTGTCACGGGAAACCTAAACCTTGTGTGAGGCTTAGATTTGTTTCCATCTCAACTTCAACAGATCCGTCAAGGGTAACCTAAACCCGGTGTCAGGCATATATTTGCTTCCACCTCACGACTACAGCAGATTCGGCGCGGGTAACCTAAACCCGGTGTCAGGCTTATATTTGTTTCCATCTTAACTTCAGCAGATCCGTCGCGGGTAACCTAAACCCGGTGTCAAGCTTAGATTTGCATCTACCTCTCAACTACAGCAGACCTGTCACGGGTAACCTAAACCCGGTGTCAAGCTTAGATTTGCTTCCATCTCAACTTCAACAGATCCGTCATGGGTAACATGAACCCGGTGTCAGGCTTAAATTTGTTTCCACCTCTTGACTTCAGCAGATCCGTCGCGGGTAACGTAAACCTGGTTTGAGGCTTAGATATGCTTCCAGCTCTCGACTTCAGCAGATCCATCGAGGGTAACCTAAACACTGTGTCAGGCATAGATTTGCTTCCATCTCCACTTCAGCAGATCCTTCGCGGGTAACCTAAACCCGGTGTCAGGCTTAGATTTGCTTCCACCTCTTGACATCAGCAGATCCATCGCCGGTAACCTAAACCAGGTGTCAAGCTTAGATTTGCATCCACCTCTCAACTGCAGCAGACCTGTCACAGGAAACCTAAACCTTGTGTGAGGCTTAGATTTGTTTCCATCTCAACTTCAACAGATCCGTCAAGGGTAACCTAAACCCGGTGTCAAGCATATATTTGCTTCCACCTCACGACTACAGCAGATTCGGCGCGGGTAACCTAAACCCAGTGTCAGGCTTAGATTTGCTTGCATATCAACTTCAACAGATCTATCACGAGTAACCTAAACCCGGTATCAGGCTTAGATTTGCTTCCATCTTAACTTCAGCAGCTCCGTCACGGGTAACCTAAACTTGGTGTCAGGCTTAGATTTGCATCCACCTCTTGACTTCAGCAGATCCGGCACGGGCAACCTAAACCTGGTGTCAGGCTTAGATTTGCATCCACCTCTCAACTGTAGCAGACCTGTCACGGGTAACCTAAACCCGGTGTGAGGCTTAGATTTGTTTCCATCTCAACTTCAACAGATCCGTCGCGGGTATAATAAACCCGGTGTCAGGCTTAGATTTGTTTCCACCTCTTGACTTCAGCAGATCTATCGCGGGTAACGTAAACCTGGTTTCAAGCTTAGATTTGCTTCCAGCTCTCGACTTCAGCCGATCCATCGCGGGTAACCTAAACCCTGTGTCAGGCATAGATTTGCTTCCATCTCCACTTCAGCAGATCCTTCACGGGTAATCTAAACCCGGTGTCAGGCTTAGATTTGCATCCATCTCAACTTCAGCAGATCCGTCGCGAGTAACCTAAACCCAGTGTCAGGCTTAGCTTTGCTTCCACCTCTCGACTTTAGCAGATCCGCCGAGGGTAACTGAAACATGGTGTCAGGCTTAGATTTGCTTCCACCTGTTGACTTCAGCAGAACCGTCACGGGTAACCTAAACCTGGTGTCAGCCTTAGATTTGCTTCCCCCTCTCGACTTCAGTAGATCCGTCACGGGTAACTTAAACCCGATGTCATGCTTAGATTTGCTTCCACCTCTCGACTTCAGCAGATCCTTCGCGGGTAACCTAAACCCGGTGTCAGGCTTAGATTTGCTTCCATCTCAACGTCAGTAGATCCGTCGCGAGTAACCTAAACCCAGTGTCAGGCTTAGATTTGCTTCCACCTCACAACTTTAGCAGATCCGCCGAGGGTAACCGAAACACGGCGTCAGGCTTAGATTTGCTTCCACCTGTCGACTTCAGCAGAACCGTCACGGGTAACCTAAACCTGGTGTCAGGCTCAGATTTGCTTCCACCTCTCGACTTCAGTAGATCCGTCGTGGGTAACCTAAACCCGATGTCGAGCTTAGATTTGCTTCCACCTCTCGACTTCAGCAGATCCATCGCGGGTAACCTAAACCCGATGTCAGGCATAGATTTGCTTCCATCACAACTTGAATCGATCCGTTGCGGGTAACCTAAACTCAGTGTCAAGCATAGATTTGCTTCCACCTCTGGACTTCAGTAGATATGTCGCGGGTAACCAAAACCCAGTGTAAGGCTTAGATTTGCTTCTTCAACAGATCCGTCATTGGTAACCTAAACCTGGTGTCAGGCTTAGATTTGCTTCCATCTGAACTTCAGCAGATCCGTCCCAGGTAACCTAAACCCAGTGTCAGGCTTAGATTTGCTTCCACCTCTCGACTTTAGCAGATCCATCGCGGGTAACCTAAACCCGATGTCAAGCTTAGATTTGCTTCCATGTCAACTTCAGGAGATCCGTTGCACGTAACCAAAACCCGGTGTCAGGCTTAGATTTGCTTCTATATCAACTTAAACAGATCCGTCACGGGTAACCTAAACCTGGTATCAGGCTTAGATTTGCTTCCATCTTAACTTCAGCAGATCCATCATGGGTAACCTAAACTTGGTGTCAGGCTTAGATTTGCTTCCACCTCTCGGCTTCAGCAGATCCTTCGCGGGTAAACTAAACACATTGTCAGCCTCAGATTTGCTTCCACCTCTCGACTTCTGCAGATCCATCGTGGGTAACCTAAACCAGGTGTCAAGCTTAGATTTGCATCCACCTCTCAACTGCAGCAGACCTATCACGGGAAACCTAAACCCGATGTGAGGCTTAGATTTGTTTCCATCTCAACTTCAATAGATCCGTCGCGGGTAACCTAAACCCGGTGTCAGGCATATATTTGCTTCCACCTCTCGACTACAGCAGATCCGGCGCGGGTAACCTAAACCCGGTGTCAGGCTTAGATTTGCTTCCATATTAACTTTAGCAGATCCGTCGCGGGTAACCTAAACCTGGTGTCAAGCTTAGATTTGCTTCCGTCTCAACTTCAGCAGATCCGTTGCGAGTAACCAAAACCCGGTGTTAGGCTTAGATTTGCTTCCATATCAACTTAAACCGATCCGTCGCGGGAAACCTAAACCTGGTATCAGGCTTAGATTTGCCTCCATCTTAACTTCAGCAGATCCATCATGGGTAACCTAAACTTGGTGTCAGGCTTAGATTTGCTTCCACCTCTCGGCTTCACCAGATCCTTCGTGGGTAAACTAAACACGGTGTCAGGCTTAGATTTACTTCCATCTCCACTTCAACAGATCCATCACGGGTAACCTAAACCCAGTGTCAGGCTTAGATTTACTTCAATCTCAAATTCAACAGATCCGTCGCGGGTAACCTACACCCAGTGTCACGCTTAGATTTGCTTCCACCTCTCGACTTTAGCAGATCCATCACGGGTAACCTAAACCCAGTGTTAGGCTTAGATTTGCTTCCATCTCTATTTCAGCAGATCCGTCGCGCGTAACCTAAACCCGGTGTCAGGCATATATTTGCTTCCACCTCTCGATTACAGCAGATCCGGCGCGGGTAACCTAAACCCGGTGTCAGGTATATATTTACTTCCATATCAACTTCAACAGATCTGTCGCGGGTAACCTAATCCCGGTATCAGGCTTAGATTTGCTTCCATCTTAACTTCAGCCGATCCATCACGGGTAAACTAAACTTGGTGTCAGGATTAGATTTGCTTCCACCTCATGACTTCAGCAGATCCGTCGCGGGTAACCTAAACCCGCTGTCAGCCTCAGATTTGCTTCCACCTCTCGACTTCAGCAGATCCATCGCGGGTAACCTAAACCAGGTGTTAAGCTTAGATTTGCATCCACCTCTCAACTGCAGCAGACCTATCACGGGAAACCTAAACCCGGTGTGAGGCTTAGATTTGTTTCCATCTCAACTTCAACAGATCCGTCGCGGGTAACCTAAACCCGGTGTCAGGCATATATTTGCTTCCACCTCTCGACTACAGCAGATCCGGTGCTGGTATCCTAAACCCGGTGTCAGGCTTAGATTTGCTTCCATATCAACTTCAACAGATCTGTCGCGGGTAACCTAATCCCGGTATCAGGCTTAGATTTGCTTCCATCTTAACTTCAGCCGATCCGTCACGGGTAACCTAAACTTGGTGTCAGGATTAGATTTGCTTCCACCTCATGACTTCAGTAGATCCGTCGCGGGTAACCTAAACCAGGTGTCAAGCTTAGATTTGCATCCACCTCTCAACAGCAGCAGACCTATCACGGGAAACCTAAACCCGGTGTGAGGCATAGATTTGTTTCCATCTCAACTTCAACAGATCCGTCGCAGGTAACCTAAACCCGGTGTCAGGCATATATTTGCTTCCACCTTTCGACTACAGCAGATCCGGCGCGGGTATCCTAAACCCGGTGTCAGGCTTAGATTTGCTTCCATATCAACTTTAGCAGATCCGTCGCGGGTAACTTAAACCTGGTGCCAAGCTTAGATTTTCTTCCATCTCAACTTCAGCAGAGCCGTTGCGGGTAACCAAAACCCGGTGTCAGGCTTAGATTTGCTTCCATATCAACTTAAACCGATCCGTTGCGGGTAACCTTAACCAGGTATCAGGCTTAGATTTGCCTCCATCTTAACTTCAGCAGATCCATCATGGGTAACTTAAACTTGGTGTCAGGCTTAGATTTGCTTCCACCTCTCGGCTTCAGCAGATCCTTCGCGGGTAAACTAAACACGGTGTCAGGCTTAGATTTACTTCCATCTCCACTTCAACAGATCCGTCGCGGGTAACCTAAACCCAGTGTCAGGCTTAGATTTACTTCAATCTCAACTTCAATAGATCTGTCGCGGGTAACCTAAACCCGCTGTCAGGCTTAGATTTTCTTCCACCGCTCGACTTTAGCAGATCCATCACGGGTAACCTAAACCCAGTGTCAGGCTTAGATTTGTTTCCAACTCTATTTCAGCAGATCCCTCGCGGGTAACCTGAACCCGGTGTCAGGCATATATTTACTTCCACCTCTCGATTACAGCAGATCCGGCGCGGGTAACCTAAACCCGGTGTCAGGCTTAGATTTACTTCCATATTAACTTCAACAGATCTGTCGCGGGTAACCTAATCCCGGTATCAGGCTTAGATTTGCTTCAATCTTAACTTCAGCCGATCCGTCACGGGTAACCTAAACTTGGTGTCGGGATTAGATTTGCTTCCACCTCATGACTTCAGCAGATCCGTCGCGGGTAACCTAAACCCGGTGTCAGGCTTAGATTTGCTTCCACCTCTCGACTTCAGCAGATCCATCGCGGGTAACCTAAATCAGGTGTCAAGCTTAGATTTGCATGCGCCTCTCAACTGCAGCAGACCTATCACGGGAAACCTAAACCCGCTGTGAGGCATAGATTTGTTTCCATCTCAACTTCAACATATCCATCGCAGGTAACCTAAACCCGGTGTCAGGCATATATTTGCTTCCACCTCTCGACTACAGCAGATCCGGCGCGAGTATCCTAAACCCGTTGTCAGGCTTAGATTTGCTTCCATATCAACTTTAGCAGATCCGTCGCGGGTAACCTAAACCTGGTGTCAAGCTTAGATTTGCTTCCATCTCAACTTCAGCAGATCCGTTGCGGGTAACCAAAACCCGGTGTCAGGCTTAGATTTGCTTCCATACCAACTTAAACCGATCCGTCGCGGGTAACCTAAACTTGGTATCAGGCTTAGATTTGCCTCCATCTTAACTTCAGCAGATCCATCATGGGTAACCTAAACTTGGTGTCAGGCTTAGATTTGCTTCCACCTCACGGCTTCAGCAGATCCTTCGCAGGTAAACTAAAGACGGTGTCAGGCTTAGATTTACTTCCATCTCCACTTCAACAGATCCGTCGCGGGTAACCTAAACCCAGTGTCAGGCTTAGATTTACTTCAATCTCAACTTCAACAGATCTGTCGCGGGTAGCCTAAACCCGGTGTCAGGCTTAGATTTTCTTCCACCGCTCGACTTTAGCAGATCCATCACGGGTAACCTAAACCCAGTGTCAGGCTTAGATTTGTTTCCAACTCTATTTCAGCAGATCCGTCGCGGGTAACCTAAACCCGGTGTCAGGCATATATTTGCTTCCACCTCTCGATTACAGCAGATCTGACGCGGGTAACCTAAACCCGGTGTCAGGCTTAGATTTGCTTCCATATCAACTTCAACAGATCCGTCGTGGGTAACCTAAACCCGGTATCAGGCTTAGTTTTGTCTCCATCTTAAATTCAGCAGATCCGTCACGGGTAACCTAAACTTGGTGTCAGGCTTAGATTTGCTTCCACCTCTTGACTTCAGCAGATCCGTCACGGGTAACCTAAACCCGGTGTCAGGCTTAGATTCGCTTCCACCTCTCGACTTCAGCAGATCCATCACGGGTAACCTAAACCAGGTGTCAAGCTTAGATTTGCATCCGCCTCTCTACTGCAGCAGACCTTTCACAGGTAACCTAAAGCCGGTGTGAGGCTTAGATTTGTTTCCATCTCAACTTCAACAGATCCGTCACGGGTAAAATAAACCAGGTGTCAGGCTTAGATTTGTTTCCACCTCTTGACTTCAGCAGATCCGTCACGGGTAACATAAACCTGGTTTCAAGCTTAGATTTTCTTCCAGCTCTCGACTTCAGCAGATCCATCGCGGGTAACTTAAACCCTGTGTCAGGCATAGATTTGCTTCAATCTCCACTTCAGCAGATCCTTCGCGGGTAACCTAAACCCGGTGTCAGGCTTAGATTTGCTTCCATCTCAACTTCAGCAGATCCGTCGCGAGTAACCTAAACCCAGTGTAAGGCTTAGATTTGCTTCCACCTGTCGACTTCAGCAGAACCGTCACGGGTAAATTAAACCTGGTATCAGGCTTAGATTTGCCTCCATCTTAACTTCAGCAGATCCATCATGGGTAACCTAAACTTGGTGTCAGGCTTAGATTTGCTTCCACCTCACGGCTTCAGCAGATCCTTCGCGGGTAAACTAAAGACGGTGTCAGGCTTAGATTTACTTCCATCTCCACTTCAACAGATCCGTCGCGGGTAACCTAAACCTAGTGTCAGGCTTAGATTTACTTCAATCTCAACTTCAACAGATCTGTCGCGGGTAACCTAAACCCGGTGTCAGGCTTAGATTTTCTTCCACCGCTCGACTTTAGCAGATCCATCACGGGTAACCTAAACCCCGTGTCAGGCTTAGATTTGTTTCCAACTCTATTTCAGCAGATCCGTCGCGGGTAACCTAAACCCGTTGTCAGGCATATATTTGCTTCCACCTCTCGATTACAGCAGATCCGACGCGGGTAACCTAAACCCGGTGTCAGGCTTAGATTTGCTTCCATATCAACTTCAACAGATCCGTCATGGGTAACCTAAACCCGGTATCAGGCTTAGATTTGTTTCCATCTTAACTTCAGCAGATCCGTCACGGGTAACCTAAACTTGGTGTCAGGCTTAGATTTGCTTCCACCTCTTGACTTCGGCAGATCCGTCGCGGGTAACCTAAACCCGGTGTCAGGCTTAGATTCGCTTCCACCTCTCGACTTCAGCAGATCCATCGCGGGTAACCTAAACCAGGTGTCAAGCTTAGATTTGCATCCGCCTCTCTACTGCAGCAGACCTTTCACGGGTAACCTAAAGCCGGTGTGAGGCTTAGATTTGTTTCCATCTCAACTTCAACAGATCCGTCACGGGTAAAATAAACCAGGTGTCAGGCTTAGATTTGTTTCCACCTCTTGACTTCAGCAGATCCGTCGCGGGTAACATAAACCTGGTTTCAAGCTTAGATTTTCTTCCAGCTCTCGACTTCAGCAGATCCATCGCGGGTAACTTAAACCCTGTGTCAGGCATAGATTTGCTTCCATCTCCACTTCAGCAGATCCTTCGTGGGTAACCTAAACCCGGTGTCAGGCTTAGATTTGCTTCCATCTCAACTTCAGCAGATCCGTCGTGAGTAACCTAAACCCAGTGTCAGGCTTTGATTTGCTTCCACCTCTCGACTTTAGCATATCCACCGAGGGTAACCGAAATGCGGTGTCAGGCTTAGATTTGCTTCCTCCTGTCGACTTCAGCAGAACCGTCACGGGTAACCTAAACCTGGTGTCAGTCTTCGATTTGTTTCCATCTAAACTTTAGCACATCCGTCGTGGGTAACCTAAACCCGGTGTCAAGCTTAGATTTGCTTCCACCTCTCGACTTCAGCAGATCCGTCGTGGGTAACCTAAACCCGATGTCAGGCATAGATTTGCTTCCATCTCAACTTCAACCGATTCGTTGCGGGTAACCTAAACTCAGTGTCAGGCATAGATTTGCTTCCACCTCTGGACTTCAGTGGATATGTCGCGGGTAACCAAAACCCAGTGTCAGGCTATGATTTGCTTCTACCTCTTGACTTCAACAGATCCGTCGTGGGTAACCTACACCTGGTGTCAGGCTTAGATTTGCTTCCATCTGAACTTCAGCAGATCCGTCCCAGGTAACCTAAACCCAATGTCAGGCTTAGATTGGCTTCCACCTCTCGACTTTAGCAGATCCATCGCGGGCAGCCTAAACCTGGTGTCAAACTTAGATTTGCTTCCATCTCAACTTCAGCAGATCCATTGCGGGTAACCAAAACCCGGTGTCAGGCTGAGATTTGCTTCCATATCAACTTAAACAGATCCGTCGCGGGTAACCTAAACCCGGTATCAGGCTTAGATTTGCTTCCATCTTAACTTCAACAGATCCATCATGGGTAACCTAAACTTGGTGTCAGGCTTAGATTTGCTTCCACCTCTCGACTTCAGTAGATCCTTCGCGGGTAAACTAAACACGGTGTCAGGCTTAGATTTACTTCCATCTCCACTTCAGCAGATCCGTCGCGGGTAACCTAAACCCAGTGTCAGGCTTAGATTTACTTCAATCTCAACTTCAATAGATCCGTCGCGGGTAACCTAAACCCGGTGTCAGGCTTAGATTTGCTTCCACCTCTCGACTTTAGCAGATCCATCACAGGTAACCTAAACCCAGTGTCAGGCTTAGATTTACTTCAGTCTCAACTTCAGCAGATCCGTTGCGGGTAACCTAAACCCGGTGTCAGGCATATATTTGCTTCCACCTCTCGACTACAGCAGATCCGGCGCGGGTAACCTAAACCCGGTGTCAGGCTTAGATTTGCTTACATATCAACTTCAACAGATCCGTCGCGGGTAACATAAACCCGGTATCAGGCTTAGATTTGCTTCCACCTTAACTTCAGCGGATCCGTCACGGGTAAGCTAAACTTGGTGTCAGGCTTAGATTTGCTTCCACCTCTTGACTTCAGCAGATCCGTCGCGGCTAACCTAAATCCGGTGTCAGGCTTAGATTTGCTTCCACCTCTCGACTTCAGTAGATCATTCGTGGGTAACCTAAACCAGGTGTCAAGCTTAGATTTGCATCCACCTCTCAACTACAGCAGACTTGTCACGGGTAACCTAAACCCGGTGTGAGGCTTAGATTTGTTTCCATCTCAACTTCAACAGATCTGTCACAAGTAACCTAAACCCGGTGTCAGGCATATATTTGCTTCCATCTCTCGACTACAGCAGATCCGGCGTGGGTAACCTAACCTAAACCCGGTGTCAGGCTTAGATTTGCTTGGTGTCAGGCTTAGATTTGCTTCTATATCAACTTCAACAGATCGGTCGCGGGTAACCTAAACCCGGTACGAGGATTAGATTTGCTTCCATCTTAACTACAGCAGCTCCGTCACGGGTAACCTAAACTTGGCGTCAGGCTTAGATTTGCTTCCACCTCTTGACTTCAGCAGATCCGTCGCGGGTAACCTAAACCCGTTGTCAGGCTTAGATTTGCTTCCACCTCTCGACTTCAGCAGATCCATCGCGGGTAACCTAAACCAGGTGTCAAGCTTAGATTTGCATCCACCTCTCAACTGCAGCAGACCTGTCACGGGTAACCTAAACCTAGTGTGAGGCTTAAATTTGTTTCCATCTCAACTTCATCAGATCCGTCGCGGGTAACCTAAACCCAGTGTCAGGCATATATTTGCTTCCATCTCTCGACTACAGCAGATCCGGCGCGGGTAACCTAAACCCGGTGTCAGGCTTAGATTTTCTTCCACCGCTCGACTTTAGCAGATCCATCACGGGTAACCTAAACCCAGTGTCAGGCTTAGATTTGTTTCCAACTCTATTTCAGCAGATCCGTCACGGGTAACCTAAACCCGGTGTCAGGCATATATTTGCTTCCACCTCTCGATTACAGCAGATCCGACGCGGGTAACCTAAACCCGGTGTCAGGCTTAGATTTGCTTCCATATCAACTTCAACAGATCTGTCGCGGGTAACCTAAACCCGGTATCAGGCTTAGATTTGTTTCCATCTTAACTTCAGCAGATCCGTCACGGGTAACCTAAACTTGGTGTGGGGCTTAGATTTGCTTCCACCTCTTGACTTCAGCAGATCCGTCGCGGGTAACCTAAACCCGGTGTCAGGCTTAGATTTGCTTCCACCTCTCGACTTCAGCAGATCCATCACGGGTAACCTAAACCCAGTGTCAGGCTTAGATTTGTTTCCAACTCTATTTCAGCAGATCCGTCACGGGTAACCTAAACCCGGTGTCAGGCATATATTTGCTTCCACCTCTCGATTACAGCAGATCCGACGCGGGTAACCTAAACCCGGTGTCAGGCTTAGATTTGCTTCCATATCAACTTCAACAGATCTGTCGCGGGTAACCTAAACCCGGTATCAGGCTTAGATTTGTTTCCATCTTAACTTCAGTAGATCCGTCACGGGTAACCTAAACTTGGTGTGGGGCTTAGATTTGCTTCCATCTCTTGACTTCAGCAGATCCGTCGCGGGTAACCTAAACCCGGTGTCAGGCTTAGATTTGCTTCCACCTCTCGACTTCAGCAGATCCATCGCGGGTAACCTAAACTAGGTGTCAAGCTTAGATTTGCATCCGCCTCTCTACTGCAGCAGACCTTTCGCGGGTAACCTAAAGCCGGTGTGAGGCTTAGTTTTGTTTCTGGATATTTCTGGATTTGATTTTACTATTATAAATGGTCGAATTTCTATATCCAGAGAGGGGTTATTTTATGGAGATGCTCTATTGAATAATGGCCTGTATGTCCTGGACTTAAATGAAACCAATCATATCTATAACATGAGCACAAAAAGGGTTAAGCCTAACGAACTTAATCCAGTCTACCTATGGCATTGTCGCCTTGGCCATATAAACGAGAAGCGCATAGCTAGGCTTCACAAAGCTGGAGTCCTAGGGTCATTTGACTTGGAGTCAATTGATACATGCGAATCATGTTTAAGAGGCAAGATGACAAAGGCGCCTTTTATCAAAAAGGCTGAAAGGGCCACTGGCTTGTTGGACCTAATACATTCAGATGTATGTGGACCTATGAGCGCAGCGACCAGAGGTGGGCATCTGTACTTCATCACGTTCACGGATGATTTCAGTAGATATGGCTATGTCTATCTGATGAAACACAAGTCCGAGACCCTTGATAGGTTCAAGGAATTTAGGAACGAGGTACAGAACCAGCTAGGCAGGAATATCAAAGCCCTTCGGTCGGACCGAGGCGGTGAGTATATGAGCCTAAAGTTTGACTCATACTTAAGAGAGCATGGAATAGTTCCACAGCTCACTCCTCCTGGAACACCACAATGGAATGGGGTGTCTGAACGGAGGAATAGGACTTTGTTGGACATGGTCCGCTCAATGATGAGTCAAGCATCTCTCCCAATTAGCTTCTGGGGACACGCCCTCGAGACAGGAGCTCTCATATTAAACAATACTCCGACTAAGGCAGTGGAAAAGACCCCATATCAGATATGGACGGGCAAGGAGCCCAATGTGTCTTTCCTAAGGATTTGGGGGTGCGAAGCACATGTCAAGAAATTGACTAGTGGTAAACTAGAGCCCAAAACCGATAAATGCCTGTTTGTGGGCTACCCTAGGGAAACCAAAGGGTATTACTTCTACAACCCCGCCGAGAACAAGGTGTTCGTGGCAAGGAAGGGGGTCTTTCTGGAAAAAGAGTTCCTTTCCAAGAAAGATAGTGGGAGCAATGTTGAACTCAGGAAAGTTCAAGGTCCACAAGCTCCTGAAGAGGATAACTCGGAGGCCCAGGTAGAGCTTCCACAAGTGGAAGCACCGACCCAGGCCACACAAGAACCTATAAGGTCTGGTAGGGATCGTCGGGAACCGGAGAGGTATGGTTTCCTCGTCACCGATGATCAAACTCTTCTCATCTGGGATGAAGAAGAACCTAAAACCTACCAGGAGGCTATGGCTAGCCCACAATCTGCGAATTGGCGTAAAGCCATGGAGGCAGAAATGCAATCTATGTACGATAATCAAGTTTGGAACTTGGTTGATCCACCTCCGGGTGCTAAGGTAATAGGTTGCAAGTGGTGCTATAAGCTAAAAGCTGATAATACCTTCAAGGGGCGTCTGGTTGCGAAAGGTTTCAGACAAGTCCATGGGATAGACTACGATGAAACTTTCTCACCAGTAGCCATGCTCAAGTCCATCAGGATACTGCTAGCCATAGCCGCATGGTATGACTATGAGGTATGGCAGATGGATGTCAAAACCGCTTTCCTTAATGGGAAGCTACTCGAGGATGTGTACATGACACAACCTGAGGGTTTTGTCGATCCTAAGTATCCGGGAAGGGTATGCAAACTTCAAAGGTCCATTTATGGACTGAAGCAAGCATCCCGTAGTTGGAATCTAAGATTCAATGAGGCTATAAAGGAATATGGCTTTATACAGAATCTGGATGAGCCTTGTGTGTATAAGAGGACTAGTGGGAGCATTGTCACATTTTTGGTACTTTATGTAGACGACATCCTACTCATTGGAAGCCACATACCTACACTGCAAGGGGTAAAGCAGTGGCTGAGTAAGTGCTTCGCAATGAAGGACTTAGGAGAAGCTGAGATGATCCTAGGGATCAGGATCTATAGGGATAGACCAAATCGGCTTCTGGGCCTAAGTCAGGCTTCGTACATTGACAAAGTTCTGAAAAGATTCAGCATGGACCGGGCCAAGAAAGGTTTCTTGCCAATGGGCCATGGGCTGAAACTTAGTAAGAAGAACTGTCCAAAAACAAGGGAGGACAGGGAGAACATGAAATTGGTTCCATATGCCTCGGCTATTGGATCAATTATGTACTCTATGTTATGTACGAGACCTGATGTCGCCTTTGCACTGAGTATGACGAGCCGATACCAGCAGGATCCCGGGGAGGATCACTGGAAAGCTGTCAAGGCGATCCTCAAGTACCTCAACCGGACTAAGGATAGCTTCTTGGTGTATGGTGGTCAGGAAGTGCTATCAGTTACTGGGTATACTGATGCAAGCTTCCAGACAGACCAAGATGAGTACCAATCGCAGTCAGGGTATGTATTCTTGCTGAATGGTGGTGCTGTAAGCTGGAGGAGCTCAAAGCAGCCAACCATAGCGGACTCTACAACAGAAGCTGAGTACATCGCTGCGTGTGATGCAGCTAACGAAGCTGTGTGGATGAAGAAGTTTATCACTGAGTTGGGAGTAGTGCCAACTATCCAGGACCCAGTCGATATCTTCTGTGACAACAATGGGGCCGTCGCACAATCTAAGGAGCCCCGGTCACACAAGAACACAAAGCACGTGCTCAGAAAGTTTCACCACATACGAGAAATCGCGGAGAGAGGTGACATTACATTGCACAGAGTGGACAGAGGATAATGTCGCAGATCCATTGACCAAGGCGCTGGCCCAGCCCAAGCACGAGGGTCATACTAGATCTATAGGGATTAGGCCCATGCCTAGTTGGAACTAGTGCAAGTGGGAGATTGTTGGAAATGCCCTAGTCCCGAGGCATTGGTCCTTGTATTTGTACTATACATTTATTGGATTTATGTGTTGTACTCATTTGTGTCATTAATAAAGGCATCAATTCATTTACTATATCTATCTTGTGCAATATATTAAATGAAGTATCCAATGGACATATCTATATCCATGACGACTAGTGTCATGCACTTAGCAGTAAGACCATGGATAGGGTAAACGATATGACCATGAATAGATCCATAGTCTGTTCCAGTCATGGGAATGAATGGAACAACAGACTATCATTAACCTGGTTGTATGGCGGTGTCTTACCGGTCATTGGACATGGAATGTCAACCAAGTTAATGGGTACATGCCTGGAAGCATGGTACTGGATAGATCCACTAAACGAGTAATCCACATGGTATGGTATCACAATGGATTCTCGTGTAGTACTTGTATGGATCCTTTGACCTGACCATATGATGGTGTTACATGTGAAGTCGCATACTTAGGGGTACGCCTAAAGGGCCTATAATAGGGTGCCAAGTATGGGTGCTTTCGGGTATGTCACTGAACATGGTAATACTATGGATATGCAGAAGGGATTTGTCACTCAGTAACCAACTGAGAAGATGTCCCCGGCCACTTGATGAATGTGACTGATAAGAGTGTGGCCACACCCAAACAAGTTGGAACTTGTTTGTGAGGTTCAGTGCATTCAGGATCAAGTTAATGTCCGGACACAAAAGAGGGTGATCAATCCATGCCTCTGTGTTGGACACCGATATCAATGACATGGGATGTACAAGTTAAACTACAGGGTTATGATATCAGTTAGACTGCCATCTCCATCTTAATTGTGGGCTGTAGTGGCTTGCTAGAGCCCAACTGCAGTCTGCGGGCCAAAGGCCCACTGCCAACATAAAGATGGGCCCACAGGATCGTACACATAGAACGATAGAATGCAGACTTAAGGAATCACATGTATACTTGGAGTATACACAGTGGAGGGAGAAGCATGTATATATATTAATTATATTATAAAGATCAATTGGATTGGTCATAAGAATAAAATTAATATATTCTATTGGCTCTTCATAATTAATTGGATTAATTATGAAATTATTTCCTAGGTGGAAATATTCATATGTATGGGTTTACGTATGATCTTATTTTGTGTAGATTTAATTTTAATTTGATGGATTAAATTAATTGTCAAACTAATTTTAATTTATATGTAAATAATATATTACTTGGAGTAATATATTAAATACATGGGTATATTAAAATTGGGCTTGAAATTAATTTAAACCAGAATAATTAAAATTAGACTGGGCCTAAATTAAAACATGGAAGCCCGCACAGAATAGACAGGAGCCAAGATGGGCCTGAATTCCCTTAAGGAATTCGGCCAACCCTAGGTATAAATACCTAAGGTTAGAGATTTCGGCTAAGCTAATGCTTAGAGCCTCATAGCCGAATTCTCTATCTCCTCCCTTCCATTGTTCCGTTTTTCCGACGCTAGCACGGGTTGTATTCGCCAAGCGTTCATGTACGTCAGAGTGGAGGAATTCTATTTTGAATTCTGCAGTCATCATCCATCTCTAGAAAGAGAATTTTCTGGTAAGAAATTTAATCCCTTTCTATTTAATTTTATGTTTTTCAATTTCCACTTCAATTGCTCCTGGGACCGGATTTGAGGAAATCACCGCGTTCTTCCGCTTTTATCGGGTGATTTCCGGTGACAAATCCCAACAGGAACTTCAGCAGATCCTTCCCAGGTAACCTAAACCCAGTCTCAGGCTTAGATTTGCATCCACCTCTGGACTTTAGCAGATCCGTCGCAGGTAACCTAAACCCGGTGTCAAGCTTAGATTTGCTTCCATCTCAACTTCAGCAGATCCGTTGCGGGTAACCAAAACCCGGTGTCAGGCTGAGATTTGCTTCCATATCAACTTAAACAGATCCGTCGCGGGTAACCTAAACCCGGTATCAGGCTTAGATTTGCTTCCATCTTAACTTCAACAGATCGATCATGGTTAACCTAAACTTGGTGTCAGGCTTAGATTTGCTTCCACCTCTCGACTTCAGTAGATCCTTCGCGGGTAAACTAAACACGGTGTCAGGCTTAGATTTACTTCCATCTCCACTTCAGCAGATCCGTCACGGGTAACCTAAACCCAGTGTCAGGCTTAGATTTACTTCAATCTCAACTTCAACAGATCCGTCGCGGGTAACCTAATACCCGGTGTCAGGCTTAGATTTGCTTCCACCTCTCGACTTTAGCAGATCCATCACAGGTAACCTAAACCCAGTGTCAGGTTTAGATTTACTTCAATCTCAACTTCAGCAGATCCGTCGCGGGTAACCTAAACCCGATGTCAGGCATATATTTGCTTCCACCTCTCGACTACAGCAGATCCGGCGCGGGTAACCTAAACCCGGTGTCAGGCTTAGATTTGCTTCCATATCAACTTCAATAGATCCGTCGCGGGTAACCTAAACCTGGTATCAGGCTTAGATTTGCTTCCACCTTAACTTCAGCGGATCTGTCACGGGTAAGCTAAACTTGGTGTCAGGCTTAGATTTGCTTCCACCTCTTGACTTCAGCAGATCTGTCACGGCTAACCTAAACCCGGTGTCAGGCTTAGATTTGCTTCCACCTCTCGACTTCAGTAGATCCATCGTGGGTAACCTAAACCAGGTGTCAAGCTTAGATTTGCATCCACCTCTCAACTGCAGCAGACCTGGCATGGGTAACCTAAACACGGTGTGAGGCTTAGATTTGTTTCCATATCAACTTCAACAGATCCGTCGCGGGTAACATAAACCCGGTGTCAGGCTTAGATTTGTTTCCACCTCTTGACTTCAGCAGATTCATCGCGGGTAACGTAAACCTGGTTTCAGGCTTAGCTTTGGTTCCAGCTCTCGACTTCAGCAGATCCATCACGGGTAACCTAAACCCTGTGTCAGGCATAGATTTGCTTCCATCTCCACTTCAGCAGATCCTTCGTGGGTAACCTAAACCCGGTGTCAGGCTTAGATTTGCTTCCACCTCTCGACGTTAGCAGATCCATCGCGGGTAAACTAAACCCAGTGTCAGGCTTAGATTTGCTTCCATCTCAACTTCAGCAGATCCGTCGCGAGTAACCTAAACCCAGTGTCAGGCTTAGATTTGCTTCCACCTCTCGACTTTAGCAGATCCACCGAGGGTAACCGAAACACGGCGTCAGGCTTAGATTTGCTTCCACCTGTCGACTTCAGCAGAACCGTCACGGGTAACCAAAACCTGGTGTCAGGCTTAGATTTGCTTCCACCTCTCGACTTAAGCAGATCCGTCGCGGGTAAACTAAACCCGATGTCAGGCATAGATTTGCTTCCATCTCAACTTCAACCGATCCTTTACGGGTAACCTAAACTCAGTGTCAGGAATAGATTTTCTTCCACCTCTGGACTTCGGTAGATTTGTCGCAGGTGACCAAAACCCAGTGTCAGGCTTAGATTTGCTTCTACCTCTCGACTTCAACAGATCCGTGGTGGGTAACCTAAACCTGGTGTCAGGCTTAGGTTTGCTTCCATCTGAACTCCAGCAGATCCTTCCCAGGTAACTTAAACCCAGTGTCAGGCTTAGATTTGCATCCACCTCTGGACTTTAGCAGATCCGTCGCAGGTAACCTAAACCCAGTGTCAAGCTTAGATTTGCTTCCGTCTCAACTTCAGCAGATCCGTTACGGGTAACCAAAACCTAGTGTCAGGCTTAGATTTGCTTCCATATCAACTTAAACAGATCCATCGCGGGTAACCTAAACACGGTATGAGGCTTAGATTTGCTTCCATCTTAACTTCAGCAGATCCATCATGGGTAACCTAAACTTGGTGTCAGGCTTAGATTTGCTTCCACCTCTCGACTTCAGCAGATCCTTCGCTAGTAAACTAAACACGGTGTCAGGCTTAGATTTACTTCCATCTCCACTTCAGCAGATCCATCGCGGGTAACTTAAACCCAGTGTCAGGCTTAGATTTACTTCAATCTCAACTTCAACAGATCCGTCGCGGGTAACCTAAACCCGGTGTCAGGCTTAGATTTGCTTCCACCTCTCGACTTTAGCAGATCCATCACGGGTAACCTAAACCCAGTGTCAGGCTTAGATTTGTTTCCAACTCTATTTCAGCAAATCCGTCGCGGGTAACCTAAAGCCGGTGTCAGGCATATATTTGCTTCCACCTCTCGATTACAGCAGATCCGGCGCGGGCAACCTAAACTCGGTGTCAGGCTTAGATTTGCTTCTATATCAACTTCAACAGATCCGTCTCGGGTAACCTAAACCCGGTATCAGGCTTAGATTTGCTTCCATCTTAACTTCAGCAGATCCGTCACGGGTAACCTAAACTTGGTGTTAGGCTTAGATTTGCTTCCACCTCATGACTTCAGCAGATCAGTCGCGGGTAACCTAAACCCGGTGTCAGCCTCAGATTTGCTTCCACCCCTCGACTTTAGCCGATCCATCGCGGGTAACCTAAACATGGTGGCAAGTTTAGATTTGCATCCACCTCTCAACTGCAGTAGACCTGTCACGGGAAACCTAAACTCGGTGTGAGGCTTAGATTTGTTTCCATCTCAACTTCAATAGATCCGCCGCAGGTAACCTAAACCCAGTGTCAGGCATATATTTGCTTCCACCTCTCGACTACAACAGATCCGGCGCGGGTAACCTAAACCCGGTGTCAGGCTTAGATTTGCTTCCATATCAACTTTAGCTGATCCGTCGCGGGTAACCTAAACCCGGTGTCAAGCTTAAATTTGCTTACATCTCAACTTCAGCAGATCCGTTGCGGGTAACCAAAACCCGGTGTCAGGCTTTGATTTGCTTCCATATCACCTTAAACAGATCCGTAGCGGGTAACCTAAACCTGGTATCAGGCTTAGATTTGCCTCCATCTTAACTTCAGCAGATCCATCATGGGTAACCTAAACTTGGTGTCAGGTTTAGATTTGCTTCCACCTCTCGGCTTCAGCAGATCCTTCGCGGGTAAACTAAACACGGCGTCAGGCTTAGATTTACTTCCGTCTCCACTTCAACAGATCCGTCGCGGGCAACCTAAACACGGTATGAGGCTTAGATTTGCTTCCGTCTTAACTTCAGCAGATCCATCTTGGGAAACCTAAACTTGGTGTCAGGCTTAGATTTGCTTCCACCTCTCGACTTCAGCAGATCCTTCGCTGGTAAACTAAACACGGTGTCAGGCTTAGATTTACTTCCATCTCCACTTCAGCAGATCCATCGCGGGTAACTTAAACCCAGTGTCAGGCTTAGATTTACTTCAATCTCAACTTCAACAGATGTTTCGCGGGTAACCTAAACCCGGTGTCAGGCTTAGATTTGCTTCCACCTCTCGACTTTAGCAGATCCATCACGGGTAACCTAAACCCAGTCTCAGGCTTAGATTTGTTTCCAACCCTATTTCAGGAGATCCGTCGCAGGTAACCTAAACCCGGTGTCAGGCATATATTTGCTTCCACCTCTCGATTACAGCAGATCCAGCGCGGGTAACCTAAACCCGGTCTCAGGCATAGATTTGCTTCCACATCAACTTCAACAGATCCATCGCGGGTAACCTAAACCCAGTATCAGGCTTAGATTTGCTTCCATTTTAACTTCAGCAGATCCGTCACGGGTAACCTAAACTTGGTGTCAGGCTTAGATTTGCTTCCACCTCATGACTTCAGCAGATCCGTCGCAGGTAGCCTAAACCCGATGTCATCCTCAGATTTGCTTCCACCTCTCGACTTCAACAGATCCATCGCGGGTAACCTAAACCAGGTGTCAAGCTTAGATTTGCATCCACCTCTCAATTGCAGCAGACCTATCACGGGAAACCTAAACCCGGTGTGAGGCTTAGATTTGTTTCCATCTCAACTTCAACAGATCCGTCGCGGGTAACCTAAACCCGGTGTCAGGCATATATTTGCTTCCACCTCTCGACTACAGCAGATCCGGCGCGGGCAACCTAAACCCGGTGTCAGGCATAGATTTGCTTCCATATCAACTTTAGCAGATCCGTCGCGGGTAACCTAAACCCGGTGTCAAGCTTAGATTTGCTTCCATCTCAACTTCAGCAGATCCGTTACGGGTAACCAAAACCCGGTGTCAGGCTTAGATTTGCTTCCATATCAACTTAAACAGATCCATCGCGGGTAACCTAAACCTGGTATCAGGCTTAGATTTGCCTCCATCTTAACTTCAGTAGATCCATCATGGGTAACCTAAACTTGGTGTCAGGCTTAGATTTGCTTCCACCTCTCGGCTTCAGTAGATCCTTCGCGGGTAAACTAAACACGATGTCAGGCTTAGATTTACTTCCATCGCCACTTCAATAGATCCGTCGCGGGTAACCTAAACCCAGTGTCAGGCTTAGATTTGTTTCCAACTCTATTTCAGCAGATCCGTCGCGGATAACCTAAACCCGGTGTTAGGCATATATTTGCTTCCACCTCTCGATTACAGCAGATCCGACGCGGGTAACCTAAACCCGGTTTCAGGCTTAGATTTGCTTCCATATCAACTTCAACAGATCCGTCGCAGGTAACCTAAACCCGGTATCAGGCTTAGATTTGTTTCCATCTTTACTTCAGCAGATCCGTCACGGGTAACCTAAACTTGGTTTCAGGCTTAGATTTGCTTCCACTTCTTGACTTCAGCAGATCCGTCGCGGGTAACCTAAACCCGGTGTCTGGCTCAGATTTGCTTCCACCTCTCGACTTCAGCAGATCCATCGCGGGTAACCTAAACAAGGTGTCAAGCTTAGATTTGCATCCGCCTCTCTACTGCAGCAGACCTTTCACGAGTAACCTAAACCTGGTTGAGGCTTAGATTTGTTTCCATCTTAACTTCAACAGATCCGTCGTGGGTAAAATAAACCAGGTGTCAGGCTTAGATTTGTTTCCACATCCTGACTTCAGCAGATCCGTCGCGGGTAACATAAACCTGGTTTCAAGCTTAGATTTGCTTCCAGCTCTCGACTTCAGCAGATCCATTGCTGGTAACTTAAACCCTGTGTCAGGCATAGATTTGCTTCCATCTCCACTTCAGCAGATCCTTCGCGGGTAACCTAAACCTGGTGTTAGGCTTAGATTTGCTTCCATCTCAATTTCAGCAGATCCGTCGCGAGTAACCAAAACCCAGTGTCAGGCTTAGATATGCATCCACCTCTCGACTTTAGCAGATCCACCGAGGGTAACCGAAACGCGGTGTCAAGCTTAGATTTGCTTCCACCTGTCGACTTCAGCAGAACCGTCACGGGTAACCTAAACCGGGTGTCAGTCTTAGATTTGTTTCCATCTAAACTTTAGCACATCCGTCGCGGGTTACCTAAACCCGGTGTCAAGCTTAGATTTGCTTCCACCTCTCAACTTCAGCTGATCCGTCGCGGGTAACCTAAACCCAATGTCAGGCATAGATTTGCTTCCATCTCAACTTCAACCGATTCGTTGCGGGTAACCTAAACTAAGTGTCAGGCATAGATTTGCTTCCACCTCTGGATTTCAGTAGATATGTCGCGGGTAACCAAAACCCAGTGTCGGGCTTAGATTTGCTTCTACCTCCCGACTTCAACAGATCCATCGTGGGTAACCTAAACCTGGTGTCAGGCTTAGATTTGCTTCCATCTGAACTTTAGCAAATCCGTCCCAGGTAACCTAAACCCAGTGTCAGGCTTAGATTGGATTCCACCTCTCGACTTTAGTAGATCCGTCGCGGGTAACCTAAACCTGGTGTCAAGCTTAGATTTGCTTCCATCTCAACTTCAGCAGATCCGTTGCGGGTAACCAAAACCCGGTATCAGGCTTAGATTTGCTTCCATCTTAACTTCAACAGATCCATCATGGGTAACCTAAACTTGGTGTCAGGGTTAGATTTGCTTCCACCTCTCGACTTCAGTAGATCCTTCGCTGCTAAACTAAACACGGTGTCAGGCTTAGATTTACTTCCATCTCCACTTCAACAGATCCGTCGCGGGTAACCTAAACCCAGTGTCAGGCTTAGATTTACGTCAATCTCAACTTCAACAGATCCGTCGCGGGTAACCTAAACCCGGTGTCAGGCTTAGATTTGCTTCCACCTCTCGACTTTAGCAGATCCATCACAGGTAACCTAAACCCAGTGTCAGGCTTAGATTTACTTCAAGCTCAACTTCAGCCGATCCGTCGCGGGTAACCTAAACCCGGTGTCAGGCATATATTTGCTTCCACCTCTCGACTACAGCAGATCTGGCGTGGGTAACCTAAACCCGGTATCGGGCTTAGATTTGCTTCCATATCAACTTCAACAGATCCGTTGCGGGTAACCTAAACCCAGTATCAGGCTTAGATTTGCTTCCATCTTAACTTCAGCAGATCCGTCACGGGTAACCTAAGCTTGGTGTCAGGCTTAGATTTGCTTCCACCTCTTGACTTCAGCAGATCCGTCGCGGCTAACCTAAACCCGGTGTCAGGCTTAGATTTGCTTCCACCTCTCGACTTCAGCAGATCCATCGCAGGTAACCTAAACCAGGTGTCAAGCATAGATTTGCATCCACCTCTCGACTGCAGCAGACCTGTCACGTGTAACCTAAACCCAGTGTGAGGCTTAAATTTTTTTCCATCCAAACTTCATCAAATCCGTCTCGGGTAACCTAAACCCGGTGTCAGGCATATATTTGCTTCCATCTCTCGACTACAGCAGATCCGGCGAGGGGAACCTAAACCCGGTGTCAGGCTTAGATTTGCTTCCATATCAACTTCAACAGATCCGTCGCAGGTAACCTGAACCCGGTATAAGGCTTAGATTTGCTTCTATCGTAACTTCAGCAGCTCCGTCACGGGTAACCTAAACTTGGTGTCAGGCTTAGATTTGCTTCCACCTCTTGACTTTAGCTGATCCGTCGTGGGTAACCTAAACCCGGTGTCAAGCTTAGATTTGCTTCCACCTCTCGACTTCAGCAGATCCATCGTGGGTAACCTAAACCAGGTGTCAAGCTTAGATTTGCATCCACATCTCAACTGCAGCAGACCTGTCACGGGGTAACGTAAACCCGGTGTGAGGCTTAGATTTGTTTCCATCTCAACTTCAACAGATCCGTCGTGGGTAACATAAGCCAGGTGTCGGGCTTAGATTTGTTTCCACCTCTTGACTTCAGCAGATTCATCGCGGGTAACGTAAACCTGGTTTCAAGCTTAGATTTGGTTCCAGCTCTCGACTTCAGCAGATCCATCACGGGTAACCTAAACCCGGTGTCAGGCTTAGATTTGCTTCCACCTCTCGACGTTAGCAGATCCATCGCGGGTAAACTAAACCCGGTGTCAGGCTTAGATTTGCTTCCATCTCAACTTCAGCAAATCCGTCGCGAGTAACCTAAACCCAGTATCAGGCTTAGATTTGCTTCCACCTCTCGACTTTAGTAGATCTGCCGAGGGTAATCGAAACATGGCGTCAGGCTTAGATTTGCTTCAACCTGTCGACTTCAGCAGAACCGTCACGGGTAACCTAAACCCGATGTCAGGCATAGATTTGCTTGCATCTCAACTTCAACCGATCTGTTGCGGGTAACCTAAACTCAGTGTCAGGCATAGATTTGCTTCCACCTCTGGACTTCGGTAGATTTGTCGCGGGTAACCAAAACCCGGTGTCAGGTTTAGATTTGCTTCTACCTCTCGACTTCAACAGATCCATGGTGGGTAACCTAAACCTGGTGTCAGGCTTAGATTTGCTTCCATATGAACTTCAGCAGATCCTTCCCAGGTAACATAAACCCAGTGTCAGGAATAGATTTGCGTCCACCTCTCGACTTTAGCAGATCCGTCGCAGGTAACCTAAACCCGGTGTCAAGCTTAGATTTGCTTCCATCTCTATTTCAGCAGGTCCGTTACGGGTAACCAAAACCTTATGTCAGGCTTAGATTTGCTTCCATATCAACTTAAACAGATCCGTCGCGGGTAACCTAAACACGGTGCGTGGCTTAGATTTGCTTCCATCTTAACTTCAGCAGATCCATCATGGGTAACCTAAACTTGGTGTCAGGCTTAGATTTGCTTCCACCTCTCGACTTCAGCAGATCCTTTGCTGGTAAACTAAACACGGTGTCAGGCTTAGATTTACTTCCATCTCCACTTCAGCAGATCCATCGCGGGTAACTTAAACCCAGTGTCAGGCTTAGATTTACTTCAATCTCAACTTCAACAGATCCGTCGCGGGTAACCTAAACCCGGTGTCAGGCTTAGATTTGCTTCCACCTCTCGACTTTAGCAGTCCATCACGGGTAACCTAAACCCAGTGCCAGGCTTAGATTTACTTCAATCTCAACTCCAACAGATCCGTCTCGGGCAACCTAAACCCGTTGTCAGGCTTAGATTTGCTTCCACCTCTCGACTTCAGCAGATCCTTTGCTGGTAAACTAAACACGGTGTCAGGCTTAGATTTACTTCCATCTCCACTTCAGCAGATCCATCGCGGGTAACTTAAACCCAGTGTCAGGCTTAGATTTACTTCAATCTCAACTTCAACAGATCCGTCGCGGGTAACCTAAACCCGGTGTCAGGCTTAGATTTGCTTCCACCTCTCGACTTTAGCAGTCCATCACGGGTAACCTAAACCCAGTGCCAGGCTTAGATTTACTTCAATCTCAACTCCAACAGATCCGTCTCGGGCAACCTAAACCCGTTGTCAGGCTTAGATTTGCTTCCACCTCTCGACTTTAGTAGATCCATAACGGGTAACCTAAACCTGTGTCAGGCTTAGATTTGCTTCCATCTCCACGTCAGTAGATCCTTCGCAGGTAACCTAAACCCGGTGTCAGGCTTAGATTTGCTTCCACCTCTCGACTTCAGCAAATCTGTAGCGGGTAACCTAAACCCGGTGTCAGGCTTAGATTTGTTTCCATCTAAACTTCAGCACATCCATCGTGGGTAACCTAAACCCGGTGTCAGGCTTAGATTTGCTTCCACCTCTCGACATCAGTAGATCAGTCGTGGGTAACCAAAACCAGGCGTCAGGCTAAGATTTGCTTCAATATCAACTTCAATAGATCCATCGCGAGTAATCAAAACTCAGGGTCTGGCTTAGATTTGCTTCCACCTCTTGACTTCAGCAGATCAGTCGCAGGTGGCCAAAACCTGGTGTCAGGCTTAGATTTGCTTCCACCTCTCGACTTCAGCAGATCCATCGCAGGTAACCTGAACCTTGTGTCAGGCTTAGATTTTCTTCCATCTCAACTTCAGCAGATCCGTCGCTGGTAACCGAAACCCAGTGTCAGGCTTAGATTTGCTTCCACCTCTCGACTTCAGCAGATCCGTCGTAGGTAACCTAAACCCGGTGTCAGGCTTAGATTGGTTTCCATCTAAACTACAGCACATCCGTCGCGGGTAACCTAAACACGGTGTCAAGCTTAGATTTGCTTCCACCTCTCGACTTCAGCAGATCTGTCGCGGATAACCTAAACCCGATGTCAGGCATAGATTTGCTTCCATCTCAACTTCAACCGATCCGTTGCGGGTAACCTAAACTCAGTGTCAGGCATAGATTTGCTTCCACCTCTGGACTTCAGTAGATATGTCGCGGGTAACCAAAACCCGGTGTCAGGCTTAGATTTGCTTCTACCTCTCGACTTCAACAGATCCGTCGTGGGTAACCTAAACCTGATGTCAGGCTTAGATTTGCTTCCATCTGAACTTCAGCAGATCCGTCCCAGGTAACCTAAACCCAGTGTCAGGCTTAGATTTGCTTCCACCTCTAGACAATAGCAGATCCGTCGCGGGTAACCTAAACCCGGTGTCAAGCTTAGATTTGCTTCCATCTCAATTTCAGCAGATCCGTTCCGGGTAACCAAAACCCGGTGTCAGGCTTAGATTTGCTTCCATATCAACTTAAACAGATCCGTCGCGGGTAACCTAAACCTGGTATCAGGCTTAGATTTGCTTCCATCTTAACTTCAGCAGATCCGTCATGGGTAACCTAAACTTTGTGTCAGGCTTAGATTTGCTTCCACCTCTGGACTTCAGCAGATCCATCGCGGGTAACCTAAACCAGGTGTCAAGCTTAGATTTGCATCCACCTCTCAACTGCAGCAGACCTGTCACGGGAAACCTAAACCCGACGTGAGGCTTAGATTTGTTTCCATCTCAACTTCAACAGATCTGTCGCGGGTAACCTAAACCCGGTGTCAGGCATATATTTGCTTCCGCCTCTCGACTACAGCAGATCCGGCGTGGGTAACCTAAACCCGGTATCAGGCTTAGATTAGCTTCCATCTTAACTTAAGCAGCTTCGTCATGGGTAACCTAAACTTAGTGTCAGGCTTAGATTTGCTTCCATCTTAACTTTAGCAGATCCGTCATGGGTAAGCTAAACTTGGTGTCAGGGTTAGATTTGCTTCCACCTCATGACTTCAGCAGATCCGTCACGGGTAACCTAAACCCGGTGTCAGGCTTAGATTTGCTTCCACCTCTCGACTTCAGCAGATCCATCGTGGGTAACCTAAACTAGGTGTCAAGCTTAGATTTGCATCCACCTCTCAACTGCAGCAGACCTGTCACGGGTAACCTAAACCCGGTGTGAGGCTTAGATTTGTTTCCATCTCAACTTCAACATATCCGTCGCGGGTTACATAAACCCGGTGGCAGGCTTAGATTTTTTTCCACCTCTTGACTTCAGCAGATCCGTCGCGGGTAACGTAAACATGGTTTCAAGCTTAGATTTGCTTCCAGCTCTCGACTTCAGCAGATCCATCGTGGATAATCTAAACCCTGTGTCAGGCATAGATTTACTTGCATCTCCACTTTAGCAGATCCTTTGCGGGTCACCTAAACCCGGTGTCAGGCTTAGATTTGCTTCCATCTCAACTTCAGCAGATCCGTCGTGAGTAACCAAAACCCGGTGTCAGGCTTAGATTTGCTTCCACCTGTCGACTTCAGCAGAACCGTCACGGGTAACCTAAACCTGGTGTCAGGCTTAGATTTGTTTCCATCTAAACTTTCGCACATCCGTCGCGGGTAACCTAAACCCGGTGTCAAGCTTAGATTTGCTTCCACCTCTGGACTTCAGTAGATATGTCGCGGGTAACCAAAACCCAGTGTCAGGCTTAGATTTGCTTCTACCTCTTGACTTCAATAGATCCGTCATGGGTAACCTAAACCTGGTGTCAGGCTTAGATTTGCTTCCATCTGAACTTCAGCAGATCCGTCCCAGGTAACCTAAACCCAGTGTCAGGCTTAGATTTGCTTCCACCTCTCGACTTTAGCAGATCCGTCGCGGGTAACCTAAACGCGGTGTCAAGCTTAGATTTGCTTCCATCTCAACTTCAGCAGATCTGTTACGGGTAACCAAAACCCGGTGTCAGGCTTAGATTTGCTTCCATATCAACTTAAACAGATTCGTCGCGGGTAACCTAAACCCTGTATCAGGCTTAGATTTGCTTCCCTCTTAACTTCAGCAGATCCATCATGGGTAACCTAAACTTGATGTCAGGCTTAGATTTGCTTCCACCTCTCGACTTCAGTCGATCCTTCGCGGGTAAACTAAACCCAGTGTCAGGCTTAGATTTACTTCAATCTCAACTTCAACAGATCCGTCGCTGGTAACCTAAACCCGGTGTCAGGCTTAGATTTGCTTCCATCTCTCGACTTTAGCATATCCATCACAGGTAACCTAAACCCAGTGTCAGGCTTAGATTTGTTTCCAACTCTATTTCAGTAGATCAGTCGCGGGTAACCTAAACCCAGTGTCAGGCATATATTTGCATCCACCTCTCGACTACAGCAGATCCGGCGTGGGTAACCTAAACCCGGTGTCAGGCTTAGATTTACTTCCATATCAACTTCAACAGATCCGTCGCGGGTAACAAAAACCCGGTATCAGGCTTAGATTTGCTTCCATCTTAACATCAGCAGATCCGTCACGGGTAACCTAAACTTGGTGTCAGGATTAGATTTGCTTCCACCTCTGGACTTCAGCAGGTCCATCGCGGGTAACCTAAACCTGGTGTCAGGCTTAGATTTGCTTCCACCTCTCGACTTCAGCAGATCCATCGCGGGTAACCTAAACCAGGTGTTAAGCGTAGATTTGTATCCTCCTCTCAACTGCAGCAGACCTGTCACGGGAAACCTAAACCCTGTGTGAGTCTTAGATTTGTTTCCATCTCAACTTCAACAGATCCGCCGCGGGTAACCTAAACCCAGTGTCAGGCATATATTTGCTTCCACCTCTCGACTACAGCAGATCCGGCGCAGGTAACCTAAACCCGGTGTCCGGCTTAGATTTGCTTCCATATCAACTTCAACAGATCCATTGCGGGTAATCTAAACCCCGGTATCAGGCGTAGATTTGCTTCAATCTTAACTTCAGCAGCTCCGTCACGGGTAACCTAAACTTGGTGTCAGGCTTAGATTTGCTTCCACCTCTTGACTTCAGCAGATCCGTCGCGGGTAACCTAAACCCGGTGTCAGGCTTAGATTTGCTTCCACCTCTCGACTTCAGCAGATCCATCGCGGGTAACCTAAACCAGGTGTCAAGCTTGGATTTGCATCCACCTCACAACTGCAACAGACCTGTCATGGGTAACCTAAACCAGCTGTGAGGCTTAGATTTGTTTCCATCTCAACTTCAACAGATCCGTCGTGGGTACCCTAAATCGGGTGTCAGGCATATATTTGCTTCCACCTCTCGACTACAGCAGATCCAGCGCGGGTAACCTAAACCCGATGTCAGGCTTTGATTTGCTTCCATATCAACTTCAACAGATCCGTCGCGGGTAACCTAAACCCGGTATCAGGCTTAGATTTGCTCCCATCTTAACTTCAGCAGCTCCGTCACGGGTAACCTAAACTTGGCGTCAGGCTTAGATTTGCTTCCATCTCTCGACGTTAGCAGATCCATCGTGGGTAACCTAAACCCGGTGTCAGGCTAAGATTTGCTTCCACCTCTCGACTTCAGCAGATCCATCGTGGGTAACCTAAACCTGGTGTCAGGCTTAGATTTGCTTCCACCTCTCGACTTTAGTAGATCCGCCGAGGGTAACCGAAACACGGTGTCAGGCTTAGATTTGCTTCCACCTGTCGACTTCAGCAGAACCGTCACGGGTAACCTAAACCTTATGTCAGGCTTATATTTGCTTCCACCTGTCGACTACAGCAGACCTGTATCGGGTAACCTAAACCCCGGTGTCAGGCTTAAATTTGCTTCTATGTCAACTTCAACAGATCTATCGCGGGTAACATAAACCCGATGTCAGGCTTAGATTTGCTTCCACCTCTGGACTTCAGCAGATCCATCGTGGGTGACCTAAACCTGGTTTCAGGCTTAGATTCGCTTCCAGCTCTCGACTTCAGCAGATCCATCACGGGTAAGCTAAACCCTGTGTCAGGCTTAGATTTGCTTCCATCTTCACGTCAGTAGATCCTTCGTGGGTAACCTAAACCCGGTGTCAGGCTTAGATTTGTTTCCATCTATACTACAGCACATCCATCGTGGGTAACCTAAACCCGGTGTCAGGCTTAGATTTGCTTCCACCTCTCTACTTCAGTAGATCAGTCGCGGTTAACCAAAACCAGGCGTCAGGCTAAGATTTGCTTCAATATCAACTTCAACAGATCCATCGCGAGTAACCAAAACTCAGTGTCTGGCTTAGATTTGCTTCCACCTCTTGACTTCAGCAGATCAGTCGCGGGTGACCAAAACCCGGTGTCAGGCTCAGATTTGCTTCCACCTTTTGACTTCAGCAGATCCATCAAGGGTAACCTAAACCTAGTGTCAGTCTTAGATTTTCTTCCATCTCAACTTCAGCAGATCCGTCGCGGGTAACCTAAACCCGGTGTCAGGCTTAGATTTGTTTCCATCTAAACTTCCGCACATCCGTCGCGGGTAACCTAAACCCGGTGTCTGATAAGGTCGGTTTTTGACCTTATCTTTTAGGCAATTTCATGGTTTGAACGGCAATTTTTAGAGTCTTTTGCGTGAATGTTTGTGTGGTTTTTGAATATTTTGTGATTTTTATGTTTTGGATAGATTTTCTATAACTTTTAGTATTTTTTGTGTTTTCTAGGGTTGTTTTTGTAATTTTTGTTAATTTGTTGTTCTTATGGTCCATGGCGTTGGTGCCGTTATGTTCTTTGTGCTTGTTTTGGATAGGTGTTATGACCCGGACCGGAAGTTGGTGCATCAGCGGCGAGGAAGAGTTCAAAGTGCTGAAAATCAGGGCGGCACGGCGTGCCACAATTAGGGCACGGCATGCCAACCCGGCGTGCCTAGAGGAGTAGTCCAGTGGAGTGGCACGAAAACGTGCCACTCAGATCAACCCGGCGTGCCAACCCTAAAATTCACACGGCACGGCGTGCCACCTCCAGCAGCACGGCGTGCCGCCTTCAGTTCTGCACAGCACGGCGTGCCAACTCCACCAGCACGGCGTGCCGAGCCCCGAAACCTGCTGTTGCCCTACTTTCATCTCTTCTTTTTCCTGGTTTTTAACCTAGCCGTATAAATAGGTTATTTTCTATGTTTTAGAGGATCTTTTTCCAGTCTTTTTGAGTAAGAGCAGAAACTTGTAGTGAGGTTTTGGAGCTTGAATTATTTGCTTTCTTTGAGTTTGAACCATCGTTTGGTTGTAGTTTTACTTAGAATCTTCCCCTTTTGCGACGTTCCTAGTTCCAACTCGAGTTCGTCTATAAAGATACACCCCAAGCATCTTCACCGTCAGAATCCGGGTAATCAAACCAAAAGGGCATAAGTTTTTCTTCTTCTCTTTTGTAATTTGATTAAGTTAGTTTTGATTCCGCAAATCGATTATGTTTGGTTCTAACATTGAATTCATTCATCTTTCTTAATTAATACAATTGTTGCAAGTTAATTTCAATTTTTATTCCTTTTCTTTATGTAATTTCTTTAATGAATGTCTAGTCTCATAAGATCTTAATTTATTAAAGTTCATATTTGTGGCATTACCTAGATTGACACCTAGGAAACCATTAGTATTGACGACACTGTGGAACTTACGTGCCCCTATTTTCTGAGCTTTAGAATTAGACCGCCTCTAAACAAGGGAAACCGGCTAAGGACCTAAAAGATCTAGATACGCTAGGTTGTATTATCGAAAGAGCATAATTAAGGGTTAATTGTTGAGTTAAATTCATCTTTTGTAATTAATTGATAAAGCCATCCCCATTAGCATTCATAGGTAGGTAAACCGCCAATTGATAACACAAAACTCAAGTGCAAAGTAAGCTGGAATAGATCAACTAGGAGTAGGATAGTTTAGTTGTTAACATAATCAACCCAAACTACGTTCTGCCTAGGACACGTAAGGAACCCGAGTAGTTTAGTGTTTGCAGATTATTCTTTTCTCTGTGGGATCGATACCTGGACCAACCAGAATTATTACTTGTCAACGATAGGTACACTGCCCTAGTTGTGCATTTCTAGGTTTAGTTTTACTACTACGCCTAGGACCCATCAAGTTTTTGGCGCCGTTGCCGGGGAAATTTATATTTCTGCATCATTTAGCAAAAGGTCTAGTTGCTAATCTAGGCAACATTTCTGTGCATATAGTTAAATAATTTTTCTTTTCTGTGAATATTTATTGCAATTTAGTTTTCTTTAATTTCTGTGTGTGTGTGTTTTCTAGCTTATGCGAACTCGCTCTCAGCATCCTGAGCTTTTACCTTATAACCCTGAAATTGAACGTTTGTGTAGCAGGAACCGTAGAGTACGCCAAAAACAGATTGTTCAAATAGAGCATCAGCAGCATGATGACGAGGAGAGACAACTCCCGGAAAGAGTTGAGCAAGAGCAACTCCGGCGAGAGCGGGAGGAGTTTGACAGAAGAAGGGGTGGTGATAGAGATAACATGGTCATGACAGACCTAATGGCTCCACATCGGCCCCGGAACAGATCCAAAGTGGTTATCCCAGCCATCACTGCCAATCAATTCGAGCTGAAGTCCAGTATGATCCATTTGATCCAAGGGAACGGTCTATTCAGTGGCGAAATAAGTGACAACCCCAATGATCACTTAGACCGGTTCCTCATGGTGGTCGATACAGTCCGAATCGGTGGGGTGCCCCAAGATGCTGTGTGGTTGAAGCTGTTCCCCTTTTCACTATGCGGGGGAGCAATGGAATGGTATAAATCCTTGAGGCCCGGATCAGTGACATCATAGGACCAATTGGAAGAGCAATTCTTAGCATATTACTTCCCACCATCAAAGACGGTTCAGCTAAGGAACGAGATCATGGGATTCCAGCAATTTGGGACGGAGACTCTTAATGAAGCATGGCAGAGATTTCAACGGTTGTTGCGGAACTGCCCCCACCATGACATACCGCGTTTCACTCAGGTAAGCACGTTTTATCATGGTTTAACACCAGCTAACCGTGCCATTATTGATTCTTCTGCAGGTGGGGACATTTTTAAGAAGACTGCTACACAAGCCGAGGAGTTGATTGCGGAGTTGGCTAGAAAGAGTACCTTGTGGCAGTCGGACACGCCAACAAGGAATGAGGTTCGAGCTGCAGATTTGGGACGCCAAGATGCAGCTATGGACCATGTAAACAAGAAGCTGGACCTGTTGATGTCCCGCCTGAACTTAAATGGACCACAATACCAGCCGGTGTTGTGTGTATCATGCGGAGCGGAGCATCCCGGGCAAGATTGTGAATTGGGCGACCCATTCGCCCAATCGTCCGAAAACGTAAGTTTTGTGGGAGGAAACCAAAGGTACAATAACTCTAACTCTTATTCACAAAACTTCAATAATAATAATAATTATGGAAGAAGGTATCAACACCCGAACATATCCTATAGTAACAACCAAAATGTGTTGAGACCTCCTTCCGGATTCCATTATGAGCACCGTGAGCAGGGGCTAGGTAAGGCCCCATTTATTCCTAATGATCAATCTCCACAGCAGCCTTAACAGTCTAAGCAAGAAAAGGTCTAGGTGAAAGTGAGGCAAATGAAGTGATTAGTGAGGAATGCTCATGGGTGAAGGGACGGTTTGATAAGCTGGAGCGTGAAGTCAAACCAGCACCTAAATCCTCATTGGAGGAACCTCCATCATTGGAGCTCAAAACCCTTCCCCCTAACCTTAAATATGTTTTTCTACATCCTCCAAAGGACTTACCCGTTGTAATCTCTTCTTTGTTAACAGGAGAGGAGGAGGACAAACTGTTAGAGGTGCTAAGGAATCACAAAGGAGCATTTGGGTGGACAATCCACGACATCAAGGGAACAAGTCCGACGTTTTGCACACATAGAATTTTTCTGGAAGATGAGGTAAAACCATGTGCACAGCCTCAGCGTCGGTTGAACCCCAACATGAAGGAAGTGGTAAGAGCTGAGGTGATAAAACTCCTCGACGCAGGTATCATCTTCCCTATTTCTGATAGTCAATGGGTGAGTCCGGTCCAATGTGTGCCTAAGAAAGGAGGCACGACGGTGGTGAAAAATGATAAAGGGGAACTAATCCCCACTAGAGCTGTCACGGGTTGGCGTATGTGTATTGATTATAGGAAGTTGAATGACGCCACCCGGAAAGATCATTTTCCATTACCGTTTATTGACCAAATGTTAGAAAGGATGGCCGGGCATGAATATTTTTGTACGTTAGATGGGCTATCCGGTTATATGCAAATTCCAGTGGACCCTCTCGATCAAGAGAAAACCACGTTTACGTGTCCATACGGGACGTTTGCATATA
This sequence comes from Euphorbia tirucalli, assembly GCA_039660915.1. NCBI lineage: Eukaryota > Viridiplantae > Streptophyta > Magnoliopsida > Malpighiales > Euphorbiaceae > Euphorbia > Euphorbia tirucalli. The sequence goes on from CM077641.1 coordinate 57,654,572, forward strand.
GGCGGATGCCTTTCGGATTGTGTAATGCCCCGGCTACCTTTCAAAGATGCATGCTAGCCATTTTTGCTGATATGATTGAGGATTTTATGGAAGTCTTTATGGATGATTTTTCTGTTGTTGGTCATACGTTTGAGTCATGTTTGGGGAATTTGGACCAGGTGCTTCAGAGATGTGAAGACACCAATTTGGCACTTAGTTGGGAGAAGTGTCAATTCATGGTCCGGGATTGCATTGTCTTAAAGCATAAGGTGTCGGGAAAGGGAATCGAGGTCGACCCGGCCAAGATTGAGGTGATTGAGAAACTGCCTCCCCCAAATTCGGTTAAGTTAGTTAGGAGTTTCTTGGGACATGCGGGCTTTTATAGGCGCTTTGTGAAAAATTTTTCTAAAATTGCTAAGCCGTTGACTGAGTTACTCTTAAAGGATGCCCCATTTAATTTCAATGATGAATGTATGTATGCTTTTAATTTGCTTAAACGGAAATTGATTGAGGCACCGGTTATGGTGAGTCCGAATTGGGAAATCCCTTTTGAACTTATGTGCGATGCAAGTGACAATGCTGTTGGGGCATGTTTAGGTCAGAGGGTGAATAAAATTTTTCACCCAATTTATTATGCTAGTAAGACATTAAATGGTGCTCAAATGAATTATACTGTGACTGAGAAAGAATTACTGGCTGTTGTGTTTGCTTTTGATAAGTTCAGGTCTTACTTGGTCTTATCAAAAGTCATTGTGTATACTGACCATGCTGCCCTTAAGTATTTGTTGGCTAAACAGGATGCAAAGCCCAGATTGATTCGATGGATTCTACTCCACCAGGAGTTTGATGTGGAGATTAAGGATAAAAAAGGAGTAGAGAACGTAGTGGCCGACCATTTGTCAAGACTACCAAGTGAAGGATCCGTATCCTCTCCGGAAGCGAACATTCGTGACACATTCCCCGATGAACAGTTGTGTGGGGTAACTTCTATACCATGGTTTGCGGACATCGCAAACTTCAAAGTCGGTAACATTCTTCCACCTAACCTTTCATATGCACAGAGGCGTAAATTCTTTCATGACGCTAAGGATTATTTTTGGGATGACCCTTATCTTTTTAGATTATGTGCTGATAGTGTGATTAGGCGGTGTGTTGCTTATGAGGAGGTTCCCTCCATTATTGAAATGTGTCATGATAGAGAAGCGGGTGGCCATTTTGGACCCGATAGAACTGTAGGAAAAATCTTATCTAGTGGGTTTTATTGGCCAACCATGAAACAGGATGTCATTAGTTATAGTCGAGCCTGTGATGCGTGTCAAAGGACGGGAAATATCTCCCAAAAGAATGAAATGCTCCAACAGGGTATCTTGGTGTGTGAACTTTTTTATGTTTGGGGCATAGATTTCATGGGACCCTTCCCAATATCTCACAACAACCAATACATTCTTGTGGCGGTTGAGTATGTGTCTAAATAGGTAGAAGCTGTCGCTTTACCAACCAACGATGCAAGGGTAGTTGTCAGGTTTCTAAAGAAAAACATTCTTACTAGGTTCGGAACCCCAAGAGCTATCATCAGTGACGGGGGTTCCCATTTTTGTAATAGGCAATTTGACAATCTATTGCATAAATATGGGGTTAAGCATAAGATAGCGACTCCTTACCATCCTCAGACGAGTGGGCAAGTTGAGGTTTCGAATAGGGAACTAAAACGTATCTTAGAAAAAACGGTAAGTGCATCTAGGAAAGACTGGAGTTTAAGGTTAGACGATGCATTATGGGCATATAGGACTGCTTTTAAGACACCTATAGGGATGTCCCCTTACCGTTTGGTCTTCGGTAAATCCTGTCATCTACCTGTAGAACTAGAGCACAAGGCATATTGGGCTTTAAAATTTCTTAACTTTGATATGCAAGCTGCAGGTGAGCTTCGATTAAGGCAACTCATGGAGCTAGATGAGCTTCAGTTGAGCTCGTATGAGAACGCCAAGATTTACAAGGAGAGGACCAAGAAATGGCATGACCAGCATGTAATAAAGAAAGGTTTCAACCAAGGAGAGTTGGTGCTCTTGTATAACTCCCGGTTGAAACTCTTTCCGGGCAAACTGCGAAGTCGATGGACGGGACCATTTACCGTGCATAAGGTTTACCCTTCCGGGATGGTGGAAATTGAAACCCCGGAGGGAATTCAACAAGTAAACGGGCACCGATTAAAGCCCTACGTCAGCGGAGGAATAAAGGAGGAGAAGCAAGTCTTACTCCTTCGTGATGTTTAATGCTAAATCGCGGGCGTAGAAGTCGAGCTATTCTGACTATAAACATAGCACTGAGGTACGTATACCTCCCGTGTACATTAGTTTTCATGTTAATATGTTTTTGTGTGTTTTTGTGTGTAGGATTAGGTACTTAAGCAAGTTAATCGAAAATCGTGTTCAAAATGTGAAAAAAGGCAATAGTTGGCAGAATTCATGGTGGCACGCCGTGTCACTACTCAGCACGCCGTGCCAAGGTGAAGTTGGGTGTAGCACGTGGCGTGCCAAGGTGGCACGAAATCATGCCAGGCTGCTGTTCTGGAAGAAAATTGTGCATAAGTAAACAGCACACCGTGCCATATTCCGCACGCCGTGCCAAGGTAATGGTATGCAATGCGGCACGTCGTGTCATTTCAGCAAGCCCGCGTGCCGCTATTCTGATCCGCGAGAGAGTTGTGAGAAAAAAGGCAGCACGCCGTGTCAAGAATCCGCACGCCGTGCCAATCACAGTTCTGAAGAACAGCACGTCGTGCCAAGTTGGCATGGCAACGTGCCGTCTTTCTGTTCCAAAAAGTGAGTTGCGAGAAAAAGGATCAGCACTCCGTGTCAAGACTTCAGCACGCCGTGCCATATGTTCAAATTTCAAGGCAACACGCCGTGCCAAGACAGCACGCCGGCGTGCCATCATTATGTTTCCAGGTAAGTATTTTTAACCCGCTCAGCACGCCGTGCTGAGTGTTTGGCACGGCGTGCCGAGCGTTTAAATTTTGAATCCCAAGGGTTATTCCACCGCCTATTTAAAGCTCTTTTCCCCTTTCCCCCCCTCTCATAACCGCCCACTTCTTCTTCTTCTCCTTCCTCTCTCTCACTTTCTCTCACCTTCTCACTTTCTCTCTCCTCTTTTCACTCTCTCTCTCTAGAACCCATTCTCTCCTTCTCCTTCCCTATTCTTCTTCTTCTTCCTTCCTCTCTTTTCTTCTCCCTATCCCCTCTTACTCTCCTCTTCTTCTTCTTCTTCTTTTTCTTTTTCTTCTTCTTCTCCATCTCATCCCTTTTCCTCCATTCATTTGCCCTAGGGTTTTATTTTGCTTCAATTTCCTTGAATCAGGTATGAATTCTTGCTTTATTCTTTCTTTTATTCATTATCCTTATTATTGTTGTTCTTTTTCTCATTTTGGTTTTGATGGATTGACTGCTTAATAGGGTTTTATTTTACTTTCTTTTTCTTCTTTGGGGTTTGTATCTTTGACAGTAGATGTTCTTTGGCTTTGTGTTCTTGTGTTTTTGATTCTTGTTTTATTTTTATGGTTATGCAATTGTAGGATGAAGAGGAAAACCGTCGCCGATCGGAGACACGGTTCGTCTCACCAACCCCTGGAACCGTCACCAGAGCCGGTGCCACGTGACGCGCCGCCCACCGAGCAATTGATGGCCCCGCTGACAAATCTCTTAAGGAAATACAAATGTCACTTTCCCTTACTTTCGGACGATGAAGGTAAGAAGTACAAAACTTTATTTCCTTTAGAAAGCACTCCATTTCGCACTTTCGATTGGCAATTTCTTTTTGTGCAAGATAGGTCGGAGGGAGTGAAAGCTAAGTTGATTAGTCTAGGGTGGTACGAATTTGTGAAATCTAACCCTCCGGTCTTTAGGGAGCTCAACCTAGAATTTTACTCTACCTTGAATTTTAAAACCAACCCGGTTACGGGCCTTAGAAGCATGACCTTCCGCCTCTTTGGTACGGAGCGGACTTTGGATATTGATGGCCTTCGGGCTTGCATAGGGATTGACGGGAATGGTTACAAATGGCCCGAAAATCTGGATGCCAAGAAATTTTGGCGATTGATAGGGCAAGGGGTTTACCAACCCCGGTTTGCCAAAACCTCCCAAATCCAAGACCCTGTTTTGGAATTAGTTCATAAATTTGTATGCTTTAATTTTTCGGGAAAGACTGAGAGCAACCGGGTTAATGCATTTGAATTGTTGATCCTGTGGCATGTGCATAGTGAAATTAAGGTGCATTTGGGCTTCTTTGTCATGGAAGCTTTATACAATCATCACAACCGAGCTAAGTCCGAACTAGGATTAGGACATATTGTGACTTGTATTGCATGTTTTTTTCATAGTAATACTTGTTATAGGAACCTCGAGAGCATTCTTCCCAAGAAGCTTTCGAAGGGAATCTTGTCTTGTTCCTATGTTGGTGTAGCGGCAGGTCCTTCAAGTGCAGGAGGTTCAAGTCGGGGAAAGGCCCCCATGGAAGTAGACGAGGAGGAAGAGAGTGAGGAAGGAGAGGACAGCGAGGAGGACGCGGAGAATGTATCGGTGCGGGTAGATTTTATGGGGCGGATTGAAGGACGGTTGGATGGCATTATTGAGCAATTGGAAGGCTTAACTGTCCATCAGGTTCTGCTGGAGCAGCGGCTGAACGCGCGCCTTGATCGGCAAGCAGCTCAGCTCGCCAACGTCGAGGCGTTTGCCTCCCGCTACTGTGCCGCCCAAGGGTGGCCATACCCACCGCCACCACCACCAGCTCCCGATATGTGAGGTAACCCTTCTCCTTCCCCATTTAGTTTGCTTCTTCTTCCATTGCACTTTTGGAAGTAAGTGCAATCTAAGTGTGGGGTGGGTAAAGGGACTTCTCCCTTTCTTTTTCTTTTTCTTATTCTTATATTGCACTTTTTGATTGTTTGTTTAGCATGTTTGTTGGTGTTTGTTGGTGTTTTTGCATGATTGGATGTTTTGTGTTGGTTTTTGGTTAGATTTAGGATTTACTTTTCAATGCATGTGAAGTTGGTTTTGGTTGTTTTGGTTTGTTAGTATTTTTAGGTTGCTTATGTATCAATTGCCGTTTGAATAACATTGCTTAATCCACCCTCGAACCTAAGTCTCTATGCTTGGATTGATAGCAATTGGCTAGGGATATTAGGAGTTGTTTGCAAGTCATTAGCTTGTTTGTGCGTGGTTTGTGATTCTTGATGGTAACCATTGGTTAGATTTGTCATTTAGGTTGCATTAGGGAATTAGTCCTCTACCCCGACTTGCATGATTGAGCTAGGATTACGCCTTGGAACATTGGTTGAGTCACACGACCTAGCTGTTGGAAATGCCCTAGTCCCGAGGCATTGGTCCTTGTATTTGTACTATACATTTATTGGATTTATGTGTTGTACTCATTTGTGTCATTAATAAAGGCATCAATTCACTTATTATATCTATCTTGTGCAATATATTAAATGAAGTATCCAATGGACATGTCTATATCCATGACGACTGGTGTCATGCACTTAGCAGTAAGACCATGGATAGGGTTAACGATATGACCATAAATACATCCGTAGTCTGTTCCAGTCATGGTAATGAATGGAACAACAGACTATCATTAACCTGGTTGTATGGCGGTGTCTTACCGGTCATTGGACATGGAATGTCAATCAAGTTAATGGGTACATGCCTGGAAGCATGGTACTGGATAGATCCGCTAAACGAGTAATCCACATGGTATGGTATCACAATGGATTCTCATGTAGTACTTGTATGGATCCTTTGACCTGACCATATGATGGTGTTACATGTGAAGTCGCATACTTAGGGGTACGCCTAAAGGGCCTGTAATAGGGTGCCAAGTATGGGTGCTTTCGGGTATGTCACTGAACATGGTAACACTATGGATATGCAGAAGGGATTTGTCACTCAGTAACCAACTGAGAAGATATCACCGGCCTCTTGATGAATGTGACTGATAAGAGTGTGGCCACACCCAAACAAGTTGGAACTTGTTTGTGAGCATCAGTACATTCGGGATCAAGTTAATGTCCGAACACAAAAGAGGGTGATCAATCCATGCCTCTGTGTTGGACACCGATATCAATGACATGGGATGTACAAGTTTAAACTACAGGGTTATGATATCAGTTAGAGTGCCATCTCCATCTTAATTGGGGGCTGCAGTGGCTTGCTAGAGCCCAACTGCAGTCTGCGGGCCAAAGGCCCGCTGCCAACATAAAGATGGGCCCACAGGATCATACACATAGAACGATAGAATGCAGACTTAAGGAATCACATGTATAATTGGAGTATACACAGTGGAGGGAGAAGCATGTATATATTAATTATATTATAAAGATCAATTGGATTGGTCATAATAATAAAATTAATATATTCTATTGGCTCTTCATAATTAATTGGATTAATTATGAAATTATTTCCTAGGTGGAAATATTCATATGTATGGGTTTACATATGATTTTATTTTGTGTAGATTTAATTTTAATTTGATGGATTAAATTAATTGTCAAACTAATTTTAATTTAGATGTAAATAATATATTACTTGGAGTAATATATTAAATACATGGGTATATTAAAATTGGGCTTGAAATTAATTTAAACCAGAATAATTAAAATTAGACTGGGCCTAAATTAAAACATGGAAGCCCGCACAGAATAGACAGGAGCCAAGATGGGCCTGAATTCCCCTAAGGGAATTCGGCCAACCCTAGGTATAAATACCTAGGGTTAGAAATTTCGGCCACCCAATGCTTAGAGCCTCCTAGCCGAATTCTCTAGCTCCTCCCTTCCATTGTTCCGTTTTTCCGACGCTAGCACGGGTTGCATTCGTTAAGCGTTCGTGTACGTGAGAGTGGAGGAATTCTACCTTGAATTCTGCAGTCATCATCCATCTCAGAAAGAGATTTTTCTGGTAAGAAATTTAATCTCTTTCTATTTAATTTTAAGTTTTTCAATTTCCACTTCAATTGCTCCTGGGGCTGGATTTGAGGAAATCACCGCGTTCTTCCGCTTTTATCGGGTGATTTCCGGTGAAAAATCCCAACAGTGGTATCAGAGCAGGCTTTTGATCCGTAGAAATTGATTAATTTGGTTGAATCCCTATTTTGAAATTGAATGTTTTTTATTGGGATTCATGGTATGGGTTTTATGATTTTTCCCATATGTTTTAATACAATGAAAATTAATATTGCATATTGGTTTATGTTGTTTTAATTTTGTTGTATTATTGTAATTCTTGGTGAATTGCTATGGATGATGGATGGTTATTTTTTTATTTTAATTCTGTTTTTAATAATAAAAAAAAAAAATCGGCCTCCCGAGGTGCGAGGCTGCTGCCACAGCAGCGGGCTGCTGCTGGGCAGTGGCCGCTGGGCGGCCACTGCGCAACTGCAGTGCCGCTGCAGGCGGCAGCAGCGGGCCGGGCCCAGTTTGTTGTATTTTGCGGGTTTTTGGGTCCGGGGCCCGGTTTTGAAATTTTAATTGGTTTTAAAATTCGTGTGTTTAAATTTATGTAATTTAAATGCGCATGGTTTCTTGGATGAATTTTATTTCGTTCATGGGATATTAGTTTTGGAAATTAATATGGTTAATGGAAATTGGTTCGGGTAATTTTGGCACAATTACTCGGACGGCTAAATTGGACCCATGGTTTCCCAATTCCAGTGGGAGCAGTTGGACTGCCTGGGCTGGAGGCCCAAAACCCGTTAAAGGTTAGAACCATGGTGGGCCAAAATTGGCGATTTCCTTATAATGGCTTTGACATAATTTAAATGGGCTTAAATCATGCATTATGACATGCTTTTGAATTGTATGTATTGGATGCATATGAATGGTTGAATGAATGTATGATTGGATGCTATTGGGCCTTTTACGAGATGGGTTGTATTTTTCTTTTGGGTAAATACGGCCTGCGTGTCGTTTTTCTTTTAATGTAATTTTATTTTATTTAAATTAAATATTATAAAATTTGTAAAAGAAGAAGCCCATGGAGTGGTGAGCCCAAATGGAGGTGCAAGCCCAAATTGGAGGTGCAAGCCCAGAAGGAGAAGATGGAGGCCCGCCTAATATATGTTTCTAGTATAGGTTTACTAGAATAATATTAGGATGTAAAATAGGCCCATAGCAGTCCATTTTAATTTTATTTAATCATGTTTTATATTCATTTGCATGTATGTATGTATGTTCCAATAGCTCATTCACCCGCTTTATGTATGTAAGCCGTTATAATTGAATCTAATAACCAAACGGAAATTACTAAGTCGCTTAAAAGTGCTTCCCTCATTCAAAATCGAATCGAAGTGGGAATAGGCCAGTTGTAGACCATGCCCTCGCAGGATGCACTGGAGTATTGTCACTTTATATTGGGTTAGAGTATGGGATACTCTAACACTTTGATGGAGGTTTTGACTTAGCGTGGGTAGTAGGATTCTCCTGGCCCTAAGCACAGATGGGTAATTTCCAACAAGCCCATCAAACCGAGAGTCCCTAGGTTGGGATTGGACGGTGTTCCTACCTAAATAATTAAGGTATAGTTGTACCAAACCCTAGTTTGGCTATATCTTGATGAAATATGGATCTCGGCCCATGAGCCCAACAACTCGGTTTAAATTAATAACTTGATTCATTATTAATTTTATATGGGAACAACAAAGCAAAGCCCTTTATTAACACTCTCAATGTTTTTCTGTGTAGAAACACCCAAATGGCAAACACAAATACCTTATCACTGCGATCAATTCTTGAAAAGGACAAGCTTTCCGGTCCTAACTTTTTAGACTGGTCTAGGAACTTGAGGATAGTTCTAAGACAAGAGTCAAAAGAGTATGTGCTGGAAAGGCCTGTGCCGGCTGCGCCTCAGGGACGTAATCCACCGGCTGCCCAGCTGGAGGAATACGAGGCGCACATCAAGGACAACCGGGATGTGACATGCCTTATGTTGGCTTGCATGGTCCCCGAACTGCAAAAACAGTTTATGGACCATCAAGCCTATGCTATGATAACAACTTTTAATGAGATGTTTCAAAAGCAAGCTAGTCAGGAAAGGTACCTGACCAATAAGGCATTCCACTCTTGTAAGATGGGGGCCGGGACATCTGTGAGTGCACACGTGCTCAAGATGAAGGGCTATTTGGATACTTTGGCCCGTCTCGGATCGCCTATCTCTCAAGAGTTGGCGGTGGACACAATCCTCGCGTCCTTACCGGATTCTTATGATCAGTTCATCCTTAACTACAACATGCAAGGGATGAACCGCACTGTCAGTGAGCTGCATGGGATGCTTAAGCTTACTGAGCAGTCGATCAAGAAGACTCCGCCGGTGCTGCTGGTTGCTAAGGGTAAGGCCAAGGAAAAGGCCAAGGCTAAGGCCAAGGCCCAACCCAAGGCCCAGCAGAAGGCAGGTCCTGAGGACGTCTGTTTCGGGTGCAGACAGGCGGGCCATTGGAAGAGATCGTGTCCCAAGCTGATGGGAGAGCAAAGAAGGGGCCAAGGTGCGTCCTCTTCAGGTATTTATGTTATAGATATTAACCTTACTGTTTCAACATCCTGGGTATTGGATACTGGATGTGGTTCTCACATTTGTTGCAATGTGCAGGGACTTAAGAACAGAAGGTTGCTGGGGTCGGGAGAGGTGGACTTGCGGGTCGGGAATGGAGCAAGGGTTGCTGCCATAGAGATCGGCGAATACCACCTAATGATGCCCAGCGGATTGGTTTTAATTTTAGAACATTGTTACTTTGTACCTGCTATGTGCAGGAATATTATCTCTGTATCAATGTTGGATATTTCTGGATTTGATTTTACTATTATAAATGGTCGAATTTCTATATCCAGAGAGGGGTTATTTTATGGAGATGCTCTATTAAATAATGGCCTATATGTCCTGGAGTTAAATGAAACCAATCATATCTATAACATAAACATGAAAAGGGTTAAGCCTAACGAACTTAATCCAGTCTACCTATGGCATTGTCGTCTTGGCCATATAAATGAGAAGCGCATAGCTAGGCTACACAAAGCTGGAGTCCTAGGGTCATTTGACTTGGAGTCAATTGATACATGCGAATCATGTTTAAGAGGCAAGATGACAAAGGCGCCTTTTAGCAAAAAGGCTGAAAGGGCCACTGGCTTGTTGGACCTAATACATTCAGATGTATGTGGACCTATGAGCTCAGCGACCAGAGGTGGGCATCTGTACTTCGTCACGTTCACGGATGATTTCAGCAGATATGGCTATGTCTATCTAATGAAACACAAGTCCGAGACCCTTGATAGGTTCAAGGAATTTAGGAACGAGATACAGAACCAGCTAGGCAGGAATATCAAAGCCCTTCGGTCGGACCGAGGCGGTGAGAATATGAGCCTAGAGTTTGACTCATACTTGAGAGAGCATGGAATAGTTCCACAGCTCACTCCTCCTGGAACACCACAATGGAATGGGGTGTCCGAACGGAGGAATAGGACTTTGTTGGACATGGTCTGCTCAATGATGAGTCAAGCATCTCTCCCAATTAGCTTCTGGGGACACGCCCTCGAGACAGCAGCTCTCATATTAAACAATACTCCGACTAAGGCAGTGGAAAAGACCCCATATCAGATATGGACGGGCAAGGAGCCCAATGTGTCTTTCCTAAGGATTTAGGGATGCGAAGCACATGTCAAGAAATTGACTAGTGGCAAACTGGAGCCCAAAACCGATAAATGCCTATTTGTGGGCTACCCTAGGGAAACCAAAGGGTATTACTTCTACAACCCCGCCGAGAACAAGGTGTTCGTGGCAAGGAAGGGGATCTTTCTGGAAAAGGAGTTCCTTTCCAAGAAAGATAGTGGGAGCAACGTTGAACTCAAGGAAGTTCAAGGTCCGCAAGCTCCTGAAGAGGATAACTTGGAGGCCCAGGTGGAGCTTTCACAAGTGGAAGCACCGACCCAGGCCACACAAGAACCTAGAAGGTCTGGTAGGGATCGTCGGGAACCGGAGAGGTATGGTTTCCTCGTCACCGATGATCAAACTCTCCTCATCTGGGATGAAGAAGAACCTAAAATCTACCAGGAGGCTATGGCTAGCCCACAGTCTACGAATTGGCGTAAAGCCATGGAGGCAGAAATGCAATCTATGTACGATAATCAAGTTTGGAACTTGGTTGATCCACCTCCGGGTGCTAAGGTAATAGGTTGCAAGTGGTGCTATAAGCTGAAAGCTGATAATACCTTCAAGGGGCGTCTGGTTGCGAAAGGTTTCAGACAAGTCCATGGAATAGACTATGATGAAACTTTCTCACCAGTGGCCATGCTCAAGTCCATCAGGATACTGCTGGCCATAGCCGCATGGTATGACTATGAGGTATGGCAGATGGATGTCAAAACCGCTTTCCTTAATGGGAAGCTACTCGAGGATGTGTACATGACACAACCTGAGGGTTTTGTCGATCCTAAGTATCCGGGAAGGGTATGCAAACTTCAAAGGTCCATTTATGGACTGAAGCAAGCATCCCGAAGTTGGAATCTAAGATTCAATGAGGCTATAAAGGAATATGGCTTCATACAGAATCTAGATGAGCCTTGTGTGTATAAGAGGACTAGTGGGAGCATTGTCACATTCTTAGTACTTTATGTAGACGACATCCTACTCATTGGAAGCGACATACCTACACTGCAAGGGGTAAAGCAGTGGCTGAGTAAGTGCTTCGCAATGAAGGACTTAGGCGAAGCTGAGATGATCCTAGGGATCAGGATCTATAGGGATAGACCAAATCGGCTTCTGGGCCTAAGTCAGGCTTCGTACATTGACAAAGTTCTGAAAAGATTCAGCATGGACCGGGCCAAGAAAGGTTTCTTGCCAATGGGCCATGGGCTGAAACTTAGTAAGAAGAACTGTCCTAAAATAAGGGAGGATAGGGAGAACATGAAATTGGTTCCATATGCTTCGGCTATTGGATCAATCATGTACTCCATGTTATCTACGAGACCTGATGTCGCCTTTGCACTAAGTATGACGAGCCGATACCAGCAGGATCCCGGGGAGGATCACTGGAAAGCTGTCAAGGCGATCCTCAAGTACCTTAACCGGACTAAGGAGAGCTTCTTGGTGTATGGTGGTCAGGAAGTGCTATCAGTTACTGGGTATACTGATGCAAGCTTCCAGACAGACCAAGATGAGTACCAATCGCAGTCAGGGTATGTATTCTTGCTGAATGGTGGTGCAGTAAGCTGGAGGAGCTCAAAGCAGCCAACCATAGCGGACTCTACAACAGAAGCTGAGTACATCGCTGCGTGTGATGCAGCTAAGGAAGCTGTGTGGATGAAGAAGTTTATCACTGAGTTGGGAGTAGTGCCAACTATCCAAGACCCAGTCGATATCTTCTGTGACAACAATGGGGCCGTCGCACAAGCTAAGGAGCCCCGGTCACACAAGAACACAAAGCACGTGCTCAGAAAGTTTCACCTCATACGAGAAATCGCGGAGAGAGGTGACATTGCATTGCACAGAGTGGACACCGAGGATAATGTCGCAGATCCATTGACCAAGGCGCTGGCCCAGCCCAAGCACGAGGGTCATACTAGATCTATAAGGATTAGGCCCATGCCTAGTTGGAACTAGTGCAAGTGGGAGATTGTTAGAAATGCCCTAGTCCCGAGGCATTGGTCCTTGTATTTGTACTATACATTTATTGGATTTATGTGTTGTACTCATTTGTGTCATTAATAAAGGCATCAATTCACTTATTATATCTATCTTGTGCAATATATTAAATGAAGTATCCAATGGACATGTCTATATCCATGACGACTGGTGTCATGCACTTAGCAGTAAGACCATGGATAGGATTAACGATATGACCATAAATACATCCGTAGTCTGTTCCAGTCATGGTAATGAATGGAACAACAGACTATCATTAACCTGGTTGTATGGCGATGTCTTACCGGTCATTGGACATGGAATGTCAATCAAGTTAATGGGTACATACCTGGAAGCATGGTACTGGATAGATCCGCTAAACGAGTAATCCACATGGTATGGTATCACAATGGATTCTCATGTAGTACTTGTATGGATCCTTTGACCTGACCATATGATGGTGTTACATGTGAAGTCGCATACTTAGGGGTACGCCTAAAGGGCCTGTAATAGGGTGCCAAGTATGGGTGCTTTCGGGTATGTCACTGAACATGGTAACACTATGGATATGCAGAAGGGATTTGTCACTCAGTAACCAACTGAGAAGATATCACCGGCCTCTTGATGAATGTGACTGATAAGAGTGTGGCCACACCCAAACAAGTTGGAACTTGTTTATGAGCATGAGTACATTCGGGATCAAGTTAATGTCCGAACACAAAAGAGGGTGATCAATCCATGCCTCTGTGTTGGACACCGATATCAATGACATGGGATGTACAAGTTTAAACTACAGGGTTATGATATCAGTTAGAGTGCCATCTCCATCTTAATTGGGGGCTGCAGTGGCTTGCTAGAGCCCAACTGCAGTCTGCTGGCCAAAGGCCCGCTGCCAACATAAAGATGGGCCCACAGGATCGTACACATAGAACGATAGAATGCAGACTTAAGGAATCACATGTATACTTGGAGTATACACAGTGGAGGGAGAAGCATGTATATATTAATTATATTATAAAGATCAATTGGATTGGTCATAATAATAAAATTAATATATTCTATTGGCTCTTCATAATTAATTGGATTAATTATGAAATTATTTCCTAGGTGGAAATATTCATATGTATGGGTTTACATATGATTTTATTTTGTGTAGATTTAATTTTAATTTGATGGATTAAATTAATTGTCAAACTAATTTTAATTTAGATGTAAATAATATATTACTTGGAGTAATATATTAAATACATGGGTATATTAAAATTGGGCTTGAAATTAATTTAAACCAGAATAATTAAAATTAGACTGGGCCTAAATTAAAACATGGAAGCCCGCACAGAATAGACAGGAGCCAAGATGGGCCTGAATTCCCCTAAGGGAATTCGGCCAACCCTAGGTATAAATACCTAGGGTTAGAAATTTCGGCCACCCAATGCTTAGAGCCTCCTAGCCGAATTCTCTAGCTCCTCCCTTCCATTGTTCCGTTTTTCCGACGCTAGCACGGGTTGCATTCGTTAAGCGTTCTGTACGTAAGAGTGGAGGAATTCTACCTTGAATTCTGCAGTCATCATCCATCTCAGAAAGAGATTTTTCTGGTAAGAAATTTAATCTCTTTCTATTTAATTTTAAGTTTTTCAATTTCCACTTCAATTGCTCCTGGGACTGGATTTGAGGAAATCACCGCGTTCTTCCGCTTTTATCGGGTGATTTCCGGTGAAAAATCCCAACACTAGCATACAAACCCTAATACACTTGTGCAAATTTGAGCCTTTAGAACCATTTCACATCGGTTCTATTTCTTTGCGAGGGTAAAAACAATCGTGGCACACTAGATCGTAGAACCCGGTGTTGTTTTGCACTTGGCATCGAGAGCTTAATATGTGGAGACCCTTAGGATTAACCCCTTGACTTAAATAACCCTAACCTTAACTACTAATTCATCCCTTAGATCACCCATAGCCACTAAATTAACCTTTTTGACTTAAAAAACCTTCACCAAGCCAACTCTATAATCCTAACTTTTTACCATTTCACTTTGATTTTCCTTTCTCACCCTCCTCTCCTAAATCAAGTAATTGGCTAAGTTGTTCATTCATTTTGGGGTCAATCACCATTTGCATTTCAACTCTTTCATATCTAGTCCTATGGAAAAATTGTGTATAAAAAAAATAAAAAAAAATAAAAAAATAAAAAAAAAATAAAAAAAATAAAAAAAATAATATAAAAAAAAATCCAAATAGAGTCAATGTGTTTGTTCGGTTTCTTTTTGTAAAACTCGGAGTTTGTAAACGCCTGTCTTGGTTGTCCGGTTTGCATCTTTAAGCCGGTATTTGTGTTCCATGTTTTGTAATTTTTCATTGGTTGAATAAAGGATTAGGGCGATCATCTAATTGCCTTGATCCATGTCTTGTAATTTTTGTTTTCGTTTTCTCATTAAGTTGTGTTTCGGCCATTGGGTGTGGATAAGGCCTTCTTTTTGTCAAGTTAATTTCAAAAAAAAAAAAAAAAAAAAAAAAAGCAAACACTCTTAGGACTAGTTCTGAGTTGAAAGTTGCATGACCCGTCTTTAGTACTTAGTCAATTTGTATATTTTACTTGATTCATAGGAGTTGTACACCTAAAATTTCCCTTATCAAACCTACCCTAAGCCGTAACATTACAAGCCCCAGGTTCTCTGATTTTGCTCCTTGACCAATGACTTCACCGGGATTGCCATTAGTTCGCTATGTGATGTGTGCCATTGTTTGTTTTTGTGTGCTCATCCGCCTTGCCTTGAACTTGAGCGTTGGAGTGACATCTTGTGAGGTGCTTTGTGGTCGTATAAACTCTGTTTGTTCCTCGCCCTTTGACTAGCTAAATTGTGTTGGGTTTGGGTATTGAGTGGTTTTGAACCTTGTGCACCTAATGTCATTTCAAAGGTGATGCTTTACTTTCTTGAGTTTATGAATCTCGTACGGTTAAACCCTCAGTTGGATTTGCAAGTGAAAGCGAGCAAGTTTACTCCTTTGTCTTTAGTTGATTCGCTCGAGGACAAGCAAGACTTTAAGTGTGGGGTGGTTGATAAGGTCGGTTTTTGACCTTATCTTTTAGGCAATTTCATGGTTTGAACGGCAATTTTTAGAGTCTTTTGCGTGAATGTTTGTGTGGTTTTTGAATATTTTGTGATTTTTATGTTTTGGATAGATTTTCTATAACTTTTAGTATTTTTTGTGTTTTCTAGGGTTGTTTTTGTAATTTTTGTTAATTTGTTGTTTTTATGGTCCGTGGCGTTGGTGCCGTTATGTTCTTTGTGCTTGTTTTGGACAGGTATTATGACCCGGACCGGAAGTTGGTGCATCAGCGGCGAGGAAGAGTTCAAAGTGCTGAAAATCAGGGCGGCACAGCGTGCCACAATTAGGGCACGGCGTGCCAACCCGGCGTGCCTAGAGGAGTAGTCCAGTGGAGTGGCACGAAAACGTGCCACTCAGATCAACCCGGCGTGCCAACCCCAAAATTCGCACGGCACGGCGTGCCACCTCCAGCAGCACGGCGTGCCGCCTTCAGTTCTGCACAGCACGGCGTGCCAACTCCACCAGCACGGCGTGCCGAGCCCCAAAACCTGCTGTTGCCCTACTTTCATCTCTTCTTTTTCCTGGTTTTTAACCTAGCCGTATAAATAGGTTATTTTCTATGTTTTAGAGGATCTTTTTCCAATCTTTTTGAGTGAGAGCAGAAACTTGTAGTGAGGTTTTGGAGCTTGAACTATTTGCTTTCTTTGAGTTTGAACCATCGATTGGTTGTAGTTTTACATAGAATCTTCCCCTTTTGCGACGTTCCTAGTTCCGGCTTGAGGTCGTCTATAGAGGTACACCCCAAGCATCTTCACACCGTCGGAATCCGGTTAATCGGACCAAAAGGGCATAAGTTTTTCTTCTTCTCTTTTGTAATTTGATTAAGTTAGTTTTGATTCCACAAATCGATTATGTTTGGTTGTAAACACTGAATTCATTCATCTTTCTTAATTAATACAATTGATTGCAAGTTAATTTCAATTTTTATTCCTTCTTCTTTATGCAATTCCTTTAATGAATATCTTGTTGGGATTCGTCATTGGAAAAATAACATGGCGCAGCAGAAAATATACCGTTTAAAATTTCCTAGAATCCACCTATCGTGTCCAATTACCATTCATTAGAATAAAATCAAATAAGAATCAAGAGAGACTAACTCACCGGATTCGTCTCCTCTAGAGACTGCTGCAGAATCGTTTCTTGAAACTGCGATCTCCAAAGTGCGGTGCACGACCAACTATTGAGCGGGAACCTGTGCTAGCCGAAGACGCGAAGGAATGGAGGTTTAATGCTGGGATTTTCGGCTGTTTTGGAGCTGCTATTGGTGGCTGAAATTTCCAGCAATTAATTAGAGTCGAATTAGGTTTTTATTCCTTAAGTGTGCCCTTTTATAGACACCTTGTCTAATTAGGTTCTAATTAGGTTAATTAAACTCAAGCCCACTAGGATTATAATTACATAAATAAACTTTAATTAAAAAGTATATACTATGTAATTTAATTCCATTTGGCTAAATTTAATTACCCCTAAATAAAATTAAATCACACTTAAGTTAATACAATACATGTATTTAATTTTCCTACTTAAGAAAATTATTTAATTAATTGTTTACTTTATGTAATTCAATTAATTGATAAATTAATTAATTACATTATGTAAACTTATTAATTAAATTAAATTCCACCCAATGTCAATTAATTACCTTGACACCGAATGTCAACTAATTAATTAACGCATTCCTTCCAATGTACATTACATGTACAATTTCTATAAGTTCCAGCTCAGTTGATCAATATGCACGATCCTATGGGTCTGTCTTTATGTTGGCAGTAGGCCCAAGGCCCACAGACTGTAAGTGGGTTCTAGCAAACCATTACAGCCCCCAATTAAGACAGAGATGCAGCAGTCTTTAGAAGACACTCACCCGGTAGTAATCTCATACTGTCCTTTGCCTAACGATATCGATATGAATAAACAAGAGGCATGGTGTCCGTCATCCTCTTCTGTTGTTTATTATATTTCTTGATCTTGAGTTGACTGATTAATCAAATAAGCAACCAACTTATTTGGGTATGGCCATACACTTATCAGTCCCACTCATCAAGTGGCCAATGATATCATCTCGGTGTTACCCGAGTGGCAATTCCATCACTTCATCATCAATATCAACATGTTCACCGGTCCACCCAATCATACCCATATTTAGCATCCTTTTACAGACCTGTTAAGCGTATGTCAAAGTGAATCGGATTCCATATCGATATTATAATGAAATCTGGTCTGAGGACAAAAGAGACCTACTCAAGAAAGACCTATAACGTGACAACCATGTGGCTTTCTTGTGCGGATCGATCCAGTCCCATGTCAACGACATGTACCTATATTCATGACTGACTATACAAGTACTATGGCTAGTTAAGAACTACCATACAGTCATCGAATATATAAGTCTGTGGTTCTATTCGTTCCCACGATTAGAACAGACTTGGGATAGGTTTTATGATTATCAATCAATGGATACTCTACTCATATTATAGCACAAGATATAAATGAAATAGATTAATTGCCTTTATTAATGTGACACAAATAATGTATTCATACATGACTCTTAATGTATAATACAAAATACAAGAATCCAATGCCCTAAGAACTAGGGCACACCAACAATCTCCCACTTGCACTAGTTCCAAGTGGGCATTGCCCTAATTCCTATAAATCTGGTATGACCGTCGTGCTGTGTCTGCAACAGCGCTTTGGTCAATGGATCAGTGACATTATTCTTGGTGTCAACCCTCTGCAATGATATGTCACCTATGTTCACGATCTCCCGAATGAGGTGAAACTTTCTGAGTACATGTTTGGATCTCTTGTGTGACCGGGGCACCTTAGCTTGTGCGATGGCCCCGTTGTTGTCACAAAAACATCAACTGGGTCTAGGATAGTGGGCACTATTCCCAACTCAGTTATGACTTTCTTGATCCAAACGGCTTCCTTTGAGCTTCACACACAGCTATGTACTCAGCTTCCATTGTAGTGTCAGCAATGGTGGCCTGCTTTGAGGACCTCCAACTAATGGCACCGCCATGCAGGAGAAAAACATAACCAGACTATGACTGGTTCTCATCCTCATCGGTCTCAAAGCTTACATCAGTGTAACCTGACACTACCAGCTCATCTTGACCTCTATACACTAAGAAAGCATCCTTAGTCCGGTTAAGGTACTTCAAGATTGCCTTGACTGCCTTCCAGTGTTCCTCACCGAGGTCCGACTGGTACCGGCTAGCCATACTTAGTGCAAACACGACATCACACCTCGTACATAACATGGAGTGCATGATAGATCCAATAGCAGATGCATAAGGGATCTTTTCCATGTTCCCCCGTTCCTTTTTTGTTTTAGGACCATCTTTCTTACTCAGCTTCAACCCATGGCGCATAGGCAAGAATACTTTCTTTGCCTTGTCCATGCTGAATCCTTTTAGAACCTTGTCAATGTACGTGGTATGACTTAGGCCTAGAAGCCGATTGGATCTATCTCTGTAGATCCTGATCCCTAAGATCGTCTCAGCTTCGCCTAAGTCCTTCATTGCGAAGCACCTACTCAACTTCTGCTTAACCGCTTGCAGTGTTGGTATGTCACTTCCAATGATAAGGATGTCATCAACATACAGCACTAGGACGGTGGAAACGCTCCCACTGACCATCATATACACACAGGGCCTTTAACTTGAAACACCACTTGTAACCTATCACCTTAGCACCCAGAGGTGGATCCACCAAGTTCCATACTTGGTTATCATGCATAGATTGCATCTCAGCCTCCGTGGCTTTGCGCCATTGACCTGAGTGTGGGCTTTCAACAGCCTCCTGATAGGTCTTGGGCTCCCCTTGGTCAACGACCATAAGGTCCCCATCATCAGTCACGAGAAAGCCGTACCTCTCTGGCTGATGACATGTCCTACCAGACCTTCTAAGGTCCTGTGCAACCATTTCTGGTTCCTCAATTTCTTGAGTAGTCAGATTGGTTCCCGAAGCATCCTCAGCAGTAGCTGCAGGAGTTTGTGAGTCTTGAACTTCTGACAGTTCAACATTACTCCCACTGTCTCTCTTAGAAAGGAATTCCTTCTCCAAGAAGACTGCATTTCTGGCTATAAAAACTTTGTTTTCGGCCGGATCGTAGAAGTAATAACCCTTAGTTTCTTTAGGGTAACCCACAAACTGGCACTTGACAGATTTGGACTCGAGTTTGCCACTTGTCAATTTCTTAAAATGTGCATCACAGCCCCAAATCTTCAAGAAGGAAACATTGGGCTTTCGGCCTTTCCATAGTTCATATGGTGTTCCCTCAACTGCCTTGCTTGGTGTATTATTAAGAATGTAAGCAGCTGTCTCTAAAGCATATCCCCAAAAGGAGATAGGGAGTGTAGCATGACTCATCATCGAGCGGACCATGTCAAGTAAGGTCCTATTCCTCCTCTCTGACACTCCATTCCACTGGGGTGTACCAGGAGGAGTGAGTTGGGATACAATCCCACACTCTCTAAAAAACGAGTCAAACTCTTGGCTCAAATATTCACCCCTTCGGTCAGACCGAAGTGCTTTTATTTTCTTGCCAAGTTGGTTTTCTACTTCATTCTTAAAGTCCTTGAACCTTTGGAAAGTCTCAGACTTATGCTTCACCTGCTTCATCAGATACACGTAACCGTATCTGCTGAAGTCATCCGTGAAGGTGACGAAGTATAGAAAACCAGATCTAGCACTAGTGCTCATTGGGCCACATACATCGGAATGTATTAGCTCCAATAGCTCTGAGGCCCTTTCAGCAGTCTTGCTAAAAGGCGCCTTTGTCATCTTGCCTCTCAAACAAGATTCGCATGTGTCATAAGGCTGGATGTCAAATGACCCTAGCACTCCACTAGAGTGAAGCCTAGCTATGCGCTTCTCATTTATATGGCCAAGTCGACAATGCCAGATGTAAGTAGGATTAATTTCATTTTGTTTAATCCTTTTAGTATTTATGTTATAGATTGAACTTTCACGTTTTAGATCAAGGATATATAAGTCATTTTCAAGAAATGTTGTTCCATAAATAATATTGCCACATTGCATAGAAATTCTACCATGTCCAATATTAAATACAAAACCAGAAATATCCAACAAAGAAATGGAAATAATATTCCTGCGCATCGCAGGTACAAAATAACAGTTTCTTAGTTCCAAAACAAGTCCACTAGGCATCTCCAAGAAATAATCTCCGATCTCCATGGCCTGAACCTGAGCACCATTTCTGACTCAAAGATCTACTTCTCCAGATCCTAATAATCTCCTATTTCTTAGACCCTGCACATTTGAACAAATGTGAGATCCACATCCAGTGTCCAAGACCCAAGATGTAGAAATAGCCAGATTAATCTCAACAACATAAATACCTGAAGCAGCAGTTTTGCCCTTCTGTTGCTCCCTTAGCTTTGGACATGAGCTCTTCCAGTGCCCCATCTCATGACACTCATGGCAAACATCGTCAGGAGAGGCAACCCTTGCTTTAGGTTGGGCCACCACCTTTTTGCCCTTAGCCTTGGCCTTTTGGGCCTTAGCCTTGGCCTTAGATTTGGCCTTTCCCTTAGCGATGGGCGTATTGCCCTTGTTCACCAGCAATACTTCAGGAGTCTTCTTAAGAGACTGCTCAGCAAGCTTGAGCATGCCATGCAGCTCAACAACCGATTTATCCAACCCTTGCATATGGTAATTCATGATAAACTGGTTGTAAGACTCAGGAAGTGACCCAAGAATAATGTCTGTTGCCATGTCCTGCGGAACTGGCGAGCCAAGGCGGGCAAGTGTATCAATATACCCCTTCAACTTTAGCACATGAGTGCTAACAGAAGTCCCAGCTGCCATCACAGTCGTGCAAAGTGCCTTAGTTGTCAGGTAACGTTCCTGACGAGCCTGATCTTGGAACATCTTTTTAAGCTGATCCATCATCTCATAAGCATGCTCGTCCATGAATTGCTTCTGAAGATCAGAAGCCATGGTACCCAGCATGAGGTACGAGACATCTCGGTCATCCCTCACATGCCGATCGTACTGCTCCACCATCGCCGTGGTGAGGCCTCGACCTGCAGGAGGGCCAGCTGGTAAAAGAGCATTCAGTACATACTCCTTAGACTCTTGTCTAATAACTATTTGTAAGTTCCTAGCCCAGTCCAGGAAGTTAGTCCCCGAAAGCTTCTCCTTCTCCAAGAGTGACCTAAGTGAGAGTGAGTTGTTGTTTGTTGCAGCCATTTAAATTGCTTAACTGAAATGGGATTATCTACACGGAAGAAATCATTGCTTGAGTTAGAAATAAAGGACTTTTAAGCCAATTCAAATTAATAATCCGATTTTAATTTGTTTGTTGGTGTTGTTAATTGGCTGACTTGACCAAGATCCACAACTTATCAATGACTGGCCGAACTAGGGCTCGCTAACCAACCATTGAGTCATTTGGTAGGACAACCTATCCAATCCTTCCACGAAAGACTCTTGGTTTGATGGGCTTATTGACACTTTACCCATCTGTACTTAGGGCCCGCTCTGAGCTAATGCTACCCATGTTGAGTCAAACCACCATTCACATGTTAACCATACCAAGTATCTTAACCCTCGACGGCCCGCCGAATACTACAATATACCCAGCTAGGGCATGGCGCACATTGCAGCATCAATGGGAGGAAGAGGTGTGAATGTGGGAAGCACTTTTAAGCGACTCAATATTTTAATTTCCGGATTATAATTAAGTGATACGGCTTAGCATGCATAAACGCGGGTAATAATTTGGTGATCCATACATCCATATTATATGACAAATGCAATAGCATACTTAATTTAAAATAAATGAGATCCTATGGGCCTTTAATTACAACCTAATAAAAAACTAGATATCCTATCTAATTCTTCATGGGCCGGACTGCAATCCTTCTTGGGCTCCCACCATGGGCTTGCTCCATTTGGGCCTTCCTCCATACTTGATGCAATTACAATAATTTTGTAAAATAAAATCTATTCTAAAATTACATCAAAATAAAAAAATGGCACACAGGCCATATTTCCCAAAATTAAATTACAACCGATAATAATTTAGGGCCCATAGAACTCAACATAACATTTCAAACAAAGTACCTGTCGTGCACATACATACCAATATGATGCATGATCATGGCATTCCAAATTATAAATATAAATGTTAAGCCGAGTTACTTAGGGTGAAATCGCCAATTTTAACAAATGTGACTAAGGCCCATAAAGGCCCAATGGATAACATCCATAAATGCAAAATTAACAATTTTGCTCCCACTTGAATTTGGGTTGTCACAAATTTAAAATTTAGCTCTTCCAATTTTAACCGGTGTCACGGTTTATTGGGCCAATTTCACAAAGTCCATATTCAATTTAATATGCTAACAATTAAATTAAATATGCATGCAACAAAATAAATAATTTAAACACAAATTAATTTAAAAAATTTAATTTAATTTGCATTAGGGTCTGGGACAAAAAAAATATCCGCAAAATCCAAAACCGGACCCAAAACCCGCGTGCGGCGCCGCTGTCCCGGCAGGGCAGCAGTGCCGCTGCGCGGCAGCCTGCCGCGGCAGCAGGCTGCAGCAGCAGCCAGCTGCTGCCGCTGGATGGAATTGCAATTTGCGATTCCATCCAGCCCAAAATCATTTTTTTTTTAATCATAAAAAAAATCCATCAAAATTAAATAATCAATAAAATAATAATTTTTAAGATGGAAACCAATTGGGGAAAATAATCAAAAACCCCAATCCAAAAATTCTAGGGTTTATCAAAACCAAAACCAATTGAATAAAAACCCTAAAATAACAAACTTGAAACCCATTCTTTCTTCAAGAACGCTTTCAAGAACCAATTCCAATCAATCTAATGGACAAAACCTAGGCTCTGATACCACTGTTGGGATTCGTCATTGGAAAAATAACGTGGCGCAGCAGAAAATACACCGTTTAAAATTTCCTAGAATCCACCTATCGTGTCCAATTACCATTGATTAGAATAAAATCAAATAAGAATCAAGAGAGATTAACTCACCGGATTCGTCTCCTCTAGAGACTGGTGCAGAATCGTTTCTTGAAACTGCGATCTCCAAAGTGCGGTGCACGACCAACTATTGAGCGGGAACCGGTGCTAGCCGAAGACGCGAAGGAATGGAGGTTTAATGCTGGGATTTTCGGCTGTTTTGGAGCTGCTATTGGTGGCTGAAATTTCCAGCAATTAATTAGAGTCGAATTAGGTTTTTATTCCTTAAGTGTGCCCTTTTATAGACACCTTGTCTAATTGGGTTCTAATTAGGTTAATTAAACTCAAGCCCACTAGGATTATAATTACATAAATAAACTTTAATTAAAAAGTATATACTATGTAATTTAATTCCATTTGGCTAAATTTAATTACCCCTAAATAAAATTAAATCACACTTAAGTTAATACAATACATGTATTTAATTTTCCTACTTAAGAAAATTATTTAATTAATTTTTTACTTTATGTAATTCAATTAATTGATAAATTAATTAATTACATTATGTAAACTTATTAATTAAATTAAATTCAACCCAATGTCAATTAATTACCTTGACACCGAATATCAACTAATTAATTAACGCATTCCTTCCAATGTACATTACATGTACAATTTCTATAAGTTCCAGCTCAGTTGATCAATATGCACGATCCTATGGGTCTGTCTTTATGTTGGCAGTAGGCCCAAGGCCCACAGACTGTAAGTGGGTTCTAGCAAACCATTACAGCCCCCAATTAAGACAGAGATGCAGCAGTCTTTAGAAGACACTCACCCGGTAGTAAATCGGATTCCATATCGATATTATAATGAAATCTGGTCTGAGGACAAAAGTGACCTACTCAAGAAAGACCTATGACGTGACAACCATGTGGCTTTCTTGTGCGGATCGATCCAGTCCCATGTCAACGACATGTACCTATATTCATGACTGACTATACAAGTACTATGGCTAGTTAAGAACTACCATACAGTCATCGAATATACAAGTCTGTGGTTCTATTCGTTCCCACGATTAGAACAGACCTGTGATAGGTTTTATGATTATCAATCAATGGATACTCTACTCATATTATAGCACAAGATATAAATGAAATAGATTAATTGCCTTTATTAATATGACACAAATAATGTATTCATACATGACTCTTAATGTATAATACAAAATACAAGAATCCAATGCCCTAAGAACTAGGGCACACCAACATATCTGGTCTCATAAGATCGTAATTTATTAAGTTCATATCTGTGGCATTACCTAGATTGACGCCTAGGAAACCATTAGTATTGACGACACTGTGGAACTTACGTGCCCTTATTTTCTGAGCTTTAGAATTAGACCGCCTCTAAACAAGGAAAACCGGCTAAGGACCTAAAAGATCTAGATACGCTAGGTTGTATTATCGAAAGAGCATAATTAAGGATTAATTGTTGAGTTAAATTCATCTTTTGTAGTTAATTGATAAAGCCATCCCCATTAGCATTCATAGGTCGGTAAACCGCCAATCGATAACACAAAACTCAAGTGCAAAGTAAGCTAGAATAGATCAAGGCTTAGATTTGCTTCCACCTCTCGACTTTAGCAGATCCGTTGCGGGTAACCTAAACCCGGTGTCAAGCTTAGATTTGCTTCCATCTCAACTTCAGCAGATCTGTTACGAGTAACCAAAACCCGGTGTCAGGCTTAGATTTGCTTCCATATCAACTTAAACAGATCCGTCGCGGGTAACCTAAACCCGGTATCAGGCTTAGCTTTGCTTCCATCTTAACTTCAGCAGATCCATCATGGGTAACCTAAACTTGATGTCAGGATTAGATTTGCTTCCACCTCTGGACTTCAGCAGATCCGTCGCGGGTAACCTAAACCCGGTGTCAGGCTTGGATTTGCTTCCACCTCTGGACTTCAGCAGATTAATCGCGGGTAACCTAAACCAGGTGTAAAGCTTAGATTTGTATCCTCCTCTCAACTGCAGCAGACCTGTCACGGGAAACCTAAACCCGGTGTGAGGCTTAGATTTGTTTCCATCTCAACTTCAACAGATCCGCCGCGGGTAACCTAAACCCGGTGTTAGGCATATATTTGCTTCCACCTCTCGACTACAGCAGATTCGGCGCGGGTAACCTAAACCCGGTG
Source organism: Euphorbia tirucalli (assembly GCA_039660915.1). Classification (NCBI taxonomy): domain Eukaryota; kingdom Viridiplantae; phylum Streptophyta; class Magnoliopsida; order Malpighiales; family Euphorbiaceae; genus Euphorbia; species Euphorbia tirucalli. The sequence goes on from CM077641.1 coordinate 57,680,470, forward strand.
TCAGGCTTAGATTTGCTTCCATATCAACTTCAACAGATCCGTCGCGGGTAACCTAAACCCCGGTATCAGGCTTAGATTTGCTTGAATCTTAACTTCAGCAGCTCCATCACAGGTAACCTAAACTTGGTGTCAGGCTTAGATTTGCTTCCACCTCTTGACTTCAGCAGATCCGTTGCGGGTAACCTGAACCCGGTGTCAGGCTTAGATTTGCTTCCACCTCTCGACTTCAGCAGATCCATCGCGGGTAACCTAAACCAGGTGTAAAGCTTAGATTTGTATCCTCCTCTCAACTGCAGCAGACCTGTCACGGGAAACCTAAACCCGGTGTGAGGCTTAGATTTGTTTCCATCTCAACTTCAACAGATCCGCCGCGGGTAACCTAAACCCGGTGTTAGGCATATATTTGCTTCCACCTCTCGACTACAGCAGATCCGGCGCGGGTAACCTAAACCCGGTGTCAGGCTTAGATTTGCTTCCATATCAACTTCAACAGATCCGTCGCGGGTAACCTAAACCCCGGTATCAGGCTTAGATTTGCTTTAATCTTAACTTCAGCAGCTCTATCACAGGTAACCTAAACTTGGTGTCAGGCTTAGATTTGCTTCCACCTCTTGACTTCAGCAGATCCGTTGCGGGTAACCTAAACCCGGTGTCAGGCTTAGATTTGCTTCCATCTCAACTTCAACAGATCCGCCGCGGGTAACCTAAACCCGGTGTTAGGCATATATTTGCTTCCACCTCTCGACTACAGCAGATCCGGCGTGGGTAACCTAAACCCGGTGTCAGGCTTAGATTTGCTTCCATATCAACTTCAACAGATCCGTCGCGGGTAACCTAAACCCCGGTATCAGGCTTAGATTTGCTTTAATCTTAACTTCAGCAGCTCCATCACAGGTAACCTAAACTTGGTGTCAGGCTTAGATTTGCTTCCACCTCTCGACTTCAGCAGATCCATCGCGGGTAACCTAAACCAGGTGTAAAGCTTAGATTTGTATCCTCCTCTCAACTGCAGCAGACCTGTCACGGGAAACCTAAACCCGGTGTGAGGCTTAGATTTGTTTCCATCTCAACTTCAACAGATCCGTCGCGGGTAACCTAAACCCCGGTATCAGGCTTAGATTTGCTTTAATCTTAACTTCAGCAGCTCCAGAACAGGTAACCTAAACTTGGTGTCAGGCTTAGATTTGCTTCCACCTCTCGACTTCAGCAGATCCATCGCGGGTAACCTAAACCCGGTGTCAGGCTTAGATTTGCTTCCATCTCAACTTCAACAGATCCGCCGCGGGTAACCTAAACCCGGTGTTAGGCATATATTTGCTTCCACCTCTCGACTACAGCAGATCCGGCGCGGGTAACCTAAACCCGGTGTCAGGCTTAGATTTGCTTCCATATCAACTTCAACAGATCCGTCGCGGGTAACCGAAACCCCGGTATCAGGCTTAGATTTGCTTTAATCTTAACTTCAGCAGCTCCATCACAGGTAACCTAAACTTGGTGTCAGGCTTAGATTTGCTTCCACCTCTCGACTTCAGCAGATCCATCGCGGGTAACCTAAACCAGGTGTAAAGCTTAGATTTGTATCCTCCTCTCAACTGCAGCAGACCTGTCACGGGAAACCTAAACCCGGTGTGAGGCTTAGATTTGTTTCCATCTCAACTTCAACAGATCCGCCGCGGGTAACCTAAACCCGGTGTCAGGCATATATTTGCTTCCACCTTTCGACTACAGCAGATCCGGCACGGGTAACCTAAACCCGGTGTCAGGCTTAGATTTGCTTCCATATCAACTTCAACAGATCCGTCGCGGGTAACCTAAACCCCGGTATCGGGCTTAGATTTGCTTCAATCTTAACTTCAGCAGCTCCATCACGGGTAACCTAAACTTGGTGTCAGGCTTAGATTTGCTTCCACCACTTGACTTCAGCAGATCCATTGCGGGTAACCTAAACCCGGTGTCAGGCTTAGATTTGCTTCCACCTCTCGACTTCAGCAGATCCATCGCGGGTAACCTAAACCAGGTGTCAAGCTTAGATTTGCATCCACCTCACAACTGCAACAGACCTGTCATGGGTAACCTAAACCCGGTGTGAGGCTTAGATTTGTTTCCAACTCAACTTCAACAGATCCATCGCAGGTACCCTAAACCCGGTGTCAGGCATATATTTGCTTCCACCTCTCGACTACAGCAGATCCGGCGCGGGTAACCTAAACCCGGTGTCAGGCTTAGATTTGCTTCCATATCAACTTCAACAGATCCGTCGCGGGTAACCTAAACCCGGTATCAAGCTTAGATTTGCTCCCATCTTAACTTCAGCAGCTCCGTCACGGGTAACCTAAACTTGGCGTCAGGCATAGATTTGCTTCCACCTCTCGACGTTAGCAGATCCATCGCGGGTAACCTAAACCCGGTGTCAGGCTAAGATTTGCTTCCACCTCTCGACTTCAGCAAATCCATCGCGGGTAACCTAAACCTGGTGTCAGGCTTAGATTTGCTTCCACTTCTCGAATTTAGTAGATCCACCGAGGGTAACCGAAACACGGTGTCAGGCTTAGATTTGCTTCCACCTGTCGACTTCAGCAGAACCGTCAGGGGTAACCTAAACCTGGTGTCAAGCTTAGATTTGCTTCCACCTGTTGACTACAGCAGACCTGTATCGGGTAACCTAAACCCGGTGTCAGGCTTAAATTTGCTTCTATGTCAACTTCAACAGATCCATCGTGGGTAACATAAACCCGGTGTCAGGCTTAGATTTGCTTCCACCTCTGGACTTCAGCAGATCCGTCGTGGGTGACCTAAACCTGGTTTCAGGCTTAGATTTGTTTCCAGCTCTCGACTTCAGCAGATCCATCACGGGTAAGCTAAACCCTGTGTCAGGCTTAGATTTGCTTCCATCTCCACGTCAGTAGATCCTTCGCGGGTAACCTAAACCCGGTGTCAAGCTCAGATTTGCTTCCACCTTTTGTCTTCAGCAGATCCATCACGGGTAACCTAAACCTGGTGTCAGTCTTAGATTTTCTTCCATCTCAACTTCAGTAGATCCGTCGCGGGTAACCTAAACCCGGTGTCAGGCTTAGATTTGCTTCCACCTCTCAACTTCAGCAGATCCGTCGCAGGTAACCTAAACCCGGTGTCAGGCTTAGATTTGTTTCCATCTAAACTTCAGCACATCCGTCGCGGGTAACCTAAACCCGGTGTCAAGCTTAGATTTGCTTCCACCTCTTGACTTCAGCAGATCCGTCGCGGGTAACCTAAACCCGATGTCAGGCATAGATTTGCTTCCATCTCAACTTCAACCGATCCGTTGCGGGTAACCTAAACTCAATGTCAGGCATAGATTTGCTTTCACCTCTAGACTTCAGTAGATATGTCGCGGGTAACCAAAACCCGGTGTCAGGCTTAGATTTTCTTCTACCTCTCGACTTCAACAGATCCGTCGTGGGTAACCTAAACCTGGTGTCAGGCTTAGATTTGCTTCCATCTGAACTTCAGCAGATCCGTCCTAGGTAACCTAAACCCAGTGTCAGGCTTAGATTTGCTTCCACCTCCCGACATTAGTAGATCCGTCGCGGGTAACCTAAACCCGGTGTCAAGCTTAGATTTGCTTCCATCTCAACTTCAGCAGATCCGTTACGGGTAACCAAAACCCTGTTTCAGGCTTAGATTTGCTTCCATTTCAACTTTAACAAATCCGTCGCGGGTAACCTAAACCCGGTGTCAGGCTTAGATTTGCTTCCATCTTAACTTCAGCAGATCCATCATGGGTAACCCAAACTTGATGTCAAGCTTAGATTTGCTTCCACCTCTTGACTTCAGCTGATCCGTCGTGGGTAACCTAAACCCAGTGTCAGGCTTAGATTTGCTTCCAACTCTCGACTTCAGCAGATCCATCGCGGGTAACCAAAACCAGGTGTCAAGCTTAGATTTGCATCCGCCTCTCAACTGCAGCAGACCTGTCACGGGAAACCTAAACCCGGTGTGAGGCTTAGATTTGTTTCCATCTCAACTTCAACAGATCCATCCCCGGGTAACCTAAACCCGGTGTCAGGCATATATTTGCTTCCACCTCTCGGCTACAGCAGATCCGGCGCGGGTAACCTAAACCCGGTGTCAGGCTTAGATTTGCTTCCATCTCCACTTCAACAAATCCGTCGCGGGTAACCTAAACCCAGTGTCAGGCTTAGATTTACTTCAATCTCAACTTCAAAAGATCCGTCGCTGGTAACCTAAACCCGGTGTCAGGCTTAGATTTGCTTCCACCTCTCGACTTTAGCAGATCCCTCATGGGTAACCTAAACCCAGTGTCAGGCTTAGATTTGTTTCCAACTCTATTTTAGCAGATCCGTCGCGGGTAACCTAAACCTGGTGTCAGGCTTAGATTTGCTTCCACCTCTCGACTTCAGCAGATCCATCGCGGGTAACCTAAACCAGGTGTAAAGCTTAGATTTGTATCCTCCTCTCAACTGCAGCAGACCTGTCACAGGTAACCTAAACCCGGTATCAGGCTTAGAATTGCTTCCATCTTAACTTCAGCAGCTCCGTCACCGGTAACCTAAACTTGGTGTCAGGCTTAGATTTGTTTCCAACTCTTGACTTCAGCAGATCCGTCGCGGGTAACGTAAACCTGGTTTCAAGCTTAGATTTGCTTCCAGCTCTCGACTTCAGCAGATCCATCGCGGGTAACCTAAACCCTGTGCCAGGCATAGATTTGCTTCCATCTCCACTTCAGCAGATCCTTCGAGGGTAACCTAAACCCGGTATCAGGCTTAGATTTGCTTCCATCTCAACTTCAGCAGATCCGTCGCGAGTAACCTAAACCCAGTGTCAGGCTTAGATTTGCTTCCACCTCTCGACTTTAGCAGATCTGCCGGGGTAACCGAAACGCGGTGTCAGGCTTAGATTTGCTTCCACCGGTCGACTTCAGCAGAACCGTCACGGCTAACCTACACCCGGTGTCAAGCTTAGATTTACTTCCACCTCTCGACTTCAGCAGATCAGTCGCGGGTAACCTAAACCCGATGTCAGGCATAGATTTGCTTCCATCTCAACTTCAACCGATCCATTGCGGGTAACCTAAACTCAATGTCAGGCATAGATTTGCTTCCACCTCTGGACTTCAGTAGATATGTCGCGGGTAACCAAAACCCAGTGTCAGGCTTAGATTTGCTTCTACCTCTCGACTTCAACAGATCCGTCGTGGGTAACCTAAACCTGGTGTCAGGCTTAGATTTGCTTCCATCTGAACTTCAGCAGATCCGTCCCAGGTAACCTAAACCCAGTGTCAGGCTTAGATTTGCTTCCACCTCTCGACTTTAGCAGATCCGTCGTGGGTAACCTAAACCTGGTGTCAAGCTTAGATTTGCTTCCATCTCAACTTCAGCAGATTCGGTGCGGGTAACCAAAACTCGGTGTCAGGCTTAGATTTGCTTCCATATCAACTTAAACAGATCCGTCGCGGGTAACCTAAACCCGGAATCAGGCTTAGGTTTGCTTCCATCTTAACTTCAGCAGATCCATCATGGGTAACCTAAACTTGGTGTCAGGCTTAGATTTTCTTCCGCCTCTCGACTTCAGCAGATCCTGCGCGGGTAAACTAAACACGGTGTCAGGCTTAGATTTACTTCCATCTCCACTTCAGCAGATCCATCGCGGTTAACCTAAACCCAGTGTCAAGCTTAGATTTAGTTCAATCTCAACTTCAACAGATCAGTCACTGGTAACCTAAACCCGGTGTCAGCCTTAGATTTGCTTTTATCTCTTGACTTTAGCAGATCCATCACAGGTAACCTAAACCCAGTGTCAGGCTTAGATTTGTTTCCAACTCTATTTCAGCAGATCCGTCGCGGGTAACCTAAACCCGGTGTCAGGCATATATTTCCTTCCACCTCTCGACTACAGCAGATCCGGCGTGGGTAACCTAAACCCGGTGTCAGGCTTAGATTTGCTTCCATATCAACTTCAACAGATCCATCACGGGTAACCTGAACCCGGTATCAGGCTTAGATTTGCTTCCATCTTAACTTCAGCAGCTCTGTCATGGGTAACCTAAACTTGGTGTCAGGTTTAGATTTGCTTCCACCTCTGGACTTCAGCAGATCCGTAGTGGGTAACCTAAACCCGGTGTCAGGCTTAGATTTGCTCCATCTCTCGACTTTAGTAGATCCATCACAGGTATCCTAAACCCAGTGTGAGGCTTAGATTTGTTTCCAACTCTATTTCAGTAGATCCGTCGCGGGTAACCTAAACCCGGTGTCAGGCATATATTTGTTTCCACCTCTCGACTACAGCAGATCCAGCACGAGTAACCTAAACCCGGTGTCAGGCTTAGATTTGCTTCCATATCAACTTCAACAGATCTGTCGCGGGTAACCTAAACCCGGTATCAGGCTTAGATTTACTTCCATCTCAACTTCAGCAGATCCGTCACGGGTAACCAAAACTTGGTGTCAGGCTTAGATTTGCTTCCACCTCTTGACTTCAGCAGATCCGTCGCGGGTAACCTAAACCCGGTGTCAGGCTTAGATTTGCTTCCACCTCTCGACTTCAGCAGATCCATCGTGGGTAAACTAAACTAGGTGTCAAGCTTAGATTTGTATCCTCCTCTCAACTGCTGCAGACCTGTCACGGGAAACCTAAACCCGGTGTGGGGCTTAGATTTGTTTCCATCTCAACTTCATCAGATCCGTCGCGGGTAACCTAAACCCGGTGTCAGGCATATATTTGCCTCCCCCTCTCGACTACAGCAGATCCGACGCGGGTAACCTAAACCCGGTGTCAGGCTTAGATTTGCTTCCGTATCAACTTTAACAGATCCGTCACGGGGTAACCTGAACCTGGTATCAGGCTTAGATTTGCTTCCATCTTAACTTCAGCAGCTCCGTCACGGGTAACCTAAACTTGGTGTCAGGCTTAGATTTGCTTCCACCTCTGGACTTCAGCAAATCCGTTGTGGGTAACCTAAACCCGGTGTCAGGCTTAGATTTGCTTCCACCTCTCCACTTCAGCAGATCCATCGCGGGTAACCTAAACCAGGTGTCACGCTTAGATTTGCATCCGCCTCTCTACTGCAGCAGACCTTTCACGGGTAACCTAAACCCGGTGTGAGGCTTGGATTTGTTTCCATCTCAACTTCAACAGATTCGTCGTGGGTAATATAAACCCGGTGTAAGGCTTAGATTTGTTTCCACCTCTTGACTTCAGCAGATCTGTCACGGGTAACGTAAACCTGTTTTCAAGCTTAGATTTGCTTCCAGCTCTCGACTTCAGCAGATCCATCGCGGGTTACCTAAACCTTGTGTCAGTCATAGATTTGCTTCCATCTCCACTTCAGCAGATCCTTCGCAGGTAATCTAAACCCGATGTCAGTTTTAGATTTGCTTCCACCTCTCGACGTTAGCAGATCCATCACGGGTAACCTAAACCCGGTGTCAGGCTTAGATTTGCTTCCATCTCAACCTCAGCAGATCCGTCGCGAGTAACCTAAACCCAGTGTCAGGCTTAGATTTGCTTCCACCTCTCGACTTTAGCAGATCCGCCAAGGGTAACCGAAACATGGTGTCATGCTTAGATTTGCTTCCACCTGTCGACTTCAGCAGAACCGTCACTGGTAACCTATACCTGGTGTCAGGCTTAGATTTGCTTCCACCTCTCGACTTCACCAGATCCGTCGTGGGTAACCTAAACCCGGTGTGAGGCTTGGATTTGCTTCCATCTTAACTTCAGCAGTTCCATCACGGGCAACCAAATCCCAGTGTAAGGCTTAGATTTGCTTCCACCTCTAGACTTTAGCAGATCCGTCATAGGTAACCTAAACCCTGTGTCCGGCTTAGATTTGCTTCCATCTCCACATCAGTAGATCCTTCGCCGGTAACCTAAACCCGGTATCAGGCTTAGTTTTGCTTCCACCTCTCGACTTTAGCAGATCCGTCACAGGTAACCTAAACCCTGTGTCTGGCTTATATTTGCTTCCACCTCTCGACTACAGCAGATCCGGTGCGGGTAACCTAAACCCGGTGTCAGGCTTAGATTTGCTTCCATCTCAACTTCAGCAGATCCATCGCGAGTAACTTAAACCCAGTGTCAGGCTTAAATTTGCTTCCACCTCTCGACTTCAGCGTATCCATCGAGGGTAACATAAGCCCGGTGTCAGGCATACATTTGCTTCCACCTTTTGACTTCAGCAGATCCGTCGCGGGTAACCTGAACCTGGTGTCAGGCTTAGATTTGCTTCCACCTCTCGACTTTACCAGATCCGTCGCGGGTAACCTAAACCCGGTCTCAGGCTTAGATTTGCTTCCATCTTAACTTCAGCAGTTCCAACACGGGCAACCAAATCCCAGTGTAAGGCTTAGATTTGCTTCCACCTCTAGACTACAGTAGATCGAACGCGGGTAACCTAAACCCAGTGTCAGGCTTAGATTTGCTTCCATCTTAACTTCAGCAGATCCGTCGCGGGTAACCTAATCCCGGTGTCAAGCTTAGATTTGCTTCCACCTCTCAACTACAGCAGACCTGTAACGGGTAACCTAAACCCGGTGTCAGGCTTAGATTTGCTTCCATCTCAATATCAGCATATGCATCGTGGGTAACCTAAACCCTGTGTCAGGCTTATATTTGCTTCCACCTCTCGACTACAGCAGATCCGGCGCGGGTAACCTAAACCCGGTGTCACGCTTAGATTTGCTTCCATATCAACTTCAACAGATCCGTCGCGGGTAACCTAAACCCGGTGTCAGGCTTAGATTTGTTTCCATCTAAACTTCAGCACATCCATCGTGGGTAACCTAAACCCGGTGTCAGGCTTAGATTTGCTTCCACCTCTCGACTTCAGTAGATCAGTCACGGGTAACCAAAACCCGGCGTCAGGCTAAGATTTACTTTAATATCAACTTCAACAGATTCATCGCGAGTAACCAAAACTCAGTGTCTGGCTTAGATTTGCTTCCACCTCTTGACTTCAGCAGATCATTCGCGGGTGACCAAAACCCGGTGTCAGGCTTAGATTTGTTTCCACCTCTCGACTTCAGCAGATCCATCGCGGGTAACCTAAACCCGATGTCAAGCTTAGATTTTCTTCCATCTCAACCTCAGCAGATCCGTCGCGGGTAACCTAAACCCAGGGTCAGGCTTAGATTTTCTTCCACCTCTCGACTTCAGTAGATCCGTCGCAGGTAACCTAAACCAGGTGTCAGACTTAGATTTGTTTCCATCTAAACTTCAGTAGATCCGTCATGGGTAACCTAAACTTGGTGTCAGGCTTAGATTTGCTTCCACCTCCCGACTTCAGCAGATCCTTCGCGGGTAAACTAAACACGGTGTCAGGCTTAGATTTACTTCCATCTCCACATCAGCAGATCCGTCGCGGGTAACCTAAACCCAGTGTAAGGGTTAGATTTACTTCAATCTCAACTTCAACAGATCCGTCGCGGGTAACCGAAACCCGGTGTCAGGCTTAGATTTGCTTCCACCTCTCGACTTTAGCAGATCCGTCATGGGTGCCCTAAACCCAGTGTCAGGCTTAGATTTGTTTCCATCTCTATTGCAGCAGATCCGTCGCGGGTAACCTAAACCCGGTGTCAGGCATATATTTGCTTCCACCTCTCGACTACAGCAGATCCGGCGCGGGTAACCTAAACCCGATGTCAGGCTTAGATTTGCTTCCATATCAACTTCAACAGATCCGTCGTGGGTAACCTAAACCCGGTATCAGGCTTAGATTTGCTTCCATCTTAACTTCAGTAGATCCGTCAGGGGTAACCTAAACTTGGTGTCAGGCTTAGATTTGCTTCCACCTCTTGACTTCAGCAGATCCATCGCGGGTAACCTAAACCCGAAGTCAGGCTTAGATTTGCTTCCACCTTTCGACTTCAGCAGATCCATCGCGGGTAACCTAAACCCGGCGTCAGGCTTAGATTTGTTTCCATCTCTACTTTAGCAGATCCGTCACGGGTAACCTAAACCCCGGTGTCAGGCTTAGATTTGCTTCCACCTCTCGACTTCAGCAGATCCGTCGCGGGTAACCTAAACCCCGTGTCAGGCTTAAATTTGCTTCCATCTCAACATCAGCAGATCCATCGTGGGTAACCTAAACCCTGTGTCAGGCTTATATTTGCTTCCACCTCTCGACTACAGCAGATCCGGCACGGCTGACCAAAACCCGGTGTCAGGCTTAGATTTGCTTCTATCGCAACTTCAGCAGATCCATCGCGAGTAACCTAAACCCAATGTCAGGCTTAATTCTGCTTCCACCTCTCGACTTCAGCGGATCCATCGAGGGTAACATAAGCCCGGTGTCAGGCATAGATTTGCTTCCACCTTTCGACTTCAGCAGATCCGTCGCGGGTAACCTAAACATGGTGTCAGGCGTAGATTTGCTTCCACCTCTCGACTTCACTGGATCCGTCGTGGGTAACCTAAACCTGGTGTCAGGCTTAGATTTGCTTCCATCTCAACTTCAGCAGATCCGTAGCGGGTGACCTAAACCTTGTGTCATGCTTAGATTTGCTTCCAGCTCTCGACTTCAGAAGATCCATCGCGGGTAACCTAAACCTGGTGTCAGGCTTAGATTTGCTTCCACCTCTCGACTTTAGCCGATCCATCACGGGTAACCTAAACCCTGGTGTCAGGCTTAGATTTGTTTCCATCTCTATTTCAGCAAATCCGTCGCAGGTAACCTAAACCTGGTGTCTGCAATATGTTTCCTTCCCCCTCTCGACTACAGCAGATCCGGCGCGGGTAACCTAAACCCGGTGTCAGGCTTAGATTTGCTTCCATATCAACTTCAACAGATCCGTCGCGGGTAACCTAAACCCGGTATCAGGCTTAGATTTGCTTCCATCTTAACTTCAGCAGATCCGTCACGGGTAACCTAAACTTGGTGTCAGGCTTATATTTGCTTCGACCTCTGGACTTCAGCAGATCCGTCGCGGGTAACCTAAACCCGGTGTCAGGCTTAAATTTGCTTCCACCTCTCGACTTCAGCAGATCCATCGTGCGTAACCTAAACCAGGTGTCAAGCTTCGATTTGTGTCCTCCTCTCAACTGCAACAGACCTGTCACGGGAAACCTAAACCCGGTGTGAGGCTTAGATTTGTTTCCATCTCAACTTCATCAGATCCGTCGCGGGTAACCTAAACCCGGTGTCAGGAATATATTTGCCTCCACCTCTCGACTACAGTAGATCCAGCGCGGGTAACCTAAACCCGGTGTCAGGCTTAGATTTGCTTCCATATCAACTTCAACAGATCCGTCACGGGTAACCAGAACCCGGTATCAGGCTTAGATTTGCTTCCATCTTAACTTAAGTAGCTCCGTCACGGGTAACCTAAACTTGGTGTCAGGCTTAGATTTGCTTCCACCTCTGGACTTTAGCAGATCCGTAGTGGATAACCTAAACCCGGTGTCAGGCTTAGATTTGCTTCCACCTCTCCACTTCAGCAGATCCATAGCGGGTAACCTAAACCAGGTGTCAAGCTTAGATTTGCATCCGCCTCTCTACTGCAGCAGACCTTTCATGGGTAACCTAAACCCGGTGTGAGGCTTAGATTTGTTTCCATCTCAACTTCAATAGATTCATCGTGGGTAATATAAACCCGGTGTAAGGCTTAGATTTGTTTCCACCTCTTGACTTCAGTAGATCTGTCACGGGTAACGTAAACCTGGTTTCAAGCTTAGATTTGCTTCCAGCTCTCGACTTTAGCAGATCCATCGCGGGTTACCTAAACCTTGTGTCAGGCATAGATTTGCTTCCATCTCCACTTCAGCAGATCCTTCGCGGGTAATCTAAACTCGGTGTCAGGATTAGATTTGCTTCCACCTCTCGACGTTAGCAGATCCATCACGGGTAACCTAAACCCGGTGTCAGGCTTAGATTTGCTTCCATCTTAACTTCAGTAGATCCGTCGCGAGTAACCTAAACCCAGTGTCAGGCTTAGATTTGCTTCTATCTTAACTTCAGCAGTTCCATCACGGGCAACCAAATCCTAGTGTAAGGCTTAGATTTGCTTCCACCTCTAGACTACAGCAGATCAAACGTGGGTAACCTAAACCCGGTGTCAAGCTTAGATTTGCTTCCACCTCTCAACTACAGCAGACCTGTAACGGGTAACCTAAACCCGGTGTCAGGCTTAGATTTGCTTCCATGTCAACTTCAACAGATCCATCGCGAGTAACATAAACCCGGTGTCAAGCTTAGATTTGCTTCCACCTCTGGACTTCAGCAGATCCGTCGCGGGTAACCTAAACGTGGTTTCAGGCTTAGATTTGCTTCCAGCTCTCGACTGCAGCAGATCCATCGCGGGTAAGCTAAACCTTGTGTCAGGCTTAGATTTGAATTTTCCATCTCCACGTCAGTAAATCCTTCGCGGGTAACCTAAACCCGGTATCAGGCTTAGATTTGCTTCCACCTCTGGACTTCAGCAGATCCGTCGCGGGTAACCTAAACCCAGTGTCAGGCTTAGATTTGCTTCCACCTCTCGACTTCATCAGATCCGTCACGGGTAACCTAAACCCTGTGTCAGGCTTAGATTTGCTACCATCATAACATCAGCAGATCCATCGTGGGTAACCTAAACCCTGTGTCAGGCTTATATTTGCTTCCACCTCTCGACTACAGCAGATCCTGCGCGGGTAACCTAAACCCGGTGTCAGGCTTAGATTTGCTTCCATCTTAACTTCAGCAGATCCATCGCGAATAACTTAAACCCAGTGTCAGGCTTAAATTTGCTTCCACCTCTCGACTTCAGCGGATCCATCGAGGGTAACATAAGCCCGGTGTCAGGCATACATTTGCTTCCACCTTTTGACTTCAGCAGAACCGTCACGGGTAACCTAAACCTGGTGTCAGGCTTAGATTTGCTTCCACCTCTCGACTTCAGTAGATCCGTCGCGGGTAACCTAAACCCGGTGTCAGGCTTAGATTTGCTTCTATCTTAACTTCAGCAGTTCCATCACGGGCAACCAAATCCCAGTGTAAGGCTTAGATTTGCTTCCACCTCTAGACTACAGCAGATCGAACGCGGGTAACCTAAACCCAGTCTCAGGCTTAGATTTGCTTACATCTTAACTTCAGCAGATCCGTCGCGGGTAACCTAAACCAGGTGTCAAGCTTAGATTTGCTTCCACCTCTCAACTACAGCAGACTTGTAACGGGTAACCTAAACCCGGTGTCAGGCTTAGATTTGCTTCCATCTCAACTTCAACAGATCCATCGCGGTTAACATAAACCCGGTGTCAGGCTTAGATTTGCTTCCACCTCTGGAGTTCAGCAGATCCGTCGCGGGTAACCTAAACCTGGTTTCAGGCTTAGATTTGCTTCCAGCTCTCGACTTCAGCAGATCCATCGCGGGTAACCTAAACCCTATGTCAGGCTTAGATTTGCTTCCATCTCCACGTCAGCAGATCCTTCGCGGGTAGCCTAAACCCTGTGTCAGGCTTAGATTTGCTTCCACCTCTCAACTTCAGTAGATCCATTGCGAGAAACCTAAACCCGGTGTCAGGCTTAGATTTGTTTCCATCTAAACTTCAGCACATCCATCGTGGGTAACCTAAACCCGGTGTCAGGCTTAAATTTGCTTCCACCTCTCGACTTCAATAGATCAGTCGCGGGTAACCAAAACCTGGCGTCAGGCTTAGATTTGCTTCAATATCAACTTCAACAGATCCATCGCGAGTAAACAAAACTCAGTGTCTGGCTTAGATTTGCTTCGACCTCTTGACTTCAGCAGATCAGTCGCGGGTGACCAAAACCCGGTGTTAGGCTTAGATTTGCTTCCACCTCTCGACTTCAGCAGATCCATCGCGGGTAACCTAAACCCGATGTTAAGCTTAGATTTTCTTCCATCTCAACTTCAGCAGATCCGTCGCGGGTAACCTAAACCCGGTGTCAGGCTTAGATTTTCTTCCACCTCTCGACTTCAGCAGATCCATCGCAGGTAACCTAAACTCGGTGTCAGGCTTAGATTTGTTTCCATCTAAACTTTAGCACATCCGTCGCGGGTAACCGAAACCCGGTGTCAAGCTTAGATTTGCTTCCACCTCTCGACTTCAGCAGATCTGTCGCGGGTAACCTAAACCCGATGTCAGGCTTAGATTTGCTTCCATCTCAACTTCAACCGATTCGTTGCGGGTAAACTAAACTTAGTGTCAGGCATAGATTTGCTTCCACCTCTGGACTTCAGTAGATATGTCGCGGCTAACCAAAACCCGGTGTTAGGCTTAGATTTGCTTCTACCTCTCGACTTCAACAGATCCATCGTGGGTAATCTAAACCTGGTGTCAGGCTTAGATTTGCTTCCATCTGAACTTCAGCAGATCCGTCCAAGGTAACCTAAACCCAGTGTCAGGCTTAGATTTGCTTCCACTTCTCGACTTTAGCAGATCCGTCGCAGGTAACCTAAACCCGGTGTCAAGCTTAGATTTGCTTCCATATGAACTTAAACAGATCCGTCGCGGGTAACGTAAACCCAGTATCAGGCTTAGATTTGCTTCCATCTTAACTTCAACAGATCCGTCATGGGTAACCTAAACTTGGCGCCAGTCTTAGATTTGCATCCACCTCTCGACTTCAGCAGATCCTTCGCGGGTAAACTAAACACGGTGTCAGGCTTAGATTTACTCCCATCTCCACTTCAGCAGATCCGTCGCGGGTAACCGAAACCTGGTGTCAGGATTAGATTTGCTTCCACCTCTCGACTTTAGCAGAACCATCACGGGTAACCTAAACCCAGTGTCAGGCTTAGATTTGTTTCCATCTCTATTTCAGCAGATCCGTCGTGGGTAACCTAAACCCGGTGTCAGACATATATTTGCTTTCACCTCTCGACTACAGTAGATCCGGCGCGGGTAACCTAAACCCGATGTCAGGCTTAGATTTGCTTCCATATCAACTTCAACAGATCTGTCGTGGGTAACCTAAACCCGGTATCAGGCTTAGATTTGCTTCCATCTTAACTTCTGTAGATCCGTCACGGGAAACCTAAACTTGGTGTCAGGCTTAGATTTGCTTCCACCTCTTGACTTCAGCAGATCCGTCGCGGGTAAACTAAACCCGGTGTCAGGCTTAGATTTGCTTCCACCTCTCGACTTCAGCAGATCCATCACGGGTAACCTAAACCCGGCGTCAGGCTTAGATTTGTTTCCATCTCTACTTCAGCAGATCCGTCGCGGGTAACCTAAACCCGATGTCAGGCTTAGATTTGCTTCCACCTCTCGACTTCAGCAGATCCATCGCGGGTAACCAAAACCCGGTGTCAGGCTTAGATTTGCTTCCATCTCAATATCAGCAGATCCATCGTGGGTAACCTAAACCCTGTGTCAGGCTTATATTTGCTTCCACCTCTCGACTACAGCAGATCCGGCGCGGGTAACCTAAACCCAGTGTCAGGCTTAGATTTGCTTCCATATCAACTTCAACAGATCCGTCGCGGGTAACCGAAACCCGGTATCAGGCTTAGATTCGCTTCCATTTCAACTTCAGCAGATCCGTAGCTGGTAACCTAAACCCGGTGTCAAGCTTAGATTTGCTTCCACCTCTCGACTTCAGCAGATCCGTCGCGGGTAACCTAAACCCGATGTCTGGCTTAGATTTGCTTCCATCAAAACCTCAACCGATCCGTTGCGGGTAACCTAAACTCAGTGTTAGGCATAGATTTGCTTCCACCTCTGGACTTCAGTAGATATGTCGCGGCTAACCAAAACCCGGTGTTAGGCTTAGATTTGCTTCTACCTCTCGACTTCAACAGATCCGTCGTGGGTAACCTAATCCTGGTGTCAGGCTTAGATTTGCTTCCATCTGAACTTCAGCAGATCCGTCCAAGGTAACCTAAACCCACTGTCAGGCTTAGATTTGCTTCCACCTCTCGACTTTAGCAGATCCGTCGCGGGTAACCTAAACCCGGTGTCAAGCTTAGATTTGCTTCCTTATCAACTTAAACAGATCCGTCGCGGGTAACGTAAACCTAGTATCAAGCTTAGATTTGCTTCCATCTTAACTTCAGCTGATCCGTCATGGGTAACCTAAACTTGGTGTCAGGCTTAGATTTGCTTCCACCTCTCGACTTCAGCAGATCCTTCGCGGGTAAACTAAACACGGTGTCAGGCTTAGATTTACTTTCATCTCCACTTTAGCAGATCCGTCGCGGGTAACCGAAACCCGGTGTCAGCCTTAGATTTGCTTCCACCTCTCGACTTTAGCAGAACCATCACGGGTAACCTAAACCCAGTGTCAGGCATAGATTTGTTTCCATCTCTATTTCAGCAGATCAGTCGCGGGTAACCTAAATCCGGTGTCAGGCATATATTTGCTTCCACCTCTCGACTATAGTAGATCCGGCGCGGGTAACCTAAACCTGATGTCAGGCTTAGATTTGCTTCCATATCAACTTCAACAGATCCGTCGTGGGTAACCTAATCCCGGTATCAGGCTTAGATTTGCTTCCATCTTAACTTCAGTAGATCCGTCACCCGAAACCTAAACTTGGTTTCAGGCTTAGATTTGCTTCCAGTTCTCGACTTCAGCAGATCCATCGCGGGTAAGCTAAACCTTATGTCAGGCATAGATTTGCTTCCATCTCCACGTCATAGATCCTTCGCGGGTAACCTAAACCCGGTATCAGGCTTAGATTTGCCCCCACCTCTCGACTTCAGCAGATCCGTCGCGGGTAACCTACACCCTGTGTCAGGCTTAGATTTGCTTCCATCATAACATCAGCAGATCCATCGTGGGTAACCTAAACCCTGTGTCAGGCTTATATTTACTTCCACCTCTCGACTTCAGCAGATCCGTCGCGGGTAACCTAAACCCGGTATCAGGCTTAGATTTGCCTCCATCTCAACATCAGCAGATCCATTGTGGGTAACCTAAACCCTGCGTCAGGCTTATATTTGCTTCCACCTCTCGACTTCAGCGGATCCAGCGAGGGTAACATAAGCCCGGTGTCAGGCATAGATTTGCTTCCACCTTTCGACTTCAGCAGATCCATCGCGGGTAACCTAAGCCCGGTGTCAGGCATAGATTTGCTTCCACCTTTCCACTTCAGCAGATCCGTCGTGGGTAACCTAAACCTGGTGTCAGGCTTAGATTTGCTTCCACCTCTCGACTTCACCAGATCTGTCATGGGTAACCTAAACCTGGTGTCAGGCTTAGATTTGCTTCCATTTCAACTTCAGCAGATCCGTAGCGGGTAACCTAAAACCTGTGTCAGGCTTAGATTTGCTTCCACCTCTCGAATTCAGCAGATCCAACGCGGGTAACCTAAACCCGGCGGCAGGCTTAGATTTGTTTCCATCTCTGATTCAGCAGATCCGTCGCGGGCAACCTAAACCCGGTGTCACGCTTAGATTTGCTTCCACTTCTCGACTTCAGCAGATCCGTCACGGGCAACCTAAACCCGTAGGGGTGAGCATGGACCGGTTCGGTTCAAAAACCAATCCGAACCGAAAAAAACCGATCCAAAAAACACTGTATTTTATAAACCAATCCGATCCAAACTAAATTTTGGTTCGGTTCAGTCCAAACCGAACTAGTTCGGTTCGGTTCGGTTTGGACTAGCTCGAACCAAAAACATCAACTTTTTCTTTTAAAAAAATCAAAATAAAATTTTTTATAAGTAGTTTGTTTAAAAAAAAAAAGGAAATTCAAAAAAATTAACTTAAAAAAATAGTAATACTAAATAATACTATTAAATCACAATAAAATACTAAAATTCTCTTCCTTTTTTTTTTCAACTCCTAAGTTTTAACAACTATAAATTAGCATAAAAAAATCACAATATAAAACTATAAAAGAATATAATGTCGAAAATTCTCTACAATTAGTATATATTAATTTTATAATTAATTTTAATATTTTACAAATTATTCGGTTTTTCGGTTTTATCGGTTTTGAACCGAACCAAACCGAACCGAACCGAAGTCCAAACTTCTTCCTAACTTAAAACCAAACCGAACCAAACTATGAAATGGATCGGTTTGGTTCGGTTCGGTTCGGTTTGGATTTTCGGTTTTTGGACATTGGTTTGGTTTTGCTCACCACTATAAACCCGATGTCAGGCTTAGATTTGCTTCCATCTCAACATCAGCAGATCCATCATGGCTAACCTAAACCCTGTGTCAGGCTCATATTTGCTTCCACCTCTCGACTACAGCAGATCCGGCGCTGGTAACCTAAACCCGATGTCAGGCTTAGATTTGCTTCCATCTCAACATCAGCAGATCCATCGTGGCTAACCTAAACCCTGTGTCAGGCTCATATTTGCTTCCACCTCTCGACTACAGCAGATCCGGCGCTGGTAACCTAAACCCGGTGTCAGTCTTAAATTTGCTTCCATCTCAACTTCAGCAGATCCATCGCGAGCAACCTAAACCCAGTGTCAGGCTTAAATTTGCTTCAACCTCTCGACTTCAGCGGATCCATCGAGGGTAACATAAGCCCGGTGTCAGGCATAGATTAGCTTCCACCTTTCTACTTCAACAGATCCGTCGCGGGTAAACTAAACCCGGTGTCAGGCTTAGATTTGCTTCCACCTCTCGACTTCAGCAGATCCATCGTGGGTAACCTAAACCCGGCGTCAGGCTTAGATTTGTTTCCATCTCTACTTCAGCAGATCCGTCACGGGTAACCTAAACCTGGTGTCAGGCTTAGATTTGCTTCCACCTCTCGACTTCAGCAGATCCATCGTGGGTAACCTAAACCCGGTGTCAGGCTTAGATTTGCTTCCATCTCAGTATCAGCAGATCCATCGTGGGTAACCTAAACCCTGTGTCAGTCTTATATTTGCTTCCACCTCTGGACTACAGCAGATCCGGCGTGGGTAACCTAAACCCAGTGTCAGGCTTAGATTTGTTTCCATCTAAACTTCAGCAGATCCATCGCGAGTAACCGAAACCCAGTGTGAGGCTTAAATTTGCTTCCACCTCTCGACTTCAGCGGATCCATCGAGGGTAACACAAGCCCGGTGTCAGGCATAGGTTTGCTTCCACCTTTCGACTTCAGCAGATCCGTCGCGGGTAACCTAAACATGGTGTCAGGCGTAGATTAGCTTCCACCTCTCGACTTCACCAGATCCGTCGTGGGTAACCTAAACCTAGTGTCAGGCTTAGATTTGCTTCCATCTCAACTTCAGAAGATCCATAGCGGGTAACCTAAACCCTGTGCCAGGCTTAGATTTGCTTCCAGCTCTCGACTTCAGTAGATCCGTCGCGGGTAACCTAAACCTGGTGTCAGGCTTATATTTGCTTCCACCTCTCGACTTTAGTGGATCCATCACGGGTAACCTAAACCCAGTGTCAGGCTTAGATTTGTTTCCATCTCTATTTCAGCAAATCCATCGCGGGTAACGTAAACCCGGTGTCAGGCATATATTTGCTTCCACCTCTCGACTACAACAGATCCAGTGCGGGTAACCTAAACCCGGTGTCAAGCTTAGATTTGCTTCCACATCAACAGATCCGTTGCGGGTAACCGAAACTCGGTATCAGGCTCAGATTTGCTTCCATCTTAACTTCAGCAGATCCGCCACGGGTAACCTAAACTTGGTGTCAGGCTTAGATTTGCTTCCACCTCTTGACTTCAGCAGATCCTTCGCGGGTAAACTAAACCCGGTGTCAGGCTTAGATTTGCTTCCACCTCTCGACTTCAACAGATCCATCGCGGGTAACCTAAACCCGGCGTCAGGCTTAGATTTGTTTCCATCTCTACTTCAGCAGATCCGTCGCGGGTAACCTAAACCTAGTGTCAGGCTTTGATTTGCTTCCACCTCTCGACTTCAGCAGATCCATCGCGGGTAACCTAAACCCGGCGTCAGGCTTAGATTTGTTTCCATCTCTACTTCAGCAGATCCGTCGCGGGTAGCCTAAACCCGGTGTCAGGCTTAGATTTGCTTCCACCTCTCGACTTCAACAGATCCATCGCGGGTAACCTAAACCCGGTGTCAGGCTTAGATTTGCTTCCATCTCAATATCAGCAGATCCATCGTGGGTAACCTAAACCCTGTGTCAGGCTTATATTTGCTTCCACCTTTCGACTACAGCAGATCCGGCGCGGGTAACCTAAATCCAGTGTCAGGCTTAGATTTGCTTCCGTATCAACTTCAACAGATCCGTCGCGGGTAACCGAAACCCGGTATCAAGCTTAGATTTGCTTCCATTTCAACTTCAGCAGATCCGTAGCGGGTAACCTAAACCCGGTGTCAAGCTTAGATTTGCTTCCACCTCTCGACTTCAGCAAATCCGTCGCGGGTAACCTAAACCCGATGTCTGGCTTAGATTTGCTTCCATCTCAACTTCAACCGATCCGTTGCGGGTAACCTAATCTAAGTGTTAGGCATAGATTTGATTCCCCCTCTGGACTTCAGTAGATATGTCGCGGCTAACCAAAACCCGGTGTTAGGCTTAGATTTGCTTCTGCCTCTCGACTTCAACAGATCCGTCATGGGTAACCTAATCCTGGTGTTAGGCTTAGATTTGCTTCTGCCTCTCGACTTCAACAGATCCGTCGTGGGTAACCTAATCCTGGTGTTAGGCTTAGATTTGCTTGCATCTGAACTTCAGCAGATCCGTCCAAGGTAACCTAAACCCACCATCAGGCTTAGATTTGCTTCCACCACTCGACTTTAGCAGATCCATCGTGGGTAACCTAAACCCGGTGTCAAGCTTAGATTTGCTTCCTTATCAACTTAAACAGATCCGTCGCGGGTAACATAAACCCAGTATCAGGCTTAGATTTGCTTCCATCTTAACTTCAGCAGATCCGTCATGGGTAACCTAAACTTGGTGTCAGGCTTAGATTTGCTTCCACCTCTCGACTTCAGCAGATCCTTCGCGGGTAAACTAAACACGGTGTCAGGATTAGATTTACTTCCATCTCCACTTCGGCAGATCCGTCGCGGGTAACCGAAACCCGGTGTCAGCCTTAGATTTGCTTCCACCTCTCGACTTTAGCAGAACCATCACGGGCAACCTAAACCCAGTGTCAGGCTTAGATTTGTTTCCATCTCTATTTCAGCAGATCTGTCGCGAGTAACCTAAACCCGGTGTCAGGCATATATTTGCTTCCACCTCTCGACTACAGTAGATCCGGCGCGGGTGACCTAAACCCGATGTCAGGCTTAGTTTTGCTTCCATATCAACTTCAACAGATCCATCGTGGGTAACCTAAACCCGGTATCAGGCTTAGATTTGCTTCCATCTTAACTTCAGTAGATCCGTCACCGGAAACCTAAACTTGGTTTCAGGCTTAGATTTGCTTCCAGCTCTCGACTTCAGCAGATCCATCGCGGGTAAGCTAAACCTTGTGTCAGGCATAGATTTGCTTCCATCTCCACGTCAGTAGATCCTTCGCGGGTAACCTAAACCCGGTATCAGGCTTAGATTTGCCCCCACCTCTCGACTTCAGCAGATCCGTCGCGGGTAACCTAAACCCTGTGTCAGGCTTAGATTTGCTTCCATCATAACATCAGCAGATCCATCGTGGGTAACCTAAACCCTGTGTCAGGCTTATATTTGCTTCCACCTCTCGACTTCAGCAGATCCGTCGCGGGTAACCTAAACCCGGTATCAGGCTTAGATTTGCCTCCATCTCAACATCAGTAGATCCATTGTGGGTAACCTAAACCCTGTGTCAGGCTTATATTTGCTTCCACCTCTCGACTTCAGTGGATCCATCAAGGGTAACATAAGCCCGGTGTCAGGCATAGATTTGCTTCCACCTTTCGACTTCAGCAGATCCATCGCGGGTAACCTAAGCACGGTGTCAGGGATAGATTTGCTTCCACCTTTCGACTTCAGCAGATCCGTCGTGGGTAACCTAAACCTGGTGTCAGGCTTAGATTTGCTTCCACCTCTCGACTTCACCAGATCTGTCATGGGTAACCTAAACCTGGTGTCAGGCTTAGATTTGCTTCCATTTCAACTTCAGCAGATCCATGGCGGGTAACCTAAACCCTGTGTCAGGCTTAGATTTGCTTCCACCTCTCGAATTCAGCAGATCCAACGCGGGTAACCTAAACTCGGCGGTAGGCTTAGATTTGTTTCCATCTCTAATTCAGCAGATCCGTCGCGGGCAACCTAAACCCGGTGTCAGGCTTAGATTTGCTTCCACTTCTCGACTTCAGCACCGGTTCGGTTCAAAAACCAATCCGAACCGAAAAACACCGATCCAAAAAACACTATATTTTATAAACTAATCCGATCCAAACTAAATTTTGGTTCGGTTCAGTCCAAACCGAACTAGTTCGGTTCGGTTCGGTTTGGACTAGCTCGAACCAAAAACATCAACTTTTTCTTTAAAAAAAATCAAAATAAAATTTTATATAAGTAGTTTGTTTAAAAAAAAAAAAGGAAATACAAAAAAAATTAATTTAAAAAAATAGTAATACTAAATAATACTATTAAATCACAATAAAATACTAAAATTCTCTTCCTTTTTTTTTTCAACTCTTAAGTTTTAACAACTATAAATTAGGATAAAAAAATCACAATATAAAGCTATAAAAGAATATAATGTCTAAAATTCTCTACAATTAGTATATATTAATTTTATAATTAATTTTAATATTTTACAAATTATTCGGTTTTTCGGTTTTTTCGGTTTTGAACCGAACCAAACCGAACCGAACCGAAGTCCAAACTTCTTCCTAACTTAAAACCAAACCGAACCAAACTATGAAATGGATCGGTTTGGTTCGGTTCGGTTCGGTTTGGATTTTCGGTTTTTGGACATTGGTTTGGTTTTGCTCACCACTATAAACCCGATGTCAGGCTTAGATTTGCTTCCATCTCAACATCAGCAGATCCATCGTGGGTAACCTAAACCCTGTGTCAGGCTCATATTTGCTTCCACCTCTCGACTACAGCAGATCCGGCGCTGGTAACCTAAACCCGGTGTCAGTCTTAAATTTGCTTCCATCTCAACTTCAGCATATCCATCCTGAGTAACCTAAACCCAGTGTCAGGCTTAAATTTGCTTCAACCTCTCGACTTCAGCGGATCCATCGAGGGTAACATAAGCCCGTTGTCAGGCATAGATTTGCTTCCACCTTTCGACTTCAACAGATCCGTCGCGGGTAAACTAAACCCGGTGTCAGGCTTAGATTTGCTTCCACCTCTCGACTTCAGCAGATCCATCGTGGGTAACCTAAACCCGGCGTCAGGCTTAGATTTGTTTCCATCTCTACTTCAGCAGATCCGTCACGGGTAACCTAAACCTGGTGTCAGGCTTAGATTTGCTTCCACCTCTCGACTTCAGCAGATCCATCGTGGGCAACCAAAACCCGATGTCAGGCTTAGATTTGCTTCCATCTCAGTATCAGCAGATCCATCGTGGGTAACCTAAACCCTGTGTCAGGCTTATATTTGCTTCCACCTCTCGACTACAGCAGATCCGGCGTGGGTAACCTAAACCCGGTGTCAGGCTTAGATTTGCTTCCATCTAAACTTCAGCAGATCCATCGCGAGTAACCGAAACCCAATGTGAGGCTTAAATTTGCTTCCACCTCTCGACTTCAGCGGATCCATCAAGGGTAACACAAGCCCGGTGTCAGGCATAGATTTGCTTCCACCTTTCGACCTCAGCAGATCCGTCGCGGGTAACCTAAACATGGTGTTAGGCGTTGATTTGCTTCCACCTCTCGACTTCACCAGATCCGTCGTGGGTAACCTAAACCTGGTGTCAGGCTTAGATTTGCTTCCATCTCAACTTCAGCAGATCCGTAGCGGGTAACCTAAACCATGTGTCAGGCTTAGATTTGCTTCCAGCTCTCGACTTCAGCAGATCCATCGCGGGTAACCTAAACCTGGTGTCAGGCTTATATTTGCTTCCACTTCTCGACTTTAGTGGATCCATCACGGGTAACCTAAACCCAGTCTCAGGCTTTGATTTGTTTCCATCTCTATTTCAGCAAATCCATCGCGGGCAACGTAAACCTGGTGTCAGGCATATATTTGCTTCCACCTCTTGACTACAACAGATCCGGCGCGGGTAACCTAAACCCGGTGTCAAGCTTAGATTTGCTTCCATATCAACTTCAACAGATCCGTCGCGGGTAACCGAAACCCGGTATCAGGCTCAGATTTGCTTCCATCTTAACTTCAGCAGATCCGCCACGGGTAACCTAAACTTAGTGTCAGGCTTAGATTTGCTTCCACCTCTCGACTTCAGCAGATCCATCACGGGTAACCTAAACCAGGCGTCAGGCTTAGATTTGTTTCCATCTCTACTTCAGCAGATCCGTCGCGGGCAACCTAAACCCGGTGTCAGGCTTAGATTTGCTTCTACTTCTCGACTTCAGCAGATCCGTCACGGGCAACCTAAACCCGGTGTCAGGATTAGATTTGCTTCCATCTCAACATCAGCTAATCCATCTTGGGTAACCTAAAGCATGTGTCAGGCTCATATTTGCTTCCACCTCTCGACTACAGCAGCTCCGGCCCTGGTAACCTATACCCGGTGTCAGGCTTAAATTTGCTTCCATCTCAACTTCAGCAGATCCATCGCGAGTAACCTAAACCCAGTGTCAGGCTTAAATTTGCTTCAACCTCTCGACTTCAGCGGATCCATCGAGGGCAAAATAAGCCCGGTGTCAGGCATAGATTTACTTCCACCTCTCGACTTCAGCAGATCCGTCGCGGGTAACCTAAACCTAGTGTCAGGCTTAGATTTGCTTCCCCCTCTCGACTTCAGCAGATCCGTCGTGGATAACCTAAACCTGGTGTCAGGCTTAGATTTGCCTCCATCATAACTTCAGCAGTTCCGTCACGGGTAACAAAAACCCAGTGTCAGGCTTAGATTTGCTTCCACCTCTCGACTTCAGCAGATCCGTCACGGGTAACCTAAACCCGGTATCAGGCTTAGATTTGCCTCCATCTCAACATCAGCAGATCCATTGTGGGTAACCTAAACCCTGTGTCAGGCTTATATTTGCTTCCACCTCTCGACTTTAGTGGATCCATCGAGGGTAACATCAGCCCGGTGTCAGGCATAGATTTGCTTCCACCTTTCAACTTAAGCAGATCCGTCGCGGGTAACCTAAGCCCGGTGTCAGGCATAGATTTCCTTCCACCTTTCGACTTCAGCAGATCCGTCGTGGGTAACCTAAACCTGGTATCAGGCTTAGATTTGCTTCCACCTCTCGACTTCACCAGATCTGTCATGGGTAACCTAAACCTGGTGTCAGGCTTAGATTTGCTTCCATTTCAACTTCAGCAGATCCGTAACGGGTAACCTAAACCCTGTGTCAGGCTTAGATTTGCTTCCACCTCTCGAATTCAGCAGATCCAACGCGGGTAACCTAAACCAGGCTGCAGGCTTAGATTTGTTTCCATCTCTACTTCAGCAGATCCGTCGCGGGCAACTAAACCCGGTGTCAGGCTTAGATTTGCTTCCACTTCTCGACTTCAGCAGATCCGTCATGGGCAACCTAAACCCGGTGTCAGGCTTAGATTTGCTTCCATCTCAACATCAGCAGATCCATCGTGGGTAACCGAAACTATGTGTCAGGCTCATATTTGCTTCCACCTCTCGACTACAGCAGATCCGGCGCTGGTAACCTAAACCCGGTGTCAGGCTTAAATTTGCTTCCATCTCAAAATCAGCAGATCCATATTGAGTAACCTAAACCCAGTGTCAGGCTTAAATTTGCTTCAACCTCTCAACTTCAGCGGATCCATCGAGGGTAACATAAGCCCGGTGTCAGGCATAGATTTGCTTCCACCTTTCGACTTCAGCAGATCCGTCGCGGGTAACCTAAACCTGGTGTCAGGCTTAGATTTCCTTACACCTCTCGACTTCACCAGATCCATCATGGGTAAGCTAAACCTGGTATCAGGCTTAGATTTGCTTCCATCTCAACTTCAGCAGATCCGTAGCGGGTAACCTAAACCCTGTGTCAGGCTTAGATTTGCTTACACCTCTCGACTTCAGCAGATCCGTCGTGGGTAACCTAAATCCGGAGTCAGGCTTAGATTTGCTTCCACCTCTCGACTTCAGCAGATCCGTCGTGGGTAACCTAAACCTGTTGTCAGGCTTAGATTTGCTTCCATCATAACTTCAGCAGTTCCGTCACGGGTAACAAAAACCCAGTGTCAGGCTTAGATTTGCTTCCACCTTTCGACTTCAGTAGATCCGTCGCGGGTAACCTAAACCCGGTATCAGATTTAGATTTGCCTCCATCTCAACATCAGCTGATCCATTGTGGGTAACCTAAACCCTGTGTCACGATTATAATTGCTTCCACCTCTCGACTTCAGCGGATCCATCGAGGGTAACATAAGCCCGGTGTCAGGCATAGATTTGCTTCCACCTTTCAACTTCAGCAGATCCGTCGTGGGTAACCTAAGCCCGGTGTCAGGCATAGATTTGCTTCCACCTTTCGACTTCAGCAGATCCATCGTGGGTAACCTAAACCTAGTGTCAGGCTTAGATTTGCTTCCACCTCTCGACTGCACCAGATCTGTCATGGGTAACCTAAACCTGGCGTCAGGCTTAGATTTGCTTCCATTTCAACTTCAGCATATCCGTAGCGGGTAATCTAAACCCTGTGTCAGGCTTAGATTTGCTTCCACCTCTTGAATTCAGCAGATCCAACGCGGGTAACCTAAACCCGGCGGCAGGCTTAGATTTGTTTCCATCTCTACTTCAGCAGATTCGTCGCGGGCAACATAAACCCGGTGTCAGGCTTAGATTTGCTTCCACCTCTCGACTTCAGCAGATCCGTCACGGGTAACCTAAACCCGGTGTCAGGCTTAGATTTGCTTCCATCTCAACATCAGCAGATCCATCGTGGGTAACCTAAACTCTGTGTCAGGCTCATATTTGCTTCCACCTCTCGACTGCAGCAGATCCGGCACGGGTAACCTAAACCCGGTGTCAGGCTTAGATTTGCTTCCATCTCAACTTCAGCAGATCCATTGCGAGTAACCTAAACCCAGAGTCAGGCTTAAATTTGCTTCCACCTCTCGACTTCAGCGGATCCATCGAGGGTAACATAAACCCGGTGTCAGGCATAGATTTGCTTCCACCTTTCGACTTCAGCAGATCCGTCGCGGGTAACCTAAGCCCGGTGTTAGTCATAGATTTGCTTCCACCTTTCTACTTCAGCAGATCCATCGCGGGTAACCTAAACCTGGTGTCAGGCTTAGATTTGCTTCCACCTCTCGACTTCACCAGATCCGTCATGGGTAACCTAAACCTGGTGTCAGGCTTAGATTTGCTTCCATCTCAACTTTAGCAGATCCGTAGTGGGTAACCTAAACCCTGTATCAGGCTTAGATTTGTTTCCATCTCTACTTCAGCAGATCCGTCGCGGGCAACCTAAACCCGGTGTCTGGCTTAGATTTGCTTCCACCTCTCGACTTCAGCAGATCCATCACGGGTAACCTAAACATGGTGTCAGGTATAGATTTGCTTCCATCTCAACATTAGGAGATCCATCGTGGGTAACCTAAACCCTGTGTCAGGCTCATATTTGCTTCCACCTCCCGACTACAGCAGATCCGACGCGGGTAACCTAAACCCGGTGTCAGACTTAGATTTGGTTCCATCTCAGCTTCAGCAGATCCATCGCTAGTAACCTAAACCCAGTGTCAGGCCTAAATTTGCTTCCACCTCTCGACTTCAGCAGATCCATCGAGGGTAACATAAGCCTGGTGTCAGGCATAGATTTGCTTCCACCTTTCGACTTCAGCAGATCCGTCGCGGGTAACCGAAGCCCAGTGTCAGTCATAGATTTGCTTCCACCTTTCGACTTCAGCAGATCTGTCGCGGGTAACCTAAACCTGGTGTCAGGCTTAGATTTGCTTCCACCTCTTGACTTCACCAGATCCGTCATGGGTAACCTAAACCTGGTGTCCGGCTTAGATTTGCTTCCATCTCAACTTCAGCAAATCCGTAGCAGGTAACCTAAACCCTGTGCCAGGCTTACATTTGCTTCCACCTCTCGACTTCAGCAGATCCGTCGCGGGTAACCTAAACCCAGTGTCAGGCTTAAATTTGCTTCCACCTCTCGACTTCAGCGGATCCATCGAGGGTAACATAAGCCCGGTGTCAGGCATAGATTTGCTTCCACCTTTCGACTTCAGCAGATCCGTCGCAGGTAACCTAAACGTGGTGTCAGGCGTAGATTTGCTTCCACCTCTCGACTTCACCAGATCTGTCGGGGGTAACCTAAACCGGGTGTCAGGCTTAGATTTGCTTCCATCTCAACTTTAGCAGATCCGTAGCGGGTAACCTAAACCCTGTGTCAGGCTTAGATTTGCTTCCAGCTCTCGACTTCAGCAGATCCGTTGCGGGTTGCCTAAACCTGGTGTCAGGCTTAGATTTGCTTCCACCTCTCGACTTTAGTAGATCCATCACGGGTAACCTAAACCCAGTGTCAGGCTTAGATTTGTTTCCATATCTATTTCAGTAAATCCGTCGCGGGTAACCTAAACCCTGTGTCAGGCTTAGATTTGCTTCCATATCAACTTCAACAGATCCGTCGCGGGTAACCTAAACCCGGTATCAGGCTTAGATTTGCTTCCATCTTAACTTCAGCAGATCCGTCACGGGTAACCTAAACTTGGTGTCAGGCTTAGATTTTCTTCCACCTCTCGACTTCAGCAGATCCATCGTGGCTAACCTAAACCCAGCGTCAGGCTTAGATTTGTTTCCATCTCTACTTCAGCAGATCCGTCTTGGGTAACCTAAACCCGGTGTCAGGCTTGGATTTGCTTCCACCTCTCGATTTCAGCAGATCCATCACGGGTAACCTAAACCCGGTGTCAGGCTTAGATTTGCTTCCACCTCTCGACTTCACCAGATCCGTCATGGGTAACCTAAACCTGGTGTCAGGCTTAGATTTGCTTCCATTTCAACTTCAGCATATCCGTAGCGGGTAATCTAAACCCTGTGTCAGGCTTAGATTTGCTTCCACCTCTTGAATTCAGCAGATCCAACGCGGGTAACCTAAACCCGGCGGCAGGCTTAGATTTGTTTCCATCTCTACTTCAGCAGATTCGTCGCGGCCAATATAAACCCGGTGTCAGGCTTAGATTTGCTTCCACCACTCGACTTCAGCAGATCCGTCACAGGTAACCTAAACCCGGTGTCAGGCTTAGATTTGCTTCCATCTCAACATCAGCAGATCCATCGTGGGTAACCTAAACTCTGTGTCAGGCTCATATTTGCTTCCACCTCTCGACTGCAGCAGATCCGGCACGGGTAACCTAAACCCGGTGTCAGGCTTAGATTTGCTTCCATCTCAACTTCAGCAGATCCATTGCGAGTAACCTAAACCCAGTGTCAGGCTTAAATTTGCTTCCACCTCTCGACTTCAGCGGATCCATCGAGGGTAACATAAACCCGGTGTCAGGCATAGATTTGCTTCCACCTTTCGACTTCAGCAGATCCGTCGCGGGTAACCTAACCCCGGTGTTAGTCATAGATTTGCTTCCACCTTTCTACTTCAGCAGATCCATCGCGGGTAACCTAAACCTGGTGTCAGGCTTAGATTTGCTTCCACCTCTCGACTTCACCAGATCCGTCATGGGTAACCTAAACCTGGTGTCAGGCTTAGATTTGCTTCCATCTCAACTTTAGCAGATCCGTAGGGGGTAACCTAAACCCTGTATCAGGCTTAGATTTGTTTCCATCTCTACTTCAGCAGATCCGTCGCGGGCAACCTAAACCCGGTGTCTGGCTTAGATTTGCTTCCACCTCTCGACTTCAGCAGATCCATCACGGGTAACCTAAACATGGTGTCAGGTATAGATTTGCTTCCATCTCAACATTAGGAGATCCATCGTGGGTAACCTAAACCCTGTGTCAGGCTCATATTTGCTTCCACCTCCCGACTACAGCAGATCCGACGCGGGTAACCTAAACCCGGTGTCAGACTTAGATTTGGTTCCATCTCAGCTTCAGCAGATCCATCGCTAGTAACCTAAACCCAGTGTCAGGCCTAAATTTGCTTCCACCTCTCGACTTCAGCAGATCCATCGCGGGTAACATAAGCCTGGTGTCAGGCATAGATTTGCTTCCACCTTTCGACTTCAGCAGATCCGTCGCGGGTAACCTAAGCCCAGTGTCAGTCATAGATTTGCTTCCACCTTTCGACTTCAGCAGATCTGTCGCGGGTAACCTAAACCTGGTGTCAGGCTTAGATTTGCTTCCACCTCTTGACTTCACCAGATCCGTCATGGGTAACCTAAACCTGGTGTCCGGCTTAGATTTGCTTCCATCTCAACTTCAGCAAATCCGTAGCAGGTAACCTAAACCCTGTGCCAGGCTTACATTTGCTTCCACCTCTCGACTTCAGCAGATCCGTCGCGGATAACCTAAACCCGGTGTTAGGATTAGATTTGCATCCATCTCAACTTCAGCAGATCCATCGCGAGTAACCTAAACCCAGTGTCAGGCTTAAATTTGCTTCCACCTCTCGACTTCAGCGGATCCATCGAGGGTAACATAAGCCCGGTGTCAGGCATAGATTTGCTTCCACCTTTCGACTTCAGCAGATCCGTCGCAGGTAACCTAAACGTGGTGTCAGGCGTAGATTTGCTTCCACCTCTCGACTTCACCAGATCTGTCGGGGGTAACCTAAACCGGGTGTCAGGCTTAGATTTGCTTCCATCTCAACTTTAGCAGATCCGTAGCGGGTAACCTAAACCCTGTGTCAGGCTTAGATTTGCTTCCAGCTCTCGACTTCAGCAGATCCGTTGCGGGTTGCCTAAACCTGGTGTCAGGCTTAGATTTGCTTCCACCTCTCGACTTTAGTAGATCCATCACGGGTAACCTAAACCCAGTGTCAGGCTTAGATTTGTTTCCATATCTATTTCAGTAAATCCGTCGCGGGTAACCTAAACCCGGTGTCAGGCTTAGATTTGCTTCCATATCAACTTCAACAGATCCGTCGCGGGTAACCTAAACCCGGTATCAGGCTTAGATTTGCTTCCATCTTAACTTCAGCAGATCCGTCACGGGTAACCTAAACTTGGTGTCAGGCTTAGATTTTCTTCCACCTCTCGACTTCAGCAGATCCATCGTGGCTAACCTAAACCCAGCGTCAGGCTTAGATTTGTTTCCATCTCTACTTCAGCAGATCCGTCTTGGGTAACCTAAACCCGGTGTCAGGCTTGGATTTGCTTCCACCTCTCGATTTCAGCAGATCCATCACGGGTAACCTAAACCCGGTGTCAGGCTTAGATTTGCTTCCACCTCTCGACTTCACCAGATCCGTCATGGGTAACCTAAACCTGGTGTCAGGCTTAGATTTGCTTCCATTTCAACTTCAGCATATCCGTAGCGGGTAATCTAAACCCTGTGTCAGGCTTAGATTTGCTTCCACCTCTTGAATTCAGCAGATCCAACGCGGGTAACCTAAACCCGGCGGCAGGCTTAGATTTGTTTCCATCTCTACTTCAGCAGATTCGTCGCGGGCAACATAAACCCGGTGTCAGGCTTAGATTTGCTTCCACCACTCGACTTCAGCAGATCCGTCACAGGTAACCTAAACCCGGTGTCAGGCTTAGATTTGCTTCCATCTCAACATCAGCAGATCCATCGTGGGTAACCTAAACTCTGTGTCAGGCTCATATTTGCTTCCACCTCTCGACTGCAGCAGATCCGGCACGGGTAACCTAAACCCGGTGTCAGGCTTAGATTTGCTTCCATCTCAACTTCAGCAGATCCATTGCGAGTAACCTAAACCCAGTGTCAGGCTTAAATTTGCTTCCACCTCTCGACTTCAGCGGATCCATCGAGGGTAACATAAGCCCGGTGTCAGGCATAGATTTGCTTCCACCTTTCGACTTCAGCAGATCCGTCGCGGGTAACCTAAGCCCGGTGTTAGTCATAGATTTGCTTCCACCTTTCTACTTCAGCAGATCCATCGCGGGAAACCTAAACCTGGTGTCAGGCTTAGATTTGCTTCCACCTCTCGACTTCACCAGATCCGTCATGGGTAACCTAAACCTGGTGTCAGGCTTAGATTTGCTTCCATCTCAACTTTAGCAGATCCGTAGTGGGTAACCTAAACCCTGTATCAGGCTTAGATTTGTTTCCATCTCTACTTCAGCAGATCCGTCACGGGCAACCTAAACCCGGTGTCTGGCTTAGATTTGCTTCCACCTCTCGACTTCAGCAGATCCATCGCGGGAAACCTAAACATGGTGTCAGGTATAGATTTGCTTCCATCTCAACATCAGCAGATCCATCGTGGGTAACCTAAACCCTGTGTCAGGCTTATATTTGCTTCCACCTCCCGACTACAGCAGATCCGTCGCGGGTAACCTAAACCCGGTGTTAGGCTTAGATTTGCTTCCATCTCAACTTCAGCAGATCCATCGCGAGTAACCTAAACCCAGTGTCAGGCTTAAATTTGCTTCCACCTCTCGACTTCAGTGGATCCATCGAGGGTAACATAAGCCCGGTGTCAGGCATAGATTTGCTTCCACCTTTCGACTTCAGCAGATCCGTCGCGGGTAACCTAAACGTGGTGTCAGGCGTAGATTTGCTTCCACCTCTCGACTTCTCCAGATCCGTCGTGGGTAACCTAAACCGGGTGTCAGGCTTAGATTTGCTTCCATCTCAACTTTAGCAGATCCGTAGCGGGTAACCTAAACCCTGTGTCAGGCTTAGATTTGCTTCCAGCTCTCGACTTCAGCAGATCCGTCGCGGGTTGCCTAAACCTGGTGTCAGGATTAGATTTGCTTCCACCTCTCGACTTTAGTAGATCCATCACGGGTAACCTAAACCCAGTGTCAGGCTTAGATTTGTTTCCATCTCAACTTCAACAGATCCGTCGTGGGTACCCTAAACCGGGTGTCAGGCATATATTTGCTTCCACCTCTCGACTACAGCAGATCCAGCGCGGGTAACCTAAACCCGGTGTCAGGCTTAGATTTGCTTCCATATCAACTTCAACAGATCCGTCGCGGGTAACCTAAACCCGGTATCAGGCTTAGATTTGCTTCCATCTTAACTTCAGCAGATCCATCACGGGTAACCTAAACTTGGTGTCAGGCTTAGATTTTCTTCCACCTCTCGACTTCAGCAGATCCATCGTGGCTAACCTAAACCCAGCGTCAGGCTTAGATTTGTTTCCATCTCTATTTCAGCAGATCCGTCTCGGGCAACCTAAACCCGGTGTCAGGCTTGGATTTGCTTCCACCTCTCGATTTCAGCAGATCCATCACGGGTAACCTAAACTCGGTGTCAGGCTTAGATTTGCTTCCACCTCTCGACTTCACCAGATCCGTCATGGGTAACCTAAACCTGGTGTCAGGCTTAGATTTGCTTCCATCTCAACTTCAGCAGATCCGTAGTAGGTAACCTAAACCCTATGTCAGGCTTACATTTGCTTCCACCTCTCGACTTCAGCAGATCCGTCGCAGGTAACCTAAACCCGGTGTTAGGCTTAGATTTACTTCCATCTCAACTTCAGCAGATCCATCGCGAGTAACCTAAACCCAGTGTCAGGCTTAAATTTGCTTCCACCTCTCGACTTCAGCGGATCCATCGAGGGTAACATACGTCCGGTGTCAGGCTTAGATTTGCTTCCACATTTCGACTTCAGCAGATCCGTCGCAGGTAACCTAAACCTGGTGTCGGGCTTAGATTTACTTCCACCTCTCGATTTCACCAGATCCGTCGTGGGTAACCTAAACCTGGTGTCAGGCTTAGATTTGCTTCCGTCTCAACTTCAGCAGATCCGTAGCGGGTAACCTAAACCCGGTGTCAGGCTTAGATTTGCTTCCACCTCTCGACTTCAGCAGATCCGTCGTGGGTAACCTAAACCTGGTGTCAGGCTTAGATTTACTTCCACCTCTCGAATTCACCAGATCCGTCGTGGGTAACCTAAACCTGGTGTCAGGCTTAGATTTGCTTCCATCTCCACTTCAGCAGATCCGTAGCGGGTAACCTAAACCCGGTGTCAGGCTTAGATTTACTTCCACCTCACGACTTCAGCAGATCCGTCGCGGGTAACCTAGACTCGGTGTCAGGCTTAGATTTGCTTCCACCTTTCGACTTCAGCAGATCCGTCGTAGGTAACCTAAACCCGGTGTCAGGCTTAGATTTGCTTCCACCTCTCGACTTCAGCAGATCCGTCGCGGGTAACCTAAACCTGGTGTCAGGCTTAGATTTGTTTCCACCTCTCGAATTCACCAGATCCGTCGTGGGTAACCTAAACCTGGTGTCAGGCTTAGATTTGCTTCCATCTCCACTTCAGCAGATCCGTAGCGGGTAACCTAAACCCGGTGTCAGGCTTAGATTTACTTCCACCTCACGACTTCAGCAGATCTGTCGCGGGTAACCTAGACTCGGTGTCAGGCTTAGATTTGCTTCCACCTCTCGACTTCAGCAGATCCGTCGCGGGTAACCTAAACCTGGTGTCAGGCTTAGATTTACTTCCACCTCTGGACTTCAGCAGATCCGTCGCGGGTAACCTAGACTCGGTGTCAGGCTTAGATTTGCTTCCACCTTTCGACTTCAGCAGATCCGTCGCGGGGAAGCTAAACCAGGTGTCAGGCTTAGATTTGCTTCCACCTCTCGACTTCACCAGATCCGTCGTGGGTAAACTAAACCTAGTGTCAGGCTTAGATTTGCTTCCATCTTAACTTCAGCAGATCCGTAGCGGGTAACCTAAACCCGGTGTCAGGCTTAGATTTGCTTCCACCTCTCGACTTCAGCAGATTCATCGTGGGTAACCTAAACCCCGTATCAGGCTTAGATTTGCTTCCATCTCAACATCAGTAGATCCATCGTGGGTAACCTAAACCCTGTGTCAGGCTTATATTTGCTTCCACCTCTCGACTACAGCCTATCTGGCGCGGGTAACCTGAACCCGGTGTCAGGCTTAGATTTGCTTCCATCTCAACTTCAGTAGATCCATCACGAGTAACCCATACCCAGTGTCAGGCTAAAATTTGCTTCCACCTCTCGACTTCAGCGGATCCATCGAGGGTGACATAAGCCCGGTGTCAGGCTTAGATTTGCTTCCACCTTTTGACTTCAGCAGATCCGTCGCGGGTAACCTAAACCTGGTGTTAGGCGTAGATTTGCTTCCACCTCTCGACTTCACCAGATCCGTCGCGGGTAACCTAAACCTGGTGTCAGGCTTAGATTTGCTTCAATCATAACTTCAGCAGTTCCGTCACGGGTAACCAAAACCCAATGTCTGGCTTAGAATTGCTACCACCACTAGACTACAGCAGATCCATCATGGGTAACCTAAACCAAGTGTCAGGCTTAGATTTGCTTCCATCTCAACTTCAGTAGATCCATCACAGGTAACCTAAACCCGGTGTGAAGCTTAGATTTGCTTCCACCTCTCAACTACAGTAGACCTGTCACAAGTAACCTAAACCTGGTGTCAGGCTTAGATTTGCTTCCATCTCAACTTCAGTAGATTCGTCACGAGTAACCTAAACCCGGTGTTAGGCTTAGATTTGCTTCGACCTCTCGACTTCAGCG
Source organism: Euphorbia tirucalli (assembly GCA_039660915.1). NCBI lineage: Eukaryota > Viridiplantae > Streptophyta > Magnoliopsida > Malpighiales > Euphorbiaceae > Euphorbia > Euphorbia tirucalli. Next base: position 57,715,910 of record CM077641.1, read on the forward strand.
GATCCGTCGCTGGTAACCTAAACCTGGTGACAGGCTTAGATTTGCATCCACCTCTCAACTGCAACAGTCCTGCCATGGGTAACCTAAACCCGGTGTGAGGCTTATATTTGTTTCCATCTCAACTTCAACAGATCCGTCGCGGGTACCCTAAATCCGGTGTCAGGCATATATTTACTTCCACCTCTCGACTACAGCACATCCGTCGCGGGTAACCTTAACCCGGTGTCAGGCATATATTTGCTTCAACCTCTCGACTACAGCAGATCCGGCGTGGGTAACCTAAACCCAATGTCAGGCTTAGATTTGCTTCCATATCAACTTCAACAGATCCGTCGCGGGTAACCTAAACCCGGTATCAGGCTTAGATTTGCTTCCATCTTAACTTCAGCAGCTTCATCACGGGTAACCTAAACTTGGCGTCAGGTTTAGATTTGCTTCCACCTCTGGACTTCAGCAGATCCGTCGCGGGTAACCTAAACCCGGAGACAGGCTTAGATTTGCTTCCACCTCTCGACTTCAGCAGATTCATCGCTGGTAACCTAAACCAGGTGTCAAGCATAGATTTGCATCCACCTCTCAACTGCAGCAGACCTGTAACGGGTAACCTAAACCCGGTGTGAGGCTTAAATTTGTTTCCATCACAACTTCATCAGATCTGTCGCAGGTAACCTAAACCCCGGTGTCAGGCATATATTTGCTCCCACCTCTCGACTACAGCAGATCCGGCGCGGGTAACCTAAACCCGGTGTCAGGCTTAGATTTGCTTCCATATCAACTTCAACAGATCCGTCCCAGGTAACCTAAACCCGGTATCAGGCTTAGATTTTCTTCCATCTTAACTTCAGCAGATCCGTCACGGGTAACCAAAACTTGGTGTCAGGCTTAGATTTGCTTCCACCTCTTGACTTCAGCAGATCCGTCGTGGGTAACCTAAACCCGGTGTCAGGCTTAGATTTGCTTCCACCTCTCCACTTCAGCAGATCCATCGCGGGTAACCTAAACCAGCTGTCAAGCTTAGATTTGAATCCGCCTCTCTACTGCAGCAGACCTTTCATGGGTAACCTAAACCCGGTGTGAGGCTTAGATTTGTTTCCATCTCAACTTCAACAGATCCGTTGTGGGTAATATAAACCCGCTGTAAGGCTTAGATTTGTTTCCACCTTTGACTTCAGCAGATCCGTCGCGGGTAACGTAAACCTGGTTTCAAGCTTAGATTTGCTTCCAGCTCTCGACTTCAGCAGATCCATCGCGGGTAACCTAAACCCTGTGTCAGGCATAGATTTGCTTCCATCTCCACTTCAGCAGATCCTTCGCGGGTAATCAAAACCCAGTGCCAGGCTTAGATTTGCTTCCACCTCTCGACTTCAGTAGATCCATCGCGGCTAACCTAAACCTAGTGTCAGGCTTAGATTTGTTCCACCTCTCGAGTTTAGTATATCCACCGAGGGTAACCAAAACACAGTGTCAGGCTTAGATTTGCTTCCACCTGTCGACTTCAGCAGATCCGTCGCGGGTAACCTAAACCTGGTGTCAGGCTTAGATTTGCTTCCATCTTAACTTCAGCAGTTCCATCACGGGCAATCAAATCCCAGTGTAAGGCTTAGATTTGCTTCCACCTCTAGACTACAGCAGATCAAACGCGGGTAACCTAAACCCGGTGTCAGGCTTAGATTTGCTTCCATCTTAACTTCAGCAGATCCGTCACGGGTAACCTAATCCGGTGTCAAGCTTAGATTTGCTTCCACCTCTCAACTACAGCAGACCTGTAACAGGTAACCTAAACCCGGTGTCAGGCTTAGACTTGCTTCCATGTCAACTTCAACAGATCCATCGCGGGTAACATAAACCCGGTGTCTGGCTTAGATTTGCTTCCAGCTCCGGACATCAGCAGATCTGTCGTGGGTAACCTAAACCTGGTTTCAGGCATAGATTTGCTTCCAGCTCTCGACTTCACCAGATCCATCACGGGTAAGCTAAACCTTGTGTCTGGCTTAGATTTGCTTCCATCTCCATGTCAGTAGATCCTTCGCAGGTAACCTAAACCCGGTGTCAGGCTTAGATTTGCTTCCACCTCTCGACTTCAGCAGATCCGTAGCGGGTAACCTAAACCCGGTGTCAGGCTTAGATTTGTTTCCATCTAAACTTCCGCACATCCATCGTGGGTAACCTAAACCCGGTGTCAGGCTTAGATTTGCTTCCACCTCTCGACTTCAGTAGATCAGTCGTGGGTAACCAAAACCCAGCGTCAGGCAAAGATTTGCTTCAATATCAACTTCAACAGATCCATCGCGAGTAACCAAAACTCAGTGTCTGGCTCAGATTTGCTTCCACCTCTTGACTTCAGCAGATCAGTTGTGGGTGACCAAAACCCGGTGTCAGGCTTAGATGTGCCTCCACCTCTCGACTTCAGCAGATCCATCACGGGTAACCTAAACCTGGTGTCAGGCTTAGATTTTCTTCCATCTCAACTTCAGCAGATCCGTCGCGGGTAACCTAAACCAGGTGTCAGGCTTAGATTTGTTTCCATCTAAACTTCAGCACATCCGTCGCAGGTAACCTAAACCCGGTGTCAAGCTTAGATTTGCTTCCACCTCTCGACTTCAGCAGATCCGTCGCGGGTAACCTAAACCAGGTGTCAGGCTTAGATTTGTTTCCATCTAAACTTTAGCACATCTGTCGCGGGTAACCGAAACCCGTTGTTAAGCTTAGATTTGCTTCCACCTCACGACTTCAGCAGATCCATCGCGGGTAACCTAAACTCGATGTCAGACATAGATTTGCTTCCATCTCAACTTCAACCGATCCGTTGCGGGTAGCCTAAACTCAGTGTCAAACATAGATTTGCTTCCTCCTCTGGACTTCAGTAGATATGTCGCGGGTAACCAAAACCCGGTGTTAGGCTTAGATTTGCTTCCACCTCTCCACTTCAGCAGATCCATCGCGGGTAACCTAAACCAGGTGTCAAGCTTAGATTTGAATCCGCCTCTCTACTGCAGCAGACCTTTCACGGGTAACCTAAACCCGGTGTGAGGTATAGATTTGTTTCCGTCTCAACTTCAACAGATCCGTTGTGGGTAATATAAACCCGGTGTAAGGCTTAGATTTATTTCCACCTCTTGACTTCAGCAGATCCGTCGCGGGTAACGTAAACCTGGTTTCAAGCTTAGATTTGCTTCCAGCTCTCAACTTCAGCAGATCCATCTCGGGTAACCTAAACCCTGTTTCAGGCATAGATTTGCTTCCATCTCCACTTCAGCAGATCCTTCGCGGGTAATCAAAACCCGGTGCCAGGATTAGATTTGCTTCCACCTCTCGACTTCAGCAGATCCATCGCAGCTAACCTAAACCTAGTGTCAGGCTTAGATTTGCTTCCACCTCTCGACTTTAGTATATCCACTGAGGGTAACCAAAACACGGTGTCAGGCTTAGATTTGCTTCCACCTCTTGACTTCAGCAGATCCGTCGTGGGTAACCTAAACCCGGTGTCAGGCTTAGATTTGCTTCCACCTCTCCACTTCAGTAGATCCATCGCGGGTAACCTAAACCACCTGTCAAGCTTAGATTTGAATCCGCCTCTCTACTGCAGCAGACCTTTCACGGGTAACCTAAACCCGGTGTGAGGCTTAGATTTGTTTCCATCTCAACTTCAACAGATTCGTTGTGAGTAATATAAACCCGGTGTAAGGCTTAGATTTGTTTCCACCTTTGACTTCAGTAGATCCGTCGTGGGTAACCTAAACCTGGTTTCAAGCTTAGATTTGCTTCCAGCTCTCGACTTCAGCAGATCCATCGCGGGTAACCTAAACCCTGTTTCAGGCATAGATTTGCTTCCATCTCCACTTCAGCGGATCCTTCGCGGGTAATCAAAACCCAGTGCCAGGCTTAGATTTGCTTCCACCTCTCGACTTCAGTAGATCCATCGCGGCTAACCTAAACCTAGTGTCAGGCTTAGATTTGCTTCCACCTCTCGAGTTTAGTATATCCACCGAGGGTAACCAAAACACAGTGTCAGGCTTAGATTTGCTTCCACCTGTCGACTTCAGCAGATCCGTCACGGGTAACCTAAACCCGGTGTCAGGCTTAGATTTGCTTCCATCTTAACTTCAGCAGTTCCATCACGGGCAACCAAATCCCAGTGTAAGGCTTAGATTTGCTTCCACCTCTAGACTACAGCAGATCAAACGCGGGTAACCTAAACCCGGTGTCAGGCTTAGATTTGCATCCATCTTAACTTCAGCAGATCCGTCACGGGGAACCTAAATCCGGTGTCAAGCTTAGATTTGCTTCCACCTCTCAACTACAGCAGACCTGTAACAGGTAACCTAAACCCGGTGTCAGGCTTAGATTTGCTTCCATGTCAACTTCAACAGATCCATCGCGGGTAACATAAACCCGGTGTCTGGCTTAGATTTGCTTCCAGCTCTGGACATCAGCAGATCCGTCGTGGGTAACCTAAACCTGGTTTCAGGCTTAGATTTGCTTCCAGCTCTCGACTTCACCAGATCCATCACGGGTAAGCTAAACCTTGTGTCTGGCTTAGATTTGCTTCCATCTCCATGTCTGTAGATCCTTCGCAGGTAACCTAAACCCGGTGTCAGGCTTAGATTTGCTTCCACCTCTCGACTTCAGCAGATCCGTAGCGGGTAACCTAAACCCGGTGTCAGGCTTAGATTTGTTTCCGTCTAAACTTCCGCACATCCATCGTGGGTAACCTAAACCCGGTGTCAGGCTTAGATTTGCTTCCACCTCTCGACTTCAGTAGATCAGTCGTGGGTAACCAAAACCCAGCGTCAGGCTAAGATTTGCTTCAATATCAACTTCAACAGATCCATCGCGAGTAACCAAAACTCAGTGTCTGGCTCAGATTTGCTTCCACCTCTTGACTTCAGCAGATCAGTCGTGGGTGACCAAAACCCGGTGTCAGGCTTAGATGTGCTTCCACCTCTCGACTTCAGCAGATCCATCACGGGTAACCTAAACCTGGTGTCAGGCTTCGATTTTCTTCCATCTCAACTTCAGCATATCTGTCGCGGGTAACCTAAACCAGGTGTCAGGCTTAGATTTTTTTCCATCTAAACTTCAGCACATCCGTCGCAAGCAACCTAAACCCGGTGTCAAGCTTAGATTTGCTTCCACCTCTCGACTTCAGCAGATCCGTCGTAGGTAACCTAAACCCGGTGTCAGGCTTAGATTTGTTTCCATCTAAACTTTAGCACATCTGTCGCGGGTAACCGAAACCCGTTGTTAAGCTTAGATTTGCTTCCACCTCACGACTTCAGCAGATCCATCTCGGGTAACCTAAACTCGATGTCAGGCATAGATTTGCTTCCATCTCAACTTCAACCGATCCGTTGCGGGTAGCCTAAACTCAGTGTCAGGCATAGATTTGCTTCCTCCTCTGGACTTCAGTAGATATGTCGCGGGTAACCAAAACCCGGTGTTAGGCTTAGATTTGCTTCCACCTCTCCACTTCAGTAGATCCATCGCGGGTAACCTAAACCAGGTGTCAAGCTTAGATTTGAATCCGCCTCTCTACTGCAGCAGACCTTTCACGGGTAACCTAAACCCGGTGTGAGGCATAGATTTGTTTCCGTCTCAACTTCAACAGATCCGTTGTGGGTAATATAAACCCGGTGTAAGGCTTAGATTTGTTTCCACCTCTTGACTTCAGCAGATCCGTCGCGGGTAACGTAAACCTGGTTTCAAGCTTAGATTTGCTTCCAGCTCTCGACTTCAGCAGATCCATCTCGGGTAACCTAAACCCTGTTTCAGGCATAGATTTGCTTCCATCTCCACTTCAGCAGATCCTTCGCGGGTAATCAAAACCCGGTGCCAGGATTAGATTTGCTTCCACCTCTCGACTTCAGCAGATCCATCGCAGCTAACCTAAACCTAGTGTCAGGCTTAGATTTGCTTCCACCTCTCGACTTTAGTATATCCACCGAGGGTAACCAAAACACGGTGTCAGGCTTAGATTTGCTTCCACCTGTCGACTTCAGCAGATCCGTCGCGGGTAACCTAAACCCGTTGTCAGGCTTAGATTTGCTTCCATCTTAACTTCAGCAGTTCCATCACGGGCAACCAAATCCCAGTGTAAGGCTTAGATTTGCTTCCACCTCTAGACTACAGCAGATCAAACGCGGGTAACCTAAACCCGTTGTCAGGCTTAGATTTGCTTCCATCTTAACTTCAGCAGATCCGTCACGGGTAACCTAAACCCGGTGTCAAGCTTAGATTTGCTTCCACCTCTTAACTACAGCAGACCTGTAACGGGTAACCTAAACCCGGTGTCAGGCTTAGATTTTCTTCCATGTCAACTTCAACAGATCCATCGCGGGTAACATAACCCCGGTGTCTGGCTTAGATTTGCTTCCAGCTCTGGACATCAGTAGATCCGTCGTGGGTAACCTAAACCTGGTTTCAGGCTTAGATTTGCTTCCACCTCACGACTTCAGCAAATCCATCGCGGGTAACCTAAACCCGATGTCGGGCATAGATTTGCTTCCATCTCAACTTCAACCGATCCGTTACGGGTAACCTAAACTCAGTGTCAGGCATAGATTTGCTTCCTCCTCTGGAGTTCAGTAGATATGTCGCGGGTAACCAAAACCTGGTGTCAGGCGTAGATTTGCTTCTACCTCTCGACTTCAACAGATCCGTCGTGGGTAACATAAACCTGGTGTCAGGCTTAGATTTGCTTCCATCTGAACTTCAGCAGATCCATCCTAGGTAACCTAAACCCAGTGTCAGGCTTAGATTTGCTTCCACCTCCCGACATTAGCAGATCCGTCGCGGGTAGCCTAAACCCGGTGTCAAGCTTAGATTTGCTTCCATCTCAACTTCAGCAGATCCGTTGCGGGTAACCAAAACACGGTTTCAGGCTTAGATTTGCTTCCATATCAACTTAAACAGATCTGTCGTGGGTAACCTAAACCCGGTATCAGATTTAGATTTGCTTCCATCTTAACTTCAGCAGATCTGTCATGGGTAACCTGAACCCGGTATCAGGCTTAGATTTGCTTCCACCTCTCGACTTCAGCAGATCCATCGCGGGTAACCTAAACCAGGTGTCAAGCTTAGATTTGTATCCACCTCTCAACTGCAGCAGACCTGTCACGGGAAACCTAAACCTGTTGTGAGGCTTAGATTTGTTTCCATCTCAACTTCAACAGATCCGTCGTGGGTAACCTAAACCCGCTGTCAGGCATATATTTGCTTCCACCTCTCGACTACAGTAGATCCGGCGCAGGTAACCTAAACCCGGTGTCAGGCTTAGATTTGCTTCCATCTCCACTTCAACAGATCCGTCGCGGGTAACCTAAACCCAGTGTTAGGCTTAGATTTACTTCAATCTCAACTTCAACAGATCCGTCGCGGGTAACCTAAACCTGGTATCAGGCTTAGATTTGCTTCCATCTTAACTTCAGCAGATCCGTCACGGGTAACCTAAACTTGGTGTCAGGCTTAGATTTGCTTCCACCTCTTGACTTCAGCAGATCCGCCGCGGGTAACCTAAACCCGGTGTCAGGCTTAGATTTGCTTCCACCTCTCGACTTCAGCAGATCCATCGTGGGTAACCTAAACTAGGTGTCAAGCTTAGATTTGCATCCACCTCTCCACTGCAGTAGACCTGCCACGGGTAACCTAAACCCGGTATCAGGTTTAGATTTGCTTCCATATTAACTTCAGCAGCTCCGTCACGGGTAAACTTGGTGTCAGGCTTAGATTTGTTTCCAGCTCTTGACTTCAGCAGATCCGTCGCGGGTAACGTAAACCTGGTTTTAAGCTTAGATTTGCTTCCATCTCTCGACTTCAGCAGATCCATCGCGGGTAACCTAAACCCTGTGTTAGGCATAGATTTGCTTCAATCTCCACTTCAGCAGATCCTTCACGGGCAATCTAAACTCGGTGTCAGGTTTAGATTTGCTTCCACCTCTCGACGTTAGCAGATCCATCACTGGTAACCTAAACCCGGTGTCAGGCTTAGATTTGCTTCCAGCTCAACTTCAGCCGATCCGTCGCGAGTAACCTAAACCCAGTGTCAGGCTTAGATTTGCTTCCACCTCTCGACTTTAGCAGATCTGCCGAGGGTAACCGAAACATGGTGTCAGGATTAGATTTGCTTCCACCTGTCGACTTCAGCAGAACCGTCACGGGTAACCTAAACCTGGTGTCAGGCTTAGATATGCTTCCACCTCTCGACTTCAGCAGATCCGTCGCGGGTAACCTAAACCCGGTGTCAGGCTTAGATTTGCTTCCATCATAACTTCAGCAGTTCCATCTCAGGCAACCAAATCCCAGTGTAAGGCTTAGATTTGCTTCCACCTCTAGACTACAGCAGATCAAACGCGGGTAACCTAATCCCGGTATCAGGCTTAGATTTGCTTCCATCTTAACTTCAGCCGATCCGTCGTGGGTAACCTAAACCCGGTGTCAAGCTTAGATTTGCTTCCACCTCTCAATTACAGTAGACCTGTAACGGGTAACCTAAACCCGGTGTCAGGCTTAGATTTGCTTCCATGTCATCTTCAACAGATCCATCGCGGGTAACATAAACCCGGTGTCAGGCTTAGATTTGCTTCCACCTCTGGACTTCAGCAGATCCGTCGCGGGTATCCTAAACCTGGTTTCAGGCTTAGATTTGCTTCCAGCTCTCGACTTCAGCAGATCTATCGCGGGTAAGCTAAACCCTGTGTCAGGCTTAGACTTGCTTCCATCTCAACATCAGCAGATCCATCGTGGGTAACCTAAACCCTGTGTCAGGCTTATATTTGCTTCCACCTCTCGACTACAGCAGATCCGGCGTGGGTAACCTAAACCCAGTGTCAGGCTTAGATTTGCTTCCATCTCAACTTCAACAGATCCATCGCGGTTAACGTAAACCCGGTGTAAGGCTTAGATTTGCTTCCACCTCTGGACTTCAGCAGATCCATCGTAGGTAACCTAAACCTGGTTTCAGGCTTAGATTTGCTTCCAGCTCTCGACTTCAGCAGATCCATCTCGGGTAACCTAAACCCTGTGTCAGGCTTACATTTGCTTCAATCTCCACGTCAGCAGATCCTTCGCGGGTAGCCTAAACCCGGCGTCAGGCTTAGATTTGCTTCCACCTCTCAACTTCAGCAGATTCGTAGCGGGTAACCTAAACCCTGTGTCAGCCTCAGATTTGTTTCCATCTAAACTTCGGCACATCCATCGCGGGTAACCTAAACCCGGTGTCGAGCTTAGATTTGCTTCCACCTCTCAACTACAGCAGACCTGTAACGGGTAACCTAAACCCGGTGTCAGGCTTAGATTTGCTACCATCTCAACTTCAACAGATCCATCGCGGTTAACATAAACCTTGTGTCAGGCTTAGATTTGCTTCCACCTCTTGACTTCAGCAGATCCGCCACGGGTAACCTAAACCCGGTGTCAGGCTTAGATTTGCTTCCACCTCTCGACTTCAGCAGATCCATCGCGGGTAACCTAAACTAGGTGTCAAGCTTAGATTTGCATCCACCTCTCCACTGCAGCAGACCTGTCACGGGTAACCTAAACCCGGTATCAGGTTTAGATTTGCTTCCATCTTAACTTCAGCAGCTCCGTCACGGGTAAACTTGGTGTCAGGCTTAGATTTGTTTCCAGCTCTTGACTTCAGCAGATCCGTCGCGGGTAACGTAAACCTGGTTTTAAGCTTAGATTTGCTTCCATCTCTCGACTTCAGCAGATCCATCGCGGGTAACCTAAACCCTCTGTTAGGCATAGATTTGCTTCAATCTCCATTTCAGCAGATCCTTCATGGGCAATATAAACTCGGTGTCAGGTTTAGATTTGCTTCCACCTCTCGACGTTAGCAGATCCATCACGGGTAACCTAAACTCGGTGTCAGGCTTAGATTTGCTTCCATCTCAACTTCAGCAGATCCGTCGCGAGTAACCTAAACCCAGTGTCAGGCTTAGATTTGCTTCCACCTCTCGACTTTAGCAGATCCGCCGAGGGTAACCGAAACATGGTGTCAGGACACCTGTCGACTTCAGCAGAACCGTCACGGGTAACCTAAACCTGGTGTCAGGCTTAGATTTGCTTTCACCTCTCGACTTCAGCAGATCCGTCGCGGGTAACCTAAACCCGGTGTCAGGCTTAGATTTGCTTCCATCATAACTTCAGCAGTACCATCTCGGGCAACCAAATCCCAGTGTAAGGCTTAGATTTGCTTCCACCTCTAGACTACAGCAGATCAAACGCGGGTAACCTAAACCCGGTATCAGGCTTAGATTTGCTTCCATCTTAACTTCAGCAGATCCGTCACGGGTAACCTAAACTTGGTGTCAGGCTTAGATTTGCTTCCACCTCTTGACTTCAGCAGATCCACCGCGGGTAACCTAAACCTGGTGTCAGGCTTAGATTTGCTTCCACCTCTCGACTTCAGCAGATCCATCGCGGGTAACCTAAACTAGGTGTCAAGCTTAGATTTGCATCCACCTCTCCACTGCAGCAGACCTGTCACGGGTAACCTAAACCCGGTATCAGGTTTAGATTTGCTTCCATCTTAACTTCAGCAGCTCCGTCACGGGTAAACTTGGTGTCAGGCTTAGATTTGTTTCCAGCTCTTGACTTCAGCAGATCCGTCGCGGGTAACGTAAACCTGGTTTTAAGCTTAGATTTGCTTCCATCTCTCGACTTCAGCAGATCCATCGCGGGTAACCTAAACCCTGTGTTAGGCATAGATTTGCTTCAATCTCCACTTCAGCAGATCCTTCACGGGCAATCTAAACTCGGTGTCAGGTTTAGATTTGCTTCCACCTCTCGACGTTAGCAGATCCATCACTGGTAACCTAAACCCGGTGTCAGGCTTAGATTTGCTTCCATCTCAACTTCAGCTGATCCGTCGCGAGTAACCTAAACCCAGTGTCAGGCTTAGATTTCCTTCCACCTCTCGACTTTAGCAGATCTGCCGAGGGTAACCGAAACATGGTGTCAGGATTAGATTTGCTTCCACCTGTCGACTTCAGCAGAACCGTCACGGGTAACCTAAACCTGGTGTCAGGCTTAGATTTGCTTCCACCTCTCGACTTCAGCAGATCCGTCGCAGGTAACCTAAACCCGGTGTCAGGCTTAGATTTGCTTCCATCATAACTTTAGCAGTTCCATCTCAGGCAACCAAATCCCAGTGTAAGGCTTAGATTTGCTTCCACCTCTAGACTACAGCAGATCAAACGCGGGTAACCTAAACCCGGTATCAGGCTTAGATTTGCTTCCATCTTAACTTCAGCCGATCCGTCGTGGGTAACCTAAACCCGGTGTCAAGCTTAGATTTGCTTCCACCTCTCAATTACAGTAGACCTGTAACGGGTAACCTAAACCCGGTGTCAGGCTTAGATTTGCTTCCATGTCAACTTCAACAGATCCATCGCGGGTAACATAAACCCGGTGTCAGGCTTAGATTTGCTTCCACCTCTCGACTTCAGCAGATCCGTCGCGGGTATCCTAAACCTGGTTTCAGGCTTAGATTTGCTTCCAGCTCTCGACTTCAGCAGATCTATCGCGGGTAAGCTAAACCTTGTGTCAGGCTTAGATTTGCTTCCATCTCCACGTCAGTAGATCCTTCGCGGGTAACCTAAACCCGGTGTCAGGCTTAGATTTGCTTCCACATCTCGACTTCAGTAGATTCGTCGCGGGTAACCTAAACCCAGTGTCAGGCTTAGATTTGCTTCCACCTCTCGACTTCAGCAGATCCGTCGCGGGTAACCTAAACCCTGTGTCAGGCTTAGATTTGCTTCCATCTCAACATCAGCAGATCCATCGTGGGTAACCTAAACCCTGTGTCAGGCTTATATTTGCTTCCACCTCTCGACTACAGCAGATCCGGCGTGGGTAACCTAAACCCAGTGTCAGGCTTAGATTTGCTTCCATCTCAACTTCAACAGATCCATCGCGGTTAACGTAAACCCGGTGTAAGGCTTAGATTTGCTTCCACCTCTGGACTTCAGCAGATCCGTCGCAGGTAACCTAAACCTGGTTTCAGGCTTAGATTTGCTTCCAGCTCTCGACTTCAGCAGATCCATCTCGGGTAACCTAAACCCTGTGTCAGGCTTACATTTGCTTCAATCTCCACGTCAGCAGATCCTTCGCGGGTAGCCTAAACCCGGCGTCAGGCTTAGATTTGCTTCCACCTCTCAACTTCAGCAGATCCGTAGCGGGTAACCTAAACCCTGTGTCAGCCTCAGATTTGTTTCCATCTAAACTTCAGCACATCCATCGCGGGTAACCTAAACCCGGTGTCGAGCTTAGATTTACTTCCACCTCTCAACTACAGCAGACCTATAACGGGTAACCTAAACCCGGTGTCAGGCTTAGATTTGCTACCATCTCAACTTCAACAGATCCATCGCGGTTAACATAAACCTTGTGTCAGGCTTAGATTTGCTTCCACCTCTTGACTTCAGCAGATCCGCCGCGGGTAACCTAAACCCGGTGTCAGGCTTAGATTTGCTTCCACCTCTCGACTTCAGCAGATCCATCGCGGGTAACCTAAACTAGGTGTCAAGCTTAGATTTGCATCCACCTCTCCACTGCAGCAGACCTGTCACGGGTAACCTAAACCCGGTATCAGGTTTAGATTTGCTTCCATCTTAACTTCAGCAGCTCCGTCACGGGTAAACTTGGTGTCAGGCTTAGATTTGTTTCCAGCTCTTGACTTCAGCAGATCCGTCGCGGGTAACGTAAACCTGGTTTTAAGCTTAGATTTGCTTCCATCTCTCGACTTCAGCAGATCCATCGCGGGTAACCTAAACCCTGTGTTAGGCATAGATTTGCTTCAATCTCCACTTCAGCAGATCCTTCATGGGCAATCTAAACTCGGTGTCAGGTTTAGATTTGCTTCCACCTCTCGACGTTAGCAGATCCATCACGGGTAACCTAAACCCGGTGTCAGGCTTAGATTTGCTTCCATCTCAACTTCAGCAGATCCGTCGCGAGTAACCTAAACCCAGTGTCAGGCGTAGATTTGCTTCCACCTCTCGACTTTAGCAGATCCGCCGAGGGTAACCGAAACATGGTGTCAGGATTAGATTTGCTTCCACCTGTCGACTTCAGCAGAACCGTCACGGGTAACCTAAACCTGGTTTCAGGCTTAAAATTGCTTTCAGCTCTCGACTTCAGCAGATCCATCTCGGGTAACTTAAACCCTGTGTCAGGCTTAGATTTGCTTCCATCTCCACGTCAGCAGATCCTTCGCAGGTAGCCCAAACCCGGCGTCAGGCTTAGATTTGCTTCCACCTCTCAACTTCAGCAGATCCGTAACGGGTAACCAAAACCCGGTGTCAGGCTTAGATTTGTTTCCATCTAAACTTCAGCACATCCATCGTGGGTTACCAAAACCCGGTGTCAGGCTTAGATTTGCTTCCACCTCTCGACTTCAGTAGATCAGTCGCGGGTAACCAAAACCCGGCGTCAGGCTAAGATTTGCTTCAATATCGACATCAACAGATCCATCGCGAGTAACCAAAACTCAGTGTCTGGCTTAGATTTGCTTCCACCTCTTGACTTCGGCAGATCAGTCGCGGGTGACCAAAACCAGGTGTTAGGATTAGATTTGCTTCCACCTCTCGACTTCAGCAGATCCGTCGCGAGTAACCTAAACCCATTGTCAGGCTTAGATTTGCTTCCACCTCTCGACTTTAGCAGATCCACCGAGGGTAATCGAAACATGGTGTCAGGCTTAGATTTGCTTCCACCTGTCGACTTCAGCAGAGCCGTAACGGGTAACCTAAACTTGGTGTCAGGCTTAGATTTGCTTCCACCTCTCGACTTCAGCAGATCCGTCGCGGGTAACCTAAACCCGGTGTCAGGCTTAGATTTGCTTCCATCATAACTTCAGCAGTTCCATCTCGGGCAACCAAATCCCAGACTAAGGCTTAGATTTGCTTCCACCTCTCGACTACAGCAGATCAAACGCGGGTAACCTAAACCCGGTATCAGGCTTGGATTTGCTTCCATCTTAACTTCAGCAGATCCGTCGTGGGTAACCTAAACCCGGTGTCAAGCTTAGATTTGCTTACACCTCTCAACTACAGTAGACCTGTAACGGGTAACCTAAACCCGGTGTCAGGCTTAGATTTGCTTCCATGTCAACTTCAACAAATCCATCGCGGGTAACATAAACCCGGTGTCAGGCTTAGATTTGCTTCCACCTCTGGACTTCAGCAGATCCGTCGCGGGTATCCTAAACCTGGTTTCAGGCTTAGATTTGCTTCCAGCTCTTGACTTCAGCAGATCCATAGCGGGTAAGCTAAACCTTGTGTCAGGCTTCGATTTGCTTCCATCTCCACGTCAATAGATCCTTCGCGGGTAACCTAAACCCGGTGTCAGGCTTAGATTTGCTTCCACCTCTCGACTTTAGCAGATTCGTCGCGGGTAACCTAAACCCAGTGTCAGGCTTAGATTTGCTTCCACCTCTCAACTTCAGCAGATCCGTAGCGGGTAACCTAAACCCTGTGTCAGCCTCAGATTTGTTTCCATCTAAACTTCAGCACATCCATCGCGGGTAACCTAAACCCAGTGTCGAGCTTAGATTTGCTTCCACCTCTCAACTACAGCAGACCTGTAACGGGTAACCTAAACCCGGTGTCAGGCTTAGATTTGCTACCATCTCAACTTCAACAGATCCATCGCGGTTAACATAAACCTTTTGTCAGGCTTAGATTTGCTTCCACCTCTTGACTTCAGCAGATCCGCCGCGGGTAACCTAAACCCGGTGTCAGGCTTAGATTTGCTTCCACCTCTCGACTTCAGCAGATCCATCGCGGGTAACCTAAACTAGGTGTCAAGCTTAGATTTGCATCCACCTCTCCACTGCAGCAGACCTGTCACGGGTAACCTAAACCCGGTATCAGGTTTAGATTTGCTTCCATCTTAACTTCAGCAGCTCCGTCACGGGTAAACTTGGTGTCAGGCTTAGATTTGTTTCCAGCTCTTGACTTCAGCAGATCCGTCGCGGGTAACGTAAACCTGGTTTTAAGCTTAGATTTGCTTCCATCTCTCGACTTCAGCAGATCCATCGCGGGTAACCTAAACCCTGTGTTAGGCATAGATTTGCTTCAATCTCCACTTCAGCAGATCCTTCATAGGCAATCTAAACTCGGTGTCAGGTTTAGATTTGCTTCCACCTCTCGACGTTAGCAGATCCATCACGGGTAACCTAAACCCGGTGTCAGGCTTAGATTTGCTTCCATCTCAACTTCAGCAGATCCGTCGCGAGTAACCTAAACCCAGTGTCAGGCTTAGATTTGCTTCCACCTCTCGACTTTAGCAGATCCGCCGAGGGTAACCGAAACATGGTGTCAGGATTAGATTTGCTTCCACCTGTCGACTTCAGCAGAACCGTCACGGGTAACCTAAACCTGGTGTCAGGCTTAGATTTGCTTCCACCTCTCAACTTCAGCAGATCCGTCGCGGGAAACCTAAACCCGGTGTCAGGCTTAGATTTGCTTCCATCATAACTTCAGCAGTTCCATCTCGGGGCAACCAAATCCCAGTGTAAGGCTTAGATTTGCTTCCACCTCTAGACTACAGCAGATCAAACGAGGGTAACCTAAACCCGGTATCAGGCTTAGATTTGCTTCCATCTTAACTTCAGCAGCTCCGTCGTGGGTAACCTAAACCCGGTGTCAAGCTTAGATTTGCTTCCACCTCTCAACTACAGTAGACCTGTAACGGGTAACCTAAACCCGGTGTCAGGCTTAGATTTGCTTCCATGTCAACTTCAACAGATCCATCGCGGGTAACATAAACCCGGTGTCAGGCTTAGATTTGCTTCCACCTCTGGACTTCAGCAGATCCGTCGCGGGTATCCTAAACCTGGTTTCAGGCTTAGATTTGCTTCCAGCTCTCGACATCAGTAGATCCATCGCGGGTAAGCTAAACCTTGTGTCAGGCTTAGATTTGCTTCCATCTCCACATCAGTAGATCCTTCGCGGGTAACCTAAACCTGGTGTCAGGCTTAGATTTGCTTCCACCTCTCGACATCAGCAGATACGTCGCGGGTAACCTAAACCCAGTGTCAGGCTTAGATTTGCTTCCACCTCTCGACTTCAGCAGATCCGTCGCGGGTAACCTAAACCCTGTGTCAGGCTTAGATTTGCTTCCATCTCAACATCAGCAGATCCATCGTGGGTAACCTAAACCCTGTGTCAGGCTTATATTTGCTTCCACCTCTCGACTACAGCAGATCCGGCGTGGGTAACCTAAACCCAGTGTCAGGCTTAGATTTGCTTCCATCTCAACTTCAACAGATCCATCGCGGTTAACGTAAACCCGGTGTAAGGCTTAGATTTGCTTCCACCTCTGGACTTCAGCAGATCCGTCGCGGGTAACCTAAACCTGGTTTCAGGCTTAAAATTGCTTCCAGCTCTCGACTTCAGCAGATCCATCTCGGGTAACTTAAACCCTGTGTCAGGCTTAGATTTGCTTCCATCTCCACGTCAGCAGATCCTTCGCAGGTAGCCTAAACCCGGCGTCAGGCATAGATTTGCTTCCACCTCTCAACTTCAGCAGATCCGTAACGGGTAACCAAAACCCGGTGTCAGGCTTAGATTTGTTTCCATCTAAACTTCAGCACATCCATCGTGGGTTACCAAAACCCGGTGTCAGGCTTAGATTTGCTTCCACCTCTCGACTTCAGTAGATCAGTCGCGGGTAACCAAAACCCGGCGTCAGGCTAAGATTTGCTTCAATATCGACATCAACAGATCCATCGCGAGTAACCAAAACTCAGTGTCTGGCTTAGATTTGCTTCCACCTCTTGACTTCGGCAGATCAGTCGCGGGTGACCAAAACCAGGTGTTAGGATTAGATTTGCTTCCACCTCTCGACTTCAGCAGATCCGTCGCGAGTAACCTAAACCCATTGTCAGGCTTAGATTTGCTTCCACCTCTCGACTTTAGCAGATCCACCGAGGGTAACCGAAACATGGTGTCAGGCTTAGATTTGCTTCCACCTGTCGACTTCAGCAGAACCGTCACGGGTAACCTAAACCTGGTGTCAGGCTTAGATTTGCTTCCACCTCTCGACTTCAGCAGATCCGTCGCGGGTAA
This sequence comes from Euphorbia tirucalli, assembly GCA_039660915.1. Taxonomy (NCBI): domain Eukaryota; kingdom Viridiplantae; phylum Streptophyta; class Magnoliopsida; order Malpighiales; family Euphorbiaceae; genus Euphorbia; species Euphorbia tirucalli. The sequence goes on from CM077641.1 coordinate 57,732,982, forward strand.
CCTAAACCCGGTGTCAGGCTTAGATTTGCTTCCATCATAACTTCAGCAGTTCCATCTCGGGCAACCAAATCCCAGACTAAGGCTTAGATTTGCTTCCACCTCTCGACTACAGCAGATCAAACGCGGGTAACCTAAACCCGGTATCAGGCTTGGATTTGCTTCCATCTTAACTTCAGCAGATCCGTCGTGGGTAACCTAAACCCGGTGTCAAGCTTAGATTTGCTTACACCTCTCAACTACAGTAGACCTGTAACGGGTAACCTAAACCCGGTGTCAGGCTTAGATTTGCTTCCATGTCAACTTCAACAGATCCATCGCGGGTAACATAAACCCGGTGTCAGGCTTAGATTTGCTTCCACCTCTGGACTTCAGCAGATCCGTCGCGGGTATCCTAAACCTGGTTTCAGGCTTAGATTTGCTTCCAGCTCTCGACTTCAGCAGATCCATAGCGGGTAAGCTAAACCTTGTGTCAGGCTTAGATTTGCTTCCATCTCCACGTCAATAGATCCTTCGCGGGTAACCTAAACCCGGTCTCAGGCTTAGATTTGCTTCCACCTCTCGACTTTAGCAGATTCGTCGCGGGTAACCTAAACCCAGTGTCAGGCTTAGATTTGCTTCCACCTCTCAACTTCAGCAGATCCGTAGCGGGTAACCTAAACCCTGTGTCAGCCTCAGATTTGTTTCCATCTAAACTTCAGCACATCCATCGCGGGTAACCTAAACCCGGTGTCGAGCTTAGATTTGCTTCCACCTCTCAACTACAGCAGACCTGTAACGGGTAACCTAAACCCGGTGTCAGGCTTAGATTTGCTACCATCTCAACTTCAACAGATCCATCGCGGTTAACATAAACCTTTTGTCAGGCTTAGATTTGCTTCCACCTCTTGACTTCAGCAGATCCGCCGCGGGTAACCTAAACCCGATGTCAGGCTTAGATTTGCTTCCACCTCTCGACTTCAGCAGATCCATCGCGGGTAACCTAAACTAGGTGTCAAGCTTAGATTTGCATCCACCTCTCCACTGCAGCAGACCTGTCACGGGTAACCTAAACCCGGTATCAGGTTTAGATTTTCTTCCATCTTAACTTCAGCAGCTCCGTCACGGGTAAACTTGGTGTCAGGCTTAGATTTGTTTCCAACTCTTGACTTCAGCAGATCCGTCGCGGGTAACGTAAACCTGGTTTTAAGCTTAGATTTGCTTCCATCTCTCGACTTCAGCAGATCCATCGCGGGTAACCTAAACCCTGTGTTAGGCATAGATTTGCTTCAATCTCCACTTCAGCAGATCCTTCATAGGCAATCTAAACTCGGTGTCAGGTTTAGATTTGCTTCCACCTCTCGACGTTAGCAGATCCATCACGGGTAACCTAAACCCGGTGTCAGGCTTAGATTTGCTTCCATCTCAACTTCAGCAGATCCGTCGCGAGTAACCTAAACCCAGTGTCAGGCTTAGATTTGCTTCCACCTCTCGACTTTAGCAGATCCGCCGAGGGTAACCGAAACATGGTGTCAGGATTAGATTTGCTTCCACCTGTCGACTTCAGCAGAACCGTCACGGGTAACCTAAACCTGGTGTCAGGCTTAGATTTGCTTCCACCTCTCGACTTCAGCAGATCCGTCGCGGGTAACCTAAACCCGGTGTCAGGCTTAGATTTGCTTCCATCATAACTTCAGCAGTTCCATCTCGGGCAACCAAATCCCAGTGTAAGGCTTAGATTTGCTTCCACCTCTAGACTACAGCAGATCAAACGTGGGTAACCTAAACCCGGTATCAGGCTTAGATTTGCTTCCATCTTAACTTCAGCAGATCCGTCGTGGGTAACCTAAACCCGGTGTCAAGCTTAGATTTGCTTCCACCTCTCAACTACAGTAGACCTGTAACGGGTAACCTAAACCCGGTCTCAGGCTTAGATTTGCTTCCATGTCAACCTCAACAGATCCATCGCGGGTAACATAAACCCGGTGTCTGGCTTAGATTTGCTTCCACCTCTGGACTTCAGCAGATCCGTCGCGGGTATCCTAAACCTGGTTTCAGGCTTAGATTTGCTTCCAGCTCTCGACATCAGTAGATCCATCGCGGGTAAGCTAAACCTTGTGTCAGGCTTAGATTTGCTTCCATCTCCACGTCAGTAGATCCTTCGCGGGTAACCTAAACCTGGTGTCAGGCTTAGATTTGCTTCCACCTCTCGACTTCAGCAGATTCGTCGCGGGTAACCTAAACCCAGTGTCAGGCTTAGATTTGCTTCCACCTCTCGACTTCAGCAGATCCGTCGCGGGTAACCTAAACCCTGTGTCAGGCTTAGATTTGCTTCCATCTCAACATCAGCAGATCCATCGTGGGTAACCTAAACCCTGTGTCAGGCTTATATTTGCTTCCACCTCTCGACTACAGCAGATCCGGCGTGGGTAACCTAAACCCAGTGTCAGGCTTAGATTTGCTTCCATCTCAACTTCAACAGATCCATCGCGGTTAACGTAAACCCGGTGTAAGGCTTAGATTTGCTTCCACCTCTGGACTTCAGCAGATCCGTCGCGGGTAACCTAAACCTGGTTTCAGGCTTAAAATTGCTTCCAGCTCTCGACTTCAGCAGATCCATCTCGGGTAACTTAAACCCTGTGTCAGGCTTAGATTTGCTTCCATCTCCACGTCAGCAGATCCTTCGCAGGTAGCCTAAACCCGGCGTCAGGCTTAGATTTGCTTCCACCTCTCAACTTCAGCAGATCCGTAACGGGTAACCAAAACCCGGTGTCAGGCTTAGATTTGTTTCCATCTAAACTTCAGCACATCCATCGTGGGTTACCAAAACCCGGTGTCAGGCTTAGATTTGCTTCCACCTCTCGACTTCAGTAGATCAGTCGCGGGTAACCAAAACCCGGCGTCAGGCTAAGATTTGCTTCAATATCGACATCAACAGATCCATCGCGAGTAACCAAAACTCAGTGTCTGGCTTAGATTTGCTTCCACCTCTTGACTTCGGCAGATCAATCGCGGGTGACCAAAACCAGGTGTTAGGATTAGATTTGCTTCCACCTCTCGACTTCAGCAGATCCGTCGCGAGTAACCTAAACCCATTGTCAGGCTTAGATTTGCTTCCACCTCTCGACTTTAGCAGATCCACCGAGGGTAACCGAAACATGGTGTCAGGCTTAGATTTGCTTCCACCTGTCGACTTCAGCAGAACCGTCACGGGTAACCTAAACCTGGTGTCAGGCTTAGATTTGCTTCCACCTCTCGACTTCAGCAGATCCGTCGCGGGTAACCTAAACCCGGTGTCAGGCTTAGATTTGCTTCCATCATAACTTCAGCAGTTCCATCTCGGGCAACCAAATCCCAGACTAAGGCTTAGATTTGCTTCCACCTCTCGACTACAGCAGATCAAACGCGGGTAACCTAAACCCGGTATCAGGCTTGGATTTGCTTCCATCTTAACTTCAGCAGATCCGTCGTGGGTAACCTAAACCCGGTGTCAAGCTTAGATTTGCTTACACCTCTCAACTACAGTAGACCTGTAACGGGTAACCTAAACCCGGTGTCAGGCTTAGATTTGCTTCCATGTCAACTTCAACAGATCCATCGCGGGTAACAAAAACCCGGTGTCAGGCTTAGATTTGCTTCCACCTCTGGACTTCAGCAGATCCGTCGCGGGTATCCTAAACCTGGTTTCAGGCTTAGATTTGCTTCCAGCTCTCGACTTCAGCAGATCCATAGCGGGTAAGCTAAACCTTGTGTCAGGCTTAGATTTGCTTCCATCTCCACGTCAATAGATCCTTCGCGGGTAACCTAAACCCGGTGTCAGGCTTAGATTTGCTTCCACCTCTCGACTTTAGCAGATTCGTCGCGGGTAACCTAAACCCAGTGTCAGGCTTAGATTTGCTTCCACCTCTCAACTTCAGCAGATCCGTAGCGGGTAACCTAAACCCTGTGTCAGCCTCAGATTTGTTTCCATCTAAACTTCAGCACATCCATCGCGGGTAACCTAAACCCGGTGTCGAGCTTAGATTTGCTTCCACCTCTCAACTACAGCAGACCTGTAACGGGTAACCTAAACCCGGTGTCAGGCTTAGATTTGCTACCATCTCAACTTCAACAGATCCATCGCGGTTAACATAAACCTTTTGTCAGGCTTAGATTTGCTTCCACCTCTTGACTTCAGCAGATCCGCCGCGGGTAACCTAAACCCGGTGTCAGGCTTAGATTTGCTTCCACCTCTCGACTTCAGCAGATCCATCGCGGGTAACCTAAACTAGGTGTCAAGCTTAGATTTGCATCCACCTCTCCACTGCAGCAGACCTGTCACGGGTAACCTAAACCCGGTATCAGGTTTAGATTTTCTTCCATCTTAACTTCAGCAGCTCCGTCACGGGTAAACTTGGTGTCAGGCTTAGATTTGTTTCCAACTCTTGACTTCAGCAGATCCGTCGCGGGTAACGTAAACCTGGTTTTAAGCTTAGATTTGCTTCCATCTCTCGACTTCAGCAGATCCATCGCGGGTAACCTAAACCCTGTGTTAGGCATAGATTTGCTTCAATCTCCACTTCAGCAGATCCTTCATAGGCAATCTAAACTCGGTGTCAGGTTTAGATTTGCTTCCACCTCTCGACGTTAGCAGATCCAGCACGGGTAACCTAAACCCGGTGTCAGGCTTAGATTTGCTTCCATCTCAACTTCAGCAGATCCGTCGCGAGTAACCTAAACCCAGTGTCAGGCTTAGATTTGCTTCCACCTCTCGACTTTAGCAGATCCGCCGAGGGTAACCGAAACATGGTGTCAGGATTAGATTTGCTTCCACCTGTCGACTTCAGCAGAACCGTCACGGGTAACCTAAACCTGGTGTCAGGCTTAGATTTGCTTCCACCTCTCGACTTCAGCAGATCCGTCGCGGGTAACCTAAACCCGGTGTCAGGCTTAGATTTGCTTCCATCATAACTTCAGCAGTTCCATCTCGGGCAACCAAATCCCAGTGTAAGCCTTAGATTTGCTTCCACCTCTAGACTACAGCAGATCAAACGCGGGTAACCTAAACCCGGTATCAGGCTTAGATTTGCTTCCATCTTAACTTCAGCAGATCCGTCGTGGGTAACCTAAACCCGGTGTCAAGCTTAGATTTGCTTCCACCTCTCAACTACAGTAGACCTGTAACGGGTAACCTAAACCCGGTGTCAGGCTTAGATTTGGTTCCATGTCAACTTCAACAGATCCATCGCGGGTAACATAAACCCGGTGTCAGGCTTAGATTTGCTTCCACCTCTGGACTTCAGCAGATCCGTCGCGGGTATCCTAAACCTGGTTTCAGGCTTAGATTTGCTTCCAGCTCTCGACATCAGTAGATCCATCGCGGGTAAGCTAAACCTTGTGTCAGGCTTAGATTTGCTTCCATCTCCACGTCAGTAGATCCTTCGCGGGTAACCTAAACCTGGTGTCAGGCTTAGATTTGCTTCCACCTCTCGACTTCAGCAGATTCGTCGCGGGTAACCTAAACCCAGTGTCAGGCTTAGATTTGTTTCCACCTCTCGACTTCAGCAGATCCGTCGCGGGTAACCTAAACCTTGTGTCAGGCTTATATTTGCTTCCACCTCTCGACTACAGCAGATCCGGCGTGGGTAACCTAAACCCAGTGTCAGGCTTAGATTTGCTTCCATCTCAACTTCAACAGATCCATCGCGGTTAACGTAAACCCGGTGTAAGGCTTAGATTTGCTTCCACCTCTGGACTTCAGCAGATCCGTCGCGGGTAACCTAAACCTGGTTTCAGGCTTAAAATTGCTTCCAGCTCTCGACTTCAGCAGATCCATCTCGGGTAACTTAAACCCTGTGTCAGGCTTAGATTTGCTTCCATCTCCACGTCAGCAGATCCTTCGCAGGTAGCCTAAACCCGGCGTCAGGCTTAGATTTGCTTCCACCTCTCAACTTCAGCAGATCCGTAACGGTTAACCAAAACCCGGTGTCAGGCTTAGATTTGTTTCCATCTAAACTTCAGCACATCCATCGTGGGTGCCCAAAACCCGGTGTCAGGCTTAGATTTGCTTCCACCTCTCGACTTCAGTAGATCAGTCGCGGGTAACCAAAACCTGGCGTCGGGCTAAGATTTGCTTCAATATCGACATCAACAGATCCATCGCGAGTAACCAAAACTCAGTGTCTGGCTTAGATTTGCTTCCACCTCTTGACTTCGGCAGATCAGTCGCGGGTGACCAAAACCAGGTGTTAGGATTAGATTTGCTTCCACCTCTCGACTTCAGCAGATCCGTCGCGAGTAACCTAAACCCATTGTCAGGCTTAGATTTGCTTCCACCTCTCGACTTTAGCACATCCACCGAGGGTAACCGAAACATGGTGTCAGGCTTAGATTTGCTTCAACCTGTCGACTTCAGCAGAACCGTCACGGGTAACCTAAACCTGGTGTCAGGCTTAGATTTGCTTCCACCTCTCGACTTCAGCAGATCCGTCGCGGGTAACCTAAACCCGGTGTCAGGCTTAGATTTGCTTCCATCATAACTTCAGCAGTTCCATCTCGGGCAACCAAATCCCAGACTAAGGCTTAGATTTGCTTCCACCTCTCGACTACAGCAGATCAAACGCGGGTAACCTAAACCCGGTATCAGGCTTGGATTTGCTTCCATCTTAACTTCAGCAGATCCGTCGTGGGTAACCTAAAACCGGTGTCAAGCTTAGATTTGCTTACACCTCTCAACTACAGTAGACCTGTAACGGGTAACCTAAACCCGGTGTCAGGCTTAGATTTGCTTCCATGTCAACTTCAACAGATCCATCGCGGGTAACATAAACCCGGTGTCAGGCTTAGATTTGCTTCCACCTCTGGACTTCAGCAGATCCGTCGCGGGTATCCTAAATCTGGTTTCAGGATTAGATTTGCTTCCAGCTCTCGACTTCAGCAGATCCATAGCGGGTAAGCTAAACCTTGTGTCAAGCTTAGATTTGCTTCCATCTCCACGTCAATAGATCCTTCGCGGGTAACCTAAACCCGGTGTCAGGCTTAGATTTGCTTCCACCTCTCGACTTTAGCAGATTCGTCGCGGGTAACCTAAACCCAGTGTCAGGCTTAGATTTGCTTCCACCTCTCAACTTCAGCAGATCCGTAGCGGGTAACCTAAACCCTGTGTCAGCCTCAGATTTGTTTCCATCTAAACTTCAGCACATCCATCGCGGGTAACCTAAACCCGGTGTCGAGCTTAGATTTGCTTCCACCTCTCAACTACAGTAGACCTGTAACGGGTAACCTAAACCCGGTGTCAGGCTTAGATTTGCTTCCATGTCAACTTCAACAGATCCATCGCTGGTAACATAAACCCGGTGTCAGGCTTAGATTTGTTTCCACCTCTGGACTTCAGCAGATCCGTCGCGGGTATCCTAAACCTGGTTTCAGGCTTAGATTTGCTTCCAGCTCTCGACATCAGCAGATCCATCGAGGGTAAGCTAAACCTTGTGTCAGGCTTAGATTTGCTTCCATCTCCACGTCAGTAGATCCTTCGCGGGTAACCTAAACCTGGTGTCAGGCTTAGATTTGCTTCCACCTCTCGACTTCAGCAGATTCGTCGCGGGTAACCTAAACCCAGTGTCAGGCTTAGATTTGCTTCCACCTCTCGACTTCAGCAGATCTGTCGCGGGTAACCTAAACCCTGTGTTAGGCTTAGATTTGCTTGCATCTCAACATCAGCAGATCCATCGTGGGTAACCTAAACCCTGTGTTAGGCTTATATTTGCTTCCACCTCTCGACTACAGCAGATCCGGCATGGGTAACCTAAACCCAGTGTCAGGCTTAGATTTGCTTCCATCTCAACTTCAACAGATCCATCGCGGTTAACGTAAACCCGGTGTAAGGCTTAGATTTGCTTCCACCTCTGGACTTCAGCAGATCCGTCGCGGGTAACCTAAACCTGGTTTCAGGCTTAAAATTGCTTCCAGCTCTCGACTTCAGCAGATCCATCTCGGGTAACTTAAACCCTGTGTCAGGCTTAGATTTGCTTCCATCTCCACGTCAGCAGATCCTTCGCAGGTAGCCTAAACCAGGCGTCAGGCTTAGATTTGCTTCCACCTCTCAACTTCAGCAGATCCGTAACGGGTAACCAAAACCCGGTTTCAGGCTTAGATTTGTTTCCATCTAAACTTCAACACATCCATCGTGGGTTACCAAAACCCGGTGTCAGGCTTAGATTTGCTTCCACCTCTCGACTTCAGTAGATCAGTCGCGGGTAACCAAAACCCGGCGTCAGGCTAAGATTTGCTTCAATATCGACATCAACAGATCCATCGCGAGTAACCAAAACTCAGTGTCTGGCTTAGATTTGCTTCCACCTCTTGACTTCGGCAGATCAATCGCGAGTGACCAAAACCAGGTGTTAGGATTAGATTTGCTTCCACCTCTCGACTTCAGCAGATCCGTCGCGAGTAACCTAAACCTATTGTCAGGCTTAGATTTGCTTCCACCTCTCGACTTTAGCAGATCCACCGAGGGTAACCGAAACATGGTGTCAGGCTTAGATTTGCTTCCACCTGTCGACTTCAGCAGAACCGTCACGGGTAACCTAAACCTGGTGTCAGGCTTAGATTTGCATCCACCTCTCGACTTCAGCAGATCCGTCGCGGGTAACCTAAACCCGGTGTCAGGCTTAGATTTGCTTCCATCATAACTTCAGCAGTTCCATCTCGGGCAACCAAATCCCAGACTAAGGCTTAGATTTGCTTCCACCTCTCGACTACAGCAGATCAAACGCGGGTAACCTAAACCCGGTATCAGGCTTGGATTTGCTTCCATCTTAACTTCAGCAGATCCGTCGTGGGTAACCTAAACCCGGTGTCAAGCTTAGATTTGCTTCCACCTCTGGACTTCAGCAGATCCGTCGCGGGTATCCTAAACCTGGTTTCAGGCTTAGATTTGCTTCCAGCTCTCGACTTCAGCAGATCCATAGCGGGTAAGCAAAACCTTGTGTCAGGCTTAGATTTGCTTCCATCTCCACGTCAATAGATCCTTCGCGGGTAACCTAAACCCGGTGTCAGGCTTAGATTTGCTTCCACCTCTCGACTTTAGCAGATTCGTCGCGGGTAACCTAAACCCAGTGTCAGGCTTAGATTTGCTTCCACCTCTCGACTTCAGCAGATCCGTCGTGGGTAACCTAAACCCTGTGTCAGGCTTAGATTTGCTTCCATCTCAACATCAGCAGATCCATCGTGGGTAACCTAAACCCTGTGTCAGGCTTATATTTGCTTCCACCTCTCGACTACAGCAGATCCGGCGTGGGTAACCTAAACCCGGTGTCAGGCTTAGATTTGCTTCCATCTCAACTTCAACAGATCCATCGCGAGCAACCTAAACCCAGTGTTAGGCTTAAATTTGCTTCCACCTCTAGACTTCAGCGGATCCATCGAGGGTAACATAATCCCGGTGTCAGGCATTCATTTGCTTCTACCTTTTGACTTCAGCAGATCCGTCGCGGGTAACGTAAACCTGGTGTCAGGCTTAGATTTGCTTCCACCTCTCGACTTCACCAGATCCGTCGTGGGTAACCTAAACCCGGTGTCAGGCTTAGATTTGCTTCTATCTTAACTTCAGCAGTTCCATCACGGGCAACCAAATCCCAGTGTAAGGCTTAGATTTGCTTCCACCTCTAGACTACAGCAGATCGAACGCGGGTAACCTAAACCCAGTGTAAGGCTTAGATTTGCTTCCATCTTAACTTCAGCAGATTCATCGCGGGTAACCTAAACCCGATGTCAAGCTTAGATTTGTTTCCACCTCTCAACTACAGCAGAACTGTAACGGGTAACCTAAACCCAGTGTAAGGCTTAGATTTGCTTCCATCTCAACTTCAACAGATCCATCGCGGTTAACGTAAACCTGGTTTCAGGCTTAGATTTGCTTCCACCTCTGGACTTCAGCAGATCTGTCGCGGGTAACCTAAACCCGGTTTCAGGCTTAGATTTGCTTCCAGCTCTCGACTTCAGTAGATCCATCTCGGGTAACCTAAACCCAGTGTAAGGCTTAGATTTGCTTCCATCTTAACTTCAGCAGATCCGTCGCGGGTAACCTAAACCCGATGTCAAGCTTAGATTTGCTTCCACCTCTCAACTACAGCAGAACTGTAACGGGTAACCTAAACCCAGTGTCAGGCTTAGATTTGCTTCCATCTCAACTTCAACAGATCCATCGCGGTTAACGTAAACCCGGTTTCAGGCTTAGATTTGCTTCCACCTCTGGACTTCAGCAGATCCGTCGCGGGTAACCTAAACCAGGTTTCAGGCTTAAATTTGCTTCCAGCTCTCGACTTCAGCAGATCCATCTCGGGTAACCTAAAACCTGTGTCAGGCTTACATTTGCTTCCATCTCCACGTCAGCAGATCCTTCGCGGGTAGCCTAAACCCGGCGTGAGGCTTAGATTTGCTTCCACCTCTCAACCTCAGTAGATCCGTTGCGGGTAACCTAAACCCTGTGTCAGCCATAGATTTGTTTCCATCTAAACTTCAGCACATCCATCGCGGGTAACCTAAACCCGGTGTCAAGCTTAGATTTGCTTCCACCTCTCAACTACAGCAGACCTGTAACGGGTAACCTAAACCCTGTGTCAGGCTTAGATTTGCTTCCATCTCAAAATCAGCAGATCCATCGTGGGTAACCTAAACCCTGTGTCAGGCTTATATCTGCTTCCACCTCTCGACTACAGCAGATCCGTTGTGGGTAACCTAAACCCGGTGTCAGGCTTAGATTTGCTTCCATCTCAACTTCAACAGATCCATCGCGAGCAACCTAAACCCAGTGTTAGGCTTAAATTTGCTTCCACCTCTCGACTTCAGCGGATCCATCGAGGGTAACATAATCCCGGTGTCAGGCATACATTTGCTTACACCTTTTGACTTCAGCAGATCCGTCGCGGGTAACGTAAACCTGGTGTCAGGCTTAGATTTGCTTCCACCTCTCGACTTCACCAGATCCGTCGTGGGTAACCTAAACCCGGTGTCAGGCTTAGATTTGCTTCTATCTTAACTTCAGCAGTTCCATCACGGGCAACCAAATCCCAGTGTAAGGCTTAGATTTGCTTCCACCTCTAGACTACAGCAGATCGAACGCGGGTAACCTAAACCCAGTGAAAGGCTTAGATTTGCTTCCATCTTAACTTCAGCAGATCCGTCGCGGGTAACCTAAACCCGATGTCAAGCTTAGATTTGCTTCCACCTCTCAACTACAGCAGAACTGTAACGGGTAACCTAAACCCAGTGTCAGGCTTAGATTTGCTTCCATCTCAACTTCAACAGATCCATCGCGGTTAACGTAAACCCGGTTTCAGGCTTAGATTTGCTTCCACCTCTGGACTTCAGCCGATCCGTCGCGGGTAACCTAAACCCGGTTTCAGGCTTAGATTTGCTTCCAGCTCTCGACTTCTGCAGATCCATCTCGGGTAACCTAAACCCTGTGTCAGGCTTACATTTGCTTCCATCTCCACGTCAGCAGATCCTTCGCGGGTAGCCTAAACCCGGCGTCAGGCTTAGATTTGCTTCCACCTCTCAACCTCAGCAGATCCGTTGCGGGTAACCTAAACCCTGTGTCAGCCATAGATTTGTTTCCATCTAAACTTCAGCACATCCATCGCGGGTAACCTAAACCCGGTGTCAAGCTTAGATTTGCTTCCACCTCTCAACTACAGCAGACCTGTAACGGGTAACCTAAACCCTGTGTCAGGCTTAGATTTGCTTCCATCTCAACATCAGCAGATCCATCGTGGGTAACCTAAACCCTGTGTCAGGCTTATATCTGCTTCCACCTCTCGACTACAGCAGATCCGTTGTGGGTAACCTAAACCCGGTGTCAGGCTTAGATTTGCTTCCATCTCAACTTCAACAGATCCATCGCGAGCAACCTAAACCCAGTGTTAGGCTTAAATTTGCTTCCACCTCTCGACTTCAGCGGATCCATCGAGGGTAACATAATCCCAGTGTCAGGCATACATTTGCTTACACCTTTTGACTTCAGTAGATCCGTCGCGGGTAACGTAAACCTGGTGTCAGGCTTAGATTTGCTTCCACCTCTCGACTTCACCAGATCCGTCGTGGGTAACCTAAACCCGGTGTCAGGCTTAGATTTGCTTCTATCTTAACTTCTGCAGTTCCATCACGGGCAACCAAATCCCAGTGTAAGGCTTAGATTTGCTTCCACCTCTAGACTACAGCAGATCGAACGCGGGTAACCTAAACCCAGTGAAAGGCTTAGATTTGCTTCCATCTTAACTTCAGCAGATCCGTCGCGGGTAACCTAAACCCGATGTCAAGCTTAGATTTGCTTCCACCTCTCAACTACAGCAGAACTGTAACGGGTAACCTAAACCCAGTGTCAGGCTTAGATTTGCTTCCATCTCAACTTCAACAGATCCATCGCGGTTAACGTAAACCCGGTTTCAGGCTTAGATTTGCTTCCACCTCTGGACTTCAGCCGATCCGTCGTGGGTAACCTAAACCCGGTTTCAGGCTTAGATTTGCTTCCAGCTCTCGACTTCTGCAGATCCATCTTGGGTAACCTAAACCCTGTGTCAGGCTTACATTTGCTTCCATCTCCACGTCAGCAGATCCTTCGCGGGTAGCCTAAACCCGCCGTCAGGCTTAGATTTGCTTCCACCTCTCAACCTCAGCAGATCCGTAGCGGGTAACCTAAACCCTGTGTCAGCCTTAGATTTGTTTCCATCTAAACTTCAGCACATCCATCGCGGGTAACCTAAACCCGGTGTCAAGCTTAGATTTGCCTCCACCTCTCAACTACAGCAGACCTGTAACGGGTAACCTAAACCCGGTGTCAGGCTTAGATTTGCTACCATCTCAACTTCAACAGATCCATCGCGGTTAACATAAACCTGGTGTCAGGCTTAGATTTGCTTCCACCTCTAGACTTCAGCAGATCTGTCGAGGGTAACCTAAACCTGGTCTCAGGCTTAGATTTGCTTCCATCTCCACGTCAGCAGATCCTTCGCAGGTAGCCTAAACCCGGCGTCAGGCTTAGATTTGCTTCCACCTCTCAACTTCAGCAGATCCGTAGCGGGTAACCAAAACCCGGTGTCAGGCTTAGATTTGTTTCCATCCAAACTTCAGCACATCCATCGTGGCTAACCTAAACCCGGTGTCAGGCTTAGATTTGCTTCCACCACTCGACTTCAGTAGATCAGTCACGGGTAACCAAAACCCGGCGTCATGCTAAGATTTGCTTCAATATCGACATCAACAGATCCATCGCGAGTAACCAAAACTCATTGTCTGGCTTAGATTTGCTTCCACCTCTTGACTTCAGCAGATCAGTCGCGGGTGACCAAAACCCGGTGTTAGGCTTAGATTTGCTTCCACCTCTCAACTACAGCAGAACTGTAACGGGTAACCTAAACCCAGTGTCAGGCTTAGATTTGCTTCCATCTCAACTTCAACAGATCCATCGCGGTTAACGTAAACCCGGTTTCAGGCTTAGATTTGCTTCCACCTCTGGACTTCAGCCGATCCGTCGCGGGTAACCTAAACCCGGTTTAAGGCTTAGATTTGCTTCCAGCTCTCGACTTCTGCAGATCCATATCGGGTAACCTAAACCCTGTGTCAGGCTTAGATTTGCTTCCATCTCCACGTCAGCAGATCCTTCGCAGGTAGCCTAAACCCGGCGTCAGGCTTAGATTTGCTTCCACCTCTCAACTTCAGCAGATCCGTAGCGGGTAACCAAAACCCGGTGTCAGGCTTAGATTTGTTTCCATCCAAACTTCAGCACATCCATCGTGGGTAACCTAAACCCGGTGTCAGGCTTAGATTTGCTTCCATTACTCGACTTCAGTAGATCAGTCACGGGTAACCAAAACCCGGCGTCAGGCTAAGATTTGCTTCAATATCGACATCAACAGATCCATCGCGAGTAACCAAAACTCATTGTCTGGCTTAGATTTGCTTCCACCTCTTGACTTCAGCAGATCAGTCGCGGGTGACCAAAACCCGGTGTTAGGCTTAGATTTGCTTCCACCTCTCAACTACAGCAGAACTGTAACGGGTAACCTAAATCCAGTGTCAGGCTTAGATTTGCTTCCATCTCAACTTCAACAGATCCATCGCGGTTAACGTAAACCCGGTTTCAGGCTTAGATTTGCTTCCACCTCTGGACTTCAGCCGATCCGTCGCGGGTAACCTAAACCCGGTTTCAGGCTTAGATTTGCTTCCAGCTCTCGACTTCTGCAGATCCATCTCGGGTAACCTAAACCCTGTGTCAGGCTTACATTTGCTTCCATCTCCACGTCAGCAGATCCTTCGCGGGTAGCCTAAACCCGGCGTCAGGCTTAGATTTGCTTCCACCTCTCAACCTCAGCAGATCCGTAGCGGGTAACCTAAACCCTGTGTCAGGCTTAGATTTGTTTCCATCTAAACTTCAGCACATCCGTCGCGGGTAACCTAAACCCGGTGTCAAGCTTAGATTTGCTTCCACCTCTCGACTTCAGCAGATCCGTCGCGGGTAACCTAAACCCGATGTCAAGCTTAGATTTACTTCAATCTCAACTTCAACAGATCCGTCGCGGGAAACCGGAACCTGGTTTCAGGCTTAGATTTGCTTCCACCTCTCGACTTTAGCAGATCCATCACAGGTAACCTAAACCCAGTGTCAGGCTTAGATTTGTTTCCATCTCTATTTCAGCAGATCCGTCGCGGGTAACCTATACCCGGTGTCAGGCATATATTTGCTTGCACCTCTCGACTACAGCAGATCCGACGTGGGTAACCTAAACCCGATGTCAGGCTTAGATTTGCTTCCATATCAACTTCAATAGATCCGTCCTGGGTAACCTAAACCCGGTATCAGGCTTAGATTTGCATCCATCTTAACTTCAGTAGATCCGTCATGGTAACCTAAACTGGGTGTCAGGCTTAGATTTGCTTCCACCTCTTGACTTCAGCAGATCCGTCGCGGGTAACCTAAACCCGGTGTCAGGCTTAGATTTGCTTCCACCTCTCGACTTCAACAGATCCATCGTGGGTAACCTAAACCCGGTGTCCAGCTTAGATTTTATTCCATCTCAACTTCAGCAGATCCGTCGCGGGTAACCTAGACCCAGTGTCAGGCTTAGATTTTCTTCCACCTCTCGACTTCAGCAGATCCATCGCAGGTAACCTAAACCAGGTGTCAGGCTTAGATTTGTTTCCATCTAAACTTCAGCACATCCGTCGCGGGTAACCTAAACCCGGTGTCAAGCTTAGATTTGCTTCCACCTCTCGACTTCAGCAGATCCGTCGCGGGTAACCTAAACCTGATGTCAAGCTTAGATTTACTTCAATCTCAACTTCAACAGATCCGTTGCGGGTAACCGGAACCCGGTGTCAGGCTTAGATTTGCTTCCACCTCTCGACTTTAGCAGATCCATCACGGGTAACCTAAACCCAGTGTCAGGCTTAGATTTATTTCCATCACTATTTCAGCAGATCCGTCGTAGGTAACCTAAACCCGGTGTCAGGCATATATTTGCTTCCACCTCTCGACTACAGCAGATCCGGCGTGGGTAACCTAAACCCGATGTCAGGCTTAGATTTGCTTCCATATCAACTTCAATAGATCCGTCGTGGGTAACCTAAACCCGGTATCAGGCTTAGATTTGCATCCATCTTAACTTCAGTAGATCCGTCACGGGTAACATAAACTGGGTGTCAGGCTTAGATTTGCTTCCACCTCTCGACTTCAACAGATCCATCGCAGGTAACCTAAACCCGGCGTCAGGCTTAGATTTGTTTCCATCTCTACTTCAGCAGATCCGTCGCGGGTAACCTAAACCCGGCGTCAGGCTTAGATTTGCTTCCACCTCTCGACTTCAGCAGATCCGTCGCGGGTAACCTAAACCCGGTGTCAAGCTTAGATTTGCTTCCATCTCAACTTCAGCAGATCCGTCGTGAGTAACCTAAACCCGGTATCAGGCTTAGATTTGCATCCATCTTAACTTCAGTAGATCCGTCACGGGTAACCTAAACGGGGTGTCAGGCTTAGATTTGCTTCCACCTCTTGACTTCAGCAGATCCGTCGTGGGTAACCTAAACCCGGTGGCAGGCTTAGATTTGCTTCCACCTCTCGACTTCAACAGATCCATCGCGGGTAACCTAAACCCGGCGTCAGGCTTAGATTTGTTTCCATCTCTACTTCAGCAGATCCGTCGCGGGTAACCTAAACCCAGTGTCAGGCTTAGATTTGCTTCCACCTCTCGACTTCAGCAGATCCGTCGCGGGTAACCTAAACCCGGTGTCAGGCATAGATTTGCTTCCATCTCAACTTCAGCAGATCCGTCGTGGCTAACCTAAACCCGGTATCAGGCTTAGATTTGCATCCATCTTAACTTCAGTAGATCCGTCGCGGGTAACCTAAACCCGGTGTCAGGCTTAGATTTGCTTCCACCTCTCGACTTCAACAGATCCATCGTGGGTAACCTAAACCCGGTGTCCAGCTTAGATTTTATTCCATCTCAACTTCAGCAGATCCGTCGCGGGTAACCTAGACCCGGTGTCAGGCTTAGATTTTCTTCCACCTCTCGACTTCAGCAGATCCATCGCAGGTAACCTAAACCAGGTGTCAGGCTTAGATTTGTTTCCATCTAAACTTCAGCACATCCGTCGCGGGTAACCTAAACCCGGTGTCAAGCTTAGATTTGCTTCCACCTCTCGACTTCAGCAGATCCGTCGCGGTAACCTAAACCTGATGTCAAGCTTAGATTTACTTCAATCTCAACTTCAACAGATCCGTTGCGGGTAACCGGAACCTGGTGTCAGGCTTAGATTTGCTTCCACCTCTCGACTTTAGCAGATCCATCACGGGTAACCTAAACCCAGTGTCAGGCTTAGATTTATTTCCATCACTATTTCAGCAGATCCGTCGTAGGTAACCTAAACCCGGTGTCAGGCATATATTTGCTTCCACCTCTCGACTACAGCAGATCCGGCGTGGGTAACCTAAACCCGATGTCAGGCTTAGATTTGCTTCCATATCAACTTCAATAGATCCGTCGTGGGTAACCTAAACCCGGTATCAGGCTTAGATTTGCATCCATCTTAACTTCAATAGATCCGTCACGGGTAACATAAACTGGGTGTCAGGCTTAGATTTGCTTCCACCTCTCGACTTCAACAGATCCATCGCAGGTAACCTAAACCCGGCGTCAGGCTTAGATTTGTTTCCATCTCTACTTCCGCAGATCCGTCGCGGGTAACCTAAACCCGGCGTCAGGCTTAGATTTGCTTCCACCTCTCGACTTCAGCAGATCCGTCGCGGGTAACCTAAACCCGGTGTCAAGCTTAGATTTGCTTCCATCTCAACTTCAGCAGATCCGTCGTGAGTAACCTAAACCCGGTATCAGGCTTAGATTTGCATCCATCTTAACTTCAGTAGATCCGTCACGGGTAACCTAAACGGGGTGTCAGGCTTAGATTTGCTTCCACCTCTTGACTTCAGCAGATCCGTCGTGGGTAACCTAAACCCGGTGGCAGGCTTAGATTTGCTTCCACCTCTCGACTTCAACAGATCCATCGCGGGTAACCTAAACCCGGCGTCAGGCTTAGATTTGTTTCCATCTCTACTTCAGCAGATCCGTCGCGGGTAACCTAAACCCAGTGTCAGGCTTAGATTTGCTTCCACCTCTCGACTTCAGCAGATCCATCGCGGGTAACCTAAACCCGGTGTCAGGCATAGATTTGCTTCCATCTCAACTTCAGTAGATCCGTCGTGGCTAACCTAAACCCGGTATCAGGCTTAGATTTGCATCCATCTTAACTTCAGTAGATCCGTCACGGGTAACCCAAACTGGGTGTCAGGCTTAGATTTGCATCCACCTCTTGACTTCAGCAGATCCGTCGCGGGTAACCTAAACCCGGTGTCAGGCTTAGATTTGCTTCCACCTCTCGACTTCAACAGATCCATCGCGGGTAACCTAAACCAGGTGTCAGGCTGAGATTTGCTTCCATCTCAACTTCAGCAGATCCGTAGCGAGTAACCTAAACCCTGTGTCAGGCTTTGATTTGCTTCCACCTCTTGACTTCAGCAGATCCGTCGCGGGTAACCTAAACCCGGTGTCAGGCTTAGATTTGCTTCCACCTCTCGACTTCAACAGATCCATCTCGGGTAACCTAAACCCGGTGTCCAGCTTAGATTTTCTTCCATCTCAACTTCAGCAGATCCGTAGCGAGTAACCTAAACCCTGTGTCAGGCTTTGATTTGCTTCCACCTCTTGACTTCAGCAGATCCGTCGCGGGTAACCTAAACCCAGTGTCAGGCTTAGATTTGCTTCCACCTTTCGACTTCAACAGATCCATCTCAGGTAACCTAAACCCGGTGTCCAGCTTAGATTTTCTTCCATCTCAACTTCAGCAGATCCGTCGCGGGTAACCTAGACCCGGTGTCCGGCTTAGATTTTCTTCCACCTCTCGACTTCAGCAGATCCATCACAGGTAACCTAAACCAGGTGTCAGGCTTAGATTTGTTTCCATCTTAACTTCAGCACATCCGTCGCGGGTAATCTAAACCCGGTGTCAAGCTTAGATTTGCTTCCACCTCTCGACTTCAGCAGATCCATCGCGGGTAACCTAAACCCGAAGTCAAGCTTAGATTTACTTCAATCTCAACTTCAACAGATCCGTCGCGGGTAACCGGAACCCGGTGTCAGGCTTAGATTTGCTTCCACCTCTCGACTTTAGCAGATCCATCACGGGTAACCTAAACCCAGTGTCAGGCTTAGATTTATTTCCATCTCTATTTCAGCAGATCCGTCGTAGGTAACCTAAACCCGGTGTCAGGCATATATTTGCTTCCACCTCTCGACTACAGCAGATCCGGCGTGGGTAACCTAAACCCGATGTCAGGCTTAGATTTGCTTCCATATCAACTTCAATAGATCCATCGTGGGTAACCTAAACCCGGTATCAGGATTAGATTTGCATCCATCTTAACTTCAGTAGATCC
Organism: Euphorbia tirucalli; assembly: GCA_039660915.1. Taxonomy (NCBI): domain Eukaryota; kingdom Viridiplantae; phylum Streptophyta; class Magnoliopsida; order Malpighiales; family Euphorbiaceae; genus Euphorbia; species Euphorbia tirucalli. The sequence goes on from CM077641.1 coordinate 57,751,925, forward strand.
GTCACGGGTAACCTAAACTGGGTGTCAGGCTTAGATTTGCTTCCACCTCTTAACTTCAGCAGATCCGTCGTGGGTAACCTAAACCCGGTGTCAGGCTTAGATTTGCTTCCACCTCTCGACTTCAACAGATCCGTCGTGGGTAACCTAAACCCGGTGTCAGGCTTAGATTTGCTTCCACCTCTCGACTTCAACAGATCCATCGCGGGTAACCTAAACCTGGTGTCAGGCTGAGATTTGCTTCCATCTCAACTTCAGCAGATCCGTAGCGAGTAACCTAAACCCTGTGTCAGGCTTTGATTTGCTTCCACCTCTTGACTTCAGCAGATCCGTCGTGGGTAACCTAAACCCGGTGTCAGGCTTAGATTTGCTTCCACCTCTCGACTTCAACAGATCCATCGCGGGTAACCTAAACCTGGTGTCAGGCTGAGATTTGCTTCCATCTCAACTTCAGCAGATCCGTAGCGAGTAACCTAAACCCTGTGTCAGGCTTTGATTTGCTTCCACCTCTTGACTTCAGCAGATCCGTCGCGGGTAACCTAAACCCGGTGTCAGGCTTAGATTTGCTTCCACCTCTCGACTTCAACAGATCCATCTCGGGCAACCTAAACCCGGTGTCCAACTTAGATTTTCTTCCATCTCAACTTCAGCAGATCCGTCGCGGGTAACCTAGACCCGGTGTCAGGCTTAGATTTTCTTCCACCTTCGACTTCAGCAGATCCATCACAGGTAACCTAAACCAGGTGTCAGGCTTAGATTTGTTTCCATCTTAACTTCAGCACATCCGTCGCGGGTAATCTAAACCCGGTGTCAAGCTTAGATTTGCTTCCACCTCTCGACTTCAGCAGATCCATCGCGGGTAACCTGAACCCGAAGTCAAGCTTAGATTTACTTCAATCTCAACTTCAACAGATCCGTCGCGGGTAACCGGAACCCGGTGTCAGGCTTAGATTTGCTTCCACCTCTCGACTTTAGCAGATCCATCACGGGTAACCTAAACCCAGTGTCAGGCTTAGATTTATTTCCATCTCTATTTCAGCAGATCCGTCGTAGGTAACCTAAACCCGGTGTCAGGCATATATTTGCTTCCACCTCTCGACTACAGCAGATCCGGCGTGGGTAACCTAAACCCGATGTCAGGCTTAGATTTGCTTCCATATCAACTTCAATAGATCCATCGTGGGTAACCTAAACCCGGTATCAGGCTTAGATTTGCATCCATCTTAACTTTAGTAGATCCGTCACGGGTAACCTAAACTGGGTGTCAGGCTTAGATTTGCTTCCACCTCTGGACTTCAGTAGATCCGTCGTGGGTAACCTAAACCCGGTGTCAGGCTTAGATTTGCTTCCACCTCTCGACTTCAACAGATCCATCGCGGGTAACCTAAACCCGGCGTCAGGATTAGATTTGTTTCCATCTCTACTTCAGCAGATCCGTCGCGGGTAACCTAAACCCGGTTTCAGGCTTAGATTTGCTTCCACCTCTGGACTTCAGCCGATCCGTCGCGGGTAACCTAAACCCGGTTTCAGGCTTAGATTTGCTTCCGGCTCTCGACTTCTGCAGATCCATCTCGGGTAACCTAAACCCTGTGTCAGGCTTAGATTTGCTTCCATCTCCACGTTAGCAGATCCTTCGCAGGTGGCCTAAACCCGGCGTCAGGCTTAGATTTGCTTCCACCTCTCAACTTCAGCAGATCCGTAGCGGGTAACCAAAACCCGGTGTCAGGCTTAGATTTGTTTCCATCCAAACTTCAGCACATCCATCGTGGGTAACCTAAACCCGGTGTCAGGCTTAGATTTGCTTCCACCACTCGACTTCAGTAGATCAGTCACGGGTAACCAAAACCCGGCGTCACGCTAAGATTTGCTTCAATATCGACATCAACAGATCCATCGCGAGTAACCAAAACTCATTGTCTGGCTTAGATTTGCTTCCACCTCTTGACTTCAGCAGATCAGTCGCGGGTGACCAAAACCCGGTGTTAGGCTTAGATTTGCTTCCACCTCTCAACTACAGCAGAACTGTAACGGGTAACCTAAACCCAGTGTCAGGCTTAGATTTGCTTCCATCTCAACTTCAACAGATCCATCGCGGTTAACGTAAACCCGGTTTCAGGCTTAGATTTGCTTCCACCTCTGGACTTCAGCCGATCCGTCGCGGGTAACCTAAACCCGGTTTCAGGCTTAGATTTGCTTCCAGCTCTCGACTTCTACAGATCCATCTCGGGTAACCTAAACCCTGTGTCAGGCTTACATTTGCTTCCATCTCCACGTCAGCAGATCCTTCGCGGGTAGCCTAAACCCGGCGTCAGGCTTAGATTTGCTTCCACCTCTCAACCTCAGCAGATCCGTAGCGGGTAACCTAAACCCTGTGTCAGGCTTAGATTTGTTTCCATCTAAACTTCAGCACATCCGTCGCGGGTAACCTAAACCCGGTGTCAAGCTTAGATTTGCTTCCACCTCTCGACTTCAGCAGATCCGTCGCGGGTAACCTAAACCCGATGTCAAGCTTAGATTTACTTCAATCTCAACTTCAACAGATCCGTCGCGGGAAACCGGAACCTGGTTTCAGGCTTAGATTTGCTTCCACCTCTCGACTTTAGCAGATCCATCACAGGTAACCTAAACCCAGTGTCAGGCTTAGATTTGTTTCCATCTCTATTTCAGCAGATCCGTCGCGGGTAACCTATACCCGGTGTCAGGCATATATTTGCTTCCACCTCTCGACTACAGCAGATCCGACGTGGGTAACCTAAACCCGATGTCAGGCTTAGATTTGCTTCCATATCAACTTCAATAGATCCGTCCTGGGTAACCTAAACCCGGTATCAGGCTTAGATTTGCATCCATCTTAACTTCAGTAGATCCGTCATGGTAACCTAAACTGGGTGTCAGGCTTAGATTTGCTTCCACCTCTTGACTTCAGCAGATCCGTCGTGGGTAACCTAAACCCGGTGTCAGGCTTAGATTTGCTTCCACCTCTCGACTTCAACAGATCCATCGCGGGTAACCTAAACCTGGTGTCAGGCTGAGATTTGCTTCCATCTCAACTTCAGCAGATCCGTAGCGAGTAACCTAAACCCTGTGTCAGGCTTTGATTTGCTTCCACCTCTTGACTTCAGCAGATCCGTCGCGGGTAACCTAAACCCAGTGTCAGGCTTAGATTTGCTTCCACCTTTCGACTTCAACAGATCCATCTCAGGTAACCTAAACCCGGTGTCCAGCTTAGATTTTCTTCCATCTCAACTTCAGCAGATCCGTCGCGGGTAACCTAGACCCGGTGTCAGGCTTAGATTTTCTTCCACCTCTCGACTTCAGCAGATCCATCACAGGTAACCTAAACCAGGTGTCAGGCTTAGATTTGTTTCCATCTTAACTTCAGCACATCCGTCGCGGGTAATCTAAACCCGGTGTCAAGCTTAGATTTGCTTCCACCTCTCGACTTCAGCAGATCCATCGCGGGTAACCTAAACCCGAAGTCAAGCTTAGATTTACTTCAATCTCAACTTCAACAGATCCGTCGCGGGTAACCGGAACCCGGTGTCAGGCTTAGATTTGCTTCCACCTCTCGACTTTAGCAGATCCATCACGGGTAACCTAAACCCAGTGTCAGGCTTAGATTTATTTCCATCTCTATTTCAGCAGATCCGTCGTAGGTAACCTAAACCCGGTGTCAGGCATATATTTGCTTCCACCTCTCGACTACAGCAGATCCGGCGTGGGTAACCTAAACCCGATGTCAGGCTTAGATTTGCTTCCATATCAACTTCAATAGATCCATCGTGGGTAACCTAAACCCGGTATCAGGCTTAGATTTGCATCCATCTTAAATTCAGTAGATCCGTCACGGGTAACCTAAACTGGGTGTCAGGCTTAGATTTGCTTCCACCTCTTAACTTCAGCAGATCCGTCGTGGGTAACCTAAACCCGGTGTCAGGCTTAGATTTGCTTCCACCTCTCGACTTCAACAGATCCGTCGTGGGTAACCTAAACCCGGTGTCAGGCTTAGATTTGCTTCCACCTCTCGACTTCAACAGATCCATCGCGGGTAACCTAAACCTGGTGTCAGGCTGAGATTTGCTTCCATCTCAACTTCAGCAGATCCGTAGCGAGTAACCTAAACCCTGTGTCAGGCTTTGATTTGCTTCCACCTCTTGACTTCAGCAGATCCGTCGTGGGTAACCTAAACCCGGTGTCAGGCTTAGATTTGCTTCCACCTCTCGACTTCAACAGATCCATCGCGGGTAACCTAAACCTGGTGTCAGGCTGAGATTTGCTTCCATCTCAACTTCAGCAGATCCGTAGCGAGTAACCTAAACCCTGTGTCAGGCTTTGATTTGCTTCCACCTCTTGACTTCAGCAGATCCGTCGCGGGTAACCTAAACCCGGTGTCAGGCTTAGATTTGCTTCCACCTCTCGACTTCAATAGATCCATCTCGGGCAACCTAAACCCGGTGTCCGACTTAGATTTTCTTCCATCTCAACTTCAGCAGATCCGTCGCGGGTAACCTAGACCCGGTGTCAGGCTTAGATTTTCTTCCACCTTCGACTTCAGCAGATCCATCACAGGTAACCTAAACCAGGTGTCAGGCTTAGATTTGTTTCCATCTTAACTTCAGCACATCCGTCGCGGGTAATCTAAACCCGGTGTCAAGCTTAGATTTGCTTCCACCTCTCGACTTCAGCAGATCCATCGCGGGTAACCTGAACCCGAAGTCAAGCTTAGATTTACTTCAATCTCAACTTCAACAGATCCGTCGTGGGTAACCGGAACCCGGTGTCAGGCTTAGATTTGCTTCCACCTCTCGACTTTAGCAGATCCATCACGGGTAACCTAAACCCAGTGTCAGGCTTAGATTTATTTCCATCTCTATTTCAGCAGATCCGTCGTAGGTAACCTAAACCCGGTGTCAGGCATATATTTGCTTCCACCTCTCGACAACAGCAGATCCGGCGTGGGTAACCTAAACCCGATGTCAGGCTTAGATTTGCTTCCATATCAACTTCAATAGATCCATCGTGGGTAACCTAAACCCGGTATCAGGCTTAGATTTGCATCCATCTTTACTTCAGTAGATCCGTCACGGGTAACCTAAACTGGGTGTCAGGCTTAGATTTGCTTCCACCTCTGGACTTCAGTAGATCCGTCGTGGGTAACCTAAACCCGGTGTCAGGCTTAGATTTGCTTCCACCTCTTGACTTCAACAGATCCATCGCGGGTAACCTAAACCCGGCGTCAGGATTAGATTTGTTTCCATCTCTACTTCAGCAGATCCGTCGCGGGTAACCTAAACCCGGTGTCAGGCTTAGATTTGCTTCCACCTCTCGACTTCAGCTGATCCGTCGCGGGTAACCTAAACCCGGTGTCAGGCTTAGATTTGCTTCCATCTCAACTTCCGCAGATCCATCACGAGTAACCTAAACCCAGTGTCAGGCTTAAATTTGCTTCCACCTCTCGACTTCAGCAGATCCATCGAGGGTAACATAAGCCCGGTGTCAGGTATAGATTTGCTTCCACCTTTCGACTTCAGCAGATCCGTCGCGGGTAACGTAAACATGGTGTCAGGCATAGATTTGCTTCCACCTCTCGACTTCACCAGATCCGTCGTGGGTAACCTAAACCTGTTGTCAGGCTGAGATTTGCTTCCATCTCAACTTCAGCAGATCCGGCGCGGGTAACCTAAACCCGGTGTCAGGCTTAGATTTGCTTCTATATCAACTTCAACAGATCCGTCGCGGGTAACCTTAACCAGGTATCAGGCTTATATTTGCTTCCCTCTTAACTTCAGCAGATCCGTCATGGGTAACCTAAACTTGATGTCAGGCTTAGATTTGCTTCCACCTCTTGACTTCAGCAGATACGTCACGGGTAACCTAAACCCGTTGTCTGGCATAGATTTGCTTCCACCTCTCGACTTCAGCAGATCCATCGTGGGTAACCTACACCCGGCATCAGGCTTAGATTTGTTTCCATCTCTACTTCAGCAGATCCATCGAGGGTAACATAAGCCCGGTGTCAGGTATAGATTTGCTTCCACCTTTCGACTTCAGCAGATCCGTCGCGGGTAACGTAAACATGGTGTCAGGCATAGATTTGCTTCCACCTCTCGACTTCACCAGATCCGTCGTGGGTAACCTAAACCTGGTGTCAGGCTGAGATTTGCTTCCATCTCAACTTCAGCAGATCCGTAGCAGGTAACCTAAACCCTGTGTCAGGCTTAGATTTGCTTCCAGCTCTCGACTTCAGTAGATCCGTCGCGGGTAAACTAAACCTAGGATCGGGCTTAGATTTGCTTCCACCTATCGACTTTAGCAGATCCATCACGGGTAACCTTAACCCAGTGTCAGGCATAGATTTGTTTCCATCTCTATTTCAGCAAATCCGTCGCGGGTAACCTAAACCCGGTGTCAGGCAAATATTTGCTTCCACCTCTCGACTACAGCAGATCCGGCGCGGGTAACCTAAACCCGGTGTCAGGCTTAGATTTGCTTCTATATGAACTTCAACAGATCCGTCGCGGGTAACCTTAACCAGGTATCAGGCTTATATTTGCATCCATCTTAACTTCAGCAGATCCGTCATGGGTAACCTAAACTTGATGTGAGGCTTAGATTTGCTTCCACCTCTTGACTTCAGCAGATACGTCACGGGTAACCTAAACCCGTTGTCAGGTATAGATTTGCTTCCACATCTCGACTTCAGCAGATCCATCGTGGGTAACCTAAACCCGGTGTCAGGCTTAGATTTGCTTCCACCTCTCGACTTCAGCAGATCCGTCGCGGGTAACCTAAACCCGGTGTCAGGCAAAGATTTGCTTCCATCTCAACTTCAGCAGATCCGTCGTGGGTAACCTAAACCCGGTATCAGGCTTAGATTTGCATCCATCTTAACTTCAGTAGATCCGTCACGGGTAACCTAAACTGGGTGTCAGGCTTAGATTTGCTTCCACCTCTTGACTTCAGCAGATCCGTCGCGGGTAACCTAAACCCGGTGTCAGGCTTAGATTTGCTTCCACCTCTCGACTTCAACAGATCCATCGCGGGTAACCTAAACCTGGTGTCAGGCTGAGATTTGCTTCCATCTCAACTTCAGCAGATCCGTAGCGAGTAACCTAAACCCTGTGTCAGGCTTTGATTTGCTTCCACCTCTTGACTTCAGCAGATCCGTCGCGGGTAACCTAAACCCGGTGTCAGGCTTAGATTTGCTTCCACCTCTCGACTTCAACAGATCCATCTCGGGTAACCTAAACCCGGTGTCCAGCATAGATTTTCTTCCATCTCAACTTCAGCAGATCCGTCGCGGGTAACCTAGACCCGGTGTCAGGCTTAGATTTTCTTCCACCTCTCGACTTCAGCAGATCCATCACAGGTAACCTAAACTAGGTGTCAGGCTTAGATTTGTTTCCATCTTAACTTCAGCACATCCGTCGCGGGTAATCTAAACCCGGTGTCAAGCTTAGATTTGCTTCCACCTCTCGACTTCAGCAGATCCATCGCGGGTAACCTAAACCCGAAGTCAAGCTTAGATTTACTTCAATCTCAACTTCAACAGATCCGTCGCGGGTAACCGGAACCCGGTGTCAGGCTTAGATTTGCTTCCACCTCTCGACTTTAACAGATCCATCTCGGGTAACCTAAACCCGGTGTCCAGCTTAGATTTTCTTCCATCTCAACTTCAGCAGATCCGTCGCGGGTAACCTAGACCCGGTGTCAGGCTTAGATTTTCTTCCACCTCTCGACTTCAGTAGATCCATCACAGGTAACCTAAACTAGGTGTCAGGCTTAGATTTGTTTCCATCTTAACTTCAGCACATCCGTCGCGGGTAATCTAAACCCGGTGTCAAGCTTAGATTTGCTTCCACCTCTCGACTTCAGCAGATCCATCGCGGGTAACCTAAACCCGAAGTCAAGCTTAGATTTACTTCAATCTCAACTTCAACAGATCCGTCGCGGGTAACCGGAACCCAGTGTCAGGCTTAGATTTGCTTCCACCTCTCGACTTTAGCAGATCCATCACGGGTAACCTAAACCCAGTGTCAGGCTTAGATTTATTTCCATCTCTATTTCAGCAGATCTGTCGTAGGTAACCTAAACCCGGTGTCAGGCATATATTTGCTTCCACCTCTCGACTACAGCAGATCCGGCGTGGGTAACCTAAACCCGATGTCAGGCTTAGATTTGCTTCCATATCAACTTTAATAGATCCATCGTGGGTAACCTAAGCCCGGTATCAGGCTTAGATTTGCATCCATCTTAACTTCAGTAGATCCGTCACGGGTAACCTAAACTGGGTGTCAGGCTTAGATTTGCTTCCACCTCTTGACTTCAGCAGATCCGTCGTGGGTAACCTGAACCCGGTGTCAGGCTTAGATTTGCTTCCACCTCTCAACTTCAACAGATCCATCGCGGGTAACCTAAACCTGGTGTGAGGCTGAGATTTGCTTCCATCTCAACTTCAGCAGATCCGTAGCGAGTAACCTAAACCCGGTGTCAGGCATATATTTGCTTCCACCTCTCGACTACAGCAGATCCGGCGTGGGTAACCTAAACCCGATGTCAGGCTTAGATTTGCTTCCATACCAACTTCAATAGATCCATCGTGGGTAACCTAAGCCCGGTATCAGGCTTAGATTTGCATCCATCTTAACTTCAGTAGATCCGTCACGGGTAACCTAAACTGGGTGTCAGGCTTAGATTTGCTTCCACCTCTTGACTTCAGCAGATCCGTCGTGGGTAACCTGAACCCGGTGTCAGGCTTAGATTTGCCTCCACCTCTCGACTTCAACAGATCCATCGCGGGTAACCTAAACCTGGTGTCAGGCTGAGATTTGTTTCCATCTTAACTTCAGCAGATCCGTAGCGAGTAACCTAAACCCTGTGTCAGGCTTTGATTTGCTTCCACCTCTTGACTTCAGCAGATCCGTCGCGGGTAACCTAAACCCGGTGTCAGGATTAGATTTGCTTCCACCTCTCGACTTCAACAGATCCATCTCGGGTAACCTAAACCCGGTGTCCAGCTTAGATTTTCTTCCATCTCAACTTCAGAAGATCCGTCGCGGGTAACCTAGACCCGGTGTCAGGCTTAGATTTTCTTCCACCTCTCGACTTCAGCAGATCCATCACAGGTAACCTAAACCAGGTGTCAGGCTTAGATTTGTTTCCATCTTAACTTCAGCACATCCGTCGCGGGTAATCTAAACCCGGTGTCAAGCTTAGATTTGCTTCCACCTCTCGACTTCAGCAGATCCATCGCGGGTAACCTAAACCCGAAGTCAAGCTTAGATTTACTTCAATCTCAACTTCAACAGATCCGTCGCGGGTAACCGGAACCCGGTGTCAGGCTTAGATTTGCTTCCACCTCTTGACTTCAGCAGATCCGTCATGGGTAACCTAAACCCGGTGTCAAGCTTAGATTTGCTTCCACCTCTTGACTTTAGCAGATCCGTCGTGGGTAACCTGAACCCGGTGTCAGGCTTAGATTTGCTTCCACCTCTCGACTTCAACAGATCCATCGCGGGTAACCTAAACCTGGTGTCAGGCTGAGATTTGCTTCCATCTCAACTTCAGCAGATCCGTAGCGAGTAACCTAAACCCTGTGTCAGGCTTTGATTTGCTTCCACCTCTTGACTTCAGCAGATCCGTCGTGGGTAACCTAAACCCGGTGTCAGGCTTAGATTTGCTTCCACCTCTCGACTTCAACAGATCCATCTCGGGTAACCTAAACCCGGTGTCCAGCTTAGATTTTCTTCCATCTCAACTTCAGCAGATCCGTCGCGGAGAACCTAGACCCGGTGTCAGGCTTAGATTTTCTTCCACCTCTCGACTTTAGCAGATCCATCACAGGTAACCTAAACCAGGTGTCAGGCTTAGATTTGTTTCCATCTTAACTTCAGCACATCCGTCGCGGGTAATCTAAACCCGGTGTCAAGCTTAGATTTGCTTCCACCTCTCGACTTCAGCAGATCCATCGCGGGTAACCTAAACCCGAAGTCAAGCTTAGATTTACTTCAATCTCAACTTCAACAGATCCGTCGCGGGTAACCGAAACCCGGTGTCAGGCTTAGATTTGCTTCCACCTCTCGACTTTAGCAGATCCATCACGGGTAACCTAAACCCAGTGTCAGGCTTAGATTTATTTCCATCTCTATTTCAGCAGATCCGTCGTAGGTAACCTAAACCCGGTGTCAGGCATATATTTGCTTCCACCTCTCGACTACAGCAGATCCGGCGTGGGTAACCTAAACCCGATGTCAGGCCTAGATTTGCTTCCATATCAACTTCAATAGATCCATCGTGGGTAACCTAAGCCCGGTATCAGGCTTAGATTTGCATCCATCTTAACTTCAGTAGATCCATCACGGGTAACCTAAACTGGGTGTCAGGCTTAGATTTGCTTCCACCTATTGACTTCAGCAGATCCGTCGTGGGTAACCTAAACCCGGTGTCAGGTTTAGATTTGCTTCCACCTTTCGACTTCAACAGATCCGTCGTGGGTAACCTAAACCCGGTGTCAGGCTTAGATTTGCTTCCACCTCTCGACTTCAACAGATCCATCGCGGGTAACCTAAACCTGGTGTCAGGCTGAGATTTGCTTCCATCTCAACTTCAGCAGATCCGTAGCGAGTAACCTAAACCCTGTGTCAGGCTTTGATTTGCTTCCACCTCTTGACTTCAGCAGATCCGTCGTGGGTAACCTAAACCCGGTGTCAGGCTTAGATTTGCTTCCACCTCTCGACTTCAACAGATCCATCGCGGGTAACCTAAACCTGGTGTCAGGCTGAGATTTGCTTCCATCTCAACTTCAGCAGATCCGTAGCGAGTAACCTAAACCCTGTGTCAGGCTTTGATTTGCTTCCACCTCTTGACTTCAGCAGATCCGTCGCGGGTAACCTAAACCCGGTGTCAGGCTTAGATTTGCTTCCACCTCTCGACTTCAACTGATCCATCTCGTGTAACCTAAACCCGGTGTCCAGCTTAGATTTTCTTCCATCTCAACTTCAGCAGATCCGTCGCGGGTAACCTAGACCCGGTGTCAGGCTTAGATTTTCTTCCACCTCTCGACTTCAGCAGATCCATCACAGGTAACCTAAACCAGGTGTCAGGCTTAGATTTGTTTCCATCTTAACTTCAGCACATCCGTCGCGGGTAATCTAAACCCGGTGTCAAGCTTAGATTTGCTTCCACCTCTCGACTTCAGCAGATCCATCGCGGGTAACCTAAACCCGAAGTCAAGCTTAGATTTACTTCAATCTCAACTTCAACAGATCCGTCGCGGGTAACCGGAACCCGGTGTCAGGCTTAGATTTGCTTCCACCTCTCGACTTTAGTAGATCCATCACGGGTAACCTAAACCCCGTGTCAGGCTTAGATTTATTTCCATCTCTATTTCAGCAGATCCGTCGTAGGTAACCTAAACCCGGTGTCTGGCATATATTTGCTTCCACCTCTCGACTACAGCATATCCGGCGTGGGTAACCTAAACCCGATGTCAGGCTTAGATTTGCTTCCATATCAACTTCAATAGATCCATCGTGGGTAACCTAAACCCGGTATCAGGCTTAGATTTGCATCCATCTTAACTTCAGTAGATCCGTCACGGGTAACCTAAACTGGGTGTCAGGCTTAGATTTGCTTCCACCTCTTGACATCAGCAGATCCGTCGTGGGTAACCTAAACCCGGTGTCAGGCTTAGATTTGCTTCCACCTCTCGACTTCAACAGATCCATCGCGGGTAACCTAAACCCGGCGTCAGGATTAGATTTGTTTCCATCTCTACTTCAGCAGATCCGTCGCGGGTAACCTAAACCCGGTGTCAGGCTTAGATTTGCTTCCACCTCTCGACTTCAGCTGATCCGTCGCGGGTAACCTAAACCCGGTGTCAGGCTTAGATTTGCTTCCATCTCAACTTCCGCAGATCCATCGTGAGTAACCTAAACCCAGTGTCAGGCTTAAATTTAATTCCACCTCTCGACTTCAGCAGATCCATCGAGGGTAACATAAGCCCGGTGTCGGGTATAGATTTGCTTCCACCTTTCGACTTCAGCAGATCCGTCGCGGGTAACGTAAACATGGTGTCAGGCATAGATTTGCTTCCACCTCTCGACTTCACCAGATCCGTCGTGTGTAACCTAAACCTGGTGTCAGGCTGAGATTTGCTTCCATCTCAACTTCAGCAGATCCGGCGTGGGTAACCTAAACCCGGTGTCAGGCTTAGATTTGCTTCTATATCAACTTCAACAGATCCGTCGCGGGTAACCTTAACCAGGTATCAGGCTTATATTTGCTTCCATCTTAACTTCAGCAGATCCGTCATGGGTAACCTAAACTTGATGTCTAGCTTAGATTTGCTTCCACCTCTTGACTTCAGCAGATACGTCACGGGTAACCTAAACCCGTTGTCAGGCATAGATTTGCTTCCACCTCTCGACTTCAGCAGATCCATCGTGGGTAACCTACACCCGGCATCAGGCTTAGATTTGTTTCCATCTCTACTTCAGCAGATCCGTCGCGGGCAACCTAAACCCGGTGTCAGGCATAGATTTGCTTCCACCTTTCGACTTCAGCAGATCCATCGCGGGTAACCTAAACCTGGTGTCAGGCTTAGATTTGCTTCCACCTCTCGACTTCACCAGATCCGTCATGGGTAACCTAAACCTGGTGTCAGGTTTAGATTTTCTTCCATCTCAACTTCAGCAGATCCGTAGCAGGGAACCTAAACCCCATGTCAGGCTTACATTTGCTTCCACCTTTCGACTTCAGCAGATCCGTCGCGGGTAACCTTAGTCCGGTGTCAGGCATAGATTCGCTTCCACCTTTCGACTTCAGCTGATCCATCGCGGGTAACCTAAACCCGGTGTCAGGCTTAGATTTGCTTCCATCTCAACTTCCGCAGATCCATCGCGAGTAACCTAAACCCAGTGTCAGGCTTAAATTTGCTTCCACCTCTCGACTTCAGCAGATCCGTCGAGGGTAACATAAGCCCGGTGTCAGGTATAGATTTGCTTCCACCTTTCGACTTCAGCAGATCCGTCGCGGGTAACGTAAACATGGTGTCAGGCATAGATTTGCTTCCACCTCTCGACTTCACCAGATCCGTCGTGGGTAACCTAAACCTGGTGTCAGGCTGAGATTTGCTTCCATCTCAACTTCAGCAGATCCATAGCGGGTAACCTAAACCCTGTGTCAGGCTTAGATTTGCTTCCAGCTCTCGACTTCAGTAGATCCGTCGCGGGTAAACTAAACCTGGGATCATGCTTAGATTTGCTTCCACCTCTCGACTTTAGCAGATCCATCACGGGTAACCTAAACCCAGTGTCAGGCTTAGATTTGTTTCCATCTCTATTTCAGCAAATCCGTCGTGGGTAACCTAAACCCGGTGTCAGGCAAATATTTGCTTCCACCTCTCGACTACAGCAGATCCGCCGCGGGTAACCTAAACCCGGTGTCAGGCTTAGATTTGCTTCTATATCAACTTCAACAGATCCGTCGCGGGTAACCTTAACCAGGTATCAGGCTTATATTTGCTTCCATATTAACTTCAGCAGATCCGTCATGGGTAACCTAAACTTGATGTCAGGCTTAGATTTGCTTCCACCTCTTGACTTCAGCAGATACGTCACGGGTAACCTAAACCCGTTGTCAGGCATAGATTTGCTTCCACCTCTCGACTTCAGCAGATCCATCGTGGGTAACCTAAACCCGGCATCAGGCTTAGATTTGTTTCCATCTCTACTTCAGCAGATCCGTCGCGGGCAACCTAAACCCGGTGTCAGGCATAGATTTGCTTCCACCTTTCGACTTCAGCAGATCCATCGTGGGTAACCTAAACCTGGTGTCAGGCTTAGATTTGCTTCCACCTCTCGACTTCACCAGATCCGCCATGGGTAACCCAAACCTGGTGTCAGGTTTAGATTTTCTTCCATCTCAACTTCAGCAGATCCGTAGCAGGGAACCTAAACCCTGTGTCAGGCTTACATTTGCTTCCACCTTTCGACTTCAGCAGATCCGTCGCGGGTAACCTTATCCCGGTGTCAGGCATAGATTCGCTTCCACCTCTCGACTTCAGCAGATCCGTCGCGGGTAACCTAAACCTGGTGTCAAGCTTAGATTTTCTTCCACCTCTCGACTTCACCAGATCTGTCATGGGTAACCTAAACCTGGTGTCAGGCATAGATTTGCTTCCATCTCAACTTCAGCAGATCCTTAGCAGGTAACCTAAACCCTGTGTCAGGCTTACATTTGCTTCCACCTCTCGACTTCAGCAGATCCATCGCGAGTAACCTAAACCCAGTGTCAGGCTTAAATTTGCTTCCACCTCTCGACTTCAGCGGATCCATCGATGGTAACATAAGCCCGGTGTCAGGCTTAGAATTGCTTCCACCTTTTGACTTCAGCAGATCCGTCGCGGGTAACCTAAACTTGGTGTCAGGCTTAGATTTGCTTCCACCTCTCGACTTCACCAGATCCGTCTTGGGTAACCTAAACCTAGTGTCAGGCTTAGATTTGCTTCCATCTCAACTTCAGCAGATCCGTAGCGGGTAACCTAAACCCGGTGTTAGGCTTAGATTTGCTTCCACCTGTCGACATCAGCAGATCCGTCGCGGGTTACCTAAACCTGGTGTCAGTCTTAGATTTGCTTCCACCTCTTGAATTCACCAGATCCGTCGCGGGTAACCTAAACCTAGGGTTAGGTTAAGATTTGCTTCCATCTCCACTTCAGCAGATCCGTAGCGGGTAACCTAACCCGGTGTCAGGCTTAGATTTACTTCCACCTCTCGACTTCAGTAGATCCGTCGTGGGTAACCTAAACCCGGTGTCAGGCTCAGATTTGCTTCCACCTCTCGACTTCAGCAGATCCGTCGCAGGTAACCTAAACCTGGTGTCAGGCTTAGATTTGCTCCCCCCTCTCGACTTCAGCAGATCCGTCGTGGGTAACCTAAACCTGGTGTCAGGCTTAGATTTGTTTCCATCATAACTTCAGCAGTTCCATCACGGGTAACAAAAACCCAGTGTCAGGCTTAGATTTGCTTCCACCTCTCGACTTCAGCAGATCCATCGCGGGTAACCTGAACCCCGTATCAGGCTTAGATTTGCTTCCACCTCAACATCAGCAGATCCATCGTGGGTAACCTAAACCCTGTGTCAGGCTTATATTTGCTTCCACCTCTCGACTACAGCTGATCCGGCGCGGGTAACCTAAACCTGGTGTCAGGCTTAGATTTGCCTCCATCTCAACATCAGCAGATCCATCAGGGGTAACCTAAACCCTGTGTCAGGCATATATTTGCTTCCACCTCTCGACTTCAGCGGATCCATTGAGGGTAACATAAGCCCGGTGTCAGGCATAGATTTGCTTCCACCTTTTGACTTCAGCATATCCATCGTGGGTAACCTAAACCTGGTGTCAGGCTTGGATTTGCTTCCACCTCTCGACTTCACCAGATCCGTCGTGGGTAACCTAAACCTGGTGTCAGGCTTAGATTTGCTTCCATCTCAACTTCAGCAGATCCGTAGCGGGTAACTTAAACCCGGTGTCAGGCTTAGATTTGCTTCCACCTCTCCACTTCAGCAGATCCGTCGCGGGTAACCTAAACCTGGTGTCAGGCTTAGATTTGCTTCCACCTCTTGAATTCACCAGATCCGTCGTGGGTAACCCAAACCTGGGGTCAGGCTTAGATTTTCTTCCATCTCCACTTCAGCAGATCCATTGCGGGTAACCTAAACCCGGTGTCAGGCTTAGATTTGCTTCCACCTCTCGACTTCAGCAGATCCGTCGCGGGTAACCTAAACCCGGTATCAGGCTTAGATTTGCTTCCACCTCTCGACTTCAACAGATCCGTCGCGGGTAACCTAAACCTGGTGTCAGGCTTAGATTTGCTTCCACCTCTTGAATTCACCAGATCCATCGTGGGTAACCTAAACCTGGGGTCAGGCTTAGATTTGCTTCCATCTCCACTTCAGCAGATCCGTAGCGGGTAACCTAAACTCGGTGTCAGGCTAAGATTTGCTTCCACCTCTCAACTTCAGCAGATCCGTCGCGGGTAACCTAAACCCGGTGTTAGGCTTAGATTTGCTTCCACCTCTCGACTTCAGCAGATCCGTCGCAGGTAACCTAAACCTGGTGTCAGGCTTAGATTTGCTCCCCCCTCTCGACTTCAGCAGATCCGTCGTGGGTAACCTAAACCGGGTGTCAGGCTTAGATTTGCTTCCATCATAACTTCAGTAGTTTCGTCACGGGTAACAAAAACCCAGTGTCAGGCTTAGATTTGCTTCCACCTCTCGACTTCAGCAGATCCATCGCGGGTAACCTAAACTCCGTATCAGGCTTAGATTTGCTTCCACCTCAACATCAGCAGATCCATCGTGGGTAACCTAAACCCTGTGTCAGGCTTATATTTGCTTCCACCTCTCGACTACAGCCGATCCGGCGCGGGTAACCTAAACCCGGTGTCAGGCTTAGATATGCTTCCATCTCAACTTCAGCAGACCCATCGCGAGTAACCTAAACCCAGTGTCTGGCTTAAATTTGCTTCCACCTCTCGACTTCAACAGATCCATCGATGGTAACATAAGCCCGGTGTCAGGCTTAGAATTGCTTCCACCTTTCGACTTCAGCAGATCCGTCGCGGGTAACCTAAACTTGGTGTCAGGCTTAGATTTGCTTCCACCTCTCGACTTCACCAGATCCGTCTTGGGTAACCTAAACCTAGTGTCAGGCTTAGATTTGCTTCCATCTCAACTTCAGCAGATCCGTAGCGGGTAATCTAAACCCGGTGTTAGGCTTAGATTTGCTTCCACCTCTCGACATCAGCAGATCCGTCGCGGGTTACCTAAACCTGGTGTCAGTCTTAGATTTGCTTCCACCTCATGAATTCACCAGATCCGTCGCGGGTAACCTAAACCTAGGGTTAGGTTAAGATTTGCTTCCATCTCCACTTCAGCAGATCCGTAGCGGGTAACCTAACCCGGTGTCAGGCTTAGATTTACTTCCACCTCTCGACTTCAGCAGATCCGTCGTGGGTAACCTAAACCCGGTGTCAGGCTCAGATTTGCTTCCACCTCTCGACTTCAGCAGATCCGTCGCAGGTAACCTAAACCTGGTGTCAGGCTTAGATTTGCTCCCCCCTCTCGACTTCAGCAGATCCGTCGTGGGTAACCTAAACCTGGTGTCAGGCTTAGATTTGTTTCCATCATAACTTCAGCAGTTCCATCACGGGTAACAAAAACCCAGTGTCAGGCTTAGATTTACTTCCACCTCTCGACTTTAGCAGATCCATCGCGGGTAACCTAAACCCCGTATCAGGCTTAGATTTGCTTCCACCTCAACATCAGCAGATCCATCGTGGGTAACCTAAACCCTGTGTCAGGCTTATATTTGCTTCCACCTCTCGACTACAGCTGATCCGGCGCGGGTAACCTAAACCTGGTGTCAGGCTTAGATTTGCCTCCATCTCAACATCAGCAGATCCATCAGGGGTAACCTAAACCCTGTGTCAGGCATATATTTACTTCCACCTCTCGACTTCAGCGGATCCATTGAGGGTAACATAAGCCCGGTGTCAGGCATAGATTTGCTTCCACCTTTTGACTTCAGCATATCCATCGTGGGTAACCTAAACCTGGTGTCAGGCTTAGATTTGCTTCCACCTCTCGACTTCACCAGATCCGTCGTGGGTAACCTAAACCTGGTGTCAGGCTTAGATTTGCTTCCATCTCAACTTCAGCAGATCCGTAGCGGGTAACTTAAACCCGGTGTCAGGCTTAGATTTGCTTCCACCTCTCCACTTCAGCAGATCCGTCGCGGGTAACCTAAACCTGGTGTCAGGCTTAGATTTGCTTCCACCTCTTGAATTCACCAGATCCGTCGTGGGTAACCCAAACTTGGGGTCAGGCTTAGATTTTCTTCCATCTCCACTTCAGCAGATCCATTGCGGGTAACCTAAACCCGGTGTCAGGCTTAGATTTGCTTCCACCTCTCGACTTCAGCAGATCCGTCGCGGGTAACCTAAACCCGGTATCAGGCTTAGATTTGCTTCCACCTCTCGACTTCAACAGATCCGTCGCGGGTAACCTAAACCTGGTGTCAGGCTTAGATTTGCTTCCACCTCTTGAATTCACCAGATCCATCGTGGGTAACCTAAACCTGGGGTCAGGCTTAGATTTGCTTCCATCTCCACTTCAGCAGATCCGTAGCGGGTAACCTAAACTCGGTGTCAGGCTAAGATTTGCTTCCACCTCTCAACTTCAGCAGATCCGTCGCGGGTAACCTAAACCCGGTGTTAGGCTTAGATTTGCTTCCACCTCTCGACTTCAGCAGATCCGTCGCGGGTAACCTAAACCTGGTGTCAGGCTTAGATTTGCTCCCCCCTCTCGACTTCAGCAGATCCGTCGTGGGTAACCTAAACCGGGTGTCAGGCTTAGATTTGCTTCCATCATAACTTCAGTAGTTTCGTCACGGGTAACAAAAACCCAGTGTCAGGCTTAGATTTGCTTCCACCTCTCGACTTCAGCAGATCCATCGCGGGTAACCTAAACTCCGTATCAGGCTTAGATTTGCTTCCACCTCAACATCAGCAGATCCATCGTGGGTAACCTAAACCCTGTGTCAGGCTTATATTTGCTTCCACCTCTCGACTACAGCCGATCCAGCGCGGGTAACCTAAACCCGGTGTCAGGCTTAGATATGCTTCCATCTCAACTTCAGCAGACCCATCGCGAGTAACCTAAACCCAGTGTCTGGCTTAAATTTGCTTCCACCTCTCGACTTCAACAGATCCACCGATGGTAACATAAGCCCGGTGTCAGGCTTAGAATTGCTTCCACCTTTCGACTTCAGCAGATCCGTCGCGGGTAACCTAAACTTGGTGTCAGGCTTAGATTTGCTTCCACCTCTCGACTTCACCAGATCCGTCTTGGGTAACCTAAACCTAGTGTCAGGCTTAGATTTGCTTCCATCTCAACTTCAGCAGATCCGTAGCGGGTAACCTAAACCCGGTGTTAGGCTTAGATTTGCTTCCACCTCTCGACATCAGCAGATCCGTCGCGGGTTACCTAAACCTGGTGTCAGTCTTAGATTTGCTTCCACCTCTTGAATTCACCAGATCCGTCGCGGGTAACCTAAACCTAGGGTTAGGTTAAGATTTGCTTCCATCTCCACTTCAGCAGATCCGTAGCGGGTAACCTAACCCGGTGTCAGGCTTAGATTTACTTCCACCTCTCGACTTCAGCAGATCCGTCGTGGGTAACCTAAACCCGGTGTCAGGCTCAGATTTGCTTCCACCTCTCGACTTCAGCAGATCCGTCGCAGGTAACCTAAACCTGGTGTCAGGCTTAGATTTGCTCCCCCCTCTCGACTTCAGCAGATCCGTCGTGGGTAACCTAAACCTGGTGTCAGGCTTAGATTTGCTTCCATCATAACTTCAGCAGTTCCGTCACGGGTAACAAAAACCCAGTGTCAGGCTTAGATTTGCTTCCACCTCTCGACTTCAGCAGATCCATCGCGGGTAACCTAAACCCCGTATCAGGCTTAGATTTGCTTCCACCTCAACATCAGCAGATCCATCGTGGGTAACCTAAACCCTATGTCAGGCTTATATTTGCTTCCACCTCTCGACTACAGCTGATCCGGCGCGGGTAACCTAAACCTGGTGTCAGGCTTAGATTTGCCTCCATCTCAACATCAGCAGATCCATCAGGGGTAACCTAAACCCTGTGTCAGGCATATATTTGCTTCCACCTCTCGACTTCAGCGGATCCATTGAGGGTAACATAAGCCCGGTGTCAGGCATAGATTTGCTTCCACCTTTTGACTTCAGCATATCCATCGTGGGTAACCTAAACCTGGTGTCAGGCTTAGATTTGCTTCCACCTCTCGACTTCACCAGATCCGTCGTGGGTAACCTAAACCTGGTGTCAGGCTTAGATTTGCTTCCATCTCAACTTCAGCAGATCCGTAGCGGGTAACTTAAACCCGGTGTCAGGCTTAGATTTGCTTCCACCTCTCCACTTCAGCAGATCCGTCGCGGGTAACCTAAACCTGGTGTCAGGCTTAGATTTGCTTCCACCTCTTGAATTCACCAGATCCGTCGTGGGTAACCCAAACTTGGGGTCAGGCTTAGATTTTCTTCCATCTCCACTTCAGCAGATCCATTGCGGGTAACCTAAACCCGGTGTCAGGCTTAGATTTGCTTCCACCTCTCGACTTCAGCAGATCCGTCGCGGGTAACCTAAACCCGGTATCAGGCTTAGATTTGCTTCCACCTCTCGACTTCAACAGATCCGTCGCGGGTAACCTAAACCTGGTGTCAGGCTTAGATTTGCTTCCACCTCTTGAATTCACCAGATCCATCGTGGGTAACCTAAACCTGGGGTCAGGCTTAGATTTGCTTCCATCTCCACTTCAGCAGATCCGTAGCGGGTAACCTAAACTCGGTGTCAGGCTAAGATTTGCTTCCACCTCTCAACTTCAGCAGATCCGTCGCGGGTAACCTAAACCCGGTGTTAGGCTTAGATTTGCTTCCACCTCTCGACTTCAGCAGATCCGTCGCGGGTAACCTAAACCTGGTGTCAGGCTTAGATTTGCTCCCCCCTCTCGACTTCAGCAGATCCGTCGTGGGTAACCTAAACCGGGTGTCAGGCTTAGATTTGCTTCCATCATAACTTCAGTAGTTTCGTCACGGGTAACAAAAACCCAGTGTCAGGCTTAGATTTGCTTCCACCTCTCGACTTCAGCAGATCCATCGCGGGTAACCTAAACTCCGTATCAGGCTTAGATTTGCTTCCACCTCAACATCAGCAGATCCATCGTGGGTAACCTAAACCCTGTGTCAGGCTTATATTTGCTTCCACCTCTCGACTACAGCCGATCCGGCGCGGGTAACCTAAACCCGGTGTCAGGCTTAGATATGCTTCCATCTCAACTTCAGCAGACCCATCGCGAGTAACCTAAACCCAGTGTCTGGCTTAAATTTGCTTCCACCTCTCGACTTCAACAGATCCATCAAGGGTTACATAAGCCCGGTGTCAGGCTTAGATTTGCTTCCACCTCTCGACTTCAGCAGATCCGTCGCGGGTAACCTAAACCTGATGTCAAGCTCAGATTGGCTTCTACCTCTCGACTTCACCAGATCTGTCGTGGGTAACCTAAACCTAGTGTCAGGCTTAGATTTGCTTCCGTCTCAACTTTAGCAGATCCGTAGCGGGTAACCTTAACCCGGTGTCAGGCTTAGATTTGCTTCCACCTCTCGACTTCAGCACATCCGTCGCGGGTAACCTTAACCCGGTGTCAGGCTTAGATTTACTTCCACCTCTCGACTTCAGCAGATCCGTCGTGGGTAACCTAAACCTGGTGTCAGGCTTAGATTTGCTTCCCCCTCTCGACTTTAGCAGATCCGTCGTGGTTAACATAAACCTGGTGTCAGGCTTTGATTTGCTTCCATCATAACTTCTGCAGTTCCGTCACGGGTAACCAAAACCCAATGTCTGGCTTAGATTTGCTTCCACCTCTAGACTACAGCAGATCCAACATGGGTAACCTATACCAGGTGCCAGGCTTAGATTTGCTTCCATCTCAACTTCAGCAGATCCATCACAGGTAACCTAAACCCGGTGTGAAGCTTAGATTTGCTTCCACCTCTCACCTACAGCAGACCTGTCACGGCTAACCTAAACCTGGTGTCAGGCTTAGATTTGCTTCCATCTCAACTTCAGTAGATCCGTCGCGAGTAACCTAAACCTGGTGTTAGGCTTAGATTTGCTTCGACCTCTCGACTTCAGCATATCCGTCGCGGGTAACCTAAACCTGGTGTCAGGCTTAGATTTGCTTCCACCTCTCGACTTCACCAGATCCGTCATGGGTAACCAAAACCTGGTGTCAGGCTTAGATTTGCTTCCATCTCAACTTCAGCAGATCCGTAGCGGGTAACCTAAACCCTGTGTCAGGCTTAGATTTACTTACACCTCTCGACTTCAGTAGATCCGTCGCGGGTAACCTAAACCCGGAGTCAGGCTTAGATTTGCTTCCACCTCTCGACTTCAGCAGATCTGTCGCGGGTAACCTAAACCTGGTGTCAGGCTTAGATTTGCTTCCACCTCTCGACTTCACCAGATCCATCATGGGTAACCTAAACCTAGTGCCAGGCTTAGATTTGCTTCCATCTCAACTTCAGCAGATCCGTAGCGGGTAACCTAAACCCTGTGCCAGGCTTAGATTTACTTACACCTCTCCACTTCAGCTGATCCGTCGCGGGTAACCTAAACCCAGAGTCAGGCTTAGATTTGCTTCCACCTCTCAACTTCAGCAGATCCGTCGCGGGTAACCTAAACCTGGTGTCAGGCTTAGATTTGCTTCCCCCTCTCGACTTCAGCAGATCCGTCGTGGGTAACCTAAACCTGGTGTCAGGCTTAGATTTGCTTGCATCATAACTTTAGGAGTTCCGACACAGGTAACAAAAACCCAGTGTCAGGCTAAGATTTGCTTCCACCTCTCGACTTCAGCAGATCCGTCGCGGGTAACCTAAACCCGGTATTAGGCTTAGATTTGCCTCCATCTCAACATCAGCAGATCCATCAGGGGTAACCTAAACCCTGTGTCAGGCATATATTTGCTTCCACCTCTCGACTTCAGCGGATCCATCGAGGGTAACATAAGCCCGGTGTCAGGCATAGATTTGCTTCCACCTTTTGACTTCAGCATATCCATCGTGGGTAACCTAAACCTGGTGTCAGGCTTAGATTTGCTTCCACCTCTCGACTTCACCAGATCCGTCGTGGGTAACCTAAACCTGGTGTCAGGCTTAGATTTGCTTCCATCTCAACTTCAGCAGATCCGTAGCGGGTAACTTAAACCCGGTGTCAGGCTTAGATTTGCTTCCACCTCTCCACTTCAGCAGATCCGTCGCGGGTAACCTAAACCTGGTGTCAGGCTTAGATTTGCTTCCACCTCTTGAATTCACCAGATCCGTCGTGGGTAACCCAAACCTGGGGTCAGGCTTAGATTTTCTTCCATCTCCACTTCAGCAGATCCATTGCGGGTAACCGAAACCCGGTGTCAGGCTTAGATTTGCTTCCACCTCTCGACTTCAGCAGATCCGTCACGGGTAACCTAAACCCGGTGTCAGGCTTAGATTTTCTTCCACCTCTCGACTTCAACAGATCCGTCGCGGGTAACCTAAACCTGGTGTCAGGCTTAGATTTGCTTCCACCTCTTGAATTCACCAGATCCATCGTGGGTAACCTAAACCTGGGGTCAGGCTTAGATTTGCTTCCATCTCCACTTCAGCAGATCCGTAGCGGGTAACCTAAACTCGGTGTCAGGCTAAGATTTGCTTCCACCTCTCAACTTCAGCAGATCCGTCGCGGGTAACCTAAACCCGGTGTTAGGCTTAGATTTGCTTCCACCTCTCGACTTCAGCAGATCCGTCGAGGGGTAACCTAAACCTGGTGTCAGGCTTAGATTTGCTCCCCCCTCTCGACTTCAGCAGATCCGTCGTGGGTAACCTAAACCGGGTGTCAGGCTTAGATTTGCTTCCATCATAACTTCAGTAGTTTCGTCACGGGTAACAAAAACCCAGTGTCAGGCTTAGATTTGCTTCCACCTCTCGACTTCAGCAGATCCATCGCGGGTAACCTAAACCCCGTATCAGGCTTAGATTTGCTTCCACCTCAACATCAGCAGATCCATCGTGGGTAACCTAAACCCTGTGTCAGGCTTATATTTGCTTCCACCTCTCGACTACAGCCGATCCGGCGCGGGTAACCTAAACCCGGTGTCAGGCTTAGATATGCTTCCATCTCAACTTCAGCAGACCCATCGCGAGTAACCTAAACCCAGTGTCTGGCTTAAATTTGCTTCCACCTCTCGACTTCAACAGATCCATCAAGGGTTACATAAGCCCGGTGTCAGGCTTAGATTTGCTTCCACCTCTCGACTTCAGCAGATCCGTCGCGGGTAACCTAAACCTGATGTCAAGCTTAGATTGGCTTCTACCTCTCGACTTCACCAGATCTGTCGTGGGTAACCTAAACCTAGTGTCAGGCTTAGATTTGCTTCCGTCTCAACTTTAGCAGATCCGTAGCGGGTAACCTTAACCCGGTGTTAGGCTTAGATTTGCTTCCACCTCTCGACTTCAGCACATCCGTCGCGGGTAACCTTAACCCGGTGTCAGGCTTAGATTTACTTCCACCTCTCGACTTCAGCAGATCCATCGTGGGTAACCTAAACCTGGTGTCAGGCTTAGATTTGCTTCCCCCTCTCGACTTTAGCAGATCCGTCGTGGTTAACATAAACCTGGTGTCAGGCTTTGATTTGCTTCCATCATAACTTCTGCAGTTCCGTCACGGGTAACCAAAACCCAATGTCTGGCTTAGATTTGCTTCCACCTCTAGACTACAGCAGATCCAACATGGGTAACCTATACCAGGTGCCAGGCTTAGATTTGCTTCCATCTCAACTTCAGCAGATCCATCACAGGTAACCTAAACCCGGTGTGAAGCTTAGATTTGCTTCCACCTCTCACCTACAGCAGACCTGTCACGGCTAACTTAAACCTGGTGTCAGGCTTAGATTTGCTTCCATCTCAACTTCAGTAGATCCGTCGCGAGTAACCTAAACCTGGTGTTAGGCTTAGATTTGCTTCGACCTCTCGACTTCAGCATATCCGTCGCGGGTAACCTAAACCTGGTGTCAGGCTTAGATTTGCTTCCACCTCTCGACTTCACCAGATCCGTCATGGGTAACCAAAACCTGGTGTCAGGCTTAGATTTGCTTCCATCTCAACTTCAGCAGATCCGTAGCGGGTAACCTGAACCCTGTGTCAGGCTTAGATTTACTTACACCTCTCCACTTCAGCAGATCCGTCGCGGGTAACCTAAACCCGGAGTCAGGCTTAGATTTACTTACACCTCTCGACTTCAGCAGATCCGTCGCGGGTAATCTAAACCCGATGTCAGGCTTAGATTTGCTTCGACCTCTCGACTTCAGCATATCCGTCGCGGGTAACCTAAACCTGGTGTCAGGCTTAGATTTGCTTCCACCTCTCGACTTCACCAGATCCGTCATGGGTAACCAAAACCTGGTGTCAGGCTTAGATTTGCTTCCATCTCAACTTCAGCAGATCCGTAGCGGGTAACCTGAACCCTGTGTCAGGCTTAGATTTACTTACACCTCTCCACTTCAGCAGATCCGTCGCGGGTAACCTAAACCCGGAGTCAGGCTTAGATTTACTTACACCTCTCGACTTCAGCAGATCCGTCGCGGGTAATCTAAACCCGATGTCAGGCTTAGATTTGCTTCCACCTCTCGACTTCAGCAGATCCGTCGCGGGTAACCTAAACCTGGTGTCAGGCTTAGATTTGCTTCCACCTCTCGACTTCACCAGATCCATCATGGGTAACCTAAACCTGGTGTCAGGCTTAGATTTGCTTCCATCTCAACTTCAGCAGATCCGTAGCGGGTAACCTAAACCCTGTGCCAGGCTTAGATTTACTTACACCTCTCCACTTCAGCTGATCCATCGCGGGTAACCTAAACCCAGAGTCAGGCTTAGATTTGCTTCCACCTCTCAACTTCAGCAGATCCGTCGCGGGTAACCTAAACCTGGTGTCAGGCTTAGATTTGCTTCCCCCTCTCGACTTCAGCAGATCCGTCGTGGGTAACCTAAACCTGGTGTCAGGCTCAGATTTGCTTGCATCATAACTTCAGCAGTTCCGTCACAGGTAACAAAAACCCAGTGTCAGGCTAAGATTTGCTTCCACCTCTCGACTTCAGTAGATCCGTCGCGGGTAAGCTAAACCCGGTATCAGGCTTAGATTTGCCTCCATCTCAACATCAGCAGATCCATCAGGGGTAACCTAAACCCTGTGTCAGGCATATATTTGCTTCCACCTCTCGACTTCAACGGATCCATCGAGGGTAACATAAGCCCGGTGTCAGGCATAGATTTGCTTCCACCTTTTGACTTCAGCATATCCATCGTGGGTAACCTAAACCTGGTGTCAGGCTTAGATTTGCTTCCACCTCTCGACTTCACCAGAGCCATCGTGGGTAACCTAAACCTGGTGTCAGGCTTAGATTTGCTTCCATCTCAACTTCAGCAGATCCGTAGCGGGTAACCTAAACCCGGTGTCAGGCTTAGATTTGCTTCCTCCTCTCCACTTCAGCAGATCCGTCGTGGGTAACCTAAACCTGGTGTCAGGCTTAGATTTGCTTCCACCTCTTGAATTCACCAGATCCATCGTGGCTAACCCAAACCTGGGGTCAGGCTTAGATTTTCTTCCATCTCCACTTCAGCAGATCCATAGCGGGTAACCTAAACCCGGTGTCAGGCATAGATTTGCTTCCACCTCTCGACTTCAGCAGATCCGTCGCGGGTAACCTAAACCCGGTGTCAGGCTTAGATTTGCTTCCACCTCTCGACTTCAGCAGATCCGTCGCGGGTAACCTAAACCTGGTGTCAGGCTTAGATTTGCTTCCACCTCTTGAATTCACCAGATCCATCGTGGGTAACCTAAACCTGGGGTCAGGCTTAGATTTGCTTCCATCTCCACTTCAGCAGATCCGTAGCGGGTAACCTAAACTCGGTGTCAGGCTAAGATTTGCTTCCACCTCTCAACTTCAGCAGATCCGTCGCGGGTAACCTAAACCCGGTGTTAGGCTTAGATTTGCTTCCACCTCTCGACTTCAGCAGATCCATCGCGGGTAACCTAAACCTGGTGTCAGGCTTAGATTTGCTCCCCCCTCTCGACTTCAGCAGATCCGTCGTGGGTAACCTAAACCTGGTGTCAGGCTTAGATTTGCTTCCATCATAACTTCAGCAGTTCCGTCACGGGTAACAAAAACCCAGTGTCAGGCTTAGATTTGCTTCCACCTCTCGACTTCAGCAGATCCATCGCGGGTAACCTAAACCCCGTATCAGGCTTAGATTTGCTTCCACCTCAACATCAGCAGATCCATCGTGGGTAACCTAAACCCTGTGTCAGGCTTATATTTGCTTCCACCTCTCGACTACAGCCGATCCGGCGCGGGTAACCTGAACCCGGTGTCAGGCTTAGATATGCTTCCATCTCAACTTCAGCAGACCCATCGCGAGTAACCTAAACCCAGTGTCTGGCTTAAATTTGCTTCCACCTCTCGACTTCAACAGATCCATCAAGGGTTACATAAGCCCGGTGTCAGGCTTAGATTTGCTTCCACCTCTCGACTTCAGCAGATCCGTTGCGGGTAACCTAAACCTGATGTCAAGCTTAGATTTGCTTCCACCTCTCGACTTCACCAGATCTGTCGTGGGTAACCTAAACCTAGTGTCAGGCTTAGATTTTCTTCCCTCTCAACTTTAGCAGATCCGTAGCGGGTAACCTTAACCCGGTGTCAGGCTTAGATTTGCTTCCACCACTCGACTTCAGCACATCCGTCGCGGGTAACCTTAACCCGGTGTCAGGCTTAGATTTACTTCCACCTCTCGACTTCAGCAGATCCGTCGTGGGTAACCTAAACCTGGTGTCAGGCTTAGATTTGCTTCCCCCTCTCGACTTTAGTAGATCCGTCGTGGGTAACATAAACCTGGTGTCAGGCTTTGATTTGCTTCCATCATAACTGCTGTAGATCCGTCGCGAGTAACCTAAACCTAGTGTCAGGCTTAGATGTGCTTCGACCTCTCGACTTCAGCATATCCGTCGCGGGTAACCTAAACCTGGTGTCAGTCTTAGATTTGCTTCCACCTCTCGACTTCACCAGATCCGTCATGGGTAACCAAAACCTGGTGTCAGGCTTAGATTTGCTTCCACCTCTCACCTACAGCAGACCTGTCACGGCTAACCTAAACCTGGTGTCAGGCTTAGATTTGCTTCCATCTCAACTTCAGTAGATCCGTCGCGAGTAACCTAAACCTGGTGTTAGGCTTAGATGTGCTTCGACCTCTCGACTTCAGCATATCCGTCGCGGGTAACCTAAACCTGGTGTCAGGCTTAGATTTGCTTCCACCTCTCGACTTCACCAGATCCGTCATGGGTAACCAAAACCTGGTGTCAGGCTTAGATTTGCTTCCATCTCAACTTCAGCAGATCCATAGCGGGTAACCTAAACCCTGTGTCAGGCTTAGATTTACTTACACCTCTCGACTTCAGCAGATTCGTCGCGGGTAACCTAAACCCGGAGTCAGGCTTAGATTTGCTTCCACCTCTCGACTTCAGCAGATCCATCGCGGGTAACCTAAACCTGGTGTCAGGCTTAGATTTGCTTCCACCTCTCGACTTCACCAGATCCATCATGGGTAACCTAAACCTGGTGTCAGGCTTAGATTTGCTTCCATCTCAACTTCAGCAGATCCGTAGCGGGTAACCTAAACCCTGTGCCAGGCTTAGATTTACTTACACCTCTCCACTTCAGCTGATCTGTCGCGGGTAACCTATACCCAGAGTCAGGCTTAGATTTGCTTCCACCTCTCAACTTCAGCAGATCCGTCGCGGGTAACCTAAACCTGGTGTCAGGCTTAGATTTGCTTCCCCCTCTCGACTTCAGCAGATCCGTCATGGGTAACCTAAACCTGGTGTCAGGCTTAGATTTGCTTGCATCATAACTTCAGGAGTTCCATCACAGGTAACAAAAACCCAGTGTCAGGCTAAGATTTGTTCCACCTCTCGACTTCAGCAGATCCGTCGCGGGTAACCTAAACCCGGTATCAGGCTTAGATTTGCCTCCATCTCAACATCAGCAGATCCATCAGGGGTAACCTAAACCCTGTGTCAGTCATATATTTGCTTCCACCTCTCGACTTCAGCGGATCCATCGAGGGTAACATAAGCCCGTTGTCAGGCATAGATTTGCTTCCACCTTTCGACTTCAGCAGATCCGTCGTGGGTAACCTAAGTCCGGTGTCAGGCATAGATTTGCTTCCACCTTTTGACTTCAGCATATCCATCGTGGGTAACCTAAACCTGGTGTCAGGCTTAGATTTGCTTCCACCTCTCGACTTCACCAGATCCGTCGTGGGTAACCTAAACCTGGTGTCAGGCTTAGATTTGCTTCCATCTCAACATCAGCAGATCCGCAGCGGGTAACTTAGACCCGGTGTCAGGCTTAGATTTGCTTCCACCTCTCGACTTCAGCAGATCCATCGCGGGTAACCTAAACCTGGTGTCAGGCTTAGATTTGCTTCCACCTCTCGACTTCACCAGATCCATCATGGGTAACCTAAACCTGGTGTCAGGCTTAGATTTGCTTCCATCTCAACTTCAGCAGATCCGTAGCGGGTAACCTAAACCCTGTGCCAGGCTTAGATTTACTTACACCTCTCCACTTCAGCTGATCTGTCGCGGGTAACCTATACCCAGAGTCAGGCTTAGATTTGCTTCCACCTCTCAACTTCAGCAGATCCGTCGCGGGTAACCTAAACCTGGTGTCAGGCTTAGATTTGCTTCCCCCTCTCGACTTCAGCAGATCCGTCATGGGTAACCTAAACCTGGTGTCAGGCTTAGATTTGCTTGCATCATAACTTCAGGAGTTCCATCACAGGTAACAAAAACCCAGTGTCAGGCTAAGATTTGTTCCACCTCTCGACTTCAGCAGATCCGTCGCGGGTAACCTAAACCCGGTATCAGGCTTAGATTTGCCTCCATCTCAACATCAGCAGATCCATCAGGGGTAACCTAAACCCTGTGTCAGTCATATATTTGCTTCCACCTCTCGACTTCAGCGGATCCATCGAGGGTAACATAAGCCCGTTGTCAGGCATAGATTTGCTTCCACCTTTCGACTTCAGCAGATCCGTCGTGGGTAACCTAAGTCCGGTGTCAGGCATAGATTTGCTTCCACCTTTTGACTTCAGCATATCCATCGTGGGTAACCTAAACCTGGTGTCAGGCTTAGATTTGCTTCCACCTCTCGACTTCACCAGATCCGTCATGGGTAACCTAAACCTGGTGTCAGGCTTAGATTTGCTTCCATCTCAACATCAGCAGATCCGCAGCGGGTAACTTAGACCCGGTGTCAGGCTTAGATTTGCTTCCACCTCTCCACTTCAGCAGATCCGTCGCGGGTAACCTAAACCTGGTGTCAGGCTTAGATTTGCTTCCACCTCTTGAATTCACCAGATCCGTCGTGGGTAACCCAAACCTGGGGTCAGGCTTAGATTTTCTTCCATCTCCACTTTAGCAGATCCATAGCGGGTAACCTAAACCCGGTGTCAGGCTTAGATTTGCTTCCACCTCTCGACTTCAGCAGATCCGTCGCGGGTAACCTAAACCCGGTGTCAGGCTTAGATTTGCTTCCACCTCTCGACTTCACCAGATCCGTCATGGGTAACCAAAACCTGGTGTCAGGCTTAGATTTGCTTCCATCTCAACTTCAGCAGATCCATAGCGGGTAACCTAAACCCTGTGTCAGGCTTAGATTTACTAACACCTCTCGACTTCAGCAGATTCGTCGCGGGTAACCTAAACCCGGAGTCAGGCTTAGATTTGCTTCCACCTCTCGACTTCAGCAGATCCATCGCGGGTAACCTAAACCTGGTGTCAGGCTTAGATTTGCTTCCACCTCTCGACTTCACCAGATCCATCATGGGTAACCTAAACCTGGTGTCAGGCTTAGATTTGCTTCCATCTCAACTTCAGCAGATCCGTAGCGGGTAACCTAAACCCTGTGCCAGGCTTAGATTTACTTACACCTCTCCACTTCAGCTGATCTGTCGCGGGTAACCTATACCCAGAGTCAGGCTTAGATTTGCTTCCACCTCTCAACTTCAGCAGATCCGTCGTGGGTAACCTAAACCTGGTGTCAGGCTTAGATTTGCTTCCCCCTCTCGACTTCAGCAGATCCGTCATGGGTAACCTAAACCTGGTGTCAGGCTTAGATTTGCTTGCATCATAACTTCAGGAGTTCCATCACAGGTAACAAAAACCCAGTGTCAGGCTAAGATTTGTTCCACCTCTCGACTTCAGCAGATCCGTCGCGGGTAACCTAAACCCGGTATCAGGCTTAGATTTGCCTCCATCTCAATATCAGCAGATCCATCAGGGGTAACCTAAACCCTGTGTCAGTCATATATTTGCTTCCACCTCTCGACTTCAGCGGATCCATCGAGGGTAACATAAGCCCGTTGTCAGGCATAGATTTGCTTCCACCTTTCGACTTCAGCAGATCCGTCGTGGGTAACCTAAGTCCGGTGTCAGGCATAGATTTGCTTCCACCTTTTGACTTCAGCATATCCATCGTGGGTAACCTAAACCTGGTGTCAGGCTTAGATTTGCTTCCACCTCTCGACTTCACCAGATCCGTCGTGGGTAACCTAAACCTGGTGTCAGGCTTAGATTTGCTTCCATCTCAACATCAGCAGATCCGCAGCGGGTAACTTAGACCCGGTGTCAGGCTTAGATTTGCTTCCACCTCTCGACTTCAGCAGATCCATCGCGGGTAACCTAAACCTGGTGTCAGGCTTAGATTTGCTTCCACCTCTCGACTTCACCAGATCCATCATGGGTAACCTAAACCTGGTGTCAGGCTTAGATTTGCTTCCATCTCAACTTCAGCAGATCCGTAGCGGGTAACCTAAACCCTGTGCCAGGCTTAGATTTACTTACACCTCTCCACTTCAGCTGATCTGTCGCGGGTAACCTATACCCAGAGTCAGGCTTAGATTTGCTTCCACCTCTCAACTTCAGCAGATCCGTCGCGGGTAACCTAAACCTGGTGTCAGGCTTAGATTTGCTTCCCCCTCTCGACTTCAGCAGATCCGTCATGGGTAACCTAAACCTGGTGTCAGGCTTAGATTTGCTTGCATCATAACTTCAGGAGTTCCATCACAGGTAACAAAAACCCAGTGTCAGGCTAAGATTTGTTCCACCTCTCGACTTCAGCAGATCCGTCATGGGTAACCTAAACCCGGTATCAGGCTTAGATTTGCCTCCATCTCAACATCAGCAGATCCATCAGGGGTAACCTAAACCCTGTGTCAGTCATATATTTGCTTCCACCTCTCGACTTCAGCGGATCCATCGAGGGTAACATAAGCCCGTTGTCAGGCATAGATTTGCTTCCACCTTTCGACTTCAGCAGATCCGTCGTGGGTAACCTAAGTCCGGTGTCAGGCATAGATTTGCTTCCACCTTTTGACTTCAGCATATCCATCGTGGGTAACCTAAACCTGGTGTCAGGCTTAGATTTGCTTCCACCTCTCGACTTCACCAGATCCGTCATGGGTAACCTAAACCTGGTGTCAGGCTTAGATTTGCTTCCATCTCAACATCAGCAGATCCGCAGCGGGTAACTTAGACCCGGTGTCAGGCTTAGATTTGCTTCCACCTCTCCACTTCAGCAGATCCGTCGCGGGTAACCTAAACCTGGTGTCAGGCTTAGATTTGCTTCCACCTCTTGAATTCACCAGATCCGTCGTGGGTAACCCAAACCTGGGGTCAGGCTTAGATTTTCTTCCATCTCCACTTCAGCAGATCCATAGCGGGTAACCTAAACCCGGTGTCAGGCTTAGATTTGCTTCCACCTCTCGACTTCAGCAGATCCGTCGCGGGTAACCTAAACCCGGTGTCAGGCTTAGATTTGCTTCCACCTCTCGACTTCAGCAGATCCGTCGCGGGTAACCTAAACCTGGTGTCAGGCTTAGATTTGCTTCCACCTCTTGAATTCACCAGATCCATCGTGGGTAACCTAAACCTTGGGTCAGGCTTAGATTTGCTTCCATCTCCACTTCAGCAGATCCGTAGCGGGTAACCTAAACTCGGTGTCAGGCTAAGATTTGCTTCCGCCTCTCAACTTCAGCAGATCCGTCGTGGGTAACCTAAACCCGGTAATAGGCTTAGATTTGCTTCCACCTCTCGACTTCAGCAGATCCGTCGCGGGTAACCTAAACCTGGTGTCAGGCTTAGATTTGCTCCCCCCTCTCGACTTTAGCAGATCCGTCGTGGGTAACCTAAACCTGGTGTCAGGCTTAGATTTGCTTCCATCATAACTTCAGCAGTTCCGTCACGGGTAACAAAAACCCAGTGTCAGGCTTAGATTTGCTTCCACCTCTCGACTTCAGCAGATCCATCGCGGGCAACCTAAACCCCGTATCAGGCTTAGATTTGCTTCCACCTCAACATCAGCAGATCCATCGTGGGTAACCTAAACCCTGTGTCAGGCTTATATTTGCTTCCACCTCTCAACTACAGCCGATCCGGCGCGGGTAACCTAAACCCGGTGTCAGGCTTAGATATGCTTCCATCTCTACTTCAGCAGATCCATTGCGAGTAACCTAAACCCAGTGTCCAGCTTAAATTTGCTTCCACCTCTCTACTTCAGCAGATCCATTAAGGGTGACATAAGCCCGGTGTCAGGCTTAGATTTGCTTCCACCTCTCAACTTCAGTAGATCCGTCGCGAGTAACCTAAACCTGGAGTTAGGCTTAGATTTGCTTCGACCTCTCGACTTCAGCAGATCCATCGCGGGTAACCTAAACCCTGTGTCAGGCATATATTTGCTTCCACCTCTCGACTTCAGCGGATCCATCGAGGGTAACATAAGCCCGGTGTCAGGCATAGATTTGCTTCCACCTTTTGACTTCAGCATATCCATCGTGGGTAACCTAAACCTGGTGTCAGGCTTAGATTTGCTTCCACCTCTCGACTTCACCAGAGCCATCGTGGGTAACCTAAACCTGGTGTCAGGCTTAGATTTGCTTCCATCTCAACTTCAGCAGATACGTAGCGGGTAACTTAAACCCGGTGTCAGGCTTAGATTTGCTTCCTCCTCTCCACTTCAGCAGATCCGTCGCGGGTAACCTAAACCTGGTGTCAGGCTTAGATTTGCTTCCACCTCTTGAATTCACCAGATCCATCGTGGGTAACCCAAACCTGGGGTCAGGCTTAGATTTTCTTCCATCTCCACTTCAGCAGATCCATAGCGGGTAACCTAAACCCGGTGTCAGGCATAGATTTGCTTCCACCTCTCGACTTCAGCAGATCCGTCGCGGGTAACCTAAACCCGGTGTCAGGCTTAGATTTGCTTCCACCTCTCGACTTCAGCAGATCCGTCGCGGGTAACCTAAACCTGGTGTCAGGCTTAGATTTGCTTCCACCTCTTGAATTCACCAGATCCATCGTGGGTAACCTAAACCTGGGGTCAGGCTTAGATTTGCTTCCATCTCCACTCCAGCAGATCCGTAGCGGGTAACCTAAACTCGGTGTCAGGCTAAGATTTGCTTCCACCTCTCAACTTCAGCAGATCCGTCGCGGGTAACCTAAACCCGGTGTTAGGCTTAGATTTGCTTCCACCTCTCGACTTCAGCAGATCCGTCGCGGGTAACCTAAACCTGGTGTCAGGCTTAGATTTGCTCCCCCCTCTCGACTTCAGCAGATCCGTCGTGGGTAACCTAAACCTGGTGTCAGGCTTAGATTTGCTTCCATCATAACTTCAGCAGTTCCGTCACGGGTAACAAAAACCCAGTGTCAGGCTTAGATTTGCTTCCACCTCTCGACTTCAGTAGATCCATCGCGGGTAACCTAAACCCCGTATCAGGCTTAGATTTGCTTCCACCTCAACATCAGCAGATCCATCGTGGATAACCTAAACCCTGTGTCAGGCTTATATTTGCTTCCACCTCTCGACTACAGCCGATCCGGCGCGGGTAACCTAAACCCGAGGTCAGGCTTAGATATGCTTCCATCTCAACTTCAGCAGACCCATCGCGAGTAACCTAAACCCAGTGTCTGGCTTAAATTTGCTTCCACCTCTCGACTTCAACAGATCCATCAAGGGTTACATAAGCCCGGTGTCAGGCTTAGATTTGCTTCCACCTCTCGACTTCAGCAGATTCGTCGCGGGTAACCTAAACCTGATGTCAAGCTTAGATTTGCTTCCACCTCTCGACTTCACCAGATCTGTCGTGGGTAACCTAAACCTAGTGTCAGGCTTAGATTTACTTCCCTCTCAACTTTAGCAGATCCGTAGCGGGTAACCTTAACCCGGTGTCAGGCTTATATTTGCATCCACCACTCGACTTCAGCACATCCGTCGCGGGTAACCTTAACCCGGTGTCAGGCTTAGATTTACTTCCACCTCTCGACTTCAGCAGATCCGTCGTGGGTAACCTAAACCTGGTGTCAGGCTTAGATTTGCTTCCCCCTCTCGACTTTAGTAGATCCGTCGTGGGTAACATAAACCTGGTGTCAGGCTTTCATTTGCTTCCATCATAACTTCTGTAGATCCGTCGCGAGTAACCTAAACCTAGTGTCAGGCTTAGATGTGCTTCGACCTCTCGACTTCAGCATATCCGTCGCGGGTAACCTAAACCTGGTGTCAGGCTTAGATTTGCTTCCACCTCTCGACTTCACCAGATCCGTCATGGGTAACCAAAATCTGGTGTCAGGCTTAGATTTGCTTCCACCTCTCACCTACAGCAGACCTGTCACGGCTAACCTAAACCTGGTGTCAGGCTTAGATTTGCTTCCATCTCAACTTCAGTAGATCCGTCGCGAGTAACCTAAACCTGGTGTTAGGCTTAGATGTGCTTCGACCTCTCGACTTCAGCATATCCGTCGCGGGTAACCTAAACCTGGTGTCAGGCTTAGATTTGCTTCCACCTCTCGACTTCACCAGATCCGTCATGGGTAACCAAAACCTGGTGTCAGGCTTAGATTTGCTTCCATCTCAACTTCAGCAGATCCATAGCGGGTAACCTAAACCCTGTGTCAGGCTTAAATTTACTTACACCTCTCGACTTCAGCAGATCCGTCGCGGGTAACCTAAACCCGGAGTCAGGCTTAGATTTGCTTCCACCTCTCGACTTCAGCAGATCCATCGCGGGTAACCTAAACCTGGTGTCAGGCTTAGATTTGCTTCCACCTCTCGACTTCACCAGATCCATCATGGGTAACCTAAACCTGGTGTCAGGCTTAGATTTGCTTCCATCTCAACTTCAGCAGATCCGTAGCGGGTAACCTAAACCCTGTGCCAGGCTTAGATTTACTTACACCTCTCCACTTCAGCTGATCTGTCGCGGGTAACCTAAACCCAGAGTCAGGCTTAGATTTGCTTCCACCTCTCAACTTCAGCAGATCCGTCGCGGGTAACCTAAACCTGGTGTCAGGCTTAGATTTGCTTCCCCCTCTCGACTTCAGCAGATCCGTCATGGGTAACCTAAACCTGGTATCAGGCTTAGATTTGCTTGCATCATAACTTCAGGAGTTCCGTCACAGGTAACAAAAACCCAGTGTCAGGCTAAGATTTGTTCCACCTCTCGACTTCAGCAGATCCGTCGCGGGTAACCTAAACCCGGTATCAGGCTTAGATTTGCCTCCATCTCAACATCAGCAGATCCATCAGGGGTAACCTAAACCCTGTGTCAGGCATATATTTGCTTCCACCTCTCGACTTCGGCGGATCCATCGAGGGTAACATAAGCCCGGTGTCAGGCATAGATTTGCTTCCACCTTTCGACTTCAGCAGATCCGTCGTGGGTAACCTAAGTCCGGTGTCAGGCATAGATTTGCTTCCACCTTTTGACTTCAGCATATCCATCGTGGGTAACCTAAACCTGGTGTCAGGCTTAGATTTGCTTCCACCTCTCGACTTCACCAGATCCGTCGTGGGTAACCTAAACCTGGTGTGAGGCTTAGATTTGCTTCCATCTCAACATCAGCAGATCCGCAGCGGGTAACTTAGACCCGGTGTCAGGCTTAGATTTGCTTCCACCTCTCCACTTCAGCAGATCCGTCGCGGGTAACCTAAACCTGGTGTCAGGCTTAGATTTGCTTCCACCTCTTGAATTCACCAGATCCGTCGTGGGTAACCCAAACCTGGGGTCAGGCTTAGATTTTCTTCCATCTCCACTTCAGCAGATCCATAGCGGGTAACCTAAACCCGGTGTCAGGCTTAGATTTGCTTCCACCTCTCGACTTTAGCAGATCCGTCGCGGGTAACCTAAACCCGGTGTCAGGCTTAGATTTGCTTCCACCTCTCGACTTCAGCAGATCCGTCGCGGGTAACCTAAACCTGGTGTCAGGCTTAGATTTACTTCCACCTCTTGAATTCACCAGATCCATCGTGGGTAACCTAAACCTGGGGTCAGGCTTAGATTTGCTTCCATCTCCACTTCAGCAGATCCGTAGCGGGTAACCTAAACTCGGTGTCAGGCTAAGATTTGCTTCCGCCTCTCAACTTCAGCAGATCCGTCACGGGTAACCTAAACCCGGTGTTAGGCTTAGATTTGCTTCCACCTCTCGACTTCAGCAGATCCGTCGCGGGTAACCTAAACCTGGTGTCAGGCTTAGATTTGCTCCCCCCTCTCGACTTCAGCAGATCCGTCGTGGGTAACCTAAACCTGGTGTCAGGCTTAGATTTGCTTCCATCATAACTTCAGCAGTTCCGTCACGGGTAACAAAAACCCAGTGTCAGGCTTAGATTTGCTTCCACCTCTCGACTTCAGCAGATCCATCGTGGGCAACCTAAACCCCGTATCAGGCTTAGATTTGCTTCCACCTCAACATCAGCAGATCCATCGTGGGTAACCTAAACCCTGTGTCAGGCTTATATTTGCTTCCACCTCTCAACTACAGCCGATCCGGCGCGGGTAACCTAAACCCGGTGTCAGGCTTAGATATGCTTCCATCTCTACTTCAGCAGATCCATTGCGAGTAACCTAAACCCAGTGTCCAGCTTAAATTTGCTTCCACCTCTCTACTTCAGCAGATCCATCAAGGGTGACATAAGCCAGGTGTCAGGCTTAGATTTGCTTCCACCTCTCAACTTCAGCAGATCCGTAGCGGGTAACCTAAACCCGGTGTCAGGCTTAGATTTGCTTCCACCTCTCGACTCCAGCACATCCGTCGTGGGTAACCTTAACCCGGTGTCAGGCTTAGATTTACTTCCACCTCTCGACTTCAGCAGATCCGTCGTGGGTAACCTAAACCTGGTGTCAGGCTTAGATTTGCTTCCCCCTCTCGACTTCAGCAGATCCGTCGCGGGTAACCTAAACCTGGTGTCAGGTTTTGATTTGCTTCCATCATAACTTCAGCAGTTCCGTCACGGGTAACCAAAACCCAATGTCTGGCTTAGATTTGCTTCCACCTCTAGACTACAGCAGATCCAACATGGGCAACCTATACCAGGTGCCAGGCTTAGATTTGCTTCCATCTCAACTTCAGCAGATCCATCACAGGTAACCTAAACCCAGTGTGAAGCTTAGATTTGCTTCCACCTCTCACCTACAGCAGACCTGTCACGGCTAACCTAAACCTGGTGTCAGGCTAAGATTTGCTTCCTTCTCAACTTCAGTAGATCCGTCGCGAGTAACCTAAACCTGGTGTTAGGCTAAGATTTGCTTCGACCTCTCGACTTCAGCAGATCCGTCGCGGGTAACCTAAACCCTGTGTCAGGCATATATTTACTTCCACCTCTCGACTTCAGCGGATCCATCGAGGGTAACATAAGCCCGGTGTCAGGCATAGATTTGCTTCCACCTTTCGACTTCAGGAGATCCGTCGTGGGTAACCTAACTCCGGTGTCGGGCATAGATCTGCTTCCACCTTTTGACTTCAGTATATCCATCGTGGGTAACCTAAACCTGGTGTCAGGCTTAGATTTGCTTCCACCTCTCGACTTCACCAGATCCGTCATGGGTAACCTAAACCTGGTGTCAGGCTTAGATTTGCTTCCATCTCAACTTCAGCAGATCCGTAGCGGGTAACTTAAACCCGGTGTCAGGCTTAGATTTGCTTCCACCTCTCGACTTCAGCAGATCCGTCGCGAGTAACCTAAACCTGGTGTCAGGCTTAGATTTGCTTCCACCTCTTGAATTCACCAGATCCGTCGTGGGTAACCCAAACCTGGGGTCAGGCTTAGATTTTCTTCCATCTCCACTTCAGCAAATCCATAGCGGGTAACCTAAACCCGGTGTCAGGCTTAGATTTGCTTCCACCTCTCGACTTCAGCAGATCCGTCGCGGGTAACCTAAACCCGGTGTCAGGCTTAGATTTGCTTCCACCTCTCGACTTCAGCAGATCCGTCGCGGGTAACCTAAACCTGGTGTCAGGCTTAGATTTGCTTCCACCTCTTGAATTCACCAGATCCATCGTGGGTAACCTAAACCTGGGGTCAGGCTTAGATTTGCTTCCATCTCCACTTCAGCAGATCCGTAGCGGGTAACCTAAACCCGGTGTCTGTCTTAGATTTGCTTCCACCTCTCGACATCAGCACATCCGCCGCGGGTAACCTAAACCCGGTGTCAAGCTTAGATTTGCTTCCACCTCTCGACTTCAGCAGATCCGTCGCGGGTAACCTAAACCTGGTGTCAGGCATAGATTTGCTCCCCCCTCTCGACTTTAGCAGATCCGTCGTGGGTAACCTAAACCTGGTGTCAGGCTTAGATTTGCTTCCATCATAACTTCAGCAGTTCCGTCACGGGTAACAAAAACCCAATGTCAGGCTTCGATTTGCTTCCACCTCTCGACTTCAGCAGATCCATCGCCGGTAACCTAAACCCCGTATCAGGCTTAGATTTGCTTCCACCTCAACATCAGCAGATCCATCGTGGGTAACCTAAACCCTGTGTCAGGCTTATATTTGCTTCCACCTCTCGACTACAGCAGATTCATCAAGGGTGACATAAGCCCGGTGTCAGGCTTAGATATGCTTCCACCTCTCGACTTCAGCAGATCCATCGTGGGTAACCTAAACCCGGTGTCAGGCTTAGATATGCTTCCGTCTCTACTTCAGCAGATCCATTGTGAGTAACCTAAACCCAGTGTCCGGCTTAAATTTGCTTCCACCTCTCGACTTCAGCAGATTCATCAAGGGTGACATAAGCCCGGTGTCAGGCTTAGATTTGCTTCCACCTCTCGACTTCAGCAGATCCGTCGCGGGTAACCTAAACCTGGTGTCAAGCTTAGATTTGCTTCCACCTGTCGACTTCACCAGATCTGTCGTGGGTAACCTAAACCTAGTGTCAGGCTTAGATTTGCTTCCGTCTCAACTTCAGCAGATCCATAGCGGGTAACCTAAACCCAGTGTCAGGCTTAGATTTGCTTCCACCTCTCGACTTCAGCACATCCGTCGCGGGTAACCTTAACCCGTTGTCAGGCATAGATTTACTTCCACCTCTCGACTTCAGCAGATCCGTCGTGGGTAACCTAAACCTGGTGTCAGGCTTAGATTTGCTTCCCCCTCTCGACTTCAGCAGATCCGTCGTAGGTAACCTAAACCTGGTGTCAGGTTTTGATTTGCTTCCATCATAACTTCAGCAGTTCCATCACGGGTAACCAAAACCCAACGTCTGGCTTCAATTTGCTTCCACCTCTAGACTACAGCAGATCCAACATGGGTAACCTATACCAGGTGCCAGGCTTAGATTTGCTTCCATCTCAACTTCAGCAGATCCATCACAGGTAACCTAAACCCGGTGTGAAGCTTAGATTTGCTTCCACCTCTCACCTACAGCAGACCTGTCTCGGCTAACCTAAACCTGGTGTCAGGCTAAGATTTGCTTCCATCTCAACTTCAGTAGATCCGTCGCGAGTAACCTAAACCTGGTGTTAGGCTTAGATTTGCTTCGACCTCTCGACTTCAGCAGATCCGTCGCGGGTAACCTAAACCTGGTGTCAGGCTTAGATTTGCTTCCACCTCTCGACTTCACCAGATCCGTCATGGGTAACCTAAACCTGGTGTCAGGCTTAGATTTGCTTCCATCTCAACTTCAGCAGATCCGTTGCGGGTAACCTAAACCCTGTGTCAGGCTTAGATTTACTTACACCTCTCGACTTCAGCAGATCCGTCGCGGGTAACCTAAACCTGGAGTAAGGCTTAGATTTGCTTCCACCTCTCGACTTCAGCAGATCCGTCGAGGATAACCTAAACCTGGTGTCAGGCTTAGATTTGCTTCCACCACTCGACTTCACCAGATCCGTCATGGGTAACCTAAACCTGGTGTCAGGCTTAGATTTGCTTCCATCTCAACTTCAGCGGATCCGTAGCGGGTAACCTGAACCCTGTTTCAGGCTTAGATTTACTTACACCTCTCCACTTCAGCAGATCCGTCGCGGGTAACCTAAACCCGGAGTCAGGCTTAGATTTGCTTCCACCTCTCAACTTCAGCAGATCCGTCGCGGGTAACCTAAACCTGGTGTCAGGCTTAGATTTGGTTCCCCCTCTCGACTTCAGCAGATCCGTCGTGGGTAACCAAAACCTGGTCTCAGGCTTAGATTTGCTTGCATCATAACTTCAGCAGTTCCATCACGGGTGACAAAAAGCCAGTGTCAGGCTGAGATTTGCTCCTACCTCTCGACTTCAGCAGATCCGTCGCGGGTAACCTAAACCCGGTAACAGGCTTAGATTTGCCTCCATCTCAACATCAGCAGATCCATCGGGTGTAACCTAAACCCTGTGTCAGGCATATTTTGCTTCCACCTCTCGACTTCAGCGGATCCATCGAGGGTAACATAAGCCCGGTGTCAAGCATAGATTTGCTTCCACCTTTCGACTTCAGCAGATCCGTCGTGGGTAACCTAAGCTCGGTGTCAGGCATAGATTTGCTTCCACCTTTCGACTTCAGCATATCCATCGTGGGTAACCTAAACCTGGTATCAGGCTTACATTTGCTTCCACCTCTCGACTTCACCAGATCCGTCATGGGTAACCTAAACCTGGTGTCAGGCTTAGATTTGCTTCCATCTCAACTTCAGCAGATCCGTAGCGGGTAACTTAAACACGGTGTCAGGCTTAGATTTGCTTCCACCTCTCGACTTCAGCAGATCCGTCGCGGGTAACCTAAACCTGGTGTCAGGCTTAGATTTGCTTCCACCTCTTGAATTCACCAGATCCGTCGTGGGTAACCCAAACCTGGGGTCAGGCTTAGATTTTCTTCCATCTCCACTTCAGTAGATCCATAGCGGGTAACCTAAACCCGGTGTCAGGCTTAGATTTGCTTCCACCTCTCGACTTGAGCAGATCCGTCGCGGGTAACCTAAACCCGGTGTCAGGCTTAGATTTGCTTCCACCTCTCGACTTCAGTAGATCCGTCGCGGGTAACCTAAACCTGGTGTCAGGCTTAGATTTGCTTCCACCTCTTGAATTCACCAGATCCATCGTGGGTAACCTAAACCTGGGGTCAGGCTTAGATTTGCTTCCATCTCCACTTCAGCAGATCCGTAGCGGGTAACCTAAACCCGGTGTCAGGCTTAGATTCGCTTCCACCTCTCGACTTCAGCAGATCCGTCGCGGGTAACCTAAACCCGGTGTCAGGCTTTAATTTGCTTCCACCTCTCGACTTCAGCAGATCCGTCGCGGGTAACCTAAACTTGGTGTCTGGCTTAGATTTGCTCCCCCCTCTCGACTTCAGCAGATCCGTCATGGGTAACCTAAACCTGGTGTCAGACTTAGATTTGCTTCCATCATAACTTCAGCAGTTCCGTCACGAGTAAGAAAAACCCAGTGTCAGGCTTAGATTTACTTCCACCTCTCGACTTTAGCAAATCCGTCGCGGGTAACCTAAACCTGGTGTCAGGCTTAGATTTGCTTCCACCTCTTGATTTCACTAGATCCATCGTGGGTAACCTAAACCTGGGGTCAGGCTTAGATTTGCTTCCATCTCCACTTCAGCAGATCCGTAGCGGGTAACCTAAACCCGGTGTTAGGCTTAGATTTGCTTCCACCTCTCGACTTCAGCAGATCCGTCGCGGGTAACCTAAACCCGGTGTCAGGCTTTGATTTGCTTCCACCTCTCGACTTCAGCAGATCCGTCGCGGGTAACCTAAACCCGGTGTCAGGCTTAGATTTGCTTCCACCTCTCGACTTCAGCAGATCCGTAGCGGGTAACCTAAACCCGGTATCAGGCATAGATTTGCTTCCACCTCTCGACTTCAGCAGATCCGTAGCGGGTAACCTAAACCTGGTGTAAGGCTTAGATTTGCTTCCACCTCTTGAATTCACCAGATCCGTCGTGGGTAACCCAAACCTGGGGTCAGACTTAGATTTTCTTCCATCTCCACTTCAGCAGATCCATAGCGGGTAACCTAAACCCGGTGTCAGGCTTAGATTTGCTTCCACCTTTCGACTTCAGCAGATCCGTCGCGGGTAACCTAAACCCAGTGTCAGGCTTAGATTTGCTTCCACCTCTCGACTTCAGCAGATCCGTCGTGGGTAACCTAAACCCGGTGTCAGGCTTTGATTTGCTTCCACCTCTCGACTTCAGCAGATCCGTCGCGGGTAACCTAAACCTGGTGTCAGGCTTAGATTTGCTCCCCCCTCTCGACTTCAGCAGATCCGTCATGGGTAACCTAAACTTGGTGTCAGGCTTAGATTTGCTTCCATCATAACTTCAGCAGTTCCGTCACGAGATACAAAAACCCAGTGTCAGGCTTAGATTTGCTTCCACCTCTCGACTTCAGCAGATCCGTCGCGGGTAACCTAAACCTGGTGTCAGGCTTAGATTTGCTTCCACCTCTTGAATTCACCAGATCCGTCGTGGGTAACCCAAACCTGGGGTCAGGCTTAGATTTTCTTCCTTCTCCACTTTAGCAGATCCATAGCGGGTAACCTAAACCCGGTGTCAGGCTTAGATTAGCTTCCACCTCTCGACTTCAGCAGATCCGTCACGGGTAACCTAAACCCGGTGTCAGGCTTAGATTTGCTTCCACCACTCGACTTCAGTAGATCCGTCGTGGGTAACCTAAACCCGGTGTCAGGCTTTGATTTGCTTCCACCTCTCGACTTCAGCGGATCCATCGCGGGTAACCTAAACCTGGTGTCAGGCTTAGATTTG
Organism: Euphorbia tirucalli; assembly: GCA_039660915.1. Lineage (NCBI taxonomy): Eukaryota > Viridiplantae > Streptophyta > Magnoliopsida > Malpighiales > Euphorbiaceae > Euphorbia > Euphorbia tirucalli. The sequence continues at coordinate 57,795,655 of CM077641.1, forward strand.
CTCCCCCCTCTCGACTTCAGCAGATCCGTCGTGGGTAACCTAAACCTGGTGTCAGGCTTAGATTTGCTTCCATCTCAACTTCAGCAGATCCGTAGCGGGTAACTTAAACCCGGTGTCAGGCTTAGATTTGCTTCCACCTCTCGACTTCAGCAGATCCGTCGCGGGTAACCTAAACCTGGTGTCAGGCTTAGATTTGCTTCCACCTCTTGAATTCACCAGATCCGTTGTGGGTAACCCAATCCTGGGGTCAGGCTTAGATTTTCTTCCATCTCCACTTCAGTAGATCCATAACGGGTAACCTAAACCCGGTGTCAGGCTTAGATTTGCTTCCACCTCTAGACTTGAGCAGATCCGTCGCGGGTAACCTAAACCCGGTGTCAGGCATATATTTGCTTCCACCTCTCGACTTCAGCGGATCCATCGAGGGTAACATAAGCCCGGTGTCAGGCATAGATTTGCTTCCACCTTTCGACTTCAGCAGATCTGTCGTGGGTAACCTAACTCCGGTGTCGGGCATAGATTTGCTTCCACCTTTTGACTTCAGCATATCCATCGTGGGTAACCTAAACCTGGTGTCAGGCTTAGATTTGCTCCCCCCTCTCGACTTCAGCAGATCCGTCATGGGTAACCTAAACCTGGTGTCAGGCTTAGATTTGCTTCCATCTCAACTTCAGCAGATCCGTAGCGGGTAACTTAAACCCGGTGTCAGGCTTAGATTTGCTTCCACCTCTCGACTTCAGCAGATCCGTCGCGCGTAACCTAAACCTGGTGTCAGGCTTAGATTTGCTTCCACCTCTTGAATTCACCAGATCCGTCGTGGGTAACCCAAACCTGGGGTCAGGCTTAGATTTTCTTCCATCTCCACTTCAGCAGATCCATAGCGGGTAACCTAAACCCGGTGTCAGGCTTAGATTTGCTTCCACCTCTCGACTTCAGCAGATCCGTCGCGGGTAACCTAAACCCGGTGTCAGGCTTAGATTTGCTTCCACCTCTCGACTTCAGCAGATCCGTCGCGGGTAACCTAAACCTGGTGTCAGGCTTAGATTTGCTTCCACCTCTTGAATTCACCAGATCCATCATGGGTAACCTAAACCTGGGGTCAGGCTTAGATTTGCTTCCATCTCCACTTCAGCAGATCCGTAGCGGGTAACCTAAACCCGGTGTCTGTCTTAGATTTGCTTCCACCTCTCGACATCAGCACATCCGCCGCGGGTAACCTAAACCCGGTGTCAAGCTTAGATTTGCTTCCACCTCTCGACTTCAGCACATCTGTCGCGGGTAACCTAAACCTGGTGTCAGGCTTAGATTTGCTCCCCCCTCTCGACTTTAGCAGATCCGTCGTGGGTAACCTAAACCTGGTGTCAGGCTTAGATTTGCTTCCATCATAACTTCAGCAGTTCCGTCACGGGTAACAAAAACCCAATGTCAGGCTTGGATTTGCTTCCACCTCTCGACTTCAGCAGATCCATCGCGGGTAACCTAAACCCCGTATCATGCTTAGATTTGCTTCCACCTCAACATCAGCAGATCCATCGTGGGTAACCTAAACCCTGTGTCAGGCTTATATTTGCTTCCACCTCTCGACTACAGCAGATTCATCAAGGGTGACATAAGCCCGATGTCAGGCTTAGATATGCTTCCACCTCTCGACTTCAGCAGATCCATCGTGGGTAACCTAAACCCGGTGTCAGGCTTAGATATGCTTCCATCTCTACTTCAGCAGATCCATTGTGAGTAACCTAAACCCAGTGTCCGGCTTAAATTTGCTTCCACCTCTCGACTTCAGCAGATTCATCAAGGGTGACATAAGCCCAGTGTCAGGCTTACATTTGCTTCCACCTCTCGACTTCAGCAGATCCGTCGCGGGTAACCTAAACCTGCTGTCAAGCTTAGATTTGCTTCCACCTCTCGACTTCACCAGATCTGTCGTGGGTAACCTAAACCTAGTGTCAGGCTTAGATTTGCTTCCGTCTCAACTTCAGCAGATCCATAGCGGGCAACCTAAACCCGGTGTCAGGCTTAGATTTGCTTCCACCTCTCGACTTCAGCACATCCGTCGCGGGTAACCTTAACCCGTTGTCAGGCATAGATTTACTTCCACCTCTCGACTTCAGCAGATCCGTCGTGGGTAACCTAAACCTGGTGTCAGGCTTAGATTTGCTTCCCCCTCTCGACTTCAGCAGATCCGTCGTAGGTAACCTAAACCTGGTGTCAGGTTTTGATTTGCTTCCATCATAACTTCAGCAGTTCCATCACGGGTAACCAAAACCCAATGTCTGGCTTAAATTTGCTTCCACCTCTAGACTACAGCAGATCCAACATGGGTAACCTATACCAGGTGCCAGGCTTAGATTTGCTTCCATCTCAACTTCAGCAGATCCATCACAGGTAACCTAAACCCGGTGTGAAGCTTAGATTTGCTTCCACCTCTCACCTACAGCAGACCTGTCTCGGCTAACCTAAACCTGGTGTCAGGCTAAGATTTGCTTCCATCTCAACTTCAGTAGATCCGTCGCGAGTAACCTAAACCTGGTGTTAGGCTTAGATTTGCTTCGACCTCTCGACTTCAGCAGATCCGTCGCGGGTAACCTAAACCTGGTGTCAGGCTTAGATTTGCTTCCACCTCTCGACTTCACCAGATCCATCATGGGTAACCTAAACCTGGTGTCAGGCTTAGATTTGCTTCCATCTCAACTTCAGCAGATCCGTTGCGGGTAACCTAAACCCTGTGTCAGGCTTAGATTTACTTACACCTCTCGACTTCAGCAGATCCGTCGCGGGTAACCTAAACCTGGAGTAAGGCTTAGATTTGCTTCCACCTCTCGACTTCAGCAGATCCGTCGAGGATAACCTAAACCTGGTGTCAGGCTTAGATTTGCTTCCACCACACGACTTCACCAGATCCGTCATGGGTAACCTAAACCTGGTGTCAGGCTTAGATTTGCTTCCATCTCAACTTCAGCAGATCCGTAGCGGGTAACCTAAACCCTGTTTCAGGCTTAGATTTACTTACACCTCTCCACTTCAGCAGATCCGTCGCGGGTAACCTAAACCCGGAGTCAGGCTTAGATTTGCTTCCACCTCTCAACTTCAGCAGATCCGTCGCGGGTAACCTAAACCTGGTGTCAGGCTTAGATTTGCTTCCCCCTCTCGACTTCAGCAGATCTGTCGTGGGTAACCAAAACCTGGTCTCAGGCTTAGATTTGCTTGCATCATAACTTCAGCAGTTCCGTCACGGGTGACAAAAAGCCAGTGTCAGGCTAAGATTTGCTTCGACCTCTCGACTTCAGCAGATCCGTCGCGGGTAACCTAAACCCGGTAACAGGCTTAGATTTGCCTCCATCTCAACATCAGCAGATCCATCGGGTGTAACCTAAACCCTGTGTCAGGCATATTTTGCTTCCACCTCTCGACTTCAGCGGATCCATCGAGGGTAACATAAGCCCGGTGTCAAGCATAGATTTGCTTCCACCTTTCGACTTCAGCAGATCCGTCGTGGGTAACCTAAGCTCGGTGTCAGGCATAGATTTGCTTCCACCTTTCGACTTTAGCATATCCATCGTGGGTAACCTAAACCTGGTATCAGGCTTAGATTTGCTTCCACCTCTCGACTTCACCAGATCCGTCATGGGTAACCTAAACCTGGTGTCAGGCTTAGATTTGCTTCCATCTCAACTTCAGCAGATCCGTAGCGGGTAACTTAAACACGGTGTCAGGCTTAGATTTGCTTCCACCTCTCGACTTCAGCAGATCCGTCGCGGGTAACCTAAACCTGGTGTCAGGCTTAGATTTGCTTCCACCTCTTGAATTCACCAGATCCGTCGTGGGTAACCCAAACCTGGGGTCAGGCTTAGATTTTCTTCCATCTCCACTTCAGTAGATCCATAGCGGGTAACCTAAACCCGGTGTCAGGCTTAGATTTGCTTCCACCTCTCGACTTGAGCAGATCCGTCGCGGGTAACCTAAACCCGGTGTCAGGCTTAGATTTGCTTCCACCTCTCGACTTCAGTAGATCCGTCGCGGGTAACCTAAACCTGGTGTCAGGCTTAGATTTGCTTCCACCTCTTGAATTCACCAGATCCATCGTGGGTAACCTAAACCTGGGGTCAGGCTTAGATTTGCTTCCATCTCCACTTCAGCAGATCCGTAGCGGGTAACCTAAACCCGGTGTCAGGCTTAGATTCGCTTCCACCTCTCGACTTCAGCAGATCCGTCGCGGGTAACCTAAACCCGGTGTCAGGCTTTGATTTGCTTCCACCTCTCGACTTCAGCAGATCCGTCGCGGGTAACCTAAACCTGGTGTCTGGCTTAGATTTGCTCCCCCCTCTCGACTTCAGCAGATCCGTCATGGGTAACCTAAACCTGGTGTCAGACTTAGATTTGCTTCCATCATAACTTCAGCAGTTCCGTCACGAGTAAGAAAAACCCAGTGTCAGGCTTAGATTTGCTTCCACCTCTCGACTTCAGCAAATCCGTCGCGGGTAACCTAAACCTGGTGTCAGGCTTAGATTTGCTTCCACCTCTTGATTTCACTAGATCCATCGTGGGTAACCTAAACCTGGGGTCAGGCTTAGATTTGCTTCCATCTCCACTTCAGCAGATCCGTAGCGGGTAACCTAAACCCGGTGTTAGGCTTAGATTTGCTTCCACCTCTCGACTTCAGCAGATCCGTCGCGGGTAACCTAAACCCGGTGTCAGGCTTTGATTTGCTTCCACCTCTCGACTTCAGCAGATCCGTCGCGGGTAACCTAAACCCGGTGTCAGGCTTAGATTTGCTTCCACCTCTCGACTTCAGCAGATCCGTAGCGGGTAACCTAAACCCGGTATCAGGCATAGATTTGCTTCCACCTCTCGACTTCAGCAGATCCGTAGCGGGTAACCTAAACCTGGTGTAAGGCTTAGATTTGCTTCCACCTCTTGAATTCACCAGATCCGTCGTGGGTAACCCAAACCTGGGGTCAGGCTTAGATTTTCTTCCATCTCCACTTCAGCAGATCCATAGCGGGTAACCTAAACCCGGTGTCAGGCTTAGATTTGCTTCCACCTTTCGACTTCAGCAGATCCGTCGCGGGTAACCTAAACCCAGTGTCAGGCTTAGATTTGCTTCCACCTCTCTGTTGGGGAATTAATCGCACAAAACAAAATATGCGCAGCGGAAATAAAAGATTAATCCCCACCAAGGACCCATGTACATTGCATTGAATCGGAAGGAGGGTTAAAGAATTACCTTAATTCTTTGAAGATTGAATCAAGCAGGAACCAAAATAGCTTCCCTCTACGGTTGATCCACACGGAGCAATACGTCCACCGCGTGCTAGCGCCGGGATTGAAGAACGATTCTTCGAACGAGACAGAGAAAGCGAAAAATCAGATTTTTCCTTGGAGTTTTTTTTGAGAATTTCGGCTGCCACTATTCCACTTTGTTGTGGCTGCCGAAAATCTGCTGGGTTATTAGTATATGGAGAGTTTTAGGTTTAGGTTAATTGTTTCCTTAAATAATTAACCTAAATAGTTAATTATAATTATAACCTAATACACCTATTAGTTATAATTATATATTAACCCACACAATTTAATATTAATTCTCAATTAACATTAAATCAAATCAATTCTCCATAATACATATACGTATATATAATATTATAATTAATTATATCTCCATATAATTTAATTATAATATGTAGCATACTTTATGCAATATTAATCACATTAATATTTATATATACATACATAAATATATATCACTATATATATATTTATTTTCTTTCTCATTCATAAATTATTATCCAATAATAATTTATACCCGATAAGATGAACTTCATTTTGCTCTTGTGTGTGACCCCATAGGATCATATTAATTGGCAATAAGGAAATTACCATAATGTCCTTACAGGTCACAAGCGGACTCTAGCAAGCCATTACGACTACCCAATTAATATGATTGGAATGATCCAATACCTATTTATAGAATGTCATATTCCCTTTTGTCTCTTTGATATCAAGATTAATTATAAGACATGGTACACTTGTCAATCTTATATAATTAATCATATGCTTTCTCGATCTCAAAGTAAACTGTTCAGACAAATCAATTGATACTCTTATCAATTATTTGAGCACGGCCATGCATTTAACAGTCTTACTTATCGAGGGGCCCAGTGATATCGCTCTCTTGTTAGAGAGGGACAAAATCCCATATCTGTCACTCACATCCCTAAGCATGAGTCATATTGTACCCAACCACAGCCTTTATAACTACTCTGTTACAAGCAGCGTTTGACTGCGTCAAAGCACAACATGAATTCATCCCGGAATCCATGGTGACCTCAGGTCAAAGGAATCAGCTGATGACACTACTATAATCAAGATCAGTTGTGACACGTGACCATGAACTTGATCTTATAGTGGGTCTCCAGCAACATGTTCTCTAACACATTGCCCGTGAGTATAATCTGTATCTGTATACACTATATTCATCTTATGAATATCCATTATCACTCACACTAGTCTTAATTTGTTATTATTCCCATAATAACAATCGACTAGGGAAATTTAGAATAACACGATTTATTCATGGATACTTATCATAAATGCTAACATACAAACATAAATGATAATACTAATCTACACTAGATTAATCTTAGAAGTCAAATTACATAATCCAATATTGGCCTTAGGGCACAATCTCCAACAATCTCCCACTTGCACTATGGCCAATCATACATGTATCTTATACCCATTGACCTACATGACTTTCATGTATTCACTTGTGCAGGAGTCTTTGTCAGTGAATTATTAATTTTCGCTTCCGTTGTTACTTTACACATTTTCACTCTCTCTTTAGAGACAGTCTCTCTAAATTAGTGAAAAACGCCTAAGTATATGCTTGTGTCATACAAGGTTCTTACGCATTGAACTATTGTCCCTACAATAGTCTCACAGGATAAGCAATGCTTAGAACAAAACACAACATTTTGTGATGAACTTCTTCATCCAAAATTTCCTTTACATCATATGTAACAATATACTTTGACTACTATTATAGATATTTAGCTATATCGTTTTATTTTGAACCTTTCAAAATCATAACATCTCTTTTTAAGAGAATACTAGATCTCGACTGATATATTGCAACTAATTGCAATCAGTTGTATATGTGCAACTATTTACATAGTTAACATAAGCAAACTTCTTTTAAGTCTTTCTCATTGAACGCTTTCAATGCTTTGACTTAAAACAAAACATTCTTTTAGATCTATCTATATAGATTCTAATTTCAAGAATATAGGCAGCCTTGCTTATAACATTAACCGAAATTACTTTCTTAGCCAAGATTTTACTTCTTGCAAGGTAAGAATGTTATTTCCAACAAGCCATATGTCATCCACATATAGCGTTAGGAATACCGATATGCTCCCACTGATCCTTTTGACACACAAGATTCATCATCCTTTTGATAAAATCAAACCATTTGATTTCTTTATCAAAACTATGATTCCAACTATTTGATGCATGTTTCGATCCTTATAAGAATCTTTGAAACTTGCATACGCTATTTGAATTCTTTGGATGCTCAAAAACTTTGGGTTGTGTCACGTACACATCCTCAATCATGTTTTCACGTAGAAAACAGATTTTGATATCCATTTGCCATATTTTATAATCATATTATGCGGATGTGGCAACAAGAACTCAATTTGACTTGATCATGATTAATGACGAAAAAGGATTTTATCATAGTCCTACTATGAATTTGTTCGTATCCTCATAGTCACTACTATGAACTTGTTTATTACCCCTTTTTGTCACTAGTCGTGCTTTATAAGTTTGAAGATCACCATTCATGTCGGTTTTCAATTTGAAAACTCACTTGCAACCATTGCATATGCATCTTCTAAAAGATTTATCAAAGTCTATACTTTGATTGTCAGACATGGACATATCTTCAACCTTTGTAGCATCAAGTCACTTATTAGATTCAAAATCTAACAATGCTTCTTCATAAAAGAAGACTTATTCCAATCTAGTAAAACTACATCATGATTTTGAGAAATCCATATCTCTCCTATTCATGTCGTATTCTACTAGACTTTCATTGGACTTGTGTAATTTCAACAATGATCATGAAACCATTTCCATGTTCCTCTTCAACGTTAATGTCACTTTGTGAATTACGAGTTTTGTAGGTGTACTTTACTCCCACTAACTCTTCTAGAAATTAACTCCCTCTTCAAGGGGAAACCATTTCTAGCTCCAACTATTTTGTATCCCAAAGAAACACAGGAGTAACAACTCCTATTTTCTTTTTGAGTAATCCAAAATACGACATTTAAATTTAGGTGCCAACTTATTCGAAATAAGCTTTACAGCCCTAAACTTATTCAATGAAACAATTTGGGTCTCTTACCCAACCATATCTCATATGTTGATTCATGAATTGTTTTAGACGGAACAATATACACAGCTGCTTTAATGGCATATTTTTGAGAAAACGATGATCAACTTGACTTCATCATAGATTGAACTATATCTTTATAGAGTTCGATTACTCCCTTTTCGACACAACATCCTTTGTGGCGTACTTGGAGGAGTCAATTGTGAGACAGTCCCACAATCTCTAAGATGATTGTCAAAATCTTGACTCAAATATTCACCACTCGGATCATATCTAAATGACTTTATTATCTTGTCAAGGTACTTCATACTCCTTTTACAAGCTTTTGAACACTTCAAAAGTTCCAAACTCGTGTTTAATTAGATACTCTTATCTAGAGAAAAGTTCCATAAAGGTAATGAAGTATTAAAACCTCCTTTAGCAGTTGATTTATAATTCATATACATCCATATGTATAATGCTTAATAAATTGATTATTCTTTAACTACTTTTAGCAAAGAACAACTTTATCATCTTTTACAATAAACAACATTCGCATGATTCAAGATGATTCATAATCTCATGAATCCAAAAGTCCATTCTCATGGAGTTTTGTAATGCGACTTTGCTTATGTCTCCAAGAGGACACTGCCAAAATAGGTTGAATCAAACTATTTGATTCGATCCTTACAGTATTTATGTTACAGATGGGCTCCACATATAAAGACAATTATGTAAATCTACATTTCATAATCATGTCTTTATAAAGTTTATAATTCACAATTATAAAATAAACAACATTTGTCCACTTAAGACAACAAGCCCAATAGGCAACAAGAGTTCATAACTTACATGTAAAAGTTCATAACCTTTAACCCAAAGTTCATAACTTTTATGCAAAAAGTTCATAACTTTTAACCAGAAGTTCATAACTTTCATGTAAAAGTTCATAACTTTCAAGTAAAAACCTTTGCTTCTCTTGCCTATTCGCATTCCACCTTTCACCTTCATAAGGTTTCTACTCAATTTGAGATTCTTCATATTCTACTAATATGAGATCCACAACGGGTATCTAATACCTTTGATATAGAAACAAAAGGTAGAATAGTTAATAAATACTTAAGGTAGCAGTCTCACTGCCTTTCATCTTCTTATAGTTCTCCAAACAGAGTTTGCTATTTCTATTCTAATGAACGATTCATTCTAGAATTGGCAACACCCTACTTTTGGAGATCTCTCTATGCCAACAGCTTTGGCCTTTAAAGCACTTTCACCCGAACCTTTCGGTCTTTATGCTTTTCGACCTTTCTTTTATCCTTTTCCTTTTGAACCATAAGCAGACAATTCGAGGCGGGCTTATCCTTTGTGGATAACTTAACATTCTTTTGCATCCTATGCAACTAATTCGCAATTTTCTCCATGTCATTCAAATGATAGTTCATCACCAATGACTATCAAATAATGAATTCAAGATCACATCTTAATGCCCTTTTGGAGGCCAATGAGAAAATGTTGCCTCAAACACTTATCTTTTCTTGCTCACAAACTGATGGAACATTTCCATTTGTGATGTATCATATATCTCAAGTAAAACTTCCACGTACGGAAGAATTGGTGGCAAGTGTAAGATAACAAAATTTAACAGAGTCCCTTCGATGCTTCAAGTAAGCATCTTTTATACTCGTGTTACAAGTGCTAGTGGTTCATTGGGCAAAAGGATTATTGAGAACTTATGATTCCTTTTGATTTGAGAACAATTCTCAATGTTCAATAACAATCGAGATCAAGGTAATAGCAATTATAACTATAATAAAGCGTGTAAAGATTTTAGTTAAATGCTCCCACTTAAATTATAAAACCCTTTAAAATATTTAAGTGGGTGAAGATCCAAAATCCATACTTAACCATAGCACTGCTTTGGCATGTCCCTATGATTAAATATAATTTCGGTAGGCAAAGACTCAAAATCATGCTTTAAACCATTTAAACATATTTTGGATGTGCACTTCTTTGCCAATTGCATCATTATGCAACTCTTATAATTTATGAGATGTATGATATCATATATCATATTTAATTGTATGTTACTCATCTCATCTTTGCCTCGGGCTCAAACACCATTTTGATTAACCCTTTGTTAAACCAATTACAACACAATGAGAATCACCATTTCTCATATTATCGCTTCGCTAAGGTCACAACATGCGTACCCGCTTTGGCGTGGCTACCATGATGCGAACATAGTACTTGACTAGTGTTATACGTAATTGGGTGGCAAATATAAACTTCTTAAGTTTATTTAGGGTTTATAAAATCCTGTGATTTAATTTGTATCTCATACAATTCATGGCATTAAAATTAAACATACATTTGTTAATACTAATTAGCATGGCATCCTATGTCATACATATGTTAAGCATGCAATCTAGCATGGCATCACATGGCATCTAAAAGAAACAAGGCATGCATTTACACATATATATAAACATTTGCATCACATGCAAAATAATTTCTAACATGCATCAATATTTATTAACATGGCATCTTATGGCATAAAATAAATATAACATGCATAAGACTCAAAACCGTGTTATGGTATGGTTTAAATCTACATTGATTTTCATAGGCCAATATGAAAATCAACAAGGTCATATCCTAGGTGGTAGCATCCATCATATGGTAATTGCACCGCCGCACCTCTTGGATCCGCCTTCACGTCTTTGCTTCTTAGTACCATCTCATGGAATTATATTTTACAAAAATTGCAACCTATACAATTTTTCTAGTAAAATAAATTTTACATATCATAAATTGCATCCTATACAATTTATCTAGTAAAATTAAAAATTACATAAATACAAACGACTCGCAGGTCGTATTTATATAAAACCATAATAAATAAAATAAAGCATCCACGGGGTCCAAAACCATACCATAACACCATGCATAAAATTATCAACAATAATTTTACATCTATAAGATTTAGGGTTCAAAAAACTAAACACAATCTTATTGTATTTAAAAGAAATTGATTTGAGAAGAAAAGGTATAGAAGACAATTTCTAGATGGCAGCACTAAGGGAACACGGCGTGCAAAACCAGTTTGCACGGCGTGCAACACTTGCACGCGGCCGTGTTCCTCGCTGTTACTCAGCGCACATGAGAAATTTCCGGTTGCACGTCGTGCAAAACCAGTACACGGCGTGCAACACACATTTGCACGGCGTGCAACACTTGCACGCCGGCGAGTTATGCACTGATTCTCAGCTTACGGAAACGATTTCCGACTACACGCCGTGCAAAACCAGTACACGGCGTGCAGTGCCTGCACGCCGGCGTGTTCTGCACTGAAAAACAATTCTGCGTCAATTTGTTCAAAACAACAATTCCCAAATCAATTCCAAAACGTTATTCACAATAACAAAGAACAAATCATTCATAATGATCAACATTGAAATCAAATTTCAATTTGTTATTCACAATAACAAAAGAACCCTAAATCAAAACATACAACCCTTACATGCAATTTTGATCTAATCAAAATAACAAATCCAATTCAACCAATGCACAAGTGGCTCTGATACCACTGTTGGGGAATTAATCGCACAAAACAAAATATGCGCAGCTGAAATAAAAGATTAATCCCCACCAAGGACCCATGTACATTGCATTGAATCGGAAGGAGGGTTAAAGAATTACCTTAATTCTTTGAAGATTGAATCAAGCAGGAACCAAAATAGCTTCCCTCTACGGTTGATCCACACGGAGCAATACGTCCACCGCGTGCTAGCGCCGGGATTGAAGAACGATTCTTCGAACGAGACAGAGAAAGCGAAAAATCAGATTTTTCCTTGGAGTTTTTTTTGAGAATTTCGGCTGCCACTATTCCACTTTGTTGTGGCTGCCGAAAATCTGCTGGGTTATTAGTATATGGAGAGTTTTAGGTTTAGGTTAATTGTTTCCTTAGATAATTAACCTAAATAGTTAATTATAATTATAACCTAATACACCTATTAGTTATAATTATATATTAACCCACACAATTTAATATTAATTCTCAATTAACATTAAATCAAATCAATTCTCCATAATACATATATGTATATATAATATTATAATTAATTATATCTCCATATAATTTAATTATAATATGTAGCATACTTTATGCAATATTAATCACATTAATATTTATATATACATACATAAATATATATCACTATATATATATTTATTTTCTTTCTCATTCAGAAATTATTATCCAATAATAATTTATACCCGATAAGATGAACTTCATTTTGCTCTTGTGTGTGACCCCATAGGATCATATTAATTGGCAATAAGGAAATTACCATAATGTCCTTACAGGTCACAAGCGGACTCTAGCAAGCCATTACGACTACCCAATTAATATGATTGGAATGATCCAATACCTATTTATAGAATGTCATATTCCCTTTTGTCTCTTTGATATCAAGATTAATTATAAGACATGGTACACTTGTCAATCTTATATAATTAATCATATGCTTTCTCGATCTCAAAGTAAACTGTTCAGACAAATCAATTGATACTCTTATCAATTATTTGAGCACGGCCATGCATTTAACAGTCTTACTTATCGAGGGGCCCAGTGATATCGCTCTCTTGTTAGAGAGGGACAAAATCCCATATCTGTCACTCACATCCCTAAGCATGAGTCATATTGTACCCAACCACAGCCTTTATAACTACTCTGTTACAAGCAGCGTTTGACTGCGTCAAAGCACAACATGAATTCATCCCGGAATCCATGGTGACCTCAGGTCAAAGGAATCAGCTGATGACACTACTATAATCAAGATCAGTTGTGACACGTGACCATGAACTTGATCTTATAGTGGGTCTCCAGCAACATGTTCTCTAACACATTGCCTGTGAGTATAATCTGTATCAGTATACACTATATTCATCTTATGAATATCCATTATCACTCACACTAGTCTTAATTTGTTATTATTCCCATAATAACAATCGACTAGGGAAATTTAGAATAACACAATTTATTCATGGATACTTATCATAAATGCTAACATACAAACATAAATGATAATACTAATCTACACTAGATTAATCTTAGAAGTCAAATTACATAATCCAATATTGGCCTTAGGGCACAATCTCCAACACTCTCGACTTCAGCAGATCCGTCGTGGGTAACCTAAACCCGGTGTTAGGCTTTGATTTGCTTCCACCTCTCGACTTCAGCAGATCCGTCGCGGGTAACCTAAACCTGGTGTCAGGCTTAGATTTGCTCCCCCCTCTCGACTTCAGCAGATCCGTCATGGGTAACCTAAACCTGGTGTCAGGCTTAGATTTGCTTCCATCATAACTTCAGCAGTTCCGTCACGAGATACAAAAACCCAGTGTCAGGCTTAGATTTGCTTCCACCTCTCGACTTCAGCAGATCCGTCGCGGGTAACCTAAACCTGGTGTCAGGCTTAGATTTGCTTCCACCTCTTGAATTCACCAGATCCGTCGTGGGTAACCCAAACCTGGGGTCAGGCTTAGATTTTCTTCCTTCTCCACTTCAGCAGATCCATAGCGGGTAACCTAATCCCGGTGTCAGGCTTAGATTTGCTTCCACCACTCGACTTCAGTAGATCCGTCGTGGGTAACCTAAACCCGGTGTCAGGCTTTGATTTGCTTCCACCTCTCGACTTCAGTAGATCCATCGCGGGTAACCTAAACCTGGTGTCAGGCTTAGATTTGCTCCCCCCTCTCGACTTCAGCAGATCTGTCGTGGGTAACCTAAACCTGGTGTCAGGCTTAGATTTGCTTCCATCTCAACTTCAGCAGATACGTAGCGGGTAACTTAAACCCGGTGTCAGGCTTAGATTTGCTTCCACCTCTCGACTTCAGCAGATCCGTCGCGGGTAACCTAAACCTGGTGTCAGGCTTAGATTTGCTTCCACCTCTTGAATTCACCAGATCCGTCGTGGGTAACCCAAACCTGGGGTCAGGCTTAGATTTTCTTCCATCTCCACTTCAGTAGATCCATAGCGGGTAACCTAAACCCGGTGTCAGGCTTAGATTTGCTTCCACCTCTCAACTTGAGCAGATCCGTCGCGGGTAACCTAAACCCGGTGTCAGGCTTAGATTTGCTTCCACCTCTCGACTTCAGTAGATCCATCGCGGGTAACCTAAACCTGGTGTCAGGCTTAGATTTGCTTCCACCTCTTGAATTCACCAGATCCATCGTGGGTAACCTAAACCTGGGGTCAGGCTTAGATTTGCTTCCATCTCCACTTCAGCAGATCCGTAGCGGGTAACCTAAACCCGGTGTCAGGCTTAGATTCGCTTCCACCTCTCGACTTCAGCAGATCCGTCGCGGGTAACCTAAACCCGGTGTCAGGCTTAGATTTGCTTCCACCTCTCGACTTCAGCAGATCCGTCGCGGGTAACCTAAACCTGGTGTCTGGCTTAGATTTGCTCCCCCCTCTCGACTTCAGCAGATCCGTCATGGGTAACCTAAACCTGGTGTCAGACTTAGATTTGCTTCCATCATAACTTCAGCAGTTCCGTCACGAGTAAGAAAAACCCAGTGTCAGGCTTAGATTTGCTTCCACCTCTCGACTTCAGCAAATCCGTCGCGGGTAACCTAAACCTGGTGTCAGGCTTAGATTTGCTTCCACCTCTTGATTTCACTAGATCCATCGTGGGTAACCTAAACCTGGGGTCAGGCTTAGATTTGCTTCCATCTCCACTTCAGCAGATCCGTAGCGGGTAACCTAAACCCGGTTTCAGGCTTAGATTCGCTTCCACCTCTCGACTTCAGCAGATCCGTCGCGGGTAACCTAAACCCGGTGTCAGGCTTTGATTTGCTTCCACCTCTCGACTTCAGCAGATCCGTCGCGGGTAACCTAAACCTGGTGTCTGGCTTAGATTTGCTCCCCCCTCTCGACTTCAGCAGATCCGCCATGGGTAACCTAAACCTGGTGTCAGACTTAGATTTGCTTCCATCATAACTTCAGCAGTTCCGTCACGAGTAAGAAAAACCCAGTGTCAGGCTTAGATTTGCTTCCACCTCTCGACTTCAGCAAATCCGTCGCGGGTAACCTAAACCTGGTGTCAGGCTTAGATTTGCTTCCACCTCTTGATTTCACTAGATCCATCGTGGGTAACCTAAACCTGGGGTCAGGCTTAGATTTGCTTCCATCTCCACTTCAGCAGATCCGTAGCGGGTAACCTAAACCCGGTGTTAGGCTTAGATTTGCTTCCACCTCTTGACTTCAGCAGATCCGTCGCGGGTAACCTAAACCCGGTGTCAGGCTTTGATTTGCTTCCACCTCTCGACTTCAGCAGATCCGTCGCGGGTAACCTAAACCCGGTGTCAGGCTTAGATTTGCTTCCACCTCTCGACTTCAGCAGATCCGTAGCGGGTAACCTAAACCCGGTATCAGGCATAGATTTGCTTCCACCTCTCGACTTTAGCAGATCCGTAGTGGGTAACCTAAACCTGGTGTAAGGCTTAGATTTGCTTCCACCTCTTGAATTCACCAGATCCGTCGCGGGTAACCCAAACCTGGGGTCAGGCTTAGATTTTCTTCCATCTCCACTTCAGCAGATCCATAGCGGGTAACCTAAACCCGGTGTCAGGCTTAGATTTGCTTCCACCTTTCGACTTCAGCAGATCCGTCACGGGTAACCTAAACCCAGTGTCAGGCTTAGATTTGTTTCCACCTCTCGACTTCAGCAGATCCGTCGTGGGTAACCTAAACCCGGTGTCAGGCTTTGATTTGCTTCCACCTCTCGACTTCAGCAGATCCGTCGCGGGTAACCTAAACCTGGTGTCAGGCTTAGATTTGCTCCCCCCTCTCGACTTCAGCAGATTCGTCATGGGTAACCTAAACCTGGTGTCAGGCTTAGATTTTCTTCCATCATAACTTCAGCAGTTCCGTCACGAGTAACAAAAACCCAGTGTCAGGCTTAGATTTGCTTCCACCTCTCGACTTCAGCAGATCCGTCGCGGGTAACCTAAACCTGGTGTCAGGCTTAGATTTGCTTCCACCTCTTGAATTCACCAGATCCGTCGTGGGTAACCCAAACCTGGGGTCAGGCTTAGATTTTCTTCCTTCTCCACTTCAGCAGATCCATAGCGGGTAACCTAAACCCGGTGTCAGGCTTAGATTAGCTTCCACCTCTCGACTTCAGCAGATCCGTCACGGGTAACCTAAACCCGGTGTCAGGCTTAGATTTGCTTCCACCACTCGACTTCAGTAGATCCGTCGTGGGTAACCTAAACCCGGTGTCAGGCTTTGATTTGCTTCCACCTCTCGACTTCAGCAGATCCGTCGCGGGTAACCTAAACCTGGTGTCAGGCTTAGATTTGCTCCCCCCTCTCGACTTCAGCAGATCCGTCGTGGGTAACCTAAACCTGGTGTCAGGCTTAGATTTGCTTCCATCTCAACTTCAGCAGATCCGTAGCGGGTAACTTAAACCCGGTGTCAGGCTTAGATTTGCTTCCACCTCTCGACTTCAGCAGATCCGTCGCGGGTAACCTAAACCTGGTGTCAGGCTTAGATTTGCTCCCCCCTCTCGACTTCAACAGATCTGTCATGGGTAACCTAAACCTGGTGTCAGGCTTAGATTTTCTTCCATCATAACTTCAGCAGTTCCGTCACGAGTAATAAAAACCCAGTGTCAGGCTTAGATTTGCTTCCACCTCTCGACTTCAGCAGATCCGTCGCGGGTAACCTAAACCTGGTGTCAGGCTTAGATTTGCTTCCACCTCTTGAATTCACCAGATCCGTCGTGGGTAACCCAAACCTGGGGTCAGGCTTAGATTTTCTTCCTTCTCCACTTCAGCAGATCCATAGCGGGTAACCTAAACCCGGTGTCAGGCTTAGATTAGCTTCCACGTCTCGACTTCAGCAGATCCGTCACGGGTAACCTAAACCCGGTGTGAGGCTTAGATTTGCTTCCACCACTCGACTTCAGTAGATCCGTCGTGGGTAACCTAAACCCGGTGTCAGGCTTTGATTTGCTTCCACCTCTCGACTTCAGCAGATCCGTCGCGGGTAACCTAAACCTGGTGTCAGGCTTAGATTTGCTCCCCCCTCTCGACTTCAGCAGATCCGTCGTGGGTAACCTAAACCTGGTGTCAGACTTAGATTTGCTTCCATCATAACTTCAGCAGTTCCGTCATGAGTAACAAAAACCCAGTGTCAGGCTTAGATTTGCTTCCACCTCTCGACTTCAGCAGATCCATCGCGGGTAACATAAACCCCGTATCAGGCTTAGATTTGCTTCCACCTCAACATCAGCAGATCCATCGTGGGTAACCTAAACCCTGTGTCAGGCTTATATTTGCTTCTACCTCCCGACTACAGCGGATCCGGCGCGGGTAACCTAAACCCGGTGTCAGGCTTAGATTTGCTTCCATCTCAACTTTAGCAGATCCATCGCGAGTAACCTAAACCCAATGTCCGGCTTAAATTTGCTCCCACCTCTCGACTTCAGCAGATCCATCGAGGGTGACATAAGCCCGGTGACAAGCTTAGATTTGCTTCCACCTTTCAACTTCAGCAGATCCGTGGCGGGTAACCTAAACCTGGTGTCAGGCTAAGATTTGCTTCCACCTCTCGACTTCACCAGATCCGTCATGGGTAACCTAAACCTGGTGTCAGGCTTAGATTTGCTTCCATCTCAACTTCAGCAGATCCTTAGCGGGTAACTTAAACCCGGTGTCAGGCTTAGATCTGCTTCCACCTCTCGACTTCAGCAGATCCGTCGCGGGTAACCTAAACCTGGTGTCAGGCTTAGATTTGCTTCCACCTCTTGAATTCACCAGATCCGTCATGGGTAACCCAAACCTGGGGTCAGGCTTAGATTTTCTTCCATCTCCTCTTCAGTAGATCCATAGCGGGTAACCTAAACCCGGTGTCAGGCTTAGATTTGCTTCCACCTCTCGACTTCAGCAGATCCGTCGCGGGTAACCTAAACCTGGTGTCAGGCTTAGATTTGCTTCCACCTCTTGAATTCCCCAGATCTATCGTGGGTAACCTACACCTGGGGTCAGGCTTAGATTTGCTTCCATCTCCACTTCAGCAGATCCGTAGCGGGTAACCTAAAGCCGGTGTCAGGCTTAGATTTGCTTCCACCTCTCGACTTCAGCAGATACGTCGCGGGTAACCTAAATCCGGTGTCAGGCATTTATTTGCTTCCACCTCTCGACTTCAGCAGATCCGTCGCGGGTAACCTAAACCTGGTGTCTGGCTTAGATTTGCTCCCCCCTCTCGACTTCAGCAGATCCGTCGTGGGTAACCTAAACCTGGTGCCAGGCTTTGATTTGCTTCCATCATAACTTCAGCAGTTCCGTCACGAGTAAGAAAAACCCAGTGTCAGGCTTAGATTTGCTTCCACCTCTCGACTTCAGCAGATCCGTCGCGGGTAACCTAAACCTGGTGTCAGGCTTAGATTTGCTTCCACCTCTTGATTTCACCAGATCCATCGTGGGTAACCTAAACCTGGGGTCAGGCTTAGATTTGCTTCCATCTCCACTTCAGCAGATCCGTCGCGGGTAACCTAAACCCGGTGTCAGGCTGGGGTCAGGCTTAGATTTTCTTCCATCTCCACTTCAGCAGATCCATAGCGGGTAACCTAAACCCGGTGTCAGGCTTAGATTTGCTTCCACCTCTCGACTTGAGCAGATCCGTCGCGGGTAACCTAAACCCGGTGTCAGGCTTAGATTTGCTTCCACCTCTCGACTTCAGCAGATCCGTCGCGGGTAACCTAAACCTGGTGTCAGGCTTAGATTTGCTTCCACCTCTTGAATTCACCAGATCCATCGTGGGTAACCTAAACCTGGGGTCAGGCTTAGATTTGCTTCCATCTCCACTTCAGCAGATCCGTTGCGGGTAACCTAAACCCGGTGTCAGGCTTAGATTCGCTTCCAGCTCTCGACTTCAGCAGATCCGTCGCGGGTAACCTAAACCCGGTGTCAGGCTTTGATTTGCTTCCACCTCTCGACTTCAGCAGATCCGTCGCGGGTAACCTAATCCTGGTGTCTGGCTTAGATTTGCTCCCCCCTCTCGACTTCAGCAGATCCGTCGTGGGTAACCTAAACCTGGTGTTAGACTTAGATTTGCTTCCATCATAACTTCAGCAGTTCCGTCACGAGTAAGAAAAACCCAGTGTCAGGCTTAGATTTGCTTCCACCTCTCGACTTCAGCAGAACCGTCGCGGGTAACCTAAACCTGGTGTCAGGCTTAGATTTGCTTCCACCTCTTGATTTCACCAGATCCATCGTGGGTAACCTAAACCTGGGGTCAGGCTTAGATTTGCTTCCATCTCCACTTCAGCAGATCCGTAGCGGGTAACCTAAACTCGGTGTTAGGCTTAGATTTGCTTCCACCTCTCGACTTCAGCAGATCCGTCGCGGGTAACCTAAACCCGGTGTCAGGCTTTGATTTGCTTCCACCTCTCGACTTCAGCAGATCCGTCGCGGGTAACCTAAACCCGGTGTCAGGCTTAGATTTGCTTCCACCTCTCGACTTCAGCAGATCCGTAGCGGGTAACCTAAACCCGGTGTCCGGCATAGATTTGCTTCCACCTCTCGACTTCAGCAGATCCGTCGCGGGTAACCAAAACCTGGTGTCAGGCTTAGATTTGCTTCCACCTCTTGAATTCACCAGATGCATCGTGGGTAACCTAAACCTTGGGTCAGGCTTAGATTTGCTTCCATCTCCACTTCAGCAGATCCGTAGCGGGTAACCTAAACCTGGTGTAAGGCTTAGATTTGCTTCCACCTCTTGAATTCACCAGATCCATCGTGGGTAACCCAAACCTGGGGTCAGGCTTAGATTTTCTTCCATCTCCACTTCAGCAGATCCATAGCGGGTAACCTAAACCCGGTGTCAGGCTTAGATTTGCTTCCACCTCTCGACTTCAGCAGATCCGTCGCGGGTAACCTAAACCCAGTGTCAGGCTTAGATTTGCTTCCACCTCTCGACTTCAGCAGATCCGTCGTGGGTAACCTAAACTCGGTGTCAGGCTTTGATTTGCTTCCACCTCTCGACTTCAGTAGATCCGTCGCGGGTAACCTAAACCTGGTGTCAGGCTTAGATTTGCTCCCCCCACTCGACTTCAGCAGATCCGTCGTGGGTAACCTAAACCTGGTGTCAGACTTAGATTTGCTTCCATCATAACTTCAGCAGTTCCGTCACGAGTAACAAAAACCCAGTGTCAGGCTTAGATTTGCTTCCACCTCTCGACTTTAGCAGATCCGTCGCGGGTAACCTAAACCTGGTGTCAGGCTTAGATTTGCTTCCACCTCTTGATTTCACCAGATCCATCGTGGGTAACCTAAACCTGGGGTCAGGCTTAGATTTGCTTCCATCTCCACTTCAGCAGATCCGTCGCGGGTAACCTAAACCCCGTGTCAGGCTGGGGTCAGGCTTAGATTTTCTTCCATCTCCACTTCAGCAGATCCATAGCGGGTAACCTAAACCCGGTGTCAGGCTTAGATTTGCTTCCACCTCTCGACTTCAGCAGATCCGTCGCGGGTAACCTAAACCCGGTGTTAGGCTTAGATTTGCTTCCACCTCTCGACTTCAGCAGATCCGTCGTGGGTAACCTAAACCCGGTGTCAGGCTTTGATTCGCTTCCAGCTCTCGACTTCAGCAGATCCGTCGCGAGTAACCTAAACCCGGTGTCAGGCTTTGATTTGCTTCCACCTCTCGACTTCAGCAGATCCGTCGCGGGTAACCTAATCCTGGTGTCTGGCTTAGATTTGCTTCCACCTCTTGAATTCACCAGATCCATCGTGGGTAACCCAAACCTGGGGTCAGGCTTAGATTTTCTTCCATCTCCACTTCAGCAGATCCATAGCGGGTAACCTAAACCCGGTGTCAGGCTTAGATTTGCTTCCACCTCTCGACTTCAGCAGATCCGTCGCGGGTAACCTAAACCCAGTGTCAGGCTTAGATTTGCTTCCACCTCTCGACTTCAGCAGATCCGTCGTGGGTAACCTAAACTCGGTGTCAGGCTTTGATTTGCTTCCACCTCTCGACTTCAGCAGATCCGTCGCGGGTAACCTAAACCTGGTGTCAGGCTTAGATTTGCTCCCCCCTCTCGACTTCAGCAGATCCGTCGTGGGTAACCTAAACCTGGTGTCAGACTTAGATTTGCTTCTATCATAACTTCAGCAGTTCCGTCACGAGTAACAAAAACCCAGTGTCAGGCTTAGATTTGCTTCCACCTCTCGACTTCAGCAGATCCATCGCGGGTAACATAAACCCCGTATCAGGCTTAGATTTGCTTCCACCTCAACATCAGCAGATCCATCGTGGGTAACCTAAACCCTGTGTCAGGCTTATATTTGCTTCCACCTCCCGACTACAGCGGATCCGGCGCGGGTAACCTAAACCCGGTGTCAGGCTTAGATTTGCTTCCATCTCAACTTTAGCAGATCCATCGCAAGTAACCTAAACCCAATGTCCGGCTTAAATTTGCTCCCACCTCTCGACTTCAGCAGATCCATCGAGGGTGACATAAGCCCGGTGACAAGCTTAGATTTGCTTCCACCTTTCAACTTCAGCAGATCCGTGGCGGGTAACCTAAACCCGGTGTCAGGCTGGGGTCAGGCTTAGATTTTCTTCCATCTCGACTTCAGCAGATCCATAGCGGGTAACCTAAACCCGGTGTCAGGCTTTGATTTGCTTCCACCTCTCGACTTCAGCAGATCCGTCGCGGGTAACCTAAACCTGGTGTCTGGCTTAGATTTGCTCCCCCCTCTCGACTTCAGCAGATCCGTCGTGGGTAACCGAAACCTGGTATCAGGCTTTGATTTGCTTCCATCATAACTTCAGCAGTTTAGTCACGAGTAAGAAAAACCCAGTGTCAGGCTTAGATTTGCTTCCACCTCTCGGCTTCAGCAGATCCGTCGCGGGTAACCTAAACCTGGTGTCAGGCTTAGATTTGCTTCCACCTCTTGATTTCACCAGATCCATCGTGGGTAACCTAAACCTGGGGTCAGGCTTAGATTTGCTTCCATCTCCACTTCAGCAGATCCGTCGCGGGTAACCTAAACCCCGTGTCAGGCTGGGGTCAGGCTTAGATTTTCTTCCATCTCCACTTCAGCAGATCCATAGCGGGTAACCTAAACCCGGTGTCAGGCTTAGATTTACTTCCACCTCTCGACTTCAGCAGATCCGTCGCGGGTAACCTAAACCCGGTGTCAGGCTTAGATTTGCTTCCACCTCTCGACTTCAGCAGATCCGTCGTGGGTAACCTAAACCCGGTGTCAGGCTTTGATTTGCTTCCACCTCTCGACTTCAGCAGATCCGTCGCGGGTAACCTAAACCTGGTGTCAGGCTTAGATTTGCTCCCCCCTCTCGACTTCAGCAGATCCGTCGTGGGTAACCTAAACCTGGTGTCAGGCTTAGATTTGCTTCCATCATAACTTCAGCAGTTCCATCACGAGTAACAAAGACCCAGTGTCAGGCTTAGATTTGCTTCCACCTCTCGACTTCAGCAGATCCGTCGCGGGTAACCTAAACCTGGTGTCAGGCTTAGATTTGCTTCCACCTCTTGAATTCACCAGATCCGTCGTGGGTAACCCAAACCTGGGGTCAGGCTTAGATTTTCTTCCATCTCCACTTCAGCAGATCCATAGCGGGTAACCTAAACCCGGTGTCAGGCTTAGATTTGCTTCCACCTCTCGACTTCAGCAGATCCGTCGCGGGTAACATAAACCCGGTGGCAGGCTTAGATTTGCTTCCACCTCTCGAATTCAGCAGATCCGTCGTGGGTAACCTAAACCCGGTGTCAGGTTTTGATTTGCTTCCACCTCTCGACTTCAGCAAATCCGTCGCGGGTAACCTATACCTGCTGTCAGGCTTAGATTTGCTCCCCCCTCTCGACTTCAGCAGATCCGTCGTGGGTAACCTAAACCTGGTGTCAGGCTTAGATTTGCTTCCATCATAACTTCAGTAGTTCCGTCACGAGTAACAAAAACCCAGTGTCAGGCTTAGATTTGCTTCCACCTTTCGACTTCAGCAGATCCATCGCGGGTAACATAAACCCCGTATCAGGCTTAGATTTGCTTCCACCTCAACATCAGCATATCCATCGTGGGTAACCTAAACCCTGTGTCAGGCTTATATTTGCTTCCACCTCCCGACTACAGCGGATCCGACGCGGGTAACCTTAACCCGGTGTCAGGCTTAGATTTGCTTCCATCTCAACTTCAGCAGATCCATCGCGAGTAACCTAAACCCAATGTCCGGCTTAAATTTGCTTCCACCTCTCGACTTCAGCAGATCCATCGAGGGTGACATAAGCCCGGTGTCAAGCTTAGATTTGCTTCCACCTTTCGACTTCAGCAGATCCGTCGCGGGTAACCTAAACCTGGTGTCAGGCTAAGATTTGCTTCCACCTCTCGACTTCACCAGATCCGTCATGGGTAACCTAAACCTGGTGTCAGACTTTGATTTGCTTCCACCTCTCGACTTCAGCAAATCCGTCGCGGGTAACCTATACCTGGAGTCAGGCTTAGATTTGCTCCCCCCTCTCGACTTCAGCAGATCCGTCGTGGGTAACCTAAACCTGGTGTCAGGCTTAGATTTGCTTCCATCATAACTTCAGCAGTTCCGTCACGAGTAACAAAAACCCAGTGTTAGGCTTAGATTTGCTTCCACCTTTCGACTTCAGCAGATCCATCGCGGGTAACATAAACCCCGTATCAGGCTTAGATTTGCTTCCACCTCAACATCAGCATATCCATCGTGGGTAACCTAAACCTTGTGTCAGGCTTATATTTGCTTCCACCTCCCGACTACAGCGGATCCGGCGCGGGTAACCTAAACTCGGTGTCAGGCTTAGATTTGCTTCCATCTCAACTTCAGCAGATCCATCGTGAGTAACCTAAACCCAATGTCCGGCTTAAATTTGCTTCCACCTCTCGACTTCAGCAGATCCATCGAGGGTGACATAAGCCCGGTGTCAAGCTTAGATTTGCTTCCACCTTTCGACTTCAGCAGATCCGTCGCGGGTAACCTAAACCTGGTGTCAGGCTAAGATTTGCTTCCACCTCTCGACTTCACCAGATCCGTCATGGGTAACCTAAACCTGGTGTCAGGCTTAGATTTGCTTCCGTCTCAACTTCAACAGATCCGTAGCGGGTAACTTAAACCCGGTGTCAGGCTTAGATCTGCTTCCACCTCTCGACTTCAGCAGATCCGTCGCGGGTAACCTAAACCCGGTCTCAGGCTTAGATTTGCTTCCACCTCTTGAATTCACCAGATCCGTCGTAGGTAACCCAAACCTGGGGTCAGGCTTAGATTTTCTTCCATCTCCACTTCAGTAGATCCATAGCGGGTAACCTAAACCCGGTGTCAGGCTTAGATTTGCTTCCACCTCTCGACTTCAGCAGATCCGTCGCGGGTAACCTAAACCCGGTGTCAGGCTTAGATTTGCTTCCACCTCTCGACTTCAGCAGATCCGTCGCGGGTAACCTAAACCTGGTGTCAGGCTTAGATTTGCTTCCACCTCTTGAATTCACCAGATCCATCGTGGGTAACCTAAACCTGGGGTCAGGCTTAGATTTGCTTCCATCTCCACTTCAGCAGATCCGTAGCGGGTAACCTAAACCCGGTGTCAGGCTTAGATTTGCTTCCACCTCTCGACTTCAGCAGATCCGTCGCGGGTAACCTAAACCTGGTGTCTGGCTTAGATTTGCTCCCCCCTATCGACTTCAGCAGATCCGTCGTGGGTAACCTAAACCTGGTGTCAGGCTTTGATTTGCTTCCATCATAACTTCAGCAGTTCCATCATGAGTAAGAAAAACCCAGTGTCAGGCTTAGATTTGCTTCCACCTCTCGATTTCAGCAGATCCGTCGCGGGTAACCTAAACCTGGTGTCAGGCTTAGATTTGCTTCCACCTCTTGATTTCACCAGATCCATCGTGGGTAACCTAAACCTGGGGTCAGGCTTAGATTTGCTTCCATCTCCACTTCAGCAGATCCGTAGCGGGTAACCTAAACCCGGTGTCAGGCTTAGATTCGCTTCCACCTCTCGACATCAGCAGATCCGTCGCGGGTAACCTAAAGCCGGTGTCAGGCTTTGATTCCCTTCCACCTCTCGACTTCAGCAGATCCGTCGCGGGTAACCTAAACCCGGTGTCAGGCTTAGATTTGCTTCCACCTCTCGACTTCAGCAGATCCATCGCGGGTAACATAAACCCGGTGTCAGGCTTAGATTTGCTTCCACCTCTCGACTTCAGCAGATCGGTCGTGGGTAACCTAAGCCCGATGTCAGGCTTTGATTTGCTTCCACCTCTCGACTTCAGCAGATCCGTCGCGGGTAACCTATACCTGGTGTCAGGCTTAGATTTGCTCCCCCCTCTCGACTTCAGCAGATCCGTCGTGGGTAACCTAAACCAGGTGTCAGGCTTAGATTTGCTTCCATCATAACTTCAGCAGTTCCGTCACAAGTAACAAAAACCCAGTGTCAGGCTTAGATTTGCTTCCACCTTTCGACTTCAGCAGATCCATCGCGGGTAACATAAACCCCGTATCAGGCTTAGATTTGCTTCCACCTCAACATCAGCAGATCCATCGTGGGTAACCTAAACCCTGTGTCAGGCTTATATTTGCTTCCACCTCCCGACTACAGCAGATCCGGCGCGGGTAACCTATACCTGGTGTCAGGCTTAGATTTGCTCCCCCCTCTCGACTTCAGCAGATCCGTCGTGGGTAACCTAAACCAGGTGTCAGGCTTAGATTTGCTTCCATCATAACTTCAGCAGTTCCGTCACAAGTAACAAAAACCCAGTGTCAGGCTTAGATTTGCTTCCACCTTTCGACTTCAGCAGATCCATCTCGGGTAACATAAACCCCGTATCAGGCTTAGATTTGCTTCCACCTCAACATCAGCAGATCCATCGTGGGTAACCTAAACCCTGTGTCAGGCTTATATTTGCTTCCACCTCCCGACTACAGCAGATCCGGCGCGGGTAACCTAAACCCGGTGTCAGGCTTAGATTTGCTTCCATCTCAACTTCAGCAGATCCATCGCGAGTAACCTAAACCCAATGTCCGGCTTAAATTTGCTTCCACCTCTCGACTTCAGCAGATCCATCGAGGGTGACATAAGCCCGGTGTTAAGCTTAGATTTGCTTCCACCTTTCGACTTCAGCAGATCCGTCGCGGGTAACCTAAACCTGGTGTCAGGCTAAGATTTGCTTCCACCTCTCGACTTCACCAGATCCGTCATAGGTAACCTAAACCTGGTGTCAGGCTTAGATTTGCTTCCGTCTCAACTTCAGCATATCCGTAGCGGGTAACTTAAACCCGGTGTCAGGCTTAGATCTGCTTCCACCTCTCGACTTCAGCAGATCCGTCGCGGGTAACCTAAACCTGGTCTCAGGCTTAGATTTGCTTCCACCTCTTGAATTCACCAGATCCGTCGTGGGTAACCCAAACCTGGGGTCAGGCTTAGATTTTCTTCCATCTCCACTTCAGTAGATCCATAGCGGGTAACCTAAACCTGGTGTCAGGCTTAGATTTGCTTCCACCTCTCGACTTCAGCAGATCCGTCGCGGGTAACCTAAACCCGGTGTCAGGCTTAGATTTGCTTCCACCTCTCGACTTCAGCAGATCCGTCGCGGGTAACCTAAACCTGGTGTCAGGCTTAGATTTGCTTCCACCTCTTGAATTCACCAGATCCATCGTGGCTAACCTAAACCTGGGGTCAGGCTTAGATTTGCTTCCATCTCCACTTCAGCAGATCCATAGCGGGTAACCTAAACCCGGTGTCAGGCTTAGATTTGCTTCCACCTCTCGACTTCAGCAGATACGTCGCGGGTAACCTAAACTCGGTGTCAGGCTTTGATTTGCTTCCACCTCTCGACTTCAGCAGATCCGCCGCGGGTAACCTAAACCTGGTGTCTGGCTTAGATTTGCTCCCCCCTCTCGACTTCAGCAGATCCGTCGTGGGTAACCTAAACCTGGTGTCAGGCTTTGATTTGCTTCCATCATAACTTCAGCAGTTCCGTCACGAGTAAGAAAAACCTAGTGTCAGGCTTAGATTTGCTTCCACCTCTCGACTTCAGCAGATCCGTCGCGGGTAACCTAAACCTGGTGTCAGGCTTAGATTTGCTTCCACCTCTTGATTTCACCAGATCCATCGTGGGTAACCTAAACCTGGGGTCAGGCTTAGATTTGCTTACATCTCCACTTCAGCAGATCCGTAGCGGGTAACCTAAACCCGGTGTCAGGCTTAGATTTGCTTCCACCTCTCGACTTCAGCAGATCCGTCGCGGGTAACCTAAACCCGGTGTCAGGCTTTGATTTGCTTCCACCTCTCGACTTCAGCAGATCCATCGCGGGTAACCTAAACCTGGTGTCTGGCTTAGATTTGCTCCCCCCTCTCGACTTCAGCAGATCCGTCGTGGGTAACCTAAACCTGGTGTCAGGCTTAGATTTGCTTCCATCATAACTTCAGCAGTTCCATCACGAGTAACAAAGACCCAGTGTCAGGCTTAGATTTGCTTCCACCTCTCGACTTCAGCAGATCCGTCGCGGGTAACCTAAACCTGGTGTCAGGCTTAGATTTGCTTCCACCTCTTGAATTCACCAGATCCGTCGTGGGTAACCCAAACCTGGGGTCAGGCTTAGATTTTCTTCCATCTCCACTTCAGCAGATCCATAGCGGGTAACCTAAACCCGGTGTCAGGCTTAGATTTGCTTCCACCTCTCGACTTCAGCAGATCCGTCGCGGGTAACATAAACCCGGTGTCAGGCTTAGATTTGCTTCCACCTCTCGAATTCAGCAGATCCGTCGTGGGTAACCTAAACCCGGTGTCAGGTTTTGATTTGCTTCCACCTCTCGACTTCAGCAAATCCGTCGCGGGTAACCTATACCTGGTGTCAGGCTTAGATTTGCTCCCCCCTCTCGACTTCAGCAGATCCGTCGTGGGTAACCTAAACCTGGTGTCAGGCTTTGATTTGCTTCCATCATAACTTCAGCAGTTCCGTCACGATTAACAAAAACCCAGTGTCAGGCTTAGATTTGCTTCCACCTTTCGACTTCAGCAGATCCATCGCGGGTAACATAAACCCCGTATCAGGCTTAGATTTGCTTCCACCTCAACATCAGCATATCCATCGTGGGTAACCTAAACCCTGTGTCAGGCTTATATTTGCTTCCACCTCCCGACTACAGCGGATCCGGCGCGGGTAACCTAAACCCGGTGTCAGGCTTAGATTTGCTTCCATCTCAACTTCAGCAGATCCATCGCGAGTAACCTAAACCCAATGTCCGGCTTAAATTTGCTTCCACCTCTCGACTTCAGCAGATCCATCGAGGGTGACATAAGCCCGGTGTCAAGCTTAGATTTGCTTCCACCTTTCGACTTCAGCAGATCCGTCGCGGGTAACCTAAACCTGGTGTCAGGCTAAGATTTGCTTCCACCTCTCGACTTCACCAGATCCGTCATGGGTAACCTAAACCTGGTGTCAGGCTTTGATTTGCTTCCACCTCTCGACTTCAGCAAATCCGTCGCGGGTAACCTATACCTGGTGTCAGGCTTAGATTTGCTCCCCCCTCTCGACTTCAGCAGATCCGTCGTGGGTAACCTAAACCTGGTGTCAGGCTTAGATTTGCTTCCATCATAACTTCAGCAGTTCCGTCACGAGTAACAATAACCCAGTGTTAGGCTTAGATTTGCTTCCACCTTTCGACTTCAGCAGATCCATCGCGGGTAACATAAACCCCGTATCAGGCTTAGATTTGCTTCCACCTCAACATCAGCATATCCATCGTGGGTAACCTAAACCATGTGTCAGGCTTATATTTGCTTCCACCTCCCGACTACAGCGGATCCGGCGCGGGTAACCTAAACTCGGTGTCAGGCTTAGATTTGCTTCCATCTCAACTTCAGCAGATCCATCGCGAGTAACCTAAACCCAATGTCCGGCTTAAATTTGCTTCCACCTCTCGACTTCAGCAGATCCATCGAGGGTGACATAAGCCCGGTGTCAAGCTTAGATTTGCTTCCACCTTTCGACTTCAGCAGATCCGTCGCGGGTAACCTAAACCTGGTGTCAGGCTAAGATTTGCTTCCACCTCTCGACTTCACCAGATCCGTCATGGGTAACCTAAACCTGGTGTCAGGCTTAGATTTGCTTCCGTCTCAACTTCAACAGATCCGTAGCGGGTAACTTAAACCCGGTGTCAGGCATAGATCTGCTTCCACCTCTCGACTTCAGCAGATCCGTCGCGGGTAACCTAAACCTGGTCTCAGGCTTAGATTTGCTTCCACCTCTTGAATTCACCAGATCCGTCGTAGGTAACCCAAACCTGGGGTCAGGCTTAGATTTTCTTCCATCTCCACTTCAGTAGATCCATAGCGGGTAACCTAAACCCTGTGTCAGGCTTAGATTTGCTTCCACCTCTCGACTTCAGCAGATCCGTCGCGGGTAACCTAAACCCTGTGTCAGGCTTAGATTTGCTTCCACCTCTCGACTTCAGCAGATCCGTCGTGGGTAACCTAAACCTGGTGTCAGGCTTAGATTTGCTTCCACCTCTTGAATTCACCAGATCCATCGTGGGTAACCTAAACCTGGTGTCAGGCTTAGATTTGCTTCCATCATAACTTCAGCAGTTCCGTCACGAGTAACAATAACCCAGTGTTAGGCTTAGATTTGCTTCCACCTTTCGACTTCAGCAGATCCATCGCGGGTAACATAAACCCCGTATCAGGCTTAGATTTGCTTCCACCTCAACATCAGCATATCCATCGTGGGTAACCTAAACCATGTGTCAGGCTTATATTTGCTTCCACCTCCCGACTACAGCGGATCCGGCGCGGGTAACCTAAACTCGGTGTCAGGCTTAGATTTGCTTCCATCTCAACTTCAGCAGATCCATCGCGAGTAACCTAAACCCAATGTCCGGCTTAAATTTGCTTCCACCTCTCGACTTCAGCAGATCCATCGAGGGTGACATAAGCCCGGTGTCAAGCTTAGATTTGCTTCCACCTTTCGACTTCAGCAGATCCGTCGCGGGTAACCTAAACCTGGTGTCAGGCTAAGATTTGCTTCCACCTCTCGACTTCACTAGATCCGTCATGGGTAACCTAAACCTGGTGTCAGGCTTAGATTTGCTTCCGTCTCAACTTCAACAGATCCGTAGCGGGTAACTTAAACCCGGTGTCAGGCTTAAATCTGCTTCCACCTCTCGACTTCAGCAGATCCGTCGCGGGTAACCTAAACCTGGTCTCAGGCTTAGATTTGCTTCCACCTCTTGAATTCACCAGATCCGTCGTAGGTAACCCAAACCTGGGGTCAGGCTTAGATTTTCTTCCATCTCCACTTCAGTAGATCCATAGCGGGTAACCTAAACCCTGTGTCAGGCTTAGATTTGCTTCCACCTCTCGACTTCAGCAGATCCGTCGCGGGTAACCTAAACCCTGTGTCAGGCTTAGATTTGCTTCCACCTCTCGACTTCAGCAGATCCGTCGCGGGTAACCTAAACCTGGTGTCAGGCTTAGATTTGCTTCCACCTCTTGAATTCACCAGATCCATCGTGGGTAACCTAAACCTGGGGTCAGGCTTAGATTTGCTTCCATCTCCACTTCAGCAGATCCGTAGCGGGTAACCTAAACCCGGTGTCAGGCTTAGATTTGCTTCCACCTCTCGACTTCAGCAGATCCGTCGCGGGTAACCTAAACCTGGTGTCTGGCTTAGATTTGCTCCCCCCTCTCGACTTCAGCAGATCCGTCGTGGGTAACCTAAACCTGGTGTCAGGCTTTGATTTGCTTCCATCATAACTTCAGCAGTTCCATCATGAGTAAGAAAAACCCAGTGTCAGGCTTAGATTTGCTTCCACCTCTCGATTTCAGCAGATCCGTCGCGGGTAACCTAAACCTGGTGTCAGGCTTAGATTTGCTTCCACCTCTTGATTTCACCAGATCCATCGTGGGTAACCTAAACCTGTGGTCAGGCTTAGATTTGCTTCCATCTCCACTTCAGCAGATCCGTAGCGGGTAACCTAAACCCGGTGTCAGGCTTAGATTCGCTTCCACCTCTCGACATCAGCAGATCCGTCGCGGGTAACCTAAAGCCGGTGTCAGGCTTTGATTCCCTTCCACCTCTCGACTTCAGCAGATCCGTCGCGGGTAACCTAAACCCGGTGTCAGGCTTAGATTTGCTTCCACCTCTCGACTTCAACAGATCCGTCGCGGGTAACATAAACCCGGTGTCAGGCTTAGATTTGCTTCCACCTCTCGACTTCAGCAGATCCGTCGTGGGTAACCTAAACCCGATGTCAGGCTTTGATTTGCTTCCACCTCTCGACTTCAGCAGATCCGTCGCGGGTAACCTATACCTGGTGTCAGGCTTAGATTTGCTTCCCCCTCTCGACTTCAGCAGATCCGTCGTGGGTAACCTAAACCAGGTGTCAGGCTTAGATTTGCTTCCATCATAACTTCAGCAGTTCCGTCACAAGTAACAAAAACCCAGTGTCAGGCTTAGATTTGCTTCCACCTTTCGACTTCAGCAGATCCATCGCGGGTAACATAAACCCCGTATCAGGCTTAGATTTGCTTCCACCTCAACATCAGCAGATCCATCGTGGGTAACCTAAACCCTGTGTGAGGCTTATATTTGCTTCCACCTCCCGACTACAGCGGATCCGGCGCGGGTAACCTAAACCCGGTGTCAGGCTTAGATTTGCTTCCATCTCATCTTCAGCAGATCCATCGCGAGTACCTAAACCCAATGTCCGGCTTAAATTTGCTTCCACCTCTCGACTTCAGCAGATCCATCGAGGGTGACATAAGCCCGGTGTCAAGCTTAGATTTGCTTCCACCTTTCGACTTCAGCAGATCCGTCACGGGTAACCTAAACCTGGTGTCAGGCTAAGATTTGCTTCCACCTCTCGACTTCACCAGATCCGTCATAGGTAACCTAAACCTGGTGTTAGGCTTAGATTTGCTTCCGTCTCAACTTCAGCATATCCGTAGCGGGTAACTTAAACCCGGTGTCAGGCTTAGATCTGCTTCCACCTCTCGACTTCAGCAGATCCGTCGCGGGTAACCTAAACCTGGTCTCAGGCTTAGATTTGCTTCCACCTCTTGAATTCACCTGATCCGTCGTGGGTAACCCAAACCTGGGGTCAGGCTTAGATTTTCTTCCATCTCCACTTCAGTAGATCCATAGCGGGTAACCTAAACCCGGTGTCAGGCTTAGATTTGCTTCCACCTCTCGACTTCAGCAGATCCGTCGCGGGTAACCTAAACCCGGTGTCAGGCTTAGATTTGCTTCCACCTCTCGACTTCAGCAGATCCGTCGCGGGTAACCTAAACCTGGTGTCAGGCTTAGATTTGCTTCCACCTCTTGAATTCACCAGATCCATCGTGGGTAACCTAAACCTGGGGTCAGGCTTAGATTTGCTTCCATCTCCACTTCAGCAGATCCATAGCGGGTAACCTAAACCCGGTGTCAGGCTTAGATTTGCTTCCACCTCTCGACTTCAGCAGATACGTCGCGGGTAACCTAAACTCGGTGTCAGGCTTTGATTTGCTTCCACCTCTCGACTTCAGCAGATCCGCCGCGGGTAACCTAAACCTGGTGTCTGGCTTAGATTTGCTCCCCCCTCTCGACTTCAGCAGATCCGTCGTGGGTAACCTAAACCTGGTGTCAGGCTTTGATTTGCTTCCATCATAACTTCAGCAGTTCCGTCACGAGTAAGAAAAACCTAGTGTCAGGCTTAGATTTGCTTCCACCTCTCGACTTCAGCAGATCCGTCGCGGGTAACCTAAACCTGGTGTCAGGCTTGGTTTTGCTTCCACCTCTTGATTTCACGAGATCCATCGTGGGTAACCTAAACCTGGGGTCAGGCTTAGATTTGCTTCCATCTCCACTTCAGCAGATCCGTAGCGGGTAACCTAAACCCGGTGTCAGGCTTAGATTTGCTTCCACCTCTCGACTTCAGCAGATCCGTCGCGGGTAACCTAAACCCGGTGTCAGGCTTTGATTTGCTTCCACCTCTCGACTTCAGCAGATCCATCGCGGGTAACCTAAACCTGGTGTCTGGCTTAGATTTGCTCCCCCCTCTCGACTTCAGCAGATCCGTCGTGGGTAACCTAAACCTGGTGTCAGGCTTAGATTTGCTTCCATAATAACTTTAGCAGTTCCGTCACGAGTAAGAAAAACCCAGTGTCAAGCTTAGATTTGCTTCCACCTCTCGACTTCAGCAGATCCGTCGTGGGTAACCTAAACCCGGTGTCAGGCTGGGGTCAGGCTTAGATTTTCTTCCATCTCCACTTCAGCAGATCCATAGCGGGTAACCTAAAAATGGTGTCAGGCTTAGAATTGCTTCTACCTCTCGACTTCAGCAGATCCGTCGCGGGTAACCTAAACCCGGTGTCAGGCTGGGGTCAGGCTTAGATTTTCTTCCATCTCCACTTCAGCAGATCCATAGCGGGTAACCTAAACCCGGTGTCAGACTTAGATTTGCTTCCACCTCTCGACTTCAGCAGATCCATCGCGGGTAACCTTAACCCGGTGTCAGGCTTAGATTTGCTTCCACCTCTCGACTTCAGCAGATCCGTCGTGGGTAACCTAAACCCGGTGTCAGGCTTTGATTTGCTTCCACCTCTCGACTTCAGCAGATCCGTCACGGGTAACCTAAACCTGGTGTCAGGCTTAGATTTGCTCCCCCCACTCGACTTCAGCAGATCCGTCATGGGTAACCTAAACCTGGTGTCAGGCTTAGATTTGCTTCCATCATAACTTCAGCAGTTCCGTCACGAGTAACAAAAACCCAGTGTCAGGCTTAGATTTGCTTCCACCTCTCGACTTCAGCAGATCCGTCGCGGGTAACCTAAACCTGGTGTCAGGCTTAGATTTGCTTCCACCTCTTGAATTCACGAGATCCGTCGTGGGTAACCCAAACCTGGGGTCAGGCTTAGATTTTCTTCCATCTCCACTTCAGCAGATCCATAGCGGGTAACCTAAACCCGGTGTCAGGCTTAGATTTGCTTCCACCTCTCGACTTCAGCAGATCCGTCGCGGGTAACATAAACCCGGTGTCGGGCTTAGATTTGCTTCCACCTCTCAACTTCAGCAGATCCGTCGTGGGTAACCTAAACCCGGTGTCAGGCTTTGATTTGCTTCCACCTCTCGACTTCAGCAGATCCGTCGCGGGTAACCTATACCTGGTGTCAGGCTTAGATTTGCTCCCCCCTCTCGACTTCAGCAGATCCGTCGTGGGTAACCTAAACCTGGTGTCAGGCTTAGATTTGCTTCCATCATAACTTCAACAGTTCCGTCACGAGGAACAAAAACCCAGTGTCGGGCTTAGATTTGCTTACACCTCTCGACTTCAGCAGATCCATCGCGGGTAACATAAACCCCATATCAGGCTTAGATTTGCTTCCACTTCAACATCAGCAGATCCATCGTGGGTAACCTAAACCCTGTGTCAGGCTTATATTTGCTTCCACCTCCCGACTACAGCGGATCCGGCGCGGGTAACCTAAACCCAGTGTCAGGCTTAGATTTACTTCCATCTCAACTTCAGCAGATCCATCGCGAGTAACCTAAACCCAATGTCCGGCTTAAATTTGCTTCCACCTCTCGACTTCAGCAGATCCATCGAGGGTGACATAAGCCCGGTGTCAAGCTTAGATTTGCTTCCACCTTTCGACTTCAGCAGATCCGTCGCGGGTAACCTAAACCTGGTGTCAGGCCTAGATTTCCTTCCACCTCTTGAATTCACCAGATCCGTCGTGGGCAACCTAAACCTGGGGTCAGGCTTAGATTTGCTTCCATCTCTACTTCAGCAGATCCGTAGCGGGTAACCTAAACCCGGTGTCAGGCTTAGATTTGCTTCCACCTCTCGACTTCACCAGATCCGTCGTGGGTAACCTAAACCTGGGGTCAGGCTTAGATTTGCTTCCGTCTCTACTTCAGCTGATCCGTCGCGGGTAACCTAAACCCGATGTCAGGCTTAGATTTGCTTCCACCTCTCGACTTCAGCAGATCTGTCGTGGGTAACCTAAACCTGGTGTCAGGCTTAGATTTGGTTCCATCATAACTTCAGCAGTTCCGTCACGGGTAACCAAAACCCAATGTCTGGCTTAGATTTGCTTCCACCTCTAGACTACAGCAGATCCAACATGGGTAACCTATACCAGGTGCCAGGCTTAGATTTGCTTCCATCTCAACTTCAGCAGATCCATCACAGGTAACCTAAACCCGGTATGAAGCTTAGATTTGCTCCCACCTCTCACCTACAGCAGACCTGTCACGGCAAACCTAAACCTGGTGTCAGGCTTAGATTTGCTTCCATCTCAACTTCAGTAGATCCGTCGCGAGTAACCTAAACCCGGGGTTAGGCTTAGATTTGCTTCTACCTCTCTACTTCAGCAGATCCGTCGCGGGTAACCTAAACCTAGTGTCAGGCTTAGATTTGCTTCTACCTCTCGACCTCACCAAATCCGTCATGGGTAACCTAAACCTGGTGTCAGGCTTAGATTTGCTTCCATCTCAACTTCAGCAGATCCGTAGCGGGTAACCTAAACCCTGTGTCAGGCTTAGATTTACTTACACCTCTCGACTTCAGCAGATCCATCGCGGGTAACCTAAACCCGGAGTCAGGCTTAGATTTGCTTCCACCTCTCGACTTCAGCAGATCCGTCGCGGGTAAACTAAACCTGGTGTCAGGCTTAGATTTGCTTCCACCTCTCGACTTCACCAGATCCGTCATGAGTAACCTAAACCTGGTGTCAGGCTTAGATTTGCTTCCATCTCAACTTCAGCAGATCCGTAGGGGGTAACCTAAACCCTGTGTCAGGCTTAGATTTACTTACACCTCTCGACTTCAGCAGATCCGTCGTGGGTAACCTAAACCTGGAGTCAGGCTTAGATTTGCTTCCACCTCTCGACCTCAGCAGATCCGTCGCGGGTAACCTAAACCTGGTGTCAGGCTTAGATTTGCTTCCCCCTCTCGACTTTAGCAGATCAGTCGTGGGTAACCTAAACCTGGTGTCAGGCTTATATTTGCTTGCATCATAACTTCAGCAGTTCCGTCACGGGTAACAAAAACCCAGTGTCAGGCTTAGATTTGCTTCCACCTCTCGTCTTCAGCAGATCCGTCGTGGGCAACCTAAACCCGGTATCAGGCTTAGATTTGCCTCCATCTCAACATCAGCAGATCCATCGGGGGAAACCTAAACCCTGTGTCAGGCATATATTTGCTTCCACCTCTCGACTTCAGCGGATCCATCGAGGGTAACATAAGCCCGGTGTCAGGCATAGAATTGCTTCCACCTTTCGACTTCAGCAGATCCGTCGTAGGTAACCTAAGACCGGTGTCAGGCATAGATTTGCTTCCACCTTTCGACTTCAGCATATCCGTCGTGGGTAACCTAAACCTGGTGTCAGGCTTAGATTTGCTTCCATCTCAACTTCAGCAGATCTATCGCGAGTAACCTAAACATAGTGTCAGGCATAAATTTGCTTCCACCTCTTGACTTCAGCGGATCCATCGAGGGTAACATAAGCCCGGTGTCAGGCATATATTTGCTTCCACCTTTCGACTTCAACAGATCCGTCGCGGGTAACCTAAGCCCGTTGTCAGCCATAGATTTGCTGCCACCTTTCGACTTCAGCAGATCCATCGCGGGTAACCTAAACCTGGTGTCAGGCTTAGATTTGCTTCCACCTCTCGACTTCACCAGATCCATCATGGGTAACCTAAACCTGGTGTCAGGCTTAGATTTGCTTCCATCTCAACTTCAGCAGATCCGTAGCAGGTAACCTAAACCCTGTGTCAGGCTTTCATTTTCTTCCACCTTTCGACTTCAGCAGATCCGTCGCGGGTAACCTAAGCCCGATGTCAGGCATAGATTTGCTTCCTCCTTTCGACTTCAGCAGATCCGTCGCGGGTAACCTAAACCTGGTGTCAGGCTTAGATTTGCTTCCACCTCTCGACTTCACCAGATCTGTCATGGGTAACCTAAACCTGGTGTCAGGCTTAGATTTGCTTCCATCTCCACTTCAGCAGATCCGTAGCAGGTAACCTAAACCCTGTGTCTGCCTTACATTTGCTTCCACCTCTCGACTTCATCAGATCCATCGTGAGTAACCTAAACCCAGTGTCAGGCTTAAATTTGCTTCCACCTCTCGACTTCAGCGGATCCATCGATGGTAACATAAGCCCGGTGTCAGGCTTAGATTTGCTTCCACCTTTTGACTTCAGCCGATCCGTCGCGGGTAACTTAAACCTGGTGTCAGGCTTAGATTCGCTTCCACCTCTCGACTTCACCAGATCCGTCGTGGTTAACCTAAACCTGGTGTCAGGCTTAGATTTGCTTCCATCTCAACTTCAGCAGATCCGTAGCGGGTAACCTAAACCCGATGTCAGGCTTAGATTTGCTTCCACCTCTCGACTTCACCAGATTCGTCGTGGGTAACCTAAACCTGGTGTCAGGCTTAGATTTGCTTCCATCTCAACTTCAGCAGATCCGTCGCGGGTAACCTAAACCTGGTGTCAGGCCTAGATTTGCTTCCACCTCTCGACTTCAGCAGATCCGTCGCGGGTAACCTAAACCTGGTGTCAGGCTTAGATTTGCTCCCCCCTCTCGACTTCAGCAGATCCGTCGTGGGTAACCTAAACCTGGTGTGAGGCTTAGATTTGCTTCCATCATAACTTCAGCAGTTCTGTCACGGGTAACAAAAACCCA
Source organism: Euphorbia tirucalli (assembly GCA_039660915.1). Lineage (NCBI taxonomy): Eukaryota > Viridiplantae > Streptophyta > Magnoliopsida > Malpighiales > Euphorbiaceae > Euphorbia > Euphorbia tirucalli. The sequence continues at coordinate 57,833,760 of CM077641.1, forward strand.
GTGTCAGGCTTAAATTTGCTTCCACCTCTCGACTTCAGCAGATCCGTAGCGGGTAACCTAAACCTGGTGTCAGGCTTAGATTTGCTTCCATCTCAACTTCAGCAGATCCGTCGCGGGTAACCTAAACCTGGTGTTAGGCCTAGATTTCCTTCCACCTCTTGAATTCACCAGATCCGTCGTGGGCAACCTAAACCTGGGGTCAGGCTTAGATTTGCTTCCATCTCTACTTCAGCAGATCCGTAGCGGGTAACCTAAACCCGGTGTCAGGCTTAGATTTGCTTCCACCTCTCGACTTCACCAGATCCGTCGGGGGTAACCTAAACCTGGGGTCAGGCTTAGATTTGCTTCCATCTCTACTTCAGCTGATTCGTCGCGGGTAACCTAAACCCGGTGTCAGGCTTAGATTTGCTTCCACCTCTCGACTTCAGCAAATCCGTCGCGGGTAACCTAAACCTGGTGTCAGGCTTAGATTTGCTCCCCCCTCTTGACTTCAGCAGATCCGTCGTGGGTAACCTAAACCTGGTGTCAGGCTTAGATTTGCTTCCATCATAACTTCAGCAGTTCTATCACGGGTAACAAAAACCCAGTGTCAGGCTTAGATTTGCTTCCACCTCTCGACTTCAGCAGATCCATCGCGGGTAACCTAAACCCCGTATCAGGCTTAGATTTGCTTCCACCTCAACATCAGCAGATCCATCATGGGTAACCTAAACCCTGTGTCAGGCTTATATTTGCTTCCACCTCTCGACGACAGCCGATCCGGCGCGGGTAACCTAAACCCAGTGTCAGGCTTAGATTTGCTTCCATCTCAACTTCAGCAGATCCATCGCGAGTAACCTAAACCCAGTGTCCGGCTTAAATTTGCTTCCTCCTCTCGACGTCAGCAGATCCTTCGAGGGTGACATAAGCCCGGTGTCAGGCTTAGATTTACTTCCACCATTCGACTTCGGCTGATCCGTCGCGGGTAACCTAAACCTGGTGTCAAGTTTAGATTTGCTTCCACCTCTTGACTTCACCATATCTGTCGTGGGTAACCTAAACCTAGTGTCAGGCTTAGATTTGCTTCCATCTCAACTTCAGCAGATCCGTAGCGGGTAACCTAAACCCGGTGTCAGGCTTAGATTTGCTTCCACCTGTAGACTTCACCACATCCGTCGCGGGTATAGTAAACCCAGTGTCAGGCTTGGATTTGCTTCCACCTCTTGACTTCAGCAGATCCGTCGTGGGTCACATAAACCTGGTGTCAGGATTAGATTTGCTTCCCCCTCTCGATTTCAGCAGATCCGTCGTGGGTAACCTAAACCTGGTGTCAGGCTTAGATTTGCTTCCATCATAACTTCAGCAGTTCCATCACGGGTAACCAAAACCCAATGTCTGGCTTAGATTTGCTTCCACCTCTAGACTACAGCAGATCCAACATGGGTAACCTATACCAGGTGCCAGGCTTAGATTTGCTTCCATCTCAACTTCAGCAGATCCATCAAAGGTAACCTAAACCCGGTGTGAAGCTTAGATTTGCTTTCACCTCTCACCTACAGCAGACCTATCACGGCTAACCTAAACCTGATGTCAGGCTTAGATTTGCTTCCATCTCAACTTCAGTAGATCCATCGCGAGTAACCTAAACCCAGTGTTAGGCTTAGATTTGCTTCAACCTCTCGACTTCAGCAGATCCGTCGCGGGTAACCTAAACCTGGTGTCAGGCTTAGATTTGCTTCCTCCTCTCGACTTCAGCAGATCTGTCATGGGTAACCTAAACCCGGTGTCAGGCTTAGATTTGCTTCCATCTTAACTTCAACAGTTCCATCACGGGTAACCAAATCCTAGTGTCAGGCTTAGATTTGCTTCCACCTCTAGACTACAGCAGATCCATCACGGGGAACCTAAACCCGATGTCAGGCTTAGATTTGCTTCCATCTCAACTTCAGCAGATCCATCGTGGGTAACCTAAACCCGGTGTCAAGCTTGGATTTGCATCCGCCTCTCAACTGCAGCAGACCTGTCACGGGTAACCTAAACCCGGTGTAAGGCTTAGATTTGTTTCCATCTCAACTTCAATAGATCCGTCGCGGGTAACATAAACCCGGTGTCAGGCTTAGATTTGTTTCCACCTCTTAGCTTCAGCAGATCCGTCACAGGTAACGTAAACCTGGTTTCAAGCTTAGATTTGGTTCCAGCTCTTGACTTCAGCAGATCCATCGCGGGTAACCTAAACCCTGTGTCAGGCATATATTTGCTTCCATCTCCACTTGAGCAGATCCTTTGCGGCTAACCTAAACCCGGTGTCAGGCTTAGATTTGCTTCCACCTCTCGACGTTAGCAGATCCATCGCGGGCAATCTAAACCCGGTGTCAGACTTAGATTTGCTTCCATCTAAACTTCAGCATATCTATCGCAACTAACCTAAACCCAATGTCAGGCTTAGATTTGCTTCCACCTCTCGACTTTAGCAGATCCGCCGAGGGTAACCGAAACACTGTGTCGGGCTTAGATTTGCTTCCACCTGTCGACTTCAGCAGAACAGTCACGGGTAACCTAAACCTGGTGTCAGGCTTAGATTTGCTTCCATCTTAACTTCAGCAATTCCATCACGGGTAACCAAATCCTGGTGTCAGGCTTAGATTTGCTTCCACCTCTAGACTACAGCAGATCAAACGCGGGTAACCTGAACCCGGTGTCAGGCTTAGATTTGCTTCCATCTTAACTTCAGCAGATCCGTCGCGGGTAACCTAAACCCGGTGTCAAGCTTAAATTTGCTTCCACCTCTCAACTACAGCAGACCTGTAACGGGTAACCTAAACCCGGTGTCAGGCTTAGATTTGCTTCCATCTTAACTTCAACAGATCCATCGCGGGTAACATAAACCCGGTGTCAGGCTTAGATTTGCTTCCACCTCTTGACTTCAGCAGATCCGTCGCAGGTAACCTAAACCTGGTTTCAGGCTTAGATTTGCTTCCATCTCCACTTCAGCAGATCCTTCGCGGGTAACCGAAACCCGGTGTCAGGCTTAGATTTGCTTCCACCTCTTGACTTCAGCAGATCCGTAGCGGGTAACACAAACCCGGTGTCAGGCTTAGATTTGTTTCCATCCAAAATTCAGCACATCCATCGTGGGTAACCTAACCCCGGTGTCAGGCTTAGATGTGCTTCAACCTCTCGACTTCAGTAGATCGGTCGCGGGTAACCAAAACCCGGCGTCGGGCAAAGATTTGCTTCCATATCAACTTCAACAGATCCATCGCGAGTAACCAAAACTCAGTGTCTGGCTTAGATTGGCTTCCACCTCTTGACTTCAGCAGATCTATCGCGAGCGTCCAAAACCCGGTGTCAGGCTTAGATTTGCTTTCACCTCTCGACTTCAGCAGATCCATCGCGGGTCAGCTAAACCCGGTGTCAGGCTTAGATTTTCTTCTATCTCAAGTTCAGCAGATCCATCGTGGGTAACCTAAACCCGGTGTCAGGCTTAGATTAGCTTCCACCTCTCGACTTCAGCAGATCCGTCGCGGGTAACCTAAACCCGGTGTCAGGCTTAGATTTGCTTCCACCTCTTGAGGTTAGCAGATCCATCGCAGGTAACCTAAACCCAGTGTCAGGATTAGATTTGCTTCCATCTCAACTTCAGCAGATCCGTCGCAAGTAACCTAAACCCAGTGTCAGGCGTAGATTTGCTTCCACCTCTTGACTTCAGCAGATCCGTCGAGGGTAACCTAAACACGGTGTCAGGCTTAGATTTGCTTGCACCTTTCGACTTCAGCAGATCCATCGCAGGTAACCTAAAATCGGTGTTAGGCTTAGATTTGCTTCCATCTCAACTTCAGCAGATCCGTCGTGGGTAACCTAAACCCGGTGTCAAGCTTAGATTTGCTTCCACCTCGCAAGTACGGTAGACTTGTCACGGGTAACCTAAACCCGGTGTCAGGCTTAGATTTGCTTCCATCTCAACTTCAAAAGATCCATCGCGGGTAACATAAATCCGGTGTCAGGCTTAGATTTGCTTCCACCTCTGGACTTCAGCAGATCTGTCGCGGGTAACTTAAACCTGGTTTCAGGCTTAGATTTGCTTCCATCTTAACTTTAGCAGATCCATCGCAGGTAATCTAAACCTGGTGTCAGGCTTAGATTTGCTTCCACCTCTCGACTTCAGCATATCCATCGCGGGTAACCTAAACCCGGTGTCAGGCTTATATTTGCTTCCATCTCAACTTTAGCTGATCTGTCATGGGTAACCTAAACCCCGTGTCAGGCTTAGATTTGCTTCCACCTCCCCACTTCAGCAGATCCATCGCCGGTAACCGAAACACGGTGTCAGTCTTAGATATGCTTCGATCTCTCGACTTAAGCAGATCTGTCACAGGTAATCTAAACCCGGTGTCAGGCTTCGATTTGCTTCCACCTCTCTACTTTAGCAGACCCTTCGTGGGTAACCTAAACCCGGTATCAGGCTTAGATTTGCTTCCACCTCTCGACTTCAGTAGATCTGTCACGGGTAACCTAAACCTGGTGTCAGGCTTAGATTTGCTTACATCTCAACTTCAGCAGATCCATTGCCAGTAACCTAAACCCGGTGTCGGGATTAGATTTGCTTCCACCTCTCGACTTCAGTAAATCCGTCGCAGGTAACCAAAACCCGGTGTCAGGCTTCGATTTGCTTCAATCTCAACTTCAGCTGATCTATCGTGGGTAACCTAAACCCCGTGTCAGGCTTAGATTTGCTTCCACCTCTCTACTTCAGCAGATCCATCGCGGGTAACCGAATCCCGGTGTCAGTCTTAGATTTGCTTCCATCTCTCGACTTAAGCAGATCCATCATGGGTAATCTAAACCCAGTGTCAGACTTATATTAGCTTCCACACCACTACTTCAGCAGATCCTTCGTGGGCAACCTAAACCCAGTGTCAGGCTTAGATTTGTTTCCATCTCAACTTCAGCAGATCCGTCGCGGGTAACCTGAACCCGGTGTCGGGATTAGATTTGCTTCCACCTCTCGACTTCAGCAGATCCGTCGTGGGTAACCTAAACCTGGTGTCAGGCTTAGATTTGCTTCCATCATAACTTCAGCAGTTCTGTCACGGGTAACAAAAACCCAGTGTCAGGCTTAGATTTGCTTCCACCTCTCGACTTCAGCAGATCCATCGCGGGTAACCTAAACCCCGTATCAGGCTTAGATTTGCTTCCACCTCAACATCAGCAGATCCATCGTGGGTAACCTAAACCCTGTGTCAGGCTTATATTTGCTTCCACCTCTCGACTACAGACGATCCGGCGCGGGTAACCTAAACCCAGTGTCAGGCTTAGATTTGCTTCCATCTCAACTTCAGCAGATCCATCGCGAGTAACCTAAACCCAGTGTCCGGCTTAAATTTGCTTCCACCTCTCGACGTCAGCAGATCCTTCGAGGGTGACATAAGCCCGGTGTCAGGCTTAGATTTGCTTCCACCATTCGACTTCAGCTGATCCGTCGCGGGTAACCTAAACCTGGTGTCAAGTTTAGATTTGCTTCCACCTCTCGACTTCACCATATCTGTCGTGGGTAACCTAAACCTAGTGTCAGGCGTAGATTTGCTTCCATCTCAACTTCAGCAGATCCGTAGCGGGTAACCTAAACCCGGTGTCAGGCTTAGATTTGCTTCCACCTGTCGACTTCAGCACATCCGTCGCGGGTAACCTAAACCCAGTGTCAGGCTTAGATTTGCTTCCACCTCTCGACTTCAGCAGATCCGTCGTGGGTAACATAAACCTGGTGTTAGGCTTAGATTTGCTTCCCCCTCTCGATTTCAGCAGATCCGTCGTGGGTAACCTAAACCTGGTGTCAGGCTTAGATTTGCTTCCATCATAACTTCAGCAGTTCCATCACGGGTAACCAAAACCTAATGTCTGGCTTAGATTTGCTTCCACCTCTAGACTACAGCAGATCCAACATGGGTAACCTATACCAGGTGCCAGGGTTAGATTTGCTTCCATCTCAACTTCAGCAGATCCATCACAGGTAACCTAAACCCAGTGTGAAGCTTAGATTTGCTTTCACCTCTCACCTACAGCAGACCTATCACGGCTAACCTAAACCTGATGTCAGGCTTAGATTTGCTTCCATCTCAACTTCAGTAGATCCATCGCGAGTAACCTAAACCCGGTGTTAGGCTTAGATTTGCTTCAACCTCTCGACTTCAGCAGATCCATCGCGGGTAACCTAAACCTGGTGTCCGGCTTAGATTTGCTTCCTCCTCTCGACTTCAGCAGATCTGTCATGGGTAACCTAAACCCGGTGTCAGGCTTAGATTTGCTTCCATCTTAACTTTAACAGTTCCATCACGGGTAACCAAATCCTAGTGTCAGGCTTAGATTTGCTTCCACCTCTAGACTACAGCAGATCCATCACGGGGAACCTAAACCCGATGTCAGGCTTAGATTTGCTTCCATCTCAGCTTCAGCAGATCCATCGTGGGTAACCTAAACCCGGTGTCAAGCTTAGCTTTACATCCGCCTCTCAACTGCAGCAGACCTGTCACGGGTAACCTAAACCCGGTGTAAGGCTTAGATTTGTTTCCAACTCAACTTCAATAGATCCGTCGCGGGTAACATAAACCCGGTGTCAGGCTTAGATTTGTTTCCACCTCTTAGCTTCAGCAGATCCGTCACAGGTAACGTAAACCTGGTTTCAAGCTTAGATTTGGTTCCAGCTCTTGACTTCAGCAGATCCATCGCGGGTAACCTAAACCCTATGTCAGGCATATATTTGCTTCCATCTCCACTTGAGTAGATCCTTTGCGGCTAACCTAAACCCGGTGTCAGGCTTAGATTTGCTTCCACCTCTCGACGTTAGCAGATCCATCGCGGGCAATCTAAACCCGGTGTCAGACTTAGATTTGCTTCCATCTAAACTTCAGCATATCTATCGCAAGTAACCTAAACCCAATGTCAGGCTTAGATTTGCTTCCACCTCTCGACTTTAGCAGATCCGCCGAGGGTAACCGAAACACTGTGTCGGGCTTAGATTTGCTTCCACCTGTCGACTTCAGCAGAACAGTCACGGGTAACCTAAACCTGGTGTCAGGCTTAGATTTGCTTCCATCTTAACTTCAGCGATTCCATCACGGGTAACCAAATCCTGGTGTCAGGCTTAGATTTGCTTCCACCTCTAGACTACAGCAGATCAAACGCAGGTAACCTGAACCCGGTGTCAGACTTAGATTTGCTTCCATCTTAACTTCAGTAGATTCGTCGTGGGTAACCTAAACCCGGTGTCAAGCTTAAATTTGCTTCCATCTCTCAACTACAGCAGACCTGTAACGGGTAACCTAAACCCGGTGTCAGGCTTAGATTCGCTTCCATCTTAACTTCAACAGATCCATCGCGGGTAACATAAACCCGGTGTCAGGCTTAGATTTGCTTCCACCTCTTGACTTCAGCAGATCCGTCGCAGGTAACCTAAACCTGGTTTCAGGCTTAGATTTGCTTCCATCTCCACTTCAGCAGATCCTTCGCGGGTAACCGAAACCCGGTGTCAGGCTTAGATTTGCTTCCACCTCTTGACTTCAGCAGATCCGTAGCGGGTAACCCAAACCCGGTGTCAGGCTTAGATTTGTTTCCATCTAAAATTCAGCACATCCATCGTGGGTAACCTAACCCCGGTGTCAGGCTTAGATGTGCTTCAACCTCTCGACTTCAGTAGATCAGTCGCGGGTAACCAAAACCCGGCGTCGGGCAAAGATTTGCTTCCATATCAACTTCAACAGATCCATCACGAGTAACCAAAACTCAGTGTCTGGCTTAGATTGGCTTCCACCTCTTGACTTCAGCAGATCTATCGCGGGCGTCCAAAACCCGGTGTCAGGCTTAGATTTGCTTTCACCTCTCGACTTCATCAGATCCATCGCGGGTCAGCTAAACCCGGTGTTAGGCTTAGATTTTCTTCTATCTCAAGTTCAGCAGATCCGTCGTGTGTAACCTAAACCCGGTGTCAGGCTTAGATTAGCTTCCACCTCTCGACTTCAGCAGATCCGTCGCGGGTAACCTAAACCCGGTGTCAGGCTTAGATTTGCTTCCACCTCTCGAGGTTAGCAGATCCATCACTGGTAACCTAAACCCAGTGTCAGGATTAGATTTGCTTCCATCTCAACTTCAGCAGATCCGTCGCAAGTAACCTAAACCCAGTGTCAGGCGTAGATTTGCTTCCACCTCTCGACTTCAGCAGATCCGTCGAGGGTAACCTAAACACGGTGTCAGGCTTAGATTTGCTTGCACCTTTCGACTTCAGCAGATCCATCGCAGGTAACCTAAAATCGGTGTCAGGCTTAGATTTGCTTCCATCTCAACTTCAGCAGATCCGTCGTGGGTAACCTAAACCCGGTGTCAAGCTTAGATTTGCTTGCACCTCGCAAGTACGGTAGACTTGTCACGGGTAACCTAAACCCGGTGTCAGGCTTAGATTTGCTTCCATCTCAACTTCAAAAGATCCATCGCGGGTAACATAAATCCGGTGTCAGGCTTAGATTTGCTTCCACCTCTGGACTTCAGCAGATCTGTCGCGGGTAACTTAAACCTGGTTTCAGGCTTAGATTTGCTTCCATCTTAACTTTAGCAGATCCATCGCAGGTAATCTAAACCTGGTGTCAGGCTTAGATTTGCTTCCACCTCTCGACTTCAGCATATCCATCGTGGGTAACCTAAACCCGGTGTCAGGCTTATATTTGCTTCCATCTCAACTTTAGCTGATCTGTCATGGGTAACCTAAACCCCGTGTCAGGCTTAGATTTGCTTCCACCTCCCCACTTCAGTAGATCCATCACCGGTAACCGAAACACGGTGTCAGTCTTAGATATGCTTCGATCTCTCGACTTAAGCAGATCTGTCACAGGTAATCTAAACCCGGTGTCAGGCTTCGATTTGCTTCCACCTCTCTACTTTAGCAGACCCTTCATGGGTAACCTAAACCTGGTATCAGGCTTAGATTTGCTTCCACCTCTCGACTTCAGTAGATCTGTCGCCGGTAACCTAAACCTGGTGTCAGGCTTAGATTTGCTTACATCTCAACTTCAGCAGATCCATTGCCGGTAACCTAAACCCGGTGTCGGGATTAGATTTGCTTCCACCTCTCGACTTCAGTAAATCCGTCGCAGGTAACCAAAACCCGGTGTCAGGCTTCGATTTGCTTCAATCTCAACTTCAGCTGATCTATCGTGGGTAACCTAAACCCCGTGTCAGGCTTAGATTTGCTTCCACCTCTCTACTTCAGCAGATCCATCGCGGGTAACCGAATCTCGGTGTCAGTCTTAGATTTGCTTCCATCTCTCAACTTAAGCAGATCCATCATGGGTAATCTAAACCCAGTGTCAGACTTATATTAGCTTCCACACCTCTACTTCCGCAGATCCTTCGTGGGCAACCTAAACCCAGTGTCAGGCTTAGATTTGTTTCCATCTCAACTTCAGCAGATCCGTCGCGGGTAACCTGAACCCGGTGTTGGGCTTAGATTTGCTTCCACCTCTCGACTTTAGCAGATCCATCGCAGGTAACCTGAATCCAATGTCAAGCTTAGATTTGTTTCCATCTTAACTTCAGCAGATCCCTCACGGGTAACAAAAACCCAGTGTCAGGCTTAGATTTGCTTCCACCTCTCAACTTCAGTAGATCCATTGCCGGTAACCAAAACCCGGTGTCAGGCTTAGATTTGCTTCCACCTCTCGACGTTAGCAGATCCATCGCGGGCAATCTAAACCCGGTGTCAGACTTAGATTTGCTTCCATCTAAACTTCAGCATATCTATCGCAAGTAACCTAAACCCAATGTCAGGCTTAGATTTGCTTCCACCTCTCGACTTTAGCAGATCCGCCGAGGGTAACCGAAACACTGTGTCGGGCTTAGATTTGCTTCCACCTGTCGACTTCAGCAGAACAGTCACGGGTAACCTAAACCTGGTGTCAGGCTTAGATTTGCTTCCATCTTAACTTCAGCAATTCCAACACGGGTAACCAAATCCTGGTGTCAGGCTTAGATTTGCTTCCACCTCTAGACTACAGCAGATCAAACGCGGGTAACCTGAACCCGGTGTCAGGCTTAGATTTGCTTCCATCTTAACTTCAGTAGATCCGTCGCGGGTAACCTAAACCCGGTGTCAAGCTTAAATTTGCTTCCACCTCTCAACTACAGTAGACCTGTAACGGGTAACCTAAACCCGGTGTCAGGCTTAGATTTGCTTCCATCTTAACTTCAATAGATCCATCGCGGGTAACATAAACCCGGTGTCAGGCTTAGATTTGCTTCCACCTCTTGACTTCAGCAGATCCGTCGCAGGTAACCTAAACCTGGTTTCAGGCTTAGATTTGCTTCCATCTCCACTTCAGCAGATCCTTCGCGGGTAACCGAAACCCGGTGTCAGGCTTAGATTTGCTTCCACCTCTTGACTTCAGCAGATCCGTAGCGGGTAACCCAAACCTGGTGTCAGGCTTAGATTTGTTTCCATCCAAAATTCAGCACATCCATCGTGGGTAACCTAACCCCGGTGTCAGGCTTAGATGTGCTTCAACCTCTCGACTTCAGTAGATCGGTCGCGGGTAACCAAAACCCGGCGTCGGGCAAAGATTTGCTTCCATATCAACTTCAACAGATCCATCGCGAGTAACCAAAACTCAGTGTCTGGCTTAGATTGGCTTCCACCTCTTGACTTCAGCAGATCTATCGCGGGCGTCCAAAACCCGGTGTCAGGCTTAGATTTGCTTTCACCTCTCGACTTCAGCAGATCCATCGCGGGTCAGCTAAACCCGGTGTCAGGCTTAGATTTTCTTCTATCTCAAGTTCAGCAGATCCGTCGTGTGTAACCTAAACCCGGTGTCAGGCTTAGATTAGCTTCCACCTCTCGACTTCAGCAGATCCGTCGCGGGTAACCTAAACCCGGTGTCAGGCTTAGATTTGCTTCCACCTCTCGAGGTTAGCAGATCCATCGCAGGTAACCTAAACCCAGTGTCAGGATTAGATTTGCTTCCATCTCAACTTCAGCAGATCCGTCGCAAGTAACCTAAACCCAGTGTCAGGCGTAGATTTGCTTCCACCTCTCGACTTCAGCAGATCCGTCGAGGGTAACCTAAACATGGTGTCAGGCTTAGATTTGCTTGCACCTTTCGACTTCAGCAGATCCATCGCAGGTAACCTAAAATCGGTGTCAGGCTTAGATTTGCTTCCATCTCAACTTCAGCAGATCCGTCGTGGGTAACCTAAACCCGGTGTCAAGCTTAGATTTGTTTCCACCTCGCAAGTACGGTAGTGTTAGAGATTGTGCCCTAAGCCAATGTTGGATTATGTAAACAATCTTCTTAAGTCATTAATAAAGACTTATTTTATCATATATATTTGTATGTTAGTATTTATGATAATGTATCCATGAATTAATTGTGTAATTCTAAATTTCCCTAGTCGATTGTTATTATGGGAATAATAACAAACTAAGACTAGTGTGAGTGATAATGGATATTCATAAGATGAATATAGTGTATACAGATACAGATTATACTCACGGGCAATGTGTTAGAGAACATGTTGCTGGAGACCCACTATAAGATCAAGTTCATGGTCACGTGTCACAACTGATCTTGATTATAGTAGTGTCATCAGCTGATTCCTTTGACCTGAGGTCACCATGGATTCCGGGATGAATTTATGTTGTGCTTTGACGCAGTCAAACGCTGCTTGTAACAGAGTAGTTATAAAGGCTGTGGTTGGGTACGATATGACTCATGCTTTGGGATGTGAGTGACAGATATGGGATTTTGTCCCTCTCTAACAAGAGAGCGATATCACTAGGCCCCTCGATAAGTAAGACTGTTAAATGCATGGCCGTGCTCAAATAATTGATAAGAGTATCAATTGATTTGTCTGAACAGTTTACTTTGAGATCGAGAAAGCATATGATTAATTATGTAAGATTGACAAGTGTACCATGTCTTATAATTAATCTTGATATCAAAGAGACAAAAGGGAATATGACATTTTATAAATAGGTATTGGATCATTCCAATCATATTAATTGGGTAGTCGTAATGGCTTGCTAGAGTCCGCTTGTGACCTATAAGGACATTATGGTAATTTCCTTATTGCCAATTAATATGAACCTATGGGGTCACACACAAGAGCAAAATGAAGTTCATCTTATCGGGTATAAATTATTATTGGATAATAATTTATGAATGAGAAAGAGTATAAATATATATAGTGATATATATTTATGTATATATAAATATTAATGTGATTAATATTGCATAAAGTATGCTACATATTATAATTTAATTATATAGAGATATAATTAATTATAATATTATATATACATATGTGTATTATGGAGAATTGATTTGATTTAATGTTAATTGAGAATTAATATTAAATTGTGTGGGTTAATATATAATTATAACTAATAGGTGTATTAGGTTATAATTATAATTAACTAATTAGGTTTTATATTTAAGGAAATAAAAACCTAAAACCTAATCAATCCTATAATGATATAGAAGCAGAATTCGGCAGCCACACTAGACCAAGCAGCCAGCCGAAATTCTCCTCTCCAAGCCAAGAGAAAATTTGATTTTCTGCCTCTCTCTCGATTCGAGGAAACCGTTTCTTCTATCCCGGCGCTAGCACGCGGTGAATGTATTGCTCCGTGTGGATCAACCATAGAGGGAAGCTATTTTGGTTCCTAAGTGATTCAAAGTTCAAAGAATTAAGGTAATTCTTTAACCCTCCTTCCGATTCAATGTAATGTACATGGGTCCTTGGTGGGGATTAATTTTTTTTTTCCGCTGCGTTTTATGTTTGTTTTGTGCGATTAATTCCCAACAGTGGTATCAGAGCCACTTGTGCATTGGTTGAATTGGATTTGTTATTTTGATTAGATCAAAATTGCATGTTAGGGTTGTATGTTCTTGATTTAGGGTTCAATGTTATTGTGAATAACATGTTTAAAATTTGATTTTAATGTGAATCATTGTGAATGATTTGGTTGTAATTGTTTTGAATCAGAAAAAGGGGTGAAATTTTGGATTCAGCATGTTGGCACGCCGGCGTGCCGGTTTTGGCACGGCGTGCCAACAGGAAATCGTTCCTGAATGCTTGAGTTCAGAATGGTGGCACGCGGGCGTGCCGATTTGGCACGGCGTGCCAACCTGAAAATTTTGCATATGGCACGACGTGCTGGGCCTTTGCACGCCGTGCCAACTGGAAACCTTTTCCAGTGTTGCGACCAGAATGGCGGCACGACGGCGTGCCGCCCTTGGCACGGCGTGCCACCTGGGAATTTTCAGAGGGGGCTGTTTTTTGCGCGAAAATTTTTTTTTGCCTGCGGCGCTTGCTTCGCAACAGGGGCTACCGCCCCAGTACCCCCGTCCAACTCAGCAGCGAGTTGGATCGCTGGAAGTTGGGTTTGGTGTTTTTCGTTTATGTGTGGAAATTGTTTCTACACATTTACGATTTTCAAATCAATTACTCTAAATACAATAGGATTGTATTTTACCCTTTATGAACCCTAAATCTTGTAGATATAAAATTATTGTGATAATTTTATGCATGGTGTTGTGGTATGGTTTTGGACCCTTGGATGTTTTTTGTTTTTCTTTTGGTTTTGGTGAATGTAAGGTTTTATAAATACGGCCTGCGAGTCGTTTGTATTTATGTAATCTTATTTTTCTAGATAAATTGTATAGGATGCAATTTATTGTTTGTAAATTTTATTTACTAGAAAATTGTATAGGATACAATTTTGTAAAGTATGTAAATCCATGAGATGGTGCCAAGGAACAAAGACGTGAAGACGGATCCAAGGGATGCGGCTGTGCTGCGACCATGCGATGGTTACAACCACCTAGGAAATGACCTGTTGATTTTCATATTGGCCTGTGAAAATCAATGTAGATAAAACCATACCATAACACGGTCTTTCGAGTCTATTGCATGTTTTATATTTTGATGCCATGTGATGCCATGTTAAGTATGAAATATGCATGCTAGATGAATGTATGACATTGGATGCCATGCTAGAATTAATATTAACTTAGAAAGATTAATGTTAATGCCATGTATTGTATGAGATACATTTTAATCACAGGAATTAATAAACCCTAAATAAACTTATGAAGTTTATATTTTTGCCACCCAATTACGTATAACACTAGTCAAGTACTATGTTCGCATCATGGTAGCCACGCCAAAGCGGGTACGCATGTTGTGACCTTAGCGAAGCGATAATATGAGAAATGGTGATTCTCATTGTGTTGTAATTGGTTTAACAAAGGGTTAATCAAAATGGTGTTTTGAACCCGAGGCAAAGATGAGATGAGTAACATGCAAATTAAATATGATATATGATATCATGCATCTCATAAATTAAAAGAGTTACATAATGATGTAATTGACATGGTGATGTCTACCGAAATTATATTTAATCATAGGGACATGCCAAAGCAGTGCTATGGTTAAGTATGGATTTTGGGTCTTTTAACCACTTAAATATTTTAAAGGGTTTTATAATTTTAGTGGGAGTTTAATTCTCTTATGTAATTAACTTTGCATATATTTTCTGTTGTAGATAAATGGCCAACACAAGCAATCCCGGTTCTATTCGATCTATCCTTGAGAAGGATAAACTGAACGGAACCAATTACCTAGATTGGTATCGCAACTTGAGAATTGTTCTCAAGCAAGAGCGAAAGCTGTATGTTCTGGATGGGCCTTTGCCCGCTAACCCTCCACCCACCACAGCTTCAAGAGCTGAAAGGGATGCTTTTCACAAGCATCAAAATGATCAGATTGATGTACAATGCCTGATGCTCGCATCAATGATTCCGGAACTTCAGAAGGATCTGGAAACATTTGAGGCATATGAGATGTCTCAAGAGCTTAAGGAAATGTTCCAAAAGCAAGCGAGAAGGGAAAGGTATGAGACCTTGAGATCTTTGGTTGGGTGCAAGATGACCGAAGGGAGTTCGGTTAGTGCCCATGTTCTGAAGATGAAAGGGTACATTGATCAGTTAGAGAGGCTTGGTTCGCCACTCAGACCTGAGTTGGCAACGGATTTGATCCTTAATTCTCTTCCCGAGAGTTACTCCCATTTTGTCATGAATTATCACATGAATGATATGGACAAAACGGTCAGCGAACTGCATGGGATGCTGAAAAACGCTGAAGTAACGATAAAAGAGAAGCCAAGCTCCAAAGGGATCCATATGGTGCAAAAGGGTAGGATCCAGAAGAAGAAGGGTAAAGCAAACAAACCCAAAGAGTTTGGGAAGGATGCAAAGAAGCCCAAAGCTGTTACCAAGGCAAAGCCTCCAAAGGAAGGCACATGCCATTTCTGCAATCAGCCTGGTCATTGGCGCAGAAATTGCAAGCTTTATTTGGAGGACTTGAGGAAGAAGAGAGGCGGTGAGACCGCTAATCAAGGTATTTATGTTATTGAAATATTTCATTCTACTTCTGTTTCTACTTCGTGGGTATTAGATACCGGTTGTGGTTCTCACATTTGTATGAATGTGCAGGGGCTTAAAGGAAGTAGAAAGCTCAAGAAGGGCGAGGTAGAATTCCATGTGGCGAATGGAGCTAGAGTTGCTGCTTATGAAGTCGGTCGCTACGAGCTCAAGTTGCCAAGTGGACTTGTTCTTTCTTTGAATAATTGTTATTTTGTTCCTAATTTGTCTAGGAACATCATTTCTATTTCATGTTTGGACAAGGAAGGATTTAAATGTGTTATTGAGAATAATCACTTATTGCTTTTCAATAAAGACTTGTTTTATGCAAATGCGGATTTACATGATGGTCTTTATTTGTTGAACCTTAGTGAAGGTTATAATGAGCATGTATATAACATAAATACCAAAAGGATAAGAACAAATGTTGTGAATCCTACTTATCTCTGGCACTGTCGTCTAGGACACATTAATGAGAAACGCATTTCAAAACTCCATAAAGATGGAATTTTGGGTCTAGATGTTTTTGAAACATATGACACTTGCGAGTCTTGTTTAATGGGTAAGATGACCAAGAGTCCCTTTACTGGTCACAGTGAAAGGGCTAGTGACTTATTAGAACTCATACATACAGATGTATGTGGGCCTATGAGCACAACTGCTAGAGGTGGTTTTCAATACTTCATTACGTTCACTGATGATTTCAGTAGATATGGTTATCTATATCTAATGAAGCATAAGTCGGAATCCTTTGAAATGTTCAAAGCCTTCCAAAATGAAGTACAAAACCAACTTGGCAAGACAATTAAAGCACTTAGATCTGATCGAGGTGGTGAATATTTGAGCCAAGACTTTGACGATCATCTTAGAAATTGTGGGATTGTCTCACAACTAACTCCTCCTGGTACACCACAGTGGAATGGTGTGTCTGAGAGGAGGAACCGTACTTTATTGGATATGGTTCGGTCGATGATGAGTCAAACAAGTCTTCCTCTATCCTTTTGGGGATATGCACTTGAAACAGCGGCATTCACACTGAACCGAGTTCCATCAAAGGCAGTTGAAAAGACACCATATGAGATATGGGTTGGTAAGAGACCAAATTTGTCTTTTCTCAAGATTTGGGGATGCGAAGCTTATGTGAAATACTTGATTTCAGATAAGTTAACACCAAAATCTGTGAAGTGCAACTTTGTAGGTTATCCAAAAGAAACTAAAGGTTATTTCTTTTACAGTCCTAGTGAAAACAAAGTGTTTGTTGCTAGGAATGGTATATTCCTGGAAAAAGAGTTTATTTCCAAAGGAATCAGTGGGAGTAAAGTACACCTGCAAGAAAATCTGGATAACCAAAATGAAAATGGTTTTCAAATGGAACAACAACCTGATTCACAAGAAGTTGTTGAGTCAGAACCAGCAACACAAGTCCAACGCAGATCAAGTAGAGTTCGTCATGAGCCCGAGAGATATGGATTTCTCGTCACGAACGAAAATGATCTGATTCTGTTAGAAGAGAATGAACCTTCCACGTACATGGAAGCTGTCTCTAATTCAGAATCTGAAAAATGGCTTGATGCTATGAAGTCAGAAATTCAATCCATGGACGACAACAAAGTATGGACTTTGGTTGATCTCCCAAAGGGTGCTAATGCAATAGGGCACAAATGGGTTTTCAAGTTGAAAACGGACATGGATGGGAATATTCAGACTTATAAAGCAAGGTTAGTGGCAAAGGGTTACCGACAAGTTCATGGTATAGACTATGACGAAACCTTTTCGCCAGTAGCTATGATCAAGTCCATCAGAATTCTTGTTGCCATAGCAGCATATTATGACTATGAAATATGGCAAATGGATGTCAAAACAGCTTTCCTAAATGGAAACCTTGTTGAGGATGTGTACATGACACAGCCTGAAGGTTTTGTCGATCCAAAGAATCCTGATAAAGTATGCAAGCTTCAAAAGGCCATTTATGGTTTGAAGCAAGCATCAAGAAGTTGGAATCATCGTTTTGATGAATCAGTCAAAAAGTTTGGCTTCATCAAAAACGAAGATGAGCCTTGTGTGTACAAGAAGTTCAGTGGGAGTAATATAGTTTTCCTAGTTCTATATGTCGATGACATATTGTTAATAGGAAATCACATTCCTACCTTGCAAGAAGTAAAATCTTGGCTAGGAAAGTGTTTTTCTATGAAAGACTTGGGTGAGGCAGCCTACATTCTTGGAATAAAGATCTATAGAGATAGATCTAAGAGATTGATAGGTTTGAGCCAGAGTACATACATTGACAAAATACTGAAAAGGTTCAGTATGGATCAATCAAAGAAAGGAAATGTTCCTATTGGGCAAGGGATAAAGCTTAGTCGTAAGCAATGTCCTGTGACAGTTGAAGAACGTCAACGCATGGATAAGATTCCTTATGCGTCAGCTATAGGATCTATCATGTATGCCATGGTATGTACTCGGCCAGATGTCTCTTTTGCTTTGAGCATGACAAGTAGATATCAGTCTGATCCAGGTGATAGTCACTGGACTGCTGTCAAGAGTATTCTTAAGTACTTGAGAAGAACTAAAGATACATTCTTGATATATGGAGGCTCGGACAAAGATCTTGTTGTAAATGGTTACACGGATGCAAGTTTCCAAACTGATCAAGATCAGATGCAGTCACAGTCTGGGTATGTGTTCATTCTGAATGGAGGTGCGATAAGTTGGAAGAGTTCTAAGCAAAGCACGATAGCTGCATCTACAACAGAAGCCGAGTATATTGCTGCATCAGATGCAGCCCAAGAGGCTGTTTGGATCAAGAAGTTCATCGAAGAACTTGGTGTCGTTCCTAGCATAGTGAATCCTGTGAGCCTCTTGTGTGACAACAATGGGGCAATATCACTTGCTAAGGAACCTAGTGTGTCACAGAAATCCAAACATATACTTCGGCGTTTTCACTACATAAGAGAAGTCATCTCAAGAGGAGATGTGAAGATATGCAAAGTTGCGTCTGAAGACAATGTTGCCGATCCACTAACAAAAGCTCTTTCACAAGCTGTACATGATGGTCATGCTAGGTCCATGGGTATTAGATACATTTGAAGATTGGACTTAGGGCAAGTGGGAGATTGTTAGAGATTGTGCCCTAAGCCAATGTTGGATTATGTAAACAATCTTCTTAAGTCATTAATAAAGACTTATTTTATCATATATATTTGTATGTTAGTATTTATGATAATGTATCCATGAATTAATTGTGTAATTCTAAATTTCCCTAGTCGATTGTTATTATGGGAATAATAACAAACTAAGACTAGTGTGAGTGATAATGGATATTCATAAGATGAATATAGTGTATACAGATACAGATTATACTCACGGGCAATGTGTTAGAGAACATGTTGCTGGAGACCCACTATAAGATCAAGTTCATGGTCACGTGTCACAACTGATCTTGATTATAGTAGTGTCATCAGCTGATTCCTTTGACCTGAGGTCACCATGGATTCCGGGATGAATTTATGTTGTGCTTTGACGCAGTCAAACGCTGCTTGTAACAGAGTAGTTATAAAGGCTGTGGTTGGGTACGATATGACTCATGCTTTGGGATGTGAGTGACAGATATGGGATTTTGTCCCTCTCTAACAAGAGAGCGATATCACTGGGCCCCTCGATAAGTAAGACTGTTAAATGCATGGCCGTGCTCAAATAATTGATAAGAGTATCAATTGATTTGTCTGAACAGTTTACTTTGAGATCGAGAAAGCATATGATTAATTATGTAAGATTGACAAGTGTACCATGTCTTATAACTAATCTTGATATCAAAGAGACAAAAGGGAATATGACATTTTATAAATAGGTATTGGATCATTCCAATCATATTAATTGGGTAGTCGTAATGGCTTGCTAGAGTCCGCTTGTGACCTATAAGGACATTATGGTAATTTCCTTATTGCCAATTAATATGAACCTATGGGGTCACACACAAGAGCAAAATGAAGTTCATCTTATCGGGTATAAATTATTATTGGATAATAATTTATGAATGAGAAAGAGTATAAATATATATAGTGATATATATTTATGTATATATAAATATTAATGTGATTAATATTGCATAAAGTATGCTACATATTATAATTTAATTATATAGAGATATAATTAATTATAATATTATATATACATATGTGTATTATGGAGAATTGATTTGATTTAATGTTAATTGAGAATTAATATTAAATTGTGTGGGTTAATATATAATTATAACTAATAGGTGTATTAGGTTATAATTATAATTAACTAATTAGGTTTTATATTTAAGGAAATAAAAACCTAAAACCTAATCAATCCTATAATGATATAGAAGAAGAATTCGGCAGCCACACTAGACCAAGCAGCCAGCCGAAATTCTCCTCTCCAAGCCAAGAGAAAATTTGATTTTCTGCCTCTCTCTCGATTCGAGGAAACCGTTTCTTCTATCCCGGCGCTAGCACGCGGTGAATGTATTGCTCTGTGTGGATCAACCATAGAGGGAAGCTATTTTGGTTCCTAAGTGATTCAAAGTTCAAAGAATTAAGGTAATTCTTTAACCCTCCTTCCGATTCAATGTAATGTACATGGGTCCTTGGTGGGGATTAATTTTTTTTTCCGCTGCGTTTTATGTTTGTTTTGTGCGATTAATTCCCAATAGGTAGACTTGTCACGGGTAACCTAAACCCGGTGTCAGGCTTAGATTTGCTTCCATCTCAACTTCAAAAGATCCATCGCGGGTAACATAAATCCGGTGTCAGGCTTAGATTTGCTTCCACCTCTGGACTTCAGCAGATCTGTCGCGGGTAACTTAAACCTGGTTTCAGGCTTAGATTTGCTTCCATCTTAACTTTAGCAGATCCATCGCAGGTAATCTAAACCTGGTGTCAGGCTTAGATTTGCTTCCACCTCTCGACTTCAGCATATCCATCGCGGGTAACCTAAACCCGGTGTCAGGCTTATATTTGCTTCCATCTCAACTTTAGCTGATCTGTCATGGGTAACCTAAACCCCGTGTCAGGCTTAGATTTGCTTCCACCTCCCCACTTCAGCAGATCCATCGCCGGTAACCGAAACACGGTGTCAGTATTAGATATGCTTCGATCTCTCGACTTAAGCAGATCTGTCACAGGTAATCTAAACCCGGTGTCAGGCTTCGATTTGCTTCCACCTCTCTACTTTAGCAGACCCTTCGTGGGTAACCTAAACCCGGTATCAGGCTTAGATTTGCTTCCACCTCTCGACTTCAGTAGATCTATCGCGGGTAACCTAAACCTGGTGTCAGGCTTAGATTTGCTTACATCTCAACTTCAGCAGATCCATTGCCGGTAACCTAAACCCAGTGTCGGGATTAGAATTGCTTCCACCTCTCGACTTCAGTAAATCCGTCGCAGGTAACCAAAACCCGGTGTCAGGCTTCGATTTGCTTCAATCTCAACTTCAGCTGATCTATCATGGGTAACCTAAACCCCGTGTCAGGCTTAGATTTGCTTCCACCTCTCTACTTCAGCAGATCCATCGCGGGTAACCGAATCCCGGTGTCAGTCTTAGATTTGCTTCCATCTCTCGACTTAAGCAGATCCATCATGGGTAATCTAAACCCAGTGTCAGACTTATATTAGCTTCCACACCTCTACTTCAGTAGATCCTTCGTGGGCAACCTAAACCCAGTGTCAGGCTTAGATTTGTTTCCATCTCAACTTCAGCAGATCCGTCGCGGGTAACCTGAACCCGGTGTCGGGCTTAGATTTGCTTCCACCTCTCGACTTTAGTAGATCCATCGCAGGTAACCTGAATCCAATGTCAAGCTTAGATTTGTTTCCATCTTAACTTCAGCAGATCCCTCACGGGTAACAAAAACCCAGTGTCAGGCTTAGATTTGCTTCCACCTCTCAAATTCAGTAGATCCGTCGCCGGTAACCAAAACCCGGTGTCAGGCTTAGATTTGCTTCCATCTCAATTTAGCTGATCTGTCGTGGGTAACCTAAACTCCGTGTCAGGCTTAGATTTGCTTCCACCTCTCTACTTCAGCAGATCCATCGCGGGTAACCGAAACACGGTGTCAGTCTTAGATTTGCTTCGATCTCTCGACTTAAGCAGATCTGTCACGGGTAATCTAAACCCTGTGTCAGGCTTAGATTTGCATCCACCTCTCTACTTCAGCAGATCCTTCGTGGGTAACCTAAACTCGGTGTCAGGCTTAGATGTGTTTCCATCTCAACTTCAGCAGATCCGTCGTGGGTAACCTGAACCCGGTGTCAGGCTTAGATTTGCATCCACCTCTCGACTTTAGCAGATCCATCGCAGGTAACCTAAATCCAATGTCAGGCTTAGATTTGTTTCCATCTTAACTTCAGCAGATCCCTTACGGATAACAAAAACCCAGTGTCAGGCTTAGATTTTCTTCCACCTCTCAACTTCAGTAGATCCGTCGCAGGTAACCAAAACCCGGTATCAGGCTTAGATTTGCTTTCATCTCAACTTCAGCTGATCTGTCGTGGGTAACCTAAACTCCGTGTCAGGCTTAGATTTGCTTCCACCACTCTACTTCAGCAGATCCATCACAGGTAACCGAAACACGGTGTCAGTCTTAGATTTGCTTCGATCTCTCGACTTAAGCAGATCTGTCACGGGTAATCTAAACCCGGTGTCAAGCTTAGATTTGCATCCACCTCTCTACTTCAGCAGATCCTTCGTGGGTAACCTAAACCCAGTGTCAGGCTTAGATTTGTTTCCATCTCAACTTCAGCAAATCCGTCGTGGGTAACCTTAACCCGGTGTCAGGCTTAGATTTGATTCCACCTCTGGACTTTAGCAGATCCATCACAGGTAACAAAAATCATGTCTCAGGCTTATATTGGTTTCCATCTCAACTTCAGCAGATCCGTCGCGGGTAACCTAAACCCGGTGTCAGGCTTAGATTTGCTTCCACCTCTCGACTTCAGTAGATCCATCGCGGGTAACCTAAACCTGGTGTCGGGATTAGATTTCCTTACATCTCAACTTCAGCAGATCCATCGCCGGTAACCTAAACCCGGTGTTGGGATTAGATTTGCTTCCCCTTCTAGACATCAGTAAATCCGTCGCAGGTAACCAAAACCCGGTGTCAGGCTTAGATTTGCTTCCATCTCAACTTCAGCAGATCCGTCGCGGGTAACCTAAACCCATGTCAGGCTTGGATTTGCTTCCACCTCTCGACCTCAGCATATCAGGCGCGGGTAACCTAAACCCGGTTTCAGGCTTAGATTTGCCCCCATCTCAACTTCAACAGATCCTTTGTGGGTAACCCAAACTCGGTGTCAGGCTTAGATTTGCTTCCACCTCTAGACTTCAGCAGATCCATCACAGGTAACAAAAATCATGTCTCAGGCTTATATTGGTTTTAATCTCAACTTCAGCAGATCCGTCGCGGGTAACCTAAACCCGGTGTCAGGCTTAGATTTGCTTCCACCTCTCGACTTCAGTAGATCCGTCGCGGGTAACCTAAACCTGGTGTCAGGATTAGATTTCCTTACATCTCAACTTCAGCAGATCCATCGCCGGTAACCTAAACCCCGGTGTCGGGATTAGATTTGCTTCCACCTCTCAACTTCAGCAGATCCGTCACGGGTAACCTAAACCCGGTGTCAGGCTTAAATTTTCTTCCATCTTAACTTTAGCAGATCCGTCACGGGTAACCTATACCCGGTTTCACCTTAGATTTACTTCCACCTCTCGACTTCAACAGATCCATCGTGGGTAACTTGAACCTGGTTTTAGGCTTAGATTTGCTTCCAGCTCTCGACTCCAGCAGATCCATCGCTGGTAACCTAAACCCTGTGTCAGGCTTAGATTTGCTTCCATCTCCACTTCAGCAGATCCTTCGCGGGTAACCTAAAACCGATGTCAGGCTTAGATTTGCTTCCATCTTAACTTCAACAGATCCGTCATGGGTAGCCTAAACCCGGTGTCAGGCTTAGATTTGCTTCCACCTCTCGACTTCAGCAAATCCATCATGGGTAACCTAAACCTGGTGTCAGGCTTAGATTTGCTTCCATCTTAACTTCAGCAGATCTATCGCGGGTAATCTAAACCCGGTGTCAGGCATAGATTTGCTTCCACCTCTCGACTTCAGCATATCCGTCGCCGGTAACCTAAATCCAGTGTCAGGCTTATATTTGCTTCCATCTCAACTTCAGCGGATACGTGGCGGGTAACCAAAACCCAGTGCAGGGCTTAGATTTGCTTCCACCTCTCGACTTCAGTAGATCAGTTGCAGGTAACCAAAACCCGGTGTCAGGCTAAGATTTGCTTCCATATCAACATCAACAGATCCGTCGCGAGTAACCTAAACTTGGTGTCGGGCTTAGATTTGCTTCCACCTCTCGACTTCAGCAGATCTGTCACGGGTGACCAACCGGTGTCAAGCTTAGATTTTCTTCCACCTCTCGACTTCAGCAAATCCGTCGTGGGTAACCTAAACCCTGTGTCAGGCTTAGATTTGCTTCCACCTCTAGACTTCTGCACATCAGTCGCGGGTAACTTAAACCCGGTGTCAAACTTAGATTTGCTTCCAGCTCTCAACTAAAGCAATCCCATCACAGGTAACCTAAACCCCATGTCAGGCTTAGACTTGCTTCCACCTCTCGACCTCATAAGATCAGTCGCGGGTAACCTAAACCCGGTGTTGGGCTTAGATTTGCTTCCATCTCAACTTCAACAGATCCTTTGCGGGTAACCCAAACTCGGTGTCAGGCATAGATTTGCTTCCACCTCTAGACTTCAGCATATCCGTCGCGGGTAACCTAAACCCGGTGTCAGGCTTAGATTTTCTTCCATCTTAACTTCAGTAGATCCGTCACGGTAACCTAAACCCGGTTTCAGGCTTAGATTTGCTTCTACTTCTCGACATCAGCAGATCCATCGCAGGTAACCTAAACCCGGTGTCAGGCTTTGATTTGCCTCTACCTCTCCACTTAAGTGGATCCGTCGCGGGTAACCTTAACCCGGTGTCAGGCTTAGATTTGCTTCCATCTCAACTTCTACATATCCATCGCGGGTAGCCTAAACCCGATGTCAGGCTTAGATTTGCTTCCATCTCCACTTGGCAGATCCTTCGCGGGTAACCTAAACCCCGGTGTCAGGCTTAGATATGCTTCAATCTTAACTTCAACAGATCCGTCATGGGTAACCTAAACCCAGTGTCAGGCTTAGATTTTCTTCCACCTCTGGACTTCAGCAGATCCATCGTGGGTAACCTAAACCTAGTGTCAGGCTTAGATTTGCTTCCATCTCCACTTCAGCAGATTCGTCGCGGGTAGCCTAAACCCATTGTCAGGCTTAGATTTGCTTCCTTCTCTGGACTTAAGCAGATCCGTCACAGGTAACCTAAACCCGGTGTCAGGCTTATATTTGCTTCCACCTCTGGACTTTAGTAGATCTATTGCAGGTAACCTAAACCTAGTGTCAGGCTAAGAGTTATTTCCAGCTCTCGACTTCAACAGATTCGTCACGGGTAACCTAAACCCTATGTCAGGCTCAGATTTCCTTCCACCTCTCAACTTCAGCAGATCCATCGTGGGTAACCTAAACCCGGTGTGAGGCTTAGATTTCCTTCCACCTCTCGACTTCAGCAGATCCGTTGTGGGTAACCAAAACCCTGTGTCAGAGTTAGATTTTCTTCCATCTCTACTTCAGCAGATCCATCACGAGTAACCTAAACTCGGTGTCAGGCTTTGATTTGCTTCCACCTCTCGACTTATGCAGATCCGTCGCTGGTAACCTAAACTTGGTGTCTGGCTTTGATTTGCTTCCGTCACAACTTCAACAGATCCATTACGGGTAACCTAAACCGGATGTCAGGCTTAGATTTGCTCGCACCTCTTGACTTCAGCAGATCCGTCGCGGGTAACCTAAACCTGGTGTTAGGCTTAAATTTTCCTCCACCTCTCAAGTTCAGCAGATCCATCACTGGTAACCTAAACCCGGTGTCAGGCTTAGATTTGCTTACATCCTAACTTCAGCAGATCCATCACGGGTAACCTAAACCCGGTGTGTTAGAGATTGTGCCCTAAGCCAATGTTGGATTATGTAAACAATCTTCTTAAGTCATTAATAAAGACTTATTTTATCATATATATTTGTATGTTAGTATTTATGATAATGTATCCATGAATTAATTGTGTAATTCTAAATTTCCCTAGTCGATTGTTATTATGGGAATAATAACAAACTAAGACTAGTGTGAGTGATAATGGATATTCATAAGATGAATATAGTGTATACAGATACAGATTATACTCACGGGCAATGTGTTAGAGAACATATTGCTGGAGACCCACTATAAGATCAAGTTCATGGTCACGTGTCACAACTGATCTTGATTATAGTAGTGTCATCAGCTGATTCCTTTGACCTGAGGTCACCATGGATTCCGGGATGAACTCATGTTGTGCTTTGACGCAGTCAAACGCTGCTTGTAACAGAGTAGTTATAAAGGCTGTGGTTGGGTGCAATGTGACTCATGCTTAGGGATGTGAGTGACAGATATGGGATTTTGTCCCTCTCTAACAAGAGAGCGATATCACTGGGCCCCTCGATAAGTAAGACTGTTAAATGCATGGCCGTGCTCAAATAATTGATAAGAGTATCAATTGATTTGTCTGAACAGTTTACTTTGAGATCGAGAAAGCATATGATTAATTATATAAGATTGACAAGTGTACCATGTCTTATAATTAATCTTGATATCAAAGAGACAAAAGGGAATATGACATTCTATAAATAGGTATTGGATCATTCCAATCATATTAATTGGGTAGTCGTAATGGCTTGCTAGAGTCCGCTTGTGACCTATAAGGACATTATGGTAATTTCCTTATTGCCAATTAATATGATCCTATGGGGTCACACACAAGAGCAAAATGAAGTTCATCTTATCGGGTATAAATTATTATTGGATAATAAATTTATGAATGAGAAAGAGAATAAATATATATAGTGATATATATTTATGTATGTATATATAAATATTAATGTGATTAATATTGCATAAAGTATGCTACATATTATAATTAAATTATATGGAGATATAATTAATTATAATATTATATATACATATATGTATTATGGAGAATTGATTTGATTTAATGTTAATTGAGAATTAATATTAAATTGTGTGGGTTAATATATAATTATAACTAATAGGTGTATTAGGTTATAATTATAATTAACTATTTAGGTTAATTATTTAAGGAAACAATTGACCTAAACCTAACACAACTCTACACTCATAATACTAGAAGAATTCGGCCACCACAAGGTAATAGGGGGCCAGCCGAAATTCTCTTCCAAAAGCCAAGAGAAAATTTGATTTTCTGCCTCTCTCTCAATTCGAGGAAACCGTTTCTTCTATCCCGGCGCTAGCACGCGGTGGACGTATTGCTCTGTGTGGATCAACCGTAGAGGGAAGCAATTTTGGTTCCTATTGATTCAACCTTCAAAGAATTAAGGTAATTCTTTAACCCTCTTTCCAATTCAATGCAATATACATGGATCCTTGGCGGGGATTAATCCTTTTCTTTCCGCTGCGTATTTTGTTTTGTGCGATTAAATCCCCTTCAGTGGTATCAGAGCCACTTGTATTTTGATTGAATTGGATTTATGTTTTGATTGGATCAAAATTGCATGTTAGGGTTTGTATGATTTTGATTGGATCAAAATTGTTGTTAGGAGTTTGTATATTTTATTTAGGGTTCTATGTTATTGTGAATAACAAAATAAAATTTGATTTTATTGATTAATCATTGTGAATGATTTTATGTTAATGATTTGGAATGTTTAAGGGGTTTTTGGAATAATGAATTTGATTCATGGGTTTTTATTGAAATTGTTTCAATTCAATTTAATTAAAAAAAAAAAAAAAAAAAATATGCTACTGTTCGTATTCTGGGCATAATGCCCAGAATACCTTTTTTGGCCGCAAATTGCAATTGCAATTTGCAATTGCAATTTGCAATTGCCGTGCTGCGTAAGCAGCATGCTGCTTACGCAGCATGGGCTGCGCGCAGTATGCGCAGCCCGGCGAGCCTGCTGTCCGACAGTTTTTTTAAACCCTTTTTCGTTTTAAGTGTGG
Organism: Euphorbia tirucalli; assembly: GCA_039660915.1. NCBI lineage: Eukaryota > Viridiplantae > Streptophyta > Magnoliopsida > Malpighiales > Euphorbiaceae > Euphorbia > Euphorbia tirucalli. Next base: position 57,861,330 of record CM077641.1, read on the forward strand.
AAAATTGTTTTCTGCATATTTACGAATTTTTCCAAATTAATTAATTCTAAATACAATGTGATTGTATTTTACCACTTTGAACCCTAAATATTTTAGATATAAAATTATTGTTGATAATTTTATGCATGGTGTTATGGTATGGTTTTGGACCCCGTGGATGTTTTATTTTATTTATTATGGTTTTATATAAATACGACCTGCGAGTCGTTTGTATTTATGTAAATTTTAATTTTAATTTTACTAGATAAATTGTATAGGATGCAATTTATGATATGTAAAATTTATTTTACTAGAAAAATTGTATAGGTTGCAATTTTTTGTAAAATATAAATCCATGAGATGGTGCTTAGAAGCAAAGACGTGGAGGCGGATCCAAGAGGCGGTGCAATGACCATGTGATGGATGCTACCACCTAGGATATGACCTTGTTGATTTTCATATTGGCCTATGAAAATCAATGTAGATTTAAACCATACCATAACACGGTTCGAGTCATATGCATGCTTTATTTTATTTAGATGCCATGTGATGCCATGCTAGATATTCTATATGCATGCTAGACAATTGTATGCCATAAGATGCCATGCTAATTAATATTAACAAAAGTATGATTAATATTAATGCCATGAAATTGTATATGATACAATTAACTCACAGGAATTAATAAACCCTAAATAAACTTATGAAGTTTATATTTTTGCCACCCAATTACGTATAACACTAGTCAAGTACTATGTTCGCATCATGGTAGCCACGCCAAAGCGGGTACGCATGTTGTGACCTTAGCGAAGCGATAATATGAGAAATGGTGATTCTCATTGTGTTGTAATTGGTTTAACAAGGGTTAATCAAAATGGTGCTTTGAACCCGAGGCAAAGATGAGATGAGTAACATGCAAATTAAATATGATATATGATATCATGCATCTCATAAATTAAAAGAGTTACATAATGATGTAATTGACATGGTGATGTCTACCGAAATTATATTTAATCATAGGGACATGCCAAAGCAGTGCTATGGTTAAGTATGGATTTTGGGTCTTTTACCCACTTAAATATTTTAAAGGGTTTTATAATTTTAGTGGGAGTTTAATTCTCTTATGTAATTAACTTTGCATATATTTTCTGTTGTAGATAAATGGCCAACACAAGCAATCCCGGTTCTATTCGATCTATCCTTGAGAAGGAAAAACTGAACGGAACCAATTACCTAGATTGGTATCGCAACTTGAGAATTGTTCTCAAGCAAGAGCGAAAGCTGTATGTTCTGGATGGGCCTTTGCCCGCTAACCCTCCACCCACCATAGCTTCAAGAGCTGAAAAGGATGCTTTTCACAAGCATCAAAACGATCAGATTGATGTACAATGCCTGATGCTCGCATCAATGATTCCGGAACTTCAGAAGGATCTGGAAACATTTGAGGCATATGAGATGTCTCAAGAGCTTAAGGAAATGTTCCAAAAGCAAGCGAGAAGGGAAAGGTATGAGACCTTGAGATCTTTGGCTGGGTGCAAAATGACCGAAGGGAGTTCGGTTAGTGCCCATGTTTTGAAGATGAAAGGGTACATTGATCAGTTGGAGAGGCTTGGTTCGCCACTCAGACCTGAGTTGGCAACGGATTTGATCCTTAATTCTCTTCCTGAGAGTTACTCCCATTTTGTCATGAATTATCACATGAATGATATGGACAAAACGGTCAGCGAACTGCATGGGATGCTGAAAAACGCTGAAGTAACGATAAAAGAGAAGCCAAGCTCCAAAGGGATCCATATGGTGCAAAAGGGTAGGATCCAGAAGAAGAAGGGTAAAGCAAACAAACCCAAAGAGATTGGGAAGGATGCAAAGAAGCCCAAAGCTGTTACCAAGGCAAAGCCTCCAAAGGAAGGCACATGCCATTTCTGCAATCAGCCTGGTCATTGGCGCAGAAATTGCAAGCTTTATTTGGAGGACTTGAGGAAGAAGAGAGGCGGTGAGACCGCTAATCAAGGTATTTATGTTATTGAAATATTTCATTCTACTTCTGTTTCTACTTCATGGGTATTAGATACCGGTTGTGGTTCTCACATTTGTATGAATGTGCAGGGGCTTAAAGGAAGTAGAAAGCTCAAGAAGGGCGAAGTAGAATTCCATGTGGCGAATGGAGCTAAAGTTGCTGCTTATGAAGTCGGTCGCTACGAGCTCAAGTTGCCAAGTGGACTTGTTCTTTCTTTGAATAATTGTTATTTTGTTCCTAATTTGTCTAGGAACATCATTTCTATTTCATGTTTGGACAAGGAAGGATTTAAATGTGTTATTGAGAATAATCACTTACTGCTTTTCAATAAAGACTTGTTTTATGCAAATGCGGATTTACATGATGGTCTTTATTTGTTGAACCTTAGTGAAGGTTATAATGAGCATGTATATAACATAAATACCAAAAGGATAAGAACAAATGTTGTGAATCCTACTTATCTCTGGCACTGTCGTCTAGGACACATTAATGAGAAACGCATTTCAAAACTCCATAAAGATGGAATTTTGGGTCTAGATGTTTTTGAAACATATGACACTTGCGAGTCTTGTTTAATGGGTAAGATGACCAAGAGTCCCTTTACTGGTCACAGTGAAAGGGCTAGTGACTTATTAGAACTCATACATACAGATGTATGTGGGCCTATGAGCACAACTGCTAGAGGTGGTTTTCAATACTTCATTACGTTCACTGATGATTTCAGTAGATATGGTTATCTATATCTAATGAAGCATAAGTCGGAATCCTTTGAAATGTTCAAAGCCTTCCAAAATGAAGTACAAAACCAACTTGGCAAGACAATTAAAGCACTTAGATCTGATCGAGGTGGTGAATATTTGAGCCAAGACTTTGACGATCATCTTAGAAAGTGTGGGATTGTCTCACAACTAACTCCTCCTGGTACACCACAGTGGAATGGTGTGTCTGAGAGGAGGAACCGTACTTTATTGGATATGGTTCGGTCGATGATGAGTCAAACAAATCTTCCTCTATCCTTTTGGGGATATGCACTTGAAACAGCGGCATTCACACTGAACCGAGTTCCATCGAAAGCAGTTGAAAAGACACCATATGAGATATGGGTTGGTAAGAGACCAAATTTGTCTTTTCTCAAGATTTGGGGTTGCGAAGCTTATGTGAAATACTTGATTTCAGATAAGTTAGCACCAAAATCTGTGAAGTGCAATTTTGTTGGTTATCCAAAAGAAACCAAAGGTTATTTCTTTTACAATCCTAGTGAAAACAAAGTGTTTGTTGCTAGGAATGGTACATTCCTGGAAAAAGAGTTTATTTCCAAAGGAATCAGTGGGAGTAAAGTACACCTACAAGAAAATATGGATAACCAAGTTGAAAGTGAGTTTCAAATGGAACAATCTGATTCACAAGAAGTTGTTGAGTCAGAACCGATAACACAAGTCCAACGTAGATCAAGTAGAGTTCGTCATGAGCCCAAGAGATATGGATTTCTCGTCACGAACGAAAATGATCTGATTCTGTTAGAAGAGAATGAACCTTCCACCTACATGGAAGCTGTCTCTAATTCAGAATCTGAAAAATGGCTTGATGCTATGAAGTCAGAAATTCAATCCATGGACGACAACAAAGTATGGACTTTGGTTGATCTCCCAAAGGGTGCTAAAGCAATAGGGCACAAATGGGTTTTCAAGTTGAAAACGGACATGGATGGGAATATTCAGACTTATAAAGCAAGGTTAGTGGCAAAGGGTTACCGACAAGTTCATGGTATAGACTATGACGAAACCTTTTCGCCAGTAGCTATGATCAAGTCCATCAGAATTCTTGTTGCCATAGCAGCATATTATGACTATGAAATATGGCAAATGGATGTCAAAACAGCTTTCCTAAATGGAAACCTTGTTGAGGATGTGTACATGACACAGCCTGAAGGTTTTGTCGACCCAAAGAATCCTGATAAAGTATGCAAGCTTCAAAAGGCCATTTATGGTTTGAAGCAAGCATCAAGAAGTTGGAATCATTGTTTTGATGAATCAGTCAAAAAGTTTGGCTTCATCAAAAACGAAGATGAGCCTTGTGTGTACAAGAAGTTCAGTGGGAGTAATATAGTTTTCCTAGTTCTATATGTCGATGACATATTATTAATAGGAAATCACATTCCTACCTTGCAAGAAGTAAAATCTTGGCTAGGAAAGTGTTTTTCTATGAAAGACTTGGGTGAGGCAGCCTACATTCTTGGAATAAAGATCTATAGAGATAGATCTAAGAGATTGATAGGTTTGAGCCAGAGTACATACATTGACAAAATACTGAAAAGGTTCAGTATGGATCAATCAAAGAAAGGAAATGTTCCTATTGGGCAAGGGATAAAGCTTAGTCGTAAGCAATGTCCTGTGACAGTTGAAGAACGTCAACGCATGGATAAGATTCCTTATGCGTCAGCTATAGGATCTATCATGTATGCCATGGTATGTACTCGGCCAGATGTCTCTTTTGCTTTGAGCATGACAAGTAGATATCAGTCTGATCCAGGTGATAGTCACTGGACTGCTGTCAAGAGTATTCTTAAGTACTTGAGAAGAACTAAAGATACATTCTTGATATATGGAGGCTCGGACGAAGATCTTGTTGTAAATGGTTACACGGATGCAAGTTTCCAAACTGATCAAGATCAGATGCAGTCACAGTCTGGGTATGTGTTCATTCTGAATGGAGGTGCGATAAGTTGGAAGAGTTCTAAGCAAAGCACGATAGCTGCATCTACAACAGAAGCCGAGTATATTGCTGCATCAGATGCAGCCCAAGAGGCTGTTTGGATCAAGAAGTTCATCGAAGAACTTGGTGTCGTTCCTAGCATAGTGAATCCTGTGAGCCTCTTGTGTGACAACAATGGGGCAATATCACTTGCTAAGGAACCTAGTGTGTCACAGAAATCCAAACATATACTTCGGCGTTTTCACTACATAAGAGAAGTCATCTCAAGAGGAGATGTGAAGATATGCAAAGTTGCGTCTGAAGACAATGTTGCCGATCCACTAACAAAAGCTCTTTCACAAGCTGTACATGATGGTCATACTAGGTCCATGGGTATTAGATACATTTGAAGATTGGACTTAGGGCAAGTGGGAGATTGTTAGAGATTGTGCCCTAAGCCAATGTTGGATTATGTAAACAATCTTCTTAAGTCATTAATAAAGACTTATTTTATCATATATATTTGTATGTTAGTATTTATGATAATGTATCCATGAATTAATTGTGTAATTCTAAATTTCCCTAGTCGATTGTTATTATGGGAATAATAACAAACTAAGACTAGTGTGAGTGATAATGGATATTCATAAGATGAATATAGTGTATACAGATACAGATTATACTCACGGGCAATGTGTTAGAGAACATATTGCTGGAGACCCACTATAAGATCAAGTTCATGGTCACGTGTCACAACTGATCTTGATTATAGTAGTGTCATCAGCTGATTCCTTTGACCTGAGGTCACCATGGATTCCGGGATGAACTCATGTTGTGCTTTGACGCAGTCAAACGCTGCTTGTAACAGAGTAGTTATAAAGGCTGTGGTTGGGTGCAATGTGACTCATGCTTAGGGATGTGAGTGACAGATATGGGATTTTGTCCCTCTCTAACAAGAGAGCGATATCACTGGGCCCCTCGATAAGTAAGACTGTTAAATGCATGGCCGTGCTCAAATAATTGATAAGAGTATCAATTGATTTGTCTGAACAGTTTACTTTGAGATCGAGAAAGCATATGATTAATTATATAAGATTGACAAGTGTACCATGTCTTATAATTAATCTTGATATCAAAGAGACAAAAGGGAATATGACATTCTATAAATAGGTATTGGATCATTCCAATCATATTAATTGGGTAGTCGTAATGGCTTGCTAGAGTCCGCTTGTGACCTATAAGGACATTATGGTAATTTCCTTATTGCCAATTAATATGATCCTATGGGGTCACACACAAGAGCAAAATGAAGTTCATCTTATCGGGTATAAATTATTATTGGATAATAAATTTATGAATGAGAAAGAGAATAAATATATATAGTGATATATATTTATGTATGTATATATAAATATTAATGTGATTAATATTGCATAAAGTATGCTACATATTATAATTAAATTATATGGAGATATAATTAATTATAATATTATATATACATATATGTATTATGGAGAATTGATTTGATTTAATGTTAATTGAGAATTAATATTAAATTGTGTGGGTTAATATATAATTATAACTAATAGGTGTATTAGGTTATAATTATAATTAACTATTTAGGTTAATTATTTAAGGAAACAATTGACCTAAACCTAACACAACTCTACACTCATAATACTAGAAGAATTCGGCCACCACAAGGTAATAGGGGGCCAGCCGAAATTCTCTTCCAAAAGCCAAGAGAAAATTTGATTTTCTGCCTCTCTCTCAATTCGAGGAAACCGTTTCTTCTATCCCGGCGCTAGCACGCGGTGGACGTATTGCTCTGTGTGGATCAACCGTAGAGGGAAGCAATTTTGGTTCCTATTGATTCAACCTTCAAAGAATTAAGGTAATTCTTTAACCCTCTTTCCAATTCAATGCAATATACATGGATCCTTGGCGGGGATTAATCCTTTTCTTTCCGCTGCGTATTTTGTTTTGTGCGATTAAATCCCCTTCACGGTGTCAGGCTTAGATTTGCTTCCACCTCTTGACCTTAGCAGATCCGTTGTAGGTATCCTAAACAAGGAGTCAGGCTTAGATTTGCGTCCATCTCCACTTCAGCTGATCTGTCGCGGGTAACCTAAACCCAGCGTCAGGCTTAGATTTGCTTCCATCTCTGGACTTCAGCAGATCCGTCACAGGTAACCTAAACCCGGTGTCAGGGTTAGATTTGCTTTCACCTCTGGACTTCAGTAGATCCATTACGGGTAACATAAACCTAGTTTCAGGCTGAGATTTGTTTCCATCTCTGGACTTCAACAGATCCGTCACGGGTAACCTAAACCCTATGTCAGGCTTAGATTTACTTAAACCTCGCAACTTCAGCAGATCCATCATTGGTAACCTAAACCCGGTGTCAGGCTTAGATTTCCTTCCACCTCTCGACTTCAGCAGATTCATCGCGGGTAACCTAAACCCTGTGTCAGGGTTAGATTCTCATCCATCTCTACTTCAGCAGATCCATTGCGGGTAACTTAAACCCGGTGTCAGGCTTAGATTTGCTTCCACCTCTCAACTTATGCAGATCTGTCGCGGGTAAACTAAACCCGGTGTCAGGCGTAGATTTGCTTCCACCTCTCGACTTTAGCAGATCTGTCGTGGGTAATCTAAACCCAGTGTCAGGCTTAGATTTTCTTACACCTCTCAACTTCAGCAGATCCATCGCGGGTAACCTAAACATTGTGTTAGGATTAGATTTGCTTCCATCGCAACTTCAACAGATCCATCGCGGGTGACCTAAACCTATTGTTATTCTCAGATTTGCTTCCACCTCTCAACTTTAGTAGATCCGTCACGAGTAACCTAAACCCGGTGTCAGGCATAGATTTGCTTCCATCTCAAGTTAAGCAGATCCGTTGCGGGTAACCTAAACCCAGCGTCAGGCTTAGATTTGCATCCATCTTTCGACTTCAGCAGATCCGTCACAGGTAACCCAAACCCGGTGTCAGGCTTAGATTTGCTTCAACCTCTCGAGTTCAGCAGATCCATCGCGGGTAACCTAAACCCGGTGTCAGGCTTATATTTACTTCCATCTTAACTTCAGTAGATCCATGGCGGGTAACCAAAACCCAGTGCAGGGCTTAGATTTGCTTCCACCTCTCGACTTCAGTAGATCAGTTGCAGGTAACCAAAACCCGGTGTCAGGCTAAGATTTGCTTCCATATCAACATCAACAGATCCGTCGCGAGTAACCTAAACTTGGTGTCGGGCTTAGATTTGCTTCCACCTCTCAACTTCAGCAGATCTGTCACGGGTGACCAAAACCTGGTGTCAGGCTTAGATTTTCTTCCACCTCTCGACTTCAGCAAATCCGTCGTGGGTAACCTAAACCCTGTTTCAGGCTTAGATTTGCTTCCACCTCTAGACTTCTGCACATCAGTCGTGGGTAACTTAAACCCGGTGTCAAACTTAGATTTGCTTCCAGCTCTCAACTAAAGCAATCCCATCACAGGTAACCTAAACCCCGTGTCAGGCTTAGACTTGCTTCCACCTCTCGACCTCAGAAGATCAGTCGCGGGTAACCTAAACCCGGTGTTGGGCCTAGATTTGTTTCCATCTCGACTTCAACAGATCCTTTGCGGGTAACCCAAACTCGGTGTCAGGCATAGATTTGCTTCCACCTCTAGACTTGAGCATATCCGTCGCGGGTAACCTAAACCCGGTGTCAGGCTTAGATTTTCTTCCATCTTAACTTCAGTAGATCCGTCACGGTAACCTAAACCCGGTTTCAGGCTTAGATTTGCTTCTACTTCTCGACATCAGTAGATCCGTCGCAGGTAACCTAAACCCGGTGTCAGGCTTTGATTTGCCTCTACCTCTCCACTTAAGTGGATCCGTCGCGGGTAACCTTAACCCGGTGTCAGGCTTAGATTTGCTTCCACCTCTCAACTTATGCAGATCTGTCGTGGGTAACCCAAACCCGGTGTCAGGCGTAGATTTGCTTCCACCTCTCGACTTTAGCAGATCTGTCGTGGGTAATCTAAACCCAGTGTCAGGCTTAGATTTTCTTACACCTCTCAACTTCAGCAGATCCATCGCGGGTAACCTAAACATTGTGTTAGGATTAGATTTGCTTCCATCGCAACTTCAACAGATCCATCGCGGGTGACCTAAACCTATTGTTATTCTTAGATTTGCTTCCACCTCTCAACTTTAGTAGATCCGTCACGAGTAACCTAAACCCGGTGTCAGGCATAGATTTGCTTCCATCTCAACTTAAGCAGATCCGTTGCAGGTAACCTAAACCCAGCGTCAGGCTTAGATTTGCATCCATCTTTGGACTTCAGCAGATCCGTCACAGGTAACCCAAACCCGGTGTCAGGCTTAGATTTGCTTCAACCTCTCGAGTTCAGCAGATCCATCGCGGGTAACCTAAATCTAATGTCAGGCTTAGATTTGTTTTCATCTTAACTTCAGCAGATCCCTTACGGATAACAAAAACCCAGTGTCAGTCTTAGATTTGCTTCCACCTCTCGACTTCAGTAGATCCGTCGCAGGTAACCAAAACCCGGTGTCAGGCTTAGATTTGCTTCCATCTCAACTTCAGCTGATCTGTCGTGGGTAACCTAAACTCTGTGTCAGGCTTAGATTTGCTTCCATCTCAACTTCAGTAGATCCATCGCGGGTAACCTAAACCTGGTGTCAGGATTAGATTTCCTTACATCTCAACTTCAGCAGATCCATCGCCGGTAACCTAAACCCGGTGTTGGGACTAGATTTGCTTCCCCCTCTAGACATCAGTAAATCCATCGCAGGTAACCAAAACCCGGTGTCAGGCTTAGATTTGCTTCCATCTCAACTTCAGCAGATCCGTCGCGGGTAACCTAAACCCATGTCAGGCTTGGATTTGCTTCCACCTCTCGACCTCAGCAGATCAGGCGCGGGTAACCTAAACCAAGTTTTAGGCTTAGATTTGCCCCCATCTCAACTTCAACAGATCCTTTGTGGGTAACCCAAACTCGGTGTCAGGCTTAGATTTGCTTCCACCTCTAGACTTCAGCAGATCCATCACAGGTAACAAAAATCATGTCTCAGGCTTATATTGGTTTTCATCTCAACTTCAGCAGATCCGTCGCGGGTAACCTAAACCCGGTGTCAGGCTTAGATTTGCTTCCACCTCTCGACTTCAGTAGATCCGTCGCGAGTAACCTAAACCTGGTGTCAGGATTAGATTTCCTTACATCTCAACATCAGCAGATCCATCGCCGGTAACCTAAACCCCGGTGTCGGGATTAGATTTGCTTCCACCTCTCAACTTCAGCAGATTCGTCACGGGTAACCTAAACCCGGTGTCAGGCTTAAATTTTCTTCCATCTTAACTTTAGCAGATCCGTCACGGGTAACCTATACCCGGTTTCAGCCTTAGATTTGCTTCCACCTCTCGACTTCAACAGATCCATCGTGGGTAACCTAAACATTGTGTTAGGATTAGATTTGCTTCCATCGCAACTTCAACAGATCCATCGCGGGTGACCTAAACCTATTGTTATTCTCAGATTTGCTTCCACCTCTCAACTTTAGTAGATCCGTCACGAGTAACCTAAACCCGGTGTCAGGCATAGATTTGCTTCCATCTCAAGTTAAGCAGATCCGTTGCGGGTAACCTAAACCCAGCGTCAGGCTTAGATTTGCATCCATCTTTCGACTTCAGCAGATCCGTCACAGGTAACCCAAACCCGGTGTCAGGCTTAGATTTGCTTCAACCTCTCGAGTTCAGCAGATCCATCGCGGGTAACCTAAACCCGGTGTCAGGCTTATATTTACTTCCATCTTAACTTCAGTAGATCCATGGCGGGTAACCAAAACCCAGTGCAGGGCTTAGATTTGCTTCCACCTCTCGACTTCAGTAGATCAGTTGCAGGTAACCAAAACCCGGTGTCAGGCTAAGATTTGCTTCCATATCAACATCAACAGATCCGTCGCGAGTAACCTAAACTTGGTGTCGGGCTTAGATTTGCTTCCACCTCTCGACTTCAGCAGATCTGTCACGGGTGACCAAAACCTGGTGTCAGGCTTAGATTTTCTTCCACCTCTCGACTTCAGCAAATCCGTCGTGGGTAACCTAAACCCTGTTTCAGGCTTAGATTTGCTTCCACCTCTAGACTTCTGCACATCAGTCGCGGGTAACTTAAACCCGGTGTCAAACTTAGATTTGCTTCCAGCTCTCAACTAAAGCAATCCCATCACAGGTAACCTAAACCCCGTGTCAGGCTTAGACTTGCTTCCACCTCTCGACCTCAGAAGATCAGTCGCGGGTAACCTAAACCCGGTGTTGGGCTTAGATTTGTTTCCATCTCGACTTCAACAGATCCTTTGCAGGTAACCCAAACTCGGTGTCAGGCATAGATTTGCTTCCACCTCTAGACTTGAGCATATCCGTCGCGGGTAACCTAAACCCGGTGTCAGGCTTAGATTTTCTTCCATCTTAACTTCAGTAGATCCGTCACGGTAACCTAAACCCGGTTTCAGGCTTAGATTTGCTTCTACTTCTCGACATCAGTAGATCCGTCGCAGGTAACCTAAACCCGGTGTCAGGCTTTGATTTGCCTCTACCTCTCCACTTAAGTGGATCCGTCGCGGGTAACCTTAACCCGGTGTCAGGCTTAGATTTGCTTCCACCTCTCAACTTATGCAGATCTGTCGTGGGTAACCCAAACCCGGTGTCAGGCGTAGATTTGCTTCCACCTCTCGACTTTAGCAGATCTGTCGTGGGTAATCTAAACCCAGTGTCAGGCTTAGATTTTCTTACACCTCTCAACTTCAGCAGATCCATCGCGGGTAACCTAAACATTGTGTTAGGATTAGATTTGCTTCCATCGCAACTTCAACAGATCCATCGCGGGTGACCTAAACCTATTGTTATTCTTAGATTTGCTTCCACCTCTCAACTTTAGTAGATCCGTCACGAGTAACCTAAACCCGGTGTCAGGCATAGATTTGCTTCCATCTCAACTTAAGCAGATCCGTTGCAGGTAACCTAAACCCAGCGTCAGGCTTAGATTTGCATCCATCTTTGGACTTCAGCAGATCCGTCACAGGTAACCCAAACCCGGTGTCAGGCTTAGATTTGCTTCAACCTCTCGAGTTCAGCAGATCCATCGCGGGTAACCTAAATCCAATGTCAGGCTTAGATTTGTTTCCATCTTAACTTCAGCAGATCCCTTACGGATAACAAAAACCCAGTGTCAGTCTTAGATTTGCTTCCACCTCTCGACTTCAGTAGATCCGTCGCAGGTAACCAAAACCCGGTGTCAGGCTTAGATTTGCTTCCATCTCAACTTCAGCTGATCTGTCGTGGGTAACCTAAACTCTGTGTCAGGCTTAGATTTGCTTCCATCTCAACTTCTGTAGATCCATCGCGGGTAACCTAAACCTGGTGTCAGGATTAGATTTCCTTACATCTCAACTTCAGCAGATCCATCGCCGGTAACCTAAACCCGGTGTTGGGACTAGATTTGCTTCCCCCTCTAGACATCAGTAAATCCGTCGCAGGTAACCAAAACCCGGTGTCAGGCTTAGATTTGCTTCCATCTCAACTTCAGCAGATCCGTCGCGGGTAACCTAAACCCATGTCAGGCTTGGATTTGCTTCCACCTCTCGACCTCAGCAGATCAGGCGCGGGTAACCTAAACCCAGTTTTAGGCTTAGATTTGCCCCCATCTCAACTTCAACAGATCCTTTGTGGGTAACCCAAACTCGGTGTCAGGCTTAGATTTGCTTCCACCTCTAGACTTCAGCAGATCCATCACAGGTAACAAAAATCATGTCTCAGGCTTATATTGGTTTTCATCTCAACTTCAGCAGATCCGTCGCGGGTAACCTAAACCCGGTGTCAGGCTTAGATTTGCTTCCACCTCTCGACTTCAGTAGATCCGTCGCGAGTAACCTAAACCTGGTGTCAGGATTAGATTTCCTTACATCTCAACTTCAGCAGATCCATCGCCGGTAACCTAAACCCCGGTGTCGGGATTAGATTTGCTTCCACCTCTCAACTTCAGCAGATTCGTCACGGGTAACCTAAACCCGGTGTCAGGCTTAAATTTTCTTCCATCTTAACTTTAGCAGATCCGTCACGGGTAACCTATACCCGGTTTCAGCCTTAGATTTGCTTCCACCTCTCGACTTCAACAGATCCATCGTGGGTAACTTGAACCTGGTTTCAGGCTTAGATTTGCTTCCAGCTCTCGACTCCAGCAGATCCATCGCTGGTAACCTAAACCCTGTGTCAGGCTTAGATTTGCTTCCATCTCCACTTCAGCAGATCCTTCGCGGGTAACCTAAAACCGATGTCAGGCTTAGATTTGCTTCCATCTTAACTTCAACAGATCCGTCATGGGTATCCTAAACCTGGTGTCAGGCTTAGATTTGGTTCCACCTCTCGACTTCAGCAAATCCATCATGGGTAACCTAAACCTGGTGTCAGGCTTAGATTTGCTTCCATCTTAACTTCAGCAGATCCATTGCGGGTAATCTAAACCCGGTGTCAGGCATAGATTTGCTTCCACCTCTCGACTTCAGCATATCCGTCGCTGGTAACCTAAATCCAGTGTCAGGCTTATATTTGCTTCCATCTCAACTTCAGCGGATACGTGGCGGGTAACCAAAACCCAGTGCAGGGCTTAGATTTGCTTCCACCTCTCGACTTCAGTAGATCAGTTGCAGGTAACCAAAACCCGGTGTCAGGCTAAGATTTGCTTCCATATCAACATCAACAGATCCGTCGCGAGTAACCTAAACTTGGTGTCGGGCTTAGATTTTCTTCCACCTCTCGACTTCAGCAGATCTGTCACGGGTGACCAAAACCCGGTGTTAGGCTTAGATTTTCTTCCACCTCTCGACTTCAGCAAATCCGTCGTGGGTAACCTAAACCCTGTGTCAGGCTTAGATTTGCTTCCACCTCTAGACTTCTGAACATCAGGCGCGGGTAACTTAAACCCGGTGTCAAACTTAGATTTGCTTACATCCTAACTTCAGCAGATCCATCGCGGGTAACCTAAACCCGGTGTCAGGCTTAGATTTGCTTCCACCTCTTGACCTTAGCAGATCCGTTGTAGGTATCCTAAACAAGGAGTCAGGCTTAGATTTGCGTCCATCTCCACTTCAGCTGATCCGTCGCGGGTAACCTAAACCCAGTGTCAGGCTTAGATTTGCTTCCATCTCTGGACTTCAGCAGATCCGTCACAGGTAACCTAAACCCGGTGTCAGGGTTAGATTTGCTTTCACCTCTGGACTTCAGTAGATCCGTCATTGGTAACCTAAACCCGCTGTCAGGCGTAGATTTGCTTCCACCTCTCGACTTTAGCAGATCTGTCGTGGGTAATCTAAACCCAGTGTCAGGCTTAGATTTTCTTACACCTCTCAACTTCAGCAGATCCATCGCGGGTAACCTAAACATTGTGTTAGGATTAGATTTGCTTCCATCGCAACTTCAACAGATCCATCGCGGGTGACCTAAACCTATTGTTATTCTTAGATTTGCTTCCACCTCTCAACTTTAGTAGATCCGTCACGAGTAACCTAAACCCGGTGTCAGGCATAGATTTGCTTCCATCTCAACTTAAGCAGATCCGTTGCGGGTAACCTAAACCCAGCATCAGGCTTAGATTTGCATCCATCTTTGGACTTCAGCAGATCCGTCACAGGTAACCCAAACCCGGTGTCAGGCTTAGATTTGCTTCAACCTCTCGAGTTCAGCAGATCCATCGCGGGTAACCTAAACCCGGTGTCAGGCTTATATTTACTTCCATCTTAACTTCAGTAGATCCATCGCGGGTAACCTAAACCCGGTGTCAGGCTTAGATTTGCTTCCACCTCTTGACTTTAGCAGATCCGTTGTGGGTAACCTAGACCCGGAGTCAGGCTTAGATTTGCTTCCATCTCCACTTCAGCAGATCCGTAGCGGGTAACCTAAACCCATTGTCGGGCTTAGATTTGTTTCCATCTCTGGACATAAGCAGACCCGTCACGGGTAACCTAAACCCGGTGTCAGGCTTCGATTTGCTTCCACCTCTGGACTTCAGTAGATCCATTGTGTGTAACCTAAACCTAGTGTCAGGTAAAGTTTTGTTTCCACCTCTTGACTTCAACAGATCCGTCACGGGTAACCTAAACCCTGTGTCAGGCGTAGAGTTCCTTCCACCTCTCAACTTCAGTAGATCCGTCGTGGGTAACCTACACCCGGTGTCAGGCTTATATTTCCTTCCACCTCTCAACTTCTGTAGACCCATTGCCGGTAACATAAACCCTGTGTCAAGGTCAGATATTCTTCCATCTCTACTTTAGCAGATCCGTCGCGGGTAACCTAAACTCGGTGTCAGGGTTAGATTTGCTTCCACCTCTCGACTTATGCAGATCCGTCGCGGGTAACCAAAACCAGGTGTCTGGCACAGATTTGCTTCCACCTCTCAACTTTAGCAGATCCGTCGTGGGTAATCTAAACCCGGTGTCAGGCTAAGATTTGCTTCCACCTCTCAACTTATGCAGATCCGTCATGGGTAACCTAAACCCGGTGTCTGGCTTAGATTTGCTTCCACCTCTTGAATTTACCAGATCCATCGCAGGTAACCTAAACCTGGTGTCAGGCTTAGATTTGCTTCCATCACAACTTCAGCAGATCACTACAGGTAACCTAAACCCAATGTCAGGCTTAGATTTGCTTCCACTTTAGCAGATTTGTCGGGGGTAACCTAAACCCGGTGTCAGGCTTAGATTTCCTTCCACCTCTCAACTTCAGCAGATCCATCGTGGGCAACCTAAATCGGGTGTCAGACTTATATTTCCTTCCACCTCTCGACTTCTGTAGACCCGTTGCTGGTAACATAAACCCTGTGTCAGGGTTAGATTTTCATCCATCTCTACTTCAGCTGATCCAGCGCGGGTAACCTAAACTCGGTGTCAGGCTTCGATTTGCTTCCACCTCTCGACTTATGCAGATCCTGTTAGAGATTGTGCCCTAAGCCAATGTTGGATTATGTAAACAATCTTCTTAAGTCATTAATAAAGACTTATTTTATCATATATATTTGTATGTTAGTATTTATGATAATGTATCCATGAATTAATTGTGTAATTCTAAATTTCCCTAGTCGATTGTTATTATGGGAATAATAACAAACTAAGACTAGTGTGAGTGATAATGGATATTCATAAGATGAATATAGTGTATACAGATACAGATTATACTCACGGGCAATGTGTTAGAGAACATGTTGCTGGAGACCCACTATAAGATCAAGTTCATGGTCACGTGTCACAACTGATCTTGATTATAGTAGTGTCATCAGCTGATTCCTTTGACCTGAGGTCACCATGGATTCCGGGATGAATTCATGTTGTGCTTTGACGCAGTCAAACGCTGCTTGTAACAGAGTAGTTATAAAGGCTGTGGTTGGGTACAATATGACTCATGCTTAGGGATGTGAGTGACAGATATGGGATTTTGTCCCTCTCTAACAAGAGAGCGATATCACTGGGCCCCTCGATAAGTAAGACTGTTAAATGCATGGCCGTGCTCAAATATGTTGGGATTCGTCACGGGAAACCGACCGATAAAAGCGGAAATATGCGTCGATTTCCTCGAATCCGGCCCAGGAGCTTAAGATGTGGAAATCAAAAACTTAAAGCATAAAAGGAGGGTTTCAAAAACTGACCACAAAGTCTCTCTAAGAGACGGATGCGGACTGCAGGAACCAAAGTAGACTCCCTCCAACGTCACGTACACGAACGGCTCTCGGACCCAACCCGTGCTAGCGACCCGGATCTTATTTCAAGAGAAAGAGAGAGCTGAAATTTTCTTTCCCAAAAGAAAAATTTCACTAAGTGATGGGCGGCCAAAACTATTAAACTTATGGCAATGATATGATTTTTTTCAAGTGTGAGTCACCACTTCTAATTGGTCCAAAAGATGCAAAGTCCAACTTTGCAACCTCTTAGTCCAAATGGTGACTCACCATACTTCTCTCTTGCCATGAGTTACGGCCATCAATGCACAATTGATGACTTAGTTTTGTTTTCTTTTCCAAAAGAATAAAACCTATGTCAATATGACACATCACTTTCACCCTTTAAATGCATAAGGAGTAAAGTCAATCTTTAGCTTAGAGACAAAAGAATGACTCATCCAAATGCTTTAAGGATTCGGCCAACACCAAAACAAATGGTAATAATCTTTTCCACTTTCTTACCAAAAGTAAAGGAAAGATCAAATGGAGCAAAGTCCAACTTTGCCACTTCTTAAGTCAAACCAATGACTCACCATTTTCTTATTGGTGCATAAGAATTGGTCATCATCATTTTTGTCCATAAAATGACTCACATTCTTATCCCAAATGCATGAAAATTTCGTCCATCACAATTCCAATTCAAGTGGGAATATTCATTTTACATCTTAAGCCTAATTTTAATTCCTTTGATTTAATGAATATCAAATGCAACTTTACTTTAACATGTATGCTTATATATTATACCATATTACATACATTTAAATTAAAATTTCATTTGACCTAATAATTTAATCAAGGGATTAAATTAGACATACATAAAATGAGATACATGTAAACCTATACATGTAGAATAATATTTCCACCTAGGAAATAATCCCATAAATTAATTCATTGAATTAATTAAGAGAAGGCCAAAATAAATATTAATTATATAACTTTGATCAATCCAATTGATGCATATAATATAATTAATATATCTCTCTCTCTTCAAACGTGTATACTCCAAGTACACACTTAATCCGACTAGTTAAAGTCCAGACGTTCAATGTGTACGATCCAATGGGCCCGTCTTTATGTTGGCAGTGGGCCAAGGCCCACAGACTGCAGGCGGGCTCTAGCAAGCCACTGCAGCCCCCAATTAAGACGGAGTAAGCAGTCCAACTGAAAACGTAACCCAGTAGTTTGAACTTGTAAATCCCATGTCGCTGATATCGGTGTCCAACACAGAGGCATGGAAGTATCACCCTCCTTGTGTCTGGACCTTGACTTGATACCGAATGAACTGATGCTCACAAACAAGATCCAATCTTGTTTGGGTGCGGCCGCACACTTATCAGTAACATTCTTCAAGAGGCCGATGATATCGTCTCAGTGAATCACTGAGTGACATTCCCTTCTGCATATCCATAGTGCTGCCATGCTTACTGACACACCCGAACGTACCCGTACTTGGCACCCTTTTACAGGCCCGTTGGGCGTACACCAAAGTGTGCCACCTCACATGCAGCACCATCATATGGTCCGATCGAAGGACTTATACAAGTACTACACGAGAATCATTTGTGATACTATACCATGCAGATTCCCGTTAAGTGGATCAATCCAGTACCATGCCCTTTTTGCATGTACCCATTAACCTAGTTGACATTCCATGTTCTATGACCGGTAAGACACCGCCATACAACCAGGCTAATGATAGTCTTTGGTTCCATTCATTCCCATGATTGGAACAGACTACGGATGACTTTATGGTCATATCGTTTTCACTATCCACAGTCTTACTGCCAAGTGCCTCACACTTGACAACATGGATATGGATCTGTCCATTGGATACTCTATTTAAAATATAGCACAAGACATATGTTTCTCATGTTCCTAATGATCCCTACCAAACCTTTTAGGTCCTTGTGTGACCTGGGCTGGTGCTTCCCCTTTTGGAAGCTTCACCCTGGTCTCCGAGTAATCCTTTTCAGGAGTTTCTGAGCTTTGAACTTCCCTGAGTTCAACATCGCTCCCACTGTCTTTCTTGGAAGGAAACCCCTTTTCAAGAAGGACCCCCTTTCGCGCCATGAACACCTTGTTCTCAGCGGGGTCGTAGAAGTAATACCCTTTGGTTTCCCTAGGGTAGCTCACAAACAGGCATTAGTCGGTTTTGGGTGCTAGTTTTGCTCACAGTCAATTTCTTGACTTGTGCATGACAACCCCAAATCCGTAAGAAAGACACATTAGGCACCCTGCCCGTCCATATTCCAAATGGGGTCTTTTCAAAGCCTTAGTCGGAGTATAATAGAAAATGAGAGCCATTGTCTCAAGAGCGTATCCATTAAAAACTTATTGGGAGAGAGGCATGACTCATCGTTTGAGCGGACCATGTCCAACAGGGTCCTATTCCTCCGTTCGGACACCCTATTCCATTATGGTGTTCCTGGAGGAGTGAGCTGTGGAACTATTCCATGCTCTCTCAAAATGAGTCAATGGTTCTGTACTTCGTTCCTTACTCCCTTGAACCTATCAAGGGTCTCAGACTTATATTTCATTACATAGGCATAGCCATTTCTGATGAAATCGTCTGTGAAGGATACGAAGTATAGATGTTCACCCCTGGTTGCTATGCTTATCGGTCCATATACATCTCAAATGCATTAGGTCCAATAAGCCAGCGACCCTTTTAGCCTCCTTGCGAAAAGGTTCTTTAGTCATTTTACCTTATAAACAAGACTCGCATATATCAAGTGACTCCATGTCAAATGATCCTAGGATTCAAGCTATGTGAAGCCTAGCTATGCGCTTCTTGTTTATGTGGCGTAAATGACAATGCCAAAGGTAAACCGGATTAAGTTCGTTAGGCTTAACCATTTCGGTATGTATATTATAGACATGATTAGTTTCATTTAGCTCCAGGATATAAAAGATATTATTTAACAGAGCTACTCCATAAAATAATTCTTTTCTAGATAAACCCTTTTTACTATTATTAATAGTAAATGTACATCCAGAAATATCCAAAACCGAAACAGAAATAATATTCCTGTACATAACAGGTACAAAATAACATTGTTTCAGCAACAAAAACTAATCTACCAGGCATCATAAGCTGGTCCTGCTGATCTCTATGGAAGCAACCCTTGCTCCATTTCTGACCCGCAAGTCCACTTGTCCCGATCCCAGTGATCTCCTGTTCTTAAGTCCCTGCACATTACAACAAATGTGAGAACCACATCTAGTATCCAATACATAAGATGTTGAAACAGAGGTTAATGTCCATGACATATATACCTGATGAAGACACGCCCTGAGTCTTCCTTTTCTCTCCCAAAAGCTTGGGACACGATCTTTTCCAATGTCCAGCCTGCTTGCAACCGAAGCAGACATCCTTGGAACGGGCCTTGGGCTGGGCTTTAGCCTTTTTAGCCTTGGCTTCCTTAGCCTTGGCCTTGGCCTTTGCCTTGCCTTTAACAAAAGGAGGTTTCCCCTTGTTAACCTCAAGTACCGGCGGATTCTTCTTGATCGACAGTTCAGCGAGTTCAAGCATCCAATGCAGCTCACTAACAGTACGGTCCATCCCTTGCTTGTAAAAGTTTAGGATGAATTGATCATAAGAATCCGGTAAAGAATCCAGGATCGTGCTAACCGCCAGCCCCCGTGAGATAGGCGTTCCGAGACGGGCTAAATTATCCAGATAGCCCTTCATCTTGAGCACGTGTGCACTCACAGATGTCCCGGCTCCCATCTTACAGCTGCGGAATGCCTTGTGGATCAGGTACCTTTCCTGATAAGCTTGCTCATAAAACATCTCTTTCAGAGTTGTTATTATAGCAAAGGCCTGATGATCCAAGAACTGCTTTTGCAATTCAGGAACCATACTAGCCAACATCAGGCATGTCACATCCCGGTTATCTTTTACATGTGCCAGGTATTCCTCCAGCTGGGCAGCAGGTGGATTACTTCCCGTTGGCACAGCCGGTACAGGCTTTTCGAGCACATACTCTTTAGACTCTTGTCTTAGAACTTTCCTTAAGTTCATAGACCAGTCCCAAAAGTTAGGGCCAGAAAGCTTGTCCCATTCCAAGAAAGATCGCAGTGATAAACTATCATTCGTAGCCATTGGTTTCTACACAGAAAAATTACGAGTGTAAATAAAGGACTTAACATGTTCTTCCCATATTATAATTAATAATGAATCGTGTTATTAATTAACTCGAGTTGTTGGGCTCATGGGCCGAGATCCATATTATATCAAGATATAGCCAGACGAGGGCCTGGAACAACTATACCCCAATTTTTAGGTAGGAACGCCGTCCAATCCCAACCTAGGGACTCTCGGTTTGATGGGTCTGTTGGCACTTACCCATCTGTGCTTAGGGCCAGGAACATCCTACTACCCACGCTAAGTCAAAACCTCCATCCAAGTGTTAGAGTAACCAATACTCCAACCCAATACAAAATGACGATACTCCAGTGCATCCAACGAGGGTTGGTCTACAGCTGGCCTATCCCCACTTCGAGTAGGTTATGAATGAGGGCAGCACTTTTAAGAGACTTAGTAATTACCTTTTGGTTATTAGATTCAATTAATAACGGCTTAGATGCATAGGCGGGTGAAATAGGGTTTGTACATACATTCTCACATGTAAATAAATAAAGCATAATTAAATAAAAATGAAATGCTATGGGCCAAAATTTACATCCTAATATAATTCTAGTAAACCTATACTAGAACGACATCAGGTGGGCCGCATCCTCATCCTTCTAGCACGCCAATCCAATCGGCTTCTTCTTTACATAATATCATAATAAACAAATAAAATAAAATTACATAAAAAGAAAACGGCGCGTAGGCCGTATATACCAAAAGAATATTACAACCCAAATAAATAAGGCCCAAAACATCCATTCATGCATTTAATCATACATACACGTATCCAATACATACAATTTATAAACATGTTAATGCATGAATTAATCCCATTTCAATAATGGCCGTTGCCATTATTTTGAAATCGCCAAATTTTGGCCGATCATGGTTCTAAACCCGTGCGGGCTTTGGGCCTCCAACCCAGGCAAAATTGCTCCCAATCCAATTAGGAAACCATGAATTCCAAAATTAGCCGTCCGGGTAATCGTGCCAAGAAAACCCGAACCAATTTCAATTAACCGTATTTATTTCCAAAATAAATATCGCATGAACGAAAAATAAATTCATTCATAAAACATGCGCATAAAATTTCCAAAATTAAACACGCACAATTTTAAAACAATTAAAATTTTAAAATCCCACGCGTATAAAAAATTACCAAAATTTAAACACGCATATTTTTAAAATTTTAAATCCGACCCGGCCCAAAAATCCCGCGAAATCCAAATTCGGGCCCGGCCCGCTGCGCGGGGCAGCCGCGGCGCTGCTGCCCAGCAGCAGCCCCGCTGCCGCGCAGCGGCTGCTGCCCAGCAGCAGCCTGCTGCGGGCGTGCAGCAGCTGCTGCCCAGCAGCAGCTGCTGGCGCGCAGCAGCCCTGCTGCTGGCGTGCAGCAGCTGCTGCCCAGCAGCAGCTGCTGGCCAGCAGCAGCCCAGCTGCTGCCGAGGCAGCAGCCAGCAGCAGCTGCTGCCTGTGGCGCCTAGCGCCGCAGGCAGCGGCTGCTGCCCCCGTTTCGACCCGAAACGGTCCGTGATTTTTTTTCGCATAAAAACAACATGAAATTAAATCACCAAGAAATAAAATCATGCAATGGAAAAATAAATCTAGCATAAACCTATATGCAAAAATAAATTTCCATAATCAAAACACAAATAGAAAAAATAAACAAAGCATAAACCAATATGCAAAAATTTTCCATTTGCAAAATTCAAGGGGCAAAATCACAAACCCGAAACCAAAAGAATCCCGTCCACAAAAATCGCCAATTTTAAAACACGGGATCCGCCAAGTTAAAGATTTCCACGGATCAAAAGCCCGCTCTGATACCACTGTTGGGATTCGTCACGGGAAACCGACCGATAAAAGCGGAAATATGCGTCGATTTCCTCGAATCCGGCCCAGGAGCTTAAGATGTGGAAATCAAAAACTTAAAGCATAAAAGGAGGGTTTCAAAAACTGACCACAAAGTCTCTCTAAGAGACGGATGCGGACTGCAGGAACCAAAGTAGACTCCCTCCAACGTCACGTACACGAACGGCTCTCGGACCCAACCCGTGCTAGCGACCCGGATCTTATTTCAAGAGAAAGAGAGAGCTGAAATTTTCTTTCCCAAAAGAAAAATTTCACTAAGTGATGGGCGGCCAAAACTATTAAACTTATGGCAATGATATGATTTTTTTCAAGTGTGAGTCACCACTTCTAATTGGTCCAAAAGATGCAAAGTCCAACTTTGCAACCTCTTAGTCCAAATGGTGACTCACCATACTTCTCTCTTGCCATGAGTTACGGCCATCAATGCACAATTGATGACTTAGTTTTGTTTTCTTTTCCAAAAGAATAAAACCTATGTCAATATGACACATCACTTTCACCCTTTAAATGCATAAGGAGTAAAGTCAATCTTTAGCTTAGAGACAAAAGAATGACTCATCCAAATGCTTTAAGGATTCGGCCAACACCAAAACAAATGGTAATAATCTTTTCCACTTTCTTACCAAAAGTAAAGGAAAGATCAAATGGAGCAAAGTCCAACTTTGCCACTTCTTAAGTCAAACCAATGACTCACCATTTTCTTATTGGTGCATAAGAATTGGTCATCATCATTTTTGTCCATAAAATGACTCACATTCTTATCCCAAATGCATGAAAATTTCGTCCATCACAATTCCAATTCAAGTGGGAATATTCATTTTACATCTTAAGCCTAATTTTAATTCCTTTGATTTAATGAATATCAAATGCAACTTTACTTTAACATGTATGCTTATATATTATACCATATTACATACATTTAAATTAAAATTTCATTTGACCTAATAATTTAATCAAGGGATTAAATTAGACATACATAAAATGAGATACATGTAAACCTATACATGTAGAATAATATTTCCACCTAGGAAATAATCCCATAAATTAATTCATTGAATTAATTAAGAGAAGGCCAAAATAAATATTAATTATATAACTTTGATCAATCCAATTGATGCATATAATATAATTAATATATCTCTCTCTCTTCAAACGTGTATACTCCAAGTACACACTTAATCCGACTAGTTAAAGTCCAGACGTTCAATGTGTACGATCCAATGGGCCCGTCTTTATGTTGGCAGTGGGCCAAGGCCCACAGACTGCAGGCGGGCTCTAGCAAGCCACTGCAGCCCCCAATTAAGACGGAGTAAGCAGTCCAACTGAAAACGTAACCCAGTAGTTTGAACTTCTAAATCCCATGTCGCTGATATCGGTGTCCAACACAGAGGCATGGAAGTATCACCCTCCTTGTGTCTGGACCTTGACTTGATACCGAATGAACTGATGCTCACAAACAAGATCCAATCTTGTTTGGGTGCGGCCGCACACTTATCAGTAACATTCTTCAAGAGGCCGATGATATCGTCTCAGTGAATCACTGAGTGACATTCCCTTCTGCATATCCATAGTGCTGCCATGCTTACTGACACACCCGAACGTACCCGTACTTGGCACCCTTTTACAGGCCCGTTGGGCGTACACCAAAGTGTGCCACCTCACATGCAGCACCATCATATGGTCCGATCGAAGGACTTATACAAGTACTACACGAGAATCATTTGTGATACTATACCATGCAGATTCCCGTTAAGTGGATCAATCCAGTACCATGCCCTTTTTGCATGTACCCATTAACCTAGTTGACATTCCATGTTCTATGACCGGTAAGACACCGCCATACAACCAGGCTAATGATAGTCTTTGGTTCCATTCATTCCCATGATTGGAACAGACTACGGATGACTTTATGGTCATATCGTTTTCACTATCCACAGTCTTACTGCCAAGTGCCTCACACTTGACAACATGGATATGGATCTGTCCATTGGATACTCTATTTAAAATATAGCACAAGACATATCATAAATAGATTAATGCCTTTATTTCCTTGACACAAATTGTATAATACATAAAGATTACATTAAAGTACAAATGTATTATACAAACACGAGGACCAATGCCTCGGGACTAGGGCATTTCCAACAATCTCCCACTTGCACTAGTACCTACTAGGCATGGGTCTAATCCCTATAGATCTAGTATAACCTTCGTGCATAGGCATAGCCAAGCATGTTGGTCAAAAGATCTGCGACATTGTCTTTGGTGTCCACTCTTTGTAATGAGATGTCACCCCCTCAGCGATTTCTCGCAATAGGTGAAACTCCCTGAGTTCGTGCTTCGTGTATATGTGTGACCGGGGCACATAGCTTGTGCAACAGCCCCGCGTTGTCACAGAAGATATCAACTGGTTACTGGATAGTTGACACTACCCCCAGTTGCATGATAAACTTCATTATCCACACAGCTTCCCTAGCTGCTTCACACGTTGCAATGTACTCAGTTCCTATGATTGAAACCGCGATGGTCTATTACTTGGAGCCTCTCCAACAACAGCACCACCATTTAGCATGAACACATACCTATACTGCGACTTATATTCATCCTGGTCGGTCTGGTACATTAGGTCTTGTACATAGCATGGAGTACATGATTGATTCCATAGCCGAAGCGCATATAGGACCAATTCATGTTCTCCCTATCCTGCCTTGTCTTAGGACAGTCCTTCTTGCTAAGTTTCAGCTCATAACCCATTGGCAAGAAACCTTTCTTAGCCTGGTCGATGCCGAATCTCTTCAGAACTATGTCTATGTACTTGGCCTGACTTAGGTCTAGAAGCCGATTGGATCTAACCCTGTAGGTCCTGATCCCTAGGATCGTCTCAGCTTCGCCTAAGTCCTTCATTGCGAAGCACTTACACAACCATTACAATTCCGTTGTAGTGTTAGTATGTCGCTTCCAATCAGAAGGATGCCATCCATATATAATACCAGGAAAGTTACTATGCTCCCACTAAACCTCTTATACACACCCTTAAAGGTATTGTCTGCCTATAGCTTATAGCACCACTTGCAACCTATTACCTTAGCACCTGGAGGTGAGTCAACCAGGTTCCAAACCTGATTATCGTACATAGATTGCAAATCCACCACCATGGCAGACAGTGGGCTAGCTATAGCCTACTAGTAGGTGTTGAGCTCCTCTTCGTCCCAGACAAAAGGAGCGTAATCATTAGAAACAAAAACCGAAAATAATTGTATAATACATTAATGCCTTTATTTCCTTGACACAAATTGTATAATACATAAAGATTACATTAAAGTACAAATGTATTATACAAACACGAGGACCAATGCCTCGGGACTAGGGCATTTCCAACAAAATAATTGATAAGAGTATCAATTGATTTGTCTGAACAGTTTACTTTGAGATCGAGAAAGCATATGATTAATTATATAAGATTGACAAGTGTACCATGTCTTATAATTAATCTTGATATCAAAGAGACAAAAGGGAATATGACATTCTATAAATAGGTATTGAATCATTCCAATCATATTAATTGGGTAGTCGTAATGGCTTGCTAGAGTCCGCTTGTGACCTATAAGGACATTATGGTAATTTCCTTATTGCCAATTAATATGAACCTATGGGGTCACACACAAGAGCAAAATGAAGTTCATCTTATCAGGTATAAATTATTATTGGATAATAATTTATGAATGAGAAAGAGTATAAATATATATAGTGATATATATTTATGTATATATAAATATTAATGTGATTAATATTGCATAAGGTATGCTACATATTATAATTTAATTATATAGAGATATAATTAATTATAATATTATATATACATATGTGTATTATGGAGAATTGATTTGATTTAATGTTAATTGAGAATTAATATTAAATTGTGTGGGTTAATATATAATTATGATTAATAGGTGTATTAGGTCATAATTATAATTAACTAATTAGGTTAATTATTTAAGGAAACTATTAACCTAAACCTAAAAACCTAATATAAACAAAAGAGAGGCATTTTTTCGGCCACCCTATCCCCTAGCAGCCGACCTCCTCTTCTTCTCCTTCCAAGAGTTTTCGAAACCTTGCTCTTCTCTCGATTCGAAGAAAGCGTTTCTTCTATCCCGGCGCTAGCACGCGGTGGACGTATTGCTCCGTGTGGATCAACCGTAGAGGGAAGCAATTTTGGTTCCTATTGATTCAACCTTCAAAGAATTAAGGTAATTCTTTAACCCTCTTTTCAATTCAATGCAATGTACATGGGTCCTTGGTGGGGATTAATCCGTTTTTCCGCTGCGCATAGTTTTGCTTTTTGCGATTAATTCCCAACAGTGGTATCAGAGCCACTTGTGCATTGGTTGAATTGGATTTATGTTTTGATTGGATCAAAATTGCATGTTAGGGTTTGTATGATTTTGATTGGATCAAAATTGTTGTTGGGAGTTTGTATGTTTTATTTAGGGTTCTATGTTATTGTGAATAACAATATAAAATTTGATTTTATTGATTAATCATTGTGAATGATTTTATGTTAATGATTTGGAATGTTTAAGGGGTTTTGGAATCATGAATTTGATTCATGGGTTTTTATTGAAATTGTTTCAATTCAATTTAATTAATAAAAAAAAAAAAAAAAAAAAGATGTTACTGTTCGTATTCTGGGCATAATGCCCAGAATACTTTTTTGGCCAGCAAATTGCAATTGCAATTTGCAATTGAAGTTTGCAATTGCAATTTGCAATTGCACATGCTGCGTAAGCAGCATGCTGCTTACGCAGCATGGGCTGCGCGCAGTATTGGATACTGTAGTGCGCGGCCCGACGAGCCTGCTGTCCGACAGTTTTAACCCCTTTTTCGTTTTAAGTGTGGAAAATTGTTTCTGCAAATTTACAAATTTTCTTTTCCAAATTAATTAATTCTAAATACAATGTGATTGTATTTTATCACTTTGAACCCTAAATATTTTAGATATAAAATTATTGTTGATAATTTTATGCATGGTGTTATGGTATGGTTTTGGACCCGTGGATGCTTTATTTTATTTATTATGGTATTATATAAATACGACCTGCGAGTCGTTTGTATTTATGTAATTTTTAATTTTACTAGATAAATTGTATAGGATGCAATTTATGATATGTAAAATTTATTTTACTAGAAAAATTGTATAGGTTGCAATTTTTTGTAAAATATAAATCCATGAGATGGTGCTTAGAAGCAAAGACGTGGAGGCGGATCCAAGAGGCGGTGCAATGACCATGTGATGGATGCTACCACCTAGGATATGACCTTGTTGATTTTCATATTGGCCTATGAAAATCAATGTAGATTTAAACCATACCATAACACGGTCTTTCGAGTCTATTGCATGTTTTATATTTTGATGCCATGTGATGCCATGCTAAGTATGATATATGCATGCTAGATGAATGTATGACATTGGATGCCATGCTAGAATTAATATTAACTTAGAAAGATTAATGTTAATGCCATGTATTGTATGAGATACATTTTAATCACAGGAATTAATAAACCCTAAATAAACTTATGAAGTTTATATTTTTGCCACCCAATTACGTATAACACTAGTCAAGTACTATGTTCGCATCATGGTAGCCACGCCAAAGCGGGTACGCATGTTGTGACCTTAGCGAAGCGATAATATGAGAAATGGTGATTCTCATTGTGTTGTAATTGGTTTAACAAAGGGTTAATCAAAATGGTGTTTTGAACCCGAGGCAAAGATGAGATGAGTAACATGCAAATTAAATATGATATATGATATCATGTATCTCATAAATTAAAAGAGTTACATAATGATATAATTGACATGGTGATGTCTACCGAAATTATATTTAATCATAGGGACATGCCAAAGCAGTGCTATAGTTAAGTATGGATTTTGGGTCTTTTACCCACTTAAATATTTTAAAGGGTTTTATAATTTTAGTGGGAGTTTAATTCTCTTATGTAATTAACTTTGCATATATTTTCTGTTGTAGATAAATGGCCAACACAAGCAATCCCGGTTCTATTCGATCTATCCTTGAGAAGGATAAACTGAACGGAACCAATTACCTAGATTGGTATCGCAACTTGAGAATTGTTCTCAAGCAAGAGCGAAAGCTGTATGTTCTGGATGGGCCTTTGCCCGCTAACCCTCCACCCACCACAGCTTCAAGAGCTGAAAGGGATGCTTTTCACAAGCATCAAAATGATCAGATTGATGTACAATGCCTGATGCTCGCATCAATGATTCCGGAACTTCAGAAGGATCTGGAAACATTTGAGGCATATGAGATGTCTCAAGAGCTTAAGGAAATGTTCCAAAAGCAAGCGAGAAGGGAAAGGTATGAGACCTTGAGATCTTTGGTTGGGTGCAAGATGACCGAAGGGAGTTCGGTTAGTGCCCATGTTCTGAAGATGAAAGGGTACATTGATCAGTTGGAGAGGCTTGGTTCGCCACTCAGACCTGAGTTGGCAACGGATTTGATCCTTAATTCTCTTCCCGAGAGTTACTCCCATTTTGTCATGAATTATCACATGAATGATATGGACAAAACGGTCAGCGAACTGCATGGGATGCTGAAAAACGCTGAAGTAACGATAAAAGAGAAGCCAAGCTCCAAAGGGATCCATATGGTGCAAAAGGGTAGGATCCAGAAGAAGAAGGGTAAAGCAAACAAACCCAAAGAGTTTGGGAAGGATGCAAAGAAGCCCAAAGCTGTTACCAAGGCAAAGCCTCCAAAGGAAGGCACATGCCATTTCTGCAATCAGCCTGGTCATTGGCGCAGAAATTGCAAGCTTTATTTGGAGGACTTGAGGAAGAAGAGAGGCGGTGAGACCGCTAATCAAGGTATTTATGTTATTGAAATATTTCATTCTACTTCTGTTTCTACTTCGTGGGTATTAGATACCGGTTGTGGTTCTCACATTTGTATGAATGTGCAGGGGCTTAAAGGAAGTAGAAAGCTCAAGAAGGGCGAGGTAGAATTCCATGTGGCGAATGGAGCTAGAGTTGCTGCTTATGAAGTCGGTCGCTACGAGCTCAAGTTGCCAAGTGGACTTGTTCTTTCTTTGAATAATTGTTATTTTGTTCCTAATTTGTCTAGGAACATCATTTCTATTTCATGTTTGGACAAGGAAGGATTTAAATGTGTTATTGAGAATAATCACTTATTGCTTTTCAATAAAGACTTGTTTTATGCAAATGCGGATTTACATGATGGTCTTTATTTGTTGAACCTTAGTGAAGGTTATAATGAGCATGTATATAACATAAATACCAAAAGGATAAGAACAAATGTTGTGAATCCTACTTATCTCTGGCACTGTCGTCTAGGACACATTAATGAGAAACGCATTTCAAAACTCCATAAAGATGGAATTTTGGGTCTAGATGTTTTTGAAACATATGACACTTGCGAGTCTTGTTTAATGGGTAAGATGACCAAGAGTCCCTTTACTGGTCACAGTGAAAGGGCTAGTGACTTATTAGAACTCATACATACAGATGTATGTGGGCCTATGAGCACAACTGCTAGAGGTGGTTTTCAATACTTCATTACGTTCACTGATGATTTCAGTAGATATGGTTATCTATATCTAATGAAGCATAAGTCGGAATCCTTTGAAATGTTCAAAGCCTTCCAAAATGAAGTACAAAACCAACTTGGCAAGACAATTAAAGCACTTAGATCTGATCGAGGTGGTGAATATTTGAGTCAAGACTTTGACGATCATCTTAGAAAGTGTGGGATTGTCTCACAACTAACTCCTCTTGGTACACCACAGTGGAATGGTGTGTCTGAGAGGAGGAACCGTACTTTATTGGATATGGTTCGGTCGATGATGAGTCAAACAAGTCTTCCTCTATCCTTTTGGGGATATGCACTTGAAACGGCGGCATTCACACTGAACCGAGTTCCATCAAAGGCAGTTGAAAAGACACCACATGAGATATGGGTTGGTAAGAGACCAAATTTGTCTTTTCTCAAGATTTGGGGATGCGAAGCTTATGTGAAATACTTGATTTCAGATAAGTTAGCACCAAAATCTGTGAAGTGCAACTTTGTAGGTTATCCAAAAGAAACTAAAGGTTATTTCTTTTACAGTCCTAGTGAAAACAAAGTGTTTGTTGCTAGGAATGGTATATTCCTGGAAAAAGAGTTTATTTCCAAAGGAATCAGTGGGAGTAAAGTACACCTGCAAGAAAATCTGGATAACCAAAATGAAAATGGTTTTCAAATGGAACAACAACCTGATTCACAAGAAGTTGTTGAGTCAGAACCAGCAACACAAGTCCAACGTAGATCAAGTAGAGTTCGTCATGAGCCCGAGAGATATGGATTTCTCGTCACGAACGAAAATGATCTGATTCTGTTAGAAGAGAATGAACCTTCCACGTACATAGAAGCTGTCTCTAATTCAGAATCTGAAAAATGGCTTGATGCTATGAAGTCAGAAATTCAATCCATGGACGACAACAAAGTATGGACTTTGGTTGATCTCCCAAAGGGTGCTAAAGCAATAGGGCACAAATGGGTTTTCAAGTTGAAAACGGACATGGATGGGAATATTCAGACTTATAAAGCAAGGTTAGTGGCAAAGGGTTACCGACAAGTTCATGGTATAGACTATGACGAAACCTTTTCGCCAGTAGCTATGATCAAGTCCATCAGAATTCTTGTTGCCATAGCAGCATATTATGACTATGAAATATGGCAAATGGATGTCAAAACAGCTTTCCTAAATGGAAACCTTGTTGAGGATGTGTACATGACACAGCCTGAAGGTTTTGTCGATCCAAAGAATCCTGATAAAGTATGCAAGCTTCAAAAGGCCATTTATGGTTTGAAGCAAGCGTCAAGAAGTTGGAATCATTGTTTTGATGAATTAGTCAAAAAGTTTGGCTTCATCAAAAACGAAGATGAGCCTTGTGTGTACAAGAAGTTCAGTGGGAGTAATATAGTTTTCCTAGTTCTATATGTCGATGACATATTGTTAATAGGAAATCACATTCCTACCTTGCAAGAAGTAAAATCTTGGCTAGGAAAGTGTTTTTCTATGAAAGACTTGGGTGAGGCAGCCTACATTCTTGGAATAAAGATCTATAGAGATAGATCTAAGAGATTGATAGGTTTGAGCCAGAGTACATACATTGACAAAATACTGAAAAGGTTCAGTATGGATCAATCAAAGAAAGGAAATGTTCCTATTGGGCAAGGGATAAAGCTTAGTCGTAAGCAATGTCCTGTGACAGTTGAAGAACGTCAACGCATGGATAAGATTCCTTATGCGTCAGCTATAGGATCTATCATGTATGCCATGGTATGTACTCGGCCAGATGTCTCTTTTGCTTTGAGCATGACAAGTAGATATCAGTCTGATCCAGGTGATAGTCACTGGACTGCTGTCAAGAGTATTCTTAAGTACTTGAGAAGAACTAAAGATACATTCTTGATATATGGAGGCTCGGACGAAGATCTTGTTGTAAATGGTTACACGGATGCAAGTTTCCAAACTGATCAAGATCAGATGCAGTCACAGTCTGGGTATGTGTTCATTCTGAATGGAGGTGCGATAAGTTGGAAGAGTTCTAAGCAAAGCACGATAGCTGCATCTACAACAGAAGCCGAGTATATTGCTGCATCAGATGCAGCCCAAGAGGCTGTTTGGATCAAGAAGTTCATCGAAGAACTTGGTGTCGTTCCTAGCATAGTGAATCCTGTGAGCCTCTTGTGTGACAACAATGGGGCAATATCACTTGCTAAGGAACCTAGTGTGTCACAGAAATCCAAACATATACTTCGGCGTTTTCACTACATAAGAGAAGTCATCTCAAGAGGAGATGTGAAGATATGCAAAGTTGCGTCTGAAGACAATGTTGCCGATCCACTAACAAAAGCTCTTTCACAAGCTGTACATGATGGTCATGCTAGGTCCATGGGTATTAGATACATTTGAAGATTGGACTTAGGGCAAGTGGGAGATTGTTAGAGATTGTGCCCTAAGCCAATGTTGGATTATGTAAACAATCTTCTTAAGTCATTAATAAAGACTTATTTTATCATATATATTTGTATGTTAGTATTTATGATAATGTATCCATGAATTAATTGTGTAATTCTAAATTTCCCTAGTCGATTGTTATTATGGGAATAATAACAAACTAAGACTAGTGTGAGTGATAATGGATATTCATAAGATGAATATAGTGTATACAGATACAGATTATACTCACGGGCAATGTGTTAGAGAACATGTTGCTGGAGACCCACTATAAGATCAAGTTCATGGTCACGTGTCACAACTGATCTTGATTATAGTAGTGTCATCAGCTGATTCCTTTGACCTGAGGTCACCATGGATTCCGGGATGAATTCATGTTGTGCTTTGACGCAGTCAAACGCTGCTTGTAACAGAGTAGTTATAAAGGCTGTGGTTGGGTACAATATGACTCATGCTTAGGGATGTGAGTGACAGATATGGGATTTTGTCCCTCTCTAACAAGAGAGCGATATCACTGGGCCCCTCGATAAGTAAGACTGTTAAATGCATGGCCGTGCTCAAATAATTGATAAGAGTATCAATTGATTTGTCTGAACAGTTTACTTTGAGATCGAGAAAGCATATGATTAATTATATAAGATTGACAAGTGTACCATGTCTTATAATTAATCTTGATATCAAAGAGACAAAAGGGAATATGACATTCTATAAATAGGTATTGAATCATTCCAATCATATTAATTGGGTAGTCGTAATGGCTTGCTAGAGTCCGCTTGTGACCTATAAGGACATTATGGTAATTTCCTTATTGCCAATTAATATGAACCTATGGGGTCACACACAAGAGCAAAATGAAGTTCATCTTATCGGGTATAAATTATTATTGGATAATAATTTATGAATGAGAAAGAGTATAAATATATATAGTGATATATATTTATGTATATATAAATATTAATGTGATTAATATTGCATAAGGTATGCTACATATTATAATTTAATTATATAGAGATATAATTAATTATAATATTATATATACATATGTGTATTATGGAGAATTGATTTGATTTAATGTTAATTGAGAATTAATATTAAATTGTGTGGGTTAATATATAATTATGATTAATAGGTGTATTAGGTCATAATTATAATTAACTAATTAGGTTAATTATTTAAGGAAACTATTAACCTAAACCTAAAAACCTAATATAAACAAAAGAGAGGCATTTTTTCGGCCACCCTATCCCCTAGCAGTCGACCTCCTCTTCTTCTCCTTCCAAGAGTTTTCGAAACTTGCTCTTCTCTCGATTCGAAGAAAGCGTTTCTTCTATCCCGGCGCTAGCACGCGGTGGACGTATTGCTCCGTGTGGATCAACCGTAGAGGGAAGCAATTTTGGTTCCTATTGATTCAACCTTCAAAGAATTAAGGTAATTCTTTAACCCTCTTTTCAATTCAATGCAATGTACATGGGTCCTTGGTGGGGATTAATCCGTTTTTCCGCTGCGCATAGTTTTGCTTTTTGCGATTAATTCCCAACAGTCCGTCATGGGTAGCCTAAACCCGGTGTCAGGCATAGATTTGCTTCCACCTCTCGACTTTCGCAGATCCATCGTGGGTAATCTAAACCCGGTGTCAGGCTTAGATTTGCTTCCACCTCTCGACTTATGCAGATCCATCACGGGTAACCTAAATCCAGTGTTTGGCTTAGATTTGCTTCAACCTCTTGAATTAAGCAGATCCATCGTAGGTAACCTAAACCCGGTGTCAGGCTTAGATTTGCTTCCATCACAACTTCAACAGATCCATTACGGGTAACCTAAACCTGATGTCAGGCTTAGATTTGCTTCAACCTCTTGACTTCAGTAGATCCGTCGCGGGTAACCTAAACCCGATGTTAGGCTTAGATTTTCCTCCACCTCTCGAGTTCAGCAGATCCATCGCTGGTAACCTAAACCCGGTGTCAGGCTTAGATTTGCCTCCATCTTAACTTCAGCAGATCCATCGCGGGTAACCTAAACCCGGTGTCAGGCTTACATTTGCTTCCACCTCTTGAATTTACAAGATCCTTTGCAGGTAACCTAAACCCGGAGCCAGGCTTAGATTTGCTTCCATCTCCACTTCAGTCGATCCGTCACGGGTAACCTAAACCCAGTGTCAGGCTTAGATTTGCTTCAATCTCAGGACTTTTACAGATCCGTCACGGGTAACCTAAACCCGGTGTCAGCATTAGATTTGCTTTCACCTCTGGACTTCAGTGGATCCATTGCGGGTAACCTAAACCTAGTGTCAGGCTAAGATTTGTTTCCACCTCCTGACTTCATCAGATCCGTCATGGGTAACCTAAACCCTTGTCAGGCTTAGATTTCCTTAAACCTCTCAACTTCAGCAGATCCATCGTGGGTAACCTAAACCCTTTGTCAGGCTTAGATTTCCTTCCACCTCTCAACTTCAGCAGATCCGTCGCAGGTAACCTAAACCCAGTGTTAGGCTTATATTTTCCTCCACCTCTCGAGTTCAGCAGATCCATCACTGGTAACCTAAACCCGGTGTCAAGCTTAGATTTGCTTACATCCTAACTTCAGCAGATCCATCGCGGGTAACCTAAGCCCGGAGTCAGGCTTAGATTTGGTTCCATCTCCACTTCAGCAGATCTGTAGCGGGTAACCTAAACCCATTGTTGGGCTTAGATTTGCTTTCATCTCTGGACATAAGAAGATCCGTCACGGGTAACCTAAACCCGGTGTCAGGCTTCGATTTGCTTCCACCTCTGGACTTCAGTAGATCCATTGCGGGTAACCTAAACCTAGTGTCAGGCAAAGATTTGTTTCCACCTCTTGACTTCAACAGATTCGTCCCGGGTAACCTAAACCCTGTGTCAGGCTTAGATTTCCTTCCACCTCTCAACTTCAGTAGATCCGTCGTGGGTAACTTACACCCGGTGTCAGGCTTATATTTCCTTCTACCACCCAACTTCTGTAGACCCATTGCTGGTAACATAAACCCTGTGTCAAGGTCAGATTTTCTTCAATCTCTACTTTAGCAGATCCGTCGCGGGTAACCTAAACTCGGTGTCAGGGTTAGATTTGCTTCCACCTCTTGACTTATGCAGATCCGTCGTGGGTAATCTAAACCCAGTGTCAGGCTAAGATTTGCTTCCACCTCTCGACTTATGCAGATCCGTCACGGGTAACCTAAACCCGATGTCTGGCTTCGATTTGCTTCCACCTCTTGAATTAAGCAGATCCATCGCAGGTAACCTAAACCCGGTGTCAGGCTTACATTTGTTTCCATCACATCTTCAGCAGATCCACTATAGGTAACCTAAACCCAATTTCAGGCTTAGATTTGCTTCCACTTTAGTAGATCCGTCGCGGGTAACCTAAACCCGGTGTCAGGCTTAGATTTCCTTTCACCTCTCAACTTCAGCAGATCCATCGTGGGTAACCTAAACCCGTTGTCAGACTTATATTTCCTTCCACCTCTCGACTTCTGTAGACCCGTTGCTGGTAACATAAACCCCGTGTCAGGGTTAGATTTTCTTCCATCTCTACTTCAGCAGATCCATCGCGGGTAACCTAAACTCGGTGTCAGGCTTAGATTTGCTTCCACCTCTCGACTTATGCAGATCCGTCGCGGGTAGCCTAAACCCGATGTTAGGCTTAGATTTTCCTCCACCTCTCGAGTTCAGCAGATCCATCGCGGGCAACCTAAACTCGGTGTCAGGCATAGATTTGCTTCCACCTCTCGACTTTAGCAGGTCCGTCGTGGGTAATCTAACCCAGTGTCAGGCTTAGATTTGCTTCTACCTCTCGACTTATGCAGATCCATCACGGGTAACCTAAATCCAGTGTCTGGCTTAGATTTGCTTCCACCTCTTGAATTAAGCAGATCCATCTTAGGTAACCTAAACCCAGTGTCAGGCTTAGATTTGCTTCCATCACAACTTCAACAGATCCATTACGGGTAACCTAAACCCGATGTCAGGCTTAGATTTGCTTCAACCTCTTGACTTCAGCAGATCCGTTGCGGGTAACCTAAACCCGATGTTAGGCTTAGATTTTCCTCCACCTCTCGAGTTCAGCAGATCCATCGCGGGTAACCTAAACCCGATGTTAGGCTTAGATTTTCTTCCATCTTAACTTCAGCAGATCCATCGCGGGTAACCTAAACCCGGTGTCAGGCATAGATTTGCTTCCACCTCTTGACTTTACAAGATCCATTGTAGGTAACCTAAACCTGGTATCAGGCTTACATTTGCTTCATCCTCCACTTCAACAGATCCGTCGCGGGTTACCTAAACCCAGTGTCAGGCTTAGATTTGCTTCCATCTCAGGACTTCAGCAGATCCGTCACGGGTAACCTAAACCCGATGTCCGGATTAGATTTGCTTTCACCTCTGGACATCAGTAGATCCATTGCGGGTAAGCTAAACCTAGTGTTAGGCTAAGATTTGTTTCCACCTCTCGACTTCAACAGATCCGTCATGGGTAACTTAAACCGTTGTCAGGCTTAGATTTCCTTAAACCTCTCAACTTTAGCAGATCCATCGTGTGTAACCTAAACCCTGTGTCAGGCTTAGATTTCCTTCCACCTCTCGACTTCAGCAGATCCGTCGCGGGTAACCTAAACCTTGTGTCAAGGTTAGATTTTCTTCCATCTCTACTTCAGCAGATTCATCACGGGTAACCTAAACTCGGTGCCAGGCTTAGATTTCCTTCCACCTCTCGACCTATGCAGATCCATCGCGGGTAACCTAAACCCGGTGTCTGGCTTAGATTTGCTTCCGTCTCTCGACTTCAGCAGATCCAACGCAGGTAACCTAAACCCGGTGTCAGGCTTAGATTTGCTTCCACCTCTTGACTTTAGCAGATCCGTGGCGGGTAACCTAAACCTAGAGTCAGGCTTAGATTTGCTTCCATCTCCACTTCAGTAGATCCGTGGCGGGTAACCTAAATCCAGTGTCAGGCTTAGATTTGCTTCCATCACAACTTCAACAGATCCATTACAAGTAACCTAAACCCGATTTCAGGCTTAGATTTACTTCAACCTCTTAACATCAGCAGATCCGTCGCGGGTAACCTAAACCCGATGTTAGGCTTAGATTTTCCTCCACCTCTCGAGTTCAGCAGATCCATCGCGGGTAACCTAAACCCGGTGTCAGGCTTAGATTTGCTTCCATCTTAACTTCAGCAGATCCATCGCGGGTAACCTAAACCCAGTGTCAGGCTTAGATTTGCTTCCACCTCTTGACTTTATAAGATCCGTTGCAGGTAACCCAAACCTAGAGTCAGGCTTAGATTTGCTTCCATCTACACTTCAGCAGATCCGTCGCGGGTAACCTAAACCCATTGTCAGGCTTAGATTTACTTCCATCACAGGACTTCCGTAGATCCGTCACGGGTAACCTAAACCCGGTGTCAGGATTAGATTTGCTTTCACCTCTGGACTTCAGTGGATCCATTGCGGGTAACCTAAACCTAGTGCCAGGTTATGATTTGTTTCCACCTCTCGACTTCAACAGATCCGTCATGGTTAACCTAAACCCTTGTCAGGCTTAGATTTCCTTAAACCTCTCAACTTCAGCAGATCCATCGTGGGTAACCTAAACCCTGTGTAAGGCTTAGATTTCCTTCCACCTCTCGACTTCAGCAGATCCGTCGCGGGTAACCTAAACCTTATGTCAAAGTTAGTTTTTCTTCCATCTCTACTTCAGCAGATTCGTCGCGGGTAACCTAAACTCGGTGTCAGGCATAGATTTGCTTCCACCTCTCGACTTTAGCAGGTCCGTCGTGGGTAATCTAAACCCGGTGTCAGGCTTAGATTTGCTTCCACCTCTCAACTTATGCAGATCCATCACGGGTAACCTAAATCCAGTGTCTGGCTTAGATTTGCTTCCACCTCTTGAATTAAGCAGATCCATCTTAGGTAACCTAAACCCAGTGTCAGGCTTAGATTTGCTTCCATCACAACTTCAACAGATCCATTACGGGTAACCTAAACCCGATGTCAGGCTTAGATTTGCTTCAACCTCTTGACTTCAGCAGATCCGTCGTGGGTAACCTAAACCCGATGTTAGGCTTAGATTTTCTTCCACCTCTCGAGTTCAGCAGATCCATCGCGGGTAACCTAAACCCGATGTTAGGCTTATATTTGCTTCCATCTTAACTTCAGCAGATCCATCGCGGGTAACCTAAACCCGGTGTCAGGCATAGATTTGCTTCCACCTCTTGACTTTAGAAGATCCGTTGCAGGTAACCTAAACCCGGTGTCAGGCTTAGATTTGCTTCCATCTCCACTTCAGCAGATCCGTCGCGGGTAACCTAAACCCATTGCCAGGCTTAGATTTACTTCCATCACAGGACTTCCGCAGATCCATCACGGGTTACCTAAACCCGGTGTCAGGATTAGATTTGCTTTCACCTCTGGACTTCAGTGGATCCATTGTGGGTAACCTAAACCTAGTGTCAGGCTAAGATTTGTTTCCACCTCTCGACTTCAACAGATCCGTCATGGGTAACCTAAACCCTTGCCAGGCTTAGATTTCCTTAAACCTCTCAACTTCAGCATATCCATCGTGGGTAACCTAAACCCTGTGTCAGGCTTAGATTTCCTTCCACCTCTCGACTTCAGCAGATCCGTCGCGGGTAACCTAAACCTTGTGTCAAAGTTAGTTTTTCTTCCATCTCTACTTCAGCAGATTCGTCGTGGGTAACCTAAACTCGGTGTCAGGCATAGATTTGCTTCCACCTCTCGACTTTAGCAGGTCCGTCGTGGGTAATCTAAACCCAGTGTCAGGCTAAGATTTGCTTCCACCTCTCGACTTATGCAGATCCGTCACGGGTAACCTAAACCCGGTGTCTGGCTTCGATTTGCTTCCACCTGTTGAATTAAGCAGATCCATCGCAGGTAACCTAAACCCGGTGTCAGGCTTACATTTGCTTCCATCACATCTTCAGCAGATCCACTACAGGTAAACTAAACCCAATTTCAGGCTTAGATTTGCTTCCACTTTAGTAGATCTGTCGCGGGTAACCTAAACCCGGTGTCAGGCTTAGATTTCCTTTCACCTCTCAACTTCCGCAGATCCATCGTGGGTAACCTAAACCCATTGTCAGACTTATATTTCCTTCCACCTCTCGACTTTTGTTGACCCGTTGCTCGTAACATAAACCCTGTGTCAGGGTTAGATTTTCTTCCATCTCTACTTCAGTAGATCCATCGCGGGTAACCTAAACTCGGTGTCAGGCTTAGATTTGCTTCCACCTCTCGACTTATGCAGATCCGTCGCGGGTAGCCTAAACCCGATGTTAGGCTTAGATTTTCCTCCACCTCTCGAGTTCAGCAGATCCATCGCGGGTAACCTAAACTCGGTGTCAGGCATAGATTTGCTTCCACCTCTCGACTTTAGCAGGCCCATCGTGGGTAATCTAAACCCGGTGTCAGGCTTAGATTTGCTTCCACCTCTCGACTTATGCAGATCCATCACGGGTAACCTAAATCCAGTGTCTGGCTTAGATTTGCTTCCACCTCTTGAATTAAGCAGATCCATCTTAGGTAACCTAAACCCAGTGTCAGGCTTAGATTTGCTTCCATCACAACTTCAACAGATCCATTACGGGTAACCTAAACCCGATGTCAGGCTTAGATTTGCTTCAACCTCTTGACTTCAGCAGATCCGTCGCGGGTAACCTAAACCCGATGTTAGGCTTAGATTTTCCTCCACCTCTCGAGTTCAGCAGATCCATCGCGGGTAATTTAAACCCGATGTTAGGCTTAGATTTGCTTCCATGTTAACTTCAGCAGATGCATCACAGGTAACCTAAACCCGGTGTCAGGCATAGATTTGCTTCCACCTCTTGACTTTACAAGATCCGTTGTCGGTAACCTAAACCCGGTGTCAGGCTTACATTTGCTTCCATCTCCACTTCAACAGATCCGTCGCGGGTAACCTAAACCCAGTGTCAGGCTTAGATTTGCTTCCATCTCAGGACTGCAGCAGATCCGTCACGGTTAACCTAAACCCGATGTCAGGATTAGATTTGCTTTCACCTCTGGACTTCAGTAGATCCATTGCGGGTAACCTAAACCTAGTGTCAGGCTAAGATTTGTTTCCACCTCTCGACTTTAACAGATCCGTCATGGGTAACTTAAACCCTTGTCAGGCTTAGATTTCCTTAAACCTCTCAACTTTAGCAGATCCATCGTGGGTAACCTAAACCCTGTGTCAGGCTTAGATTTCCTTCCACCTCTCGACTTCAGCAGATCCGTCGCGGGTAACCTTAACCTTGTGTCAAGGTTAGATTTTCTTCCATCTCTACTTCAGCAGATTCATCACGGGCAACCTAAACTCGGTGTCAGGGATTTCCTTCCACCTCTCGACTTATGCAGATCCAACGCGGGTAACCTAAACCCGGTGTCTGGCTTAGATTTGCTTCCGCCTCCCGACTTCAGCAAATCCAACGCAGGTAACCTAAACCCCGGTGTCAGGCTTAGATTTGCTTCCACCTCTTGACTTTAGCAGATCCGTGGCGGGTAACCTAAACCTAGAGTCAGGCTTAGATTTGCTTCCATCTCCACTTCAGTAGATCCGTGGCGGGTAACCTAAATCCAGTGTCAGGCTTAGATTTGCTTCCATCACAACTTCAACAGATCCATTACAGGTAACCTAAACCCGATTTCAGGCTTTGATTTACTTCAACCTCTTGACTTCAGCAGATCCATCGTGGGTAACCTAAACCCGATGTTAGGCTTAGATTTTCCTCCACCTCTCCAGTTCAGCAGATCTATCGCGGGTAACCTAAACCCGGTGTCAGGCTTCGATTTGCTTCCATCTTAACTTCAGCAGATCCATCGCGGGTAACCTAAACCCAGTGTCAGGCTTAGATTTGCTTCCACCTCTTGACTTTACAAGATCCGTTGCAGGTAACCCAAACCTAGAGTCAGGCTTAGATTTGCTTCCATCTCCACTTCAGCAGATCCATCGCGGGTAACCTAAACCTATTGTCAGGCTTAGATTTACTTCCATCACAGGACTTCCGCAGATCCATCACGGGTAACCTAAACCCGGTGTCAGGGTTAGATTTGCTTTCACCTCTGGACTTCAGTGGATCCATTGCGGGTAACCTAAACCTAGTGTCAGGCTAAGATTTGTTTCCACCTCTCGACTTCAACAGATCCGTCATGGGTAACCTAAACCCTTGTCAGGCTTAGATTTCCTTAAACCTCTCAACTTCAGCAGATCCATCGTGGGTAACCTAAACCCTGTGTCAGGCTTAGATTTCCTTCCACCTCTCGACTTCAGCAGATCCGTCGCCGGTAACCTAAACCTTGTGTCAACGTTAGTTTTTCTTCCATCTCTACTTCAGCAGATTCGTCGCGGGTAACCTAAACTCGGTGTCAGGCATTGATTTGCTTCCACCTCTCGACTTTAGCAGGTCCATCGTGGGTAATCTAAACCCAGTGTCAGGCTTAGATTTGCCTCCACCTCTCGACTTATGCAGATCCATCACGGGTAACCTAAATCCAGTGTCTGGCTTAGATTTGCTTCCACCTCTTGAATTAAGCAGATCCATCTTAGGTAACCTAAACCCAGTGTCAGGCTTAGATTTGCTTCCATCACAACTTCAACAGATCCATTACGGGTAACCTAAACCCGATGTCAGGTTTAGATTTGCTTCAACCTCTTGACTTCAGCAGATCCGTCGTGGGTAACCTAAACCCGATGTTAGGCTTAGATTTTCCTCCACCTCTCGAGTTCAGCAGATCCATCGCGGGTAACCTAACCCCGATGTTAGGCTTATATTTGCTTCCATCTTAACTTCAGCAGATCCATCGCGGGTAACCTAAACCCGGTGTCAGGCATAGATTTGCTTCCACCTCTTGACTTTAGAAGATCCGTTGCAGGTAACCTAAACCAGGTGTCAGGCTTAGATTTGCTTCCATCTCCACTTCAACAGATCCATCGCGGGTAACCTAAACCCAGTGTCAGGCTTAGATTTGCATCCATCTCAGGACTTTAGCAGATCCGTCATGGGTAACCTAAACCCGATGTCAGGATTAGATTTGCTTTCACCTCTGGACTTCAGTAGATCCATTGCAGGTAACCTAAACCAAGTGTCAGGCTAAGATTTGTTTCCACCTCTCGACTTCAACAGATCCGTCATGGGTAACTTAAACCCTTGTCAGGCTTAGATTTCCTTAAACTTCTCAACTTTAGCAGATCCATCGTGGGTAACCTAAACCCTGTGGCAGGCTTAGATTTCCTTCCACCTCTCGACTTCAGCAGATCCATCGCGGGTAACCTAAACCTTGTGTCAAGGTTAGATTTTCTTCCATCTGTACTTCAGCAGATTCATCGCGGGTAACCTAAACTCGGTGTCAGGCTTAGATTTCCTTCCACCTCTCGACTTATGCAGATCCATCACGGGTAACCTAAACCCGGTGTCTGGCTTAGATTTGCTTCCGCCTCTCGACTTCAGCAGATCCAACACAGGTAACCTAAACCCGATGTCAGGCTTAGATTTGCTTCCACCTCTTGACTTTAGCAGATCCGTGGCGGGTAACCTAAACCTAGAGTCAGGCTTAGATTTGCTTCCATCTCCACTTCAGTAGATCCGTGGCGGGTAACCCAAATCCAGTGTCAGGCTTAGATTTGCTTCCATCACAACTTCAACAGATCCATTACAGGTAACCTAAACCTGATTTCAGGCTTAGATTTACTTCAACCTCTGGACTTCAGCAGATCCGTCGCAGGTAACCTAAACCCGATGTTAGGCTTAGATTTTCCTCCACCTCTCGAGTTCAGCAGATCCATCGTGGGTAACCTAAACCCAGTGTCAGGCTTAGATTTGCTTCCATCTTAACTTCAGCAGATCCATCGCGGGTAACCTAAACCCAGTGTCAGGCTTAGATTTGGTTCCACCTCTTGACTTTACAAGATCTTTTGCAGGTAACCCAAACCTAGAGTCAGGCTTAGATTTGCTTCCATCTCCACTTCAGCAGATCCGTCGTGGGTAATCTAAACCCATTGTCAGGCTTAGATTTACTTCCATCACAGGACTTCCGTAGATCCGTCACGGGT
The DNA here is from genome assembly GCA_039660915.1 of Euphorbia tirucalli. Classification (NCBI taxonomy): domain Eukaryota; kingdom Viridiplantae; phylum Streptophyta; class Magnoliopsida; order Malpighiales; family Euphorbiaceae; genus Euphorbia; species Euphorbia tirucalli. Next base: position 57,904,911 of record CM077641.1, read on the forward strand.
AACCTAACCCCGGTGTCAGGATTAGATTTGCTTTCACCTCTGGACTTCAGTGGATCCATTGCGGGTAACCTAAACCTAGTGTCAGGCTACGATTTGTTTCCACCTCTCGACTTCAACAGATCCGTCATGGGTAACCTAAACCCTTGTCAGGCTTAGATTTCCTTAAACCTCTCAACTTCAGCAGATCCATCGTGGGTAACCTAAACCCTGTGTCAGGCTTAGATTTCCTTCCACCTCTCGACTTCAACAGATCCGTCGTGGGTAACCTAAACCTTTTGTCAAGGTTAGATTTTCTTCCATCTCTACTTCAGCAGATTCGTCGAGGGTAACCTAAACTCGGTGTCAAGCATAGATTTGCTTCCACCTCTCGACTTTAGCAGGTCCGTCGTGGGTAATCTAAACCCGGTGTCAGGCTTAGATTTCCTTAAACCTAGTGTCAGGCTATGATTTGTTTCCACCTCTCGACTTCAGTAGATCCGTCATGGGTAACCTAAACCCTTGTCAGGCTTAGATTTCCTTAAACCTCTCAACTTCAGCAGATCCATCGTGGGTAACCTAAACCCTGTGTTAGGCTTAGATTTCCTTCCACCTCTCGACTTATGCAGATCCATCGCGGGTAACCTAAACCCGGTGTCTGGCTTAGATTTGCTTCCGCCTCTCAACTTCAGCAGATCCAACGTAGGTAACCTAAACCCGGTGTCAAGCTTAGATTTGCTTCCATCTCCACTTTAGTAGATCCGTCGCGGGTAACCTAAACCCAGTGTCAGGCTTAGATTTGCTTCCATCACTGGACTTCAGTAGATCCGTCACGGGTAACCTAAACCCGTTGTCAGGCTTATATTTCCTTCCACCTCTCGACTTCCGTAGACCCGTTACTGGTAATAAAAACCTGGTGCCAGGGTTAGATTTTCTTCCATCTCTACTTCAGCAGATCCATCGCAGGTAACCTAAACTCGGTGTAAGGCTTAGATTTGCTTCCACCTCTCGACTTATGCAGATCCGTCGCGGGTAGCCTAAACCCGGTGTCAGGCATGGATTTGCTTCCACCACTCGACTTTAGCAGATCCGTCGTGGGTAATCTAAACCGCGGTGTCATGCTTAGATTTTCTTCCACCTCTCGACTTATGGAGATCCGTCACGGGTAACCTAAATCCAGTGTCAGGCTTAGATTCGCTTCCATCACAACTTCAACAGATCCATTACGGGTAACCTAAACCCGATGTCAGGCTTAGATTTGCTTCCACCTCTTGACTTTAGCAGATCCGTGGCGTGTAACCCAAACCTGGAGTCAGGCTTAGATTTGCTTCCATTTCCATTTCAGTAGATCCGTCACAGGTAACCTAAACCTAGTGTCAGGCTTAGATTTGCTTCCATCTCTGGACTTCAGCAGATCCTTCATGGGTAACCTAAACCCGATGTCAGGCCCAGATTTGCTTTCACCTCTGGACCTCAGTAGATCCATTGCGGGTAACATAAACCTAGTTTCAGGCTGAGATTTGTTTCCATCTCTTGACTTCAACAGATCCGTCACGGGTAACCTAAACCCTGTGTCAGGCTTAGATTTACTTAAGCCTCTCAACTTCAGCAGATCCATCGTAGGTAACCTAAACCCGGTGTCAGGCTTAGATTTCCTTCCACCTCTCGACTTCAGCAGATTCATCGCGGGTAACCTAAACCCTGTGTCAGGGTTAGATTTTCATCCATCTCTACTTCAGTAGATCCGTCGCAGGTAACTTAAACCCGGTGTCAGGCTTGGATCTGCTTCCACCTCTCAGCTTATGCAGATCTATCGCGGGCAAACAAAACCCGGTGTCAGGCGTTGATTTGCTTCCACCTCTCGACTTTAGTAGATCTGTCGTGGGTAATCTAAACCCAGTGTCAGGCATAGATTTTCTTGCACCTCTCAACTTCAGCAGATCCATCGCGTGTAACCTCAACATTGTGTTAGGATTAGATTTGCTTCCAACGCAACTTCAACAGATCCATCGGGGGTAACCTAAACCTAGTGTTATTCTTAGATTTGTTTCCACCTCTCAACTTCAGTAGATCTGTCACGAGTAACCTAAACCCGATGTCAGGCTTAGATTTGCTTCCATCTCAACTTAAGCATATCTGTTGCGGGTAACCTAAACCCAGCGTCAGGCTTAGATTTGCATCCATCTTTGTACTTCAGCAGATCCGTCACGGGTAACCTAAACCCAATGTCAGTCTTAGATTTGCTTCAACCTCTCGAGTTCAGCAAATCCATCGCGGGTAACCTAAACCCGGTGTCATGCTTATATTTACTTCCATCTTAACTTCAGTAGATCCACCGCGGGTAACCTAAACCCGGTGTCAGGCTTAGATTTGCTTCCACCCCTAGACTTCAGCAGATCCATTGTGAGTAACCTAAACCCGGAGTCAGGCTTAGATTTGCTTCCATCTCCACTTCAGCATATCCGTAGCGGGTAACCTAAACCCATTGTCAGGCTTAGATTTGCTTCCATCTCTGGACATAAGTAAATCCGTCACGGGTAACCTAAACCCGGTGTCAGGCTTCGATTTGCTTCCACCTCTGGACTTCAGTAGATCCATTGCGGGTAACCTAAACCTAGTGTCAGGCAAAGATTTTTTTCCACCTCTTGACTTCAACAGATCCGTCACGGGTAACCTAAACCCTGTGTCATGCTTAGATTTCCTTCCACCTCTCAACTTCAGTAGATCCGTCGTGGGTAACCAACACCGGGTGTCAGGCTTATATTTCCTTCCACCTCTCAACTTCTGTAGAACCATTGCTGGTAACATAAACCCTGTGTCAAGGTCAGATTTTCTTCCATCTCTACTTTAGCAGATCCGTCGCGGGTAACCTAAACTCGGTGTCAGGGTTAGGTTTGCTTCCACCTCTCGACTTATACAGATCCATCGCGGGTAACCTAAACCTGGTGTCAGGCTTAGATTTCCTTCCACCTCTCAACTTCTGTAGATCCGTCGTGGGTAACCAACATCGGGTGTCAGGCTGATATTTCCTTCCACCTCTTAACTTCTGTAGAACCATTGCTGGTAACATAAACCCTATGTCAAGGTCAGATTTTCTTCCATCTCTACTTTAGCAGATCCGTCGCGGGTAACCTAAACTCGGTGTCAGGGTTAGATTTTCTTCCACCTCTCGACTTATACAGATCCGTCGCGGGTAACCTAAACACGGTGTCAGGCTTATATTTCCTTCCACCTCTCGACTTCTATAGACCCGTTACTGGTAACATAAACCCTATGTTAGGGTTAGATTTTCTTCTATCTGTACTTCAACAGATCCATCGTGGGTAACCTAAACTCGGTGTCAGGCTTAGATTTGCTTCCACCTCTCGACTTATGTAGATCCGTCGTGGGTAACCTAAACCCTGTGTCAGGCATAGATTTGCTTCCACCTCTCGACTTTAGCATATCCGTCGTGGGTAATCTAAACCCAGTATCAGGCTAAGATTTACTTCCACCTCTCGACTTTAGCAGATCCATCGTGGGTAATCTAAACCCCGGTGTTAGGCTTAGATTTGCTTCCACTTCTCGACTTATGCAGATCCGTCACGGGTAACCTAAATCCAGTGTCTGGCTTAGATTTGCTTCCACCTCTTGAATTAAGTAGATCCATCGCAGGTAACCTAAACCCGGTGTCAGGCTTAGATTTGCTTCCATCACAACTTCAACAGATCCATTTCGGGTAACCTAAACCCGATGTCAGGCTTAGATTTCCTTAAACCTCTTGACTTTAGCAGATCCGTGGCATGTAACCCAAACTTGGAGTCAGGCTTAGATTTTCTTCCGTCTCCACTTCAGTAGATCCGTCCCGGGTAACCTAAACCCAGTGTCAGGCTTAGATTTGCTTCCATCTTTGGACCTCAGCAGATCCTTCACGGGTAACCTAAACCCGGTGTCAGGCCTAGATTTGCTTTCACCTCTGGACCTCAGTAGATCCATTGCGGGTAACATAAACCTAGTTTCAGGCTGAGATTTGTTTCCATCTCTTGACTTCAACAGATCCGTCACGGGTAACCTAAACCCTGTGTCAGGCTTAGATTTATTTAAACGTCTCAACTTCAGCAGATCCATCGTAGGTAACCTAAACCCGGTGTCAGGCTTAGATTTCCTTCCACCTCTCGACTTCAGCCGATTCATCGCGGGTAACGTAAACCCTGTGTCAGGGTTAGATTTTCATCCATCTCTACTTCAGCAGATCCGTCACAGGTAACTTAAAATCGGTGTCAGCCTTAGATTTGCTTCCACCTCTCAGCTTATGCAGATCTATCGCGGGCAACTTAAACCCGGTGTCAAGCGTTGATTTGCTTCCACCTCTCGACTTTAGCAGATCTGTCGTGGGCAATCTAAACCCAGTGTCAGGCTTAGATTTTCTTACACCTCTCAACTTTAGCAGATCCATCGCGGGTAACCTAAACATTGTGTTTGGATTAGATTTGATTCCATCGCAACATCAACAGATCCATCGTGGGTAACCTAAACCTAGTGTTATTCTTAGATTTGCTTCCACCTCTAAACTTTAGTAGATCCGTCACGAGTAACCTAAACCCGGTGTCAGGCTTAGATTTGTTTCCATCTCAACTTCAGCAGATCCATCGCGGGTAACCTAAACCCGGTGTCAGGCTTAGATTTGCTTCCACCTCTTGACTTTACAAGATCCGTTGTAGGTAACCTAAACCCAGAGCCAGGCTTAGATTTGCTTCGATCTCCACTTCTGCAGATCCGTCACGGGTAACCTAAACCCAGTGTCAGGCTTAGATTTCCTTCAATCTCAGGACTTCTGTAGATCCGTCACGGGTAACCTAAACCCGGAGTTAGGATTAGATTTGCTTTCACCTCTGGACTTCAGTAGATCCATTGCGGGTAACCTAAACCTAGTGTCAGGCTAAGATTTGTTTCCACCTCTCGACTTCAACAGATCCGTCATGGGTAACCTAAACCCTTGTCAGGCTTAGATTTCCTTAAACCTCTCAACTTCAGCAGATCCATCGTGGGTAACCTAAACCCTTTGTCAGGCTTAGATTTCCTTCCACCACTCAACTTCAGCAGATCCGTCGCAGGTAACCTAAACCCAGTGTTAGGCTTATATTTTCCTCCACCTCTTGAGTTCAGCAGATCCATCCCTGGTAACCTAAATCCGGTGTCAGGCTTAGATTTGCTTACATCCTAACTTCAGCAGATCCATCCCTGGTAACCTAAACCCGGTGTCAGGCTTCGATTTGCTTCCACCTCTTGACCATAGCATATCCCTTGCAGGTATCCTGAACTCGGAGTCAGGCTTAGATTTGTGTCCATCTCCACTTCAGCTGATCCGTCGCGGGAAACCTAAACCCGGTGTCAGGCGTAGATTTGCTTCCACCTCTCGACTTTAGCAGATCTGTCGTGGGTAATCTAAACCCAGTTTCAGGCTTAGATTTCCTTACACCTCTCAACTTCAGCAGATCCATCGCGGGTAACCTCAACATTGTGCTAGGATTAGATTTGCTTCCATCGCAACTTCAACAGATCCATCGCGGGTAGCCTAAACCTAGTGTTATTCTTAGATTTGCTTCCACCTCTCAACTTCAGTAGATCCGTCACGAGTAACCTAAACCCGGTGTCAGGCTTAGATTTGCTTCCATCTCAACTTAAGCAGATCTGTTGCGGGTAACCTAAACCCAGCGTCAGGCTTAGATTTGCATCCATCATTGGACTTCAGCAGATCCGTCACGGGTAACCTAAACCCAGTGTCAGGCTTAGATTTGCTTCAACCTCTCGAGTTCAGCAGATCCATCGCGGGTAACCTAAACCCGGTGTCATGCTTATATTTACTTCCATCTTAACTTCAGTAGATCCATCGCGGGTAACCTAAACCCGGTGTCAGGCTTAGATTTGCTTCCACCTCTTGACTTCAGCAGATCCGTTGCGGGTAACCTAAACCCGGAGTCAGGCTTAGATTTGCTTCCATCTCCACTTCAGCAGATCCGTAGCGGGTAACCTAAACCCATTGTTGGGCTTAGATTTGGTTTCATCTCTAGACATAAGCATATCCGTCACGGGTAACCTAAACCTGGTGTCAGGCTTCAATTTGCTTCCACCTCTGGACTTCAGTAGATCCATTGCGGGTAACCTAAACCTAGTGTCAGGCAAAGATTTGTTTCCACCTCTTGACTTCAACATATCCGTCACGGGTAACCTAAACCCTGTGTCAGGCTTAGATTTCCTTCCACCGCTCAACTTCAGTAGATCCGTAGTGGGTAACCTACACCCGGTGTCAGGCTTATATTTCCTTCCACCTCCCAACTTCTGTAGAACCATTGCTGGTAACATAAACCCTGTGTCAAGGTCAGATTTTCTTCCATCTCTACTTTAGCAGATCCGTCGCGGGTAACCTAAACTCGGTGTCAGGGTTAGATTTGCTTCCACCTCTCGACTTATACAGATCCATCGCGGGTAACCTAAACCCGGTGTCAGGCTTATATTTCCTTCCTCCTCTCGACTTCTGTAGACCCGTTGCTGGTAACATAAACCCTATGTTAGGGTTAGATTTTCTTCTATCTGTACTTCAACAGATCCATCGTGGGTAACCTAAACTCGGTGTCAGGCTTAGATTTGCTTCCACCTCTTGACTTCAGCAGATCCGTCGTGGGTAACCTAAACCCGATGTTAGGCTTAGATTTTCCTCCACCTCTCGAGTTCAACAGATCCATCGCGGATCACCTAAACCCGGTGCCAGGCTTAGATTTGCTTCCATCTTAACTTCAGCAGATCCATCGCTGGTAACCTAAACCCAGTGTCAGGCTTAGATTTGCTTCCACCTCTTGACTTTACAAGATCCGTTACAGGTAACCCAAACCTAGAGTCAGGCTTAAATTTGCTTCCATCTCCACTTCAGCAGATCCGTCGCGGGTAACCTAAGCCCAGTGTCAGGCTTAGATTTACTTCCATCTCAGGACTTCCGCAGATCCGTCACGGGTAACCTAAACCCGGTGTCAGGATTAGATTTGCTTTCACCTCTGGACTTCAGTGGATCCATTGCGGGTAACCTAAACCTAGTGTCAGGCTAAGATTTGTTTCCACCTCTCGACTTCAACAGATCCTTCATGGGTAACCTAAACCCTTGTCACGCTTAGATTTCCATAAACCTCTCAACTTCAGCAGATCCATCGTGGGTAACCTAAACACTGTGTCAGGCTTAGATTTCCTTCCACCTCTCGACTTCAGCAGATCCGTCGCGGGTAACCTAAACCTTGTGTCAAGGTTAGATTTTCTTCCATCTCTACTTCAGCAGATTCGTCACGGGTAACCTAAACTCGGTGTCAGGCTTAGATTTCCTTCCACCTCTCGACTTATGCAGATCCATCGCGGGTAACCAAAACCCGGCGTTTGGCTTAGATTGGCTTCTGCCTCTCGACTTCAGCAGATCCAACGCAGGTAACCTAAACCCGGTGTCAGGCTTAGATTTCCTTCCACCTCACGACTTATGCAGATCCATCGCAGGTAACCTAAACCCGGTGTCTGGCTTAGATTTGCTTCCGCCTCTCGACATCAGCAGATCCAACGTAGGTAACCTAAACCCGGTGTCAGGCTTAGATTTGCTTCCATCTCCACTTTAGTAGATCCGTCGCGGGTAACCTAAACCCAGTGCCAGGCTTAGATTTGCTTCCATCACTGGACTTCAGCAGATCCGTCACGGGTAACCTAAACCCGGTGTCAGGCTTATATTTCCTTCCACCTCTCGACTTCCGTAGACCCGTTATTGGTAATAAAAACCTGGTGCCAGGGTTAGATTTTCTTCCATCTCTACTTCAGCAGATCCATCGCAGGTAACCTAAACTCGGTGTAAGGCTTAGATTTGCTTCCACCTCTCGACTTATGCAGATCCGTCGCGGGTAGCCTAAACCCGGTGTCAGGCATAGATTTGCTTCCACCAATCGACTTTAGCAGATCCGTCGTGGGTAATCTAAACCCCGGTGTCAGGCTTAGATTTGCTTCCACCTCTCGACTTATGCAGATCCGTCACGGGTAACCTAAATCTAGTGTCAGGCTTAGATTTGCTTCCATACCAACTTCAACAGATCCATTACGGGTAACCTAAACCCGATGTCAGGCTTAGATTTGCTTCCACCTCTTGACTTTAGCAGATCCGTGGCGTGTAACCCAATCCTGGAGTCAGGCTTAGATTTGCTTCCATCTCCATTTCAGTAGATCCGTCACGGGTAACCTAAACCCAGTGTCAGGCCTAGATTTGCTTCCATCTCTGGACTTCAGCAGATCCTTCATGGGTAACCTAAACCCGATGTCAGGCCCAGATTTGCTTTCACCTCTGGACCTCAGTAGATCCATTGCGGGTAACATAAACCTAGTTTCAGGCTGAGATTTGTTTCCATCTCTTGACTTCAACAGATCCGTCACGGGTAACCTAAACCCTGTGTCAGGCTTAGATTTACTTAAACCTCTCAACTTCAGCAGATCCATCGTAGGTAACCTAAACCCGGTGTCAGGCTTAGATTTCCTTCCACCTCTCGGCTTCAGCAGATTCATCGTGGGTAACCTAAACCCTTTGTCAGGGTTAGATTTTCATCCATCTCTACTTCAGCAGATCCGTCGCAGGTAACTTAAACCCGGTGTCAGGCTTAGATTTGCTTCCACCTCTTGACTTTACAAGATCCGTTGCAGGTAACCTAAACCCGGTGTCAGGCTTAGATTTGCTTCCACCTCTTGACTTTACAAGATCCGTTGCAGGTAACCTAAATCCGGAGCCAGGCTTAGATTTGCTTCGATCTCCACTTCAGCAGATCCGTCACGGGTAACCTAAACCCAGTGTCAGGCTTAGATTTGCTTCAATCTCAGGACTTCTGCAGATCCGTCACGAGTAACCTAAACCCGGTGTTAGGATTAGATTTGCTTTCACCTCTAGACTTCAGTAGATCCATTGCGGGTAACCTAAACCTAGTGTCAGGCTAAGATTTGTTTCCACCTCTCGACTTCAACAGATCCGTCATGGGTAACCTACACCTTGTCAGGCTTAGATTTCCTTAAACCTCTCAACTTCAGCAGATCCATCGTGGGTAACCTAAACCCTTTGTCAGGCTTAGATTTCCTTCCACCACTCAACTTCAGCAGATCCGTCGCAGGTAACCTAAACCCAGTGTTAGGCTTATATTTTCCTCCACCTCTTGAGTTCAGCAGATCCATCCCTGGTAACCTAAACCCGGTGTCAGGCTTAGATTTGCTTACATCCTAACTTCAGCAGATCCATCCCTGGTAACCTAAACCCGGTGTCAGGCTTCGATTTGCTTCCACCTCTTGACCATAGCATATCCGTTGCAGGTATCCTAAACCCGGAGTCAGGCTTAGATTTGCGTCCATCTCCATTTCAGCTGATCCGTCGCGGGTAACCTAAACCCGGTGTCAGGCATAGATTTGCTTCCACCTCTCGACTTTAGCAGATCTGTCGTGGGTAATCTAAACCCAGTTTCAGGCTTAGATTTTCTTACACCTCTCAACTTCAGCAGATCCATCGCGGGTAACCTCAACATTGTGCTAGGATTAGATTTGCTTCCATCGCAACTTCAACAGATCCATCGCGGGTAACCTAAACCTAGTGTTATTCTTAGATTTGCTTCCACCTCTCAACTTTAGTAGATCCGTCACGAGTAACCTAAACCCGGTGTCAGGCTTAGATTTGCATCCATCTTTGGACTTCAGCAGATCCGTCACGGGTAACCTAAACCCTGTGTCAGGCTTAGATTTGCGTCAACCTCTCGATTTCAGCAGATCCATCGTGGGTAACCTAAACCCGGTGTCATGCTTATATTTACTTCCATCTTAACTTCAGTAGATCCATCGCGGGTAACCTAAACCCGGTGTCAGGCTTAGATTTGCTTCCACCTCTTGACTTCAGCAGATCCAATGCAGGTAACCTAAACCCGGAGTCAGGCTTAGATTTGATTCCATCTCCACTTCAGCAGATCCGTAGCGGGTAACCTAAACCCATTGCTGGGCTTAGATTTGCTTTCATCTCTGGACATAAGCATATCCGTCACGGGTAACCTAAACCCGGTGTCAGGCTTCAATTTGCTTCCACCTCTGGACTTCAGTAGATCCATTGCGGGTAACCTAAACCTAGTGTCAGGCAAAGATTTGTTTCCACCTCTTGACTTCAACAGATCCGTCACGGGTAACCTAAACCCTATGTCAGGCTTAGATTTCCTTCCACCGCTCAACTTCAGTAGATCCGTAGTGGGTAACCTACACCCGGTGTCAGGCTTATATTTCCTTCCACCTCCCAACTTCTGTAGACCCATTGCTGGTAACATAAACCCTGTGTCAAGGTCAGATTTTCTTCCATCTCTACCTTAGCAGATCCGTCGCGGGTAACCTAAACTCGGTGTCAGGGTTAGATTTGCTTCCACCTCTCAACTTATGCAGATCCGTCGCGGGTAACCTAAACCCGGTGTCAGGCATAGATTTGCTTCCACCTCTCGACTTTAGCGGATCCGTCGTGGGTAATCTAAACCCAGTGTCAGGCTAAGATTTGCTTCCACCTCTCGACTTATGCAGATCCGTCACGGGTAACCTAAACCCGGTGTCTGGCTTAGATTTGCTTCCACCTCTTGAATTAAGCAGATCCATCGCAGGTAACCTAAACCCGGTGTTAGGCTTACATTTGCTTCCATCACATCTTCAACAGATCCACTACAGGTAACCTAAACCCAATTTCAGGCTTAAATTTGCTTCCACTTTAGCAGATCCGTCACGGGTAACCTAAACCCGGTGTCAGGCTTAGATTTCCTTTCACCTCTCAACTTCAGCAGATCCATCGTGGGTAACCTAAACCCGTTGTCAGACTTATATTTCCTTCCACCTCTCGACTTCTATAGACCCGTTGCTGGTAATATAAACCCTGTGTCAGGGTAAGATTTTCTTCCATCTCTACTTCAGCAGATCCATCGCGGGTAACCTAAACTCGGTGTCAGGCTTAGATTTGCTTCCACCTCTCGACTTATGCAGATCCATCGCGGGTAGCCTAAACCCAATGTTAGGCTTAGATTTTCCTCCACCTCTCGAGTTCAGCGGATACATCGCGGGTAACCTAAACTCGGTGTCAGGCATAGATTTGCTTCCACATCTCGACTTTAGCAGGTCCGTCGTGGGTAATCTAAACCCGGTGTCAGGCTTAGATTTGCTTCCACCTCTCGACTTATGCAGATCCATCACGGGTAACCTAAATCCAGTGTCTGGCTTAGATTTGCTTCCACCTCTTGAATTAAGCAGATCCATCTTAGGTAACCTAAACCCAGTGTCAGGCTTAGATTTGCTTCCATCACAACTTCAACAGATCCATTACGAGTAACGTAAACCCGATGTCAGGCTTAGATTTGCTTCAACCTCTTGACTTCAGCAGATCCGTCGCGGGTAACCTAAACCCGATGTTAGGCTTAGATTTTCCTCCACCTCTCGAGTTCAGCAGATCCATCGCAGGTAACCTAAACCCGATGATAGGCTTAGATTTGCTTCCATCTTAACTTCAGCAGATCCATCGTGGGTAACCGAAACCCAGTGTCAGGCATAGATTTGCTTCCACCTCTTGACTTTACAAGATCCGTTGCAGGTAACCTAAACCCGGTGTCAGGCTTAGATTTGCTTCCATCTCCACTTCAACAGATCCGTCGCGGGTAACCTAAACCCAGTGTCAGGCTTAGATTTGCTTCCATCTCAGAACTTCAACAGATCCGTCACGGGTAACCGAAACCCGATGTCAGGATTAGATTTGCTTTCACCTCTTGACTTCAGTAGATCCATTGCGGGTAACCTAAACCTAGTGTCAGGCTAAGATTTGTTTCCACCTCTCGACTTCAACAGATCCGTCATGGGTAACTTAAACCCTTGTCAGGCTTAGATTTCCTTAAACCTCTCAACTTTAGCATATCCATCGTGGGTAACCTAAACCCTGTGTCAGGCTTAGATTTCCTTCCACCTCTCGACTTCAGCAGATCCGTCGCGGGTAACCTAAACCTTGTGTGAAGGTTAGATTTTCTTCCATCTCTACTTCAGCAGATTCATCGCGGGTAACCTAAACTCGGTGTCAGGCTTAGATTTCCTTCCACCTCTCGACTTATGCAGATCCATCGCGGGTAACCTAAACCCGGTGTCTGGCTTAGATTTGCTTCCGCCACTCGACTTCAGCAGATCCAACACAGGTAACCTAAACCCGGTGTTAGGCTTAGATTTGCTTCCACCTCTTGACTTTAGCAGATCCGTGGCGGGTAACCTAAACCTAGAGTCAGGCTTAGATTTGCTTCCATCTCCACTTCAGTAGATCCGTGGCGGGTAACCTAAACCCAGTGTCAGGCTAAGATTTGCTTCCATCACAACTTCAACAGATCCATTACAGGTAACCTAAACCCGATTTCAGGCTTAGATTTACTTCAACCTCTTGACTTCAGCAGATCCGTCGCGGGTAACCTAAACCCGATGTTAGGCTTAGATTTTCCTCCACCTCTCGAGTTCAGCAGATCCATCGCGGGTAACCGAAACCGGTGCCAGGCTTAGATTTGCTTCCATCTTAACTTCAGCAGATCCATCGCTGGTATCCTAAACCCAGTGTCAGGCTTAGATTTGCTTCCACCTCTTGACTTTACAAGATCCGTTGCAGGTAACCCAAACCTAGAGTCAGGCTTAGATTTGCTTCCATCTCCACTTCAGCAGATCCGTCGCGGGTAACCTAAACCAAGTGTCAGGCTTAGATTTACTTCCATCTCAGGACTTCCGCAGATCCGTCACGGGTAACCTAAACCCGGTGTCAGGATTAGATTTGCTTTCACCTCTGGACTTCAGTGGATCCATTGTGGGTAACCTAAACCTAGTGTCAGGCTAAGATTTGTTTCCACCTCTCGACTTCAACAGATCCTTCATGGGTAACCTAAACCCTTGTCACGCTTAGATTTCCATAAACCTCTCAACTTCAGCAGATCCATCGTGGGTAACCTAAACACTGTGTCAGGCTTAGATTTCCTTCCACCTCTCGACTTCAGCAGATCCGTCGCGGGTAACCTAAACCTTGTGTCAAGGTTAGATTTTCTTCCATCTCTACTTCAGCAGATTCGTCACGGGTAACCTAAACTCGGTGTCAGGCTTAGATTTCCTTCCACCTCTCGACTTATGCAGATCCATCGCGGGTAACCTAAACCCGTCGTCTGGCTTAGATTGGCTTCTGCCTCTCGACTTCAGCAGATCCAACGCAGGTAACCTAAACCCGGTGTCAGGCTTAGATTTCCTTCCACCTCACGACTTATGCAGATCCATCGCGGGTAACCTAAACCCGGTGTCTGGCTTAGATTTGCTTCCGCCTCTCGACTTCAGCAGATCCAACGTAGGTAACCTAAACCCGGTGTCAGGCTTAGATTTGCTTCCATCTCCACTTTAGTAGATCCGTCGCGGGTAACCTAAACCCAGTGCCAGGCTTAGATTTGCTTCCATCGCTGGACTTCAGCAGATCCGTCACGGGTAACCTAAACCCGGTGTCAGGCTTATATTTCCTTCCACCGCTCGACTTCCGTAGACCCGTTACTGGTAATAAAAACCTGGTGCCAGGGTTAGATTTTCTTCCATCTCTACTTCAGCAGATCCATCGCAGGTAACCTAAACTCGGTGTAAGGCTTAGATTTGCTTCCACCTCTCGACTTATGCAGATCCGTCGCGGGTAGCCTAAACCCGGTGTCAGGCATAGATTTGCTTCCACCACTCGACTTTAGCAGATCCGTCGTGGGTAATCTAAACCCCGGTGTCAGGCTTAGATTTGCTTCCACCTCTCGACTTATGCAGATCCTTCACGGGTAACCTAAATCCAGTGTCAGGCTTAGATTTGCTTCCATCCCAACTTCAACAGGTCCATTACGGGTAACCTAAACCCGATGTCAGGCTTATATTTGCTTCCACCTCTTGACTTTAGCAGATCCGTAGCGTGTAACCCAAACCTGGAGTCAGGCTTAGATTTGCTTCCATCTCCATTTCAGTAGATCCGTCACGGGTAACCTAAACCCAGTGTCAGGCCTAGATTTGCTTCCATCTCTGGACTTCAGCAGATCCTTCATGGGTAACCTAAACCCGATGTCAGGCTGAGATTTGTTTCCCTCTCTTGACTTCAACAGATCCGTCACGGGAAACCTAAACCCTGTGTCAGGCTTAGATTTACTTAAACCTCTCAACTTCAGCAGATCCATCGTAGGTAACCTAAACCCGGTGTCAGGCTTAGATTTCCTTCAACCTCTCGACTTCAGCAGATTCATCGCGGGTAACCTAAACCCTGTGTCAGGGTTAGATTTTCATCCATCTCTACTTCAGCAGATCCGTCGCAGGTAACTTAAACCCGGTGTCAGGCTTAGATTTGCTTCCACCTCTCAGCTTATGCAGATCTATCGCGGGCAAACAAAACCTGGTGTCAGGCGTTGATTTGCTTCCACCTCTCAACTTTAGCAGATCTGTCGTGGGTAATCTAAACCCAGTGTCAGGCTTAGATTTTCTTACACCTCTCAACTTCACCAGATCCATCGCGGGTAACCTAAACTTTGTGTTAGGATTAGATTTGCTTCCATCGCAACTTTAAGAGATCCATCGCGGGTAACCTAAACCTAGTTTTATTCTTAGATTTGCTTCCACCTCTCAACTTCAGTAGATCCGTCACGAGTAACCTAAACCTGGTGTCAGGCTTAGATTTGCTTCCATCTCAACTTAAGCAGATCTGTTGCGGGTAACCTAAACCCAGCGTCAGGCTTAGATTTGCATCCATCTTTGGACTTCAGCAGATCCGTCACGGGTAACCTAAACCCAATGTCAGGCTTAGATTTGCTTCAACCTCTCGAGTTCAGCAGATCCATCGCTGGTAACCTAAACCCGGTGTCATGGTTATATTTACTTCCATCTCAACTTCAGTAGATCCACCGCTGGTAACCTAAACCCGGTGTCAGGCTTAGATTTGCTTCCACCCCTTGACTTCAGCAGATCCGTTGCGGGTAACCTAAACCTGGAGTCAGGCTTAGATTTGCTTCCATCTCCACTTCAGCATATCCGTAGCGGGTAACCTAAACCCATTGTCGGGCTTAGATTTGCTTCCATCTCTGGACATAAGTAGATCCGTTATGGGTAACCTAAACCCGGTGTCAGGCTTAGATTTCGTTCCACCTCTCGACTTCAGCCGATTCATCGTGGGTAACCTAAACCCTGTGTCAGGGTTAGATTTTCATCCATCTCTACTTCAGCAGATCCGTCGCAGGTAACTTAAACCCGGTGTCAGCCTTAGATTTGCTTCCACCTCTCAGCTTATGCAGATCTATCGCGGGCAACCTAAACCCGGTGTCAGGTGTTGATTTGCTTCCACCTATCGACTTTAGCAGATCTGTCGTGGGCAATATAAACCCAGTGTCAGGCTTAGATTTTCTTACACCTCTCAACTTCAGCAGATCCATCGCGGGTAACCTAAACATTGTGTTAGGATTAGATTTGCTTCCATTGTAACTTCAACAGATCCATCGCGGGCAACCTAAACCTAGTGTTATTCTTAGATTTGCTTGCACCTCTAAACTTTAGTAGATCCGTCATGAGTAACCTAAACCCGGTGTCAGGCTTAGATTTGCTTCCATCTCAACTTAAGCAGATCTATTACGGGTAACCTAAACCCAGCGTCAGGCTTAGATTTGCATCCATCTTTGGACTTCGGCAGATCCGTCACGGGTATCCTAAACCCAATGTCAGGCTTAGATTATCTTCAACCTCTCGAGTTCAGTAGATCCATCGCGGGTAACCTAAACCCGGTGTCATGCTTATATTTACTTCCATCTTAACTTCAGTTGATCCACCGCGGGTAACCTAAACCCGGTGTCAGGCATAGATTTGCTTCCACCCCTTGACTTCAGCAGATCTGTTACGGGTAACCTAAACCCGGAGTCAGGCATAGATTTGCTTCCATCTCCACTTCAGCATATCCGTAGCGGGTAACCTAAGCCCATTGTCGGGCTTAGACTTGCTTCCATCTCTGGACATAAGCAGATCCGTCACGGGTAACCTAAACCCGGTGTCAGGCTTCGATTTGCTTCCACCTCTGGACTTCAGTAGATCCATTGCGGGTAACCTAAACCTAGTGTCAGGCAAAGATTTATTTCCACCACTTGACTTCAACAGATCCATCACGGGTAACCTAAACCCTGTGTCAGGCTTAGATTTCCTTCCACCTCTCAACTTCAGTAGATCAGTCGTGGGTAACCTACACCCGGTGTCAGGCTTATATTTCCTTCCACCACTCAACTTCTGTAGACCCATTGCTGGTAACATAAACCCTGTGTCATGGTCAGATTTTCTTCCATCGCTACTTGAGCAGATCCGTCGCGGGTAACCTAAACTCGGTGTCAGGGTTAGATTTGCTTCCACCTCTCGACTTATGCAGATCCGTCACGGGTAACCTAAACCAGATGTTAGGCATAGATTTGCTTCCACCTCTCGACTTTAGCAGATCCCTCGTGGGTAATCTAAACCCAGTGTCAGGCTAAGATTTGCTTCCACCTCTCGACTTATGCAGATCCGTCACGGGTAACCTAAATCTAGTGTCTGGCTTAGATTTGCTTCCACCTCTTGAATTAAGCAGATCCATCTTAGGTAACCTAAACCCAGTGTCAGGCTTAGCTTTGCTTCCATCACAACTTCAACAGATCCATTACGGGTAACCAAAACCCGATGTTAGGCTAAGATTTTCCTCCACCTCTCCAGTTCAGCAGATCCATCGCGGGTAACCTAAGCCCGGTGTCAGGCTTAGATTTGCTTCTATCTTAATTTCAGCAGATCCATCGCGGGTAACCTAAACCCGGTGTCAGGCTTAGATTTGCTTCCACCTCTTGACTTTACAAGATCCGTTGCAGGTAACCTAAACCCGGAGTCAGGCTTAGATTTGCTTCCATCTCCATTTCAGTAGATCCGTCGCGGGTAACCTAAACCCTGTGTCAGGCTTAGATTTGCTTCCATCTCAGGACTTCAGTAGATCCGTCACGGGTAACCTAAACCCGATGTCAGGATTAGATTTGCTTTCACCTCTGGACATCAGTAGATCCATTGCGGTTAACCTAAACCTAGTGTCAGGCTAAGAGTTGTTTCCACCTCTCAACTTCAATAGATCCGTCATGGGTAACCTAAACCCTTGTCAGGCTTAGATTTCCTTAAACCTCTCGACTTCAGCAGATCCATCGTGGGTAACCTAAACCCTGTGTCAGGCTTAGATTTCCTTCCACCTCTCGACTACAGCAGATCCGTCGCGGGTAACCTAAACCTTGTGTCAAGGTTAGATTTTCTTCCATCTCTACTTCAGCAGATTCATCGCGGTCGACTTCAGCAGATCCAACGCAAGTAACCTAAACCCGGTGTCAGGCTTAGATTTGCTTCCACCTCTTGACTTTAGCAGATCCGTGGCGGGTAACCTAAACCTAGAGTCAGGCTTAGATTTGCTTCCATCTCCACTTCAGTAGATCCGTCGCGGGTAACCTAAACCCTTGTCAGGCTTAGATTTCCTTAAACCTCTCGACTTCAGCAGATCCATCGTGGGTAACCTAAACCCTGTGTCAGGCTTAGATTTCCTTCCACCTCTCGACTTCAGCAGATCCGTCGCGGGTAACCTAAACCTTGTGTCAAGGTTAGATTTTCTTCCATCTCTACTTCAGCAGATTCGTCACGGGTAACCTAAACTCGGTGTCAGGCATTGATTTGCTTCCACCACTCGACTTATGCAGATCCATCGCAGGTAACCTAAACCCGGCGTCTGGCTTAGATTTGCTTCCGCCTCTTGACTTCAGCAGATCCAACGCAGGTAACCTAAACCGGTGTCAAGCTTAGATTTGCTTCCACCTCTTGACTTTAGCAGATCCATGGCGGGTAACCTAATCCTGGAGTCAGGCTTAGATTTGCTTCCATGTCCACTTCAGTAAATCCGTCGCGGGTAACCTAAACCCAATGTCAGGCGTAGATTTGCTTCCACCTCTGGACATCAGCAGATCCGTCATGGGTAACCTAAACCCGGTGTTAGGCTTATATTTTCTTCCACCTCTCGACTTCCGTAGACCCGTTGCTGGCAACAAAAACCCGGTGTTAGGGTTAGATTTTCTTCCATCTCTACTTCAGCAGATCCATCGCGGGTAACCTAAACTCGGTGTCAGGCTTAGATTTGCTTCTACCTCTCGACTTATGCAGATCCATCGCGGGTAGCCTAAACCCGGTGCCAGGCATAGATTTGTTTCCACCTCTCGACTTCAACAGATCCGTCATGGGTAACCTAAACCCTTGTCAGGCTTAGATTTCCTTAAACCTCTCAACTTCAGCATATCCATCGTGGGTAACCTAAACCCTGTGTCAGGCTTGGATTTCCTTCCACCTCTCGACTTCAGCAGATCCGTCATGGGTAACCTAAACCTTGTATCAAATTTAGATTTTCTTCCATCTCTACTTCAGCAGATTCGTCGCGGGTAACCTAAACTCGGTGTCAGGCTTAGATTTCCTTCCACCTCTCAACTTATGCAGATCCATCGCGGGTAACCTAAACCCGTCGTCTGGCTTAGATTTGCTTATGCCTCTCGACTTCAGCAGATCCAACGCAGGTAACCTAAACCCGGTGTCAGGCTTAGATTTTCTTCCACCTCTCGACTTATGCAGATCCATCGCGGGTAACATAAACCCGGTGTCTGGCTTAGATTTGCTTCCGCCTCTCGACTTCAGCAGATCCAACGCAGGTAACCTAAACCCGGTGTCAGGCTTAGATTTGCTTCCACCTCTTGACTTTAGCAGATCCGTGGCGGGTAACCTAAACCAGGAGTCTGGCTTAGATTTGCTTCCATCTCCACTTTAGTAGATCCGTCGCGGGTAAGCTAAACCCAGTGTCAGGCTTAGATTTGCTTCCATCTCTGGACTTCAGCAGATCCGTCACGGGTAACCTAAACCCGGTGTCAGGCTTATATTTCCTTCCACCTCTCGACTTTCGTAGACCCATTGCTGGTAACAAAAACCTGGTGTCAGGGTTAGATTTTCTTCCATCTCTACTTCAGCAGTTCCATCGCAGGTAACCTAAACTCGTTGTAAGGCTTAGATTTGCTTCCACCTCTCGACTTATGCAGATCCGTCGTGGGTAGCCTAAACCCAGCGTCAGGCTTATATTTGCATCCATCTTTGGACTTCAGCAGATCCGTCACGGGTAACCTATACCCAATGTCAGGCTTAGATTTGCTTCAACCTCTCGAGTTCAGCAGATCCATCACTGGTAACCTAAACCCGGTGTCATGCTTATATTTACTTCCATCTTAACTTCAGTAGATCCATCGCGGGTAACCTAAACCCGGTGTCTGGCTTAGATTTGCTTCCACCCCTTGACTTCAGCAGATCCGTTGCGGGTAACCTAAACCCGGAGTCAGGCTTAGATTTGCTTCCATCTCCACTTCAGCATATCCGTAGCGGGTAACCTAAACCCATTGTCGGGCTTAGATTTGCTTCCATCTCTGGACATAAGTAGATCCGTCATGGGTAACCTAAACACGGTGTCAGGCTTAGATTTCGTTCCACCTCTCGACTTCAGCCGCTTCATCGCGGGTAACCTAAACCCTGTGTCAGGGTTAGATTTTCATCCATCTCTACTTCAGCAGATCCGTCGCAGGTAACTTAAACCCAGCGTTGTCAGCCTTAGATTTGCTTCCACCTCTCAGCTTATGCAGATCTATCGCGGGCAACCTAAACCCGGTGTCAGGCGTTGATTTGCTTCCACCTCTCGACTTTAGCAGATCTGTCGTGGGCAACATAAACCCAGTGTCAGGCTTAGATTTTCTTACACCGCTCAACTTCAGCAGATCCATCGCGGGTAACCTAAACATTGTGTTAGGATTAGATTTGCTTCCATCGTAACTTCAACAGATCCATCGCGGGAAACCTAAACCTAGTGTTATTCTTAGATTTGCTTCCACCTCTAAACTTTAGTAGATCCGTCATGAGTAACCTAAACCCGGTGTCAGGCTTAGATTTGCTTCCATCTCAACTTAAGCAGATCTGTTGCGGGTAACCTAAACCCAGCGTCAGGCTTAGATTTGCATCCATCTTTGGACTTCGGCAGATCCGTCACGGGTAACCTAAACCCAATGTCAGGCTTAGATTATCTTCAACCTCTCGAGTTCAGCAGATCCATCGCGGGTAACCTAAACCCGGTGTCATGCTTATATTTACTTCCATCTTAACTTTAGTTGATCCACCGCGGGTAACCTAAACCCGGTGTCAGGCATAGATTTGCTTCCACCCCTTGACTTCAGCAGATCCGTTACGGGTAACCTAAACCCGGAGTCAGGCTTAGATTTGCTTCCATCTCCACTTCAGCATATCCGTAGCGGGTAACCTAAACCCATTGTCGGGCTTAGATTTGCTTCCATCTCTGGACATAAGCAGATCCGTCACGGGTAACCTAAACCCGGTGTCAGGCTTTGATTTGCTTCCACCTCAGGACTTCAGTAGATCCATTGCGGGTAACCTAAACCTAGTGTCAGGCAAAGATTTGTTTCCACCACTTGACTTCAACAGATCCATCACGGGTAACCTAAACCCTGTGTCAGGATTAGATTTCCTTCCACCTCTCAACTTCAGTAGATCAGTCGTGGGTAACCTACACCCGGTGTCAGGCTTATATTTCCTTCCACCACTCAACTTCTGTAGACCCATTGCTGGTAACATAAACCCTGTGTCATGGTCAGATTTTCTTCCATCTCTACTTTAGCAGATCCGTCGCGGGTAACCTAAACTCGGTGTCAGGGTTAGATTTGCTTCCACCTCTCGACTTATGCAGATCCGTCACGGGTAACCTAAACCGGATGTCAGGCATAGATTTGCTTCCACCTCTCGACTTTAGCAGATCCGTCGTGGGTAATCTAAACCCAGTGTCAGGCTAAGATTTGCTTCCACCTCTCGACTTATGCAGATCCATCACGGGTGACCTAAACCATGTGTCTGGCATAGATTTTCTTCTACCTCTTAAATTAAGCAGATCCATCGCAGGTAACCTAAACCCGGTGTCAGGCTTAGATTTGCTTCCATCACAACTTCAGCAGATCCACTAAAGGTAACCTAAACCCGATTTCAGGCTTAGATTTGCTTCCACTTTAGCAGATCCGTCGGGGGTAACCTAAACCCGGTGTCAGGCTTAGATTTCCTTCCACCTCTAAACTTCAGCAGATCCATCGTGGGTAACCTAAACCCCGGTGTCAGACTTATATTTCCTTCCACCTCTTGACTTCTGTAGACCCATTGCTGGTAACATAAACCTTGTGTCAGGGTTAGATTTTCTTCCATCTCTACTTCAGCAGATCCATCGCGGGTAACCTAAACTCGTTGTCAGGCTTAGATTTGCTTCCTCCTCTCGACTTATGCAGATCCGTCGCGGGTAGCCTAAACCCGGTGTCAGGCATAGATTTGCTTCCACCTCTCGACTTTAGCAGATCCGTCGTGGGTAATCTAAACCCAGTGTCAGGCTAAGATTTGCTTCCACCTCTCGACTTATGCAGATCCATCACGGGTGACCTAAACCATGTGTCTGGCATAGATTTTCTTCCACCTCTTAAATTAAGCAGATCCATCGCAGGTAACCTAAACCCGGTGTCAGGCTTAGATTTGCTTCCATCACAACTTCAGCAGATCCACTAAAGGTAACCTAAACCCGATTTCAGGCTTAGATTTGCTTCCACTTTAGCAGATCCGTCGGGGGTAACCTAAACCCGGTGTCAGGCTTAGATTTCCTTCCACCTCTAAACTTCAGCAGATCCATCGTGGGTAACCTAAACCCCGGTGTCAGACTTATATTTCCTTCCACCTCTCGACTTCTGTAGACCCATTGCTGGTAACATAAACCTTGTGTCAGGGTTAGATTTTTTCCATCTCTACTTCAGCAGATCCATCGCGGGTAACCTAAACTCGTTGTCAGGCTTAGATTTGCTTCCTCCTCTCGACTTATAAAGATCCGTCGCGGGTAGCCTAAACCCGGTGTCAGGCATAGATTTGCTTCCACCTCTCGACTTTAGCAGATCCGTCGTGGGTAATCTAAACCCGGTGTCAGGCTTAGATTTGCTTCCACCTCTCGACTTATGCAGATCCGTCACGGGTAACCTAAATCTAGTGTCTGGCTTAGATTTGCTTCCACCTCTTGAATTTAGCAGATCCATCTTAGGTAACCTAAACCCAGTGTCAGGATTAGCTTTGCTTGCATCACAACTTCAACAGATCCATTACGAGTAACCAAAACCCGATGTTAGGCTTAGATTTTCCTCCACCTCTCCAGTTCAGCAGATCCATCGCGGGTAACCTAAACCCGGTATCAGGCTTAGATTTGCTTCTATCTTAATTTCAGCAGATCCATCGCGGGTAACCTAAACCCGGTGTCAGGCTTAGATTTGCTTCCACCTCTTGACTTTACAAGATCCGTTGCAGGTAACCTAAACCCGGAGTCAGGCTTAGATTTGCTTCCATCTCCATTTCAGTAGATCCGTCGCGGGTAACCTAAACCCTGTGTCAGGCTTAGATTTGCTTCCATCTCAGGACTTCAGTAGATCCGTCACGGGTAACCTAAACCCGATGTCAGGATTAGATTTGCTTTCACCTCTGGACTTCAGTAGATCCATTGCGGTTAACCTAAACCTAGTGTCAGGCTAAGATTTGTTTCCACCTCTCAACTTCAATAGATCCGTCATGGGTAACCTAAACCCTTGTCAGGCTTAGATTTCCTTAAACCTCTCGACTTCAGCAGATCCATCGTGGGTAACCTAAACCCTGTGTCAGGCTTAGATTTCCTTCCACCTCTCGACTACAGCAGATCCGTCGCGGGTAACCTAAACCTTGTGTCAAGGTTAGATTTTCTTCCATCTCTACTTCAGCAGATTCATCGCGGGTAACCTAAACTCGGTGTCAGGCTTAGATTTTCTTCCACCTCTCGACTTATGCAGATCCATAGCGGGTAACCTAAACCTGGTGTCTGGCTTAAATTTGCTTCCGCCTCTCGACTTCAGCAGATCCAACGCAAGTAACCTAAACCCGGTGTCAGGCTTAGATTTGCTTCCACCTCTTGACTTTAGCAGATCTGTGGCGGGTAACCTAAACCTAGAGTCAGGCTTAGATTTGCTTCCATCTCCACTTCAGTAGATCCGTGGCGGGTAACCTAAACCTAGTGTCAGGCTTAGATTTACTTCCATCTCTGGACTTCAGCAGATCCATCACGGGTAACCTAAACCCGGTGTCAGGCTTATATTTCCTTCCACCTCTCGACTTCTGTAGACCCGTTGCTGGTAACATAAACCCTATGTTAGGGTTAGATTTTCTTCTATCTGTACTTCAACAGATCAATCGTGGGTAACCTAAACTCGGTGTCAGGCTTAGATTTGCTTCCACCTCTCGACTTATGTAGATCCGTCGTGGGTAATCTAAACCCAGTGTTAGGCTTAGATTTGCTTCCACCTCTCAACTTATGCAGATCCATCATGGGTAACCTTAATCCAGTGTCTGGCTTAGATTTGCTTCCACCTCTAATTAAGCAGATCCATCGCAGCTAACCTAAACCCAGTGTCAGGCTTAGATTTGCTTCCATCACAACTTCAACAGATCCATTACGGGTAACCTAAACCCGATTTCAGGCTTAGATTTGCTTCAGCCTCTTGACTTCAGCAGATCCGTCGCTGGTAACCTAAACCCGATGTTAGGCTTAGATTTTCCTCCACCTCTCGAGTTCAGCAGATCAATCGCGTGTAACCTAAACTCGGTGACAGGCTTAGATTTGCTTCCATCTTAACTTCAGCAGATCCATCGCGGGTAACCTAAACCCAGTGTCAGGCTTAGACTTGCTTCCGCCTCATGACTTTACAAGATCCATTGCAGGTAACCTAAACCCGGAGTCAGGCTTAGATTTGCTTCCATCTCCACTTCAGCAGATCCGTCGCGGGTAACCGAAACCCAGTGTCAGGCTTAGATTTGCTTCCATCTCAGGACTTCCGCAGATCCGTCACATGTAACCAAAACCCAGTGTCAGGATTAGATTTGCTTTCACCTCTGGACTTCAGTAGATCCATTGCGGGTAAACTAAACCTAGTGTCAGGCTAAGATTTGTTTCCAGCGCTCGGCTTCAACAGATCCGTCATGGACAACCTAAACCCGGTGTCAGGCTTAGATTTGCCTCAACCTCTTAGCTTCAGCAGATCCGTCGCGGGTAACCTAAACCCGATGTTAGGCTTAGATTTTCCTCTACCTCTCCAGTTCAGCAGATCCATCGCGGGTAACCTAAACCCGGTGTCAGGCTTAGATTTGCTTCCATCTTAACTTCAGCAGATCCATCGCGGGTAACCTAAACCTGGTGTCAGGCTTAAATTTGCTTCCACCTCTTGACTGTACAAGATCCGTTGCAGGTAACCTAAACCCAGAGTCAGGCTTAGATTTGCTTCCATCTCCACTTCAGCAGATCCATCGCGGGTAACCTACACCCAGTGTCAGGCTTAGAATTGCTTCCATCTCAGGACTTCAGCAGATCCGTCACGGGTAACCTAAACCTGGTGTCAGGATTAGATTTCTTTTCACCTCTGGACTTCAGTGGATCCATTGCGGGTAACCTAAACCTAGTGTCAGGCTTAGATTTCCTTCCACCTCTCGACTTCAGCAGATCCGTCGTAGGTAACCTAACCTTGTGTCAAGGTTAGATTTTCTTCCATCTCTACTTCAGCAGATTCGTCGTGGGTTACCTAAACTCGGTGTCAGGCTTAGATTTCCTTCCACCTCTCGACTTATGCAGATCCATCGCAGGTAACCTAAACCCGCGTCTGGCTTAGATTTGCTTCCGCCTCTTGACTTCAGCAGATCCAACGCAGGTAACCTAAACCGGTGTCAAGCTTAGATTTGCTTCCACCTCTTGACTTTAGCAGATCCATGGCGGGTAACCTAAACCTGGAGTCAGGCTTAGATTTGCTTCCATGTCCACTTCAGTAAATCCGTCGCGGGTAACCTAAACCCAATGTCAGGCTTAGATTTACTTCCACCTCTGGACTTCAGTAGATCCGTCACGGGTAACCTAAACCCGGTGTTAGGCTTATATTTCCTTCCACCTCTCGACTTCCGCAGACCCGTTGCTGGCAACAAAAACCCGGCGTCAGGGTTAGATTTTCTTCCATCTCTACTTCAGCAGATCCATCGCGGGTAACCTAAACTCGGTGTCAGGCTTAGATTTGCTTCCACCTCTCGACTTATGCAGATCCGTCGCGGGTAGCCTAAACCCGGTGCCAGGCATAGATTTGTTTCCACCTCTCGACTTCAACAGATCCGTCATGGGTAACCTAAACCCTTGTCAGGCTTAGATTTCCTTAAACCTCTCAACTTCAGCATA
The DNA here is from genome assembly GCA_039660915.1 of Euphorbia tirucalli. NCBI lineage: Eukaryota > Viridiplantae > Streptophyta > Magnoliopsida > Malpighiales > Euphorbiaceae > Euphorbia > Euphorbia tirucalli. Next base: position 57,930,313 of record CM077641.1, read on the forward strand.
TCCATCGTGGGTAACCTAAACCCTGTGTCAGGCTTGGATTTCCTTCCACCTCTCGACTTCAGCAGATCCGTCATGGGTAACCTAAACCTTGTATCAAATTTAGATTTTCTTCCATCTCTACTTCAGCAGATTCGTCGCGGGTAACCTAAACTCGGTGTCAGGCTTAGATTTCCTTCCACCTCTCAACTTATGCAGATCCATCACGGGTAACCTAAACCCGTCGTCTGGCTTAGATTTGCTTATGCCTCTCGACTTCAGCAGATCCAACGCAGGTAACCTAAACCCGGTGTCAGGCTTAGATTTTCTTCCACCTCTCGACTTATGCAGATCCATCGCGGGTAACATAAACCCGGTGTCTGGCTTAGATTTGCTTCCGCCTCTCGACTTCAGCAGATCCAACGCAGGTAACCTAAACCCGGTGTCAGGCTTAGATTTGCTTCCACCTCTTGACTTTAGCAGATCCGTGGTGGGTAACCTAAAGCAGGAGTGTGGCTTAGATTTGCTTCCATCTCCACTTTAGTAGATCCGTCGCGGGTAACCTAAACCCAGTGTCAGGCTTAGATTTGCTTCCATCTCTGGACTTCAGCAGATCCATCACGGGTAACCTAAACCTGGTGTCAGGCTTATATTTCCTTCCACCTCTCGACTTCCGTAGACCCATTGCTGGTAACAAAAACCTGGTGTCAGGGTTAGATTTTCTTCCATCTCTACTTCAGCAGATCCATCGCAGGTAACCTAAACTCGTTGTAAGGTTTAGATTTGCTTCCACCTCTCGACTTATGCAGATCCGTCGTGGGTAGCCTAAACCCGGTGTCAGGCATAGATTTGCTTCCACCTCTCGACTTTAGCAGATCCGTCGTGGGTAATCTTAAGCCGGTGTCAGGCTTAGATTTGCTTCCACCTCTCGACTTATGCAGATCCGTCACGGGTATCCTAAATCCAGTGTCTGGCTTAGATTTGCTTCCACCTCTTGAATTAAGCAGATCCATCGCAGGTAACCTAAACCTGGTGCCAGGCTTAGATTTGCTTCCATCACAATTTCAATAGATCCATTACGGGGTAACCTAAACCCGATGTCAGGCTTAGATTTGCTTCCACCTATTGACTTTAGTAGATCCGTGGCGTGTAGCCTAAACCTGGTGTCAGGCTTAGATTTGCTTCCATCTCCACTTCAGTAGATCCGTCACGGGTAACCTAAACCCAGTGTCAGGCTTAGATTAGCTTCCATCTCTGGACTTCAGCAGATCTTTCACGGGTAACCTAAACCCGGTGTCAGGCTTAGATTTGCTTCCACCTCTGGACTTCAGAAGATCCATTACGCGTAAACTAAACCTAATGTCAGGCTAAGATTTGTTTCCATCTCCACTTCAGTAGATCCATCGCAGGTAACCTAAACCCGGTGTCAGGCTTAGATTTGCTTCCATCTCTGGACTTCAGCAGATCCATCATGGGTAACCTAAACCCGGTGTCAAGCTTATATTTCCTTCCACCTCTCGACTTCTGTAGACCCCGTTGCTGGTAACATAAACCTAGTGTTAGGGTTAGATTTTCTTCCATCTCTACTTCAGCAGATCCATCGCGGGTAACCTAAACTCGGTGCCAGGTTTAGATTTGCTTGCACCTCTCGAATTATACAGATCCGTCGCGGGTAGCCTAAACCCGATGTCTGGCATAGATTTGCTTCCACCTCTTAACTTTAGCAGATCTGTCATGGGTAATCTAAACCCGGTGTCAGGCTTAGATTTGCTTCCAACGCTCCACTTATGCAGATCCATCACGGGTAACCTAAATCAAGTGTCTGGCTTAGATTTGCTTCCACCTCCTGAATTAAGCTGATCCATCGCAGGTAACCTAAACCAGGAGTCAGGCTTAAATTTGCCTCCATTACAACTTCAACAGATCCATTACGGGTAACATAAACCCGATGTTAGGCTTAGATTTACTTCAACCTCTTGACTTCAGCAGATCCGTCGCGGGTAACCTAAACCCGATGTTAGGCTTAGATTTTCCTCCACCTCTCGAGTTCAGCAGATCCATCGCGGGTAACCTAAACCCGGTGTCAGGCTTAGATTTGCTTCCATCGTAACTTCAGCAGATCCATCGTGGGTAACCTAAACCCGGTGTCAGGCTTAGATTTGCTTCCATCTTTTAACTTTACAAGATCCGTTGCAGGTAACCTAAACCCAGAGTCAGGCTTAGATTTGCTTCCATCTCCACTTCAGCAGATCCGTCGCGGGTAACCTAAACCCAGTGTCAGGCTTAGATTTGCTTCCATCTCAGGACTTCAGTAGATCCGTCACGGGGAACCTAAACCTGGTGTCAGGATTAGATTTGCTTTCACCTCTGGACTTCAGTAGATCCATTGTGGGTAACCTAAACCTAGTGTCAGGCTAATATTTGTTTCCACCTCTCGACTTCAACAGATCCGTCATGGGTAACCTAAACCCTTGTCAGGCTTAGATTTCCTTAAACCTCTCAACTTCAGCATATCCATCGTGGGTAACCTAAACCCTGTGTCAGGCTTAGATTTCCTTCCACCTCTCGACTTCAGCAGATCTGTCATGGGTAACCTAAACCTTGTGTTAAGGTCAGATTTTCTTCCATCTCTACTTCAACAAATTCGTCGCGGGTAACCTAAATTCGGTGTCAGGCTTAGATTTCCTTCCACCTCTCGACTTATGCAGATCCATCGTGGGTAACCTAAACCCGGTGTCTGGCTTAGATTTGCTTCCGCCTCTCGACTTCAGCAGATCCAACGTAGTTAACCTAAACAAGGTGTCAGGCTTAGATTTGCTTCCACCTCTTGACTTTAGCAGATCCGTGGCGACCTAAACTAGGAGTCAGGCTTAGATTTGCTTCCATCTCCACTTTAGTAGATCCGTCGCGGGTAACCTAATCCCAGTGTCAGGCTTAGATTTGCTTCCATCTCTGGACTTCAGCAGATCCGTCATGGGTAACCTAAACCCAGTGTCAGGATTATTTTTCCTTTTACCTCTCGACTTCTATAGACCCATTGCTGGTAACATAAACCCAGTGTCAGGGTTAGATTTTCTTCCATCTCTACTTCAGCAGATCCATCGCGGGTAACCTAAACTCGGTGTCAGGCTTAGATTTGCTTCCACCTCTCGAATTATACAGATCCGTGGTGAGTAGTCTAAACCCGGTGTCTGGCATAGATTTGCTTCCACCTCTCGACTTTAGCAGATCTGTCATGGGTAATCTAAACCCGGTGTCAGGCTTAGATTTGCTTCCACCTCTCGACTTATGCAGATCCATCACGGGTAACCTAAATCCAGTGTCTGGCTTAGATTTGCTTCCACCTCTTCAATTAAGCAGATCCATCGCAGGTAACCTAAGCCCGGTGTCAGGCTTAAATTTGCCTCCATCACAACTTCAACAGATCCCTTACGGGTAACCTAAACCCGATGTTAGGCTTAGATTTACTTCAACCTCTTGACTTCAGCAGATCCGTAGTGGGTAACCTAAACCCGACGTTAGGCTTAGATTTTCCTCCACCTCTCGACTTATGCAGATCCATCGCGGGTAACCTAAACCCGGTGTCTGGCTTAGATTTGCTTCCGCCTCTCGACTTCAGCAGATCCAACGCAGGTAACCTAAACCCGGTGTCAGGCTTAGATTTGCTTCCACCTCTTGACTTTTGCAGATCCGTGGCGGGTAACCTAAACCTGGATTCAGGCTTAGATTTTCTTCCATCTCCACTTCAATAGATCCGTCACGGGTAACCTAAACCCAGTGTCAGGCTTAGATTTGCTTCCATCTCTGGACTTCAGCAGATCCTTCACGGGTAACCTAAACCCGGTGTCAGACTTAGATTTGCTTTCACCTCTGGACTTCAGTAGATCCATTGCGGGTAACCTAAACCTAGTGTCAGGCTAAGATTTGTTTCCACCTCTCAACTACAACAGATCCGTCACGAGTAACCTAAACCCTGTGTCAGATTTAGATTTCCTTAAACCTCTTAACTTCAGCAGATCCATCAACCCTGTGTCAGGGTTAGATTTTCTTCCATACCTACTTTAGCAGATCTGTCACGGGTAACGTAAACTTGATGTCTGGCTTCGATTTACTTCCATCTGAATGTTAGCAGATCCATCGCGGGTAACCTAAACCCAGTGTCAGGCTGAGATTTGCTTCCACCTCTTGACTTCAGCAGATCCATTGCGGGTAACCTAAACCCGAATTCAGGCTTAGATTTGCTTACATCTCCACTTCAGCAGATCCGTCGCGGGTAACCTAAACCCAGTGTCAGGCTTAAATTTGCTTCCATCTCTGGACTTCAGCAGATCCTTCACGGGTAACCTAAACCAGGTATCAGGCTTAGATTTCCGTCCACCTCTTGACTTCAGCAGATCCGTCGCGGGTAACCTAAACCCTGTGTTAGGGTTAGATTTTCTTCCATCTCTACTTTAGCAGATCTGTCGCGGGTAACCTAAACTCGATGTCAGGCTTCGATTTACTTCCATCTTAACGTTAGCAGATCCATCACGGGTAACCTAAACCCTGTGTCAGGCTTAGATTTCCTTGCACCTCTCAACTATAGCACATCCATCGTGGGTAACCTAAACCCGATGTCACGCTTAGATTTCCTTCCACCTCTCGACTTCAGCAGATCCGTCGCGGGAAACCTAAACCCTGTGTCAGGGTTAGATTTTCTTCCATCTCTACTTCAGAAGATCCGTCGCTGGTAACCTGAACTCGGTGTCAGGCTTAGATTTACTTCCACCTCTCGACTTATGTAGATCCATCGCGGTTAACCTAAACCCCGTGTTTGGCTTAGATTTGCTTCCATCTCTACTTCAGCAGATCCATCGCGGGTAACCTAAACTCGGTGTCAGGCTTAGATTTGCTTCCACCTCTCGACTTATGCAGATCCGTCGCGGGTAACCTAAACCCGGTGTCTGGCTTAGATTTACTTCCACCTCTCGACTTCAGCAGATCCATCGCAGGTAACCTAAACCCGGTGTCAGGCTTAGATTTGCTTCCACCTCTTGACTTTAGAAGATCCGTTGCGGGTAACCTAAACCCGGAGTCAGGCTTAGATTTCCTTCCATCTCCATTTTAGTAGATCCGTCGCGGGTAACCTAAACCCAATGTCAGGCTTAGATTTGCTTCCGTCTCTGGACTTCAGCAGATCTGTCACGGGTAACCTAAACCCGGTATCAGGCTTGGATTTGCTTCCACCTCTGGACTTCAATAGATCCATTGTGGGTAACCTAAACCTAGTGTCAGGCTGAGATTTGTTTCCACCTCTTGACTTCAACAGATCCGTCACGGGTAACCTAAACCCTGTGTCAGGCTTAGATTTCCTTCCACCTCTCAACTTCAGCAGATCCATCGTGGGTAACCTAAACCCGGTGTCAGGCTTAGATTTCCTTCCACCTCTTAACTTCAGCAGATCCGTCGCGGGTAACCTAAACCCTGTGTCAAGGTTAGATTTTCTTCCATCTCTACTTTAGCAGATCCATCGTGGGTAACCGAAACTCGGGGTCAGGCTTCGATTTACTTCCATCTTAACTTCAGCAGATCCATCGTGGGTAACCTAAACCCGGTGTCCGGTTTAGATTTGCTTCCACCTCTTGACTTCAGCAGATCCATTGCGGGTAACCTAAACCCGGAGTCCGACTTAGATTTGCTTACATCTCCACTTCAACAGATCCGTCGCGGGTATCCTAAATCTGGAGTCAGGCTTAGATTTGCTTGCATCTCCGCTTCAGCAGATCCATCACGGGTAACCTAAACCTGGTGTCAGGCCTAGATTTGCTTTCACCTCTAGACTTTAGTAGATCCATTGCGGGTAACCTAAACCTAGTGTCATTCTGAGATTTGTTTCCACCTCTTAACTTCAACAGATCCGTCACGGGTAACCTAAACCCTGTGTCAGGCTTAGATTTCCTTCCACTTCTCAACTTCAGTAGATCCATCACGGGTAACCTAAACCCGGTGTCGGACTTAGATTTCCTTCCACCTCTCGACTTCAGCAGATCCGTAACGTGAAACCTAAACCCTGTGTCAGGGTTAGATTTTCTTCCATCTCTACTTCAGCGGATCCGTCGCGGGTACCTTAAACTCGGTGTCAGGCTTCGATTTGCTTCCATCTTATGGTCAGCAAATCCATCGCGGGTAACCTAAACCTAGTGTCAGGCTTAGATTTGCTTCCACCTCTTGACTACTTCCACCTCTTGACTTCCACAGATCCATTACGGGTAACCTAAACCCCGGAGTCAGGCTTAGATTTGCTTACATCTCCACTTCAACAGATCCATCGTGGGTAACCTAAATCTGGAGTCAGGCTTAGATTTGCTTACATCTCCACTTCAGCAGATCCATCATGGGTAACCTAAACCCGGTGTCAGGCTTAGATTTGCTTTCACCTCTAGACTTCAGTAGATCCATTGCGGGTAACCTAAACCTATTGTCAGGCTGAGATTTGTTTCCACCTCTTGACTTCAACAGATCTGTCACGGGTAACTTAAACCCTGTGTCAGGCTTAGAATTCCTTCCACTTCTCAACTTCAGCAGATCCATCGTGGGTAACCTAAACCCGGTGTCAGACTTCGATTTCCTTCCACCTCTCGACTTCAGCAGATCCGCAGCGGGAAACCTAAACCCTGTGTCAGGGTTAGATTTTCCTCCATCTCTACTTCAGCGGATCTGTCGCGGGTACCTTAAACTCGGTGTCAGGCTTCGATTTGCCTCCATCTTATCTTCAGCAAATCCATCGTGGGTAACCTAAACCCCGTGTCAGGCTTAGATTTGCTTCCACCTCTTGACTACGGTAGATCCATTGCGGGTAATCTAAACCCAGAGTCAGGCTTAGAATTGCTTCCATATCCACTTCAGCAGATCCGTCGCGGGTAACCTAAACCCGGAGTCAGGCTTAGATTTCCTTCATTCTCCACTTCAGCAGATCCATCGCGGGTAACGTAAACCCAGTGTCATGGTTAGATTTGCTTCCATCTCTGGACTTCAGTAGATCCGTCGCGGGTAACGTAAACCCGGTGTCAGGCTTAGATTTACTTTCACCTCTGGACTTCAGTGGATCAATTACAGGTAACCTAAACCTAGTGTCAGGCTAAAATTTGCTTCCACCTCTCGACTTCAACAGATCCGTCACGGGTAACCTAAACCCTGTGTCAGGCTTAGATTTCCTTAAACCTCTCATCTTCAGCAGATCCACCATGGGTAACCTGAACCCGGTGTCAGGGTTAGATTTCCTTCCACCTCTTGACTTCAGTAGATCCGTCACGGGTAACCTTAACCCTGTGTCAGGGTTAGATTTTGTTCCATCTCTACATCAGCAGATCCGCCGCGGGTAACCTAAACTCGGTGTCATGCTTAGATTTGCTTCCACCTCTCGACTTATGCAGATCCGTCGCGAGTAACCTAAACCCGGTGTCTTGCTTAGATTTGCTTCCATCTCTACTTCAGTAAATCCATCGCGGGGAACCTAAACTCGGTGTCAAGCTTAGATTTGCTTCCATGTTTCGACTTATGCAGATCCGTCATGGGTAACCTAAACCCGGTGTCTGGCTGAGATTTCCTTCCACCCCACGGCTTCAGCAGATCCTTCGCAGGTAACCTAAACCCGGTGTCAGGCTTAGATTTTCTTCCACCTCTTGACTTTAGTAGATCCGTTGTGGGTAACCTAAACCCGGAGTCAGGCTTTGATTTCCTTCCATCTCCGCTTCAGCAGATCCGTCGCGGGTAACCAAAACCGAGTGTCAGGCTTTGATTTTCTTCCATCTTTGGACTTCAGCAGATCCGTCACGGGTAACCTAAACCCGATGTCGGGCTTAGATTTGCTTTCACCTCGGCACTTCAGTCGATCCATTGCGGGTAACCTAAACCTAGTGTAAGGCTAAGATTTGTTTCCACCTCTCGACTTCAACAAATTCGTCACGGGTAACCTATACCCTGTGTCAGGCTTAGATTTCCTTAAACCTCTTAACTTTAGTAGATCCATCGTGGGTAACCTAAACCCGGTGTCGAGCTTAGATTTCCTTCCACCCCTCGACTTCAGCAGATCCGTCGCGGGTAACCTAAACCCTTTGTCAGGCTTAGTTTTCCTTCCACATCTCAGCTTCAGCAGATCCATCGTGGGTAACCTAAACCCGGTGTCAGACTTAGATTTCCTTCCACATCTCAGCTTCAGCAGATCCGTCGCGGGAAACCTACACCTTGTGTCAGGGTTAGATTTTCTTCCATCTCTACTTCAGCAGATCTGTTATGGGTACCCTAAACTCGGTGTCAGGCTTCGATTTGCTTCCATCTTATCTTCAGTAAATCCATCGCGGGTAACCTAAAAGCGGTGTCAGGCTTAGATTTGCTTCCACCTTTTGACTTCAGCAGATCCATTGCGGGTAACCTAAACCCGGGGTCAGGCTTAGATTTGCTTGCATCTCCACTTCAGCAGATCCGTTGCGGGTAACCTAAACCCGAAGTCAGGCTTAAATTTCCTTCCATCTCCGTTTCAGGAGATCCGTCGCGGGTAACCTAAACCCAGTGTCAGGCTTAGATTTGCTTACATCTCCACTTCAACAGATCCATCGTGGGTAACCTAAATCTGGAGTCAGGCTTAGATTTGCTTACATCTCCACTTCAGCAGATCCATCATGGGTAACCTAAACCCGGTGTCAGGCTTAGATTTGCTTTCACCTCTAGACTTCAGTAGATCCATTGCGGGTAACCTAAACCTATTGTCAGGCTGAGATTTGTTTCCACCTCTTGACTTCAACAGATCTGTCACGGGTAACTTAAACCCTGTGTCAGGCTTAGAATTCCTTCCACTTCTCAACTTCAGCAGATCCATCGTGGGTAACCTAAACCCGGTGTCAGACTTCGATTTCCTTCCACCTCTCGACTTCAGCAGATCCGCAGCGGGAAACCTAAACCCTGTGTCAGGGTTAGATTTTCCTCCATCTCTACTTCAGCGGATCTGTCGCGGGTACCTTAAACTCGGTGTCAGGCTTCGATTTGCCTCCATCTTATCTTCAGCAAATCCATCGTGGGTAACCTAAACCCCGTGTCAGGCTTAGATTTGCTTCCACCTCTTGACTACGGTAGATCCATTGCGGGTAATCTAAACCCAGAGTCAGGCTTAGAATTGCTTCCATATCCACTTCAGCAGATCCGTCGCGGGTAACCTAAACCCGGAGTCAGGCTTAGATTTCCTTCATTCTCCACTTCAGCAGATCCATCGCGGGTAACGTAAACCCAGTGTCATGGTTAGATTTGCTTCCATCTCTGGACTTCAGTAGATCCGTCGCGGGTAACGTAAACCCGGTGTCAGGCTTAGATTTACTTTCACCTCTGGACTTCAGTGGATCAATTACAGGTAACCTAAACCTAGTGTCAGGCTAAAATTTGCTTCCACCTCTCGACTTCAACAGATCCGTCACGGGTAACCTAAACCCTGTGTCAGGCTTAGATTTCCTTAAACCTCTCATCTTCAGCAGATCCACCATGGGTAACCTGAACCCGGTGTCAGGGTTAGATTTCCTTCCACCTCTTGACTTCAGTAGATCCGTCACGGGTAACCTTAACCCTGTGTCAGGGTTAGATTTTGTTCCATCTCTACATCAGCAGATCCGCCGCGGGTAACCTAAACTCGGTGTCATGCTTAGATTTGCTTCCACCTCTCGACTTATGCAGATCCGTCGCGAGTAACCTAAACCCGGTGTCTTGCTTAGATTTGCTTCCATCTCTACTTCAGTAAATCCATCGCGGGGAACCTAAACTCGGTGTCAAGCTTAGATTTGCTTCCATGTTTCGACTTATGCAGATCCGTCATGGGTAACCTAAACCCGGTGTCTGGCTGAGATTTCCTTCCACCCCACGGCTTCAGCAGATCCTTCGCAGGTAACCTAAACCCGGTGTCAGGCTTAGATTTTCTTCCACCTCTTGACTTTAGTAGATCCGTTGTGGGTAACCTAAACCCGGAGTCAGGCTTTGATTTCCTTCCATCTCCGCTTCAGCAGATCCGTCGCGGGTAACCAAAACCGAGTGTCAGGCTTTGATTTTCTTCCATCTTTGGACTTCAGCAGATCCGTCACGGGTAACCTAAACCCGATGTCGGGCTTAGATTTGCTTTCACCTCGGCACTTCAGTCGATCCATTGCGGGTAACCTAAACCTAGTGTAAGGCTAAGATTTGTTTCCACCTCTCGACTTCAACAAATTCGTCACGGGTAACCTATACCCTGTGTCAGGCTTAGATTTCCTTAAACCTCTTAACTTTAGTAGATCCATCGTGGGTAACCTAAACCCGGTGTCGAGCTTAGATTTCCTTCCACCCCTCGACTTCAGCAGATCCGTCGCGGGTAACCTAAACCCTTTGTCAGGCTTAGTTTTCCTTCCACATCTCAGCTTCAGCAGATCCATCGTGGGTAACCTAAACCCGGTGTCAGACTTAGATTTCCTTCCACATCTCAGCTTCAGCAGATCCGTCGCGGGAAACCTACACCTTGTGTCAGGGTTAGATTTTCTTCCATCTCTACTTCAGCAGATCTGTTATGGGTACCCTAAACTCGGTGTCAGGCTTCGATTTGCTTCCATCTTATCTTCAGTAAATCCATCGCGGGTAACCTAAAAGCGGTGTCAGGCTTAGATTTGCTTCCACCTTTTGACTTCAGCAGATCCATTGCGGGTAACCTAAACCCGGGGTCAGGCTTAGATTTGCTTGCATCTCCACTTCAGCAGATCCGTTGCGGGTAACCTAAACCCGAAGTCAGGCTTAAATTTCCTTCCATCTCCGTTTCAGGAGATCCGTCGCGGGTAACCTAAACCCAGTGTCAGGCTTAGATTTGCTTACATCTCCACTTCAACAGATCCATCGTGGGTAACCTAAATCTGGAGTCAGGCTTAGATTTGCTTACATCTCCACTTCAGCAGATCCATCATGGGTAACCTAAACCCGGTGTCAGGCTTAGATTTGCTTTCACCTCTAGACTTCAGTAGATCCATTGCGGGTAACCTAAACCTATTGTCAGGCTGAGATTTGTTTCCACCTCTTGACTTCAACAGATCTGTCACGGGTAACTTAAACCCTGTGTCAGGCTTAGAATTCCTTCCACTTCTCAACTTCAGCAGATCCATCGTGGGTAACCTAAACCCGGTGTCAGACTTCGATTTCCTTCCACCTCTCGACTTCAGCAGATCCGCAGCGGGAAACCTAAACCCTGTGTCAGGGTTAGATTTTCCTCCATCTCTACTTCAGCGGATCTGTCGCGGGTACCTTAAACTCGGTGTCAGGCTTCGATTTGCCTCCATCTTATCTTCAGCAAATCCATCGTGGGTAACCTAAACCCCGTGTCAGGCTTAGATTTGCTTCCACCTCTTGACTACGGTAGATCCATTGCGGGTAATCTAAACCCAGAGTCAGGCTTAGAATTGCTTCCATATCCACTTCAGCAGATCCGTCGCGGGTAACCTAAACCCGGAGTCAGGCTTAGATTTCCTTCATTCTCCACTTCAGCAGATCCATCGCGGGTAACGTAAACCCAGTGTCATGGTTAGATTTGCTTCCATCTCTGGACTTCAGTAGATCCGTCGCGGGTAACGTAAACCCGGTGTCAGGCTTAGATTTACTTTCACCTCTGGACTTCAGTGGATCAATTACAGGTAACCTAAACCTAGTGTCAAGCTAAAATTTGCTTCCACCTCTCGACTTCAACAGATCCGTCACGGGTAACCTAAACCCTGTGTCAGGCTTAGATTTCCTTAAACCTCTCAACTTCAGCAGATCCACCATGGGTAACCTAAACCCGGTGTCAGGGTTAGATTTCCTTCCACCTCTTGACTTCAGTAGATCCGTCACGGGTAACCTTAACCCTGTGTCAGGGTTAGATTTTGTTCCATCTCTACATCAGCAGATCCGCCGCGGGTAACCTAAACTCGGTGTCATGCTTAGATTTGCTTCCACCTCTCGACTTATGCAGATCCGTCGCGAGTAACCTAAACCCGGTGTCTTGCTTAGATTTGCTTCCATCTCTACTTCAGTAAATCCATCGCGGGGAACCTAAACTCGGTGTCAAGCTTAGATTTGCTTCCATGTTTCGACTTATGCAGATCCGTCATGGGTAACCTAAACCCGGTGTCTGGCTGAGATTTCCTTCCACCCCACGGCTTCAGCAGATCCTTCGCAGGTAACCTAAACCCGGTGTCAGGCTTAGATTTTCTTCCACCTCTTGACTTTAGTAGATCCGTTGTGGGTAACCTAAACCCGGAGTCAGGCTTTGATTTCCTTCCATCTCCGCTTCAGCAGATCCGTCGCGGGTAACCAAAACCGAGTGTCAGGCTTTGATTTTCTTCCATCTTTGGACTTCAGCAGATCCGTCACGGGTAACCTAAACCCGATGTCGGGCTTAGATTTGCTTTCACCTCGGCACTTCAGTCGATCCATTGCGGGTAACCTAAACCTAGTGTAAGGCTAAGATTTGTTTCCACCTCTCGACTTCAACAAATTCGTCACGGGTAACCTATACCCTGTGTCAGGCTTAGATTTCCTTAAACCTCTTAACTTTAGTAGATCCATCGTGGGTAACCTAAACCCGGTGTCGAGCTTAGATTTCCTTCCACCCCTCGACTTCAGCAGATCCGTCGCGGGTAACCTAAACCCTTTGTCAGGCTTAGTTTTCCTTCCACATCTCAGCTTCAGCAGATCCATCGTGGGTAACCTAAACCCGGTGTCAGACTTAGATTTCCTTCCACATCTCAGCTTCAGCAGATCCGTCGCGGGAAACCTACACCTTGTGTCAGGGTTAGATTTTCTTCCATCTCTACTTCAGCAGATCTGTTATGGGTACCCTAAACTCGGTGTCAGGCTTCGATTTGCTTCCATCTTATCTTCAGTAAATCCATCGCGGGTAACCTAAAAGCGGTGTCAGGCTTAGATTTGCTTCCACCTTTTGACTTCAGCAGATCCATTGCGGGTAACCTAAACCCGGGGTCAGGCTTAGATTTGCTTGCATCTCCACTTCAGCAGATCCGTTGCGGGTAACCTAAACCTGAAGTCAGGCTTAAATTTCCTTCCATCTCCGTTTCAGGAGATCCGTCGCGGGTAACCTAAACCCAGTGTCAGGCTTAGATTTGCTTACATCTCCACTTCAACAGATCCATCGTGGGTAACCTAAATCTGGAGTCAGGCTTAGATTTGCTTACATCTCCACTTCAGCAGATCCATCATGGGCAACCTAAACCCGGTGTCAGGCTTAGATTTGCTTTCACCTCTAGACTTCAGTAGATCCATTGCGGGTAACCTAAACCTATTGTCAGGCTGAGATTTGTTTCCACCTCTTGACTTCAACAGATCTGTCACAGGTAACTTAAACCCTGTGTCAGGCTTAGAATTCCTTCCACTTCTCAACTTCAGCAGATCCATCGTGGGTAACCTAAACCCGGTGTCAGACTTCGATTTCCTTCCACCTCTCGACTTCAGCAGATCCGCAGCGGGAAACCTAAACCCTGTGTCAGGGTTAGATTTTCCTCCATCTCTACTTCAGCGGATCTGTCGCGGGTACCTTAAACTCGGTGTCAGGCTTCGATTTGCCTCCATCTTATCTTCAGCAAATCCATCGTGGGTAACCTAAACCCCGTGTCAGGCTTAGATTTGCTTCCACCTCTTGACTACGGTAGATCCATTGCGGGTAATCTAAACCCAGAGTCAGGCTTAGAATTGCTTCCATATCCACTTCAGCAGATCCGTCGCGGGTAACCTAAACCCGGAGTCAGGCTTAGATTTACTTCATTCTCCACTTCAGCAGATCCATCGCGGGTAACGTAAACCCAGTGTCATGGTTAGATTTGCTTCCATCTCTGGACTTCAGTAGATCCGTCGCGGGTAACGTAAACCCGGTGTCAGGCTTAGATTTACTTTCACCTCTGGACTTCAGTGGATCAATTACAGGTAACCTAAACCTAGTGTCAGGCTAAAATTTGCTTCCACCTCTCGACTTCAACAGATCCGTCACGGGTAACCTAAACCCTGTGTCAGGCTTAGATTTCCTTAAACCTCTCAACTTCAGCAGATCCACCATGGGTAACCTAAACCCGGTGTCAGGGTTAGATTTCCTTCCACCTCTTGACTTCAGTAGATCCGTCACGGGTAACCTTAACCCTGTGTCAGGGTTAGATTTTGTTCCATCTCTACATCAGCAGATCCGCCGCTGGTAACCTAAACTCGGTGTCATGCTTAGATTTGCTTCCACCTCTCGACTTATGCATATCCGTCGCGAGTAACCTAAACCCGGTGTCTTGCTTAGATTTGCTTCCATCTCTACTTCAGTAAATCCATCGCGGGGAACCTAAACTCGGTGTCAAGCTTAGATTTGCTTCCATGTTTCGACTTATGCAGATCCGTCATGGGTAACCTAAACCCGGTGTCTGGCTGAGATTTCCTTCCACCCCACGGCTTCAGCAGATCCTTCGCAGGTAACCTAAACCCGGTGTCAGGCTTAGATTTTCTTCCACCTCTTGACTTTAGTAGATCCGTTGTGGGTAACCTAAACCCGGAGTCAGGCTTTGATTTCCTTCCATCTCCGCTTCAGCAGATTCGTCGCGGGTAACCAAAACCGAGTGTCAGGCTTTGATTTTCTTCCATCTTTGGACTTCAGCAGATCCGTCACGGGTAACCTAAACCCGATGTCGGGCTTAGATTTGCTTTCACCTCGGCACTTCAGTCGATCCATTGCGGGTAACCTAAACCTAGTGTAAGGCTAAGATTTGTTTCCACCTCTCGACTTCAACAAATTCGTCACGGGTAACCTATACCCTGTGTCAGGCTTAGATTTCCTTAAACCTCTTAACTTTAGTAGATCCATCGTGGGTAACCTAAACCCGGTGTCGAGCTTAGATTTCCTTCCACCCCTCGACTTCAGCAGATCCGTCGCGGGTAACCTAAACCCTTTGTCAGGCTTAGTTTTCCTTCCACATCTCAGCTTCAGCAGATCCATCGTGGGTAACCTAAACCCGGTGTCAGACTTAGATTTCCTTCCACATCTCAGCTTCAGCAGATCCGTCGCGGGAAACCTACACCTTGTGTCAGGGTTAGATTTTCTTCCATCTCTACTTCAGCAGATCTGTTATGGGTACCCTAAACTCGGTGTCAGGCTTCGATTTGCTTCCATCTTATCTTCAGTAAATCCATCGCGGGTAACCTAAAAGTGGTGTCAGGCTTAGATTTGCTTCCACCTTTTGACTTCAGCAGATCCATTGCGGGTAACCTAAACCCGGGGTCAGGCTTAGATTTGCTTGCATCTCCACTTCAGCATATCCGTTGCGGGTAACCTAAACCCGAAGTCAGGCTTAAATTTCCTTCCATCTCCGTTTCAGGAGATCCGTCGCGGGTAACCTAAACCCAGTGTCAGGCTTAGATTTGCTTCCATCTCTGGACTTCAACAGATCCGTCACGGGTAACCTAAACCCGATGTCAGGCTTAGATTTGCTTTCACCCCTGGACGTTAGTAGATCCATTACGGGTAACCTCTGGACTTCAACAGATCTGTCCCGGGTAACCTAAAAACTGTGTCAGGCTTAGATTTCCTTAAACCTCTCGACTTCAGCAGATCCATCGTGGGTAACCTAAACCCGGTGTCAGGCTTAGATTTGCTTCCACCTCTCGACTTATGCAGATCCATCGTAGGTAACCTAAACCCAGTGTCGGGCTTAGATTTGCTTCCATCTCTACTTCAGCAGATCCGTCGCGGGTAACCTAAAGTCGATGTCAGGCTTTGATTTGCTTCCACCTCTCGACTTATGCAGATCCGTCGTGGGTAACCTAAACCCGGTGTCTGGCTTAGATTTGCTTCCACCTCTCGACTTCAGTAGATCCATCGCAGGTAACCTAAACCCGGTGTCAGGCTTAGATTTGCTTCCACCTTTGGACTTCAGTAGATCAATAACGGGTAACCTAAACCTGGTGTCAGGCTTAGATTTGCTTCCACCTTTGGACTTCAGTAAATCCATTTTGGGTAAACTAAACCTAGTGTCAGGCTAAGATTTGTTTCCGCCTCTCGACTTCAGCAGATCCGTCATGGGTAACCTAAACCCTGTGTCAGGCTTAGATTTCCTTCCACCTCTCAACTTCAGCAGATCCATCATGGTTAACCTAAACCCTGTGTCAGGCTTAGATTTACTTCGACCTCTCTACTTCAGCAGATCCGTCGCGGGTAACCCAAACTCGGTGTCAGGCTTCGACTTGCTTCCATCTTAACTTCAGCAGATCCATCGCGGGTAACCTAAACCCGATATCAGGCTTAAATTTCCTTCCATCTCCGTTTCAGCAGATCCGTCATGGGTAACCTAAACCCTGTGTCAGGGTTAGATTTTCTTCCATCTTAACTTCAGCAGATCCATCGCGGGTAACCTAAACCCGGAGTCCGGCTTAAATTTCCTCCCATCTCCATTTCAGCAGATCCGTCACTGGTAACCTAAACCCTGTGTCAGGGTTAGATTTTCTTCCATCTCTACTTCAGCAGATCCGTCGTGGGTAACCTAAACTCGGTGTCAGGCTAAGATTTGTTTCCACCTCTCGACTTATGCAGATCTGTCACGGGTCACCTAAACCCGGTGTCTGGCTTAGATTTGCTTCCATCTCTACTTCAGTAGATCCGTCGGGGGCAACCTAAACTCGGTGTCTGGCCTGGATTTACTGCCACCTCTCGACTGATGCAGATCCGTAGTGGGTAACCTAAACCCGGTGTCTGGCTTAGATTTGCTTCCACCTCTCGACTTCAGCAAATCCATCGCAGGTAACCTAAACCCGGTGTCAGGCTTAGATTTGCTTCCACCTCTTGACTTTAGCAGATCCGTTGCGGGTAACCTAAACCCAGAGTCAGGCTTAGATTTCCTTCCATCTCCACTTCAGTAGATCCGTCGCGGGTAACCTAAACCCGGAGTCAGGCTTAAATTTCCTTCTATCTCCGTTTCAGCAGATCCGTCGTGGGTAACCTAAACCCAGTGTCAAGCTTAGATTTGCTTCCATCTCTGGACTTCAACAGATCCGTCACGGGTAACCTAAACCCGATGTCAGGCTTAGATTTGCTTTCACCCCTGGACTTTAGTAGATCCATTGCGGGTAACCTAAACCTAGTGTCAGGCTAAAATTTGTTTCCACCTCTCGACTTCAATAGATCTATCACAGGTAACCTATACCCTGTGTCAGGCTTTGATTTCCTTAAACATCTCGACTTCAGCAGATCCGTCGTGGGAAACCTAAACCCTGTGCAAGGGTTCGATTTTCTTCCATCTATACTTTAACTGATCCGTCGTGGGTAACCTAAACTTGGTGTTAGGCCTAGATTTGCTTCCGCCTCTTGACTTATGCAGATCTGTCGCGGGTAACCTAAACCTAGTGTCTAGCTTAGATTTGCTTCCATCTCTACTTCAGTAGATCCGTCGGGGGTAACCTAAACTCGGTGTCTGGCTTGGATTTGCTTCCACCTCTCGACTGATGCAGATCCGTTGTGGGTAACCTAAACCCGGTGTCATGCTTAGATTTGCTTCCACCTCTGGACTTTAGCAGATCCGTTACGGGTAACCTAAACCCGGAGTCAGGCTTAGATTTCCTTCCATCTCCACTTCAGCAGATCCGTCGCGGGTAACCTAAACCCAGTGTCAGGCATAGATTCGCTTCCATCTCTGGACTTCAGCAGATCGGTCACCGGTAACCTAAACTCGGTGTCTGGCTTAGATTTGCTTTCACCTCTGGACTTCAGTCGATCCATTACGGGTAACCTAAACCTAGTGTCAGGCTAAGATTTGTTTCCACCTCTCGACTTCAACAGATCCGTCACGGGTAACCTAAACCCTGTGTCAGGCTTAGATTTCCTTCCACCTCTCAACTTCAGCAGATCCGTTATGGGTAACCTAAACCCGGTGTCAGACTTAGATTTCCTTCCACCTCTCGACTTCAGCAAATCCGTCACGGGTAACCTAAACCCTGTGTCAGGGTTCGATTTTCTTCCATCTATACTTCAGTTGATCCGTCGTGGGTAACCTAAACTCGGTGTCAGGCTTAGATTTGCATCCACCTCTCGACTTATGCAGACCCGTCGTGGGTAACCTAAACCCGGTGTCTAGCTTAGATTTGCTTCCACCTCTCGACTTCAGCAGATCCATCGCAGGTAACCTAAACCCGGTGTCACGCTTAGATTTGCTTCCACCTCTGGACTTCAGAAGATCAATCACGGGTAACCTAAACCCTGTGTCAGGCTTAGATTTGCTTCCACCTCTAGACTTCAGCGGATCCATTACGGGTAAACTAAACCTAGTGTCAGGCTAAGATTTGTTTCCACCTCTCAACTTCAGCAGATCCGTCATGGGTAACCTAAACCCTGTGTCAGGCTTAGATTTCCTTCCACCTCTCAACTTCAGCAGATCCATCGTGGTTAGCCTTGTTGGGGATTAATCACCAAAACAAAATACGCAGCGGAAAGAAAAGGATTAATCCCCGCCAAGGATCCATGTACATTGCATTGAATTGGAAGGAGGGTTAAAGAATTACCTTAATTCTTTGTAGGTTTTGAATCAATTAGGAACCAAAGCAGATTCCCTCTACAGTTGATCCACACCGAGCAATTGACTCACCGCGTGCTAGCGCCGGGATCGTAGAACAGTTCTTCGAATGAGAAGGTGAAAAATTGATATTTTTCACTTTTGCCAAAACCAAAATTTCGGCCATTTTGATGGAGATGGGGGCTGCATGCATATCCTGCAACACGCCCTTGTTCTAGGGTTTTATATTTTTTTTTTTTTTCTTTTATTATTAACTTATAATTGTAATTAAATACTATATTTAATTATAATTATAAATTAGCCCCCATAAGTTTTATTAATTCTCAATTAATATTAAACTTAGTCAATTCTCCATCATATACACATATGTATGTAAAATTAATTATATCTCCATATAATATAATTAGCATACTTTATGCTATATTAATCTTATTAATATTTACATACATACATACACATATATATATATACACATATACGTAAATGTATATTATAATTAATTATATCACCATATAATATAATTATAATATATATATATATATATATATAGCATACTTTATGCCATAAATATATTAATCTTATTAATATGTTCATGTGTATATACATATACATGTAAATATATATCTTTATATATATTTAATTTCTCATCAATAATAAATCATTATCTCATAATGATTTATCCCCGAATTAAGTGAATCTCATTTTGCTCTTTGTGTGTGACCCCGTAGGATCATATAAATTGGCAATGAGGAAATTACCATAATGCCCTCATAAGTCATAAGCGGACTCTAGCAAGCCATTATGACTACCCAATTCATATGATTGGTATAATCCAATAAACCTACTTATAGAATGTGTCATATTCCCTTTTGTCTCTTGATATCATGATTAATTATAAGACATGGTACACTTGTCAATCTTATATAAATTAATCATATGCTTTCTCGATCTCAAAGTAAACTGTTCAGACAAATCAATTGATACTCTTATCAATTATTTGAGCACGGCCATGCATTTAACAGTCTTACTTATCGAGGGGCCCAGTGATATCGCTCTCTTGATAGAGAGGGACAAAATCCCATATCTGTCACTCACATCCCAAGGCATGAGTCATATCGTACCCAATCACAGCCTTTATAACTACTCTGTTACAAGCAGCGTTTGACTGCATCAAAGCACAACATGAATTCATCCCGGAATCCATGGTGACCTCAGGTCAAAGGAATCAGCTAATGACACTACTATAATCAAGATCAGTTGTGACACATAACCATGAACTTGATCTCATAGTGGGTCTCCAGTAACATGTTCTCTAACATATTACCCGTGAGTATAATCTGTATCTGTATACACTATATTCATCTTATGAATATCCATTATCACTCACACTAGTCTTAGTTTGTTATTATTCCCATAATAACAATCGACTAGGGATATTTAGAATAACACGATTTATTCATGGATACTTATCATAAATGCTAACATACAAACATAAATGATAATATTAATCTACACTAGATTAATCTTAGAAGTCAAATTACATAATCCAATATTGGCCTTAGGGCACAATCTCCAACAATCTCCCACTTGCACTATGGCCAATCATACATGTATCTTATACCCATTGACCTACATGACTTTCATGTATTCATTCGTGCAGGAGTCTTTGTCAGTGAATTATTAATTTTCGCTTCCGTTGTTACTTTACACATTTTCACTCTCTCTTTAGAGACAGCCTCTCTAAATTAGTGAAAAAACGCCTAAGTATTATGCTTGTGTCATACAAGGTTCTTACGCATTGAACTATTGTCCCTACAATAGTCTCACAGGATAAGCAATGCTTAGAACAAAACACAACATTTTGTGATGAACTTCTTCATCCAAAATTTCCTTTACATCATTTGTAACAATATACTTTGACTACTATTATAGATATTTAGCTATATCGTTTTATTTTGAACCTTTCAAAATCATAACATCTCTTTTTAAGAGAATACTAGATCTCGACTGATATATTGCAACTAATTGCAATCAGTTGTATATGTGCAACTATTTACACAGTTAACATAAGCAACCTTCTTTTAAGTCTTTCTCATTGAACGCTTTCAATGCTTTGACTTAAAACAAAACATTCTTTTAGATCTATCTCTATAGATTCCAATTTTAAGAACACAGGCAGTCATGCTTATAACATTAACCGAAATTACTTTCTCAGCCAAGATTTTACTTCTTGCAAGGTAAGAATGTTATTTCCAACAAGCCATATGTCATCCACATATAGCGTTAGGAATACCGTTATGCTCCCACTGATCCTTTTGAAACACAAGATTCATCATCCTTTTGATAAAATCAAACCATTTGATTTCTTTATCAAAACTATGATTCCAACTATTTGATGCATGTTTTGATTCTTATAAGAATCTTTGAAACTTGCATACGCTACTTAAATTCTTTGAATGCTCAAAACTTTGGGTTGTGTCACGTACACACCCTCAATCATGTTTTCACGTAGAAAACAGATTTTGATATCCATTTGCCATATTTTATAATCACATTATGCGGATATGGCAACAAGAACTCAATATGACTTGATCATGATTAATGGCAAAAGAGGATTTTATCATAGTCCGTACTATGAATTTGCTCGTATCCTCACAGTCATTACTATGAATTTGTTTATAATCCCTTTTGTCACTAGTCGTGCTTTATAAGTTTGAAGATCACCATCCATGTCAGTTTTCAATTTGAAAACTCACTTGCAACCATTGCATATGCATCTTCTAAAAGATTTATCAAAGTCTATACTTTGACTGTCACACATGGACTTATCTTCAACCTTTGTAGCATCAAGTCACTTATTAGATTCAAAATCTAACATTGCTTCTTCATAAAAGAAGACTTACTTCAATCTAGTAAAATTACATCATGACTTTGAGAAATCCATATCTCTCCTATTCATGTCGTATTCTACTAGACTTTCATTGGACTTGTGTAATTTCAACAATGATCATGAAACCATTTCCATGTTCCTCTTCAACGTTAATGTCACTTTGTGAATTACGAGTTTTGTAGGTGTACTTTACTCCCACTAACTCTTCTAGAAATTAACTCCCTCTTCAACGGGAAACCATTTCTAGCTACAACTACTTTGTATCCCAAAGAAAACACAGGAGTAACAACTCCTACTTTCCTTTTGAGTAATCCACAATACGACATTTAAATTTAGGTGCCAACTTATTCGAAATAAGCTTTACAGCCCTAAACTTATTCAATGAAACAACTTGGGTCTCTTACCCAACCATATCTCATATGTTGATTCATGAATTGTTTTAGACGGAACAATATACACAGCTGCTTTAATGGCATATTTTGAGAAAACGATGATCAACTTGACTTCATCATAGATTGAACTATATCTGTATAGAGTTCGACTACTCCCTTTTCGACACAACATACTTTGTGGCGTACTTGGAGAAGTCAATTGTGAGACAGTCCCACAATCTTTAAGATGATTGTCAACATCTTGACTCAAATGTTCACCACTTGGATCATATCTAAGTGACTTTACTATCTTGTCAAGATACTTCATACTCCTTTTACAAGCTTTTGAACACTTCAAAAGTTCCAAACTCGTGTTTCATTAGATACTCTTATCTAGTGAAAAGTTCCATAAAAGTAATGAAGTATTAGAACCTCCTTTAGCAGTTGATTTATAATTCATGTACATCCACATGTATAATGCTTAATAAATCGATTATTCTTTAACTACTTTTAGCAAAGAGACACTTTTGTCATCTTTTACAATAAGCAACATTCGCATGATTCAAGATGATTCATAATCTCATGAATCCAAAAGTCCATTCTCATGGAGTTTCGAAATGCAACTTTGCTTATGTCTCCAAGACGACACTGCCAAAATGGGTTGGATCAAACTATTTGATTCGATCCTTACAGTATTTATGTTACAGATGGGCTCCACATATAAAGACAATTATGTAAATCTACATTTCATAATCATGTCTTTATAAAGTTTATAATTCACAATTATAAAATAAACAACATTTGTTTACTCAAGCCAACAAGCTCAATAGACAACAAGAGTTCGTAACTCACATGTAAAAGTTCATAACCTTTAACCAAAGTTCATAACTTTCATATAAAAGTTCATAACTTTTATGAAAAGAGGTTCGTAACTTTTAACTTGAAGTTCACAACTTTCATGTAAAAGTTCAGAACCTTCGAGTAGCAACCTTTGCTTCTCTTGTCTATTCGCATTCTACCTTTCACCTTCATAAGGTTTCTATTCAAGTTGCGATTCATCATATTCTACTAATATGAGATCCACAACTGGTATCTAATACCTTTGATATAGAAACAAAAGTAGAATAGTTAATAAATACTTAAGGTAGCAGTCTTACTGCCTGTCATCTTCTCATAGTTCTCCAAACAAAGTTTGCTATTTCCATTCTAATGAACGATTCAATCTAGAAATGGCAACATCCTTCTTTTGGAGATCTCTCTATGCCAACAGCTTTGGCCTTTAAAACATGTTTCACCCGAACCTTTCGGTCTTTATGCTTTTCGACCTTCCTTTTATCCTTTTCCTTTTGAACCTTAAGCACACAATTCGAGGCGGGTTTATCCTTTATGGATAACTTAACATTCTTTTGCATCCTATGCAACTAATTCATAATTTTCTCCATGTCATTCAAATGATAGTTCATCACCAATGACTATCAATCAATGAATTCAAGATCACATCTTAATGCCTTTTGGAGGCCAATGAGAAAATGTTGCCTCAAACACTTATCTTTTCTTGCTCACTAACTGATGGAACATTTCCATTTGTGATGTATCATATACCTCAAGTAAGACTTCCACGTGCGGAAGAATTGGTGGCAAGTGTAAGATAATAAATTATAAACAGAGTCCCTTCGATGCTTCAAGTAAGCATCTTTTATACTCGTGTTACAATTGCTAGTGGTTCATTGGGCAAAAGGATTATTGAGAACATATGATTCCTTTTGATTTGAGAACAATTCTCAAGGTTCAATGACAATCGAGACCATGGTAATAGCAATCATAACTATAATAAAGCGTGTAAAGATTTTTATTTAAATGCTCCCACTTAAATTATAAAACCCTTTAAAATATTTAAGTGGGTGAAGATCCAAAATCCATACTTAACCATAGCACTGCTTTGGCATGTCCCTATGATTAAATATAATTTCGGTAGGCAAAGACTCAAAATCATGCTTTAAACCATTTAAACATATTTTGGATGTGCACTTCTTTGCCAATTGCATCATTATGCAACTCTTCTAATTTATGAGATGCATGATATCATATATCATATTTAATTTGTATGTTACTCATCTCATCCTTGCCTCGGGCTCAAACACCTTTTTGATTAACCCTTTAGTTAAACCAATTACAACACAATGAGAATCACCTTTTCTCATATTATTGCTTCGCTAAGGTCACAACATGCGTACCCGCCCTGGCGGTATACCATGATGCGAACATAGTACTTGACAAGTGTTATACGTAATTGGGTGGCAAAAATATAAACTTCATAAGTTTATTTAGGGTTTATTAATTCCTGTGAGTTAATTGTATCATATACAATTTCATGGCATTAATATTAATCATACTTTTGTTAATATTAATTAGCATGGCATCTTATGGCATACAATTGTCTAGCATGCATATAAAATATCTAGCATGGCATCACATGGCATCTAAATAAAATAAAGCATGCATATGACTCGAACCGTGTTATGGTATGGTTTAAATCTACATTGATTTTCATAGGCCAATATGAAAATCAACAAGGTCATATCCTAGGTGGTAGCATCCATCACATGGTCATTGCACCGCCTCTTGGATCCGCCTCCACGTCTTTGCTTCTAAGCACCATCTCATGGATTTATATTTTACAAAAAAATTGCAACCTATACAATTTTTCTAGTAAAATAAATTTTACATATCATAAATTGTATCCTATACAATTTTTCTAGTAAAATTAAAAATTTAAAATTTACATAAATACAAACGACTCGCAGGTCGTATTTATATAAAACCATAATAAATAAAATAAAGCATCCACGGGGTCCAAAACCATACCATAACACCATGCATAAAATTATCAACAATAATTTTATATCTAAAAACATTTAGGGTTCAAAGTGGTAAAATACAATCACATTGTATTTAGAATTAATTAATTTGGAAAAATTCGTAAATATGCAGAAAACTATTTTCCACACTTAAAACGAAAAAGGGGTTAAAAACTGTCGGACAGCGGGCTGGACGGGCTGCGCATACTGCGCGCAGCCCATGCTGCGCAAGAAGCAGCAAGTGCAATTGCAAATTTGCAATTGCAGCCAACTAATTGCAATTGCAAATTTGCAATTGCAATTAATTGGCCAAAAAAAGTATTCTGGGCATTATGCCCAGAATACGAACAGTATATATATATATATATATATATATTTTTTTTTTTTTTTTTTTTTTTTTTATAAATTGAATTGAAACAATTTCAATAAAAACCCATGAATCAAATTCATGATTCCAAAACCCCTTAAACATTCCAAATCATTAACATAAAATCATTCACAATGATTAATCAATAAAATCAAATTTTATTTTGTTATTCACAATAACATAGAACCCTAAATAAAACATACAAACCCCTAACAACAATTTTGATCCAATCAAAATCATACAAACCCTAACATGCAATTTTGATCCAATCAAAACATAAATCCAATTCAATCAAAATACAAGTGGCTCTGATACCACTGTTGGGGATTAATCACCAAAACAAAATACGCAGCGGAAAGAAAAGGATTAATCCCCGCCAAGGATCCATGTACATTGCATTGAATTGGAAGGAGGGTTAAAGAATTACCTTAATTCTTTGTAGGTTTTGAATCAATTAGGAACCAAAGCAGATTCCCTCTACAGTTGATCCACACCGAGCAATTGACTCACCGCGTGCTAGCGCCGGGATCGTAGAACAGTTCTTCGAATGAGAAGGTGAAAAATTGATATTTTTCACTTTTGCCAAAACCAAAATTTCGGCCATTTTGATGGAGATGGGGGCTGCATGCATATCCTGCAACACGCCCTTGTTCTAGGGTTTTATATTTTTTTTTTTTTTTCTTTTATTATTAACTTATAATTGTAATTAAATACTATATTTAATTATAATTATAAATTAGCCCCCATAAGTTTTATTAATTCTCAATTAATATTAAACTTAGTCAATTCTCCATCATATACACATATGTATGTAAAATTAATTATATCTCCATATAATATAATTAGCATACTTTATGCTATATTAATCTTATTAATATTTACATACATACATACACATATATATATATACACATATACGTAAATGTATATTATAATTAATTATATCACCATATAATATAATTATAATATATATATATATATATATATAGCATACTTTATGCCATAAATATATTAATCTTATTAATATGTTCATGTGTATATACATATACATGTAAATATATATCTTTATATATATTTAATTTCTCATCAATAATAAATCATTATCTCATAATGATTTATCCCCGAATTAAGTGAATCTCATTTTGCTCTTTGTGTGTGACCCCGTAGGATCATATAAATTGGCAATGAGGAAATTACCATAATGCCCTCATAAGTCATAAGCGGACTCTAGCAAGCCATTATGACTACCCAATTCATATGATTGGTATAATCCAATAAACCTACTTATAGAATGTGTCATATTCCCTTTTGTCTCTTGATATCATGATTAATTATAAGACATGGTACACTTGTCAATCTTATATAAATTAATCATATGCTTTCTCGATCTCAAAGTAAACTGTTCAGACAAATCAATTGATACTCTTATCAATTATTTGAGCACGGCCATGCATTTAACAGTCTTACTTATCGAGGGGCCCAGTGATATCGCTCTCTTGATAGAGAGGGACAAAATCCCATATCTGTCACTCACATCCCAAGGCATGAGTCATATCGTACCCAATCACAGCCTTTATAACTACTCTGTTACAAGCAGCGTTTGACTGCATCAAAGCACAACATGAATTCATCCCGGAATCCATGGTGACCTCAGGTCAAAGGAATCAGCTAATGACACTACTATAATCAAGATCAGTTGTGACACATAACCATGAACTTGATCTCATAGTGGGTCTCCAGTAACATGTTCTCTAACATATTACCCGTGAGTATAATCTGTATCTGTATACACTATATTCATCTTATGAATATCCATTATCACTCACACTAGTCTTAGTTTGTTATTATTCCCATAATAACAATCGACTAGGGATATTTAGAATAACACGATTTATTCATGGATACTTATCATAAATGCTAACATACAAACATAAATGATAATATTAATCTACACTAGATTAATCTTAGAAGTCAAATTACATAATCCAATATTGGCCTTAGGGCACAATCTCCAACAAGCCTAAACTCGGTGTCAGGCTTAGATTTACTTCCACCTCTCTACTTCAGCAGATCCGTCGCGGGTAACCCAAACTAGGTGTCAGGCTTAGATTTGCTTCCACCTCTTGACTTTAGCAGATCCGTTGCGGGTAACCTAAACCCAGAGTCAGGCTTAGATTTGCTTCCATCTCCACTTCAGCAGATCCGTCGAGGGTAACCCAAACCAAGTGTCAGGCTTAGATTTGCTTCCTTCTCTGGACTTAAGCAGATCCATCACGGGTAACCTAAACCCAGTGTCAGGCTTAGATTTGCTTCCACCTCTGGAATTCAGTAGATCCATTGCGGGTAACCTAAACCTAGAGTCAGGCTAAGATTTGTTTCCACCTCTCGACTTCTAGAGATCCGTCACAGGTAACCTAAACTATGTGTCTGGCTTAGATTTCCTTCCACCTTTCAACTTCAGCAGATCCAACGTGGGTAACCTAAACCTGGTGCTAGGCTTAGATTTCCTTCCACCTTTCAACTTCATCAGATCCGTCGCGGGTAACCTAAACCCTGTGTCAGGGTTTGATTTTCTTCCATCTCTACTTCAGCAGATTCATCGCGGGTAACCTAAACTCGGTGTCTGGCTTAGATTTGCTTCCACCTCACGACTTATGCAGATCCATCGCGGGTAACCTAACCTCGGCGTCCAGCTTAGATTTGCTTCCACCTCTTGAATTAAGCAGAAGCATCGTAGGTAAAATAAACCCGGTGTCAGGCTTAGATTTACTTCCATCACAACTTCAATAGATCCATTACGGGTAACCTAAACCCGATGTCGGGCTTAGATTTGCTTCAATATCTGGACTTCAGTAGATCTATTGTGGGTAACCTAAGCCTAGTGTCAGGCTAACATTTGTTTCCACCTCTTGACTTAAACAGATCCGTCACGGGGTAACATAAACCTAGTGTCAGGCTTAGATTTCCTTCCACCTCCCGACTTCAGTAGATCCATCACGGGTAACCTAAACCCTGTGTCAGGGTTAGATTTTCTTCCATCTCTACTTCAGCAGATCCATCGCAGGTAACCTAAACTCGGTGTCCGGCTTAGATTTGTTTCCACCTCTCGACTGATGCAGATTAGTAGTGGGTAACCTAAACCTGGTGTCTGGCTTAGATTTCCTTCAACCTCTCGACTTCAGCAGAACCATCGCAGGTAACATAAACCCGGTGTCAGGCTTAGATTTGCTTCCACCTCTTGACTTTAGCTGATCCGTTGCGGGTAACCTAAACCTAGAGTCAGGCTTAGATTTCCTTCCATCTCCACTTTCGCAGATCCGTCGCGGGTAACCTAAGCCCAGTGTCAGGCTTAGATTTGTTTCCATATCTGGACTTCAGCAGATCCGTCACGGGTAACTTAAACCCGGTGTCTAGCTTAGATTTGCTTTCACCTCTGGACTTCAATAGATCCATTACGGGTAACCTAAACCTGGTGTCTAGCTTAGATTTGCTTTCACCTCTCGACTTCAGCAGATCCGTCGTGGGAAACCTAAACCCTGTGTAAGGGTTAGAGTTTCTTCCATCTCTACTTCAGCAGATCCGTTGCGGGTAACCTAAACTCGGTGTCAGGCATCGATTAGCTTCCATCTTATCTTTAGTAAATCCATCGCGGGTAACCTTAACCCGGTGTCAGGCTTAGATTTGCTTCCACCTCTTGACTTCAGTAGATCCATTGCGGGTAACCTAAACCCGGAGTCAGGCTTAGATTTGCTTCCATCTCCACTTCAGTAGATCTCGTGGGTAACCTAAACCCAGTGTCAGGCTTAGATTTGCTTCCATCTCTGGACTTCAGCAGATCCATCACTGGTAACCTAAACCCGGTGTCAGGCTTAGATTTGCTTCTACTGCTGGACTTCAGTAGATCCATTGCGGGTAACCTAAACCTAGAGTCAGGCTAAGATTTGTTTCCATCTCTCGACTTCAACAGATCCATCATGGGTAACCTAAACCCTGTGTCAGGCTTAGATTTCCTTTCACCTCTCAACTTTAGCAGATCCATCGTGGGTAACCCAAACCTAGTGTCAGGCTAAGATTTGTTTCCATCTCTCGACTTCAACAGATCCGTCGCGGGTAACCTCAACCCTGTGTTAGGCTTAGATTTTCCTCCACCTCTCGAGTTCAACAGATCCATCGCAGGTAACCTAAACCCGGAGTCAGGCTTAGATTTGCTTCCATCTTAACTTCAGTAGATCCATCGCGGGTAACCTAAACCCGGTGTCAGGCTTAGATTTGCTTCCACCTCTCGACTTCAGCAGATCCGACATGGGTAACCTCAACCCTGTGTTAGGCTTAGATTTTCCTCCACCTCTCGAGTTCAGCAGATCCATCGCGGGTAACCTAAACCCGGTGTCAGGCTTAGATTTGCTTCCATCTTAACTTCAGTAGATCCATCGCGGGTAACCTAAACCCGGTGTCAGGCTTAGATTTGCTTCCACCTTTGGACTTCAGCAGATCCAACACGGGTAACCTCAACCCTGTGTTAGGCTTAGATTTTCCTCCACCTCTCGAGTTCAACAGATCCATCGCGGGTAACCTAAACCCGGTGTCAGGCTTAGATTTGCTTCCACCTCTCGACTTCAGCAGATCCAACACGGGTAACCTCAACCCTGTGTTAGGCTTAGATTTTCCTCCACCTCTCGAGTTCAACAGATCTATCGCAGGTAACCTAAACCCGGAGTCAGGCTTAGATTTGCTTCCATCTTAACTTCAGTAGATCCATCGCGGGTAACCTAAACCCGGTGTCAGGCTTAGATTTGCTTCCACCTCTCGACTTCAGCAGATCCGACGCGGGTAACCTCAACCCTGTGTTAGGCTTAGATTTTCCCCCACCTCTTGAGTTCAGCAGATCCATTGCGGGTAACCTAAACCCAGTGTCAGGCTTACATTTGCTTCCATCTTAACTTCAGTAGATCCATCGCGGGTAACCTAAACCCGGTGTTAGGCTTAGATTTGCTTCCACCTCTTGACTTTAGCAGATCCGTTGTAGGTAACCTAAACCCTGCGTCAGGCTTCGATTTGCTTCCATCTTAACTTCAGTAGATCCAACGCGGGTAACCTAAACCTGGTGTCAGGCTTAGATTTGCTTCCATCTTAACTTCAGTAGATCCAACGCAGGTAACCTAAACCTGGTGTCAGGCTTAGATTTGCTTCCACCTCTTGACTTTAGCAGATCCGTTACAGGTAACCTAAACCCTCCCTCAGGCTTAGATTTCCTTCCATCTCCACTTCAGCAGATCTGTCGCGGGTAACATAAACCCAGTGTCAGGCTTAGATTTGCTTCCATCTCTGGACTTCATCAGATCCGTCTCGGTTAACCTAAACCGGTGTCAGGCTTAGATTTCCTTTCACCTCTGGACATCAGTAGATCCATTGCGGTAACCTAAACCTAGTGTCAGGCTAAGATTTGTTTCCACCTCTCGACTTATGCAGATCCGTCGCAGGTAACCTAAACCCGGTGTCTGGCTTAGATTTCCTTCCACCTCTCGACTTCAGTAGATCCGACGCGGGTAACCTCAACCCTGTGTTAGGCTTAGATTTTCCTCCACCTCTTGAGTTCAGCAGATCCATTGCGGGTAACCTAAACCCAGTGTCAGGCTTACATTTGCTTCCATCTTAACTTCAGTAGATCCATCGCGGGTAACCTAAACCCGGTGTTAGGCTTAGATTTGCTTCCACCTCTTGACTTGAGCAGATCCGTAGCAGGTAACCTAAACCCGAAGTCATGCTTAGATTTGATTCCATCTCCACTTTAGCAGATCCATCACGGGTAACCTAAACCCAGTGTCAGGCTTAGATTTGCTTCCATCTCTGGACTACAGCAGATCCGTCGCGGTTAACTTAAGCCTGGTGTCAGGCTTAGATTTCCTTTCACCTCTGGACTTTACTAGATCCATTGCGGTAACCTAAACCTGATGTTAGGATTAGATTTCCGTCCACCTCACAACTTCAGCGGATCCATCGTGGGTAACCTAAACCCGATGTCAGGCTTAGATTTGCTTCAACCTCTGGACTTCAGTAGATCCATTGTGGGTAACCTAAACCTAGTGTCAGGCTAAGATTTGTTTCCACCTCTTGACTTCAACAGATCCGTCACGGGTAACCTAAACCCTGTGTCAGGCTTATATTTCCTTCCACCTCTCAACTTCAGCAGATCCATTGTGGGTAACCTAAACCCGGTGTCAGGCTTAGATTTCCTTCCACCTCTCGACTTCAGCAGATCCGTCACGGCTAACCTAAACCCTGTGTCAGGGTTAGATTTTCTTCCATCTCTACTTCAGCAGATCCATCCCAGGTAACCTAAACTCGGTGTCCGGCTTAGATTTGTTTCCACCTCTCGACTGATGCAGATCCGTAACAGGTAACCAAAACCCGGTCTCTGGCTTAAATTTGCTTCCACCTCTCGACTTCAGCAGATCCATAGCAGGTAACATAAACCGGGTGTCAGGCTTAGATTTGCTTCCACCTCTTGACTTTAGCTGATCCGTTGCGGGTAACCTAAACCTAGAGTCGGGCTTAGATTTCCTTCCATTTCCTCTTTACCAGATCCGTCGTGGGTAACCTAAGCCCAGTGTCAGGCTTAGATTTGCTTCCATCTCTGGACTTCAGTAGATCCATTACGGGTAACCTAAACCTAGTGTCAGGCTAAGATTTGTTTCCACCTCTCGACTTCAACAGATCTGTCACGGGTAACCTAAACCCTCCGTCAGGCTTAGATTTCCTTCCACCTCTCAACTTCAGCAAATCCATCGTGGGTAGCCTAAACCCGGTGTCAGACTTAGATTTCCTTCCACCTCTCGACTTCAGCAGATCCGTCGTGGGAAACCTAAACCCTGTGTAAGGGTTAGATTTTCTTCCATCTCTACTTCAGCAGATCCGTCGCGGGTAGCCTAAACTCGGTGTCAGGCTTCGATTTGCTTCCATCTTATCTTCAGCAAATCCATCGCGGGTAACGTAAACCCGGTGTTAGGCTTAGATTCGCTTCCACCTCTTGACTTCAGCAAATCCATTACGGGTAACCTAAACCCGGAGTCAGGCTTAGATTTGCTTCCATCTCCACTTCAGCAGATCTGTCGCGGGTATCCTAAACCCTGTGTCAGGCTTAGATTTGCTTCCATCTCTGGACTTCAGCAGATCCGTCACGGGTAACCTAAACCCGGTGTCAGGCATAGATTTTCTTCCACCGCTGGACTTCAGTAGATCCATTGTGGGTAACCTAAACCCAGTGTCAGGCTAAGATTTGTTTCCACCTCTCGACTTCAGCAGATCCGTCGCGGGTAACCTAAACCTTGTGTCAGGCATAGATTTGCTTCCACCGCTGGACTTCAGTAGATCCATTGCGGGTTACCTAAACCTAGTGACAGGCTAAGATTTGTTTCCACCTCTCGACTTCAGTAGATCCGTCGCGGCTAACCTAAACCCTGTGTCAGGCTTAGATTTGCTTCCACCTCTGGGCTTCAGCAGATCCGTCACGGGTAACCTAAACCCTGTGTCAAGCTTAGATTTCCTTCCACCTCTCATCTTCAGCAGATCCATCGTGGGTAACCTATAACCGGTGTCAGACTTAGATTTCTTTCCACCTCTTGACTTCAGCAGATCCGTCGTGGGAAACCTAAACCCTGTGTAAGGGTTAGATTTTCTTCCATCCCTACTTCAGCAGATCCGTCGCGGGTAACCTAATCTCTGCGTCAGGCTTTGATTTGCTTCCATCTTATCTTCAGTAAATCCATCACGGGAAACCTAAACCCGGTGTCAAGCTTTGATTTGCTTCCACCTCTTGCCTTCAGCAGATCCATTGCGGGTAACCTAAACCCGAAGTCAGGCTTAGATTAGCTTCCATCTCCACTTCGGTAGATCTCGTGGGTAACCTAAACCCAGTGTCAGGCTTAGATTTGCTTCCATCTCTGGACTTCAGCAGATCCATCATGGGTAACGTAAACCCGATGTTAGGCTTAGATTTGCTTCCACCGCTGGACTTCAGTAGATCCATTGCGGGTAACCTAAACCCTGTGTCAGGGTTAGATTTTCTTCCATCTCTACTTCAGCAGATCCATCGCAGGTAACCTAAACTCGGTGTCCAGCTTAGATTTGTTTCCACCTCTCGACTGATGCAGATCCGTAGCAGGTAACCTAAACGCGGTGTCTGGCTTAAATTTGCTCCCACCTCTCGACTTCAGCAGATCCATAGCAGGTAACCTAAACCGGGTGTCAGGCTTAGATTTGCTTCCACCTCTTGACTTTAGGTGATCCGTTGCGGGTAACCTAAACCTAGAGTCGGGCTTAGATTTCCTTCCATCTCCACTTTAGCAGATCCGTCGTGGGTAACCTAAGCCCAGTGTTAGGCTTAGATTTGCTTCCATCTCTGGACTTCAGTAGATCCATTACGGGTAACCTAAACCTAGTGTCAGGTTAAGATTTGTTTCCACCTCTTGACTTCAACAGATCCGTCACGGGTAACCTAAACCCTGTGTCAGGCTTAGATTTCCTTCCACCTCTCAACTTCAGCAGATCCATCGTGGGTAACCTAAACCCGGTGTCAGGCTTAGATTTCCTTCCACCTCTTAACTTCAGCAGATCCGTCGCGGGTAACCTAAACCCTGTGTCAAGGTTAGATTTTCTTCCATCTCTACTTTAGCAGATCCATCGTGGGTAACCGAAACTCGGGGTCAGGCTTCGATTTACTTCCATCTTAACTTCAGCAGATCCATCGTGGGTAACCTAAACCCGGTGTCCGGTTTAGATTTGCTTCCACCTCTTGACTTCAGCAGATCCATTGCGGGTAACCTAAACCCGGAGTCCGACTTAGATTTGCTTACATCTCCACTTCAACAGATCCGTCGCGGGTATCCTAAATCTGGAGTCAGGCTTAGATTTGCTTGCATCTCCGCTTCAGCAGATCCATCACGGGTAACCTAAACCTGGTGTCAGGCCTAGATTTGCTTTCACCTTTAGACTTCAGTAGATCCATTGCGGGTAACCTAAACCTAGTGTCATTCTGAGATTTGTTTCCACCTCTTAACTTGAACAGATCCGTCACAGGTAACCTAAACCCTGTGTCAGGCTTAGATTTCCTTCCACTTCTCAACTTCAGTAGATCCATCACGGGTAACCTAAACCCGGTGTCGGACTTAGATTTCCTTCCACCTCTCGACTTCAGCAGATCCGTAACGTGAAACCTAAACCCTGTGTCAGGGTTAGATTTTCTTCCATCTCTACTTCAGCGGATCCGTCGCGGGTACCTTAAACTCGGTGTCAGGCTTCGATTTGCTTCCATCTTATGGTCAGCAAATCCATCGCGGGTAACCTAAACCTAGTGTCAGGCTTAGATTTGCTTCCACCTCTTGACTACTTCCACCTCTTGACTTCCACAGATCCATTACGGGTAACCTAAACCCCGGAGTCAGGCTTAGATTTTCTTACATCTCCACTTCAACAGATCCATCATGGGTAACCTAAATCTGGAGTCAGGCTTAGATTTGCTTACATCTCCACTTCAGCAGATCCATCATGGGTAACCTATGTTGGGAATTAATCGCACAAAACAAAATATGCGCAGCGGAAATAAAAGGATTAATCCCCTCCAAGGACCCATGTACATTGCATTGAATTGGAAGGAGGGTTAAAGAATTACCTTAATTCTTTGTAGGTTTTGAATCAATTAGGAACCAAAGTAGCTTCCCTCTACGGTTGATCCACACGGAGCAATTCATTCACCGCGTGCTAGCGCTGGGATTGAAGAACGATTTCTTCGAATGGAAAAGCCAAAGTTTCGAAAACCTTGGGTGAAGGAGAAGGGTGAAGTCGGCTGGCTCTATGGAGGCTGCAGAAAAACTGCATCTTATGTGTAGGCTAGGGTTAGAGATTTTAGGTTATAAAACTTCCTTTTATATCCATTAAACTTAATTATAATTATAACTTAATACCCTTATTAGTTATAATTATAAATTAACCCACACAACTTAATATTAATTCTCAATTAATATTAAATCAATTCCATTCTCCATCATACACATATGTATATTGATATTATAATTAATTATATCTCTATATAATTAAATTATAATATGTAGCATACTTTATGCAATATTAATCATATTAATATTTATATATACATATATATATATAAATATATATATCATTATATATATATTTATTCTCTTTCTCATTCATAAATTATTATCCAATAATAATTTATACCCGAAAAGATGAACTTCATTTTGCTCTTTGTGTGTGACCCCATAGGTTCATATTAATTGGCAATAAGGAAATTACCATAATGTCCTTATAGGTCACAAGCGGACTCTAGCAAGCCATTACGACTACCCAATTAACATGATTGGAATGATCCAATACCTATTTATAGAATGTCATATTCCCTTTTGTCTCTTTGATATCATGATTAATCATAAGACATGGTACACTTGTCAATCTTATATAATTAATCATATGCTTTCTCGATCTCAAAGTAAACTGTTTAGACAAATCAATTGATACTCTATCAATTATTTGAGCACGGCCATGCATTTAACAGTCTTACTTATCGAGGGGCCCAGTGATATCGCTCTCTTGATAGAGAGGGACAAAATCCCATATCTGTCACTCACATCCCAAAGCATGAGTCATATTGTACCCAATCACAGCCTTTATAACTACTCTGTTACAAGCAGCGTTTGACTGCGTCAAAGCACAACATGAGTTCATCCCGGAATCAATGGTGACCTCAGGTCAAAGGAATCAGCTAATGACACTACTATAATCAAGATCAGTTGTGACACATGACCATGAACTTGATCTCATAGTGGGTCTCCAGTAACATGTTCTCTAACATATTACCCGTGAGTATAATCTGTATCTGTATACACTATATTCATCTTATGGATATCCATTATCACTCACACTAGTCTTAGTTTGTTATTATTCCCATAATAACAATCGACTAGGGATATTTAGAATAACACGATTTATTCATGGATACTTATCA
Organism: Euphorbia tirucalli; assembly: GCA_039660915.1. Classification (NCBI taxonomy): domain Eukaryota; kingdom Viridiplantae; phylum Streptophyta; class Magnoliopsida; order Malpighiales; family Euphorbiaceae; genus Euphorbia; species Euphorbia tirucalli. Next base: position 57,966,346 of record CM077641.1, read on the forward strand.
TAAATGCTAACATACAAACATAAATGATAATATTAATCTACACTAGATTAATCTTAGAAGTCAAATTACATAATCCAATATTGGCCTTAGGGCACAATCTCCAACAATCTCCCACTTGCACTATGGCCAATCATACATGTATCTCATACCCATTGACCTACATGACTTTCATGTACTCATTCGTGCGGGAGTCTTTGTCAGTGAATTATTAATTTTCGCTTCCGTTGCTACTTTACACATTTTCACTCTTTCTTTAGAGACAGCCTCTCTAAATTAGTGAAAGACGCCTAAGTATATGCTTGTGTCATACAGGGTTCTTACGCATTGAACTATTGTCCCTACAATAGTCTCACAGGATAAGCAATGCTTAGAACAAAACACAAAAATTTTGATGAACTTCTTCATCCAAAATTTCTTTTACATCATATGTAACAATATACTTTGACTACTATTATAGATATTTAGCTATATTGTTTTTATTTTGAACCTTTCAAAATCATAACATCTCTTTTTAAGAGAATACTAGATCTCGACTGATATATTGCAACTAATTGCAATCAGTTGTATATGTGCAGTTAACATAAGCAAGCTTCTATTAAGTCTTTTTACATTGAACGCTTTCAATGCTTTGACTTAAGCCAAAACATTCTTTTAGATCTATCTCTATAGATTCCAATTTCAAGAACACAGGCAGTCATGCTTATAACATTAACCGAAATTACTTTCTTAGCCAAGATTTTACTTCTTGCAAGGTAAGAATGTTATTTCCAACAAGCCATATGTCATCCACATATAGCGTTAGGAATACCGATATGCTCCCACTGATCCTTTTGAAACACAAGATTCATCATCCTTTTGATAAAATTAAACCATTTGATTTCTTTATCAAAACTATGATTCCAACTATTTGATGCATGTTTCGATCCTTATAAGAATCTTTGAAACTTGCATACGCTATTTGAATTCTTTGGATGCTCAAAAACTTTGGGTTGTGTCACGTACACATCCTCAATCATGTTTTCACGTAGAAAACAGATTTTGATATCCATTTGCCATATTTTATAATCATATTATGCCGATGTGGCAACAAGAACTCAATTTGACTTGATCATGATTAATGACGAAAAAGGATTTTATCATAGTCCTACTATGAATTTGTTCGTATCCTCATAGTCACTACTATGAACTTGTTTATTACCCCTTTTTGTCACTAGTCGTGCTTTATAAGTTTGAAGATCACCATTCATGTCGGTTTTCAATTTGAAAACTCACTTGCAACCATTGCATATGCATCTTCTAAAAGATTTATCAAAGTCTATACTTTGATTGTCAGACATGGACTTATCTTCAACCTTTGTAGCATCAAGTCACTTATTAGATTCAAAATCTAACATTGCTTCTTCATAAAAGAAGACTTATTCCAATCTAGTAAAACTACATCATGATTTTGAGAAATCCATATCTCTCCTATTCATGTCGTATTCTACTAGACTTTCATTGGACTTGTGTAATTTCAACAATGATCATGAAACCATTTCCATGTTCCTCTTCAACGTTAATGTCACTTTGTGAATTACGAGTTTTGTAGGTGTACTTTACTCCCACTAACTCTTCTAGAAATTAACTCCCTCTTCAAGGGGAAACCATTTCTAGCTACAACTATTTTGTATCCCAAAGAAACACAGGAGTAACAACTCCTATTTTCTTTTTGAGTAATCCAAAATACGACATTTAAATTTAGGTGCCAACTTATTCGAAATAAGCTTTACAGCCCTAAACTTATTCAATGAAACAACTTGGGTCTCTTACCCAACCATATCTCATATGTTGATTCATGAATTGTTTTAGACGGAACAATATACACAGCTGCTTTAATGGCATATTTTTGAGAAAACGATGATCAACTTGACTTCATCATAGATTGAACTATATCTTTATAGAGTTCGATTACTCCTTTTTCGACACAACATCCTTTGTGGCGTACTTGGAGGAGTCAATTGTGAGACAGTCCCACAATTTCTAAGATGATTGTCAAAATCTTGACTCAAATATTCACCACTCGGATCATATCTAAATGACTTTACTATCTTGTCAAGATACTTCATACTCCTTTTACAAGCTTTTGAACACTTCAAAAGTTCCAAACTCGTGTTTAATTAGATACTCTTATCTAGAGAAAAGTTCCATAAAGGTAATGAAGTATTAAAACCTCCTTTAGCAGTTGATTTATAATTCATATACATCCATATGTATAATGCTTAATAAATCGATTATTCTTTAACTACTTTTAGCAAAGAACAACTTTATCATCTTTTACAATAAACAACATTCGCATGATTCAAGATGATTCATAATCTCATGAATCCAAAAGTCCATTCTCATGGAGTTTCGTAATGCGACTTTGCTTATGTCTCCAAGAGGACACTGCCAAAATAGGTTGAATCAACTATTTGATTCGATCCTTACAGTATTTATGTTACAGATGGGCTCCACATATAAAGACAATTATGTAAATCTACATTTCATAATCATGTCTTTATAAAGTTTATAATTCACAATTATAAAATAAACAACATTTGTTTACTTAAGCCAACAAGTTCAATAGGCAACAAGAGTTCGTAACTCACATGCAAAAGTTCATAACCTTTAACCAAAGTTCATAACTTTTATGTAAAAAGGTTCATAACTTTTAACTTGAAGTTCACAACTTTCATGTAAAAGTTCAAAAACCTTCGAGTAACAACCTTTGCTTCTTTTGCCTATTCGCATTCTACCTTTCACCTTCATAAGGTTTCTATTCAAGTTGTGATTCTTCATATTCTACTAATATGAGATTCACAACGATATCTAATACCTTTTGATATAGAAACAAAAGTAGAATAGTTAATAAATACTTAAGGTAGCAGTCTCACTGCCTTTCATCTTCTTATAGTTTTCCAAACAAAGTTTGCTATTTCTATTCTAATGAACGATTCATTCTAGAAATGGCAACACCCTTCTTTTGGAGATCTCTCTATGCCGACAGCTTTGGTCTTTTAAAACATGTTTCACCCGAACCTTTCGGTCTTTATGCTTTTCGACCTTCCTTTTATCCTTTTCCTTTTGAACCATAAGCACACAATTCGAGGCGGGCTTATCCTTTATGGATAACTTAACATTCTTTTGCATCCTATGCAACTAATTCACAATTTTCCCCATGTCATTCAAATGATAGTTCATCACCAATGACTATCAAATAATGAATTCAAGATCACATCTTAATGCCTTTTGGAGGCCAATGAGAAAATGTTGCCTCAGACACTTATCTTTTCTTGCTTACTAACTGATGGAACATTTCCATTTGTGATGTATCATATACCTCAAGTAAAACTTCCACGTGCGGAAGAATTGGTGGCAAGTGTAAGATAATAAATTTTAAACAGAGTCCCTTCGATGCTTCAAGTAAGCATCTTTTATACTCGTGTTACAATTGCTAGTGGTTCATTGGGCAAAAGGATTATTGAGAACATATGATTCCTTTTGATTTGAGAACAATTCTCAAAGTTCAATAACAATCGAGACCATGATAATAGCAATCATAACTATAATAAAGCGTGTAAAGATTTTTATTTAAATGCTCCCACTTAAATTATAAAACCCTTTAAAATATTCAAGTGGGTGAAGATCCAAAATCCATACTTAACCATAGCACTGCTTTGGCATGTCCCTATGATTAAATATAATTTCGGTAGGCAAAGACTCAAAATCATGCTTTAAACCATTTAAACATATTTTGGATGTGCACTTCTTTGCCAATTGCATCATTATGCAACTCTTCTAATTTATGAGATGCATGATATCATATATCATATTTAATTGTATGTTACTCATCTCATCTTTGCCTCGGGCTCAAACACCGTTTTGATTAACCCTTTGTTAAACCAATTACAACACAATGAGAATCACCATTTCTCATATTATCGCTTCGCTAAGGTCACAACATGCGTACCCGCTTTGGCGTGGCTACCATGATGCGAACATAGTACTTGACTAGTGTTATACGTAATTGGGTGGCAAAAATATAAACTTCATAAGTTTATTTAGGGTTTATTAATTCCTGTGATTAAAATGTATCTCATACAATACATGGCATTAACATTAATCTTTCTAAGTTAATATTAATTCTAGCATGGCATCCAATGTCATACATTCATCTAGCATGCATATTTCATACTTAGCATGGCATCACATGGCATCAAAATATAAAACATGCAATAGACTCGAAAGACCGTGTTATGGTATGGTTTTATCTACATTGATTTTCACAGGCCAATATGAAAATCAACAGGTCATTTCCTAGGTGGTTGTAACCATCGCATGGTCGCAGCACAGCCGCATCCCTTGGATCCGTCTTCACGTCTTTGTTCCTTGGCACCATCTCATGGATTTACATACTTTACAAAATTGTATCCTATACAATTTTCTAGTAAATAAAATTTACAAACAATAAATTGCATCCTATACAATTTATCTAGAAAAATAAGATTACATAAATACAAACGACTCGCAGGCCGTATTTATAAAACCTTACATTCACCAAAACCAAAAGAAAAACAAAAAAACATCCAAGGGTCCAAAACCATAATAAATAAAATAAAGCATTCACGGGGTCCAAAACCATACCATAACACCATGCATAAAATATCAACAATAATTTTATATCTAAAATATTTAAGGTTCAAAGTGGTAAAATACAATCACATTGTATTTAGAATTAATTAATTTGGAAAAATTCGTAAATTTGCAGAAATAATTTTCCACACTTAAAACGAAAAAAGGGGTAAAACTGTCCGACAGCATGCTAGTCGGGCCTCGCACTGCAGTATCCAATACTGCGCGCAGCCCGACGGGCTGCGCAACACGTAGCTGCGCAGCCCATGCTGCGCAACACGCAGCTGCGCAGCCCATGCTGCGTAAGCAGCATGCTGCTTACGCAGCATGTGCAATTGCAATTGCAATTGCAATTGCAGTTGGGCGCAATTGCAATTGCAATTGCATTGCACCCATAATTATTCTGGGCATTATGCCCAGAATAACGAAAACAGCAATTGTTTTATATTTTTTTTTTTTTTTAATTTCATTTAATTAATTGAAACAATTTCAATTAAAATCCCATGAATCAAATTCATGATACCAACCCCTTAAACATTTCAAATTATTAAAACAAATCATTCACAATGATTCACATTAAAATCAAATTTTAAACATGTTATTCACAATAACATTGAACCCTAAATCAAGAACATACAACCCTAACATGCAATTTTGATCTAATCAAAATAACAAATCCAATTCAACCAATGCACAAGTGGCTCTGATACCACTGTTGGGAATTAATCGCACAAAACAAAATATGCGCAGCGGAAATAAAAGGATTAATCCCCACCAAGGACCCATGTACATTGCATTGAATTGGAAGGAGGGTTAAAGAATTACCTTAATTCTTTGTAGGTTTTGAATCAATTAGGAACCAAAGTAGCTTCCCTCTACGGTTGATCCACACGGAGCAATTCATTCACCGCGTGCTAGCGCCGGGATTGAAGAACGATTTCTTCGAATGGAAAAGCCAAAGTTTCGAAAACCTTGGGTGAAGGAGAAGGGTGAAGTCGGCTGGCTCCATGGAGGCTGCAGAAAAACTGCATCTTATGTGTAGGCTAGGGTTAGAGATTTTAGGTTATAAAACTTCCTTTTATATCCATTAAACTTAATTATAATTATAACTTAATACCCTTATTAGTTATAATTATAAATTAACCCACACAACTTAATATTAATTCTCAATTAATATTAAATCAATTCCATTCTCCATCATACACATATGTATATTGATATTATAATTAATTATATCTCTATATAATTAAATTATAATATGTAGCATACTTTATGCAATATTAATCATATTAATATTTATATATACATATATATATATAAATATATATATCATTATATATATATTTATTCTCTTTCTCATTCATAAATTATTATCCAATAATAATTTATACCCGAAAAGATGAACTTCATTTTGCTCTTTGTGTGTGACCCCATAGGTTCATATTAATTGGCAATAAGGAAATTACCATAATGTCCTTATAGGTCACAAGCGGACTCTAGCAAGCCATTACGACTACCCAATTAACATGATTGGAATGATCCAATACCTATTTATAGAATGTCATATTCCCTTTTGTCTCTTTGATATCATGATTAATCATAAGACATGGTACACTTGTCAATCTTATATAATTAATCATATGCTTTCTCGATCTCAAAGTAAACTGTTTAGACAAATCAATTGATACTCTATCAATTATTTGAGCACGGCCATGCATTTAACAGTCTTACTTATCGAGGGGCCCAGTGATATCGCTCTCTTGATAGAGAGGGACAAAATCCCATATCTGTCACTCACATCCCAAAGCATGAGTCATATTGTACCCAATCACAGCCTTTATAACTACTCTGTTACAAGCAGCGTTTGACTGCGTCAAAGCACAACATGAGTTCATCCCGGAATCAATGGTGACCTCAGGTCAAAGGAATCAGCTAATGACACTACTATAATCAAGATCAGTTGTGACACATGACCATGAACTTGATCTCATAGTGGGTCTCCAGTAACATGTTCTCTAACATATTACCCGTGAGTATAATCTGTATCTGTATACACTATATTCATCTTATGGATATCCATTATCACTCACACTAGTCTTAGTTTGTTATTATTCCCATAATAACAATCGACTAGGGATATTTAGAATAACACGATTTATTCATGGATACTTATCATAAATGCTAACATACAAACATAAATGATAATATTAATCTACACTAGATTAATCTTAGAAGTCAAATTACATAATCCAATATTGGCCTTAGGGCACAATCTCCAACAACCTAAACCCGGTGTCAGGCTTAGATTTGCTTTCACCTCTAGACTTCAGTAGATCCATTGCGGGTAACCTAAACCTATTGTCAGGCTGAGATTTGTTTCCACCTCTTGACTTCAACAGATCTGTCACGGGTAACTTAAACCCTGTGTCAGGCTTAGAATTCCTTCCACTTCTCAACTTCAGCAGATCCATCGTGGGTAACCTAAACCCGGTGTCAGACTTCGATTTCCTTCCACCTCTCGACTTCAGCAGATCCGCAGCGGGAAACCTAAACCCTGTGTCAGGGTTAGATTTTCCTCCATCTCTACTTCAGCTGATCTATCGCGGGTACTTTAAACTCGGTGTCAGGCTTCGATTTGCCTCCATCTTATCTTCAGGAAATCCATCGCGGGTAACCTAAACCCCGTGTCAGGCTTAGATTTGCTTCCACCTCTTGACTACGGTAGATCCATTGCGGGTAATCTAAACCCGGAGTCAGGCTTAGAATTGCTTCCATCTCTACTTCAGCAGATCCGTCGCGGGTAACCTAAACTCGGAGTCAGGCTTAGATTTCCTTCAATCTCCACTTCAGCAGATCCATCACGGGTAACGTAAACCCAGTGTTATGGTTAGATTTGCTTCCATCTCTGGACTTCAGTAGATCCATCGCGGGTAACGTAAACCCGGTGTCAGGCTTAGATTTGCTTTCACCTCTGGACTTCAGTGGATCAATTACGGGTAACCTAAACCTAGTGTCAGGCTAAAATTTGTTTCCACCTCTCGACTTCAACAGATCCGTCACGGGTAACCTAAACCCTGTGTCAAGCTTAGATTTCCTTAAACCTCTCAACTTCAGCAGATCCACCATGGGTAACCTAAACCCGGTGTCAGGGTTAGATTTCCTTCCACCTCTTGACTTCAGTAGATCCGTCACGGGTAACCTTAACCCTGTGTCAGGGTTAGATTTTGTTCCATCTCTACATCAGCAGATCCGTCGCGGGTAACCTAAACTCGGTGTCATGCTTAGATTTGCTTCCACCTCTCGACTTATGCAGATCCGTCACGAGTAACCTAAACCCGGTGTCTGGCTTAGATTTGCTTCCATCTCTACTTCAGTAGATCCATCGCGGGGAACCTAAACTCGGTGTCAGGCTTAGATTTGCTTCCACCTTTCGACTTATGCAGATCCGTCGTGGGTAACCTAAACCCGGTGTCTGGCTGAGATTTCCTTCCACCCCTCGGCTTCAGCAGATCCTTCGCAGGTAACCTAAACCCGGTGTCAGGCTTAGATTTTCTTCCACCTCTTGACTTTAGTAGATCCGTTGTGGGTAACCTAAACCCGGAGTCAGGCTTTGATTTCCTTCCATCTCCACTTCAGCAGATCCGTCGCGGGTAACCAAAACCAAGTGTCAGGCTTTGATTTTCTTCCATCTTTGGACTTCAGCAGATCCGTCACGGGTAACCTAAACCCGATGTCGGGCTTAGATTTGCTTTCACCTCGGCACTTCAGTCGATCCATTGCGGGTAACCTAAACCTAGTGTAAGGCTAAGATTTGTTTCCACCTCTCGACTTCAACAAATTCGTCACGGGTAACCTATACCCTGTGTCAGGCTTAGATTTCCTTAAACCTCTTAACTTTAGTAGATCCATCGTGGGTAACCTAAACCCGGTGTCGAGCTTAGATTTCCTTCCACCTCTCGACTTCAGCAGATCCGTCGCGGGTAACCTAAACCCTTTGTCAGGCTTAGTTTTCCTTCCACATCTCAGCTTCAGCAGATCCATCGTGGGTAACCTAAACCCGGTGTCAGACTTAGATTTCCTTCCACATCTCAGCTTCAGCAGATCCGTCGCGGGAAACCTACACCTTGTGTCAGGGTTAGATTTTCTTCCATCTCTACTTCAGCAGATCTGTTATGGGTACCCTAAACTCGGTGTCAGGCTTCGATTTGCTTCCATCTTATCTTCAGTAAATCCATCGCGGGTAACCTAAAAGCGGTGTCAGGCTTAGATTTGCTTCCACCTTTTGACTTCAGCAGATCCATTGCGGGTAACCTAAACCCGGGGTCAGGCTTAGATTTGCTTGCATCTCCACTTCAGCAGATCCGTTGCGGGTAACCTAAACCCGAAGTCAGGCTTAAATTTCCTTCCATCTCCGTTTCAGGAGATCCGTCGCGGGTAACCAAAACCCAGTGTCAGGCTTAGATTTGCTTCCATCTCTGGACTTCAACAGATCCGTCACGGGTAACCTAAACCCGATGTCAGGCTTAGATTTGCTTTCACCCCTGGACGTTAGTAGATCCATTACGGGTAACCTCTGGACTTCAACAGATCTGTCCCGGGTAACCTAAAAACTGTGTCAGGCTTAGATTTCCTTAAACCTCTCGACTTCAGCAGATCCATCGTGGGTAACCTAAACCCGGTGTCAGGCTTAGATTTGCTTTCACCTCTCGACTTATGCAGATCCATCGTAGGTAACCTAAACCCAGTGTCGGGCTTAGATTTGCTTCCATCTCTACTTCAGCAGATCCGTCGCGGGTAACCTAAAGTCGATGTCAGGCTTAGATTTGCTTCCACCTCTCGACTTATGCAGATCCGTCGTGGGTAACCTAAACCCGGTGTCTGGCTTAGATTTGCTTCCACCTCTCGACTTCAGTAGATCGATCGCAGGTAACCTAAACCCGGTGTCAGGCTTAGATTTGCTTCCACCTTTGGACTTCAGTAGATCAATAACGGGTAACCTAAACCTGGTGTCAGGCTTAGATTTGCTTCCACCTTTGGACTTCAGTAGATCCATTACGGGTAAACTAAACCTAGTGTCAGGCTAAGATTTGTTTCCGCCTCTCGACTTCAGCAGATCCGTCATGGGTAACCTAAACCCTGTGTCAGGCTTAGATTTCCTTCCACCTCTCAACTTCAGCAGATCCATCATGGTTAACCTAAACCCTGTGTCAGGCTTAGATTTACTTCGACCTCTCTACTTCACCAGATCCGTCGTGGGTAACCCAAACTCAGTGTCAGACTTCGATTTGCTTCCATCTTAACTTCAGCAGATCCATCGCGGGCAACCTAAACCCGATATCAGGCTTAAATTTCCTTCCATCTCCGTTTCAACAGATCCGTCATGGGTAACCTAAACCCTGTGTCAGGGTTAAATTTTCTTCCATCTTAACTTCAGCAGATCCATCGCGGGTAACCTAAACCCGGAGTCCGGCTTAAATTTCCTCCCATCTCCATTTCAGCAGATCCGTCACTGGTAACCTAAACCCTGTGTCAGGGTTAGATTTTCTTCCATCTCTACTTCAGCAGATCCGTCGTGGGTAACCTAAACTCGGTGTCAGGCTAAGATTTGTTTCCATCTCTCGACTTATGCAGATCCGTCACGGGTCACCTAAACCCGGTGTCTGGCTTAGATTTGCTTCCATCTCTACTTCAGTAGATCCGTCGGGGGCAACCTAAACTCGGTGTCTGGCCTGGATTTGCTGCCACCTCTCGACTGATGCAGATCCGTAGTGGGTAACCTAAACCCGGTGTCTGGCTTAGATTTGCTTCCACCTCTCAACTTCAGCAAATCCATCGCAGGTAACCTAAACCCGGTGTCAGGCTTAGATTTGCTTCCACCACTTGACTTTAGCAGATCCATTGCGGGTAACCTAAACCCAGAGTCAGGCTTAGATTTCCTTCCATCTCCACTTCAGCAGATCCGTCGCGGGTAACCTAAACCCGGAGTCAGGCTTAAATTTCCTTCTATCTCCGTTTCAGCAGATCCGTCGTGGGTAACCTAAACCCAGTGTCAAGCTTAGATTTGCTTCCATCTCTGGACTTCAACAGATCCGTCACGGGTAACCTAAACCCGATGTCAGGCTTAGATTTGCTTTCACCCCTGGACTTTAGTAGATCCATTGCGGGTAACCTAAACCTAGTGTCAGGCTAAAATTTGTTTCCACCTCTCGACTTCAATAGATCTATCACGGGTAACCTAAACCCTGTGTCAGGCTTTGATTTCCTTAAACATCTCGACTTCAGCAGATCCGTCGTGGGAAACCTAAACCCTGTGCAAGGGTTAGATTTTCTTCCATCTATACTTTAACTGATCCGTCGTGGGTAACCTAAACTTGGTGTTAGGCTTAGATTTGCTTCCACCTCTTGACTTATGCAGATCTGTAGCGGGTAACCTAAACCTTGTGTCTAGCTTAGATTTGCTTCCATCTCTACTTCAGCAGATTCGTCGCTGGTAACCTAAAGTCGGTGTCAGGCTTAGATTTGCTTCCACCTCTCGACTTATGCAGATCCATCGTTGGTAACCTAAACCCGGTGTCTGGCTTAGATTTGCTTCCACCTCTCGACTTCAGCGGATCCATCTCAGGTAACCTAAACCCGATGTCCGGCTTAGATTTGCTTCCACCTCTGGACTTCAGTAGATCAATCACGGGTAACCTAAACCCGGTGTCAGGCTTAGATTTGCTTCCACCTCTGGACTTCAGTAGATCCATTACGGGTAAACTAAACCTAGTGTCAGGCTAAGATTTGTTTCCACTTCTCGACTTCAGCAGATCCGTCATGGGTAACCTAAACCCTGTGTCAGGCTTAGATTTCCTTCCACCTCTCAACTTCAGCAGATCCATCATGGTTATGTTGGGATTCGTCATTGGAAAAATAACGTGGCGCTGCGGAAAATACACCGTTTAAAATTTCCTAGAATCCACCTATCGTGTCCAATTACCATTGATTAGAATAAAATCAAATAAGAATCAAGAGAGATTAACTCACCGGATTCGTCTCTTCTAGAGACTGCTGCAGAATCGTTTCTTGAAACTGCGATCTCCAAAGTCCGGTGCACGACCAACTATTGAGCGGGAACCGGTGCTAGCCGAAGACGCGAAGGAATGGAGGTTTAATGCTGGGATTTTCAGCTGTTTTGGGGCTGCTATTGGTGGCTGAAATTTCCAGCAATTAATTAGAGTTGAATTAGGTTTTTCTTCCTTAAGTGTGCCCTTATATAGACACCTTGTCTAGTTGGGTTTTAATTAGGTTAATTAAACCCAAACCCACTAGGATTATAATTACATAAATAAACTTTAATTAAAAAGTATATACTATGTAATTTAATTCTATTTGGCTAAATTTAATTACCCCTAAATAAAATTAAATCACACTTAAGTTAATACAACACATGTATTTAATTTTCCTACTTAGGAAAATTATTTAATTAATTGTTTACTTTATGTAATTCAATTAATTGATAAATTAATTAATTACATTACGTAAACTTATTAATTAAATTAAATTCAACTCAATGTCAATTAATTACCTTGACACCGAATGTCAACTAATTAATTAACGCATTCCTTCCAATGTACATTACATGTATAATTTCTATAAGTTCCAGCTCAGTTGATCTATGTGCACGATCCTATGGGTCTGTCTTTATGTTGGCAGTAGGCCCAAGGCCCACAGACTGTAAGTGGGTTCTAGCAAACCATTACAGCCCCCAATGAAGACAGAGATGCAGCAGTCTTTAGAAGACACTCACCCGGTAGTAATCTCATAGTATCCTTTGCCTAACGATATCGATATGAATAAACAAGAGGCATGGTGTCTGTCATCCTCTTATCTTTTTTATTATATTTCTTGATCTTGAGTTGACTGATAAATCAAATAAGCAACCAACTTATTTGGGTATGGCCATACACTTATCAGTCCCACTCATCAAGTGGCCAATGATATCATCTCAGTGTTACCCGAGTGGCAATTCCATCACTTCATCATTAATATCAACATGTTCACCGGTCCACCCAATCATACCCGTATTTAGCATCCTTTTACAGACCTGTTAGGCGTATGTCAAAGTGAACCGGATTCCATATCGATATTGTAATGAAATCTGGTCTGAGGACAAAAGAGACCTACTCAAGAAAGACCTATGACATGACAACCATGTGGCTTTCTTGTGCGGATCGATCCAGTCCCATGTCGATGACATGTACCTATATTCATGACTGACTATACAAGTACTATGGCTAGTTAAGAACTACCATACAGTCATCGAATATACAAGTCTGTGGTTCTATTCGTTCCCACGATTAGAACAGACTTGGGATAGGTTCTATGATTATCAATCAATGGATACTCTACTCATATTATAGCACAAGATATAAATGAAATAGATTAATTGCCTTTATTAATGTGACACAAATAATGTATTCATACATGACACCTAATGTATAATACAAAATACAAGAATCCAATGCCCTAAGAACTAGGGCACACCAACAGGTTAACCTAAACCCAGTGTCAGGCTTAGATTTACTTCCACCTCTCTACTTCAGCAGATCCGTCGCGGGTAACCCAAACTTGGTGTCAGGCTTAGATTTGCTTCCATCTTAACTGCAGCAGATCCATCGCGGGTAACCTAAACCCGGTGTCAGGCTTAAATTTCCTTCCATCTCCGTTTAAGCAGATCCGTCACGGGTAACCTAAACCCTGTGTCAGGGTTAGATTCTCTTCCATCTTAACTTCAGCAGATCCGTCGCAGGTAACCTAAACCCGGAGTCAGGCTTAAATTTCCTCCCATCTCTGTTTCAGTAGATCCGTCACGGGTAACCTAAACCCTGTGTCAGGGTTAGATTTTCTTCCATCTCTACTTTAGCAGATCCGTCGTGGGTAACCTAAACTCGGTGTCAGGCTAAGATTTGTTTCCACCTCTCGACTTATGCAGATCCGTTGCGGGTCACCTAAACCCGGTGTCTGGCTTAGATTTGCTTCCATCTCTACTTCAGTAGATCCGTCGGGGGTAACCTAAACTCGGTGTCTGGCTTGGATTTGCTTCCACCTCTCGACTGATGCAGATCCGTTGTGGGTAACCTAAACCCGGTGTCATGCTTAGATTTGCTTCCACCTCTGGACTTTAGCAGATCCGTTACGGGTGACCTAAACCCGGAGTCAGGCTTAGATTTCCTTCCATCTCCACTTCAGCAGATCCGTCGCGGGTAACCTAAACCCAGTGTCAGGCATAGATTCGCTTCCATCTCTGGACTTCAGCAGATCGGTCACTGGTAACCTAAACTCGGTGTCTGGCTTAGATTTGCTTTCACCTCTGGACTTCAGTCGATCCATTACGGGTAACCAAAACCTAGTGTCAGGCTAAGATTTGTTTCCACCTCTCGACTTCAACAGATCCGTCACGGGTAACCTAAACCCTGTGTCAGGCTTAGATTTCCTTCCACCTCTTAACTTCAGCAGATCCGTTATGGGTAACCTAAACCCGGTGTCAGACTTAGATTTCCTTCCACCTCTCGACTTCAGCAGATCCGTCACGGGTAACCTAAACCCTGTGTCAGGGTTCGATTTTCTTCCATCTATACTTCAGTTGATCCGTCGTGGGTAACCTAAACTCGGTGTCAGGCTTAGATTTGCATCCACCTCTCGACTTATGCAGACCCGTCGTAGGTAACCTAAACCCGGTGTCTAGCTTAGATTTGCTTCCACCTCTCGACTTCAGCAGATCCATCGCAGGTAACCTAAACCCGGTGTCAGGCTTAGATTTGCTTCCACCTCTAGACTTCAGCGGATCCATTACGGGTAAACTAAACCTAGTGTCAGGCTAAGATTTGTTTCCACCTCTCAACTTCAGCAGATCCGTCATGGGTAACCTAAACCCTGTGTCAGGCTTAGATTTCCTTCCACCTCTCAACTTCAGCAGATCCATCGTGGTTAGCCTAAACTCGGTGTCAGGCTTAGATTTACTTCCACCTCTCTACTTCAGCAGATCCGTCGCGGGTAACCCAAACTAGGTGTCAGGCTTAGATTTGCTTCCACCTCTTGACTTTAGCAGATCCGTTGCGGGTAACCTAAACCCAGAGTCAGACTTAGATTTGCTTCCATCTCCACTTCAGCAGATCCGTCGAGGGTAACCCAAACCAAGTGTCATGATTAGATTTGCTTCCTTCTCTGGACTTAAGCAGATCCATCATGGGTAACCTAAACCCAGTGTCAGGCTTAGATTTGCTTCCACCTCTGGAATTCAGTAGATCCATTGCGGGTAACCTAAACCTAGAGTCAGGCTAAGATTTGTTTCCACCTCTCGACTTCTAGAGATCCGTCACAGGTAACCTAAACTATGTGTCTGGCTTAGATTTCCTTCCACCTTTCAACTTCAGCAGATCCAACGTGGGTAACCTAAACCTGGTGCTAGGCTTAGATTTCCTTCCACCTTTCAACTTCATCAGATCCGTCGCGGGTAACCTAAACCCTGTGTCAGGGTTTGATTTTCTTCCATCTCTACTTCAGCAGATTCATCGCGGGTAACCTAAACTCGGTGTCTGGCTTAGATTTGCTTCCACCTCACGACTTATGCAGATCCATCGCGGGTAACCTAACCTCGGCGTCCAGCTTAGATTTGCTTCCACCTCTTGAATTAAGCAGAAGCATCGTAGGTAAAATAAACCCGGTGTCAGGCTTAGATTTACTTCCATCACAACTTCAATAGATCCATTACGGGTAACCTAAACCCGATGTCGGGCTTAGATTTGCTTCAATCTCTGGACTTCAGTAGATCTATTGTGGGTAACCTAAGCCTAGTGTCAGGCTAACATTTGTTTCCACCTCTTGACTTAAACAGATCCGTCACGGGGTAACCTAAACCCTGTGTCAGGCTTAGATTTCCTTCCACCTCCCGACTTCAGTAGATCCATCATAGGTAACCTAAACCCTGTCAGGGTAAGATTTTCTTCCATCTCTACTTCAGCAGATCCATCGCAGGTAACCTAAACTCGGTGTCTGGCTTAGATTTGTTTACACCTCTCGACTGATGCAGATTAGTAGTGGGTAACTTAAACCTGGTGTCTGGCTTAGATTTCCTTCCACCTCTCGACTTCAGCAGATCCATCGCAGGTAACATAAACCCGGTGTCAGGCTTAGATTTGCTTCCACCTCTTGACTTTAGCAGATCCGTTGCAGGTTACCTAAACCCGAAGTCAGGCTTAGATTTCCTTCCATCTCCACTTCAGCAGATCCGTCGCGGGTAACATAAACCTAGTGTCAGGCTTAGATTTCCTTCCACCTCCCGACTTCAGTAGATCCATCACGGGTAACCTAAACCCTGTGTCAGGGTTAGATTTTCTTCCATCTCTACTTCAGCAGATCCATCGCAGGTAACCTAAACTCGGTGTCCGGCTTAGATTTGTTTCCACCTCTCGACTGATGCAGATTAGTAGTGGGTAACCTAAACTTGGTGTCTGGCTTAGATTTCCTTCAACCTCTCGACTTCAGCAGAACCATCGCAGGTAACATAAACCCGGTGTCAGGCTTAGATTTGCTTCCACCTCTTGACTTTAGCTGATCCGTTGCGGGTAACCTAAACCTAGAGTCAGGCTTAGATTTCCTTCCATCTCCACTTTCGCAGATCCGTCGCGGGTAACCTAAGCCCAGTGTCAGGCTTAGATTTGTTTCCATCTCTGGACTTCAGCAGATCCGTCACGGGTAACCTAAACCCGGTGTCTGGCTTAGATTTGCTTTCACCTCTGGACTTCAGTAGATCCATTACGGGTAACCTAAACCTGGTGTCTAGCTTAGATTTGCTTTCACCTCTCGACTTCAGCAGATCCGTCGTGGGAAACCTAAACCCTGTGTAAGGGTTAGAGTTTCTTCCATCTCTACTTCAGCAGATCCATTGCGGGTAACCTAAACTCGGTGTCAGGCATCGATTTGCTTCCATCTTATCTTTAGTAAATCCATCGCGGGTAACCTTAACCCGGTGTCAGGCTTAGATTTGCTTCCACCTCTTGACTTCAGTAGATCCATTGCGGGAACCTAAACTGGGAGTCAGGCTTAGATTTGCTTCCATCTCCACTTCAGTAGATCTCGTGGGTAACCTAAACCCAGTGTCAGGCTTAGATTTGCTTCCATCTCTGGACTTCAGCAGATCCATCACTGGTAACCTAAACCCGGTGTCAGGCTTAGATTTGCTTCTACTGCTGGACTTCAGTAGATCCATTGCGGGCAACCTAAACCTAGAGTCAGGCTAAGATTTGTTTCCATCTCTCGACTTCAACAGAGCCATCATGGGTAACCTAAACCCTGTGTCAGGCTTAGATTTCCTTTCACCTCTCAACTTTAGCAGATCCATCGTGGGTAACCCAAACCTAGTGTCAGGCTAAGATTTGTTTCCATCTCTCGACTTCAACAGATCCATCACGGGTAACCTAAACCCTGTGTCAGGCTTAGATTTCCTTCCACCTCGCAAATTTAGCAGATCCATCGTGGGTAACCTAAACCCAGGTTCAGGCTTTGATTTCCTTCCACCTCTCGAATTCAGCAAATCCGTCGCGGGTAACCTAAACCCTCTGTCAGGGTTAGATTTTCTTCCATCTATACTTCAGCAGATCCTTCGTGGGTAACCTAAACTCGGTGTCGGGCTTAGATTTGCTTCCACCTCTCGACTTCAGCAGATCCAACACGGGTAACCTCAACCCTGTGTTAGGCTTAGATTTTCCTCCACCTCTCGAGTTCAACAGATCCATCGCGGGTAACCTAAACCCGGAGTCAGGCTTAGATTTGCTTCCATCTTAACTTCAGTAGATCCATCGCGGGTAACCTAAACCCGGTGTCAGGCTTAGATTTGCTTCCACCTCTCGACTTCAGCAGATCCGACATGGGTAACCTCAACCCTGTGTTAGGCTTAGATTTTCCTCCACCTCTTGAGTTCAGCAGATCCATCGCGGGTAACCTAAACCCGGTGTCAGGCTTAGATTTGCTTCCATCTTAACTTCAGTAGATCCATCGCGGGTAACCTAAACCCGGTGTCAGGCTTAGATTTGCTTCTACCTTTGGACTTCAGCAGATCCAACACGGGTAACCTCAACCCTGTGTTAGGCTTAGATTTTCCTCCACCTCTCGAGTTCAACAGATCCATCGCGGGTAACCTAAACCCGGTGTCAGGCTTAGATTTGCTTCCACCTCTCGACTTCAGCAGATCCAACACGGGTAACCTCAACCCTGTGTTAGGCTTAGATTTTCCTCCACCTCTCGAGTTCAACAGATCCATCACAGGTAACCTAAACCCGGAGTCAGGCTTAGATTTGCTTCCATCTTAACTTCAGTAGATCCATCGCGGGTAACCTAAACCCGGTGTCAGGCTTAGATTTGCCTCCACCTCTCGACTTCAGCAGATCCGACGCGGGTAACCTCAACCCTGTGTTAGGCTTAGATTTTCCCCCACCTCTTGAGTTCAGCAGATCCATTACGGGTAACCTAAACCCAGTGTCAGGCTTACATTTGCTTCCATCTTAACTTCAGTAGATCCATCGCGGGTAACCTAAACCCGGTGTTAGGCTTAGATTTGCTTCCACCTCTTGACTTTAGCAGATCCATTGCAGGTAACCTAAGCCCTACGTCAGGCTTAGATTTGCTTCCATCTTAACTTCAGTAGATCCAACGCGGGTAACCTAAACCTGGTCTCAGGCTTAGATTTGCTTCCATCTTAACTTCAGTAGATCCAACGCGGGTAACCTAAACCTGGTGTCAGGCTTAGATTTGCTTCCACCTCTTGACTTTAGCAGATCCGTTACAGGTAACCTAAACCCTGCCTCAGGCTTAGATTTCCTTCCATCTCCACTTCAGCAGATCCGTCGCGGGTAACATAAACCCAGTGTCAGGCTTAGATTTGCTTCCATCTCTGGACTTCATCAGATCCGTCTCGGTTAACCTAAACCGGTGTCAGGCTTAGATTTCCTTTCACCTCTGGACATCAGTAGATCCATTGCGGTAACCTAAACCTAGTGTTAGGCTAAGATTTGTTTCCACCTCTCGACTTATGCAGATCCGTCGCAGGTAACCTAAACCCGGTGTCTGGCTTAGATTTCCTTCCACCTCTCGACTTCAGTAGATCCGACGCGGGTAACGTCAACCCTGTGTTAGGCTTAGATTTTCCTCCACCTCTCGAGTTCAGCAGATCCATTGCCGGTAACCTAAACCCAGTGTCAGGCCTACATTTGCTTCCATCTTAACTTTAGTAGATCCATCGCGGGTAACCTAAACCCGGTGTTAGGCTTAGATTTGCTTCCACCTCTTGACTTGAGCAGATCCGTAGCAGGTAACCTAAACCCGAAGTCATGCTTAGGTTTGATTCCATCTCCACTTTAGCAGATCCATCGCGGGTAACCTAAACCCAGTGTCAGGCTTAGATTTGCTTCCATCTCTGGACTACAGCAGATCCGTCGCGGTTAACCTAAACCTGGTGTCAGGCTTAGATTTCCTTTCACCTCTGGACTTTACTAGATCCATTGCGGTAACCTAAACCTGATGTTAGGATTAGATTTCCGTCCACCTCACAACTTCAGCGGATCCATCGTGGGTAACCTAAACCCGATGTCAGGCTTAGATTTGCTTCAACCCCTGGACTTCAGTAGATCCATTGTGGGTAACCTAAACCTAGTGTCAGGCTAAGATTTGTTTCCACCTCTTGACTTCAACAGATCCGTCACGGGTAACCTAAACCTTGTGTCAGGCTTATATTTCCTTCCACCTCTCAACTTCAGCAGATCCATTGTGGGTAACCTAAACCCGGTGTCAGGCTTAGATTTCCTTCCACCTCTCGACTTCAGCAGATCCGTCACGGCTAACCTAAACCCTGTGTCAGGGTTAGATTTTCTACCATCTCTACTTCAGCAGATCCATCGCAGGTAACCTAAACTCGGTGTCCAGCTTAGATTTGTTTCCACCTCTCGACTGATGCAGATCCGTAACAGGTAACCAAAACCCGGTGTCTGGCTTAAATTTGCTTCCACCTCTCGACTTCAGCAGATCCATAGCAGGTAACCTAAACCGGGTGTCAGGCTTAGATTTGCTTCCACCTCTTGACTTTAGCTGATCCGTTGCGGGTAACCTAAACCTAGAGTCGGGCTTAGATTTCCTTCCATTTCCTCTTTACCAGATCTGTCGTGGGTAACCTAAGCCCAGTGTCAGGCTTAGATTTGCTTCCATCTCTGGACTTCAGTAGATCCATTGCGGGTAACCTAAACCTAGTGTCAGGCTAAGATTTGTTTCCACCTCTCGACTTCAACAGATCCGTCACGGGTAACCTAAACCCTGCGTCAGGCTTAGATTTCCTTCCACCTCTCAACTTCAGCAAATCCATCATGGGTAGCCTAAACCCGGTGTCAGACTTAGATTTCCTTCCACCTCTCGACTTCAGTAGATCCGTCGTGGGAAACCTAAACCCTGTGTAAGGGTTAGATTTTCTTCCATCTCTACTTTAGCAGATCCGTCGCGGGTAACCTAAACTCGGTGTCAGGCTTCGATTTGCTTCCATCTTATCTTCAGCAAATCCATCGCGGGTAACGTAAACCCGGTGTTAGGCTTAGATTCGCTTCCACCTCTTGACTTCAGCAAATCCATTACGGGTAACCTAAACCCGGAGTCAGGCTTAGATTTGCTTCCATCTCCACTTCAGCAGATCTGTCGCGGGTATCCTAAACCCTGTGTCAGGCTTAGATTTGCTTCCATCTCTGGACTTCAGCAGATCCGTCATGGGTAACCTAAACCCGGTGTCAGGCATAGATTTGCTTCCACCGCTGGACTTCAGTAGATCCATTGCGGGTAACCTAAACCTAGTGTCAGGCTAAGATTTGTTTCCACCTCTCGACTTCAGCAGATCCATCGCGGGTAACCTAAACCTTGTGTCAGGCATAGATTTACTTCCACCGCTGGACTTCAGTAGATCCATTGCGGGTTACCTAAACCTAGTGACAGGCTAAGATTTGTTTCCACCTCTCGACTTCAGTAGATCCGTCGCGGCTAACCTAAACCCTGTGTCAGGCTTAGATTTGCTTCCACCTCTGGGCTTCAGCAGATCCGTCACGGGTAACCTAAACCCTGTGTCAAGCTTAGATTTCCTTCCACCTCTCATCTTCAGCAGATCCATCATGGGTAACCTATAACCGGTGTCAGACTTAGATTTCCTTCCACCTCTTGACTTCAGCAGATCCGTCGTGGGAAACCTAAACCCTGTGTAAGGGTTAGATTTTCTTCCATCTCTACTTCAGCAGATCCGTCGCGGGTAACCTAATCTCTGTGTCAGGCTTTGATTTGCTTCCACCTTATCTTCAGCAAATCCATCACGGGAAACCTAAACCCGGTGTCAAGCTTTGATTTGCTTCCACCTCTTGCCTTCAGCAGATCCATTGCGGGTAACCTAAACCCGAAGTCAGGCTTAGATTTACTTCCATCTCCACTTCGGTAGATCTCGTGGGTAACCTAAACCCAGTGTCAGGCTTAGATTTGCTTCCATCTCTGGACTTCAGCAGATCCATCATGGGTAACGTAAACCCGATGTTAGGCTTAGATTTGCTTCCACCGCTGGACTTCAGTAGATCCATTGCGGGTAACCTAAACCCTGTGTCAGGGTTAGATTTTCTTCCATCTCTACTTTAGCAGATCCATCGCAGGTAACCTAAACTCGGTGTCCGGCTTAGATTTGTTTCCACCTCTCGACTGATGCAGATCCGTAGCAGGTAACCTAAACGCGGTGTCTGGCTTAAATTTGCTTCCACCTCTCGACTTCAGCAGATCCATAGCAGGTAACCTAAACTGGGTGTCAGGCTTAGATTTGCTTCCACCTCTTGACTTTAGGTGATCCGTTGCGGGTAACCTAAACCTAGAGTCGGGCTTAGATTTCCTTTCATCTCCACTTTAGCAGATCCGTCGTGGGTAACCTAAGCCCAGTGTTAGGCTTAGATTTGCTTCCATCTCTGGACTTCAGTAGATCCATTACGGGTAACCTAAACCTAGTGTCAGGTTAAGATTTGTTTCCACCTCTCGACTTCAACAGATCCGTCACGGGTAACCTAAACCCTGCGTCAGGCTTAGATTTCCTTCCACCTCTCAACTTCAGCAGATCCATCGTGGGTAACCTAAACCCGGTGTCAGACTTAGATTTCCTTCCACCTCTCGACTTCAGCAGATCCGTTGTGGGAAACCTAAACCCTGTGTAAGGGTTAGATTTTCTTCCATCTCTACTTCAGCAGATCCGTCTCGGGTAACCTAAACTCAGTGTCAGGCTTCGATTTGCTTCCATCTTATCTTCAGCAAATCCATCGCGGGTAACCTAAACTCGGTGTTAGGCTTAGATTTGCTTCCACCTCTTGACTTCAGCAAATCCATTACGGGTAACCTAAACCCGGAGTCAGGCTTAGATTTGCTTCCATCTCCACTTCAGCAGATCCATCGCGGGTATCCTAAACCCTGTGTCTGGCTTAGATTTGCTTCCATCTCTGGACTTCAGCAGATCCGTCACGGGTAACCTAAACCCGGTGTCAGGCATAGATTTGCTTCAACCGCTGGACTTCAGTAGATCCATTGTGGGTAACCTAAACCTAGTGTCAGGTTTGTTTCCACCTCTCGACTTCAACAGATTAGTCAGGGGTAACCCAAACCCTGTGTCAAGCTTAGATTTCCTTCCACCTCTCAACTTCAGTAGATCCATCGTGGGTAACTTATAGCCGGTGTCAGACTTAGATTTCCTTCCACCTCTCGACTTCAGCAGATCCGTCGTGGGAAACCTAAACCCTGTGTCAAGGTTAGATTTTCTTCCTGTTGGAGATTGTGCCCTAAGGCCAATATTGGATTATGTAATTTGACTTCTAAGATTAATCTAGTGTAGATTAATATTATCATTTATGTTTGTATGTTAGCATTTATGATAAGTATCCATGAATAAATCGTGTTATCTAAATATCCCTAGTCGATTGTTATTATGGGAATAATAACAAACTAAGACTAGTGTGAGTGATAATGGATATTCATAAGATGAATATAGTGTATACAGATACAGATTATACTCACGGGTAATATGTTAGAGAACATGTTACTGGAGACCCACTATGAGATCAAGTTCATGGTCATGTGTCACAACTGATCTTGATTATAGTAGTGTCATTAGCTGATTCCTTTGACCTGAGGTCACCATTGATTCCGAGATGAACTCATGTTGTGCTTTGACGCAGTCAAACGCTGCTTGTAACAGAGTAGTTATAAAGGCTGTGATTGGGTACAATATGACTCATGCTTTGGGATGTGAGTGACAGATATGGGATTTTGTCCCTCTCTATCAAGAGAGCGATATCACTGGGCCCCTCGATAAGTAAGACTGTTAAATGCATGGCCGTGCTCAAATAATTGATAGAGTATCAATTGATTTGTCTAAACAGTTTACTTTGAGATCGAGAAAGCATATGATTAATTATATAAGATTGACAAGTGTACCATGTCTTATGATTAATCATGATATCAAAGAGACAAAAGGGAATATGACATTCTATAAATAGGTATTGGATCATTCCAATCATGTTAATTGGGTAGTCGTAATGGCTTGCTAGAGTCCGCTTGTGACCTATAAGGACATTATGGTAATTTCCTTATTGCCAATTAATATGAACCTATGGGGTCACACACAAAGAGCAAAATGAAGTTCATCTTTTCGGGTATAAATTATTATTGGATAATAATTTATGAATGAGAAAGAGAATAAATATATATATAATGATATATATATTTATATATATATATGTATATATAAATATTAATACGATTAATATTGCATAAAGTATGCTACATATTATAATTTAATTATATAGAGATATAATTAATTATAATATCAATATACATATGTGTATGATGGAGAATGGAATTGATTTAATATTAATTGAGAATTAATATTAAGTTGTGTGGGTTAATTTATAATTATAACTAATAAGGGTATTAAGTTATAATTATAATTAAGTTTAATGGATATAAAAGGAAGTTTTATAACCTAAAATCTCTAACCCTAGCCTACACATAAGATGCAGTTTTTCTGCAGCCTCCATGTAGCCAGCCGACTTCACCCTTCTCCTTCACCCAAGGTTTTCGAAACTTTGGCCTTCTCTCGTTTGAAGAATCGTTCTTCAATCCCGGCGCTAGCACGCGGTGAATGAATTGCTCCGTGTGGATCAACCGTAGAGGGAAGCTACTTTGGTTCCTAATTGATTCAAAACCTACAAAGAATTAAGGTAATTCTTTAACCCTCCTTCCAATTCAATGCAATGTACATGGGTCCTTGGTGGGGATTAATCCTTTTTATTTCCGCTGCGTATTGTTTTTGTGCGATTAAATTCCCCAACAGTGGTATCAGAGCCACTTGTGCATTGATTGAATTGGATTTGTTATTTTGATTAGATCAAAATTGCATATTAGGGTTATATGTTTTTGATTTAGGGTTCTTTGTTATTGTGAATAACGTTTGGAATTGATTTGGGAATTGTTGTTTTGAACAAATTGACGCAGAATTGTTTTTCAGTGCAGAACACGCCGGCGTGCAGGCACTGCACGCCGTGCAAACGTGTGTTGCACGCCGTGTACTGGTTTTGCACGGCGTGTAGTCGGAAATCGTTTTCGTAAGCTGAGAATCAGTGCATAACTCGCCGGCGTGCAAGTGTTGCACGCCGTGCATATGTGTGTTGCACGCCGTGTACTGGTTTTGCACGGCGTGCAACCGGAAATTTCTCATGTGCGCTGAGTAACAGCGAGGAACACGGCCGCGTGCAAGTGTTGCACGCCGTGCAAACCGGTTTTGCACGCCGTGTTCCCTTAGTGCTGCAATGTAGAAATTGTCTTCTATACCTTTTCTTCTCAAATCAATTTCTTTTAAATACAATAAGATTGTGTTTAGTTTTTGAACCCTAAATCTTGTAGATGTAAAATTATTGTGATAATTTTATGCATGGTGTTGTGGTATGGTTTTGGACCCTGTGGATGTTTTTGTTTTCCTTTGGTTTTGGTGGATGTAAAGTTTTATAAATACGGCCTGCGAGTCGTTTGTATTTATGTAATCTTATTTTCTAGATAAATTGTATAGGATGCAATTTATTGTTTGTAAATCTTATTTTACTAGAAAATTGTATAGGATACAATTTTGTTAAATATGTAAATCCATGAGATGATGCCAAGGAACAAAGACGTGAAGACGGATCCAAGGGGTGCGGCTGTGCTGTGACCATGCGATGGTTGCAACCACCTAGGAAATGACCTGTTGATTTTCATATTGGCCTATGAAAATCAATGTAGATAAAACCATACCATAACACGGTTTTTCGAGTCTATTGCATGTTTTATATTTTGATGCCATGTGATGCCATGCCTAGTATGAAATATGCATGCTAGATGAATGTATGACATTGGATGCCATGCTAGGATTAATGTTAACTTGGAAAGTTTAATATTAATGCCATGTTTTGTATATGATAAAATTTTAATCACGGGATTTATAAACCCTAAATAAACTTATGAAGTTTATATTTTTGCCACCCAATTACGTATAACACTTGTCAAGTACTATGTTCGCATCATGGTATACCGCCAGGGCGGGTACGCATGTTGTGACCTTAGCGAAGCAATAATATGAGAAAAGGTGATTCTCATTGTGTTGTAATTGGTTTAACTAAAGGGTTAATCAAAAAGGTGTTTGAGCCCGAGGCAAGGATGAGATGAGTAACATACAAATTAAACATGATATATGATATCATGCATCTCATAAATTAGAAGAGTTGCATAATGATGCAATTGGCAAAGAAATGCACATCCAAAATATGTTTAAATGGTTTAAAGCATGATTTTGAGTCTTTGCCTACCGAAATTATATTTAATCATAGGGACATGCCAAAGCAGTGCTATGGTCAAGTATGGATTTTGGATCTTCACCCACT
Source organism: Euphorbia tirucalli (assembly GCA_039660915.1). Taxonomy (NCBI): domain Eukaryota; kingdom Viridiplantae; phylum Streptophyta; class Magnoliopsida; order Malpighiales; family Euphorbiaceae; genus Euphorbia; species Euphorbia tirucalli. The sequence continues at coordinate 57,991,989 of CM077641.1, forward strand.
TGAATATTTTAAAGGGTTTTATAATTTAAGTGGGAGCATTTAAATAAAAATCTTTACACGCTTTATTATAGTTATGATTGCTATTATCATGGTCTCGATTGTTATTGAACTTTGAGAATTGTTCTCAAATCAAAAGGAATCATATGTTCTCAATAATCCTTTTGCCCAATGAACCACTAGCAATTGTAACACGAGTATAAAAGATGCTTACTTGAAGCATCGAAGGGACTCTGTTTAAAATTTATTATCTTACACTTGCCACAAATTCTTCCGCACGTGGAAGTTTTACTTGAGGTATATGATACATCACAAATGGAAATGTTCCATCAGTTAGTAAGCAAGAAAAGATAAGTGTCTGAGGCAACATTTTCTCATTGGCCTCCAAAAGGCATTAAGATGTGATCTTGAATTCATTATTTGATAGTCATTGGTGATGAACTATCATTTGAATGACATGGGGAAAATTGTGAATTAGTTGCATAGGATGCAAAAGAATGTTAAGTTATCCATAAAGGATAAGCCCGCCTCGAATTGTGTGCTTATGGTTCAAAAGGAAAAGGATAAAAGAAAGGTCGAAAAGCATAAAGACCGAAAGGTTCGGGTGAAAGTGCTTTAAAGGCCAAAGCTGTTGGCATAGAGAGATCTCCAAAAGAAGGGTGTTGCCATTTCTAGAATGAATCGTTCATTAGAATGGAAATAGCAAACCTTGTTTGGAGAACTATAAGAAGATGAAAGGCAGTAAGACTGCCACCTTAAGTATTTATTAACTATTCTACTTTTGTTTCTATATCAAAAGGTATTAGATATCGTTGTGAATCTCATATTAGTAGAATATGAAGAATCACAACTTGAATAGAAACCTTATGAAGGTGAAAGGTAGAATGCGAATAGGCAAAAGAAGCAAAGGTTGTTACTCGAAGGTTTTTGAACTTTTACATGAAAGTTGTGAACTTCAAGTTAAAAGTTATGAACCTTTTTACATAAAAGTTATGAACTTTGGTTAAAGGTTATGAACTTTTGCATGTGAGTTACGAACTCTTGTTGCCTATTGAACTTGTTGGCTTAAGTAAACAAATGTTGTTTATTTTATAATTGTGAATTATAAACTTTATAAAGACATGATTATGAAATGTAGATTTACATAATTGTCTTTATATGTGGAGCCCATCTGTAACATAAATACTATAAGGATCGAATCAAATAGTTTGATTCAACCTATTTTGGCAGTGTCGTCTTGGAGACATAAGCAAAGTCGCATTACGAAACTCCATGAGAATGGACTTTTGGATTCATGAGATTATGAATCATCTTGAATCATGCGAATGTTGTTTATTGTAAAAGATGACAAAAGTGGTTCTTTGCTAAAAGTAGTTAAAGAATAATCAATTTATTAAGCATTATACATGTGGATGTATATGAATTATAAATCAACTGCTAAAGGAGGTTTTAATACTTCATTACTTTTATGGAACTTTTCACTAGATAAGAGTATCTAATGAAACACGAGTTTGGAACTTTTGAAGTGTTCAAAAGCTTGTAAAAGGAGTATGAAGCATCTTGACAAGATAGTAAAGTCACTTAGATATGATCCAAGTGGTGAACATTTGAGTCAAGATTTTGACAATCGTCTTAGAGATTGTGGGACTGTCTCACAATTGACTCCTCCAAGTACGCCACAAAGGATGTTGTGTCAAAAAGGGAGTAATCGAACTCTATACAGATATAGTTCAATCTATGATGAAGTCAAGTTGATCATTGTTTTCTCGAAAATATGCCATTAAAGCAGCTGTGTATATTGTTCCGTCTAAAACAATTCATGAATCAACATATGAGATATGGTTGGGTAAGAGACCCAAGTTGTTTCATTGAATAAGTTTAGGGCTGTAAAGCTTATTTCGAATAAGTTGGCACCTAAATTTAAATGTCGTATTGTGGATTACTCAAAAGGAAAGTAGGAGTTGTTACTCCTGTGTTTCTTTGGGATACAAAATAGTTGTAGCTAGAAATGGTTTCCCCTTGAAGAGGGAGTTAATTTCTAGAAGAGTTAGTGGGAGTAAAGTACACCTACAAAACTCGTAATTCACAAAGTGACATTAACGTTGAAGAGGAACGTGGAAATGGTTTCATGATCATTGTTGAAATTACACAAGTCCAATCAAAGTCTAGTGGAATACGACATGATTAGGAGAGATATGGATTTCTCAAAATCATGATGTAGTTTTACTAGATTGGAATAAGTCTTCTTTTATGAAGAAGCAATGTTAGATTTTGAATCTAATAAGTGACTTGATGCTACAAAGGTTGAAGATAAGTCCATGTCTGACAATCAAAGTATAGACTTTGATAAATCTTTTAGAAGATGCATATGCAATGGTTGCAAGTGAGTTTTCAAATTGAAAACCGACATGAATGGTGATCTTCAAACTTATAAAGCACGACTAGTGACAAAAAGGGGTAATAAACAAGTTCATAGTAGTGACTATGAGGATACGAACAAATTCATAGTAGGACTATGATAAAATCCTTTTTCGTCATTAATCATGATCAAGTCAAATTGAGTTCTTGTTGCCACATCCGCATAATATGATTATAAAATATGGCAAATGGATATCAAAATCTGTTTTCTATGTGAAAACATGATTGAGGATGTGTACGTGACACAACCCAAAGTTTTTGAGCATCCAAAGAATTCAAATAGCGTATGCAAGTTTCAAAGATTCTTATAAGGATCGAAACATGCATCAAATAGTTGGAATCATAGTTTTGATAAAGAAATCAAATGGTTTGATTTTATCAAAAGGATGATGAATCTTGTGTTTCAAAAGGATCAGTGGGAGCATATCGGTATTCCTAACGCTATATGTGGATGACATATGGCTTGTTGGAAATAACATTCTTACCTTGCAAGAAGTAAAATCTTGGCTAAGAAAGTAATTTCGGTTAATGTTATAAGCATGACTGCCTGTGTTCTTGAAATTGGAATCTATAGAGATAGATCTAAAAGAATGTTTTGGCTTAAGTCAAAGCATTGAAAGCGTTCAATGTAAAAAGACTTAATAGAAGCTTGCTTATGTTAACTGCACATATACAACTGATTGCAATTAGTTGCAATATATCAGTCGAGATCTAGTATTCTCTTAAAAAGAGATGTTATGATTTTGAAAGGTTCAAAATAAAACAATATAGCTAAATATCTATAATAGTAGTCAAAGTATATTGTTACATATGATGTAAAAGAAATTTTGGATGAAGAAGTTCATCAAAATTTTTGTGTTTTGTTCTAAGCATTGCTTATCCTGTGAGACTATTGTAGGGACAATAGTTCAATGCGTAAGAACCCTGTATGACACAAGCATATACTTAGGCGTCTTTCACTAATTTAGAGAGGCTGTCTCTAAAGAAAGAGTGAAAATTTGTAAAGTAGCAACGGAAGCGAAAATTAATAATTCACTGACAAAGACTCCCGCACGAATGAATACATGAAAGTCATGTAGGTCAATGGGTATAAGATACATGTATGATTGGCCATAGTGCAAGTGGGAGATTGTTGGAGATTGTGCCCTAAGGCCAATATTGGATTATGTAATTTGACTTCTAAGATTAATCTAGTGTAGATTAATATTATCATTTATGTTTGTATGTTAGCATTTATGATAAGTATCCATGAATAAATCGTGTTATTCTAAATATCCCTAGTCAATTGTTATTATGGGAATAATAACAAACTAAGACTAGTGTGAGTGATAATGGATATTCATAAGATGAATATAGTGTATACAGATACAGATTATACTCACGGGTAATATGTTAGAGAACATGTTACTGGAGACCCACTATGAGATCAAGTTCATGGTCATGTGTCACAACTGATCTTGATTATAGTAGTGTCATTAGCTGATTCCTTTGACCTGAGGTCACCATTGATTCCGAGATGAACTCATGTTGTGCTTTGACGCAGTCAAACGCTGCTTGTAACAGAGTAGTTATAAAGGCTGTGATTGGGTACAATATGACTCATGCTTTGGGATGTGAGTGACAGATATGGGATTTTGTCCCTCTCTATCAAGAGAGCGATATCACTGGGCCCCTCGATAATTAAGACTGTTAAATGCATGGCCGTGCTCAAATAATTGATAGAGTATCAATTGATTTGTCTAAACAGTTTACTTTGAGATCGAGAAAGCATATGATTAATTATATAAGATTGACAAGTGTACCATGTCTTATGATTAATCATGATATCAAAGAGACAAAAGGGAATATGACATTCTATAAATAGGTATTGGATCATTCCAATCATGTTAATTGGGTAGTCGTAATGGCTTGCTAGAGTCCGCTTGTGACCTATAAGGACATTATGGTAATTTCCTTATTGCCAATTAATATGAACCTATGGGGTCACACACAAAGAGCAAAATGAAGTTCATCTTTTCGGGTATAAATTATTATTGGATAATAATTTATGAATGAGAAAGAGAATAAATATATATATAATGATATATATATTTATATATATATATGTATATATAAATATTAATACGATTAATATTGCATAAAGTATGCTACATATTATAATTTAATTATATAGAGATATAATTAATTATAATATCAATATACATATGTGTATGATGGAGAATGGAATTGATTTAATATTAATTGAGAATTAATATTAAGTTGTGTGGGTTAATTTATAATTATAACTAATAAGGGTATTAAGTTATAATTATAATTAAGTTTAATGGATATAAAAGGAAGTTTTATAACCTAAAATCTCTAACCCTAGCCTACACATAAGATGCAGTTTTTCTGCAGCCTCCATGTAGCCAGCCGACTTCACCCTTCTCCTTCACCCAAGGTTTTCGAAACTTTGGCCTTCTCTCGTTCGAAGAATCGTTCTTCAATCCCGGCGCTAGCACGCGGTGAATGAATTGCTCCGTGTGGATCAACCGTAGAGGGAAGCTACTTTGGTTCCTAATTGATTCAAAACCTACAAAGAATTAAGGTAATTCTTTAACCCTCCTTCCAATTCAATGCAATGTACATGGGTCCTTGGTGGGGATTAATCCTTTTTATTTCCGCTGCGTATTGTTTTTGTGCGATTAAATTCCCCAACACTTCCATCTCTACTTCAGCAGATCCGTCGTGGGTAACCTAAACTCTGCGTCAGGCTTTGATTTGCTTCCATCTTATCTTCAGCAAATCCATCACGGGTAACCTAAACACGGTGTCAAGCTTTGATTTGCTTCCACTTCTTGCCTTCAGCAGATCCATTGCGAGTAACCTAAACCCGGACTCAGGATTAGATTTTCTTCCATCTCCACTTCAGTAGATCTCGTGGGTAACCTAAACCCAGTGTCAGGCTTAGATTTGCTTCCATCCCTGGACTTCAGCAGATCCGTCATGGGTAACTTAAACCCGATGTCAGGCTTAGATTTGCTTCCACCGCTGGACTTTAGTAGATCCATTGCGGGTTACCTGAACCTAGTGTTAGGCTAAGATTTGTTTCCACCTCTCGACTTCCACCGCTGGACTTCAGCAGATCCATTGCGGGTAACCTAAACCCTGTGTCAGGCTTAGATTTGCTTCCAGCTCTGGACATCAGCAGATCCGTCACGGGTAACCTAAACCCGGTGTCAGGCATAGATTTGCTTCAACCGCTGGACTTTAGTAGATCCATTGCGGGTAACCTAAACCTAGTGTCAGGCTAAGATTTGTTTCCACCCCTCGACTTCAGCAGATCCGTCGCGGGTAACCTAAACCCTGTGTCAGGCTTAGATTTGCTTCCATCTCTGGACTTCAGCAGATCCGTCACGGGTAACCTAAACCCGGTGTGAGGCATAGATTTGCTTCCGCCGCTGGACTTCAGTAGATCCATTACGGGTAACCTAAACCTAGTGTTAGGCTAAGATTTGTTTCCACCTCTCGACTTCAGCAGATCCGTCACGGGTAACCTAAACTTTGTGTCAGGCATATATTTGCTTCCACCGCTGGACTTCAGTAGATCCATTGCGGGTTACCTAAACCTAGTGTCAGGCTAAGATTTGTTTGCACCTCTCGACTTCAGTAGATCCGTCACGGGTAACCTAAACCCTGTGTCAGGCTTAGATTTGCTTCCATCTCTGGACTTTAGCAGATCCGTCACAGGTAACCTAAACCCGGTGTCAGGCAAAGATTTGCTTCCACCGCTGGACTTCAGTAGATCCTTTGCGCTTCCACCTCTCGACTTCAGCAGATCCATAGCAGGTAACCTAAACCGGGTGTCAGGCTTAGATTTGCTTCCACCTCTTGACTTTAGCTGATCCGTTGCGGGTAACCTAAAGCTAGAGTCAGGCTTAGATTTCCTTCCATCTCCACTTTAGCAGATCCGTCGCGGGTAACCTAAGCCGAGTGTCAGGCTTAGATTTGCTTCCATCTCTGGACTTCAGTAGATCCATTACGGGTAACCTAGTGTCAGGCTAAGATTTGTTTCCACCTCTCGACTTCAATAGATCCGTCACGGGTAACCTAAACCCTGTGTCAGGCTTAGATTTCCTTCCACCTCTCAACTTCAGCAGATCCATCGTGGGTAACCTAAACCCGGTGTCAGACTTAGATTTCCTTCCACCTCTCGATTTCAGCAGATCTGTCGCGGGTAACCTAATCTCGGTGTCAGGCTTCGATTTGCTTCCATCTTATCTTCAGCAAATCCATCGCGGGTAACCTAAACCGGTGTCAGGCTTAGATTTGCTTCCACCTCTTGACTTCAGCCGATCCATTGCGGGTAACCTAAACCCGGAGTCAGGCTTAGATTTGCTTCCATCTCCACTTCAGTAGATCTCGTGGGTAACCTAAACCCAGTGTCAAGCTTAGATTTGCTCCCATCTCAGGACTTCAGCAGATCCGTCATGGGTAACCTAAACCCGGTGTTAGGCTTAGATTTGCTTCCACCGCTGGACTTCAGTAGATCCATTGCGGGTAACCTAAACCTAGTGTCAGGCTAAGATTTGTTTCATTCTGTCGACTTCAACAGATCCATCACGGGTAACCTAAACCCTGTGTCAGGCTTAGATTTCCTTCCACCTCTCAACTTTAGCAGATCCATCGTGGTTAACCTAAACCCAGTGTCAGGCTTTGATTACCTTCCACCTCTCGACTTCAGCAGATTCGTCGCGGGTAACCTAAACCCTGTGTCAGGCTTAGATTTGCTTCCATCTCTGGACTTCAGCAGATCTGTCACGGGTAACCTAAACTCGGTGTCAGGAATAGATTAGCTTCCACCGCTAGACTTCAGTAGATCCATTGCGAGTAACCTAAACCTAGTGTCAGGCTAAGATTTGTTTCCACCTCTCGTCTTCAGCAGATCCGTCGCGGGTAACCTAAACCCTGTGTCGGGCTTAGATTTGCTTCCATCTCTGGACTTCAGCAGATCCGTCACGGGTAACCTAAACCCAGTGTCAGGCATAGATTTGTTTCCACCGCTGGACTTCAGTAGATCCTTTGTGGGTAACCTAAACCTAGTGTCAGGCTAAGATTTGTTTCCACCTCTCGACTTCAGCAGATCCATCGCGGGTAACCTAAACCCTGTGTCAGGGTTAGATTTGCTTCCATCTCTGGACTTCAGTAGATCCGTCACGGGTAACCTAAACCTGGTGTCAGGCAGAGATTTGCTTCCACCGCTGGAATTCAGTTGATCCATTGCGGGTAACCTAAACCTAGTGTCAGGCTAAGATTTGTTTCCACCTCTCGACTTCAGCAGATCCATCGCGGGTAACCTAAACCCTGTGTCAGGCTTAGATTTGCTTCCATCTCTGGACTTCAGCAGATCCGTCATAGGTAACCTAAACCCGGTGTCAGGCATAGATTTCCTTCCACCACTGGACTACAGTAGATCCATTGCGGGTAACCTAAACCTAGTGTCAGGCTAAGATTTATTTCCACCTCTCGACTTCAACAAATCCGTCAAGGGTAACCTAAACCCTGTGTCAAGCTTAGATTTCCTTCCACCTCTCAACTTCAGCAGATCCATCATGGGTAACCTATACCCGGTGTCATACTTAGATTTCCTTCCACCTCTCGACTTCAGCAGATCCGTCGTGGGAAACCTAAACCCTGTGTAAGGGTTAGATTTTCTTCCATCTCAACTTCAGCAGATCCGTCGCGGGTAACCTAAACTCGGTGTCAGGCTTCGATTTGCTTTGATCTTATCTTCAGCAAATCCATCGCGGGTAACCTAAACCCGGTGTCAGGCTTAGATTTGCGTCCACCTCTTGACTTCAGCAGATCCGTTGCGGGTAACCTAAACCCGGAGTCAGGCTTAGATTTGCTTCCGTCTCCACTTCAGTAGATCTCATGGGTAACCTAAACCCAGTGTCAGGCTTAGATTTGCTTCCATCTCTGGACTTCAGCAGATCCGTCATGTGTAACCTAAACCCGATGTTAGGCTTAGATTTGCTTCCACCGCTGGACATCTGTAGATCCATTGCGGGTAACCTAAACCTAGTGTCAGGCTAAGATTTGTTTCCATCTGTCGACTTCAACAGATCCATCACGGGTAACTTAAATCCTGTGTCAGGCTTAGATTTCCTTCCACCTCTCAACTTTAGCAGATCCATCGTGGGTAACGTAAACCCAGTGCCAGGCTTTGATTTCCTTCCACCTCTCGACTTCAGCAGATCCGTCGCGGGTAACCTAAACTCGGTGTCAGGCTTAGATTTGCTTCCACCTCTCGACTTCAGCAGATCCGACATGGGTAACCTCAACCCTGTGTTAGGCTTAGATTTTCCTCCACCTCTCGAGTTCAGCAGATCCATCGCGGGTAACCTAAACCCGGTGTCAGGCTTAGATTTGCTTCCATCTTAACTTCAGTAGATCCATCGCGGGTAACCTAAACCCGGTGTCAGGCTTAGATTTGCTTCCACCTCTCGACTTCAGTAGATCCGACGCGGTTAACCTCAACCCTGTGTTAGGCTTAGATTTTCCTCCACCTCTCGAGTTCAGCAGACCCATCGCGGGTAACCTAAACCCAGTGCAGGCTTAGATTTCCTTCCATCTTTACTGTTGGAGATTGTGCCCTAAGGCCAATATTGGATTATGTAATTTGACTTCTAAGATTAATCTAGTGTAGATTAATATTATCATTTATGTTTGTATGTTAGCATTTATGATAAGTATCCATGAATAAATCGTGTTATTCTAAATATCCCTAGTCGATTGTTATTATGGGAATAATAACAAACTAAGACTAGTGTGAGTGATAATGGATATTCATAAGATGAATATAGTGTATACAGATACAGATTATACTCACGGGTAATATGTTAGAGAACATGTTACTGGAGACCCACTATAAGATCAAGTTCATGGTCATGTGTCACAACTGATCTTGATTATAGTAGTGTCATCAGCTGATTCCTTTGACCTGAGGTCACCATTGATTCCGGGATGAACTCCTGTTGTGCTTTGACGTAGTCAAACGCTGCTCGTAACAGAGTAGCTATAAAGACTGTGATTGGGTACGATATGACACATGCCTTGGGATGTGAGTGACAGATATGGGATTTTGTCCCTCTCTAACAAGAGAGCGATATCACTGGGCCCCTCGATAAGTAAGACTGTTAAATGCATGGCCGTGCTGAAATAATTGATAGAGTATCAATTGATTTGTCTGAACAGTTTACTTTGAGATCGAGAAAGCATATGATTAATTATATAAGATTGACAAGTGTACCATGTCTTATGATTAATCATGATATCAAAGAGACAAAAGGGCATATGACATTCTATAAATAGGTATTGGATCATTCCAATCATATTAATTGGGTAGTCGTAATGGCTTGCTAGAGTCCGCTTGTGACCTATAAGGACATTATGGTAATTTCCTTATTGCCAATTAATATGAACCTATGGGGTCACACACAAGAGCAAAATGAAGTTCATCTTAACGGGTATAAATTATTATTGGATAATAATTTATGAATGAGAAAGAGAATAAATATATATAGTGATATATATTTATATATATATGTATATGTGAATATTAATATGATTAATATTGCATAAGGTATGCCACATATTATAATTAAATTATATAGAGATATAATTAATTATAATATTGTATATACATATGTGTATTATGGAGAATTGGTTTGATTTAATATTAATTGAGAATTAATATTAAGTTGTGTGGGTTAATTTATAATTATAACTAATAAGTGTATTAAGGTATAATTATAATTAACTTATTAGGTTATATATATAAGGAAATATATAACCTAATTGGGAGAAAATTAAAAAACATATAATAAAAAGGTTTTTCGGCAGACAAAAGTGTGAGGAAAATGGTTGCAGCCGTCTTTTCTCCATATTGGTACAAAGAAAAATCTGATTTTTCAGTACCTCTCTCTCGTTCGAAGAATCGTTCTTCAATCTCGGCGCTAGCACGCGGTGAATGAATTGCTCCGTGTGGATCAACCGTAGAGGGAAGCTACTTTGGTTCCTAATTGATTCAAAACCTACAAAGAATTAAGGTAATTCTTCAACCCTCCTTCCAATTCAATGCAATGTACATGGGTCCTTGGTGGGGATTAATCCTTTTATTTCCGCTGCGTATTGTTTTTGTGCGATTAATTTCCCAACAGTGGTATCAGAGCCACTTGTGCATTGGTTGAATTGGATTTGTTATTTTGATTAGATCAAAATTGCATGTTAGGGTTGTATGTTCTTGATTTAGGGTTCAATGTTATTGTGAATAACATGTTTAAAATTTGATTTTAATGTGAATCATTGTGAATGATTTGTTTTAATAAATTTGAAATGTTTAAGGGGTTGGTATCATGAATTTGATTCATAGGATTTTAATTGAAATTGTTTCAATTAATTAAATGAAATTAAAAAAAAAAAAAAAAAAAGGTTTTCGTTATTCTGGGCATAATGCCCAGAATAATTTTAGGTGCAATGCAATTGCAATTGCAATTGCACATGCTGCGTAAGCAGCATGCTGCTTACGCAGCATGGGCTGCGCAGCTGCGTGTTGCGCAGCATGGGCTGCGCAGCATGGGCTGCGCAGCTACGTGTTGCGCAGCCCGTCGGGCTGCGCGCAGTATTGGATACTGCAGTGCGAGGCCCGACGAGCATGCTGTTCGACAGTTTTACCCCTTTTTCGTTTTAAGTGTGGAAAATTGTTTCTGCATATTTACGAATTTTTCCAAATTAATTAATTCTAAATACAATGTGATTGTATATTACCACTTTGAACCCTAAATATTTTTAGATATAAAATTATTGTTGATAATTTTATGCATGGTGTTATGGTATGGTTTTGGACCCCATGGATGCTTTATTTTATTTATTAAGATTTTATAAATACGGCCTGCGAGTCGTTTGTATTTATGTAATCCTAATTTTCTAGATAAATTGTATAGGATGCAATTTATTGTTTGTAAATTTTATTTTACTAGAAAATTGTATAGGATACAATTTTTGTAAAATATGTAAATCCAAGAGATGGTGCCAAGGAACAAAGACGTGAAGACGGATCCAAGGGGTGCGGCTGTGCTGTGACCATACGATGGTTACAACCACCTAGGATATGACCTGTTGATTTTCATATTGGCCTATGAAAATCAATGTAGATAAAACCATACCATAACACGGTTTTGAGTCTTATGTATGTTGTATTTATTTTATGCCATAAGATGCCATGTTAATAAATATTGATGCATGTTAGAAATTATTTTGCATGTGATGCAAAATGTTAATATATATATGTAAATGCATGCTTTGTTTCTTTTAGATGCCATGTGATGCCATGCTAGATTGCATGCTTAACATATGTATGACATAGGATGCCATGCTAATTAGTATTAACAAGAGTATGTTTAATATTAATGCCATGAATTGTATATGATACAATTAAAATCACAGGATTTAACAAACCCTAAATAAACTTATGAAGTTTATATTTGCCACCCAATTACGTATAACACTAGTCAAGTACTATGTTCGCATCATGGTAGCCACGCCAAAGCGGGTACGCATGTTGTGACCTTAGCGAAGCGATAATATGAGAAATGGTGATTCTCATTGTGTTGTAATTGGTGTAACAAAGGGTTAATCAAAATGGTGTTTGAGCCCGAGGCAAAGATGAGATGAGTAACATACAATTAAATATGATATATGATATCATACATCTCATAAATTATAAGAGTTGCATAATGATGCAATTGGCAAAGAAGTGCACATCCAAAATATGTTTAAATGGTTTAAAGCATGATTTTGAGTCTTTGCCTACCGAAATTATATTTAATCATAGGGACATGCCAAAGCAGTGCTATGGTTAAGTATGGATTTTGGATCTTCACCCACTTAAATATTTTAAAGGGTTTTATAATTTAAGTGGGAGCATTTAACTAAAATCTTTACACGCTTTATTATAGTTATAATTGCTATTACCTTGATCTCGATTGTTATTGAACATTGAGAATTGTTCTCAAATCAAAAGGAATCATATGTTCTCAATAATCCTTTTGCCCAATGAACCACTAGCAATTGTAACACGAGTATAAAAGATGCTTACTTGAAGCATCGAAGGGACTCTGTTAAATTTTGTTATCTTACACTTGCCACCAATTCTTCCGTACGTGGAAGTTTTACTTGAGATATATGATACATCACAAATGGAAATGTTCCATCAGTTAGTGAGCAAGAAAAGATAAGTGTTTGAGGCAACATTTTCTCATTGGCCTCCAAAAAGGCATTAAGATGTGATCTTGAATTCATTAATTGATAGTCATTGGTGATGAACTATCATTTGAATGACATGGAGAAAATTGTGAATTAGTTGCATAGGATGCAAAAGAATGTTAAGTTATCCATAAAGGATAAGCCCGCCTCGAATTGTGTGCTTAAGGTTCAAAAGGAAAAGGATAAAAGGAAGGTCGAAAAGCATAAAGACCGAAAGGTTCGGGTGAAACATGTTTTAAAGACCAAAGCTGTTGGCATAGAGAGATCTCCAAAAGAAGGATGTTGCCATTTCTAGAATGAATCGTTCATTAGAATGAAAATAGCAAACTTTGTTTGGAGAACTATGAGAAGATGAAAGGCAGTAAGACTGCTACCTTAAGTATTTATTAATTATTCTACTTTTGTTTCTATATCAAAGGTATTAGATACCGTGGTGGATTTCATATTAGTAGAATATGAAGAATCTCAACTTAAGTAGAAACCTTATGAAGGTGAAAGGTAGAATACGAATAGGCAAGAGTAGCAAAGGTTGTTACTTGGAAGTTATGAACTTCTGGTTAAAAGTTATGAACTTTTACATGAAAGTTATGAACTTCTAGGTAAAAGTTGTGAACTTTTACATAAAAGTTATGAACTTTGGTTAAAGGTTATGAACTTTTACATGTAAGTTATGAACTCTTGTTGCCTATTGGGCTCGTTGTTTTGAGTGAACAAATGTTGTTTATTTTATAATTGTGAATTATAAACTTTATAAAGACATGATTATGAAATACAGATTTACATAATTGTCTTTATATGTGGAGCCCATCCGTAACATAAATACTGTAAGGATCGAATCAAATAGTTTGATTCAACCTATTTTGGCAGTATCATCTTGGAGGCATAAGCAAGGTCGCATTACGAAACTCCATGAGAATGGACTTTTGGATTCATGAGATTATGAATCATCTTGAATCATGCGAATGTTGTTTATTGTAAAAGATGACAAAGGGTTTTCTTTGCTGAAAGTAGTCAAAGAACAATCGATTTATTAAGCATTATACATGTGGATGTATATGAATTATAAATCAACTGCTAAAGGAAGTTTTAATACTTCATTACTTTTATGGAACTTTTCATTAGATAAGAGTATCTAATGAAACACGAGTTTGGAACTTTTGAAGTGTTCAAAAGCTTGTAAAAGGAGTATGAAGTATCTTGACAAGATAGTAAAGTCACTTAGATATGATCCGAGTGGTGAATATTTGAGTCAAGATTTTGACAATCATCTTAGAGATTGTGGGACTGTCTCACAATTGACTTCTCCAAGTACGCCACAAAGTATGTTGTGTCGAAAAGGGAGTAGTCGAACTCTATACAGATATAGTTCAATCTATGATGAAGTCAAGTTGATCATCGTTTTCTCGAAAATATGCCATTAAAGCAGCTGTGTATATTGTTCCCTCTAAAACAATTCATGAATCAACATATAAGATATGGTTGGGTAAGAGACCCAAGTTGTTTCATTGAATAGGTTTAGAGCTGTAAAACTTATTTCGAATAAGTTGGCACCTAAATTTTAAATATCGAATTGTGAATTACTCAAAAGGAAAGTAGGAGTTATTACTCTTATGTTCTCTTTGGGATACAAAATAGTTATAGCTAGAAATGGTTTCCCCATGAAGAGGGAGTTAATTTCTAGTAGAGTTAGTGGGAGTAAGGTACACCTACAAAACTCGTAATTCACAAAAGTGACATTTAACGTTGAAGAGGAACGTGGAAATGGTTTCATGATCATTGTTGAAATTACACAAGTCCAATGAAAGTCTAGTGGAATACGACATGATTAGGAGAGATATGGATTTCTCAAAATCATGATGTAATTTTACTAGATGAAGTAAGTCTTCTTTTATGAAGAAGCAATGTTAGATTTTGAATCTAATATGTGACTTGATGCTACAAAGGTTGAAGATAAGTCCATGTCTGACAATCAAAGTATAGACTTTGATAAGTCTTTTAGAAGATGCATATGCAATGGTTGCAAGTGAGTTTTCAAATTGAAAACCGATATGGATGGTGATCTTCAAACTTATAAAGCACGACTAGTGACTATAAGGATACGAACAAATTCATAGTAGGACTATGATGAAATCCTCTTTAGTCATTAATCATGATCAAGTCATATTGAGTTCTTGTTGCCATATCCCCATAATATGATTATAAAATATGGCAAATGGATATCAAAATCTATTTTTTACGTGAAAACATGATTGAGGATGTGTACGTGACACAACCCAAAGTTTTGAGCATCCAAAGAATTCAAATAGCGTATGCAAGTTTTCAAAGATTCTCATAAGGATCGAAACATGCATCAAATAGTTGGAATCATAGTTTTGATAAAGAAATCAAATGGTTTGATTTTATCAAAAGGATGATGAATCTTGTGTTTCAAAAGGATCAGTGGGAGCATATCGGTATTCCTAATGCTATATGTGGATGACATATGGCTTGTTGGAAATAACATTCTTACCTTGCAAGAAGTAAAATCTTGGCTAAGAAAGTAATTTCAGTTAATGTTATAAGCATGACTGCCTGTATTCTTGAAATTGGAATCTATACAGATAGATCTAAAAGAATGTTTTGGCTTAAGTCAAAGCATTGAAAGTGTTCAATATAAAAGACTTAATAGAAGCTTGCTTATGTTAACTGTGTAAATAGTTGCACATATACAACTGATTGCAATTAGTTGCAATATATCAGTCGAGATCTAGTATTCTCTTAAAAAGAGAAGTTATGATTTTGAAAGGTTCAAAATAAAACGTTATAGCTAAATACCTATAATAGCAGCCAAAGTATACAGTTACATGTGATGTAAAGAAATTTTGGATGAAGAAGTTCATCAAAATTTTATGTTTTTGTTCTAAGCATTGCTTATCCTGTGAGACTATTGTAGGGACAATAGTTCAATGCGTAAGAACCTTGTATGACACAAGCATATACTTAGGCGTTTTTCACTAATTTAGAGAGGCTGTCTCTAAAGAGAGAGTGAATATGTGTAAAGTAGCAACGGAAGCGAAAATTAATAATTCATTGACAAAGACTCCTGCACGAGTGAATACATGAAAGTCATGTAGGTCAATGGGTATAAGATACATGTATGATTGGCCATAGTGCAAGTGGGAGATTGTTGGAGATTGTGCCCTAAGGCCAATATTGGATTATGTAATTTGACTTCTAAGATTAATCTAGTGTAGATTAATATTATCATTTATGTTTGTATGTTAGCATTTATGATAAGTATCCATGAATAAATCGTGTTATTCTAAATATCCCTAGTCGATTGTTATTATGGGAATAATAACAAACTAAGACTAGTGTGAGTGATAATGGATATTCATAAGATGAATATAGTGTATACAGATACAGATTATACTCACGGGTAATATGTTAGAGAACATGTTACTGGAGACCCACTATAAGATCAAGTTCATGGTCATGTGTCACAACTGATCTTGATTATAGTAGTGTCATCAGCTGATTCCTTTGACCTGAGGTCACCATTGATTCCGGGATGAACTCCTGTTGTGCTTTGACGTAGTCAAACGCTGCTCGTAACAGAGTAGTTATAAAGACTGTGATTGGGTACGATATGACTCATGCCTTGGGATGTGAGTGACAGATATGGGATTTTGTCCCTCTCTAACAAGAGAGCGATATCACTGGGCCCCTCGATAAGTAAGACTGTTAAATGCATGGCCGTGCTGAAATAATTGATAGAGTATCAATTGATTTGTCTGAACAGTTTACTTTGAGATCGAGAAAGCATATGATTAATTATATAAGATTGACAAGTGTACCATGTCTTATGATTAATCATGATATCAAAGAGACAAAAGGGAATATGACATTCTATAAATAGGTATTGGATCATTCCAATCATATTAATTGGGTAGTCGTAATGGCTTGCTAGAGTCCGCTTGTGACCTATAAGGACATTATGGTAATTTCCTTATTGCCAATTAATATGAACCTATGGGGTCACACACAAGAGCAAAATGAAGTTCATCTTAACGGGTATAAATTATTATTGGATAATAATTTATGAATGAGAAAGAGAATAAATATATATAGTGATATATATTTATATATATATGTATATGTGAATATTAATATGATTAATATTGCATAAGGTATGCCACATATTATAATTAAATTATATAGAGATATAATTAATTATAATATTGTATATACATATGTGTATTATGGAGAATTGGTTTGATTTAATATTAATTGAGAATTAATATTAAGTTGTGTGGGTTAATTTATAATTATAACTAATAAGTGTATTAAGGTATAATTATAATTAACTTATTAGGTTATATATATAAGGAAATATATAACCTAATTGGGAGAAAATTAAAAAACATATAATAAAAAGGTTTTTCGGCAGACAAAAGTGTGAGGAAAATGGTTGCAGCCGTCTTTTCTCCATATTGGTACAAAGAAAAATCTGATTTTTCAGTACCTCTCTCTCGTTCGAAGAATCGTTCTTCAATCTCAGCGCTAGCACGCGGTGAATGAATTGCTCCGTGTGGATCAACCGTAGAGGGAAGCTACTTTGGTTCCTAATTGATTCAAAACCTACAAAGAATTAAGGTAATTCTTCAACCCTCCTTCCAATTCAATGCAATGTACATGGGTCCTTGGTGGGGATTAATCCTTTTATTTCCGCTGCGTATTGTTTTTGTGCGATTAATTTCCCAACATTTACTTCAGGAGATCCATCATGGGTAACCTTAACCCGGTGTCAGGCTTAGATTTGCTTCCACCTCTTGACTTTAGCAGATCCGACGCGGGTAACCTCAACCCTGTGTTAGGCTTAAATTTTCCTCCACCTCTCGAGTTCAGCAGATCCATCGCGGGTAAGCTAAACCCGGTGTCAGGCTTATATTTGCTTCCATCTTAACTTTAGTATATCCATCGCGGGTAACCTAAACCCGGTGTCAGGTTTAGATTTGCTTCAACCTCTTGACTTTAGAAGATCCGTTGTAGGTAACATAAACCCGAAGTCAGGCTTATATTTGCTTCCATCTCCACTTCAGCATATCCGTCGCGGGTAACCTAAACCTAGTGACAGGCTTAGATTTACTTCCATCTCTGGACTTCAGCAGATCCGTCGCGGTTAACCTAAACCCGGTGTCAGGCTTTGATTTCCTTTCGCCTCTGGACTTTAGTAGATCCATTGCGGTAACCTAAACCTAGTGTCAGGCTAAGATTCGTTTCCACATCTCGACTTATGCAGATCCGTCGCAGGTAACCTAAACCCGGTGTCTGGCTTAAATTTACTTCCACCTCTCGACTTCAGCAGATCCGACGCGGGTAACCCAAACCCTGTGTTAGGCTTAGATTTTCCTCCACCTCTCGAGTTCAGCAGATCCATCGCGGGTAACCTAAACCCGGTGTCAGGCTTAGATTTGCTTCCATTTTAACATCAGTAGATCCATCGCGGGTAACCTAAACCCCGTGTCAGGCTTAGATTTGCTTCCATCTCTGGGCTTCAGCAGATCCGTAGTGGTTAACCTAAACCTGGTGTCCGGCTTAGATTTCCTTTCACCTCTGGACTTCAGTAGATCCATTGTGGTAACCTAAACCTGATGTTAGGCTTAGACTAGCTTCCACCTCTTGACCTCAGCAGATCCGTCGCGGGTAACCTTAACCCTGTGTCAAGCTTAGATTTCCTTCCACCTCACAACTTCAGCAGATCCATCGTGGGTAACCTAAACCCGGTGTCAGGCTTAGATTTGCTTCCATCACAACTTCAACAGATCCATTACGGGTAATCTAAACCCGATGTCAGGCTTAGATTTGCTTCGACCTCTGGAATTCAGTAGATCCATTGCGGGTAACCTAAACCTAGTGTCAGGCTAAGATTCGTTTCCACCTCTTGACTTCAACAGATCCGTCACGGGTAACCTAAACCTGTGTCAGGCTTAGATTTCCTTCCACCTCTCAACTTTAGCAGATCCATCGTGGGTAACCTAAACCCAGTGTCAGGCTTTGATTACCTTCCATCTCTCGACTTCAGCAGATTTGTCGCGGGTAACCTAAACCCTGTGTCAGGCTTAGATTTGCTTCCATCTCTGGACTTCAGCAGATCCATCACGGGTAACCTAAAAGCGGTGTCAGGCATAGATTTGCTTCCACCGCTGGACTTCAGTAGATCCATTGCGGATAACCTAAACCTAGTGTCAGGCTAAGATTTGTTTCTACCTCTCGTCTTCAGCAGATCCGTCGCGAGTAACCTAAACCCTGTGTCGGGCTTACATTTGCTTCCATCTCTGGACTTCAGCAGATCCGTCACGGGTAACCTAAACCCGGTGTCAGGCATAGATTTGCTTCCACCGCTGGACTTCAGTAGATCCATTTCGGGTAACCTAAACCTAGTGTCAGGCTAAGATTTTTTTCCACCTCTCGACTTCAGCGGATCCGTCGCGGGTAACCAAAACCCTGTGTCAGGTTTAGATTTGCTTCCATCTCTGGACTTCAGTAGATCCGTCACGGGTAACCTAAACCCGGTGTCAGGCGTAGATTTGCTTCCACTGCTGGACTTCAGTTGATCCATTGCGGGTAACCTAAACCTAGTGTCAGGCTAAGATTTGTTTCCACCTCTCGACTTCAGCAGATCCGTCGTGGGTAACCTAAACCCTGTGTCAGGCTTAGATTTGCTTCCATCTCTGGACTTCAGTAGATCCGTCACAGGTAACCTAAACTCGGTGTCAGGCATAGATTTGCTTCCACCACTGGACTTCAGTAGATCCATTGCGGGTAACCTAAACCTAGTGTCAGGCTAAGATTTATTTCCACCTCTCGACTTCAACAGATCCGTCACGGGTAACCTAAACCCTGTGTCAAGCTTAGATTTCCTTCCACCTCTCAACTTCAGCAGATCCATCATGGGTAACCTATACCAGGTGTCAGACATAGATTTCCTTCCACCTCTCGACTTCAGCAGATCTTTCGTGGGAAACCTAAACCCGATGTCAGGCTTAGATTTGCTTCAACCTCTAGACTTCAGTAGATCCATTGCGGGTAACCTAAACCTAGTGTCAGGCTAAGATTCGTTTCCACCTCTTGACTTCAACAGAACCGTCACGGGTAACCTAAACCCTGTGTCAGGCTTAGATTTCCTTCCACCTCTCAACTTCAGCAGATCCATTGTGGGTAACCTAAACCCGGTGTCAGGCTTAGATTTCCTTCCACCTCCCGACTTCAGCAGACCCGTCACGGGTAACCTAAACCCTGTGTCAGGGTTAGATTTTCATCCATCTCTACTTCAGCAGATCCATCGTAGGTAACCTAAACTCGGAGTCCGGTTTAGATTTGTTTCCACCTCTCAACTGATGCAGATCCGTAGCGGGTAACCTAAACCCAGTGTCAGGCTTAGATTTGCTTCCACCTCTTGACTTTAGCTGATCCATTGCGGGTAACCTAAACCTAGAGTCAGGCTTAGATTTCCTTCCATCTCCACATTAGCAGATCCGTCGTGGGTAACCTAAGCCCAGTGTCAGGCTTAGATTTGCTTCCATCTCTGGACTTCAGCAGATCCATTACGGGTAACCTAAACCTAGTGTCAGGCTAAGATATGTTTCCACCTCTCGACTTCAACAGATCCATCATGGGTAACCTAAACCCAGTGTCAGACTTAGATTTCCTTCCACCTCTCGACCTTAGCAGATCCGTCATGGGAAACCTAAACCCTGTGTAAGGGTTAGATTTTCTTCCACCTCTCAACTTCAGCAGATCCATCATGGGTAACCTTAACCCAGTGTCAGACTTAGATTTCCTTCCACCTCTCGACCTCAGCAGATCCGTCATGGGAAACCTAAACCCTGTGTAAGGGTTAGATTTTCTTCCATCTATACTTCAGCAGATCCGTCGCGGGTAACCTAAACTCGGTGTCAGGCTTCGATTTGCTTCCATCGTATCTTCAGCAAATCCATCGCGGGTAACCTAAACCCGGTGTCAGGCGTAGATTTGCTTCCACTGCTGGACTTCAGTTGATCCATTGCGGGTAACCTAAACCTAGTGTCAGGCTAAGATTTGTTTCCACCTCTCGACTTCAGCAGATCCGTCGTGGGTAACCTAAACCCTGTGTCAGGCTTAGATTTGCTTCCATCTCTGGACTTCAGTAGATCCGTCACAGGTAACCTAAACTCGGTGTCAGGCATAGATTTGCTTCCACCACTGGACTTCAGTAGATCCATTGCGGGTAACCTAAACCTAGTGTCAGGCTAAGATTTATTTCCACCTCTCGACTTCAACAGATCCGTCACGGGTAACCTAAACCCTGTGTCAAGCTTAGATTTCCTTCCACCTCTCAACTTCAGCAGATCCATCATGGGTAACCTATACCAGGTGTCAGACATAGATTTCCTTCCACCTCTCGACTTCAGCAGATCTTTCGTGGGAAACCTAAACCCGATGTCAGGCTTAGATTTGCTTCAACCTCTAGACTTCAGTAGATCCATTGCGGGTAACCTAAACCTAGTGTCAGGCTAAGATTCGTTTCCACCTCTTGACTTCAACAGAACCGTCACGGGTAACCTAAACCCTGTGTCAGGCTTAGATTTCCTTCCACCTCTCAACTTCAGCAGATCCATTGTGGGTAACCTAAACCCGGTGTCAGGCTTAGATTTCCTTCCACCTCCCGACTTCAGCAGACCCGTCACGGGTAACCTAAACCCTGTGTCAGGGTTAGATTTTCATCCATCTCTACTTCAGCAGATCCATCGTAGGTAACCTAAACTCGGAGTCCGGTTTAGATTTGTTTCCACCTCTCAACTGATGCAGATCCGTAGCGGGTAACCTAAACCCGGTGTCAGGCTTAGATTTGCTTCCACCTCTTGACTTTAGCTGATCCATTGCGGGTAACCTAAACCTAGAGTCAGGCTTAGATTTCCTTCCATCTCCACATTAGCAGATCCGTCGTGGGTAACCTAAGCCCAGTGTCAGGCTTAGATTTGCTTCCATCTCTGGACTTCAGCAGATCCATTACGGGTAACCTAAACCTAGTGTCAGGCTAAGATATGTTTCCACCTCTCGACTTCAACAGATCCATCATGGGTAACCTAAACCCAGTGTCAGACTTAGATTTCCTTCCACCTCTCGACCTTAGCAGATCCGTCATGGGAAACCTAAACCCTGTGTAAGGGTTAGATTTTCTTCCACCTCTCAACTTCAGCAGATCCATCATGGGTAACCTTAACCCAGTGTCAGACTTAGATTTCCTTCCACCTCTCGACCTCAGCAGATCCGTCATGGGAAACCTAAACCCTGTGTAAGGGTTAGATTTTCTTCCATCTATACTTCAGCAGATCCGTCGCGGGTAACCTAAACTCGGTGTCAGGCTTCGATTTGCTTCCATCGTATCTTCAGCAAATCCATCGCGGGTAACCTAAACCCGGTGTCAGGCTTAGATTTGCTTCCACCTCTTGACTTCAGCAGATCCATTACGGGTAACCTAAACCCGGAGTCAGGCTTAGATTTGCTTCCATCTCCACTTCAGTAGATCCATCGCGGGTAACCTAAACCTAGTGTCAGGCTAAGATTTGTTTCCATCTCCCGACTTCAACAAATCCATCACGAGTAACCTAAACCCTGTGTCAGGCTTAGATTTCCTTCCACCTCTCAACTTTAGCAGATCCATCGTGGGTAACCGAAACCTAGTGTCAGGCTTTCATTTCCTTCCACCTCTCGACTTCAGCAGATCCGTCGCTAGTAACCTAAACCCTCTGTCAGGGTTAGATTTTCTTCCATCTATACTTCAGCTGATCCGTCGTGGGTAACCTAAACTCGGTGTCAGGATAAGATTTGCTTCCACCTCTTGACTTCAGCAGATCCGACGCGGGTAACCTCAACCCTGTGTTAGGCTTAGATTTTCCTCCACCTCTTGAGTTCAGCAGATCCATCGCGGGTAACCTAAACCTGGTGTCAGGCTTAGATTTGCTTCCATCTTAACTTCAGTAGATCCATCGCGGGTAACGCTAACCCGGTGTCAGGCTTAGATTTGCTTCCACCTCTCGACTTCAGCAGATCCGACGCGGGTAACCTGAACCCTGTGTTAGGCTTAGATATTCCTCCACCTCTCGAGTTCAGCAGATCCATCGCGGGTAATCTAAACCCGGTGTTAGGCTTAGATTTGCTTCCATCTTAACTTTAGTAGATCCATCGCGGGTAACCTAAACCCGGTGTCAGGCTTAGATTTGCTTCCACCTCTTGACTTCAGCAGATTCGACGCAGGTAACCTCAACCCTGTGTTAGGCTTAGATTTTCCTCCACCTCTCGAGTTCAGCAGAACCATCGCGGGTAACCTAAACCCGGTGTCAGGCTTAGATTTGCTTCCATCTTAACCTCAGTAGATCGATCACGGGTAACATAAACCCGGTGTCAGGCTTAGATTTGCTTCCATCTTGACTTCAGTAGATCATTCGAGGGTAACCTAAACACGGTGTCAGGCTACGATTTGCTTCCATCTCCACTTCAGCAGATCCGTCATGGGTAACCTAAACCCTGTGTCAGGGTTAGATTTTCTTCCATCTCTACTTCAGCAGATCCGTCGTAGGTAACCTAAACTCGGAGTCCGGCTTAGATTTGTTTCCACCTCTCGGCTGATGCAGATCCGTAGCGGGTGACCTAAACCCGGTGTCTGGCTTAGATTTGCTTCCACCTCTCGACTTCAGTAGATCAATCACGGGTAACCTAAACCCGGTGTTAGGCTTAGATTTGCTTCCACCTCTTGACTTTAGCTGATCCGTTGCGGGTAACCTAAACCTAGAGTCAGGCTTAGATTTCCTCCCATCTCTACTTTAGCAGATCCGTCGCGGGTAACCTAAGCCCAGTGTCAGGCTTAGATTTGCTTCCATCTCTGGACTTCAGCAGATCCATTACAGGTAACCTAAACCTAGTGTCAGGATAAGATTTGTTTCCACCTCTGGACTTCAACAGATCCGTCACCCATAACCTAAACCCTGCGTCAGGCTTAGATTTCCTTCCACCTCTCAACTTCAGCATCCATCATGGGTAACCTAAACCCAGCGTCAGACTTAGATTTCCTTCCACCACTCGACCTCAGCAGATCCATCGTGGGAAACCTAAACCCTGTGTAAGGGTTAGATTTTCTTCCATCTCTACTTCAGCCGATCCGTCGCGGGTAACCTATACTCGGTGTCAGGCTTCGATTTGCTTGCATCGTATCTTCAGCAAATCCATCGCGGGTAACCTAAACCCGGTGTTAGGCTTAGATTTGCTTCCACCTCTTGACTTCAGCAGATCCATTACGGGTAACCTAAACTCGGAGTCAGGCTTAGATTTGCTTCCATCTCCACTTGAGCAGATCCGTCGTGGGTAACCTAAACCCTGTGTCAGGCTTAGATTTGCTTCCACCTCTGGACTTCAGTAGATCCGTCACGGGTAACCTAAACCCGGTGTAAGGCTTAGATTTGCTTCCACCGCTAGACTTCAGTAGATCCATTATGGGTAATGTAAACCAAGTGTCAGGCTAAGATTTGTTTCCATCTCTCGACTTCAAAAAATCCATCATGGGTAACCTAAACCCTGTGTCAGGCTTAGATTTCCTTCCACCTCTCAACTTTAGCGGATCCATCGTGGGTAACTGAAACCCAGTGTCAGGCTTTCATTTCCTTCCACCTCTCGACTTCAGCAGATCCATTGCTGGTAACCTAAACCCTCTGTCAGGGTTAGATTTTCTTCCATCTATACTTCAGCTGATCCATCGTGGATAACCTAAACTGGGTGTCAGTCTAAGATTTGCTTCCACCTCTCGACTTCAGGAGATCCGACGCGGGTAACCTAAACCCTGTGTTAGGCTTAGATTTTCCTCCACCTCCTGAGTTCAGCAGATCCATCGCGGGTAACCTAAACCCGGTGTCAGACTTAGATTTTCTTCCATCTTAACTTCAGTAGATCCATCGCGGGTAACCTAAACTCGGTGTCAGGCTTAGATTTGCTTCCACCTCTCGATTTCAGCAGAACCGACGTGGGTAACCTCAACCCTGTGTTAGGCTTAGATATTCCTCCACCTCTCGAGTTCTGCAGATCCATCGCGAGTAACCTAAACCCGGTGTTAGGCTTAAATTTGCTTCCATCTTAACTTCAGTAGATCCATCGCGGGTAACCTAAACCCGTTGTCAGGCTTAGTTTTGCTTCCACCTCTTGACTTCAGCAGATCCGACGCAGGTAACCTCAACCCTTTGTTAGGCTTAGATTTTCCTCTACCCCTCGAGTTTAGCAGAACCATCGCGGGTAACCTATACCCGGTGTCAGGCTTAGATTTGCTTCCATCTTAACTTTAGTAGATCGATCGCGGGTAACATAAACCCAGTGTCAGGCTTAGATTTGCTTCCATCTTAACTTCAGTAGATCATTCGAGGGCAACCTAAACACGGTGTCAGGGTAAGATTTGCTTCCATCTCCACTTCAGCAGATCCGTCGCGGGTAACCTAAACCCAGTGTCAGGCTTAGATTTGCTTCCATCTCTGGACTACAGCCGATCTGTCGCGGTTAACCAAAGCCCGGTGTTAGGCTTAGATTTGCTTCCTTTCACCTCTGGACTTCAGTAGATCCATTGCGGTAACCTAAACCTAGTGTCAGGCTAAGATTCGTTTCCACCTCTTGACTTATGCAGATCCGTCGCAGGTAACCTAATCCCGGTGTCAGGCTTAGATTTGCTTCCACCTCTTGACTTCAGCAGATCCGACGCTGGTAACCTCAACCCTGTGTTAGGCTTAGATTTTCATCCACCTCTCGAGTTCAGCAGATCCATCGCTGGTAACCTAAACCCGGTGTCTGGCGTAGATTTGCTTCCATCTTAACTTCAGTAGATCCAACCTAAACCTAGTGTCAGGCTTAGATTTGCTTCCACCTCTTGACTTTAGCAGATCCGTTGCAGGTAACCTAAACCCGAAGTCGGGCTTAGATTTGATTCCATCTCTACTTCAGCAGATCCGTCGCGGGTAACCTAAACCCATTGTCAGGCTTAGATTTGCTTCCATCTCTGGACTTCAGTAGATCCGTCGCGGTTAACCTAAACCTGGTGTCAGGCTTAGATTTCCTTTCACCTCTGGACTTCAGTAGATCCATTGCGGTAACCCAAAACTGATGTCAGGCGTAGATTTGCTTCCACCTCTTGACCTCAGCAGATCCGTCACGGGTAACCTTAACCCTGTGTTAGGCTTAGATTTCCTTCCACCTCGCAACTTCAGCAGATCCATCGTGGGTAACCTAAACCCGGTGTCAGGCTCAGATTTGCTTCCATCATAACTTCAACAGATCCATTACGGGTAATCTAAACCCGATATCAGGCTTAGATTTGCTTCAACCTCTGGACTTTAGTAGATCCATTGCTGGTAACCTAAACCTTGTGTCAGGCTAAGATTTGTTTCCACCCCTTGACTTCAACAGATCCATCACGGGTAACCTAAACCCTGTGTCAGGCTTAGATTTCCTTCCACCTCTCAACTTCAGCAGATCCATAGTGGGTAACCTAAACCCGGTGTCAGGCTTAGATTTCCTTCCACCTCCCTACTTCAGCAGATCCGTCACGGGGTTACCTAAACCCTGTGTCAGGGTTAGATTTTCTTCCATCTCTACTACAGCAGATCCATCGTAGGTAACCTAAACTCGGAGTCCGGCTTAGATTTGTTCCCACCTCTCGACTGATGTAGATTCGTAGTGGGTAACCTAAACCTGGTGTCTAGCTTAGATTTGCTTCCACCTCTCGACTTCAGCAGATCCATCGCAGGTAACCTAAACCCTGTGTCAGGCTTAGATTTGCTTCCACCTCTTGACTTTAGCTGATCCGTTGCGGGTAACCTAAACCTAGAGTCGGGCTTAGATTTCCTTCCATCTCCACTTTAGCAGATCCGTCGCGGTTAGCCAAAACCCGGTGTCAGGCTTAGATTTCCTTTCACCTCTGGACTTCAGTAGATCCATTGCGGTAACCTAAACCTAGTGTCAGGCTAAGATTCGTTTCCACCTCTTGACTTATACAGATCCATCGCAGGTAACCTAATCCTGGTGTCAGGCTTAGATTTGCTTCCACCTCTTGACTTCAGGAGATCCAACGCAGGTAACCTCAACCCTGTGTTAGGCTTAGATTTTCCTCCACCTCTCGAGTTCAGCAGATCCATCGCGGGTAACCTAAACCCGGTGTCTGGCTTAGATTTGCTTCCATCTTAAATTTAGTAGATCCATCGCGGGTAACCTAAACCCGGTGTCAGGGTTAGATTTTCTTCCATCTCTACTTCAGCAGATCCATCGTAGGTAACCTAAACTCAGAGTCCGGCTTAGATCTGTTCCCACCTCTCGACTGATGCAGTAGCGGGTAACCTAAACCCGGTGTCTGGCTTAGATTTGCTTCCACCTCTCGACTTCAGCAGATCCATCGCAGGTAACCTAAGCCCAGTGTCAGGCTTAGATTTGCTTCCATCTCTGGACTTTAGCAGATCCATTACGGGTAACCTAAACCTAGTGTCAGGCTAAGATTTGTTTCCACCTCTCGACTTCAACAGATCCGTCACGGGGTAACCTAAACCCTGTGTCAGGCTTAGATTTCCTTCCACCTCTCAACTTCAGCAGATCCATCATGGGTAACCTAATCCAGGTGTCAGACTTAGATTTCCTTCCAACTCTCGACCTCAGCAGATCCATCGAGGGAAACCTAAACCCTGTGTAAGGGTTAGATTTTCTTCCATCTCTACTTCAGCAGATCCGTTGCGGGTAACCTAAACTCGGTGTCAGGCTTCGAATTGCTTCCATCGTATCTTCAGCAAATCCATCGCGGGTAACCTAAACCCGGTATCAGGCTTAGATTTGCTTCCACCTCTTTACTTCAGCAGATCCATTGCGGGTAACCTAAACCCGGAGTCGGGCTTAGATTTGCTTCCATCTCCACTTCAGCAAATCCGTCGCGGGTAACCTAAACCCTGTGTCAGGCTAAGATTTGTTTCCATCTCTCGACTTCAACAAATCCAACACGGGTAACCTAAACCCTGTGTCAGGCTTAGATTTCCTTCCACCTCTCAACTTTAGCAGATCCATCGTGGGTAACCGAAAACCAGTGTCAGGCTTTCACTTCCTTCCACCTCTCGACTTCAGCAGATCCGTCGCTGGTAACCTAAACCCTCTGTCAGGGTTAGATTTTCTTCCATCTATACTTCCACCTCTCAACTTTAGCAGATCCATCGCGGGTAACCAAAACCCGGTGTCAAGCTTAGATTTGCTTCCACCTCTCGACTTCAGCAGAACCGACGTGGGAAACCTCAACCCTGTGTTAGGCTTAGATATTCCTCCACCTCTCGAGTTCAGCAGATCGATCGCGGGTAACCTAAACTCGGTATTAGGCTTAGATTTGCTTCCACCTTAACTTCAGTAGATCTATCGCGGGTAACCTAAACCCGGTGTCAGGCTTAGTTTTGCTTCCACCTTTTGACTTCAGCAGATCTGACGCAGGTAACCTCAACCCTTTGTTAGGCTTAGATTTTCCTCCACCCCTCGAGTTCAGCAGAACCATCGCGGGTAACCTAAACCCCGTTGTCAGGCTTAGATTTGCTTCCATCTTAACTTCAGTAGATCAATCACGGGTAACATAAACCCGGTGTCAGGCTTAGATTTGCTTCCATCTTAGCTTCAGTAGATCATTCGAGGACAACCTAAACACGGTGTCAGGCTAAGATTTGCTTCCATCTCCACTTCAGCAGATACGTCGCGGGTAACCTAAACCCAGTGTCAGGCTTAGATTTGCTTCCATCTCTGGACTACAGCAGATCCATCGTGGTTAACCAAAACCCGGTGTCAGGCATAGATTTCCTTTCACCTCTGGACTTCAGTAGATCCATTACGGTAACCTAAACCTAGTGTCAGGCTAAGATTCGTTTCCACCTCTTGACTTATGCAGATCCGTCGCAGGTAACCTAATCCCGGTGTCAGGCTTAGATTTGCTTCCACCTCTTGACTTCAGCAGATCCGACGCGGGTAACCTCAACCCTGTATTAGGCTTAGATTTTCCTCCACCTCTCGAGTTCAGCAGATCCATCGCGGGTAACCTAAACCCGGTGTCTGGCTTAGATTTGCTTCCATCTTAACTTCAGTAGATCATTCGAGGGCAACCTAAAAACGGTGTCAGGCTAAGATTTGCTTCCATCTCCACTTCAGCAGATCTGTCGCGGGTAAACTAAACCCAGTGTCAGGCTTAGATTTGCTTCCATCTCTGGACAACAGCAGATCCGTCGCGGTTAACCAAAACCCGGTGTCAGACTTAGATTTCCTTTCACCTCTGGACTTCAGTAGATCCATTGCGGTAACCTAAACCTAGTGTCAGGCTAAGATTCGTTTCCACCTCTTGACTTATGCAGATCCGTCGCAGGTAACCTAATCCCGGTGTCAGGCTTAGATTTGCTTCCACCTCTTGACTTCAGCAGATCGGACGCAGGTAACATCAACCTTGTGTTAGGCTTAGATTTTCCTCCACCTCTCGAGCTCAGCAGATCCATCGCGGGTAACCTAAACCCGGTGTCTGGCTTAGATTTGCTTCCATCTTAACTTCAGTAGATCCAACCGAAACCCGGTGTCAGGCATAGATTTGCTTCCACCTTTTGACTTTAGCAGATCCGTTGCAGGTAACCTAAACCCGAAGTCAGGCTTAGATTTGATTCCATCTCTACTTCAGTAGATCCGT
Source organism: Euphorbia tirucalli (assembly GCA_039660915.1). NCBI lineage: Eukaryota > Viridiplantae > Streptophyta > Magnoliopsida > Malpighiales > Euphorbiaceae > Euphorbia > Euphorbia tirucalli. Next base: position 58,021,441 of record CM077641.1, read on the forward strand.
CGCTGGTAACCTAAACCCATTGTCAGGCTTAGATTTGCTTCCATCTCTGGACTTCAGCAGATCCGTCGCGGTTGACGTAAACGTGGTGTCAGGCTTAGATTTCCTTTCACCTCTGGACTTCAGTAGATCCATTGCGGTAACCCAAAACTGATGTCAGGCTTAGATTTGCTTCCACCTCTTGACCTCAGTAGATCCGTCACGGGTAACCTTAACCCTGTGTTAGGCTTAGTTTTCCTTCCACCTCACAACTTCAACAGATCCATCGTGGGTAACCTAAACCTTGTGTCAGGCTTAGATTTGCTTCCATCACAACTTCAACAGATCCATTACAGGTAATCTAAACCCGATGTCAGGCTTAGATTTGCTTCAAGCTCTGGACTTCAGTAGATCCATTGCGGGTAACCTAAACCTAGTGTCAGGCTAAGATTTGTTTCCACCTATTGACTTCAACAGATCCATCACGGGTAATCTAAACCCTGCGTCAGGCTTAGATTTCCTTCCACCTCTCAACTTCAGCAGATCCATTGTGGGTAACCTAAACCCGGTGTCAGGCTTAGATTTCCTTCCACCTCCCTACTTCAGCAGATCCGTCACGGGTAACCTAAACCCTGTGTCAGGGTTAGATTTTCTTCCATCTCTACTTTAGCAGATCCATCGTAGGTAACCAAAACTCGGAGTCCTGCTTAGATTTGTTCCCACCTCTCGACTGATGCAGATTCGTAGCGGGTAATCTAAACCCGGTGTCTGGCTTAGATTTGCTTCCACCTCTCGACTTCATCAGATCCATCGCAGGTAACCTAAACCCGGTGTCAGGCTTAGATTTGCTTCCACCTCTTGACTTTAGCTGATCCGTCGTGGGTAACCTAAACCTAGAGTCGGGCTTAGATTTCCTTCCATCTCCACTTTAGCAGATCCGTCGCGGTTAACCAAAACCCGGTGTCAGGCTTAGATTTCCTTTCACCTCTGGACTTCAGTAGATCCATTGCGGTAACCTAAACCTAGTGTCAGGCTAAGATTCGTTTCCACCTCTTGACTTATGCAGATCCATCGCAGGTAACCTAATCCCAGTGTCAGGCTTAGATTTGCTTCCACCTCTTGACTTCAGCAGACCCGACGCAGGTAACCTCAACCCTGTGTTAGGCTTAGATTTTCCTCCACCTCTCGAGTTCAGCAGATCCATCGCGGGTAACCTAAACCCGGTGTCTGGCTTAGATTTGCTTCCATCTTAATTTCAGTAGATCCATCGCGGGTAACCTAAACCCGGTGTCAGGCTTAGATTTGCTTCCACCTCTTGACTTTAGCAGATCCGTTGCAGGTAACCTAAACCCGAAGTCGGGCTTAGATTTGATTCCATCTCTACTTCAGCAGATCTGTCACTGGTAACCTAAACCCATTGTCAGGCTTAGATTTGCTTCCATCTCTGGACTTCAGCAGATCCGTCGCGGTTAACCTAAACCTGGTGTCAGGCTTAGATTTCCTTTCACCTCTGGACTTCAGTAGATCCATTGCGGTAACCCAAACCTGATGTCAGGCTGAGATTTGCTTCCACCTCTTGACCTCAGCAGATCCGTCGCGGGTAACCTTAACCCTTTGTTAGGCTTAGATTTCCTACCACCTCACAACTTCAGCAGATCCATCGTGGGTAACCTAAACCCGGTGTTAGGCCTAGATTTGATTCCATCACAACTTCAACATATCCATTACTGGTAATCTAAACCCGATGTCAGGCTTAGATTTGCTTCAACCTCTGGACTTCAGTAGATCCATTGCGGGTAACCTAAACCTAGTGTCAAGCTAAGATTTGTTTCCACCTCTTGACTTCAACAGATCCATCATGGGTAACCTAAACCCTGTGTCAGGCTTAGATTTCCTTCCACCTCTCAACTTCAGCAGATCCATTATGGGTAACCTAAACCCGGTGTCAGGCTTAGATTTCCTTCCACCTCCCGACATCAGCAGATCCGTCACGGGTAACCTAAACCTGGTGTCAGGATTTTCTTCCATCTCTACTTCAGTAGATCCATCGTAGGTAACCTAAACTCGGAGTCCGACTTAGATTTGTTCCCACCTCTCGACTGATGCAGATCCATAGCGGGTAACCTAAACCCGTTGTCTGGCTTAGATTTGCTTCCACCTCTCGACTTCAGCAGATCCATCGCAGGTAACCTAAGCCCGGTGTCAGGCTTAGATTTGCTTCCACCTCTCGACTTCAGCAGATCCATCGCAGGTAACCTAAGCCCGGTGTCAGGCTTAGATTTGCTTCCACCTCTCGACTTCAGCAGATCTATCGCAGGTAACCTAAACCCGGTGTCAGGCTTAGATTTCCTTCCACCTCTCGACTTCAGCAGATCCGACGTGGGTAACCTCAACCCTGTGTTAGGCTTAGATATTCCTCCACCTCTCGAGTTCAGCAGATCCATCGCGGGTAACCTAAACCCGGTGTTAGGCTTAGATTTGCTTCCACCTTAACTTCAGTAGATCCATCGCGGGTAACCAAAACCCGGTGTCAGGCTTAGATTTGCTTCCACCTCTTGACTTTAGTAGATCCGACGAAGGTAACCTCAACCCTGTGTTAGGCTTAGATTTTCCTCCACCTCTCGAGTTCAGCAGAACCATCGCGGGTAACCTAAACCCGGTGTCAGGCTTAGATTTGCTTCCACCTCTCGACTTCAGCAGATCCATCGCCGGTAACCTAAACCCGGTGTATGGCTTAGATTTCCTTCCACCTCTCGACTTCAGCAGATCCGACGTGGGTAACATCAACCTTGTGTTAGGCTTAGATTTTCCTCCACCTCTCGAGCTCAGCAGATCCATCGCGGGTAACCTAAACCCGGTGTCTGGCTTAGATTTGCTTCCATCTTAACTTCAGTAGATCCAACCGAAACCCGGTGTCAGGCATAGATTTGCTTCCACCTTTTGACTTTAGCAGATCCGTTGCAGGTAACCTAAACCCGAAGTCAGGCTTAGATTTGATTCCATCTCTACTTCAGTAGATCCGTCGCTGGTAACCTAAACCCATTGTCAGGCTTAGATTTGCTTCCATCTCTGGACTTCAGCAGATCCGTCGCGGTTGACGTAAACGTGGTGTCAGGCTTAGATTTCCTTTCACCTCTGGACTTCAGTAGATCCATTGCGGTAACCCAAAACTGATGTCAGGCTTAGATTTGCTTCCACCTCTTGACCTCAGTAGATCCGTCACGGGTAACCTTAACCCTGTGTTAGGCTTAGTTTTCCTTCCACCTCACAACTTCAACAGATCCATCGTGGGTAACCTAAACCCGGTGTCAGGCTTAGATTTGCTTCCATCACAACTTCAACAGATCCATTACAGGTAATCTAAACCAGATGTCAGGCTTAGATTTGCTTCAAGCTCTGGACTTCAGTAGATCCATTGCGGGTAACCTAAACCTAGTGTCAGGCTAAGATTTGTTTCCACCTATTGACTTCAACAGATCCATCACGGGTAATCTAAACCCTGCGTCAGGCTTAGATTTCCTTCCACCTCTCAACTTCAGCAGATCCATTGTTGGTAACCTAAACCCGGTGTCAGGCTTAGATTTCCTTCCACCTCCCTACTTCAGCAGATGCGTCACGGGTAACCTAAACCCTGTGTCAGGGTTAGATTTTCTTCCATCTCTACTTTAGCAGATCCATCGTAGGTAACCAAAACTCGGAGTCCTGCTTAGATTTGTTCCCACCTCTCGACTGATGCAGATTCGTAGCGGGTAATCTAAACCCGGTGTCTGGCTTAGATTTGCTTCCACCTCTCGACTTCATCAGATCCATCGCAGGTAACCTAAACCCGGTGTCAGGCTTAGATTTGCTTCCACCTCTTGACTTTAGCTGATCCGTCGTGGGTAACCTAAACCTAGAGTCGGGCTTAGATTTCCTTCCATCTCCACTTTAGCAGATCCGTCGCGGTTAACCAAAACCCGGTGTCAGGCTTAGATTTCCTTTCACCTCTGGACTTCAGTAGATCCATTGCGGTAACCTAAACCTAGTGTCAGGCTAAGATTCGTTTCCACCTCTTGACTTATGCAGATCCATCGCAGGTAACCTAATCCCGGTGTCAGGCTTAGATTTGCTTCCACCTCTTGACTTCAGCAGACCCGACGCAGGTAACCTCAACCCTGTGTTAGGCTTAGATTTTCCTCCACCTCTCGAGTTCAGCAGATCCATCGCGGGTAACCTAAACCCGGTGTCTGGCTTAGATTTGCTTCCATCTTAATTTCAGTAGATCCATCGCGGGTAACCTAAACCCGGTGTCAGGCTTAGATTTGCTTCCACCTCTTGACTTTAGCAGATCCGTTGCAGGTAACCTAAACCCGAAGTCGGGCTTAGATTTGATTCCATCTCTACTTCAGCAGATCTGTCACTGGTAACCTAAACCCATTGTCAGGCTTAGATTTGCTTCCATCTCTGGACTTCAGCAGATCCGTCGCGGTTAACCTAAACCTGGTGTCAGGCTTAGATTTCCTTTCACCTCTGGACTTCAGTAGATCCATTGCGGTAACCCAAACCTGATGTCAGGCTGAGATTTGCTTCCACCTCTTGACCTCAGCAGATCCGTCGCGGGTAACCTTAACCCTGTGTTAGGCTTAGATTTCCTACCACCTCACAACTTCAGCAGATCCATCGTGGGTAACCTAAACCCGGTGTTAGGCCTAGATTTGCTTCCATCACAACTTCAACATATCCATTACTGGTAATCTAAACCCGATGTCAGGCTTAGATTTGCTTCAACCTCTGGACTTCAGTAGATCCATTGCGGGTAACCTAAACCTAGTGTCAAGCTAAGATTTGTTTCCACCTCTTGACTTCAACAGATCCATCATGGGTAACCTAAACCCTGTGTCAGGCTTAGATTTCCTTCCACCTCTCAACTTCAGCAGATCCATTATGGGTAACCTAAACCCGGTGTCAGGCTTAGATTTCCTTCCACCTCCCGGCATCAGCAGATCCGTCACGGGTAACCTAAACCTGGTGTCAGGATTTTCTTCCATCTCTACTTCAGTAGATCCATCGTAGGTAACCTAAACTCGGAGTCCGACTTAGATTTGTTCCCACCTCTCGACTGATGCAGATCCATAGCGGGTAACCTAAACCCGTTGTCTGGCTTAGATTTGCTTCCACCTCTCGACTTCAGCAGATCCATCGCAGGTAACCTAAGCCCGGTGTCAGGCTTAGATTTGCTTCCACCTCTCGACTTCAGCAGATCCATCGCAGGTAACCTAAGCCCGGTGTCAGGCTTAGATTTGCTTCCACCTCTCGACTTCAGCAGATCTATCGCAGGTAACCTAAACCCGGTGTCAGGCTTAGATTTCCTTCCACCTCTCGACTTCAGCAGATCCGACGTGGGTAACCTCAACCCTGTGTTAGGCTTAGATATTCCTCCACCTCTCGAGTTCAGCAGATCCATCGCGGGTAACCTAAACCCGGTGTTAGGCTTAGATTTGCTTCCATCTTAACTTCAGTAGATCCATCGCGGGTAACCAAAACCCGGTGTCAGGCTTAGATTTGCTTCCACCTCTTGACTTTAGTAGATCCGACGAAGGTAACCTCAACCCTGTGTTAGGCTTAGATTTTCCTCCACCTCTCGAGTTCAGCAGAACCATCGCGGGTAACCTAAACCCGGTGTCAGGCTTAGATTTGCTTCCACCTCTCGACTTCAGCAGATCCATCGCCGGTAACCTAAACCCGGTGTATGGCTTAGATTTCCTTCCACCTCTCGACTTCAGCAGATCCGACGTGGGTAACCTCAACCCTGTGTTAGGCTTAGATATTCCTCCACCTCTCGAGTTCAGCAGATCCATCGCGGGTAACCTAAACCCGGTGTTAGGCTTATATTTGCTTCCATCTTAACTTCAGTAGATCCATCGCGGGTAACCAAAACCCGATGTCAGGCTTAGATTTGCTTACACCTCTTGACTTCAGTAGATCCGACGAAGGTAACCTCAACCCTGTGTTAGGCTTAGATTTTCCTCCACCTCTCGAGTTCAGCAGAACCATCGCGGGTAACCTAAACCCGGTGTCAGGCTTAGATTTGCTTCCATCTTAACTTCAGTAGATCGGTCACGGGTAACAGAAACCCGGTGTCAGGCTTAGATTTGTTTCATCTTAACTTCAGTAGATCATTCGCGGCTAACCTAAACCCGGTGTCAGGCTTAGATTTGCTTCCACCTCTTGACTTTAGCAGATCCGTCGCAGGTAACCTAATGTTAGAGATTGTGCCCTAAGCCAATGTTGGATTATGTAAACAATCTTCTTAAGTCATTAATAAAGACTTATTTTATCATATATATTTGTATGTTAGTATTTATGATAATGTATCCATGAATTAATTGTGTAATTCTAAATTTCCCTAGTCGATTGTTATTATGGGAATAATAACAAACTAAGACTAGTGTGAGTGATAATGGATATTCATAAGATGAATATAGTGTATACAGATACAGATTATACTCACGGGCAATGTGTTAGAGAACATGTTGCTGGAGACCCACTATAAGATCAAGTTCATGGTCACGTGTCACAACTGATCTTGATTATAGTAGTGTCATCAGCTGATTCCTTTGACCTGAGGTCACCATGGATTCCGGGATGAATTTATGTTGTGCTTTGACGCAATCAAACGCTGCTTGTAACAGAGTAGTTATAAAGGCTGTGGTTGGGTACGATATGACTCATGCTTTGGGATGTGAGTGACAGATATGGGATTTTGTCCCTCTCTAACAAGAGAGCGATATCACTGGGCCCCTCGATAAGTAAGACTGTTAAATGCATGGCCGTGCTCAAATAATTGATAAGAGTATCAATTGATTTGTCTGAACAGTTTACTTTGAGATCGAGAAAGCATATGATTAATTATGTAAGATTGACAAGTGTACCATGTCTTATAATTAATCTTGATATCAAAGAGACAAAAGGGAATATGACATTTTATAAATAGGTATTGGATCATTCCAATCATATTAATTGGGTAGTCGTAATGGCTTGCTAGAGTCCGCTTGTGACCTATAAGGACATTATGGTAATTTCCTTATTGCCAATTAATATGAACCTATGGGGTCACACACAAGAGCAAAATGAAGTTCATCTTATCGGGTATAAATTATTATTGGATAATAATTTATGAATGAGAAAGAGTATAAATATATATAGTGATATATATTTATGTATATATAAATATTAATGTGATTAATATTGCATAAAGTATGCTACATATTATAATTTAATTATATAGAGATATAATTAATTATAATATTATATATACATATGTGTATTATGGAGAATTGATTTGATTTAATGTTAATTGAGAATTAATATTAAATTGTGTGGGTTAATATATAATTATAACTAATAGGTGTATTAGGTTATAATTATAATTAACTAATTAGGTTTTATATTTAAGGAAATAAAAACCTAAAACCTAATCAATCCTATAATGATATAGAAGCAGAATTCGGCAGCCACACTAGACCAAGCAGCCAGCCGAAATTCTCCTCTCCAAGCCAAGAGAAAATTTGATTTTCTGCCTCTCTCTCGATTCGAGGAAACCGTTTCTTCTATCCCGGCGCTAGCACGCGGTGAATGTATTGCTCCGTGTGGATCAACCATAGAGGGAAGCTATTTTGGTTCCTAAGTGATTCAAAGTTCAAAGAATTAAGGTAATTCTTTAACCCTCCTTCCGATTCAATGTAATGTACATGGGTCCTTGGTGGGGATTAATTTTTTTTTCCGCTGCGTTTTATGTTTGTTTTGTGCGATTAATTCCCAACAGTGGTATCAGAGCCACTTGTGCATTGGTTGAATTGGATTTGTTATTTTGATTAGATCAAAATTGCATGTTAGGGTTGTATGTTCTTGATTTAGGGTTCAATGTTATTGTGAATAACATGTTTAAAATTTGATTTTAATGTGAATCATTGTGAATGATTTGGTTGTAATTGTTTTGAATCAGAAAAAGGGGTGAAATTTTGGATTCAGCATGTTGGCACGCCGGCGTGCCGGTTTTGGCACGGCGTGCCAACAGGAAATCGTTCCTGAATGCTTGAGTTCAGAATGGTGGCACGCGGGCGTGCCGATTTGGCACGGCGTGCCAACCTGAAAATTTTGCATATGGCACGACGTGCTGGGCCTTTGCACGCAGTGCCAACTGGAAACCGTTTCCAGTGTTGCGACCAGAATGGCGGCACGACGGCGTGCCGCCCTTGGCACGGCGTGCCACCTGGGAATTTTCAGAGGGGGCTGTTTTTTGCGCGAAAACTTTCTCACCAGTCGCTATGCTCAAATCCATTAGGATCCTGCTGGCCATAGCCGCTTGGTACGACTATGAGGTCTGGCAGATGGATGTCAAAACTGCTTTCCTGAACGGAAAGTTACTCGAGGATGTGTATATGACACAACCTGAGGGTTTTGTCGATCCAAAGTATCCTGAAAGGGTATGCAAGCTTCAAAGATCCATTTATGGATTAAAGCAAGCATCCCGAAGTTGGAATCTTCGATTCAATGAGGCTATAAAGGAATATGGCTTTATACAGAATCAAGATGAGCCTTGTGTGTACAAAAGGATTAGTGGGAGTATCGTAACATTCCTGGTTCTATATGTGGATGACATCCTTCTGATTGGAAGCGACATACCAACACTGCTTGGGGTAAAGCAGTGGTTGTGTAAGTGCTTCGCAATGAAGGACTTAGGCGAAGCCGAAACGATCCTAGGGATCAGGATCTACAGGGATAGACCTAATCGGCTTCTAGGCCTGAGTCAGACTAAGTACATAGACAAGGTTCTGAAAAGATTCAGCATGGACCAGGCTAAGAAAGGATTCTTGCCAATGGGTCACGGGCTGAAACTTAGTAAGAAGAACTGTCCTCAGACAAAACAGGACAGGGAGAAGATGAGTGAGATCCCATATGCTTCTGCTATTGGATCAATCATGTACTCTATGCTATGTACAAGACCTGATGTCGCCTTTGCACTAAGTATGACAAGCCGGTACCAGCAAGATCCTGGGGAGGATCACTGGAAAGCTGTCAAAGCAATCCTAAAGTACCTTAACCGGACAAAGGATAGCTTTTTAGTGTATGGTGGTCAGGAAGAGCTGTCAGTTACTGGGTACACTGATGCAAGCTTCCAGACCGACCAGGATGAATATAAGTCGCAGTCAGGGTACGTATTCATGCTTAATGGTGGTGCTATTAGTTGGAGAAGCTCCAAGCAACCGACCATTGCAGATTCTATCACGGAAGCTGAGTACATTGCAGCGTGTGATACAGCTAAGGAAGCTGTGTGGATAAAGAAGTTTATCATGGAACTGGGGATAGTATCATCTATCCAGGAACCGGTTGATATCTTCTGTGACAACAATGGGGCTGTTGCACAAGCTAAGGAGCCCCGGTCACACAGGAACTCAAAGCACGTACTCAGGAAGTTTCACCTCATCCGAGAAATTGTTGAGAGGGGTGACATTTCATTACGCAGAGTGGACACCGAGGAGAATGTCGCAGATCCTTTGACCAAGGTGCTGGCTCATTCCAAGCACGAGGGTCATATCAGATCTATAGGGATTAGGCCCATGCCTGGTTGGTACTAGTGCAAGTGGGAGATTGTTGGAAATGCCCTAGTCCCGAGGCATTAGTCCTTGTCTTTGTATCATACTTTTGTACATTTATATGAACTTCATGTATTATACAAGTTGTGTTAAGAAATAAAGGCAACAATCTATTTACTATATGTCTTGTGCAATATTTTAAATAGAGTATCCAATGGACATATCCATATCCATGTTGTCAAGTGTGAGGCACTTGGCAGTAAGACTATGGATAGGGAAAACGATATGGCCATAAAGTCATCCATAGTCTGTTCCAATCATGGGAATGAATGGAACTAAAGACTATCATTAGCCTGGTTGTATGGCGGTGTCTTACCGGTCATAGAACATGGAATGTCAACCAGGTTAATGGGTACATGTAAAAGGGTGCATGGTACTGGATTGATCCACTTAACGGGAATCTACATGGTATAGTATCACAACTGATTCTCGCGTAGTACTTGCATAAGTCCTTTGACCGGACCATATGATGGTGCTGCATGTGAAGTGGCACACTTCGCTGTACGCCTAACGGGCCTGTAAAAGGGTGCCAAGTATGGGTACGTTCGGGTGTGTCAGTGAGCATGGCAGTACTATGGATATGCAGAAGGGAATGTCACTCAGTATTTTACTGAGACGATATCACCGGCCTCTTGATGAATGTTACTGATTAGAGTGTGGCCACACCCAAACAAGATGAGATCTTGTTTGTGAGTATCAGTTCATTTGGGATCAAGTAATGTCCGGACACATATAGAGGGTGATCAACCATGCCTCTGTGTTGGACACCGATATCAGTGACATGGGACATACAAGTTCAACTACAGGGTTACGGTGACAGTTTGACTGCTATCTCCATCTTAATTGGGGGCTACAGTGGCTTGCTAGAGCCCGCTTGTAGTCTGTGGGCCTTGGCCCACTGCCAACATAAAGACGGGCCCATTAGATCGTACACATTGAACGTCTGGACTTTAACTAGTCGGATTAAGTGTGTGCTTGGAGTATACACGTTTGAAGAGAGAGAGATTTATTAATTATCTTCTAGGTCAATTAGATTGATCAAAAGAATATAATTAATATTTATTTTTGGCATTCTCTTAATTAATTCAATGAATTAATTTATGAGATTATTTCCTAGGTGGAAATATTTATACATGTATAGGTTTACATGTATCTCATCTTATATGTGTCTAATTTAATTCCTTGATGCATTTGATGTGTCAAATTAATTGTAATTTAGAGGTATGTAACATATCATATGGTACAATATGCTTACATACATGTTGAATTACAATGATATTTGAAATCAAATAGAAACCAAAGAATTAAAGTGGACTTGGGCTTGAAATGGTAAGCCCACTTCTTCATCATATGTTGGACGAAATCCATGGTGGGTTTAAGGCAAGAATGATGAATTTTTAAGATGAGAAGAATGAGTCATGGTGGGACAAAAGGTGATGATTAAATGGGTGAGTCATGGTGGACTTTGGTTAGTAAAGTTGGACTTTACCAACTTGGATATTTGTTGGTCATTATGAGTTGGTCATTATGACTAAAGACAAGTGTCTTCCCCATTTCCTTTCCACCTCTTGGCCGAATCCTTATGTCTTTGGACAAGGGAGATGACTCATTCTTTAGCCAAAATGTAATGAGTGAAAGTGGTGAGTCATTATTGACTTTGTGGTGAGTCATAGTTGACTTTGCTTTATGGGATATTTTTTGCCTCTTGGTGAGAGATATTAGATGAAAGGCTTCAACCATTTTCATTCTAAGCAAGTGCTCTTGGCTGCCATCTCTCCCTCTCTTCTTGAATTTCCGAGTTGCTAGCACGGGTTTCAGTCCGATAGCCGTTCGTGTACGCATCGGTGGAGGAAATCTATCCTTGATTTCTGCAGTCTTCTTCTATCTCTTAAAGAGATATCTTGGTAAGACTTTATTCTCCTCCTTTGTGTTTTGTTTTTGATTTTCACTACTTAAGCTCCCGGGACCCGGATTCGAGGAAATCGACGCGTGTTTCCGCACTTTGTCGGTCGGTTTCCCGTGACGAATCCCAGCATTCGCATCATGGTAGCCACGCCAAAGCGGGTACGCATGTTGTGACCTTAGCGAAGCGATAATATGAGAAATGGTGATTCTCATTGTGTTGTAATTGGTTTAACAAAGGGTTAATCAAAATGGTGTTTTGAACCCGAGGCAAAGATGAGATGAGTAACATGCAAATTAAATATGATATATGATATCATGCATCTCATAAATTAAAAGAGTTACATAATGATGTAATTGACATGGTGATGTCTACCGAAATTATATTTAATCATAGGGACATGCCAAAGCAGTGCTATGGTTAAGTATGGATTTTGGGTCTTTTAACCACTTAAATATTTTAAAGGGTTTTATAATTTTAGTGGGAGTTTAATTCTCTTATGTAATTAACTTTGCATATATTTTCTGTTGTAGATAAATGGCCAACACAAGCAATCCCGGTTCTATTCGATCTATCCTTGAGAAGGATAAACTGAACGGAACCAATTACCTAGATTGGTATCGCAACTTGAGAATTGTTCTCAAGCAAGAGCGAAAGCTGTATGTTCTGGATGGGCCTTTGCCCACTAACCCTCCACCCACCACAGCTTCAAGAGCTGAAAGGGATGCTTTTCACAAGCATCAAAATGATCAGATTGATGTACAATGCCTGATGCTCGTATCAATGATTCCGGAACTTCAGAAGGATCTGGAAACATTTGAGGCATATGAGATGTCTCAAGAGCTTAAGGAAATGTTCCAAAAGCAAGCGAGAAGGGAAAGGTATGAGACCTTGAGATCTTTGGTTGGGTGCAAGATGACCGAAGGGAGTTCGGTTAGTGCCCATGTTCTGAAGATGAAAGGGTACATTGATCAGTTGGAGAGGCTTGGTTCGCCACTCAGACCTGAGTTGGCAACGGATTTGATCCTTAATTCTCTTCCTGAGAGTTACTCCCATTTTGTCATGAATTATCACATGAATGATATGGACAAAACGGTCAGCGAACTGCATGGGATGCTGAAAAACGCTGAAGTAACGATAAAAGAGAAGCCAAGCTCCAAAGGGATCCATATGGTGCAAAAGGGTAGGATCCAGAAGAAGAAGGGTAAAGCAAACAAACCCAAAGAGTTTGGGAAGGATGCAAAGAAGCCCAAAGCTGTTACCAAGGCAAAGCCTCCAAAGGAAGGCACATGCCATTTCTGCAATCAGCCTGGTCATTGGCGCAGAAATTGCAAGCTTTATTTGGAGGACTTGAGGAAGAAGAGAGGCGGTGAGACCGCTAATCAAGGTATTTATGTTATTGAAATATTTCATTCTACTTCTGTTTCTACTTCGTGGGTATTAGATACCGGTTGTGGTTCTCACATTTGTATGAATGTGCAGGGGCTTAAAGGAAGTAGAAAGCTCAAGAAGGGCGAGGTAGAATTCCATGTGGCGAATGGAGCTAGAGTTGCTGCTTATGAAGTCGGTCGCTACGAGCTCAAGTTGCCAAGTGGACTTGTTCTTTCTTTGAATAATTGTTATTTTGTTCCTAATTTGTCTAGGAACATCATTTCTATTTCATGTTTGGACAAGGAAGGATTTAAATGTGTTATTGAGAATAATCACTTATTGCTTTTCAATAAAGACTTGTTTTATGCAAATGCGGATTTACATGATGGTCTTTATTTGTTGAACCTTAGTGAAGGTTATAATGAGCATGTATATAACATAAATACCAAAAGGATAAGAACAAATGTTGTGAATCCTACTTATCTCTGGCACTGTCGTCTAGGACATATTAATGAGAAACGCATTTCAAAACTCCATAAAGATGGAATTTTGGGTCTAGATGTTTTTGAAACATATGACACTTGCGAGTCTTGTTTAATGGGTAAGATGACCAAGAGTCCCTTTACTGGTCACAGTGAAAGGGCTAGTGACTTATTAGAACTCATACATACAGATGTATGTGGGCCTATGAGCACAACTGCTAGAGGTGGTTTTCAATACTTCATTACGTTCACTGATGATTTCAGTAGATATGGTTATCTATATCTAATGAAGCATAAGTCGGAATCCTTTGAAATGTTCAAAGCCTTCCAAAATGAAGTACAAAACCAACTTGGCAAGACAATTAAAGCACTTAGATCTGATCGAGGTGGTGAATATTTGAGCCAAGACTTTGACGATCATCTTAGAAATTGTGGGATTGTCTCACAACTAACTCCTCCTGGTACACCACAGTGGAATGGTGTGTCTGAGAGGAGGAACCGTACTTTATTGGATATGGTTCGGTCGATGATGAGTCAAACAAGTCTTCCTCTATCCTTTTGGGGATATGCACTTGAAACAGCGGCATTCACACTGAACCGAGTTCCATCAAAGGCAGTTGAAAAGACACCATATGAGATATGGGTTGGTAAGAGACCAAATTTGTCTTTTCTCAAGATTTGGGGATGCGAAGCTTATGTGAAATACTTGATTTCAGATATGTTAACACCAAAATCTGTGAAGTGCAACTTTGTAGGTTATCCAAAAGAAACTAAAGGTTATTTCTTTTACAGTCCTAGTGAAAACAAAGTGTTTGTTGCTAGGAATGGTATATTCCTGGAAAAAGAGTTTATTTCCAAAGGAATCAGTGGGAGTAAAGTACACCTGCAAGAAAATCTGGATAACCAAAATGAAAATGGTTTTCAAATGGAACAACAACCTGATTCACAAGAAGTTGTTGAGTCAGAACCAGCAACACAAGTCCAACGTAGATCAAGTAGAGTTCGTCATGAGCCCGAGAGATATGGATTTCTCGTCACGAACGAAAATGATCTGATTCTGTTAGAAGAGAATGAACCTTCCACGTACATGGAAGCTGTCTCTAATTCAGAATCTGAAAAATGGCTTGATGCTATGAAGTCAGAAATTCAATCCATGGACGACAACAAAGTATGGACTTTGGTTGATCTCCCAAAGGGTGCTAAAGCAATAGGGCACAAATGGGTTTTCAAGTTGAAAACGGACATGGATGGGAATATTCAGACTTATAAAGCAAGGTTAGTGGCAAAGGGTTACCGACAAGTTCATGGTATAGACTATGACGAAACCTTTTCGCCAGTAGCTATGATCAAGTCCATCAGAATTCTTGTTGCCATAGCAGCATATTATGACTATGAAATATGGCAAATGGATGTCAAAACAGCTTTCCTAAATGGAAACCTTGTTGAGGATGTGTACATGACACAGCCTGAAGGTTTTGTCGATTCAAAGAATCCTGATAAAGTATGCAAGCTTCAAAAGGCCATTTATGGTTTGAAGCAAGCATCAAGAAGTTGGAATCATCGTTTTGATGAATCAGTCAAAAAGTTTGGCTTCATCAAAAACGAAGATGAGCCTTGTGTGTACAAGAAGTTCAGTGGGAGTAATATAGTTTTCCTAGTTCTATATGTCGATGACATATTGTTAATAGGAAATCACATTCCTACCTTGCAAGAAGTAAAATCTTGGCTAGGAAAGTGTTTTTCTATGAAAGACTTGGGTGAGGCAGCCTACATTCTTGGAATAAAGATCTATAGAGATAGATCTAAGAGATTGATAGGTTTGAGCCAGAGTACATACATTGACAAAATACTGAAAAGGTTCAGTATGGATCAATCAAAGAAAGGAAATGTTCCTATTGGGCAAGGGATAAAGCTTAGTCGTAAGCAATGTCCTGTGACAGTTGAAGAACGTCAACGCATGGATAAGATTCCTTATGCGTCAGCTATAGGATCTATCATGTATGCCATGGTATGTACTCGGCCAGATGTCTCTTTTGCTTTGAGCATGACAAGTAGATATCAGTCTGATCCAGGTGATAGTCACTGGACTGCTGTCAAGAGTATTCTTAAGTACTTGAGAAGAACTAAAGATACATTCTTGATATATGGAGGCTCGGACGAAGATCTTGTTGTAAATGGTTACACGGATGCAAGTTTCCAAACTGATCAAGATCAGATGCAGTCACAGTCTGGGTATGTGTTCATTCTGAATGGAGGTGCGATAAGTTGGAAGAGTTCTAAGCAAAGCACGATAGCTGCATCTACAACAGAAGTCGAGTATATTGCTGCATCAGATGCAGCCCAAGAGGCTGTTTGGATCAAGAAGTTCATCGAAGAACTTGGTGTCGTTCCTAGCATAGTGAATCCTGTGAGCCTCTTGTGTGACAACAATGGGGCAATATCACTTGCTAAGGAACCTAGTGTGTCACAGAAATCCAAACATATACTTCGGCGTTTTCACTACATAAGAGAAGTCATCTCAAGAGGAGATGTGAAGATATGCAAAGTTGCGTCTGAAGACAATGTTGCCGATCCACTAACAAAAGCTCTTTCACAAGCTGTACATGATGGTCATGCTAGGTCCATGGGTATTAGATACATTTGAAGATTGGACTTAGGGCAAGTGGGAGATTGTTAGAGATTGTGCCCTAAGCCAATGTTGGATTATGTAAACAATCTTCTTAAGTCATTAATAAAGACTTATTTTATCATATATATTTGTATGTTAGTATTTATGATAATGTATCCATGAATTAATTGTGTAATTCTAAATTTCCCTAGTCGATTGTTATTATGGGAATAATAACAAACTAAGACTAGTGTGAGTGATAATGGATATTCATAAGATGAATATAGTGTATACAGATACAGATTATACTCACGGGCAATATGTTAGAGAACATGTTGCTGGAGACCCACTATAAGATCAAGTTCATGGTCACGTGTCACAACTGATCTTGATTATAGTAGTGTCATCAGCTGATTCCTTTGACCTGAGGTCACCATGGATTCCGGGATGAATTTATGTTGTGCTTTGACGCAGTCAAACGCTGCTTGTAACAGAGTAGTTATAAAGGCTGTGGTTGGGTACGATATGACTCATGCTTTGGGATGTGAGTGACAGATATGGGATTTTGTCCCTCTCTAACAAGAGAGCGATATCACTGGGCCCCTCGATAAGTAAGACTGTTAAATGCATGGCCGTGCTCAAATAATTGATAAGAGTATCAATTGATTTGTCTGAACAGTTTACTTTGAGATCGAGAAAGCATATGATTAATTATGTAAGATTGACAAGTGTACCATGTCTTATAATTAATCTTGATATCAAAGAGACAAAAGGGAATATGACATTTTATAAATAGGTATTGGATCATTCCAATCATATTAATTGGGTAGTCGTAATGGCTTGCTAGAGTCCGCTTGTGACCTATAAGGACATTATGGTAATTTCCTTATTGCCAATTAATATGAACCTATGGGGTCACACACAAGAGCAAAATGAAGTTCATCTTATCGGGTATAAATTATTATTGGATAATAATTTATGAATGAGAAAGAGTATAAATATATATAGTGATATATATTTATGTATATATAAATATTAATGTGATTAATATTGCATAAAGTATGCTACATATTATAATTTAATTATATAGAGATATAATTAATTATAATATTATATATACATATGTGTATTATGGAGAATTGATTTGATTTAATGTTAATTGAGAATTAATATTAAATTATGTGGGTTAATATATAATTATAACTAATAGGTGTATTAGGTTATAATTATAATTAACTAATTAGGTTTTATATTTAAGGAAATAAAAACCTAAAACCTAATCAATCCTATAATGATATAGAAGCAGAATTCGGCAGCCACACTAGACCAAGCAGCCAGCCGAAATTCTCCTCTCCAAGCCAAGAGAAAATTTGATTTTCTACCTCTCTCTCGATTCGAGGAAACCGTTTCTTCTATCCCGGCGCTAGCACGCGGTGAATGTATTGCTCCGTGTGGATCAACCATAGAGGGAAGCTATTTTGGTTCCTAAGTGATTCAAAGTTCAAAGAATTAAGGTAATTCTTTAACCCTCCTTCCGATTCAATGTAATGTACATGGGTCCTTGGTGGGGATTAATTTTTTTTTTCCGCTGCGTTTTATGTTTGTTTTGTGCGATTAATTCCCAACACCTAAACCCGAAGTCAGGCTTAGATTTGCTTCCATCTCCACTTCAGCAGATCAATCGCGGGTAACCTAAACCCAGTGTCAGGCTTAGATTTGCTTCCATCTCTGGACTTCAGCAGATCCCTCGCGGTTAACCTAAACCCGGTGTCAGGCTTAGATTTCCTTTCACCTCTGGACTTCAGTAGATCCATTGCGGTAACCTAAACGTAACGTCAGGCTAAGATTTGTTTCCACCTCTCGATTTATGCAGATCCGTCGCAGGTAACCTAAACCCGGTGTCTGGTTTAGATTTGCTTCCACCTCTCGACTTCAGCATGTCCGACGCGGGTAACCTCAACCCTGTGTTTCGCTTAGATTTTCCTCCACCTCTCGAGTTCAGCAGATCCATCGCGGGTAACCTAAACCCGGTGTCAGGCTTAGATTTACTTCCATCTTAACTTCAGTAGATCCATCGCCGGTAACCTAAACCCAGTGTCAGGATTAGATTTGCTTCCACCTTTTGACTTTAGCAGATCCGTTACAGGTAACCAAAACCCAAAGTCAGGCTTAGATTTGCTTCCATCTCCACTTCAGCAGATCCGTCGCGGGCAACCTACACCCAGTGTCAGGCTTAGATTTGCTTCCATCTCTGGACTTCAGCAGATCCGTCGCGGTTAACCTAAACCTGGTGTCAGGCTTAGATTTCCTTTCACCTCTGGACTTCAGTAGATCCATTGCGGTAACCTAAACCTGATGTCAGGCTGAGATTTGCTTCCACCTCTTGACCTCAGCAAATCCGTCGCGGGTAACCTTAACCCGGTGTCAGGCTTAGATTTCCTTCCACCTCACAACTTCAGCAGATCCATCGTGGGTAACCTAAACCCGATGTCAAGCTTAGATTTGATTCCATCACAACTTCAATAGATCCATTACGGGTGACCTAAGCCCGATGTCAGGCTTAGATTTGCTTCAACCTCTGGACTTTAGTAGATCCATTGCGGGTAACCTAAACCTAGTGTCAAGCTAAGATTAGTTTCCACCTCTTGACTTCAACAGATCCGTCACGGGTAACCTAAACCCTGTGTCAGGCTTAGATTTCCTTCCACCTCTAAACTTCAGCAGATCCATTGTGGGTAACCTAAACCTGGTGGCAGGCTTACATTTCCTTCCACCTCCCGACTTCAGCAGATCCGTCACGGGTAACCTAAACCCTGTGTCAGGGTTAGATTTTCTTCCATCTCTACTTCAGCAGATCCATCGCAGGTAACCTAAACTCGGTGTCCGGCTTAGATTTGTTTCCACCTCTCGACTGATGCAGATCCGTAGCGGGTAACCAAAACCCAGTGTCTGGCTTAGATTTGCTTCCACCTCTCGACTTCAGCAGATCCATCGCAGGTAAACTAAACCTGGTGTCAGGCTTAGATTTGCTCCCACCTCTGGACTTTAGCTGATCCGTTGCGGTTAACCTAAACCTAGAGTCAGGCTTAGATTTCCATCCATCTCCACTTTAGCAGATCCGTCGCGGGTAACCTAAGACCAGTGTTAGGTTTAGATTTGCTTCAGTCTCTAGACTTCAGCAGATCCGTCACGGGTAACCAAAACCCGGTGTCTGGCTTAGATTTGCTTTCACCTCTGGACTTCAGTAGACCCATTGCGGGTAACCTAAACCTAGTGTCAGGCTAAGATTTGTTTCCACCTCTCGCCTTCAATAGATCCGTCACTGGTAACGTAAACCCTGTGTCAGGCTTAGATTTCCTTCCACCTCTCAACTTTAGCAGATCCATCGTGGGTAACCTAAACCCGGTGTCAGACTTAGATTTCCTTCCACCTCTCGACTTCAGCAGATCCGTCGTGGGAAACCTAAACATTGTGTAAGGGTTAGATTTTCTTCCATCTCTACTTCAGCAGATCCGTCGCGGGTAACCTAAACTCGGTGTCAGGCTTCGATTTGCTTCCATCTTATCTTCAGCATATCCATCGCGGGTAGCCTAAACCCGGTGTCAGGCTTAGATTTGCTTCCACCTCTCGACTTCAGCAGATCCATTGCGGGTAACCTTAACTCGGAGTCAGGCTTAGATTTGCTTCCATCTCCACTTCAGCAGATCCGTCGCGGGTAACCTAAACCCAGTGTCAGGCTTAGATTTGCTTCCATCTCTGGACTTCAGCAGATCCATCACGGGTAACCTAAACCCGATGTCAGGCTTAGCTTTGCTTCCACCTCTCGACTTCACCAGATCCATCGCAGGTAAACTAAACCTGGTGTCAGGCTTAGATTTGCTCCCACCTCTGGACTTTAGATGATCCGTTGCGGGTAACCTAAACCTAGAGTCAGGCTTAGATTTCCATCCATCTCCACTTTAGCAGATCCGTCGCGGGTAACCTAAGCCAGTGTTAGGCTTAGATTTGCTTCCATCTCTGGACTTCAGCAGATCCGTCACGGGTAACCTAACCCCGGTGTCTGGCTTAGATTTGCTTTCACCTCTGGACTTCAGTAGATCCATTGCGGGTAACCTAAACCTAGTGTCAGGCTAAGATTTGTTTCCACCTCTTGACTTCAACAGATCCGTCACGGGTAACCTAAACCCTGTGTCAGGCTTAGATTTCCTTCCACCTCTAAACTTCAGCAGATCCATTGTGGGTAACCTAAACCTGGTGGCAGGCTTACATTTCCTTCCACCTCCCGACTTCAGCAGATCCGTCGTGGGAAACCTAAACCCTGTGTCAGGGTTAGATTTTCTTCCATCTCTACTTCAGCAGATCCATCGCAGGTAACCTAAACTCGGTGTCCGGCTTAGATTTGTTTCCACCTCTCGACTGATGCAGATCCGTAGCGGGTAACCTAAACCCAGTGTCTGGCTTAGATTTGCTTGCACCTCTCTACTTCAGCGGATCCATCGCAGGTAAACTAAACCTGGTGTCAGGCTTAGATTTGCTCCCACCTCTGGACTTTAGCTGATCCGTTGCGGTTAACCTAAACCTAGAGTCAGGCTTAGATTTCCATCCATCTCCACTTTAGCAGATCCGTCGCGGGTAACCTAAGCCCAGTGTTAGGTTTAGATTTGCTTCAGTCTCTAGACTTCAGCAGATCCGTCACGGGTAACCAAAACCCGGTGTCTGGCTTAGATTTGCTTTCACCTCTGGACTTCAGTAGATCCATTGCGGGTAACCTAAACCTAGTGTCAGGCTAAGATTTGTTTCCACCTCTCGACTTCAATAGATCCGTCACTGGTAACCTAAACCCTGTGTCAGGCTTAGATTTCCTTCCACCTCTCAACTTTAGCAGATCCATCGTGGGTAACCTAAACCCGGTGTCAGACTTAGATTTCCTTCCACCTCTCGACTTCAGCAGATCCGTCGTGGGAAACCTAAACATTGTGTAAGGGTTAGATTTTCTTCCATCTCTACTTCAGCAGATCCGTCGCGGGTAACCTAAACTCGGTGTCAGGCTTCGATTTGCTTCCATCTTATCTTCAGCATATCCATCGCGGGTAGCCTAAACCCGGTGTCAGGCTTAGATTTGCTTCCACCTTTCGACTTCAGCAGATCCATTGCGGGTAACCTAAACTCGGAGTCAGGCTTAGATTTGCTTCCATCTCCACTTTAGCAGATCCGTCGCGGGTAACCTAAACCCAGTGTCAGGCTTAGATTTGCTTCCATCTCTGGACTTCAGCAGATCCATCACGGGTAACCTAAACCCGATGTCTGGCTTAGCTTTGCTTCCACCTCTCGACTTCAGCAGATCCATCGCAGGTAAACTAAACCTAGTGTCAGGTTTAGATTTGCTCCCACCTCTGGACTTTAGATGATCCGTTGCGGGTAACCTAAACCTAGAGTCAGGCTTAGATTTCCATCCATCTCCACTTTAGCAGATCCGTCGCGGGTAACCTAAGCCAGTGTTAGGCTTA
Organism: Euphorbia tirucalli; assembly: GCA_039660915.1. NCBI lineage: Eukaryota > Viridiplantae > Streptophyta > Magnoliopsida > Malpighiales > Euphorbiaceae > Euphorbia > Euphorbia tirucalli. The sequence continues at coordinate 58,042,923 of CM077641.1, forward strand.
GATTTCCTTCCATCTCTGGACTTCAGCAGATCCGTCACGGGTAATCTGAACCCGGTGTCTGGCTTAGATTTGCTTTCACCTCTGGACTTCAGTAGATCCATTGCGGGTAACCTAAACCTAGTGTCAGGCTAAGATTTGTTTCCACCTCTCGACTTCAATAGATCCATCACTGGTAACCTAAACCCTGTGTCAGGCTTAGATTTCCTTCCACCTCTGAACTTTAGCAGATCCATCGTGGGTAACCTAAACCCGGTGTCAGACTTAGATTTCCTTCCACCTCTCGACTTCAGCAGATCCATCATGGGAAACCTAAACATTTCGCAAGGGTTAGATTTTCTTCCATCTCTACTTCAGCAGATCCGTCGCGGGTAACCTAAACTCGGTGTCAGGCTTCGATTTGCTTCCATCTTATCTTCAGCAAATCCATCGCGGGTAGCCTAAATCCGGTGTCAGGCTTAGATTTGCTTCCACCTCTCGACTTCAGCAGATCCATTGCGGGTAACCTAAACCTGGAGTCAGGCTTAAATTTGCTTCCATCTCCACTTCAGCAGATCCGTCACAGGTAACCTAAACCCAGTGTCAAGCTTAGATTTGCTTCCATCTCTAGACTTCAGCAGATCCATCACGGGTAACCTAAACCCGATGTCAGGCTTATCTTTGCTTCCACCTCTCGACTTCAGCAGATCCATCGCAGGTAAACTAAACCTGGTGTCAGGCTTAGATTTGCTCCTACCTCTGGACTTTAGCTGATCCTTTGCGGGTAGCCTAAACCTAGAGTCAGGCTTAGATTTCCATCCATCTCCACTTTTGCAGATCCGTCGCGGGTAACCGAAGCCCAGTGTTAGGCTTAGATTTGCTTCCATCTCTGGACTTCAGCAGATCCGTCACGGGTAACCTAAACCCGGTGTCTGGCTTAGATTTGCTTTGACCTCTGGACTTCAGTAGATCCATTGCGGGTAACCTAAACCTAGTGTTAGGCTAAGATTTATTTCCACCTCTCGACTTCAATAGATCCGTCACTGGTAACCTAAACCCTGTGTCAGGCTTAGATTTCCTTCCACCTCTCAACTTTAGCAGATCCATCGTGGGTAACCTAAACCCAGTGTCAGACTTAGATTTCCTTCCACCTCTCGACTTCAGCAGATCCGTCGTGGGAAACCTAAACATTGTGCATGGGTTAGATTTTCTTCCATCTCTACTTCAGCAGATCCGTCGTGGGCAACCTAAACTCGATGTCAGGCTTCGATTTGCTTCCATCTTATCTTCAACAAATCCATCGCGGGTAGCCTAAACCCGGTGTCAGGCTTAGATTTGCTTCCACCTCTTGATTTTAGCAGATCCATTGCGGGTAACCTAAACCCGGAGTCAGGCTTAGATTTGCTTCCATCTCCACTTCAGCAGATCCGTCGCGGGTAACCTAAACCTAGTGTCAGGCTTAGATTTGCTTCCATCTCTGGACTTCAGCAGATCCATCATGGGTAACCTAAACCCGATGTCAGGCTTAGCTTTGCTTCCACCTCTTGACTTTAGCAGATCCATCACGGGTAACATAAACCCGGTGTCAGGCTTAGATTTGCTTCCATCTTAACTTAAGTAGATCCATCGCAGGTAACCTAAACCCGGTGTCAGGCTTAGATTGCTTCCACCTCTTGACTTCAGTAGATCCATTGCGGGTAACCTAAACCCGGAGTCTGGCTTAGATTTGCTTCCATCTCCACTTCAACAGATCCGTCGCGGGTAACCTAAACCCAGTGTCAGGCTTAGATTTGCTTCCATCTCTGGACTTCAGCAGATCCATCACGGGTAACCTAAACCCGATGTCAGGCTTAGCTTTGCTTCCACCGCTGGACTTCAGTAGATCCATTGTGGGTAACCTAAACCTAGTGTCAGGCTAAGATTTGTTTCCATCTCTCGACTTCAACAGATCCATCACGGGTAACCTAAACCCTGTGTCAGGCTTAGATTTCCTTCCACCTCTCAACTTTAGCAGATCCATCGTGGGTAACCTAAACCCAGTGTCAGGCTTTGATTTCGTTCCACCTCTAGACTTTAGCAGTTCCGTCGCGGGTAACCGAAACCCTCTGTCAGGGTTAGATTTTCTTCCATCTATACTTCAGCTGATCCATCGTGGGTAACCTAACCTCGGTGTCAGGCTTAGATTTGCTTCCACCTCTCGACTTCAACAGATCCGACGCGGGTAACCTCAACCCTGTGTTAGGCTTAGATTTTCCTCCACCTCTCGAGTTCAGCAGATCCATCGCGTGTAACCTAAACACGGTGTCAGGCTTAGATTTGCTTCCATCTTAACTTCAGTATATTTATCGCGGGTAACCTAAACCCGGTGTCAGGCTTAGATTTGCTTCCACCTCTCGACTTCAGCAGATCCGACGCGGGTAACCTCAACCCTGTGTTAGGCTTGGATTTTCCTCCACCTCTCGAGTTCAGTAGATCCATCATGGGTAACCTAAACCCGGTCTCGGGTTTTGATTTTCTTCCACCTCTTGACTTTAGCAGATCCGTCGCGGGTAACCTAAACCCAGTGTCAGGCTTAGATTTGCTTCCATCTCTGGACTTCAGCAGATCCGTCGCGGTTAACCTAAACCCGGTGTCAGGCTTAGATTTGCTTCCATCTCTGGACTTTAGTAGATCCATTACAGTAACCTAAACCTAGCTTCTGGCTAAGATTTGTTTCCACCTCTCGACTTATGCAGATCCATCGTAGGTAACCTAAACCCGGTGTCTGGCTTAGATTTGCTTCCACCTCTCGACTTCAGCAGATCCGACACGGGTAACCTCAACCCTGTGTTAGGCTTAGATTTTCCTCCACCTCTCGAGCTCAGCAGATCCAACGCGGGTAACCTAAACCCGGTGTCAGGCTTAGATTTGCTTCCATCTTAACTTCAATAGATCCATCGCGGGTAACCTAAACCCGGGGTCAGGCTTAGATTTGCTTCCACCTCTTGACTTTAGCAGATCCGTTATAGGTAACCTAAACCCGAATTCAGGCTTAGATTTGCTTCCATCTCCACTTCAGCAGATCCGTCGCGGGTAACCTAAACCCAGTGTTAGGCTTAGATTGGCTTCCATCTCTGGACTTCAGTAGATCCGTCGCGGTTAACCTAAACCTGGTGTCAGGCTTAGATTTCCTTTCACCTCTGGACTTCAGTAGATCCATTGCGGTAACCTAAACTCGATGTCAGGCTTAGATTTGCTTCCACCTCTTGACCTTAGTTGATCCGTCGCGGGTAACCTTAACCCGGTGTCAGGCTTAGATTTCCTTCCACCTCACAACTTCAGCAGATCCATCGTGGGTAACCTAAACTCGGTGTCAGGCTTAGATTTGCTTCCATCACAACTTCAACAGATCCATTACGGGTAACATAAACCCGATATCAGGCTTAGATTTGCTTCAACCTCTGGACTTCAGTAGATCCATTGCGGGTAACCTAAACCTAGTGTCAGGCTAAGATTTGTTTCCACCTCTTGACTTCAACAGATCCGTCACGGGTAACCTAAACCCTGTGTAGGGCTTAGATTTCCTTCCACCCCTCAACTTTAGCAGATCCGTCACGGGTAACCTAAACCCTGTGTAGGGCGTAGATTTCCTTCCACCTCCCGACTTCAGCAGATCCGTCACGGGTAACCTAAACCCTGTGTCAGGGTTAGATTTTCTTCCATCTCTACTTCAGCAGATCCATCGTAGGTAACCTAAACTCGGTGTCTGGTTTTCATTTGCTTCCGCCTCTCGACTGATGCAGATCCGTAGCGGGTTACCTAAACCCGGTGTCTAGCTTAGATTTGCTCCCACCTCTCGACTTCAGCAGATGAATCGTAGGTAACCTAAACCCGGTGTCAAGCTTAGATTTACTTACACCTCTTGACTTTAGCTGATCCGTTGAGGGTAACCTCAACCTAGAGTCATGCTTAGATTTCCTTCCTTCTCCACTTTAGTAGATCCGTCGCGGGTAACCTAAGCCCAGTGTCAGGCTTAGATTTGCTTCCATCTCGAGACTTCAGTAGATCCGTCGCGGGTAACCTAAACCCGTTGTCTGGCTTAGATTTGCTTTCACCTCTGGACTTCAGTAGATCCATTACGGGTAACCCAAACCTAGTGTCAGGCTAAGATTTGTTTCCACCTCTCGACTTCAACAGATCCGTCATGGGTAATCTAAACCCTGTGTCAGGCTTAGATTTCCTTCCACCACTCAACTTCAACAGATCCATCGTGGGTAACCAAAACCCAGTGTCAGACTTAGGTTTCCTTCCACCCTTCGACTTTAGCAGATCCGTCGTGGGAAACCTTAACCCTGTGTAAGGGTTAGATTTTCTTCCATCTCTACATCAGCAGACCCGTCGCGAGTAACCTAAACTAGGTGTCAGGCTTTGAATTGCTTCCATCTTATCTTCAGCAAATCTATCACGGGTAACCTAAACCCGGTGTCAGGCTTAGATTTGCTTCCACCTCTTGACTTTAGCAGATCCATTGCGGGTAACCTAAATCCGGAGTCAGGCTTAGATTTGCTTCCATCTCCACTTCAGCAGATCCGTCGCGGGTAACCTAAATCCAGTGTCAGGCTCAGATTTGCTTCCATCTATGAACTTCAGCAGATCCGTCATCGGTACCCTAAACCCGGTATCAGGCATAAATTTGCTTCCTCCTCCTAACTTCAGCGATCCATTGCGGGTAACCTAAACCCGGTGTCATCACAACTTCATCAGATCCATTAGGGGTAACCTAAACCCGATGTCAGGCTTAGATTTGCTTCCACCTCTTGACTTCAGCAGATCCATCGCGGGTAACCTAAACCCAGTGTTAGGCTTAGATTTGCTTCCATCTCTGGACTTTAGCAGATCCGTCACGGGCACCCTAAACCCGCTATCAGGCATAGATTTGCTTCCTCCTCTTGACTTCAGCAGATCCATTGCGGGTAACCAAAACCCGAAGTCAGGCTTAGATTTGCTTCCATCTCCACTTCAGCAGATCCGTCGCGGGTAACCTATACCCAGTGTCAGGCTTAGATTTGCTTCCATATCTGGACTTCAGCAGATCCGAAGCGGTTAACCTAAACCCGGTGTCAGGCTTAGATTTCCTTTCACCTCTGGACTTCAGTAGATCCATTGCGGTAACCTAAACCTAGTGTCAGGCTAAGATTTTTTTCCACCTCTCGACTTCAACAGATCCGTCATGGGTAACCTAAACCCTATGTCAGGCTTAGATTTCCTTATACCTTTCAACTTCAGCAGATCCATCGTGCGTAACCTAAACGCGGTGTCAGGCTTAGATTTCCTTCTTCCTCTTGACTTCAGCAGATCCGTCGTGGGTCACCTAAACCCTGTGTCAGGGTTAGATTTTCTTCCATCTCTACTTTAGCAGATCCGTCGCATGTAACCTAAACTCGGTGTCAGGTTTCAATTTACTTCCATCTTAACTTCAGCAGATCCATCACGGGTAACCTAAACCGGGTGCCAGGCTTAGATTTGCTAACATCTCCACTTCAGCAGATCCGTCGCGGGTTACCTAAACCTAGTGTCAGGCTCAGATTTGCTTCCATCTCAGAACTTCAGCAGATCCGTCACGGGTACCCTAAACCCGGTATCAGGTATAGATTTGCTTCCTCCTCCTGACTTCAGCAGATCCAATGCGGGTAACCTAAACCCGGTGTCAGGCTTAGACTTGCTTCCATCACAACTTCAACAGATCCATTACGGGTAACCTAAACCCGATGTCAGGCTTAGATTTGCTTCCACCTCTTGACTTCAGCAGATCCATCGTGGGTAACCTTAACCCGGTGTCAGGCTTAGAAATCCTTCCACCTCACAACTTCAGCAGATCCATCGTGGGTAACCTAAACCCGTTGTCAGGCTTATCTTTCCTTCCACCTCTCGACTTCTGTAGACCTGTTGCTGGTAACATAAACCCTGTATCAGAGTTAGTTTTTCTTCCATCTCTACTTCAGCAGATCCATCGCGGGTAACCTAAACTCGGTGTCAGGCATAGATTTGCCTCCACCTCTCGAGTTCAACAGTTCCGTCGCGGGTAACCTAAACCCGTCTTCAGGCATAGATTTGCTTCCACCTCTCGACTTTAGTAGATCCGTCGTGGGTAATCTAAACCCTGTGTCAGGCTTAGATTTACTTCCACCTCTCGACTTATGCAGATCCGTCACGGGTAACCTAAACCCTGTGTCTGGCTTAAATATGCTTCCACCTCTTGAATTAAGTAGATCCATCGCAGGTAACCTAAGCCCGGTGTCAGGCATAGATTTGCTTCCATCACAACTTCAACAGATCCATTACGGGTAACCTAAACCCGATGTCAGGCTTAGATTTGATTCCACCTCTTGACTTCAGCAGATCCGTCGCGGGTAACCTAAACCCGTTGTTAGGCTTAGATTTTCCTCCACCTCTCGAGTTCAGCAGATCCATCGCGGGTAACCTAAACCCGGTGTCAGGCTTAGATTTGCTTCCATCTTAACTTCAGTAGATCCATCGCGGGTAACCTAAACCCGGTGTCAGGCTTAGATTTGCTTCCATCTGGACTTTAGTAGATCCATCGCGGGTAACCCAAACCTGTTGTCAGGCTTAGATTTGCTTCCATCTCCACTTCAGCAGATCCATCGCTGGTAACCTAAACCAAGTGTCAGGCTTAGATTTGCTTCCATCTCTGGACTTCAGCATATCCATCTCGGTTAACCTAAACCTAGGGTCAGGCTAAGATTTGTTTCCACCTCTCGACTTCAACAGATCCGTCATGGGTAACCTAAACCCTGTGTCAGGCTTAGATTTCCTTATACCTCTCAACTTCAGTAGATCCATCGTGGGTAACATAAACTCGGTGTCAGGCTTAGATTTCCTTCTACCTCTGGACTTCAGCAGATCTGTCGCGGGTAACCTAAACCCTGTGTCAGGGTTAGATTTTCTTCTATCTCTACTTTAGCAGATCCGTCGCGGGTAACCTAAACTCATTGTCAGGCTTCGATTTACTTCCATCTTAACTTCAGCAGATCCATCGCGGGTAACCTAAAGCGGGTGTCAGGCTTAGATTTGCTTCCACCTCTTGACTTCAGCAGATCCATTGCGGGTAACCTAAACCCGGAGTCAGGCTTAGATTTGCTTCCATCTCCACTTCAGCAGATCCATCGCGGGTAACCTAAACTTGTGTCAGGCTTAGATTTCCTTACACCTCTCAACATCAGCAGATCCAACGTGGGTAACCTAAACCTGATTTCAGGCTTAGATTTCGTTCCACCTCTCGACTTCAACAGATATGTCGCAGGTAACCTAAAACCTCTGTCTGGGTTAGATTTTCTTCCATCTCTACTTCAGCAGATCCGTCGCGGGTAGCCTAAACTCGGTGCCAGGCTTAGATTTGGTTCCACCTCTCGACTTATGCAGATCCGTCGTGGGTAACCTAAACCCGGTGTCTAGCTTAGATTTGCTTTTATCTCTACTTCAGCAGATCTGTCGCGGGTAACCTAAACTCGGTGTCAGGTTTAGATTTGCTTCCACCTCAAAACTTATGTAGATCCGTCGCGGGTAACCTAAACCCGGTGTCTGGCTTAGATTTGCTTCCACCTCTCGACTTCAGTAGATCCATCGCAGGTAACCTAAACCCAGTGTCAGGCTTAGATTTGCTTCCACCTCTCGACTTCAGCAGATCAATCACGGGTAACCTAAACCCGGTGTCAGGCTTAGATTTGCTTCCACTTCTGGACTTTAGTAGATCCATTGCAGGTAAAATAAACCGAGTGTCAGGCTATGATTTGTTTCCACTTCACAACATCAGCAGATCGATCACGGGTAACCTAAACCCTGTGTCAGGCTTTGATTTCCGTCCACCTCTCAACTTCAGCAGATCCATCATGGTTAACCTAAACCCGGTGTCAGGCTTAGATTTACTTCCACCTCTCTACTTCAGCAGATCCGTCGTGGGTAACCTAAACTCGGTGTCAGGCTTAGATTTGCTTCCACCTCTCGACTTATGCATATCCGCCGGGTAACCTAAACCCGGTGTCTAGGTAAGATTTGCTTCCATCTCTACTTCAGCAGATCTGTCGTGGGTAACCTAAACTCAGTGTCTGGCTTAGATTTGCTTCCACCTCTCGACTTCAGCAGATCCATCGCAGGTATCCTAAACCCGGTGTTAGGCTTAGATTTGCTTCCACCTCTCGACTTCAGCAAATCAATCATGGGTAACCTAAACCCGGTGTCAGGATTAGATTTGCTTCAACCTCTGGACTTTAGTAGATCCATTGCGGGTAAAATAAACCGAGTGTCAGGCTATGATTTTTTTCCACCTCTCGACTTTAGCAGATCCGTCACGGGTAACCTAAACCCTGTGTCAGGCTTAGATTTCCTTCCACCTCTCAACTTCAGCAGATCCATCATGGTTAACCTAAACCCGGTGTCAGGCTTAGATTTACTTCCACCTCTCTACATCAGCAGATCCGTCGTGGTTAACCTAAACTCGGTGTCTGGCTTAGATTTCCTTCTACCTCTGGACTTCAGCAGATCCGTCGCGGGTAACCTAAACCCTGTGTCAGAGTTAGATTTTCTTCCATCTCTACTTTGCAGATCCGTCGCAGGTAACCTAAACTCGTTGTCAGGCTTCGATTTACTTCCATCTTAACTTCAGCAGATCCATCGCAGGTAACCTAAACCGGGTGTCAGGCTTAGATTTGCTTCCACCTCTTGACTTCAGCAGATCCATTACGGGTAACCTAAACGCGGAGTCAGGCTCAGATTTGCTTACATCTGCACTTCAGCAGATCCGTCGCGGGTAACCTAAACCCAGTGTCAGGCTCAGATTTGCTTCCATCTCTGAACTTCAGCAGATCCGTCACGGGTACGCTAAACACGGTATCAGGCATAGATTTGCTTCCTCCTCCTAACTTGAGCTGATCCATTTCGAGTAACCTAAACCCGAAGTCAGGCTTAGATTTGCTTCCATCTCCACTTCAGCAGATCCATCGCGGGTAACCTAAACCCTGTGTCTGGCTTAGATTTCCTTCCACCTCTCAACTTCAGCAGATCCAACGTGGGTAACCTAAACCCGATGTCAGGCTAAGATTTCCTTCCACCTCTCGACTTCAATAGATATGTCGCAGGTAACCTAAACCTTGTGTTTGGGTTATATTTTCTTCCATCTCTACTTCAGCAGATCCGTCGCGGGTAGCCTAAACTCGTTGTCAGGCTTCGATTTGCTTCCACCTCTCGACTTATGCAGATCCGTCGCGGGTAACCTAAACCCGGTGTCTAGCTTAGAATTGCTTCCATCTCTACTTCAGCAGATCTGTCGCGGGTAACCTAAACTCGGTGTCAGGCATAGATTTGCTTCCACCTCAAAACTTATGCAGATCCGTCGCGGGTAACCTAAACCCGGTGTCTGGCTTATATTTGCTTCCACCTCTCGACTTCAGCAGATCCATCGCAGGTAACCTAAACCCGGTGTCAGGCTTAGATTTGCTTCCACCTCTCGACTTAAGTAGATCAATCCCGGGTAACATAAACCCGGTGTCAGGCTTAGATTTGCTTCCACCTCTAGACTTTAGTAGATCCATTGTGGGTAAAATAAACCGAGTGTCAGGCTAAGATTTGTTACCACCTCTCAACATCAGCAGATCGATCACGGGTAACCTAAATCCTGTGTCAGGCTTAGATTTCCTTCCACCTCTCAACTTCAGCAGATCCATTATGGTTAACCTAAACCCGGTGTCAGGCTTAGATTTACTTCCACCTCTCTACTTCAGCAGATCCGTCGTCGGTAACCTAAACCTGGTGTTAGGCTTAGAATTGCTTCCATCTTAACATCAGCAGATCCATCGCGGGTAACCTAAACCCGGTGTCAGGCTTAGATTTGCTTCCACCTCTTGACTTATGCAGATCCACCGCGGGTAACCTAAACCAGTTGTCTAGCTTAGATTTGCTTCCATCTCTACTTCAGCAGATCTGTCGCTGGTAACCTAAACTCGGTGTCAGGTTTAGATTTGCTTCCACCTCATAACTTATGCAGATCCGTCGCGGGTAACCTAAACCTGGTGTCTGGCCTAGATTTGCTTCCACCTCTCGACTTCAGCAGATCCATCGCAGGTAACCTAAACCCAGTGTTAGGCTTAGATTTGCTTCCACCTCTCGACTTCAGCAGATCAATCACGGGTAACCTTAACCCGGTGTCAAGATTAGATTTGCTTCCACCTCTGGACTTTAGTAGATCCATTGCAGGTAAAATAAACCGAGTGTCAGGCTAAGATTTGTTTCCACCTCTCGACTTCAGCAGATCCGTTACGAGTAACCGAAACCCTGTGTCAGGCTTAGATTTCCTTCCACCTCTCAACTTCAGCAGATCCAACGTGGGTAACCTACACCCGATGTCAGGATTAGATTTCCTTCCACCTCTCGACTTCAACAGATATGTAGCAGGTAACCTAAACCTTGTGTTTGGGTTAGATTTTCTTCCATCTCTACTTCAGCAGATCCGTCGCGGGTAGCCTAAACTCATTGTCAGGCTTAGATTTGCTTCCACCTCTCGACTTATGCAGTTCCGTCGCGGGTAACCTAAACCCGGTGTCTAGCTTAGAATTGCTTCCATCTCTACTTCAGCAGATCTGTCGCGGGTAACCTAAACTCGGTGTCAGGCTTAGATTTGCTTCCACCTCAAAACTTATGCTGATCCGTCGCGGGTAACCTAAACCCGGTGTCTGGCTTAGATTTGCTTCCACCTCGCGACTTCAGCAGATCCATCGCAGGTAACCTAAACCCGGTGTCAAGCTTAGATTTGTTTCCACCTCTCGACTTCAGCAGATCAATCCCGGGTAACCTAAACCCGGTGTCAGGCTTAGATTTGCTTCCACCTCTAGACTTTAGTAGATCCATTGTGGGTAAAATAAACCGAGTGTCAGGCTAAGATTTGTTACCACCTCTCAACATCAGCAGATCGATCACGGGTAACCTAAATCCTGTGTCAGGCTTATATTTCCTTCCACCTCTCAACTTCAGCAGATCCATTATGGTTAACCTAAACACGGTGTCAGGCTTAGATTTACTTCCACCTCTCTACTTCAGCAGATCCGTCGTCGGTAACCTAAACCTGGTGTCAGGCTTAGAATTGCTTCCATCTTAACATCAGCAGATCCATCGCGGGTAACCTAAACCCGGTGTCAGGCTTAGATTTGCTTCCACCTCTCGACTTATGCAGATCCACCGCGGGTAACCTAAACCAGTTGTCTAGCTTAGATTTGCTTCCATCTCTACTTCAGCAGATCTGTCGCTGGTAACCTAAACTCGGTGTCAGGCTTAGATTTGCTTCCACCTCATAACTTATGCAGATCCGTCGCGGGTAACCTAAACCTGGTGTCTGGCCTAGATTTGCTTCCACCTCTCGACTTCAGCAGATCCATCGCAGGTAACCTAAACCCAGTGTTAGGCTTAGATTTGCTTCCACCTCTCGACTTCAGCAGATCAATCACGGGTAACCTTAACCCGGTGTCAGGATTAGATTTGCTTCCACCTCTGGACTTTAGTAGATCCATTGCAGGTAAAATAAACCGAGTGTCAGGCTAAGATTTGTTTCCACCTCTCGACTTCAGCAGATCCGTCACGAGTAACCTAAACCCTGTGTCAGGCTTAGATTTCCTTCCACCTCTCAACTTCAGCAGATCCAACGTGGGTAACCTACACCCGATGTCAGGCATAGATTTCCTTCCACCTCTCGACTTCAACAGATATGTAGCAGGTAACCTAAACCTTGTGTTTGGGTTAGATTTTCTTCCATCTCTACTTCAGCAGATCCGTCGCGGGTAGCCTAAACTCGTTGTCAGGCTTCGATTTGCTTCCACCTCTCGACTTATGCAGATCCGTCGCGGGTAACCTAAACCCGGTGTCTGGCTTAGATTTGCTTCCACCTCGCGACTTCAGCAGATCCATCGCAGGTAACCTAAACCCGGTGTCAAGCTTAGATTTGTTTCCACCTCTCGACTTCAGCAGATCAATCCCGGGTAACCTAAACCCGGTGTCAGGCTTAGATTTCCTTCCACCTCTAGACTTTAGTAGATCCATTGTGGGTAAAATAAACCGAGTGTCAGGCTAAGATTTGTTACCACCTCTCAACATCAACAGATCGATCACGGGTAACCTAAATCCTATGTCAGGCTTATATTTCCTTCCACCTCTCAACTTCAGCAGATCCGTCGTGGGTAACCTAAACCTGGTGTCAGGCTTAGAATTGCTTCCATCTTAACATCAGCAGATCCATCGCGGGTAACCTAAACCCGGTGTCAGGCTTAGATTTGCTTCCACCTCTCGACTTATGCAGATCCACCGCGGGTAACCTAAACCAGTTGTCTAGCTTAGATTTGCTTCCATCTCTACTTCAGCAGATCTATCGCTGGTAACCTAAACTCGATGTCAGGCTTAGATTTGCTTCCACCTCATAACTTATGCAGATCCGTCGCGGGTAACCTAAACCTGGTGTCTGGCTTAGATTTGCTTCCACCTCTCGACTTCAGCAGATCCATCGCAGGTAACCTAAACCCGGTGTTAGGCTTAGGTTTGCTTCCATCTCGACTTCAGCAGATCAATCACGGGTAACCTTAACCGGTGTTAGGATTAGATTTGCTTCCACCTCTGGACTTTAGTAGATCCATTGCAGGTAAAATAAACCGAGTGTCAGGCTAAGATTTGTTTCCACCTCTCGACTTCAGCAGATCCGTCACGGGTAACCTAAACACTGTGTCAGGCTTAGATTTCCTTCCACCTCTCAACTTCAGCAGATCCATCATGGTTAACCTAAACCCGGTGTCAGGCATAGATTTACTTCCACCTCTCCACTTCAGCATATCCGTCATGGGTAACCTAAACTCGGTGTCAGGCTTAGATTTGCTTCCACCTCTCGACTTATGCAGATCCGCCGCGGGTAACCTAAACCCGGTGTCTAGCTTAGATTTTCTTCCATCTCTACTTCAGCAGATCTGTCGTGGGTAACCTAAACTCAGTGTCTGGCTTAGATTTGCTTCCACCTCTCGACTTCAGCAGATCCATCGCAGGTAACCTTAGGCTTCGATTTGCTTCCACCTCTCGACTTCAGCAAATCAATCATGGGTAACCTAAACCCGGTGCCAGGATTAGATTTGCTTCCACCTCTGGACTTTAGTAGATCCATTGCGGGTAAAATAAACAGAGTGTCAGGCTATGATTTGTTTCCACCTCTCGACTTCAGCAGATCCATCACGGGTAACCTAAACCCTGTGTCAGGCTTAGATTTCCTTCCACCTCTCAACTTCAGCAGATCCATCATGGTTAACCTAAACCCGGTGTCAGGCTTAGATTTACTTCCACCTCTCTACATCAGCAGATCCGTCGTGGGTAACCTAAACTCGGTGTCAGGCTTATATTTCCTTCTACCTCTGGACTTCAGCAGATCCGTCACGGGTAACCTAAACCCTGTGTCAGAGTTAGATTTTCTTCCATCTCAACTTTAGCAGATCCGTCGCGGGTAACCTAAACTCTTTGTCAAGCTTTGATTTACTTCCATCTTAACTTTAGCAGATCCATCGCGGGTAACCTAAGCCGGGTGTCAGGCTTAGATTTGCTTCCACCTCTTGACTTCAGCAGATCCATTGCGGGTAACCTAAACCCAGAGTCAGGCTTAGATTTGCTTACATCTCCACTTCAGCAAATCCGTCGTGGGTAACTTAAACCCAGTGTCAGGCTCCGATTTGCTTCCATCTCTGAACTTCAGAAGATCCGTCACGGGTACGCTAAACCCGGTATCAGGGATAGATTTGCTTCCTCCTCTTGACTTCAGCTGATCCATTGCGGGTAACCTAAACCCGAAGTCAGGCTTAGATTTGCTTCCATCTCCACTTCAGCAGATCCGTCGCGGGTAACCTAAACCCTGTGCCAGGCTTAGATTTCCTTCCACCTCTCAACTTCAGCAGATCCAACGTGGGTAACCTAAACCCGATGTCAGGCTTACATTTCCTTCCACCTCTCGACTTAAACAGATATGTCGCAGGTAACCTAAACCCTGTGTCTGGGTTAGATTTTCTTCCATCTCTACTTAAGCAGATCCGTCGCGGGTAGCCTAAACTCGGTGTCAGGCTTAGATTTGCTTCCACCTCTCGATTTATGCAGATCCGTCGTGGGTAACCTAAACCCGGTGTCTAGCTTATATTTGCTTCCATCTCTACTTCAGCATATCTGTCGCGGGTAACCTAAACTCGGTGTCAGGCTTGGATTTGCTTCCACCTCAAAACTTATGCAGATCCGTCGCGGGTAACCAAAACCCGGTGTCTGGCTTGGATTTGCTTCCACCTCTCGACTTCAGCAGATCAATCACGAGTAACCTAAACCCGGTGTCAGGCTTAGATTTGCTTCCACCTGTGGACTTTAGTAGATCCATTGCGGGTAAAATAAACCGAGTGTCAGGCTAAGATTTGTTTCCACCTCTCAACTTCAGCAGATCCATCACGAGTAACCTAAACCCTGTGTCAGGCTTAGATTTCCTTCCACCTCTCAACTTCAGCAGATCCATCTTGGTTAACCTAAACCCGGTGTCAGGCTTGGATTTACTTCCATCTCTACTTCAGCAGATCCGTTGTGGGTAACCTAAACCTGGTGTCAGGCTTAGATTTGCTTCTATCTTAACTTCAACAGATCCATCGCGGGTAACCTAAACCCGGTGTCAGGCTTAGATTTGCTTCCACCTCTCGACTTATGCAGATCCACCGCGGGTAACCTAAACCCGTTGTCTAGCTTAGATTTGCTTCCATCTCTACTTCAGCAGATCTGTCGCTGGTAACCTAAACTCAGTGTCAGGCTTAGATTTGCTTCCACCTCATAACTTATGCAGATCCATCGCGGGTAACCTAAACCTGGTGTCTGGCTTATATTTGCTTCCACCTCTCGACTTCAGCAGATCCATCGCAGGTAACCTAAACCCGGTGTTAGGCTTAGATTTGCTTCCAACTCTCGACTTCAACAGATCAATCACGGGTAACCTTAACCCGGTGTCAGGATTAGATTTGCTTCCACCTCTGGACTTTAGTAGATCCATTGCAGGTAAAATAAACCGAGTGTCAGGCTAAGATTTGTTTCCACCTCTCGACTTCAGCAGATCCGTCACTGGTAACCTAAACCCAGTGTCAGGCTTAGATTTCCTTCCACCTCTCGACTTTAGCAGATCCATCATGGTTAACCTAAACCCGGTGTCAGGCATAGATTTACTTCCACCTCTCTACTTCAGCAGATCCGTCGTGGGTAACCTAAACTCGGTGTCAGGCTTAGATTTGCTTCCACCTCTCAACTTATGCAGATCCGCCGCGGGTAACCTAAATCCGGTGTCTAGCTTAGATTTGCTTCCATCTCTACTTCAGCAGATCTGTTGTGGGTAACCTAAACTCAGTGTCTGGCTTAGATTTGCTTCCACCTCTCGACTTCAGCAGATCCATCGCAGGTAACCTAAACCCGGTGTTAGGCTTAGATTTGCTTCCACCTCTCGACTTCAGCAGATCAATCATGGGTAACCTAAACCCGGTGTCAGGATTAGATTTGCTTCCACCTCTGGACTTTAGTAGATCCATTGCGGGTAAAATAAACCAAGTGTCAGGCTATGATTTGTTTCCACCTCTTGACTTCAGCAGATCCGTCACGGGTAACCTAAACCCTGTGTCAGGCTTAGATTTCCTTCCACCTCTCAACTTTAGCAGATCCATCATGGTTAACCTAAACCCGGTGTCAGGCTTAGATTTACTTCCACCTCTCTACATCAGCAGATCCGTCGTGGGTAACCTAAACTCGGTGTCAGGCTTAGATTTGCTTCCATCTTAACTTCAGTAGATCCATCGCGGGTAACCTAAACCCGGTGTCAGGCTTAGATTTGCTTCCACCTCTTGACTTCAGCAAATCCATTGCGGGTAACCTAAACCTAGAGTCAGGCTTAGATTTGCTTCCTTCTCTGGACTTAATCAGATCCGTCGAGGGTAACCTAAACCTGTTGGAAATGCCCTAGTCCCGAGGCATTGGTCTTTGTGTTTGTATGATACATTTGGTACATTAATGTAAACTTTATGTATTATACAATTTGTGTCAAGGAGATAAAGGCATTAATCTATTTATTATATGTCTTGTGCTATATTTTAAATAGAGTATCCAATGGACATATCCATATCCATGTTGTCAAGTGTGAGGCACTTGGCAGTAAGACTGTGGATAGTGAAAACAATATGACCATAAAGTCATCCGTAGTCTGTTCCAATCATGGGAATGAATGGAACCAAAGACTATCATTAGCCTGGTTGTATGGCGGTGTCTTACCGGTCATAGAACATGGAATGTCAACTAGGTTAATGGGTACATGCAAAAGGGCATGGTACTGGATTGATCCACTTAACGGGAATCTGCATGGTATAGTATCACAAATGATTCTCGTGTAGTACTTGTATAAGTCCTTCGACCGGACCATATGATGGTGCTGCATGCGAGGTGGCACACTTTGGTGTACGCCCAACGGGCCTGTAAAAGGGTGCCAAGTACGGGTACGTTCGGGTGTGTCAGTAAGCATGGCAGCACTATGGATATGCAGAAGGGAATGTCACTCAGTGATTCACTGAGACGATATCATCGGCCTCTTGAAGAATGTTACTGATAAGTATGCGGCCGCACCCAAACAAGATTGGATCTTGTTTGTGAGCATCAGTTCATTCGGTATCAAGTAAAGGTCCAGACACAAAGAGGGTGATACTTCCATGCCTCTGTGTTGGACACCGATATCAGCGACATGGGATTTACAAGTTCAAACTACTGGGTTACGTTTTCAGTTGGACTGCTTACTCCGTCTTAATTGGGGGCTACAGTGGCTTGCTAGAGCCCGCCTGTAGTCTGTGGGCCTTGGCCCACTGCCAACATAAAGACGGGCCCATCGGATCGTACACATTGAACGTCTGGACTTTAACTAGTCGGATTAAGTGTGTACTTGGAGTATACACATTTGAAGAGAGAGAGATATATTAATTATATTATATGAATCAATTGGATTGATCAAAGTTATATAATTAATATTTATTTTGGCCTTCTCATAATTAATTCAATGAATTAATTTATGGGATTATTTCCTAGGTGGAAATATTATGACATGTATAGGTTTACATGTTTGTCATTTTATGTGTGTCTAATTTAATCCATTGATTAAATTAATAGGTCAAATGAATTTTAATTTAAATGTATGTAATATGTTACATGGTATCATATATATAAACATACATGTTAAATTAAAGTTGCATTTGCATTTAATTAAATCAAAGGAATTTAAATTGGGCTTAAGGCTTAAAATGAAAAATGCCCACATTAAGTGGGATGTGTTGGCCGAAATTGTGGGCAAGGTTGGGATAAGAATGTGAGTCATTTTATGGATCAAAATGATGATGACCAATTCTTATGAACCAATAAGAAAATGGTGAGTCATTGGTTTGACCTAAGAAGTGGCAAAGTTGGACTTTGCTCCATTTGATCTTTCCTTTACTTATGGTAAGAAAGGGGAAAAGATGATGACCATTTTTCTCTTGGTGTTGGCCGAATATATGCATAAAGAAGTGAGTCATTGTTTGACTTTGAAGAAGCAAAGTGAGACTTTGCTTCTTTATGCATAATGATGAGATTTTTGGTGAGTCATTTGGATGAACCAATTAAGGGGTGATGAGTCATTAGTTTGACTAGAAAACTTGCAAAGTTGGACTTAGCAATTTAATTCATTCTCTCATCTTTTGGCCGACCACCATGTTTGTATAAGATGGGAAAAATGGTTTTTATGGATGGTGGGTGTGAAAACATTTTTGCCCACTTTGGAGAGAAATTTCTTTTGGTAAGAACTTTGAGCCCAACTTGATTACTTGTTTTATTTCTTTTGGAAAGAAATAGAGGACAACCATATTCATCTTGGGCCGCCCCTCTCTCCCTCTCTTCTTGTCATCCGAGTCGCTAGCACGGGTTTCGGTCCGAGAGCCGTTCGTGTACGTGATGTTGGAGGGAATCTACACTTGATTTCTGCAGTCTGCATTCGTCTCTTAGAGAGACTTTGTGGTGAGTTTTTGAAACCCTCCTTTTATGCTTTAAGTTTTTGATTTCCACATCTTAAGCTCCTGGGCCGGATTCGAGGAAATCGACGCGTTTTTCCGCTTTTGTCGGTCGGTTTCCCGTGACGAATCCCAACAAAACCCTGTGTCAGGCTTAGATTTCCTTCCACCTCTCAACTTCAGCAGATCCATCGTGGGTAACCTAAACCCGGTATTAGGCTTAGATTTCCTTCCACCTTTCGACTTATGCAGATCCGTCGCGGGTAACCTCAACCCTGTGTCAGGGTTAGATTTTCTTCCATCTCTACTTCAGCAGATCCGTAGCGGGTAACCTAAACCCGGTGTCAGGCTTAGATTTGCTTCCACCTCTCGACTTATGCAGATCCACCGCGGGTAACCTAAACCTGTTGTCTAGCTTAGAGTTGCTTCCATCTCTAATTCAGCATATCTGTCGCTGGTAACCTAAACTCGGTGTCAGGCTTAGATTTGCTTCCACCTCATCACTTATGCAGATCCGTCGCGGGTAACCTAAACCTGGTGTCTGGCTTAGATTTGCTTCCACCTCTCGACTTTAGCAGATCCATCGCAGGTAACCTAAACCCGGTGTTAGGCTTAGATTTGCTTCCACCTCTCGACTTCAGCAGATCAATCACGGGTAACCTTAACCCGGTGTCAGGATTAGATTTGCTTCCACCTCTGGACTTTAGTAGATCCATTGCAGGTAAAATAAACCGAGTGTCAGGCTAAGATTTGTTTCCACCTCTCGACTTCAGCAGAACCGTCACGGGTAACCTAAACCCTGTGTCAGGCTTAGATTTCCTTCCACCTCTCAACTTCAGCAGATCCATCATGGTTAACCTAAACCCGGTGTCATGCATAGATTTACGTCCACCTCTCTACTTCAGCATATCCGTCATGGGTAACCTAAACTCGGTGTCAGGCTTAGATTTGCTTCCACCTCTCGACCTATGCAGATCCGCCGCGGGTAACCTAAACCCGGTGTCTAGCTTAGATTTGCTTCCATCTCTACTTCAGCAGATCTGTCGTGGGTAACCTAAACTCAGTGTCTGGCATAGATTTGCTTCCACCTCTCGACTTCAGCAGATCCATCGCAGGTAACCTAAACCCGGTGTTAGGCTTAGATTTGCTTCCACCTCTCGACTTCAGCAGATCAATCATGGGTAACCTAAACCCGGTGTCAGGATTAGATTTGCTTCCACCTCTGGACTTTAGTAGATCCATTGCGGGTAAAATAAACCAAGTGTCAGGCTATGATTTGTTTCCACCTCTCGACTTCAGCAGATCCGTCACGGGTAACCTAAACCCTGTGTCAGGCTTAGATTTCCTTCCACCTCTCAACTTCAGCAGATCCATCATGGTTAACCTAAACCCGGTGTCAGGCTTAGATTTACTTCCACCTCTCGACATCAGCAGATCCGTCGTGGGTAACCTAAACTCGGTGTCAGGCTTAGATTTGCTTCCATCTTAACTTCAGCAGATCCATCGCGGGTAACCTAAACCCGGTGTCAGGCTTAGATTTGCTTCCACCTCTTGACTTCAGCAAATCCATTGCGGGTAACCTAAACCTAGAGTCAGGCTTAGATTTGCTTCCTTCTCTGGACTTAATCAGATCCGTCGAGGGTAACCTAAACCCTGTGTCAGGCTTAGATTTCCTTCCACCTCTCAACTTCAGCAGATCCATCGTGGGTAACCTAAACCCGGTATTAGGCTTAGATTTCCTTCCACCTTTCGACTTATGCAGATCCGTCGCGGGTAACCTCAACCCTGTGTCAGGGTTAGATTTTCTTCCATCTCTACTTCAGCAGATCCGTAGCGGGTAACCTAAACCCGGTGTCAGGCTTAGATTTGCTTCCACCTCTCGACTTATGCAGATCCACCGCGGGTAACCTAAACCTGTTGTCTAGCTTAGAGTTGCTTCCATCTCTAATTCAGCATATCTGTCGCTGGTAACCTAAACTCGGTGTCAGGCTTAGATTTGCTTCCACCTCATCACTTATGCAGATCCGTCGCGGGTAACCTAAACCTGGTGTCTGGCTTAGATTTGCTTCCACCTCTCGACTTTAGCAGATCCATCGCAGGTAACCTAAACCCGGTGTTAGGCTTAGATTTGCTTCCACCTCTCGACTTCAGCAGATCAATCACGGGTAACCTTAACCCGGTGTCAGGATTAGATTTGCTTCCACCTCTGGACTTTAGTAGATCCATTGCAGGTAAAATAAACCGAGTGTCAGGCTAAGATTTGTTTCCACCCCTCGACTTCAGCAGAACCGTCACGGGTAACCTAAACCCTGTGTCAGGCTTAGATTTCCTTCCACCTCTCAACTTCAGCAGATCCATCATGGTTAACCTAAACCCGGTGTCATGCATAGATTTACGTCCACCTCTCTACTTCAGCATATCCGTCATGGGTAACCTAAACTCGGTGTCAGGCTTAGATTTGCTTCCACCTCTCGACCTATGCAGATCCGCCGCGGGTAACCTAAACCCGGTGTCTAGCTTAGATTTGCTTCCATCTCTACTTCAGCAGATCTGTCGTGGGTAACCTAAACTCAGTGTCTGGCATAGATTTGCTTCCACCTCTCGACTTCAGCAGATCCATCGCAGGTAACCTAAACCCGGTGTTAGGCTTAGATTTGCTTCCACCTCTCGACTTCAGCAGATCAATCATGGGTAACCTAAACCCGGTGTCAGGATTAGATTTGCTTCCACCTCTGGACTTTAGTAGATCCATTGCGGGTAAAATAAACCATGTGTCAGGCTATGATTTGTTTCCACCTCTCGACTTCAGCAGATCCGTCACGGGTAACCTAAACCCTGTGTCAGGCTTAGATTTCCTTCCACCTCTCAACTTCAGCAGATCCATCATGGTTAACCTAAACCCGGTGTCAGGCTTAGATTTACTTCCACCTCTCGACATCAGCAGATCCGTCGTGGGTAACCTAAACTCGGTGTCAGGCTTAGATTTGCTTCCATCTTAACTTCAGCAGATCCATCGCGGGTAACCTAAACCCGGTGTCAGGCTTAGATTTGCTTCCACCTCTTGACTTTAGCAAATCCATTGCGGGTAACCTAAACCTAGAGTCAGGCTTAGATTTGCTTCCTTCTCTGGACTTAATCAGATCCGTCGAGGGTAACCTAAACCCTGTGTCAGGCTTAGATTTCCTTCCACCTCTCAACTTCAGCAGATCCATCGTGGGTAACCTAAACCCGGTATTAGGCTTAGATTTCCTTCCACCTTTCGACTTATGCAGATCCGTCGCGGGTAACCTCAACCCTGTGTCAGGGTTAGATTTTCTTCCATCTCTACTTCAGCAGATCCGTAGCGGGTAACCTAAACCCGGTGTCAGGCTTAGATTTGCTTCCACCTCTCGACTTATGCAGATCCACCGCGGGTAACCTAAACCTGTTGTCTAGCTTAGAGTTGCTTCCATCTCTAATTCAGCATATCTGTCGCTGGTAACCTAAACTCGGTGTCAGGCTTAGATTTGCTTCCACCTCATCACTTATGCAGATCCGTCGCGGGTAACCTAAACCTGGTGTCTGGCTTAGATTTGCTTCCACCTCTCGACTTTAGCAGATCCATCGCAGGTAACCTAAACCCGGTGTTAGGCTTAGATTTGCTTCCACCTCTCGACTTCAGCAGATCAATCACGGGTAACCTTAACCCGGTGTCAGGATTAGATTTGCTTCCACCTCTGGACTTTAGTAGATCCATTGCAGGTAAAATAAACCGAGTGTCAGGCTAAGATTTGTTTCCACCCCTCGACTTCAGCAGAACCGTCACGGGTAACCTAAACCCTGTGTCAGGCTTAGATTTCCTTCCACCTCTCAACTTCAGCAGATCCATCATGGTTAACCTAAACCCGGTGTCATGCATAGATTTACGTCCACCTCTCTACTTCAGCATATCCGTCATGGGTAACCTAAACTCGGTGTCAGGCTTAGATTTGCTTCCACCTCTCGACTTATGCAGATCCGCCGTGGGTAACCTAAACCCGGTGTCTAGCTTAGATTTGCTTCCATCTCTACTTCAGCAGATCTGTCGTGGGTAACCTAAACTCAGTGTTGTTGGGAATTAATCACACAAAACAAAAACGCAGCGGAAATAAAAGGATTAATCCCCACCAAGGACCCATGTACATTGCATTGAATTGGAAGGAGGGTTAAAGAATTACCTTAATTCTTTGTAGGTTTTGAATCAATTAGGAACCAAAGTAGCTTCCCTCTACGGTTGATCCACACGGAGCAATTCATTCACCGCGTGCTAGCGCCGGGATTGAAGAACGATTTCTTCGAATGAAAAAAAACCAAAGTTTCGAAAACCTTGGGTGAAGGAGAAGGGTAGATTTCGGCTGGCCCCTTGGAGGCTGCAGAAAATCTGCATCTTATGTGTAGGCTAGGGTTAGGGATTTTAGGTTATGAAACTTCCTTTTATATCCATTAAACTTAATTATAATTATAACTTAATACCCTTATTAGTTATAATTATAAATTAACCCACACAACTTAATATTAATTCTCAATTAATATTAAATCAATTCCATTCTCCATCATACACATATGTATATTTGATATTATAATTAATTATATCTCCATATAATTGAATTATAATATGTAGCATACTTTATGCAATATTAATCATATTAATATTTATATATACATATATATATATATATAAATATATATATATATCATTATATATATATTTATTCTCTTTCTCATTCATAAATTATTATCCAATAATAATTTATACCCGAAAAGATGAACTTCATTTTGCTCTTTGTGTGTGACCCCATAGGTTCATATTAATTGGCAATAAGGAGATTACCATAATATCCTCATAAGTCATAAGCGGACTCTAGCAAGCCTTTACGACTACCCAATTAATATGATTGGAATGATCCAATACCTATTTATAGAATGTCATATTCCCTTTTGTCTCTTTGATATCATGATTAATCATAAGACATGGTACACTTGTCAATCTTATATAATTAATCATATGCTTTCTCGATCTCAAAGTAAACTGTTTAGACAAATCAATTGATACTCTATCAATTATTTGAGCACGGCCATGCATTTAACAGTCTTACTTATCGAGGGGCCCAGTGATATCACTCTCTTGTTAGAGAGGGACAAAATCCCATATCTGTCACTCACATCCCAAAGCATGAGTCATCTCGTACCCAATCACAGCCTTTATAACTACTCTGTTACAAGCAGCGTTTGACTGCGTCAAAGCACAACATGAGTTCATCTCGGAATCAATGGTGACCTCAGGTCAAAGGAATCAGCTAATGACACTACTATAATCAAGATCAGTTGTGACACATGACCATGAACTTGATCTCATAGTGGGTCTCCAGTAACATGTTCTCTAACATATTACCCGTGAGTATAATCTGTATCTGTATACACTATATTCATCTTATGAATATCCATTATCACTCACACTAGTCTTAGTTTGTTATTATTCCCATAATAACAATCGACTAGGGATATTTAGAATAACACGATTTATTCATGGATACTTATCATAAATGCTAACATACAAACATAAATGACAATATTAATCTACATTAGATTAATCTTAGAAGTCAAATTACATAATCCAATATTGGCCTTAGGGCACAATCTCCAACAATCTCCCACTTGCACTATGGCCAATCATATAAGTATCTTATACCCATTGACCTACATGACCTTCATGTATTCACTCGTGCAGGAGTCTTTGTCAGTGAATTATTAATTTTTCGCTTCCGTTGCTACTTTACACATTTTCACTCTTTCTTTAGAGACAGCCTCTCTAAATTAGTGAAAGACGCCTAAGTATATGCTTGTGTCATACAAGGTTCTTACGCATTGTACTATTGTCCCTACAATAGTCTCACAGGATAAGCAATGCTTAGAACAAAACACAAAATTTTGATGAACTTCTTCATCCAAAATTTACATCATATGTAGCTATATACTTTGACTATTATTATAGATATTTAGCTATAACGTTTTATTTTGAACCTTTCAAAAACATAACATCTCTTTTAAGAGAATACGATATCTCGATTGATATATTGCAACTAATTGCAATCAGTTGTATATGTGCAACTATTTACACAGTTAACATAAGCAAGCTTCTTTTAAGTCTTTCTCATTGAACGCTTTCAATGCTTTGACTTAAACCTAAACATTCTTTTAGATCTATCTCTATAGATTCTAATTTCAAGAATATAAGCAGCCTTGCTTAAACATTAACTGAAATTACTTTCTTAGCCAAGATTTTACTTCTTGCATGGTAAGAATGTTATTTCAAACAAGCAATATGTCATCCACATACAGCATTAGGAATACCGATATGCTCCCACTGATCCTTTTGAAACACAAGATTCATCATCCTTTTGATAAAATCAAACCATTTGATTTCTTTATCAAAACTATGACTCCACCTATTTGATGCATGTTTTGATTCTTATAAGAATCTTTGAAACTTGCATACGCTACTTGAATTCTTTGAATGCTCAAAACTTTGGGTTGTGTCACGTACACATCCTCAATCATGTTTTCACGTAGAAAACAGATTTTGATATCCATTTGCCATATTTTATAATCATATTATGCGGATATGGCAACAAGAACTCAATATGACTTGATCATGATTAATGATGAAGGAGGATTTCATCATAGTCCTACTATGAATTTGTTCGTATCCTCATAGTCACTATTATGAATTTATTTATAACCCCTTTTGTCACTAGTCATGCTTTATAAGTTTGAAGATCACCATCCATGTCGGTTTTCAATTTGAAAACTCACTTGCAACCATTGCATATGCATCTTCTAAAAGATTTATCAAAGTCTATACTTTGATTGTCAGACATGGACTTATCTTCAACCTTTGTAGCATCAAGTCACTTATTAGATTCAAAATCTAACATTGCTTCTTCATAAAAGAAGACTTATTCCAATCTAGTAAAACTACATCATGATTTTGAGAAATCCATATCTCTCCTATTCATGTCGTATTCTACTAGACTTTCATTGGACTTGTGTAATTTCAACAATGATCATGAAACCATTTCCATGTTCCTCTTCAACGTTAATGTCACTTTGTGAATTACGAGTTTTGTAGGTGTACTTTACTCCCACTAACTCTTCTAGAAATTAACTCCCTCTTCAAGGGGAAACCATTTCTAGCTACAACTATTTTGTATCCCAAAGAAACACAGGAGTAACAACTCCTATTTTCTTTTTGAGTAATCCAAAATACGACATTTAAATTTAGGTGCCAACTTATTCGAAATAAGCTTTACAGCCCTAAACTTATTCAATGAAACAATTTGGGTCTCTTACCCAACCATATCTCATATGTTGATTCATGAATTGTTTTAGACGGAACTTGGTTCACAATATACACAGCTGCTTTAATGGCATATTTTCGAGAAAACGATGATCAATCTTGACTTCATCATAGATTGAACTATATCTGTATAGAGTTCGACTACTCCCTTTTCGACACAACATACTTTGTGGCGTACTTGGAGGAGTCAATTGTGAGACAGTCCCACAATCTCTAAGATGATTGTCAAAATCTTGACTCAAATATTCACCACTCGGATCATATCTAAGTGACTTTACTATCTTGTCAATATACTTCATACTCCTTTTACAAGCTTTTGAACACTTCAAAAGTTCCAAACTCGTGTTTCATTAGATACACTTATCTAGTGAAAAGTTCCACAAAATAATGAAGTATTAAAACCTCCTTTAGCAGTTGATTTATAATTCATATACATCCACATGTATAATGCTTAATAAATCGATTATTCTTTAACTACTTTTAGCAAAGAACCACTTTTGTCATCTTTTACTATAAACAACATTTGCATGATTCAAGATGATTCATAATCTCATGAATCCAAAAGTCCATTCTCATGGAGTTTCGTAATGCGACTTTGCTTATGTCTCCAAGACAACATTGCCAAAATAGGTTTAATCAAACTATTTGATTCGATCCTTACAGTATTTATGTTACAGATGGACTCCACATATAAAGACAATTATGTAAATCTACATCTCATAATCATGTCTTTATAAAGTTTATAATTCACAATTATAAAATAAACAACATTTGTTTACTTAAGCCAACAAGCTCAATAGGCAACAAGAGTTCGTAACTCACATGTAAAAGTTCATAACCTTTGAGTAACAACCTTTGCTTCTCTTGCCTATTCGCATTCTACCTTTCACCTTCATAAGGTTTCTATTCAAGTTGCGATTCATCATATTCTACTAATATGAGATCCACAACTGGTATCTAATACCTTTGATATAGAAACAAAAGTAGAATAGTTAATAAATACTTAAGGTAGCAGTCTTACTGCCTTTCATCTTCTTATAGTTCTCCAAACAAAGTTTGCTATTTCCATTCTAATGAACGATTCATTCTAGAAATGGCAACACCCTTCTTTTGGAGATCTCTCTATGCCAACAGCTTTGGCCTTTAAAGCACTTTCACCCGAACCTTTCGGTCTTTATGCTTTTCGACCTTTCTTTTATCCTTTTCCTTTTGAACCATAAGCACATAATTCGAGGCGGGCTTATCCTTTATGGATAACTTAACATTCTTTTGCATCCTATGCAACTAATTCACAATTTTCCCCATGTCATTCAAATGATAGTTCATCACCAATGACTATCAAATAATGAATTCAAGATCACA
Source organism: Euphorbia tirucalli (assembly GCA_039660915.1). Classification (NCBI taxonomy): domain Eukaryota; kingdom Viridiplantae; phylum Streptophyta; class Magnoliopsida; order Malpighiales; family Euphorbiaceae; genus Euphorbia; species Euphorbia tirucalli. The sequence goes on from CM077641.1 coordinate 58,069,725, forward strand.
TCTTAATGCCTTTTGGAGGCCAATGAGAAAATGTTGCCTCAGACACTTATCTTTTCTTGCTTACTAACTGATGGAACATTTCCATTTGTGATGTATCATATACCTCAAGTAAAACTTCCACGTGCGGAAGAATTGGTGGCAAGTGTAAGATAATAAATTTTAAACAGAGTCCCTTCGATGCTTCAAGTAAGCATCTTTTATACTCGTGTTACAATTGCTAGTGGTTCATTGGGCAAAAGGATTATTGAGAACATATGATTCCTTTTGATTTGAGAACAATTCTCAAAGTTCAATAACAATCGAGATCAAGGTAATAGCAATTATAACTATAATAAAGCGTGTAAAGATTTTTTATTTAAATGCTCCCACTTAAATTATAAAACCCTTTAAAATATTCAAGTGGGTGAAGATCCAAAATCCATACTTAACCATAGCACTGCTTTGGCATGTCCCTATGATTAAATATAATTTCGGTAGGCAAAGACTCAAAATCATGCTTTAAACCATTTAAACATATTTTGGATGTGCACTTCTTTGCCAATTGCATCATTATGCAACTCTTCTAATTTATGAGATGCATGATATCATATATCATGTTTAATTGTATGTTACTCATCTCATCTTTGCCTCGGGCTCAAACACCTTTTTGATTAACCCTTTAGTTAAACCAATTACAACACAATGAGAATCACCTTTTCTCATATTATCGCTTCGCTAAGGTCACAACATGCGTACCCGCTTTGGCGGTATACCATGATGCGAACATAGTACTTGACTAGTGTTATACGTAATTGGGTGGCAAATATAAACTTCTTAAGTTTATTTAGGGTTTATAAAAACCTGTGATTAAATTGTATCTCATACAATTCATGGCATTAATATTAAACATACATTTGTTAATACTTATTAGCATGGCATCCTATGTCATACATATGTTAAGCATGCAATCTAGCATGGCATCACATGGCATCTAAAAGAAACAAGGCATGCATTTACACATATATATAAACATTTGCATCACATGCAAAATAATTTCTAACATGCATCAATATTTATTAACATGGCATCTTATGGCATAAAATAAATATAACATGCATAAGACTCAAAACCGTGTTATGGTGTGGTTTTATCTACATTGATTTTCATAGGCCAATATGAAAATCAACAGGTCATTTCCTAGGTGGTTGTAACCATCGCATGGTCACAGCTCTCCCGCACCCCTTGGATCCGTCCTCACGTCTTTGTTCCTTGGCATCATCTCATGGATTTACATATTTAACAAAATTGTATCCTATACAATTTTCTAGTAAAATAAGATTTACAAACAATAAATTGCATCCTATACAATTTATCTAGAAAATAAGATTACATAAATACAAACGACTCGCAGGCGGTATTTATAAAAAAAAAACTTACATCCACCAAAACCAAAGGAAAACAAAAAAAAACATCCACGGGGTTCAAAAACCATACCACAACACCATGCATAAAATTATCACAATAATTTCATACCTACAAGATTTAGGGTTCAAAGGCAAAATACAATCTTATTGCATTGAGGAATTGATTTGAAAAGGCTAAATGTGTAGAAACAATTTCTACATGGCAGCACCAAGGGAACACGGCGTGCAAAACCGGTTTGCACGGCGTGCAGCACCTGCACGCCGCCGTGTTCCTCGCTGTGTCTCAGCACACACGGAAACAATTTCCGGTTGCACGCCGTGCCAAACCATCACACGGCGTGCACTTCATGTTTGCACGGCGTGCAGAGCCTGCACGCCGTCGTGTTCCGAACTGAAAGCCAATACTGGAAACAATTTCCAGTTGCACGCCGTGCAAAGACAACACACGGCGTGCACAGCATGTTAACACGGCGTGCAGCACCTGCACGCCGACGAGTTCGGAACTGAACTCATATCTGGAAACGATTTCTAGTGCACGAATGAGCAAAACAATTGAAGAAACACATCATTCACAATGATCAATTCCAAATCAATTCAAAATAGTTATTCACAATAACAGAACAAATCATTCATAATGACCAACATTGAAATCAAATTTCAATTTGTTATTCACAATAACAAAAGAACCCTAAATCAAAACACACAAACCCTAACATGCATTTTGATCTAATCAAAATAACAGATCCAATTCAACCAATGCACAAGTGGCTCTGATACCACTGTTGGGAATTAATCACACAAAACAAAAACGCAGCGGAAATAAAAGGATTAATCCCCACCAAGGACCCATGTACATTGCATTGAATTGGAAGGAGGGTTAAAGAATTACCTTAATTCTTTGTAGGTTTTGAATCAATTAGGAACCAAAGTAGCTTCCCTCTACGGTTGATCCACACGGAGCAATTCATTCACCGCGTGCTAGCGCCGGGATTGAAGAACGATTTCTTCGAATGAAAAAAAACCAAAGTTTCGAAAACCTTGGGTGAAGGAGAAGGGTAGATTTCGGCTGGCCCCTTGGAGGCTGCAGAAAATCTGCATCTTATGTGTAGGCTAGGGTTAGGGATTTTAGGTTATGAAACTTCCTTTTATATCCATTAAACTTAATTATAATTATAACTTAATACCCTTATTAGTTATAATTATAAATTAACCCACACAACTTAATATTAATTCTCAATTAATATTAAATCAATTCCATTCTCCATCATACACATATGTATATTTGATATTATAATTAATTATATCTCCATATAATTGAATTATAATATGTAGCATACTTTATGCAATATTAATCATATTAATATTTATATATACATATATATATATAAATATATATATATATCATTATATATATATTTATTCTCTTTCTCATTCATAAATTATTATCCAATAATAATTTATACCCGAAAAGATGAACTTCATTTTGCTCTTTGTGTGTGACCCCATAGGTTCATATTAATTGGCAATAAGGAGATTACCATAATATCCTCATAAGTCATAAGCGGACTCTAGCAAGCCTTTACGACTACCCAATTAATATGATTGGAATGATCCAATACCTATTTATAGAATGTCATATTCCCTTTTGTCTCTTTGATATCATGATTAATCATAAGACATGGTACACTTGTCAATCTTATATAATTAATCATATGCTTTCTCAATCTCAAAGTAAACTGTTTAGACAAATCAATTGATACTCTATCAATTATTTGAGCACGGCCATGCATTTAACAGTCTTACTTATCGAGGGGCCCAGTGATATCACTCTCTTGTTAGAGAGGGACAAAATCCCATATCTGTCACTCACATCCCAAAGCATGAGTCATCTCGTACCCAATCACAGCCTTTATAACTACTCTGTTACAAGCAGCGTTTGACTGCGTCAAAGCACAACATGAGTTCATCTCGGAATCAATGGTGACCTCAGGTCAAAGGAATCAGCTAATGACACTACTATAATCAAGATCAGTTGTGACACATGACCATGAACTTGATCTCATAGTGGGTCTCCAGTAACATGTTCTCTAACATATTACCCGTGAGTATAATCTGTATCTGTATACACTATATTCATCTCATGAATATCCATTATCACTCACACTAGTCTTAGTTTGTTATTATTCCCATAATAACAATCGACTAGGGATATTTAGAATAACACGATTTATTCATGGATACTTATCATAAATGCTAACATACAAACATAAATGACAATATTAATCTACATTAGATTAATCTTAGAAGTCAAATTACATAATCCAATATTGGCCTTAGGGCACAATCTCCAACAAGTGTCTGGCATAGATTTGCTTCCACCTCTCGACTTCAGCAGATCCATCGCAGGTAACCTAAACCCGGTGTTAGGCTTAGATTTGCTTCCACCTCTCGACTTCAGCAGATCAATCATGGGTAACCTAAACCCGGTGCCAGGCTTAGATTTGCTTCCACCTCTCGACTTCAGCAGATCCATCGCAGGTAACCTAAACCCGGTGTCAGGCTTAGATTTGCTTCCACCTCTTGACTTCAGCAGATCAATCACGGGTAACCTAAACCCGGTGTCAGGCTTAGATTTGCTTCCACCTCTGGACTTTAGTAGATCCATTGCGGGTACAATAAACAGAGTGTCAGGCTAAGATTTGTTTCCACCTCTCAACTTCAGCAGATCCATCACGAGTAACCTAAACCCTGTGTCAGGCTTAGATTTCCTTCCACCTCTCAACTTCAGCAGATCCATCATGGTTAACCTAAACCCGGTGTCAGGCTTAGATTTACTTGCATCTCTACTTCAGCAGATCCGTCGTGGGTAACCTAAACCTGGTGTCAGGCTTAGATTTGCTTAACTTCAGCATATCCATCGCTGGTAACCTAAACCCGGTGTCAGGCTTAGATTTGCTTCCACCTCTCGACTTATGCAGATCCACCGCGGGTAACCTAAACCCGTTGTCTAGCTTAGATTTGCTTCCATCTCTACTTCAGCAGATCTGTCGCTGGCAACCTAAACTCGGTGTCAGGCTTAGATTTGCTTCCACCTCATAACTTATGCAGATCCGTCGCGGGTAACCTAAACCTGGTGTCTGGCTTAGATTTGCTTCCACCTCTCGACTTCAGGAGATCCATCGCAGGTAACCTAAACCCGGTGTTAGGCTTAGATTTGCTTCCACCACTCGACTTCAGCAAATCAATCACGAGTAACCTTAACCCGGTGTCAGGATTAGATTTGCTTCCACCTCTGGACTTTAGTAGATCCATTGCATGTAAAATAAACCGAGTGTCAGGCTAAGATTTGTTTCCACCTCTCGACTTCAGCAGATCCATCACTGGTAACCTAAACCCAGTGTTAGCCTTAGATATCCTTCCACCTCTCAACTTCAGCAGATCCATCATAGTTAACCTAAACCTGGTGTCTGGCATAGATTTACTTCCACCTCTCTACTTCAGCAGACCCGTCGTGGGTATCCTAAACTCGGTGTCAGGCTTAGATTTGCTTCCACCTCTCGACTTATGCAGATCCGCCGTAGGTAACCTAAACCCGGTGTCTAGCTTAGATTTGCTTCCATCTCTACTTCAGCAGATCTGTTGTGGGTAACCTAAACTTAGTGTCTGGCTTAGATTTGCTTCCACCTCTCGACTTCAGCAGATCCATCGCAGGTAACCTAAACCCGGTGTTAGGCTTAGATTTGCTTCCACCTCTCGACTTCAGCAGATCAATCATGGGTAACCTAAACCCGGTGTTAGGATTAGATTTGCTTCCACCTCTGGACTTTAGTAGACCCATTTGGGGTAAAATAAACCAAGTGTCAGGCTATGATTTGTTTCCACCTCTTGACTTCAGCAGATCCGTCACGGGTAACCTAAACCCTGTGTTAGGCTTAGATTTCCTTCCACCTCTCAACTTCAGCAGATCCATCATGGTTAACCTAAACCCGGTGTCAGGCTTAGATTTACTTCCACCTCTCTACATCAGCAGATCCGTCGTGGGTAACCTAAACTCGGCGTCAGGCTTAGATTTGCTTCCATCTTAACTTCAGCAGATCCATCGCGGGAAACCTAAACCCGGTGTCAGGCTTAGATTTGCTTCCACCTCTTGACCTCAGCAGATCCATTGCGGGTAACCTAAACCTAGAGTCAGGCTTAGATTTGCTTCCTTCTCTGGACTTAAGCAGATCCGTCGAGGGTAACCTAAACCCTGTGTCAGGCTTAGATTTCCTTCCACCTCTCAACTTCAGCAGATCCATCGCGGGTAACCTAAACCCGGTATTAGGCTTAGATTTCCTTCCACCTTTCGACTTATGCAGATCCGTCGCGGGTAACCTCAACCCTGTGTCAGGGTTAGATTTTCTTCCATCTCTACTTCAGCAGATCCGTCGCGGGTAACCTAAACTCGGTGTCAGGCTTAGATTTGCTTCCACCTCTCAACTTATGCAGATCCGTCGTGGATAACCTAAATCCGGTGTCGGGCTTAGATTTGCTTCCACCTCTCGACTTCAGCAGATCCATCGCAGGTAACCCAAACCCGGTGTCAGGCTTAGAATTGCTTCCATCTTAACTTCAACAGATCCATTACGGGTAACCTAAACCTGGTGTCAGGCTTAGATTTGCTTCCACCTCTTGACTTCAGCAGATCAATCATGGGTAACCTAAACCCGGTGTCAGGATTAGATTTGCTTCCACCTCTGGACTTTAGTAGACCCATTAGGGGTAAAATAAACCAAGTGTCAGGCTATGATTTGTTTCCACCTCTCGACTTCAGCAGATCCGTCACGGGTAACCTAAACCCTGTTTTAGGCTTAGATTTCCTTCCACCTCTCAACTTCAGTAGATCCATCATGGTTAACCTAAACCCGGTGTCAGGCTTAGATTTACTTCCACCTCTCTACATCAGCAGATCCGTCGTGGGTAACCTAAACTCGGCGTCAGGCTTAGATTTGCTTCCATCTTAACTTCAGCAGATCCATCGTGGGAAACCTAAACCCGGTGTCAGGCTTAGATTTGCTTCCACCTCTTGACTTCAGCAGATCCATTGCGGGTAACCTAAACCTAGAGTCAGGCTTAGATTTGCTTCCTTCTCTGGACTTAAGCAGATCCGTCGAGGGTAACCTAAACCCTGTGTCAGGCTTAGATTTCCTTCCACCTCTCAACTTCAGCAGATCCATCGTGGGTAACCTAAACCCGGTATTAGGCTTAGATTTCCTTCCACCTTTCGACTTATGCAGATCCGTCGCGAGTAACCTCAACCCTGTGTCAGGGTTAGATTTTCTTCCATCTCTACTTCAGCAGATCCGTCGCGGGTAACCTAAACTCGGTGTCAGGCTTAGATTTGCTTCCACCTCTCAACTTATGCAGATCCGTCGTGGATAACCTAAATCCGGTGTCGGGCTTAGATTTGCTTCCACCTCTCGACTTCAGCAGATCCATCGCAGGTAACCCAAACCCGGTGTCAGGCTTAGAATTGCTTCCATCTTAACTTCAACAGATCCATTACGGGTAACCTAAACCTGGTGTCAGGCTTAGATTTGCTTCCATCTCTTGACTTCAGCAGATCTGTGGTGGGTAACCTAAACCCGGTGTTAGGCTTTGATTTGCTTCCATCTTAACTTCAGAAGATCCATCGCGGGTAACCTAAACCCCGATGTCAGGCTTAGATTTGCTTCCATCATAACTTCAGCAGATCCATAACGGTTAGCTAAACCCGGAGTCAGGCTTAGTTTGCCCCCATCTTTACTTCAGCAGATCCGTCGTGGGTAACCTAAACCCGGTGTCAGGCACAGATTTGATTCCACCTCTCGACTTTAGCAGATCCGTCGTGGTTCACCAAAACCCGGTGTTAGGCTTAGATTTGCTTCCACCTCTCGACTTATGCAGAGCCATCGCGGGTAACCTAAAACAGGTGTCTGGCTTAGATTTGCATCCACCTTTTTAATTAAGCAGATGCATCGTAGGTAACCTAAACCCAGTGTCAGGCTTAGATTTGCTTCCATCACAACTTCAACAGATCCATTACAGGTAACCTAAACCCGATGCCAGGCTTAGATTTGCTTCCACCTCTTGACTTCAGCAGATCCATCGTGGGCAACCTTAACCCGATGTCAGGCTTAGAAATCCTTCCACCTCACAACTTCAGCAGATCCATCGTGGGTAACCTAAACCCGGTGTCAGGCTTATATTTCCTTCCACCTCTCGACTTCAGTAGACCTGTTGCTGGTAACATAAACCCTATGTCAGGGTTAGATTTTCTTCCATCTCTACTTCAGCAGATCCGTCGCGGGTAACCTAAACTCGGTGTCAGGCATAGATTTGCCTCCACTTATCGAGTTCAGCAGATCCGTCGCGGGTATCCTAAACCCGGCGTCAGGCATAGATTTGCTTCCACCGCTCGACTTTAGCAGATCCGTCATGGGTAATCCAAACCCGGTGTCAGGCGTAGATTTACTTCCACCTCTCGACTTATGCAGATCCGTCACGGGTAACCTAAACCCTGTGTCTAGCTTAAATTTGCTTCCACCTCTTGAATTAAGCAAATCCATCGCAGGTAACCTAAGCCTGGTGTCAGTCTTAGATTTGCTTCCATCACAACTTCAACAGATCCATTACGGGTAACCTAAACCCGATTTCAGGCTTAGATTTGATTCCACCTCTTCACTTCAGCAGATCCGTCGCGGGTAACCTAAACCCGTTGTTAGGCTTAGATTTTCCTCCACCTCTCGAGTTTAGCAGATCCATCGCGGGTAACCTAAACCCGGTGTTAGGCTTAGATTTGCTTCCACCTCTCGACTTCAGCAGATCAATCATGGGTAACCTAAACCCGGTGCCAGGATTAGATTTGCTTCCACCTCTGGAATTCAGTAGATCCATTGCGGGTAAAATAAACCGAGTGTCAGGCTATGATTTGTTTCCACCTCTCGACTTCAGAAGATCCAACACGGGTAACCTAAACCCTGTGTCAGGCTTAGATTTCCTTCCACCTCTCAACTTCAGCAGATCCATCATGGTTAACCTAAACCTGGTGTCATGCATAGATTTACTTCCACCTCTCTACTTCAGCATATCCGTCATGGGTAACCTAAACTCGGTGTCAGGCTTAGATTTGCTTCCACCTCTCGACTTATGCAGATCCGCCGCGGGTAACCTAAACCCGGTGTCTAGCTTAGATTTGCTTCCATCTCTACTACAGCGGATCTGTCTTGGGTAACCTAAACTCAGTGTCTGGCTTAGATTTGATTCCACCTCTCAACTTCAGCAGAGCCATCGCAGGTAACCTAAACCCGGTGTTAGGCTTAGATCTGCTTCCACCTCTCGACTTCAGCAGATCAATCATGGGTAACCTAAACCCGGTGCCAGGATTAGATTTGCTTCCACCTCTGGACTTTAGTAGATCCATTGCGGGTAAAATAAACCGAGTGTCAGGCTATGATTTGTTTCCACCTCTCGACTTCAGCAGATCCATCACGGGTAACCTAAACCCTGTGTTAGGCTTAGATTTCCTTCCACCTCTCAACTTCAGCAGATCCATCATGGTTAACCTAAACCCGGTGTCAGGCATAGATTTACTTCCACCTCTCTACTTCAGCAGATCTGTCATGGGTAACCTAAACTCGGTGTCAGGCTTAGATTTGCTTCCACTTCTCAACTTATGCAGATCCGCCGCGGGTAACCTAAACCCGGTGTCTAGCTTAGATTTGCTTCCATCTCTACTTCAGCAGATCTGTCGTGGGTAACCTAAACTCAGTGTCTGGCTTAGATTTGCTTCCACCTCTCGACTTCAGTAGATCTATCGCATGTAACCTAAACCCGGTGTTAGGCTTAGATTTGCTTCCACCTCTCGACTTCAGCAGATCAATCATAGGTAACCTAAACCCGGTGTCAGGATTAGATTTGCTTCAACCTCTGGACTTTAGTAGATCCATTGCGGGTAAAATAAACCGAGTGTCAGGCTATGATTTTTTTCCACCTCTCGACTTTAGCAGATCCGTCACGGGTAACCTAAACCCTGTGTCAGGCTTAGATTTCCTTCCACCTCTCAACTTCAGCAGATCCATCATGGTTAACCTAAACCCGGTGTCAGGCTTAGATTTACTTCCACCTCTCTACATCAGCAGATCCGTCGTGGGTAACCTAAACTCGGTGTGAGGCTTATATTTCCTTCTACCTCTGGACTTCAGCAGATCCGTCACGGGTAACCTAAACCCTGTTTTAGAGTTAGATTTTCTTCCATCTCTACTTTAGCAGATCCGTCGCGGGTAACCTAAACTCTTTGTCAGGCTTCGATTTACTTCCATCTTAACTTCAGCAGATCCATTGCGGGTAACCCAAACCCGGAGTCAGGCTCAGATTTGCTTCCATCTCTGAACTTCAGCAGATCCGTCACGGTACGCTAAACCCGGTATCAGGCATAGATTTGCTTCCTCCTCTTGACTTCAGCTGATCCATTGCGGGTAACCTAAACCCGAAGTCAGGCTTATATTTGCTTCCATCTCCACTTCAGCAGATCCGTCGCGGGTAACCTAAACCCTGTGTCAGGCTTAGATTTCCTTCCACCTCTCAACTTCAGCAGATCCAACGTGGGTAACCTAAACCCGATGTCAGGCTTAGATTTCCTTCCACCTCTCGACTTCAACAGATATGTCGCAGGTAACCTAAACCCTATGTCTGGGTTAGATTTTCTTCCATCTCTACTTCAGCAGATCCGTCGCGGGTAGCCTAAACTCGGTGTCAGGTTTAGATTTACTTCCACCTCTCGACTTATACAGATCCGTCGTGGGTAACCTAAACCCGGTGTCTAGCTTATATTTGCTTCCATCTCCACTTCAGCAGATCTGTCGCGGGTAACCTAAACTCGGTGTCAGGCTTAGATTTGCTTCCACCTCAAAACTTATGCAGATCCGTCGCGGGCAACCTAAACCCGGTGTCTGGCTTAGATTTGCTTCCACCTCTCGACTTCAGCAGATCCATCGCAGGTAACCTAAACCCGGTGTCTGGCTTAGATTTGCTTCCACCTCTCGACTTTAGTAGATCAATCACGGGTAACCTAAACCCGGTGTCAGGCTTAGATTTGCTTCCACCTCTGGACTTTAGTAGATCCATTGCGGGTACAATAAATAGAGTGTCAGGCTAAGATTTGTTTCCACCTCTCAACTTCAGGAGATCCATCACGAGTAACCTAAACCCTGTGTCAGGCTTAGATTTCCTTCCACCTCCCAACTTCAGCAGATCCATCATGGTTAACCTAAACCCGGTGTCAGGCTTAGATTTACTTGCATCTCTACTTCAGCAGATCCGTCGTGGGTAACCTAAACCTGGTGTCAGGCTTAGATTTGCTTCCATCTTAACTTCAGCAGATCCATCGCTGGTAACCTAAACCCGGTGTCAGGCTTAGATTTGCTTCCACCTCTCGACTTATGCAGATCCACCGCGGGTAACCTAAACCCGTTGTCTAGCTTAGATTTGCTTCCATCTCTACTTCAGCAGATCTGTCGCTAGTAACCTAAACTCGGTGTTGTTGGGGAATTAATCGCACAAACAAACATAAAACGCAGCGGAAAAAGATTAATCCCCACCAAGGACCCATGTACATTACATTGAATCGGAAGGAGGGTTAAAGAATTACCTTAATTCTTTGAAGTTTGAATCACTTAGGAACCAAAATTGCTTCCCTCTACGGTTGATCCACACGGAGCAATACGTTCACCGCGTGCTAGCGCCGGGATAGAAGAAACGGTTTCCTCGAATCGAGAGAGAGGCAGAAAATCAAATTTTCTCTTGGCTTGGAGAGGAGAATTTCGGCTGGCTATTCTCTTGTGTTGGCTGGCCGAAAATCTGCTATAGTATTAGTGTAGAGAGTGATTAGGTTTAGGTTAATTGTTTCCTTAAATAATTAACCTAAATAGTTAATTATAATTATAACCTAATACACCTATTAGTTATAATTATATATTAACCCACACAATTTAATATTAATTCTCAATTAACTTTAAATCAAATCAATTCTCCATAATACATATATGTATATATAATATTATAATTAATTATATCTCCATATAATTTAATTATAATATGTAGCATACTTTATGCAATATTAATCACATTAATATTTATATATACATACATAAATATATATCACTATATATATTTATTCTCTTTCTCATTCATAAATTATTATCCAATAATAATTTATACCCGATAAGATGAACTTCATTTTGCTCTTGTGTGTGACCCCATAGGATCATATTAATTGGCAATAAGGAAATTACCATAATGTCCTTATAGGTCACAAGCGGACTCTAGCAAGCCATTATGACTACCCAATTAATATGATTGGAATGATCCAATACCTATTTATAGAATGTCATATTCCCTTTTGTCTCATTGATATCAAGATTAATTATAAGACATGGTACACTTGTCAATCTTATATAATTAATCATATGCTTTCTCGATCTCAAAGTAAACTGTTCAGACAAATCAATTGATACTCTTATCAATTATTTGAGCACGGCCATGCATTTAACAGTCTTACTTATCGAGGGGCCCAGTGATATCGCTCTCTTGTTAGAGAGGGACAAAATCCCATATCTGTCACTCACATCCCTAAGCATGAGTCATATTGTACCCAACCACAGCCTTTATAACTACTCTGTTACAAGCAGCGTTTGACTGCGTCAAAGCACAACATGAATTCATCCCGGAATCCATGGTGACCTCAGGTCAAAGGAATCAGCTGATGACACTACTATAATCAAGATCAGTTGTGACACGTGACCATGAACTTGATCTTATAGTGGGTCTCCAGCAACATGTTCTCTAACACATTGCCCATGAGTATAATCTGTATCTGTATACACTATATTCATCTTATGAATATCCATTATCACTCACACTAGTCTTAGTTTGTTATTATTCCTATAATAACAATCGACTAGGGAAATTTAGAATTACACAATTAATTCATGGATACATTATCATAAATACTAACATACAAATATATATGATAAAATAAGTCTTTATTAATGACTTAAGAAGATTGTTTACATAATCCAACATTGGCTTAGGGCACAATCTCTAACAATCTCCCACTTGCCCTAAGTCCAATCTCAAATGTATCTAATACCCATGGACCTAGCATGACCATCATGTACAGCTTGTGAAAGAGCTTTTGTTAGTGGATCAGCAACATTGTCTTCAGACGCAACTTTGCATATCTTCACATCTCCTCTTGAGATGACTTCTCTTATGTAGTGAAAACGCCGAAGTATATGTTTGGATTTCTGTGACACACTAGGTTCCTTAGCAAGTGATATTGCCCCATTGTTGTCACACAAGAGGCTCACAGGATTCACTATGCTAGGAACGACACCAAGTTCTTCGATGAACTTCTTGATCCAAACAGCCTCTTGGGCTGCATCTGATGCAGCAATATACTCGGCTTCTGTTGTAGATGCAGCTATCGTGCTTTGCTTAGAACTCTTCCAACTTATCGCACCTCCATTCAGAATGAACACATACCCAGACTGTGACTGCATCTGATCTTGATCAGTTTGGAAACTTGCATCCGTGTAACCATTTACAACAAGATCTTCGTCCGAGCCTCCATATATCAAGAATGTATCTTTAGTTCTTCTCAAGTACTTAAGAATACTCTTGACAGCAGTCCAGTGACTATCACCTGGATCAGACTGATATCTACTTGTCATGCTCAAAGCAAAAGAGACATCTGGCCGAGTACATACCATGGCATACATGATAGATCCTATAGCTGACGCATAAGGAATCTTATTCATGCGTTGACGTTCTTCAACTGTCATGGGACATTGCTTACGACTAAGCTTTATCCCTTGCCCAATAGGAACATTTCCTTTCTTAGATTGATCCATACTGAACCTTTTCAGTATCTTATCAATGTATGTACTCTGGCTCAGGCCTATCAATCTCTTAGATCTATCTCTATAGATCTTTATTCCAAGAATGTAGGCTACCTCACCCAAGTCTTTCATAGAAAAACACTTTCCTAACCAAGATTTTACTTCTTGCAAGGTAGGAATGTGATTTCCTATTAACAATATGTCATCGACATATAGAACTAGGAAAACTACATTACTCCCACTGAACTTCTTGTACACACAAGGCTCATCTTCGTTTTTGATGAAGCCAAACTTTTTGACCGATTCATCAAAACAATGATTCCAACTTCTTGATGCTTGCTTCAAACCATAAATGGCCTTTTGAAGCTTGCATACTTTATCAGGATTCTTTGGATCGACAAAACCTTCAGGCTGTGTCATGTACACATCCTCAACAAGATTTCCATTTAGGAAAGCTGTTTTGACATCCATTTGCCATATCTCATAGTCATAATATGCTGCTATGGCAACAAGAATTCTGATGGACTTGATCATAGCTACTGGCGAAAAGGTTTCGTCATAGTCTATACCATGAATTTGTCGGTAACCTTTTGCCACTAACCTTGCTTTATAAGTCTGAATATTCCCATCCATGTCCGTTTTCAATTTGAAAACCCATTTGTGCCCTATTGCTTTAGCACCCTTTGGGAGATCAACCAAAGTCCATACTTTGTTGTCGTCCATGGATTGAATTTCTGACTTCATAGCATCAAGCCATTTTTCAGATTCTGAATTAGAGACAGCTTCCATGTACGTGGAAGGTTCATTCTCTTCTAACAGAATCAGATCATTTTCGTTCGTGACGAGAAATCCATATCTCTCGGGCTCATGACGAACTCTACTTGATCTACGTTGGACTTGTGTTACTGGTTCTGACTCAACAACTTCTTGTGAATCAGGTTGTTCCATTTGAAACTCACTTTCAACTTGGTTATCCATATTTTCTTGTAGGTGTACTTTACTCCCACTGATTCCTTTGGAAATAAACTCTTTTTCCAGGAATGTACCACCCTTAGCAACAAACACTTTGTTTTCACTAGGATTGTAAAAGAAATAACCTTTAGTTTCTTTTGGATAACCAACAAAATTGCATTTCACAGATTTTGGTGCTAACTTATCTGAAATCAAATATTTCACATAAGCTTCGCATCCCCAAATCTTGAGAAAAGACAAATTTGGTTTCTTACCAATCCATATCTCATATGGTGTCTTTTCAACTGCTTTTGATGGAACTCGGTTCAGTGTGAATGCCGCTGTTTCAAGTGCATATCCCCAAAAGGATAGAGGAAGATTTGTTTGACTCATCATCGACCGAACCATATCCAATAAAGTCCGGTTCCTCCTCTCAGACACACCATTCCACTGTGGTGTACCAGGAGGAGTCAATTGTGAGACAATCCCACAATTTCTAAGATGATCGTCAAACTCTTGGCTCAAATATTCACCACCTCGATCAGATCTAAGTGCTTTAATTGTCTTGCCAAGTTGGTTTTGTACTTCATTTTGGAATGCTTTGAACATTTCAAAGGATTCCGACTTATGCTTCATTAGATATAGATAACCATATCTACTGAAATCATCAGTGAACGTAATGAAGTATTGAAAACCACCTCTAGCAGTTGTGCTCATAGGCCCACATACATCTGTATGTATGAGTTCTAATAAGTCACTAGCCCTTTCACTGTGACCAGTAAAGGGACTCTTGGTCATCTTACCCATTAAACAAGACTCGCAAGTGTCATATGTTTCAAAAACGTCTAGACCCAAAATTCCATCTTTATGGAGTTTTGAAATGCATTTCTCATTAATGTGTCCTAGACGACAGTGCCAGAGATAAGTAGGATTCACAATATTTGTTCTTATCCTTTTGGTATTTATGTTATATACATGCTCATCATAACCTTCACTAAGGTTCAACAAATAAAGACCATCATGTAAATCCGCATTTGCATAAAACAAGTCTTTATTGAAAAGCAATAAGTGATTATTCTCAATAACACATTTAAATCCTTCCTTGTCCAAACATGAAATAGAAATGATGTTCCTAGACAAATTAGGAACAAAATAACAATTATTCAAAAAGAGAACAAGTCCAGTTGGCAACTTGAGCTCGTAGCGACCGACTTCATAAGCAGCAACTCTAGCTCCATTCGCCACATGGAATTCTACCTCGCCCTTCTTGAGCTTTCTACTTCCTCTAAGCCCCTGCACATTCATACAAATGTGAGAACCACAACCGGTATCTAATACCCACGAAGTAGAAACAGAAGTAGAATGAAGTATTTCAATAACATGAATACCTTGATTAGCGGTCTCACCGCCTCTCTTCTTCCTCAAGTCCTCCAAATAAAGCTTGCAATTTCTGCGCCAATGACCAGGCTGATTGCAGAAATGGCATGCGCCTTCCTTTGGAGGCTTTGCCTTGGTAACAGCTTTGGGCTTCTTTGCATCCTTCCCAAACTCTTTGGGTTTGTGTGCTTTACCCTTCTTCTTCTGGATCCTACCCTTTTGCACCATATGGATCCCTTTGGAGCTTGGCTTCTCTTTTATCGTTACTTCAGCGTTTTTCAGCATCCCATGCAGTTCGCTGACCGTTTTGTCCATATCATTCATGTGATAATTCATGACAAAATGGGAGTAACTCTCGGGAAGAGAATTAAGGATCAAATCCGTTGCCAACTCAGGTCTGAGTGGCGAACCAAGCCTCTCCAACTGATCAATGTACCCTTTCATCTTCAGAACATGGGCACTAACCGAACTCCCTTCGGTCATCTTGCACCCAACCAAAGATCTTAAGGTCTCATACCTTTCCCTCCTCGCTTGCTTTTGGAACATTTCCTTAAGCTCTTGAGACATCTCATATGCCTCAAATGTTTCCAGATCCTTCTGAAGTTCCGAAATCATTGATGCGAGCATCAGGCATTGTACATCAATTTGATCATTTTGATGCTTGTGGAAAGCATCCCTTTCAGCTCTTGAAGCTGTGGTGGGTGGAGGGTTAGCGGGCAAAGGCCCATCCAGAACATATAGCTTTCGCTCTTGCTTGAGAACAATTCTCAAGTTGCGATACCAGTCTAGGTAATTGGTTCCGTTCAGTTTATCCTTCTCAAGGATAGATCGAATAGAACCGGGATTGCTTGTGTTTGCCATTTATCTACAACAGAAAATATATGCAAAGTTAATTACATAAGGGAATTAAACTCCCACTAAAATTATAAAACCCTTTAAAAAAAATTTAAGTGGGTAAAAGACCCAAAATCCATATTTAACCATAGCACTGCTTTGGCATGTCCCTATGATTGAATATAATTTCGGTAGACATCACCATGTCAATTACATCATTATGTAACTCTTTTAATTTATGAGATGCATGATATCATATATCATATTTAATTTGTATGTTACTCATCTCATCCTTGCCTCGGGCTCAAACACCTTTTTGATTAACCCTTTAGTTAAGCCAATTACAACACAATGAGAATCACCTTTTCTCATATTATTGCTTCGCTAAGGTCACAACATGCGTACCCGCCCTGGCGGTATACCATGATGTGAACATAGTACTTGACAAGTGTTATACGTAATTGGGTGGCAAAATATAAACTTCATAAGTTTATTTAGGGTTTATTAATTCCTGTGATTCAATTGTATCTCATACAATGCATGGCATTAACATTAATCTTTCTAAGTTAATATTAATTCTAGCATGGCATCCAATGTCATACATTCATTTAGCATGCATATTTCATACTTAGCATGGCATCACATGGCATCAAAATATAAAACATGCAATAGACTCGAAAGACCGTGTTATGGTATGGTTTTATCTACATTGATTTTCATAGGCCAATATGAAAATCAACAGGTCATTTCCTAGGTGGTTGTAACCATCGCATGGTCACAGCACAGCCGCACCCCTTGGATCCATCTTCACGTCTTTGTTCCTTGGCACCATCTCATGGATTTACATACTTTACAAAATTGCATCCTATACAATTTTCTAGTAAATAAAATTTACAAACAATAAATTGCATCCTATACAATTTATCTAGAAAAATAAGATTACATAAATACAAACGACTCGCAGGCCGTATTTATAAAACCTTACATTCACCAAAACCAAAAGAAAATAAAAAAATATCCAAGGGTCCAAAACCATACCAAAACACCATGCATAAAATTATCACAATAATTTTATATCTACAAGATTTAGGGTTCATAAAGGGTAAAATACAATCCTATTGTATTTAGAGTAATTGATTTGAAAAATCGTAAATGTGTAGAAACAATTTCCACACATAAACGAAAAACACCAAACGAAGCAAGCGCCGCAGGCAAAAAAAAAATTTTCGCGCAAAAAACAGCCCCCTCTGAAAATTCCCAGGTGGCACGCCGTGCCAAGATTGGCACGCCGTCGTGCCGCCATTCTGGTCGCAACACTGGAAACGGTTTCCAGTTGGCACGGCGTGCAAAGGCCCAGCACGTCGTGCCATATGCAAAATTTTCAGGATGGCATGCCGTGCCAAATCGGCACGCCCGCGTGCCACCATTCTGAACTCAAGCATCCAGGAACGATTTCCTGTTGGCACGCCGTGCCAAAACCGGCACGTCGGCGTGCCAACATGCTGAATCCAAAATTTCACCCCTTTTTCTGATTCAAAACAATTACAACCAAATCATTCACAATGATTCACATTAAAATCAAATTTTAAACATGTTATTCACAATAACATTGAACCCTAAATCAAGAACATACAACCCTAACATGCAATTTTGATCTAATCAAAATAACAAATCCAATTCAACCAATGCACAAGTGGCTCTGATACCACTGTTGGGGAATTAATCGCACAAACAAACATAAAACGCAGCGGAAAAAGATTAATCCCCACCAAGGACCCATGTACATTACATTGAATCGGAAGGAGGGTTAAAGAATTACCTTAATTCTTTGAAGTTTGAATCACTTAGGAACCAAAATTGCTTCCCTCTACGGTTGATCCACATGGAGCAATACGTTCACCGCGTGCTAGCGCCGGGATAGAAGAAACGGTTTCCTCGAATCGAGAGAGAGGCAGAAAATCAAATTTTCTCTTGGCTTGGAGAGGAGAATTTCGGCTGGCTATTCTCTTGTGTTGGCTGGCCGAAAATCTGCTATAGTATTAGTGTAGAGAGTGATTAGGTTTAGGTTAATTGTTTCCTTAAATAATTAACCTAAATAGTTAATTATAATTATAACCTAATACACCTATTAGTTATAATTATATATTAACCCACACAATTTAATATTAATTCTCAATTAACATTAAATCAAATCAATTCTCCATAATACATATATGTATATATAATATTATAATTAATTATATCTCCATATAATTTAATTATAATATGTAGCATACTTTATGCAATATTAATCACATTAATATTTATATATACATACATAAATATATATCACTATATATATTTATTCTCTTTCTCATTCATAAATTATTATCCAATAATAATTTATACCCGATAAGATGAACTTCATTTTGCTCTTGTGTGTGACCCCATAGGATCATATTAATTGGCAATAAGGAAATTACCATAATGTCCTTATAGGTCACAAGCGGACTCTAGCAAGCCATTATGACTACCCAATTAATATGATTGGAATGATCCAATACCTATTTATAGAATGTCATATTCCCTTTTGTCTCATTGATATCAAGATTAATTATAAGACATGGTACACTTGTCAATCTTATATAATTAATCATATGCTTTCTCGATCTCAAAGTAAACTGTTCAGACAAATCAATTGATACTCTTATCAATTATTTGAGCACGGCAATGCATTTAACAGTCTTACTTATCGAGGGGCCCAGTGATATCGCTCTCTTGTTAGAGAGGGACAAAATCCCATATCTGTCACTCACATCCCTAAGCATGAGTCATATTGTACCCAACCACAGCCTTTATAACTACTCTGTTACAAGCAGCGTTTGACTGCGTCAAAGCACAACATGAATTCATCCCGGAATCCATGGTGACCTCAGGTCAAAGGAATCAGCTGATGACACTACTATAATCAAGATCAGTTGTGACACGTGACCATGAACTTGATCTTATAGTGGGTCTCCAGCAACATGTTCTCTAACACATTGCCCATGAGTATAATCTGTATCTGTATACACTATATTCATCTTATGAATATCCATTATCACTCACACTAGTCTTAGTTTGTTATTATTCCCATAATAACAATCGACTAGGGAAATTTAGAATTACACAATTAATTCATGGATACATTATCATAAATACTAACATACAAATATATATGATAAAATAAGTCTTTATTAATGACTTAAGAAGATTGTTTACATAATCCAACATTGGCTTAGGGCACAATCTCTAACAGGTGTCAGGCTTAGATTTGCTTCCACCTCATAACTTAGGCAGATCCGTCGAGGGTAACCTAAACCTGGTGTCTGGCTTAGATTTGCTTCCACCTCTCGACTTCAGCAGATCCATCGCGGGTAACCTAAACCCGGTGTTAGACTTAGATTTGCTTCCACCTCTCGACTTATGCAGATCCACCGCGGGTAACCTAAACCCGTGGTCTTGCTTAGATTTGCTTCCATCTCTACTTCAGCAGATCTGTCGCTGGCAACCTAAACTCGGTGTCAGGCTTAGATTTGCTTCCACCTCATAACTTATGCAGATCCATCGCGGGTAACCTAAACCTGGTGTCTGGCTTAGATTTGCTTCCACCTCTCGACTTCAGGAGATCCATCGCAGGTAACCTAAACCCGGTGTTAGGCTTAGATTTGCTTCCACCTCTCGACTTCAGCAAATCAATCACGAGTAACCTTAACCCGGTGTCAGGATTAGATTTGCTTCCACCTCTGGACTTTAGTAGATCCATTGCAGGTAAAATAAACCGAGTGTCAGGCTAAGATTTGTTTCCACCTCTCGACTTCAGCAGATCCATCACTGGTAACCTAAACCCAGTGTCAGCCTTAGATATCCTTCCACCTCTTAACATCAGCAGATCCATCATGGTTAACCTAAACCTGGTGTCAGGCATAGATTTACTTCCACCTCTCTACTTCAGCAGACCCGTCCTGGGTATCCTAAACTCGGTGTCAGGCTTAGATTTGCTTCCACCTCTCGACTTATGCAGATCCGCCGTAGGTAACCTAAACCCGGTGTCTAGCTTAGATTTGCTTCCATCTCTACTTCAGCAGATCTGTTGTGGGTAACCTAAACTCAGTGTCTGGCTTAGATTTGCTTCCACCTCTCGACTTCAGCAGATCCATCGCAGGTAACCTAAACCCGGTGTTAGGCTTAGATTTGCTTCCACCTCTCGACTTCAGCAGATCAATCATGGGGAACCTAAACCCGGTGTCAGGATTAGATTTGCTTCCACCTCTGGACTTTAGTAGACCCATTAGGGGTAAAATAAACCAAGTGTCAGGCTATGATTTGTTTCCACCTCTCGACTTCAGCAGATCCGTCATGGGTAACCTAAACCCTGTGTCAGGCTTAGATTTCCTTCCACCTCTCAACTTCAGCAGATCCATCATGGTTAACCTAAACCCGGTGTCAGGCTTAGATTTACTTCCACCTCTCTACATCAGCAGATCCGTCGTGGGTAACCTAAACTCGGCGTCAGGCTTAGATTTGCTTCCATCTTAACTTCAGCAGATCCATCGCGGGAAACCTAAACCCTGTGTCAGGCTTAGATTTGCTTCCACC
Organism: Euphorbia tirucalli; assembly: GCA_039660915.1. Classification (NCBI taxonomy): domain Eukaryota; kingdom Viridiplantae; phylum Streptophyta; class Magnoliopsida; order Malpighiales; family Euphorbiaceae; genus Euphorbia; species Euphorbia tirucalli. Next base: position 58,090,825 of record CM077641.1, read on the forward strand.
TCTTGACTTCAGCAGATCCATTGCGGGTAACCTAAACCTAGAGTCAGGCTTAGATTTGCTTCCTTCTCTGGACTTAAGCAGATCCGTCGAGGGTAACCTAAACCCTGAGTCAGGCTTAGATTTCCTTCCACCTCTCAACTTCAGCAGATCCATCGTGGGTAACCTAAACCCGGTATTAGGCTTAGATTTCCTTCCACCTTTCGACTTATGCAGATCCGTCGCGGGTAACCTCAACCCTGTGTCAGGGTTAGATTTTCTTCCATCTCTACTTCAGCAGATCCGTCGCGGGTAACCTAAACTCGGTGTCAGGCTTAGATTTGCTTCCACCTCTCAACTTATGCAGATCCGTCGTGGATAACCTATATCCGGTGTCGGGCTTAGATTTGCTTCCACCTCTCGACTTCAGCAGATCCATCGCAGGTAACCCAAACCCGGTGTCAGGCTTAGAATTGCTTCCATCTTAACTTCAACAGATCCATTACGGGTAACCTAAACCTGATGTCAGGCTTAGATTTGCTTCCATCTCTTGACTTCAGCAGATCTGTGGTGGGTAACCTAAACCCGGTGTTAGGCTTTGATTTGCTTCCATCTTAACTTCAGCAGATCCGTCGCGGGTAACCTAAACCCCGATGTCAGGCTTAGATTTGCTTCCATCATAACTTCAGCAGATCCATAGCGGTTACCTAAACCCGGAGTCAGGCTTAGTTTGCCCCCATCTTTACTTCAGCAGATCCGTCGTGGGTAACCTAAACCCGGTGTCAGGCACAGATTTGATTCCACCTCTCGACTTTAGCAGATCCATCGTGGTTAATCTAAACCTGGTGTTAGGCTTAGATTTGCTTCCACCTCTCGACTTATGCAGAGCCATCGCGGGTAACCTAAAACAGGTGTCTGGCTTAGATTTGCATCCACCTTTTTAATTAAGCAGATGCATCGTAGGTAACCTAAACCCAGTGTCAGGCTTAGATTTGCTTCCATCGCAACTTCAACAGATCCATTACAGGTAACCTAAACCCGATGCCAGGCTTAGATTTGCTTCCACCTCTTGACTTCAGCAGATCCATCGTGGGCAACCTTAACCCGATGTCAGGCTTAGAAATCCTTCCACCTCACAACTTCAGCAGATACATCGTGGGTAACCTAAACCCGGTGTCAGGCTTAAATTTCCTTCCACCTCTCGACTTCAGTAGACCTGTTGCTGGTAACATAAACCCTATGTCAGGGTTAGATTTTCTTCCATCTCTACTTCAGCAGATCCGTCGCGGGTAACCTAAACTCGGTGTCAGGCATAGATTTGCCTCCACTTATCGAGTTCAGCAGATCCGTCGCGGGTATCCTAAACCCGGCGTCAGGCATAGATTTGCTTCCACCGCTCGACTTTAGCAGATCCGTCATGGGTAATCCAAACCCGGTGTCAGGCGTAGATTTACTTCCACCTCTCGACTTATGCAGATCCGTCACGGGTAACCTAAACCCTGTGTCTAGCTTAAATTTGCTTCCACCTCTTGAGTTAAGCAGATCCATCGCAGGTAACCTAAGCCTGGTGTCAGTCTTAGATTTGCTTCCATCACAACTTCAACAGATCCATTACGGGTAACCTAAACCCGATTTCAGGCTTAGATTTGATTCCACCTCTTGACTTCAGCAGATCCGTCGCGGGTAACCTAAACCCCGTTGTTAGGCTTAGATTTTCCTCCACCTCTCGAGTTTAGCAGATCCATCGCGGGTAACCGAAACCCGATGTCAGGCTTAGATTTGCTTCCATCTCAACATCAGCAGATCCATCGTGGGTAACCTAAACCCTGTGTCAGGCTTATATTTCCTTCCACCTCTCGACTACAGTAGATCCGGCTCTGGTAACCTAAACCCTGTGTCAGGCTTATATTTCCTTCCACCTCTCGACTACAGTAGATCCGGCTCTGGTAACCTAAACCCGTTGTTAGGTTAGATTTTCCTCCACCTCTCGAGTTTAGCAGATCCATCGCGGGTAACCTAAACCCGGTGTCAGGCTTAGATTTGCTTCCATCTTAACTTCAGTAGATCCATCATGGGTAACCTAAACCCGGTGTCAGGCTTAGATTTGCTTCCATCTCCACTTTAGCAGATCCATCGCGGGTAACCTAAACCCAGTATCAGGCTTAGATTTGCTTCCATCTCCACTTCAGTAGATCCATCGCGGGTAACCTAAACCCAGTGTCAGGCTTAGATTTGCTTCCATCTCTGGACTTCAGCAGATCTATCACGGGTAACCTAAACCCGGTATCAGGCTTAGATTTACTTCCACCTCTGGACTTCAGTAGGTCCATTGCGGGTGACCTAAACTTACTGTCAGGCTAAGATTTGTTTCCACCTCTTGACTTCAACAGACCCGTCACCGGTAACCTAAACCCTGTGTCAGGCTTAGATTTCTTTCCACCTCTCAACTTTAGCAGATCCATCGTGGGTAACCTAAACCCGGTGTCAGGCTTAGATTTACTTCCACCTCTCGACTTATGCAGATCCGTCACGGGTAACCTAAACCCTGTGTCTAGCTTAAATTTGCTTCCACCTCTTGAATTAAGCAGATCCATCGCAGGTAACCTAAGCCTGGTGTCAGTATTAGATTTGCTTCCATCACAACATCAACAGATCCATTACGGGTAACCTAAACCCGATTTCAGGCTTAGATTTGATTCCACCTCTTGACTTCAGCAGATCCGTCGTGGGTAACCTAAACCCGTTGTTAGGCTTAGATTTTCCTCCACCTCTCGAGTTTAGCAGATCCATCGCGGGTAACCTAAACCCGGTGTCAGGCTTAGATTTGCTTCCATCTTAACTTCAGTAGATCCATCGCGGGTAACCTAAACCCGGTGTCAGGCTTAGATTTGCTTCCATCTCCACTTTAGCAGATCCATCGCGGGTAACCTAAACCCAGTGTCAGGCTTAGATTTGGTTCCATCTCCACTTCAGTAGATCCATCGCGGGTAACCTAAACCCAGTGTCAGGCTTAGATTTGTTTCCATCTCTGGACTTCAGCAGATCTGTCACGGGTAACCTAAACCCGGTATCAGGCTTAGATTTACTTCCACCTCTGGACTTCAGTAGGTCCATTGCGGGTAACCTAAACTTAGTGTCAGGCTAAGATTTGTTTCCACCTCTTGACTTCAACAGACCCGTCACCGGTAACCTAAACCCTGTGTCAGGCTTAGATTTCTTTCCACCTCTCAACTTTAGCAGATCCATCGTGGGTAACCTAAACCCGGTGTCAGGCTTAGATTTCTTTCCACCTCTCGACTTCAACAAATCCGTCGCGGGTAACCTAAACCTTGTGTCAGGGTTAGATTTTCTTCCATCTCTACTTCAGCAGATCCATCGCGGGTAACCTAAACTCTATGTCAGGCTTAGATTTGCTTCCACCTCTCGACTTATGCAGATCCGTCGTGGGTAACCTAAACTCGGTGTCTGGCTTAGATTTGCTTCCATCTCTACTTCAGTAGATCTGTCGCGGGTAACCTAAACTCGGTGTCAGGCTTAGATTTGCTTCCACCTCTCGACTTATGCAGATCCGTCACGGGTAACCTAAACCTGATGTTTGGCACAGATTTGCTTCCACCGTTCGACTTCAGCAGATCCATCGCAGGTAACCTAAACCCGGTGTCAGGCTTAGATTTGCTTCTAGCTCTTGACTTTAACAGATCCGTTACGGGTAACCTAAACCCAGAGTTAGGCTTAGATTTCCTTCAATCTCCACTTCAGCAGATCCGTCGCGGGTAACCTAAAGCTGGTGTCAGGCTTAGATTTCCTTCTACCTCTCAACTTCAGTAGATCCGTCGCGGGTAACCTAAACCCTGTGTTAGGGTTAGATTTTCTTCCATCTCTACTTCAGCAGATCCATCGTGGGTAACCTAAACTCGGTGTCAGGCTTAGATTTCCTTCCACCTCTCGACTTATGCAGATCCGTCGCGGGTAACCTGAACCCGGTGTCTAGCTTAGATTTGCTTACACCTCTCGACTACAGCAGATCCATCGCGGGTAACCTAAACCCGGTGTCAGGCTTAGATTTGCTTTCACCTCTGGACTTCAGTAGATCCATTATGGGTAACCTAAAGCTAGTGTCAGGCTAAGATTTGTTTCCACCTCTCGACTTCAACAGATCCGTCACGGGTAACCTAAACCCTGTGTCAGGCTTAGATTTCCTTAAACCTCTCAACTTCAGCAGATCCATCGTGGGTAACCTAAATCCGGTGTCAGGCTTAGATTTCCTTCCACCTCCCGACTTCAGCAGATCCGTCGCGGGTAACCTAGACCCTGTGTCAGGGTTAGATTTTCTTCCATCTCTACTTTAGCAGATCCGTCGCGGGTAACCTAAATCGGTGTCAGGCTTCGATTTACTTCCATCTTAACTTCAGCGGATCCATCGTGGGTAACCTAAACCCGATGTCAGGCTTAGATTTGCTTCCACCTCTTGACTTCAGCCGATCCATTGCGGGTAACCTAAACCCGGAGTCAGGCTTAGATTTGCTTACATCTCCACTTCAGCAGATCCATCATGGGTAACCTAAACCCAGTGTCAGGCTTAGATTTGCTTCCATCTCTGGACTTCAGCAGATCCGTCACGGGTAACCTAAACCCGGTATCCGGCTTAGATATGCTTCCACCTCTGGACTTTAGTACATCCATTGCGGGTAACCTAAACCTAGTGTCAGGCTAAGATTTGTTTCCACCTCTTGACTTCAACAGATCCGTCACGGGTAACCTAAACCCTGTGTCAGGCTTAGATTTGCTTCCACCTCTCAACTTCAGCAGATCCATCGTGGGTAATCTAAACCCGGTGTCAGGCTTAGATTTCCTTCCACCTCTCGACTTCAGCAGATCCGTCGCGGGTAACCTAGACCCTGTGTCAGGGTTAGATTTTCTTCCATCTCTACTTCAGCAGATCCGTAGCGGGTAACCTAAACTCAATGTAAGGCTTAGATTTGCTTCTGATAAGGTCGGTTTTTGACCTTATCTTTTAGTCAATTTCGTGGTTTGAACGGTAATTTTTAGAGTCTTTTGTGTGAATGTTTGTGTGGCTTTTGAGTATTTTGTGATTTTTATGTTTTGGATAGATTTTTATAACTTTTAGTATTTGTCGTGTTTTCTAGGGTTGTTTTTGTAATTTTGGATAATATGTCGTTTTTATGGTCCGTGGCGTTGGAGCGGTTATGTTTATTTATGCTTGTTTTGGACAGGTATTACGACCCAGACCGAAAGTTGGTGCATCGGCGGCGAGGAAGAGTTTGAAGTGCTGAAAATCAAGGTGGCACGGCGTGCCACAATTAGGGCACGGTGTGCCAATCCGGCGGGCCAAGAGATGCAATCCAGTGGAGTGGCATGAAAACGTGCCATTCAGACTAGCGCGACGTGCCAACCCCAAAACTACACAGCACAGCGTGCCACCTCCAGCAGCACGGCATGCCACCCCCAATTCTACACAGCACGGCGTGCCACTTCCACCAGCACGGCGTGCCGAGCTCGGGAATTCTATTGTTGCCCTACTTTCATCTTTTGTTTTTCCTGGTTTTAACCTAGCCGTATAAATAGGTTATTTTCTGAGTTTTAATGAACTTTTTCCAGACTTTTAGAGTGAGAGCAGAAACTTGTAGTGAGGTTTTAGCTTGAACTATTTGTTTTCTTTGAGTTTGCGACCATCAATTGGTAGAAGTCTACATAGAACCTTCCCCTTTTGCGACGTTCTTGGTTCCGGCTTGAGTTCGTCTCTAGAGGTACACCCCAAGCATCTTCACACCATCGAAATCCGGTTAATCGGACCAAAAGGGCATAAGTTTTTCTTCTTCTCTTTTGTAATTTGATTAAGTTAGTTTTTGATTCCGCAAATTGATTGTGTTTGGTTGTAAACACTGAATTCGTTTCACCTTTCTTGATTAATACAATTGATTGCAAGTTAATTTCAATTTTTATTCCTTTTCTTTATGCAATTCCTTTATTGATAATCTAGTCTCATAAGATCTTAATTTATCAAGTTCATATTTGTGGCATTACCTAGATTGACACCTAGGAAACCATTAGTATTGACGACACTGTGGAACTTACGTGCCCCTATTTTCTGAGCTTTAGAATTAGACCGCCTCTAAACAAGGGAAACTGGCTAAGGACCTAAAAGATCTAGATACGCTAGGTTGAATTATCGAAAGAACATAATTAAGGATTAATTGTTGAGTTAAATTCGCCTATTGTAATTACTTGATAAAGCCATCTCCATTAGCATTCATAGGTCGGTAAACCGCCAATTGAAAACCCAAATTCAAGTGCAAAGTAAACTGGAATAGATCAACTAGGAGTAGGATAATTAGTTGTTAGTATAATCGAATCCAAAAACTAAGTTCCGCCTAGGACACGAAAGGAACCCGAGTAGTTTAGTGTTTGCAGTATATTTTTCTCTGTGGGATCGATACTTGGACCAACCAGAATTATTACTTGTCAACAATAGCTACACTGCCTTAGTTATGCTTTTCTAGGTTTAGTTTCACTACTTCGCCTAGGACCCATCAAGTTTTTGGCGCCGTTGCCGGGGAAATTTATTTTTCTGCATCATGGAGCCAAAAGTCTATTTGCTGATCTAGGTACTATTCTTGTGTATATAGTTAAATAATTTTTCTTTTCTGTGGATATTTGTTGCAAATTATTTTTGTTATTTTTGTTATTTTTTAATTTTTCAGTTTGTGTGTGCTTTCTAGCTTATGCGAACTCGCTCTCAACAACCTGAGCTTTTACCTTATAACCCTGAAATTGAGCGTTTGTGTAGTAGGAACCGTAAAGTACAACAAGAGCGAACTGTTCAGGTGGATCATCAGCAACAGGAGGAAGAGGAGAGACAGCTCCGAGAAAGAGTTGAGCAAGAGCGACTCCGGTGGGAGCAGGTGGAGTTTGACAGAAGAAGGGGTGGTGATAGAGACAACATGGTCATGACTGACCTAATGGCTCCACATCGGCCCCGAAACAGATCTAGAGTGGTTATCCCAGCCATTACTGCTAATCACTTTGAGTTGAAGTCCAGCATGATCAATTTGATCTAAGGGAACGGATTATTCAGTGGCGGAATAAGTGACAACCCCAATGATCACTTAGACCGATTTCTCATGGTGGCCGATACAGTCCGAATCGGTGGAGTGCCCCAAGATGCGGTGCGGTTGAAGTTGTTTCCATTCTCATTATGCAGGGGAGCAATGGAATGGTACAAGTCCTTGAGGCCCGGGTCAGTGACTTCATGGGATCAATTGGAAGAACAGTTCTTAGCATACTACTTCCCACCATAAAAAACGGTCCAGTTAAGGAACGAGATCATGGGATTCTGGCAATTTGGGACTGAGACTCTTAATGAAGCATGGTAGAGGTTTCAACGGTTATTGCGGAATTGTCCCCACCATGACATGCCGCGATTTACTCAGGTAAGCACGTTTTATAATGGTTTGACACCAGCTAACCGTGCCATTATTGATTCTTCTACAAGTGGGGACATTTTTAAGAAGACTGCTACACAAGCCGAGGAGTTAATTGCGGAGTTGGCTAGAAAGAGTACCTTATGGCATTCGGACATGCCAACAAGGAATGAGGTTCGGGCTGCAGATTTGGGACGCGAAGATGCAGCCATGGACCATGTGAACAAGAAGTTGGACCTATTGATGTCCCACCTGAATTTAAATGGGCCACAATACCAGCCGGTGTTGTGTGTATCATGTGTAGCGGAGCATCCCGGGCAAGAATGTGCATTGGGCGACCCATTCGCCCAACCGTCCGAAAATGTAAGTTTTATGGGAGGAAACCAAAGGTACAATAATTCTAACTCTTACCCATAAAATTTCAATAACAGTAATAATTACGGAAGAAGGTATCAACACCCGAACATGTCTTATGGTAATAACCAAAATGTGTTGAGACCTCCTTCCGGGTTCCATTATGAGCACCGTGAGCAGGGGTTAGGTAAGGCCCCATTTATTCCTAATGATCAATCCTCACAATAACCTCAACAGTCTAAGCAAGATGAGATGGTTTTGTCTTTATTAAAAGACATCTCGTCTCGGCTTGCTGATGATGAAGCATACTGTAGGGATTTGGGTAAGCAGGTGGCTCAAATGAGTAGGGAGAGGCAGGAGAGACCTCAAGGAGCACTCCCGAGTAGAACTGAACAAAACCTTAAGGGTAATCAAAGGGAGACAGCTTAAGTTGTAACCCTACGAAGTGGTAGGCAAGTGGAGGACCGAGTGCAAAACGCTGATATTCCATCCCAACCTACTGAGGTAAGTGAAGAGTCGGGAGAGTTAAGCAACCCCGACTCGATTTCTGAACCCGAACCTAGCACAAATGAAAAAGGGAAAATTCCTGACCCAGTGAGAGCCTATGTGCCTAAACTTCCTTATCCTCAAAGGGAGAAGAAAGATAAACTAGAGCAGAAATATTCCAAATTCCTGGAAATTTTTAAGAAGTTAGAATTTAATATGCCATTGATTGAGGCTCTCCAAGAGATGCCTTTTTATGCTAAATTCTTTAAAGAACTTCTTGTAGGGAAAAGAAAGCTAGGCGAGGACGAAGTGGTGGCTTTAACAGAGGAATGTTCAGCGATTATCACTAACAAACTCCCACCTAAGCTCAAAGATAGGGGCAGTTTTACTATTCCATGTCGGATAGGAAACTTAGAGATTGCCAATGCCTTATGTGACTTGGGTGCAAGTATAAATTTGATGCCTCTGTCGTTTTTCAGGAGACTCGGATTGGGAAACCCAAAGCCAACCAATATGACCCTCCAATTGGTGGATAGATCTCTCACAAGACCAAAGGGGGTGGTCGAGGATGTGTTAGTAAAGGTGGATAAGTTTACCTTCCCCACAGACTTTGTGGTAATGGATATGGAGGAAGATAGCTCGGTGCCCCTTCTACTTAGAAGACCTTTTCTCGCAACCGGTAGGACTCTGATAGATGTCCAGGAAGGTAAGATTATTCTTAGGTTGCACAACTAGGAGGTAAGTTTCAACGTCTATAACTCAATGAAATATCCATTAGATGTTGAAAATTGTAATTTTGTGGACTCTTTTTATCCTATTGATGCTTGTGTGAGTGAGAATTTGTGCAGTGAACTAGAATGCATCATAGGAGAAGGCTTAAGTGAAAGTGAGGCGAATGAAGTGTTAAGTGAGGAATGCTCATGGGTGAAGGGACGGTTTGATAAGCTGGAACATGAAGTCATGCCGGTGCCTAAATCCTCATTGGAGGAACCTCCATCATTGGAGCTCAAAACCCTTCCCCCTAACCTTAAATATGTCTTTCTGCATCCTCCAAAGGACTTACCAGTTGTAATCTCTTCTTTGTTGACAGGAGAGGAGGAGGACAAGCTGCTAGAGGTGCTAAGGAAGCACAAAGGAGCATTCGGGTGGACAATCCACGACATCAAGGGAATAAGTCTGACGTTTTGCACGCATAGAATTTTCCTGGAAGATGAGGTAAAACGGTGTGCACAGCCTCAGTGTCGTTTGGACCCAAACATGAAGGAAGTGGTAAGAACTGAGGTGATAAAACTCCTCAACGCAGGTATCATCTTTCCTATTTCTGATAGTCAGTGGGTGAGTCCAATCCAATGTGTGCCTAAAAAGGGAGGCACGACGGTAGTGAAAAATGATAAAGGGGAACTAATCCCTACTAGAGCTGTCACGGGTTGGCGTATGTGTATTGATTATAGGAAGTTGAATGACGCCACCCGGAAAGATCATTTTCCATTACCGTTTATTGATCAAATGTTAGAAAGGATGGCCGGGCACGAATATTTTTGTACGTTGGATGGGTTATCCGGGTATATGCAAATTCCAGTGGACCCTCTCGATCAAGAGAAAACCACGTTTACGTGTCCATACGGGGACATTTGCATATAGGCGGATGCCTTTTGGGTTGTGTAATGCCCCGGCCACCTTTCAAAGATGCATGCTAGCCATTTTTGCTGATATGATTGAGGATTTTATGGAAGTCTTTATGGATGATTTTTCTGTTGTTGGTCATACGTTTGAGTCATGCTTGGGGAACTTGGACCAGGTGCTTCAGAGATGTGAAGACACCAATTTGGCACTTAGTTGGGAGAAGTGTCAATTCATGGTCCGGGATTGCATTGTCTTAGGGCATAAGGTGTCGGGAAAGGGGATCGAGGTCGATCCGGCCAAGATTGAGGTGATTAAGAAACTGCCTCCCCCAAGTTCGGTTAAGTTAGTTAGGAGCTTCTTGGGACATGCGGGCTTTTATAGGCGTTTTGTGAAAAATTTTTCTAAGATTGCTAAGCCGTTGACTGAACTGCTCCTAAAGGATGCCCCATTTAATTTCAATGATGAGTGTATGTATGCTTTTAATTTGCTTAAGCAGAAATTGATTGAGGCACCGGTCATGATGAGTCCGAATTAGGAAATCCCTTTTGAACTTATGTGCGATGCAAGTGACATAGCTGTTGGGGCATGTTTAGGTCAGAGGGTGAACAAAATTTTTCACCCAATTTACTATGCTAGTAAAACATTAAGTGGTGCTCAAATGAATTATATTGTGACTGAGAAAGAATTATTAGCTGTTGTGTTTGCTTTTGATAAGTTCAGGTCTTACTTGGTCTTATCAAAAGTCATTGTGTATACTGACCATGCTGCACTTAAGTATTTGTTGGCTAAACAGGATGCAAAGCCCAGGTTGATTCGATGGATTCTACTCCTCCAGGAGTTTGATGTGGAGATTAAGGATAAGAAGGGAGTAGAGAATGTAGTGGCCGACCATTTGTCAAGACTACCAAGTGAAGGATCCGTATCCTCTCCGGAAGCAGACATCCGTGACACATTCCCCGATGAACAGTTGTGTGGGGTAACCTCTATACCATGGTTTGCGGACATCGCAAACTTCAAAGACGGTAACATTCTTCCACCTAACCTCTCACATGCACAGAGACGTAAATTCTTTCATGATGCTAAGGATTATTTTTGGGATGACCCTTATCTTTTTAGATTATGTGCTGATAATGTGATTAGGCGGTGTGTTGCTTGTGAGGAGATTCCCTCCATTATTGAGATGTGTCATGATAGAGAAGCGGGTGGCCATTTTGGACCCGATAGAACTATAGGAAAAATTTTATCTAGTGGGTTTTATTGGCCAACCATGAAACAGGATGTCATTAGTTATATTCGAGCCTGTGATGCGTGTCAAAGGACGGGAAATATCTCCCAAAAGAATGAAATGCTCCAACAGGGTATCTTAGTGTGTGAACTTTTTGATGTTTGGGGCATAGATTTCATGGGACCCTTCCCAATATCTCACAACAACCAATACATTCTTGTGGCGGTTGAATATGTGTCTAAGTGGGTAGAAGCTGTCGCTTTACCAACCAACGATGCAAGGGTCATTGTCAAGTTTCTAAAGAAAAACATTCTTACTAGGTTTAGAACCCCAAGGGCTATCATCAGTGATGGGGGTTCCCATTTTTGTAATAGACAATTTGACAATCTTTTGCACAAGTATGGGGTTAAGCACAAGGTAGCAACTCCTTACCATCCTAAGACGAGTGGGCAAGTTGAGGTTTCGAATAGGGAACTAAAACGAATCTTAGAAAAAACGGTAAGTGCATCTAGGAAAGATTGGAGTCTAAGGTTAGACGATGCACTATGGGCATATAGGACTGCTTTTAAGACACCTATAGGGATGTCCCCTTACCATTTAGTCTTCGGTAAATCCTGTCATCTACCTGTAGAACTAGAGCATAAGGCATATTGGGCTTTAAAATTTCTTAACTTTGATATGCAAGCTGCAGGTGAGCTTCAATTAAGGCAACTCATGGAGCTAGATGAGCTTCGGTTGAGTTGGTATGAGAATGCCAAGATCTACAAGGAGAGGACCAAGAAGTGGCATGACCAGCATGTAACAAAGAAAGGTTTCAACCAAGGGGAGTTGGTGCTCTTGTATAACTCCCGGTTGAAACTCTTTCCGGGCAAACTGAGAAGTCGATGGACGGGGCCGTTTACCGTGCATAAGGTCTACCCCTCCTGGATGGTGGAAATTGAAACCCCGGAGGGAATTTAACAAGTAAACGGGCATCGGTTGAGGCCCTACGTCAGCGGTGGAATGAAGGAGGAGAAGCCAGTCTTACTCCTTCGTGATGTGTAATGCTAAATCGTGGACGTAGAAGTCGAGCTATTCTGACTATAAACATAGCAATGAGGTACGTGTGCCTCCCTTGTACATTAATTTTTATGTTAATATGTTTTTTGTGTGTTTTTGTGTGTAGGAATAGGTAATTAAGCAAGTTAATCAAAAATCGTGATCAAAATGTGGAAAAAAGTAAAGGTTGGCAGAATTCAGGATGGCACACCGTGTCACAAGCAGCACGCCGTGCCAAGGTGAAATTGGGGTAGCACGTGGCGTGCCAGGGTGGCACGCAATCGTGCCAGGCCGCTATTCCGAAATCGCGTGCAAGAGTAAAGCAGCACGCCGTGCCAATTACAGGGTCTTCAAGGCGGCACAACGTGCCAATACAGCACGCCCACGTGCCGTCGTGCTGTTTCTAAAGAGGGTTGTTGTAGAGCCAACAGCACGCCGTGTCAAAATTTAAGCATGTCGTGCCACATATGCAATTTTCAAGGCAGCACGACGTGCCGAGCCAGCATGCCGGCGTGCCCTCATGCTGTTTCCAGGTAAGTGTTTATGCTCTGCTCAGCACACCGTGCTGATTGTTTGGCACAGCGTGCCGAGCGTTTAAATTTTGAAATTCTAGGTCAAATCTGCCCACCTATATAAAGCACCTTCCACTTTCCCCTTTGTAACCGCCCATTCTTTTTCTTCTTCTTCTTCCTCTTTCTCACTTTCTCTCACCTTCTCACTTTCTCTCTCCCTCTCCGAACTAGGGTTAGGACATATTGTAACTTGTATTGCGTGCTTCTTTCATAGTAATACTTGTTATAGGAACCTCGATAGCATCCTTCCCAAGAAGCTTTCGAGGGGAATCTTGTCTTGCTCCCATGTTGTGACAGCTGCAAGTACTTCAAGTGTGGAAGGTTCGAGTAGGGGAAAGGCTCCCATGGACGTAAATGAGGAGGACGAGAGTGAGGAAGCTGAGGATAGTGAGGAGGATGAGGAGAATATTTCGGTGGGCCTAGATTTTATGGGGCGGATCGAAGGATGGTTGGATGGCATAATTGAACAACTGGAAGGCTTAACCGTCCATCAGGTTCTACTTGAGTAGCGGATGAACGCGTGCCTTGATAGGCAAGCAGCTCAGCTCGCCAATGTCGAGGCGTTCGCCTCTCTTTTTTGTGCAGCCCAAAGGTGGCCATACCCGCCGCCACCATCCCCCGATATGTGAGGTAACCCTTTTCCTTTCCCGCTTAAGTTTGCTCCTTCTTCCCTTGCACTTTTGGAAGTAAGTGCAATCTAAGTGTGGGGTGGGTAAAGGGATTTCTCCCTTTCTTTTGCTTCTTTTTACATTGCACTTTTTGATTGTTTGTTTCATATGTTTGTTTGTGTTTTTGCATTTTTGGATGTTTTGCGTTGGTTTTTGGTTAGATTTAGGCTTTAGTTTTTAATGCATGTGGAGTTGGTTTTGGTTTGTTTTTGGTTTGATAGTGTTTTTAGGTTGTTTATGTGTCAATTGCCATTTGAATAACATTGCTTAATCCACCCTCGAACCTAAGTCTCTGTGCTTGGATTGGTAGCAATTGGCTAGGGATAGTAGGAGTTGTTTGCAAGTCATTAGCTTGTTTGTGCGTGATTTGTGATTCTTGATGGTAACCATTGGTTAGATTTGTCATTAAGGTTGCATTAGGGAATTAACCCTCTACCTCTACTTGCATGATCGAGCTAGGATTACGCCTTGGAACATTGGTTGAGTCACACGACCTAGCATAGAACCCCTAGTGTACTTGTGAGAATTTGAGCCTTTAGAACCATTTCACATTGGTTCTATTTCTTTGTGAGGGTAAAAACAATCGTGGCACACTAGATCGTAGAACCCGGTGTCATTTTGCACTTGGCATCGAGAGCTTAATATGTGGAGACCCTTAGGATTAACCCCTTGACTTAAATGAGCCTAACCCTAACTACTAATTATCCCTTAGATCACCCAAAGCCACTAAATTAACCTTTTTGACTTAAAAAACCTTCACCAAGCCAACTCTATCATCCTAACTTTTTACCATTAACTTTGATTTTCCTTTGTCACCCTCCTCTCCTAAATCAAGTAATTGGCTAAGTTGTTCATTCATTTTGGGGTCAATCACCGTTTGCATTTCAACTCTTTCACATCTAGTCCTATGGAAAAATTGTGTATAAAAAAAAAACCAATAAAAACAAAAATCCAAATAGAGTGAATGTGTATGTTCGGCTTCTTTCAGTAAAATTCGGAGTTTGTAGACGCATGTCTTGTTTGTCCGGTTTTCATCTTTAAGTCGGTATATGTGTTCCATTTCCAGTTCGTTTGTTTGAATAAAGGATTAGGGCGATCATCTAATTGCCTTGACCCATGTCTTGTTATTTTTTTTTTTCTTTTCCCCATTAAGTTGTGTTTTGGCCGTTGGGTGTGGATAAGGCCTTCTTTTTGTCAAGTTAATTAAAAAAAAAAAGAAGAAAAAAAATATATAGCAAAGCAAACACTCGTAGGACTAGTTTTGAGTTGAATCTTGCATGACCCGTCTTTAGTTCTTAGTCAATTTGTATATTTTACTTGATTCGTAGGAGTTATATACTTAAGATTTCCCTTTTATCAAACCTACCCCAAGCCGTAACATTACAAGCCCCAGGTTCTCTGATTTTGCTCCTTGACCAATGACTTCACCGGGATTGCCATTAGTTCGCTATGTGATGTGTGCCATTGTTTGTTTTTGTGTGCTCATCCGCCTTACCTTGAACTTGAGCGTTGGAGTGACATCTTGTGAGGTGCTTTGTGGTCATATAAACTCTGGTTGTTCCTCGCCCTTTGACTAGCTAAATTTTGTTGGGTTCGGGTATTGAGTGGTTTTGAACCTGGTGCGCTTATTGTCATTTCGAAAGTGATGCTTTACTTTCTTGAGTTTATGAATTTCGTACGGTTAAACCCTTAGTTGGATTTGCAAGTAAAAGCGAGCAAGTTTACTCCTTTGTCTTTAGTTTATTTGCTTGAGGACAAGCAAGACTTTAAGTGTGGGGTGGTTGATAAGGTCGGTTTTTGACCTTATCTTTTAGGCAATTTTCTGGTTTGAACTGCAATTTTTAGAGTCTTTTGTGTGAATGTTTGTGTGGTTTTTGAGTATTTTGTGATTTTTTGTTTTGGATAGATTTTTATAACTTTTAGTATTTTTCATGTTTTCTAGGGTTGTTTTTGTAATTTTGGATAATGTCGTTTTTATGGTCCGTGGCGTTGGTGCGGTTATGCTTCTTTATGCTTGTTTTGGACAGGTATTACGACCCGGGCCGGAAGTTGGTGCATTGGCGGAAAGGAAGAGTTTGAAGTGCTGAAAATCAAGGTGGCACGGCGTGCCACAATTAGGGCACGACGTGCCAATCCGGCGGGCCAAGAGATGCAATCCAGTGGAGTGGCACGAAAACGTGCCACTTAGACCAGTGCGGCGTGCCAACCCCAAAACTACACAGCATGGCGTGCCACCTCCAGCAGCACGGAGTGCCGCCCCCAATTCTGCACAGCACGGCGTGCCACTTCCACCAGCACGACGTGCCGAGCTCCGGAATTCGGCTGTTGCCCTACTTTCATCTTTTGTTTTTCTTGGTTTTAACCTAGCCGTATAAATAGGTTATTTTCTGAGTTTTAATGATCTTTTTCCAGACTTTTAGAGTGAGAGCAGAAACTTGTAGTGAGGTTTTAGCTTGAACTATTTGTTTTCTTTGAGTTTGGGACCATCAAGTGGTAGAAGTCTACATAGAACCTTCCCCTTTTGCGACGTTCTTGGTTCCGGCTTGAGTTCGTCTCTAGAGGTACACCCCAAGCATCTTCACACCATCGGAATCCGGTTAATCGGACCAAAAGGGCATAAGTTTTTCTTCTTCTCTTTTGTAATTTGATTAAGTTAGTTTTTGATTCCGCAAATTGATTGTGTTTGGTTGTAAACACTGAATTCGTTTCACTTTTCTTGATTAATAAATTGATTGCAAGTTAATTTCAATTTTTATTCCTTTTCTTTATGCAATTCCTTTAATGATAATCTAGTCTCATAAGATCTTAATTTATCAAGTTCATATTTGTGGCATTACCTAGATTGACACCTAGGAAACCATTAGTATTGACGACACTGTTGAACTTACGTGCCCCTATTTTCGGAGCTTTAGAATTAGACCGCCTCTAAACAAGGGAAACCGGCTAAGGACCTAAAAGATCTAGATACGCTAGGTTGAATTATCGAAAGAACATAATTAAGGATTAATTGTTGAGTTAAATTCGTCTATTGTAATTAATTGATAAAGCCATCTCCATCAGCATTCATAGGTCGGTAAACCGCCAATTGATAACCCAAATTCAAGTGCAAAGTAAGCTGGAATAGATCAACTAGGAGTAGGATAATTAGTTGTTAGTATAATCGAATCCAAAAACTAAGTTCTGCCTAGGACACACAAGGAACCCCGAGTAGTTTAGTGTTTGCAGAATATTTTTCTCTATGGGATCGATACCAGGACCAACCAGAATTATTACTTGTCATCGATAGGTACACTGCCTTAGTTGTGCGTTTCTAGGTCTAGTTTCACTACTTCGCCTAGGACTAATCAGCTTCCACCTCTCGACATATGCAGATCCGTCGCGGGTAACCTAAACCCGGTGTCTGGCTTAGATTTGCTTCCACCTCTCAACTTCAGCAGATCCATCGCAGGTAACCTAAACCCAGTGTTAGGCTTAGATTTGCTTCCACCTGTTGACTTTAGCAGATCCGTTGCGGGTAACCTAAACCCAGAGTCAGGCTTAGATTTGCTTCCATCTCCACTTCAGCAGATCCGTCGCGGGTAGCCTAAACCAAATGTCAGGCTCAGATTTGCTTCCATCTCTGGACTTCAGCAAATCCGTCATGGGTAACCTAAACCAGGTGTCAGGCTTAGATTTGCTTTCACCTCTGGACTTCAGTAGATCCATTGCGGGTAACCTAAACCTAGTGTCAGGCTAAGATTTGTTTCCACCACTCGACTTCAATAGATCCGTCACGGGTAACCTAAACCCTGTGTCAGGCTTAGATTTCCTTCCACCTCTCAACTTCAGCAGATCCATAATGGGTAACCTAAACCCGGTGTTAGACTTAGATTTCCTTCCACCTCTCGACTTCAACAGATCCGTAGCGGGAAACCTAAACTCTGTGTCAGGGTTAGATTCTCTTCCATCTCTACTTCAGCAGATCCGTCGCGACTAACCTAAACTCGGTATCAGGCTTCGATTTGCTTCCATCTTATCTTCAGCAAATCCAACACGGGTAACCTAAACCCGGTGTCAAGCTTAGATTTGCTTCCACCTCTTGACTGTAGCAGATCCATTGCAGGTAACCTAAACCCGGAGTCAGGCTTAGATTTGCTTCCATCTCCACTTCAGCAGATCCATCGCGGGTAACCTAAACACAGTATCAGGCTTAGATTTGCTACCATCTCTGGACTTCAGCAGATCCATCACGAGTAACCTAAATCCGGTGTCAGGCTTAGATTTGCTTTCACCTCTGGGCTTCAGTAGATCCATTGTGGGTAACCTAAACCTAGTGTCAGGCTAAGATTTATTTCCACCTCTCGACTTCAACAGATCTGTAATGGGTAGCCTAAACCCTGTGTCAGGCTTAGATTTCTTTAAACCTCTGAACTTCAGCAGATCCATCGTGGGTAACCTAAACCCGGTGTCATGCTAAGATTTGTTTCCACCTCTCGACTTTAGCAGACCCGTTGCGGGTAACCTAAACCCATTGTCAGGCTTCGATATGCTTCCACCTCTCGACTTCAGCAGATCCGTCTTGGGTAATCTAAACCCGGTGTCAGGCTTGGATTTGCTTACACCTCTCAACTTCAGCAGATCCGTCGTGGGAAACCTAAACCCGGTGTTAGGATTAGATTTGTTTCCATCTCAACTTCAATAGATCCATCGTAGGAAACCTAAACCCGGTGTCATTCTTAGATTTGCTTCCACCTCTCAACTTTGGCAGATCCTTCTTGAGTAACTTAAACCCGGTGTGAGGCTTAGATTTGCTTCCACCTCTCGAATTACCCAGATACGTCGGGGCTAACCTAAACCCAGTGTCAGGCTTAGATTTGCTACCATCTCTGGACTTCAGAAGATCCGTCGCGGGCAACCTAAACCCAGTGTCAGGTTTAGATTTGCTTCAACCTCTCGACTTCAGCAGATCCATTGTAGGTAACCCAAACCCGGCGTCAGGCTTAGATTTGCTTCCATCGTAACTTCAATAGATCCATTACGGGTAACCTAAACCCAGTGTCAGGCTTAGATTTGCTTCAATCTCTGGACTTCAGCAGATCTGTCACGGTTATCCTAAACCTGGTGTCAGGCTTAGATTTGCTTCCACCTCTGGACTTCAGTAGATCCATTGCGGGTAACCTAAACTCGGTGTTAGGTTTCGATTTGCTTCCATGTTATCTTCAGCAAATCCATCACGGGTAACCTAAACCCGGTGTCAGGCTTAGATTTGCTTCCACCTCTTGACTTTAGCACATCCATTGCAGGTAACCTAAACCCGGTGTCATGCTAAGATTTGTTTCCACCTCTTGACTTCAGCAGATCCGTTGCAGGTAACCTAAACCCATTTTTAGGCTTAGATATGCTTCCACCTCTCGACTTCAGCGGATCCGTCTTGGGTAATCTAAACTCGGTGTCAGGCATAGATTTGCTTCCACCTCTCAACTTCAGCAGATCCGTCGCGGGTAACCTAGACCCGGTGCTAGGATTAGATTTACTTCCATCTCAACTTTAATAAATCCACCGCAGGAAACCTAAACCTGGTGTCATTCTTAGATTTGCTTCCAGCTCTTAACTTCAGAGATCCATCATGAGTAACCTAAACCCGGTGTCAGGCTTAGATTTGCATCCACTTCTCAACATCAACAGATCCGTCGCGGGTAACCTAAACCCGGTGTCAGGCTTAGATTTGCTTCCACCTCTCAACTTATGCAGATAAGTCGGGGGTAACTTAAACCCGGTGTTAGGCTTAGATTTGCTACCATCTCTGGACTTCACCAGATCCGTCGCGGGCAACCTAAACCCAGTGTCAGGCTTAGATTTGCTTCCACCTCTCGACTTCAGCAGATCCATCACGGGTAACCTAAACCCGGTGTCTGGCTTAGAATTGCTTCCACCCCTGGACTTCAGCAGATCCATTGTGGGTAACCTAAACCTAGTATCAGGCTTAGAATTGGTTCTCCGTCTTGACTTCAACAGATCCGTCATGGGTAATCTAAACCCTGTGTCAGGCTTAGATTTCCTTCCGCCTCTCAACTTCAGCAGATCCATCGTGGGTAACCTAAACCCTGTGTCAGGGTTAGATTTTATTCTAACTCCACTTCAGCAGATCTATGGCGGGTAACCTAAACTCGATGTGAGGCATAGATTTG
The DNA here is from genome assembly GCA_039660915.1 of Euphorbia tirucalli. Classification (NCBI taxonomy): domain Eukaryota; kingdom Viridiplantae; phylum Streptophyta; class Magnoliopsida; order Malpighiales; family Euphorbiaceae; genus Euphorbia; species Euphorbia tirucalli. Next base: position 58,110,376 of record CM077641.1, read on the forward strand.
CTTCCACCTTTCAACTTCCGCAGATCCATCGCGGGTAACCTAAACCAGTTGCTAGGATTAGATTTGCTTCCATCTCAACTTCAGCAGATCCACCGCGGGGAACTTAAACCCGGTGTCATTCTTAGATTTGCTTCCACCTCTCAACTTCAGCAGATCCGTCACGAGTAACCTAAACCCGGTGTGAAGCTTAGATTTGCATCCACCTCTCCACTTCAATAGATCCATCACGGGTAACCTAAACCAGGTGTCAGGCTTAGATTTGCTTCCACCTCTCGACTTTAGCAGATCCATCTTGGGTAATCTAAACCCGGTGTCAGGCTTTGATTTGCTTCCACCTCTACACTTCCGCAGATCCATCGCGGGTAACATATACCTGGTGTTAGAGTTAGATTTGCTTCTATCTCAACTTCAACAGATCCATCGTGGGAAACTTAAACCCGGTGTCATTCTTAGATTTGCTTCCACCTCTCAACATCAACAGATCCGTCGCGGGTAACCTAAACCCAGTGTCAAGCTTAGATTTGCTTCCACCTCTCGACCTCAGCAGATCCGTTGCGGGTAACCTAAACCCGTTGTCAGGCTTAGATTTGCTTCCATCCCCACCTCAGCACATCCGTCGCGGGTAGCCTAAACCTAGTGTCATGCTTAGATTTGCTTCCATCTCTGGACTTCAGCAGATCCGTCACGGGTAACCTAAACTCGATGTCAGGCTTAGATTTGCTTCCACCCCTGGACTTCAGCAGATCCATTGTGGGTAACCTAAACCTAGTATCAGGCCTAGAACTGGTTCTCCCTCTCGACTTCAACATATCCGTCATGGGTAACCTAAACCCTGTGTCAGGCTTAGATTTCCTTCCACCTCTCAACTTCAGCAGATCCATCGTGGGTAACCTAAACCCTGTGTCAGGGTTAGATTTTATTCCAACTCCACTTCAGCAGATCCGTGGCGGGTAACCTAAACTCGATGTAAGGCATAGATTTGCTTCCACCTTTCAACTTCCGCTGATTCGTCGCGGGTAACCTAAACCCGGTGCTAGGATTTGATTTGCTTCCATCTCAACTTCAGCAGATCCACCACGGGAAACTTAAATCCGGTGTCATTCTTAGATTTGCTTCCACCTCTCAACTTCAGTAGATCCATCACGAGTAACCAAAACCCGGTGTCAAGCTTAGATTTGCATCCACCTCTCCACTTCAACAGATCCATCGCGGGTAACCTAAACCCGGTGTCAGGCTTAGAATTGCTTCCACCTCTCGACTTCAGCAGATCCATCTTCGGTAATCTAAACCCGGTGTCAGGCTTAGATTTGCTTTCACCTCTACACTTCAGCAGATCCATCGTGGGTAACATATACCTGGTGTTAGAGTTAGATTTGCTTCTATCTGAACTTCAATAGATCCATCGTGGGAAACTTAAACCCGGTGTCATTCTTAGATTTGCTTCCACCTCTGAACATCAACAGATCCGTCGCGGGTAACCTAAACCCAGTGTCAAGCTTAGATTTGCTTCCACCTCTCGACCTCAGCAGATCCGTTGCGGGTAACCTAAACCCGTTGTCAGGCTTAGATTTGCTTCCATCCCCACTTCAGCACTTCCGTCGCGGGTAGCCTAAACCCAGTGTCATGCTTAGATTTGCTTCCATCTCTGGACTTCAGTAGATCCGTCACGGGTAACCTAAACCCGGTGTCAGGCTTAGATTTGCTTCCACCCCTGGACTTCAGCAGATCCATTGTGGGTAACCTAAACCTAGTATCAGGCTTAGAACTGGTTCTCCCTCTCGACTTCAACAGATCCGTCATGGGTAACCTAAACCCTGTGTCAGGCTTAGATTTCCTTCCACCTCTCAACTTCAGCAGATCCATCGTGGGTAACCTAAACCCTGTGTCAGGGTTAGATTTTATTCCAACTCCACTTCAGCAGATCCATGGTGGGTAACCTAAACTCGATGTGAGGCATAGATTTACTTCCACCTTTCAACTTCCGCAGATCCGTCGTGGGTAACCTAAACCCGGTGCTAGGATTTGATTTGCTTCCATCTCAACTTCAGCAGATCCACCGCTGGAAACTTAAATCCGGTGTCATTCTTAGATTTGCTTCCACCTCTCAACTTCAGCAGATCCGTCACGAGTAACCTAAACCCGGTGTCAAGCTTAGATTTGCATCCACCTCTCCACTTCAACAGATCCATCGCGGGTAACCTAAACCTGGTGTGAGGCTTAGATTTGCTTCCACCTCTCGACTTCAGCAGATCCGTCTTGGGTAATCTAAACCCGGTGTCAGGCTTAGATTTGCTTCCACCTCTACACTTCAGCAGATCCATCGCGAGTAACATAAACCTGGTGTTAGAGTTAGATTTGCTTCCATCTCAACTTCAACAGATCCATCGTGGGAAACTTAAACCCGGTGTTATTCTTAGATTTGCTTCCACCTCTCAACTTCAACAGATCCATCGCGGGTAAGCTAAACCCGTTGTCAGGCTTAGATTTGCTTCCACCACTCGACTTCAGCAGATCCATTGAAGGCAACCTAAACCCTGTGTCAGGTTTAGATTTTCTTCCATCTCTACTTCAGCAGATCCGTCGTAGGAAACCTAAACCCAGTGTCAGGTAAAGATTTGCTTCCATCTCCACTCAGCAGACCCGTCGCGGGTAACCTAAATCCAATATTGGGATTAGATTTGCTTCCACCTCTCGACATCAGCAGATCCGTCGTGGGTAACCTAAACCTGGTGTTAGGATTAGATTTGCTTCCATCTCAACTTCAACAGATCCATCGTGGGTAACCTAAACCCGGTGTTATTCCGAGATTTGCTTCCACCTCTCCACTTCCGCAGATCCGTCACGAGTAACCTAAACCCGGTGTCAGGCTTAGATTTGCATCCACCTCTCAACTTCAACAGATCCGTCGTGGGGAACCTAAACCCAGTGTCAGGCTTGTTGGGATTCGTCACGGGAAACCGACCGATAAAAGCGGAAAAACGCGTCGATTTCCTCGAATCCGGCCCAGGAGCTTAAGATGTGGAAATCAAAAACTTAAAGCATAAAAGGAGGGTTTCAAAAACTCACCACAAAGTCTCTCTAAGAGACGGATGCAGACTGCAGAAATCAAGTGTAGATTTCCTCCACCGATGCGTACACGAACGGCTCTCGGACCGAAACCCGTGCTAGCGACTCGGATGACAAGAAGAGAGGGAGAGAGGGCTGCCCACAAGAGGAAATATGGCTGTCCAAATTTCTTTCCAAAAGAAAAATCTATCTAGCCAAAGATAGAACCAAGTTTCTCTCAAGTGTGCATCCAATTTCTTTCCAAAAGAAATAATGCATAAAAGTGGGCAAAATTCATACTTTAAAAGAAAACCAATTTCTCTTAAAGCAAGAGTGATGGACGGCCAAAAGTGGAGTCAAGTTTATGGTGATTATGTCTCATGAAAGAAAAGGAGATGAGATGGAAGAGCAAAGTCCAACTTGCTACCAATGAGTCAAACCAATGACTCACCATGGTGACTCACCACCATCACTCACCATCACCTTTTCTTCATCTTCATCCATAATACCAAAAAGTCAAGAATATGACTCACCAATACTCCAACAATTCGGCCAAGAGAGGAAAGAGAAAGGGGTGGATATTTTTCTCATCATCATACCATAATAATGACCAAAAAATATCTCATGAAGCAAAGTCCAACTTTGCCACCTAAAGTCATCCATGACTCATCCTTTCCACCATCTTCTTTTGTCTTAAGATGACTCACAATTCTTTCCTTTCCTTGCCCAAAATTTCGGCCAACACATCCCACTTAATGTGGGCATTTTCATTTTAAGCTTTAAGCCCAATTTTAATTCCTTTGATTTAATTAATTTCAAATGCAACTTTACTTTAACATGTATGCTTATATATTATACAATATAATATATTACATACATTTAAATTAAAATTCATTTGCCCTAGTAATTTAATCAAGGGATTAAATTAGACATACATAAAATGAGATACATGTAAACCTATACATGTATAATAATATTTCCACCTAGGAAATAATCCCATAAATTAATTCATTGAATTAATTATGAGAAGGCCAAAATAAATATTAATTATATAACTTTGATCAATCCAATTGATTCATATAATATAATTAATATATCTCTCTCTCTTCAAACGTGTATACTCCAAGTACACACTTAATCCGACTAGTTAAAGTCCAGACGTTCAATGTGTACGATCCAATGGGCCCGTCTTTATGTCGGCAGTGGGCCAAGGCCCACAGACTACAGGCGGACTCTAGCAAGCCACTGCAGCCCCCAATTAAGACGGAGTAAGCAGTCCAACTGAAAACGTAACCCAGTAGTTTGAACTTGTAAATCCCATGTCGCTGATATCGGTGTCCAACACAGAGGCATGGAAGTATCACCCTCCTTGTGTCTGGACCTTGACTTGATACCGAATGAACTGATGCTCACAAACAAGATCCAATCTTGTTTGGGTGCGGCCGCACACTTATCAGTAACATTCTTCAAGAGGCCGATGATATCGTCTCAGTGAATCACTGAGTGACATTCCCTTCTGCATATCCATAGTGCTGCCATGCTTACTGACACACCCGAACGTACCCGTACTTAGCACCCTTTTACAGGCCCGTTGGGCGTACACCAAAGTGTGCCACCTCACATGCAGCACCATCATATGGTCCGGTCAAAGGACTTATACAAGTACTACACGAGAATCATTTGTGATACTATACCATGCAGATTCCCGTTAAGTGGATCAATCCAGTACCATGCCCTTTTTGCATGTACCCATTAACCTGGTTGACATTCCATGTTCTATGACCGGTAAGACACCGCCATACAACCAGGCTAATAATAGTCTTTAGTTCCATTCATTCCCATGATTAGAACAGACTACGGATAACTTTATGGTCATATCGTTTTCACTATCCACAGTCTTACTGCCAAGTGCCTCACACTTGACAACATGGATATGGATATGTCCATTGGATACTCTATTTAAAATATAGCACAAGACATATAATAAATAGATTAATGCCTTTATTTCCTTGACACAAATTGTATAATACATAAAGATTACATAAATGTACAAATGTATTATACAAACACAAGGACCAATGCCTCGGGACTAGGGCATTTCCAACAATCTCCCACTTGCACTAGTACCTACTAGGCATGGGTCTAATCCCGATAGATCTAGTATAACCTTCAGGCATAGCCAAGCATGTTGGTCAAAAGATCTGCGACATTGTCTTTGGTGTCCACTCTTTGTAATGAGATGTCACCCCCTCAGCAATTTCTCGCAATAGGTGAAACTCCCTGAGTTCGTGCTTCGTGTATATGTGTGACCGAGGCACATAGCTTGTGCAACAGCCCCGCGTTGTCACAGAAGATATCAACTGGTTACTGGATAGTTGACACTACCCCCAGTTGCATGATAAACTTCATTATCCACACAGCTTCCCTAGCTGCTTCACACGTTGCAATGTACTCAGTTCCCGTGATAGAAACCGCGATGGTCTATTACTTGGAGCCTCTCCAACAATAGCACCACCATTTAGCATGAACACATACCTATACTGCGACCTATATTCATCCTGGTTGGTCTGGAAGCTTGCATCAGTGTACCTAGTAACTGACTGCTCTTCCTAACTTTCATGCACTAAGAAGCTATCCTTAGTCCGGTTAAGGTACTTCAGGATTGCTTTGACAGCCTACCTGTGATCCATTCAGGATTCGGCTCATCATACGTAGTGCAAAGCCGACATCAGGTCTTGTACATAGCATGGAGTACATGATTGATCCCATAGCCGAAGCATATAGAACTAATTCATGTTCTCCCTATAGTACTTCTTGCTAAGTTTGAGCTCATGACCCATTGGCAAGAAACCTTTCTTAGCCTGGTCCATGCTGAATCTTTTCAGAACTATGTCTATGTACTTGGCCTGACTTAGGCCTAGAAGCCGATTGGATCTAACCCTGTAGATCCTGATCCCTAGGATCGTCTTAGCTTCACCTAAGTCCTTCATTGCTAAGCACTTACACAACCATTACAATTCCCTTGTAGTGTTGGTATGTCGCTTCCAATCAGAAGGATGCCATCCATATATAATACCAGGATAGTAACTATGCTCCCACTGAACCTCGTATACACACCCTTAAAGGTATTGTCGGCCTATAGCTTATAGCACCACTTGCAACCTATTACCTTAGCACCTGGAGGTGAATCAACCAGGTTCCAAACCTGATTATCGTACATAGATTGCAAATCCACCACCATGGCAGACAGTGGGCTAGCTACAGCCTACTAGTAGGTTTTGAGCTCCTCTTCGTCCAAGACAAAAGGGGCATAATCATTAGAAACAAAACCTGATGTTTCTCAGGTTTCTGATGATCCCTACCAGACCTTTTAGGTCCTTGTGTGACCTGGGCTGGTGCTTCCCCTTTTGGAAGCTTCACCCTGGTCTCCGAGTTATCCTTTTCAGGAGTTTCTGAGCTTTGAACTTCCCTGAGTTCAACATCGCTCCCACTGTCTTTCTTGGAAAGAAACCCCTTTTCAAGAAGGACCCCCTTTCGCGCCATGAACACCTTGTTCTCAGCGGGGTTGTAGAAGGAATACCCTTTGGTTTCCCTAGGGTAGCTCACAAACAGGCATTAGTCGGTTTTGGGTGCTAGTTTTGCTCACAGTCAATTTCTTGACTTATGCATAACAACCCTAAATCCGTAAGAAAGACACAATGGGCACCCTGCCCGTCCATTTTCCAAATGGGGTCTTTGCCAAAGCCTTAGTCGGAGTATAATTGGAAATGAGAGCCATTGTCTCAAGAGTGTATCCTTTACAACTTATAGGGAGAGAGGCATGAGTCATCGTTTGAGCGGACCATGTCCAATAGGGTCCTATTCCTCTGTTCGGACACCCCATTCCATTGTGGTGTTCCTGGAGGAGTGAGCTGTGGAACTATTCCATGCTCTCTCAAAATGAGTCAAACTATAGGCTTATATGCTCACCACCTCGGTCCAACCGAAAGGCTTGGATATTTCTGCCTAGTTCTGTACTTCGTTCCTTACTCCCTTGAACCTATCAAGGGTCTCAGACTTATAAGTCATTAAATAGGCATGGCCATTTCTGATGATCGTCTGTGAAGGATATGAAGTATAGATGTTCACCCTTAGTTGCTATGCTTGTCGGTCCATATACATCTCAATGCATTAGGTTCAATAAGCTAGCAACCCTTTTAGCCTCCTTGCTAAAAGGTTCTTTAGTCATTTTACCTTATAAACCAGACTCGCATATATCAAGTGACTCCATGTCAAATGATCCTAGGATTCAAGCGATGTGAAGCCTAGCTATGCACTTCTTGTTTATGTGGCCTAAATGACAATGCCAAAGGTAAACCGGATTAAGTTCGTTAGGCTTAACCCTTTAAGTATGTATATTATAGACATGATTAGTTTCATTTAGATCCAGGATATAAAAGACATTATTTAATAGAGCTACTCCATAAAATAATTCTTTTCTAGATAAACCCTTTTTACTATTATCAATAGTAAATGTACATCCAGAAATATCCAAAACTGAAACAGAAATAATATTCCTGTACATAACAGGTACAAAATAACATTGTTTCAGCAGTAACAAAACTAATCTACTAGGCATCATAAGCTGGTCCCGCTGATCTTTATGGCAGCAACCCTTGCTCCATTTCTGACCTGCAAGTCCACTTGTCCCGATCCCAGTGATCTCCTGTTCTTAAGTCCCTGCACATTCAACAAATGTGAGAACCACATCTAGTATCCAATACATAAGATGTTGAAACAGAGGTTAATGTCTATGACATATATACCTGATGAAGACACGCCCTGCGTCTTCCTTTTCTCTCCCAAAAGCTTGGGACACGATCTTTTCCAATGTCCAGCCTGCTTGCAACCGAAGTAGACATCCTTGGAACGGGCCTTGGGCTGGGCTTTAGCCTTTTTAGCCTTGGCTTCCTTAGCCTTGGCCTTGGCCTTTGCCTTGCCCTTGCCTTTAGCAAAAGGAGGTTTCCCCTCAAGTACCGGTGGATTCTTCTTGATCGACAGTTCAGCGAGCTCAAGCATCCAATGCAGCTCACTAACAGTACGGTCCATCCCTTGCTTGTAAAAGTTTAGGATGAATTGATCATAAGAATCCGGTAAAGAATCCAGGATCGTACTAACCGCCAGCCCCCGTGAGATAGGAGTTCCGAGACGGGCTAAATTATCCAGATAGCCCTTCATCTTGAGCACGTGTGCACTCACAGATGTCCCGGCTCCCATCTTACAGCTGCGGAATGCCTTGTGGATCAGGTACCTTTCCTGATAAGCTTGCTCATAAAACATCTCATTAAGAGTTGTCATTGTAGCAAAGGCCTGATGATCCAAGAACTGCTTTTGCAATTCAGGAACCATACTAGCCAACATCAGGCATGTCACATCCCGGTTATCTTTTACATGTGCCAAGTATTCCTTCAGCTGGGCAGCCGGTGGATTACTTCCCGTTGGCACAACCGGTACAGGCTTTTCGAGCACATACTCTTTAGACTCTTGTCTTAGAACTTTCCTTAAGTTCATAGACCAGTCCCAAAAGTTAGGGCCAGAAAGCTAGTCCCATTCCAAGAAAGATCGCAGTGATAAAGTATCATTCGTAGCCATTGGTTTCTACACAGAAAAATTTACGAGTGTAAATAAAGGACTTAACATGTTCTTCCCATATTATAATTAATAATGAATCGTGTTATTAATTAACTCGAGTTGTTGGGCTCATGGGCCGAGATCCATATTATATCAAGATATAGCCAGACGAGGACCTGGAACAACTATACCCCAATTTTTAGGTAGGAACGCCATCCAATCCCAACCTAGGGACTCTCGGTTTGATGGGTCTGTTGGCACTTACCCATCTGTGCTTAGGGCCAGGAACATCCTACTACCCACGCTAAGTCAAAACCTCCATCCAAGTGTTAGAGTAACCAATACTCCAACCCAATACAAAATGACGATACTCCAGTGCATCCAACGAGGGTTGGTCTACAGCTGGCCTATCCCCACTTCGAGTAGGTTATGAATGAGGGAAGCACTTTTAAGAGACTTAGTAATTACCTTTTGGTTATTAGATTCAATTAATAACGGCTTAGATGCATAGGCGGGTGAAATTGGGTTTGTACATACATTCTCACATGTAAATAAATAAAGCATAATTAAATAAAAATGAAATGCTATGGGCCAAAATTTACATCCTAATATAATTCTAGTAAACCTATACTAGAACGACATCAGGTGGGCTGCATCCTCATCCTTCTAGCACGCCAATCCAATCGGCTTCTTCTTCTTTACATAATTCCATAATAAACACATAAAATAAAATTACATAAAAGAAAAACGGCGCGTAGGCCGTATTTACCAAAAGAATATTACAACCCGAATTGTTGGGGATTAATCACACAAAACAAAATACGCAGCGGAAAGAAAACGGATTAATCCCCACCAAGGACCCATGTACATTGCATTGAATTGGAAGGAGGGTTATAGAATTACCTTAATTCTTTGCAGGTTTTGAATCAATTAGGAACCAAAGTAGCTTCCCTCTACGGTTGATCCACACGGAGCAATTCGTTCACCGCGTGCTAGTGCCGGGATTGAAGAACGATTCTTCGAACGAGAGAAGACCAAAGTTTCAAAAACCTTGGGAGATGGAGAAGGAAGAGATTTCGGCTGGCACTCCAAAAGTGGCTGCTGGAAAAAATCTGCTTCAATTGATATGTGGGCTAGGGTTTTTATTTTAGGTTATAAAACTTCCTTTTATATCCATTAAACTTAATTATAATTATAACTTAATACCCTTATTAGTTATAATTATAAATTAACCCACACAACTTAATATTAATTCTCAATTAATATTAAATCAATTCCATTCTCCATCATACACATATGTATATTGATATTATAATTAATTATATCTCTATATAATTAAATTATAATATGCAGCATACTTTATGCAATATTAATCATATTAATATTTATATATACATATATATATATAAATATATATATCATTATATATATATTTATTCTCTTTCTCATTCATAAATTATTATCCAATAATAATTTATACCCGAAAAGATGAACTTCATTTTGCTCTTTGTGTGTGACCCCATAGGTTCATATTAATTGGCAATAAGGAAATTACCATAATGTCCTTATAGGTCACAAGCGGACTCTAGCAAGCCATTACGACTACCCAATTAACATGATTGGAATGATCCAATACCTATTTATAGAATGTCATATTCCCTTTTGTCTCTTTGATATCATGATTAATCATAAGACATGGTACACTTGTCAATCTTATATAATTAATCATATGCTTTCTCGATCTCAAAATAAACTGTTTAGACAAATCAATTGATACTCTATCAATTATTTGAGCACGGCCATGCATTTAACAGTCTTACTTATCGAGGGGCCCAGTGATATCGCTCTCTTGATAGAGAGGGACAAAATCCCATATCTGTCACTCACATCCCAAAGCATGAGTCATATTGTACCCAATCACAGCCTTTATAACTACTCTGTTACAAGCAGCGTTTGACTGCGTCAAAGCACAACATGAGTTCATCTCGGAATCAATGGTGACCTCAGGTCAAAGGAATCAGCTAATGACACTACTATAATCAAGATCAGTTGTGACACATGACCATGAACTTGATCTCATAGTGGGTCTCCAGTAACATGTTCTCTAACATATTACCCGTGAGTATAATCTGTATCTGTATACACTATATTCATCTTATGAATATCCATTATCACTCACACTAGTCTTAGTTTGTTATTATTCCCATAATAACAATCGACTAGGGATATTTAGAATAACACGATTTATTCATGGATACTTATCATAAATGCTAACATACAAACATAAATGATAATATTAATCTACACTAGATTAATCTTAGAAGTCAAATTACATAATCCAATATTGGCCTTAGGGCACAATCTCCAACACGAATAAATAAGGCCCAAAACATCCATTCATACATTTAATCATACATACACGTATCCAATACATACAATTTATAAACATGTTAAATGCATGAATTAATCCCATTTCAAATATGTCCATAGCCATTATTTTGAAATCGCCAAATTTTGGCCGATCATGGTTCTAAACCCGTGCGGGCTTTGGGCCTCCAACCCAGGCAAAATTGCTCCCAATCCAATTGGGAAACCATGAATTGCAAAATTAGCCGTCCGGGTAATCGTGCCAAGAAAACCCGAACCAATTTCAATTAACCGTATTTATTTCCAAAATAAATATCGCATGAACGAAAAATAAATCCATTCATAAAACATGCGCATAAAATTTCCAAAATTAAACACGCACAATTTAAAACAATTAAAATTTTAAAATCCCACGCGTATAAAAATTACCAAAATTTAAACACGCATATTTTTAAAATTTTAAATCCGGCCCGGCCCAAAAATCCCGCCAAATCCAAAAATGGGCCCGGCCCGCCGCGCGGGGCAGCCGCGGCGCTGCTGCCCAGCAGCAGCCCCGCTGCCGCGCAGCGGCTGCTGCCCAGCAGCAGCTGCTTGCGCGCAGCAGCCCTGCTGCTGGCGTGCAGCAGCTGCTGCCCAGCGGCAGCTGCTTGCGCGCAGCAGCCCAGCTGCTGCCGAGGCAGCAGCCAGCAGCAGCTGCTGCCTGTGGCGCCTAGCGCCGCAGGCAGCGGCTGCTGCCCCCGTTTCGCCCCGAAACGGTCCGTGATTTTTTCCCGCAACAAAAATAGCAACATGAAATTAAATCACCAAGAAATAAAATCATGCATAGGAAATTAAATCTAGCATAAAACCTATATGCAAAATAAAATTTCCATAAACAATTCACAAATAGAAAATTAAATAAAGCATAAACCATATGCAAATAATTTTCCATAAGTAAAATTCAAGGGGCAAAATCACCAAACCCCAAACCAAAAATAAATCCCGTCCACAAAATCGCCAATTTTAAAACACGGGATCCGCCAAGTTTAAAGATTTCCACAGATCAAAAGCCCGCTCTGATACCACTGTTGGGATTCGTCACGGGAAACCGACCGATAAAAGCGGAAAAACGCGTCGATTTCCTCGAATCCGGCCCAGGAGCTTAAGATGTGGAAATCAAAAACTTAAAGCATAAAAGGAGGGTTTCAAAAACTCACCACAAAGTCTCTCTAAGAGACGGATGCAGACTGCAGAAATCAAGTGTAGATTTCCTCCACCGATGCGTACACGAACGGCTCTCGGACCGAAACCCGTGCTAGCGACTCGGATGACAAGAAGAGAGGGAGAGAGGGCTGCCCACAAGAGGAAATATGGCTGTCCAAATTTCTTTCCAAAAGAAAAATCTATCTAGCCAAAGATAGAACCAAGTTTCTCTCAAGTGTGCATCCAATTTCTTTCCAAAAGAAATAATGCATAAAAGTGGGCAAAATTCATACTTTAAAAGAAAACCAATTTCTCTTAAAGCAAGAGTGATGGACGGCCAAAAGTGGAGTCAAGTTTATGGTGATTATGTCTCATGAAAGAAAAGGAGATGAGATGGAAGAGCAAAGTCCAACTTGCTACCAATGAGTCAAACCAATGACTCACCATGGTGACTCACCACCATCACTCACCATCACCTTTTCTTCATCTTCATCCATAATACCAAAAAGTCAAGAATATGACTCACCAATACTCCAACAATTCGGCCAAGAGAGGAAAGAGAAAGGGGTGGATATTTTTCTCATCATCATACCATAATAATGACCAAAAAATATCTCATGAAGCAAAGTCCAACTTTGCCACCTAAAGTCATCCATGACTCATCCTTTCCACCATCTTCTTTTGTCTTAAGATGACTCACAATTCTTTCCTTTCCTTGCCCAAAATTTCGGCCAACACATCCCACTTAATGTGGGCATTTTCATTTTAAGCTTTAAGCCCAATTTTAATTCCTTTGATTTAATTAATTTCAAATGCAACTTTACTTTAACATGTATGCTTATATATTATACAATATAATATATTACATACATTTAAATTAAAATTCATTTGCCCTAGTAATTTAATCAAGGGATTAAATTAGACATACATAAAATGAGATACATGTAAACCTATACATGTATAATAATATTTCCACCTAGGAAATAATCCCATAAATTAATTCATTGAATTAATTATGAGAAGGCCAAAATAAATATTAATTATATAACTTTGATCAATCCAATTGATTCATATAATATAATTAATATATCTCTCTCTCTTCAAACGTGTATACTCCAAGTACACACTTAATCCGACTAGTTAAAGTCCAGACGTTCAATGTGTACGATCCAATGGGCCCGTCTTTATGTCGGCAGTGGGCCAAGGCCCACAGACTGCAGGCGGACTCTAGCAAGCCACTGCAGCCCCCAATTAAGACGGAGTAAGCAGTCCAACTGAAAACGTAACCCAGTAGTTTGAACTTGTAAATCCCATGTCGCTGATATCGGTGTCCAACACAGAGGCATGGAAGTATCACTCTCCTTGTGTCTGGACCTTGACTTGATACCGAATGAACTGATGCTCACAAACAAGATCCAATCTTGTTTGGGTGCGGCCGCACACTTATCAGTAACATTCTTCAAGAGGCCGATGATATCGTCTCAGTGAATCACTGAGTGACATTCCCTTCTGCATATCCATAGTGCTGCCATGCTTACTGACACACCCGAACGTACCCGTACTTAGCACCCTTTTACAGGCCCGTTGGGCGTACACCAAAGTGTGCCACCTCACATGCAGCACCATCATATGGTCCGGTCAAAGGACTTATACAAGTACTACACGAGAATCATTTGTGATACTATACCATGCAGATTCCCGTTAAGTGGATCAATCCAGTACCATGCCCTTTTTGCATGTACCCATTAACCTGGTTGACATTCCATGTTCTATGACCGGTAAGACACCGCCATACAACCAGGCTAATGATAGTCTTTAGTTCCATTCATTCCCATGATTAGAACAGACTACGGATAACTTTATGGTCATATCGTTTTCACTATCCACAGTCTTACTGCCAAGTGCCTCACACTTGACAACATGGATATGGATATGTCCATTGGATACTCTATTTAAAATATAGCACAAGACATATAATAAATAGATTAATGCCTTTATTTCCTTGACACAAATTGTATAATACATAAAGATTACATAAATGTACAAATGTATTATACAAACACAAGGACCAATGCCTCGGGACTAGGGCATTTCCAACAAGGCTTAGATTTGCTTCCACCTCTACACTTCAGCAAATCCATCGCGGGTAACATAAACCTGGTGTTAGAGTTAGATTTGCTTCCATCTCAACTTCAATAGATCCATCGTGGGAAACTTAAACCCGGTGTCATTCTTAGATTTGCTTCCACCTCTCAACATCAACAGATCCGTCGCGGGTAACCTAAACCCTGTGTCAAGCTTAGATTTGCTTCCACCTCTCGACCTCAGCAGATCCGTTGCGGGTAACCTAAACCCGTTGTCAGGCTTAGATTTGCTTCTATCTCCACTTCAGCACATCCATCGCGGGTAGCCTAAACCCAGTGTCAGGCTTAGATTTGCTTCCATCTGTGGACTTCAGCAGATCTGTCACGGGTAACCTAAACCCGGTGTCAGGCTTAGATTTGCTTCCACCCCGGGACTTCAGCAGATCCATTGTGGGTAACCTAAACCTAGTATCAGGCTTAGAATTGGTTCTCCCTTTCGACTTCAACAGATCCGTCATGGGTAACCAAAACCCTGTGTCAGGCTTAGATTTTATTCCAACTCCACTTCAGCAGATCCGTGGCGGGTAACCTAAACTCGATGTGAGGCATAGATTTGCTTCCACCTTTCAACTTCTGCAGATCCATCGCGGGTAACCTAAACCCGGTGCTAGGATTAGATTTGCTTCCATCTCAACTTCAGCAGATCCACCGCGGGAAACTTAAATCCGCTGTCATTCTTAGATTTGCTTCCACCTCTCAACTTCAGCAGATCCGTCACGAGTAACCTAAACCCGGTGTCAAGCTTAGATTTGCATCCACCTCTCCACTTCAACAGATCCATCGCGGGTAACCTAAACCCGGTGTCAGGCTTAGATTTGCTTCTACCTCTCAACTTCAGCAGATCCGTCTTGGGTAATCTAAACCCGGTGTCAGGCTTAGATTTGCTTCCACCTCTACACTTCAGCAGATCCATCGCGGGTAACATAAACCTTGTGTTAGAGTTAGATTTGCTTCCATCTCAACTTCAACACATCCATCGTGGGAAACATAAACCCGGTGTCATTCTTAGATTTGCTTCCACCTCTCAACTTCAACAGATCCGTCGCGGGTAACCTAAACCCAGTGTCAAGCTTAGATTTGCTTCCACCTCTCGACCTCAGCAGATCCGTTGCGGGTAACCTAAACCTGTTTTCAGGATTAGATTTGCTTCCACCTCTCGACTTCAGCAGATCCGTCAAAGGCAAGCTAAACCCTGTGTCAGGTTTAGATTTTCTTCCATCTCTACTTCAGCAGATCCGTCGTAGGTAACCTAAACCCAGTGTCAGGCATAGATTTGCTTCCATCTCCACTCAGCAGACCCGTCGCGGGTAACCTAAATCCAGTATTGGGATTAGATTTGCTTCCACCTCTCGACATCAGCAGATCCGTCGCGGGTAACCTAAACCTGGTGTTAGGATTAGATTTGCTTCCATCTCAACTTTAACAGATCCATCGTGGGTAACCTAAACCCGGTGTTATTCCTAGATTTGCTTCCACCTCTCAACTTCAGCAGATCCGTCACGAGTAACCTAAACCCGGTGTCAGGCTTAGAGTTGCATCCACCTCTCAACTTCAACAGATCCGTCGCGGGGAACCTAAACCCTGTGTCAGGGTTAGATTTGCTTCCACCTATCGACTTATGCAGATACGTCGCTGGTAACCAAAATCCGGTGTCAAGCGTAGATGTGCTTTCACCTCTCGACTTTAGCAGATCCGTCGCAGCAAACCAAAACCCAGTGTCAGGCTTAGATTTGCTTCCACCTCTCGGCTTATGCAGATACGTCGCGGGTAACTAAAATCCGATGTCAAGCTTAGATGTGCTTTCACCTCTCGACTTTAGCAGATCTGTCACGGGAAACCTAAACCCAGTGTCAGGCTTAGATTTGCTTCCACCTCTCGACTTATGCCGATACGTCACGGGTAACCTAAACCCCATGTCAGGCATAGATTTGCTTCAACCTCTCGACTTCAGCAGATCCGTCACAGGTAACCTAAACCTGGTGTCAGGCTTAGATTTGCTTTCATTTTAACTTCAACAGATCCGTCGTGGGTAACCAAAACCCGGCGTCAGGCTTATATTTGCTTCCACCTCTCGACTTCAGCCGATCCGTCGCGGGTAACCTAAACCGGGTGTCAGGCATAGATTTGCTTCCACCTCTCGACTTCAGCATATTTGTCGCGGGTAACCTAAACCCAGTGTCATGCTTAGATTTGCTTCCACCTCTCGACTTCAGCAGATTCATCGCGGGTATCCTAAACCCGGTGTCAGGCTTAGATTTGCTTACATCTCAACTTCAACAGATCCTTTACGGGTAACCTAAACCCATTGTTAAGCTTAGATTTGCTTCTAACTCTTGACTTCAGCAAATCCGTTGCGGGTAACCTAAACCCGGTATCAGGCTTAGATTTGCTCCTATCTCCACATCAGCAGATCCGTCGCGGGTAAACTAAACCCCGTGTTACGCTTAGATTTGTTTCCATCCCTGGACTTCAGCAGATCCGTCATGGGTAACCTAAACCTAGTGTCAGGCTTAGATTTGCTTCCACCTCTGGACTTCAGTAGATCCATTGCGGGTAACCTAAACCTAGGGTCAGGCTTAGATTTGTTGCCACCTCTCAACTTCAACATATCCATCCCGGGTAATATAAATCCGGTGTCAGGCTTAGATTTGCTTCCACCTCTCGACTTCAGCAGATCCATTGCGGGTAACCTAAACCAGGTGTCATTCTTAGATTTGCATCCACCTCTCAACTTCAACATATCCATCTCGGGTAATATAAATCCGGTGTCAGGCTTAGATTTGCTTCCACCTCTCGACTTCAGCGGATCCATTGCGGGTAACCTAAACCCGGTGTCAGGCTTAGACTTGCTTCCACCTCTCGACTTAAGCAAATCCGTCGCGGGCAACCTAAACCCGGCGTCAGGCTTAGATTTGCCTCCATTCAACTCCCACAGATCCGTCGCGGGTAACCAAAACCCGGCGTCAGGCTTATATTTGCTTCCACCTCTCGACTTCAGCCGATCCGTCACGGGTAACCTAAACCGGGTGTCAGGCATAGATTTGCTTCCACCTCTCGACTTCAGCATATTTGTCGCGGGTAACCTAAACCCAGTGTCATGCTTAGATTTGCTTCCACCTCTCGACTTCAGCAGATTCATCGCGGGTATCCTAAACCCGGTGTCAGGCTTAGATTTGCTTCCATCTCAACTTCAACAGATCCTTTACGGGTAACCTAAACCCATTGTTAAGCTTAGATTTGCTTCTAACTCTTGACTTCAGCAAATCCGTTGCGGGTAACCTAAACCCGGTATCAGGCTTAGATTTGCTCCTATCTCCACATCAGCAAATCCGTCGCGGGTAAACTAAACCCCGTGTTACGCTTAGATTTGTTTCCATCCCTGGACTTCAGCAGATCCGTCATGGGTAACCTAAACCTAGTGTCAGGCTTAGATTTGCTTCCACCTCTGGACTTCAGTAGATCCATTGCGGGTAACCTAAACCTAGGGTCAGGCTTAGATTTGTTGCCACCACTCAACTTCAACATATCCATCCCGGGTAATATAAATCCGGTGTCAGGCTTAGATTTGCTTCCACCTCTCGACTTCAGCAGATCCATTGCGGGTAACCTAAACCAGGTGTCATTCTTAGATTTGCATCCACCTCTCAACTTCAACATATCCATCTCGGGTAATATAAATCCGGTGTCAGGCTTAGATTTGCTTCCACCTCTCGACTTCAGCAGATCCATTGCGGGTAACCTAAACCCGGTGTCAGGCTTAGACTTGCTTCCACCTCTCGACTTCAGCAAATCCGTCGCGGGCAACCTAAACCCGGCGTCAGGCTTAGATTTGCCTCCATCTCAACTCCCACAGATCCGTCGCGGGTAACCTAAACCCGGTGTCAGGCTTAGATTTCCTTCCACCTCTGGACTTCAGCATATCCGTAGTGGGTAACCTAAACCCGGTGTCAAGCTTAGATTTGTTTCCACCTCTCGACTTCAGCATATCCGTCGTGGGTAACCTAAACCCTGTGTCAGGGTTAGATTTTCTTCCATCTCTATTTCAGCAGATCCATCGCGGGTAACCTAAACCCGGTGTCAGGCTTAGATTTTCTTCCACCTCTCCACTTCAGTAGATCAGTCACGGGAAACCTAAACTTAGTGTTAAGCTTAGATTTGCTTCCATCTCTGGACTTCAGCCAATCCATCGCGGGTAACCTAAACCCAGCATTAGGATTAGATTTGCTTCCACCTCTCGACTTCAGCAGATCCTTCGCGGGTAACCTAAACCCGGTGTTAGGATTAGATTTGCTTCCATCTCAAGTTCAGCAGATCCATCGCGGGTAACCTAAACCCAGTGTCAGGCTTAGATTTTCTTCCACCTCTCGACTTCAACAGATCAGTCACGGGAAACCTAAACCCAGTGTTAAGCTTAGATTTGCTTCCATCTCTGGACTTCAGCCAATCCATCGCGGGTAACCTAAACCCAGCTTTAGGATTAGATTTGCTTCCACCTCTCGACTTCAGCAGATCCGTCGCGGGTAACCTAAACCCGGTGTTAGGATTAGATTTGCTTCCACCTCTCGACTTCAGCAGATCCGTCGCGGGTAACCTAAACCCGGTGTTAGGATTAGATTTGCTTCCATCGCAACTTCAGCAGATCCATCGCGGGTAACCTAAACCCAGGGTCAGGCTTAGATTTTCATCCACCTCTTGACTTCAGCAGATCAGTCACGGGAAACCTAAACCTAGTGTTAAGCTTAGATTTGCTTCCATCTCTGGACTTCAGCCAATCCATCGCTGGTAACCTAAACCCAGCATTAGGATTAGATTTGCTTCCACCTCTCGACTTCAGCAGATCCGTCGCGGGTAACCTAAACCCGGTGTTAGGATTAGATTTGCTTCCATCTCAACTTCAGCAGATCCATCGCGGGTAACCTAAACCCGATGTCATTTTTAGATTTGCTTCCTCCTCTCAACTTCAGCAGATCTGTTGCGGATAACCCAAAACCAGTGTCAGGCTTAGATTTGCTTCCACCTCTCGACTTCAACAGGTGCGTCGCGGGTAACCTAAACCTGGTGTCAGGCTTATATTTTCTTCCATCTTAACTTCAGCAGATTCATCACGGGTAACCTAAACCCAGTGTCAGGCTTAGATTTGCTTCCACCTCTCGACTTATGCATATACGTCGCGGGTAACCTAAATCTGGTGTCAGGCTTAGATTTGCTTCCATCTCTGGACTTCAGCAGATCCGTAGTGGGTAACCTAAACCCAGTGTCAGGCTTAGATTTGCTTCCACCTCTCGACTTCAGCGGATCCATCACGTGTAACCTAAACCCGGTGTTAGGCTTAGATTTGCTTCCATCTCCACTTCAGCAGATCCGTCGCGGGTAACCTGAACCAAGTGTCAGGCGTGGATTTGCTTCCATCTCTGGACTTCAGCAGATCCATCGCGGGTAACCTAAACCCGGTGTCAGGCTTAGATTTGCTTCCACCTCTCGACTTCAGCAGATCCGTCGCGGTTAACCTAAACCCGGTGTCAAGCTTAGATTTGCTTCCACCTCTCGACTTCAGTATATCCATCGCGGGTAACCTAAACCCTGTGTCAGGGTTAGATTTTCTTCCATCTCTACTTCAGCAGATCCGTCACGGGTAACCTAAACCCGGTGTCAGGCTTACATTTGCTTCCACTTCTTGACTTCAGCAGATCCATCGCGGGAAACTAAACCCGGTATCGGGCTTAGATTTGCTTCCATCTATGGACTTCAGCCGATCCGTCCCCGATAACCTAAACCTAGTGTTAGGATTAGATTTGCTTCCACCTTTCGACTTCAGCAGATCCGTCGCGGGTAACCTAAACCCAGTGTTAGGATTAGATTCGCTTCCATCACAACTTCAACTGATCCATCACGGGTAACCTAAACCCGGTGTCATTCTTAGATTTGCTTCCTCTTCTCAACTTCAGCAGATCCCTCACGGGTAACCTAAACCTGGTGTCAGGCTTAGATTTGCATCTACCTCTCAACTTCAACAGATCCGTCGCGGGTAACCTGAACCCAGTGTCAGGCTTAGATTTGCTTCCACCTCTCGACTTATGCAAATACTGTTGGGATTCGTCACGGGAAACCGACCGATAAAAGCGGAAATACGCGTCGATTTCCTCGAATCCGGCCCAGGAGCTTAAGATGTGGAAATCAAAAACTAAAGCATAAAAAGGAGGGTTTCAAAAACTCACCACAAAGTCTCTCTAAGAGACGGATGCAGACTGCAGAAATCAAGTGTAGATTTCCTCCACCGATGCGTACACGAACGGCTCTCGGACCGAAACCCGTGCTAGCGACTCGGACGACAAGAAGAGAGGGAGAAAGAGAGAAGAAAAAAAGGGCTGCCAAGCTAAGTCCTTATGGCTGTCCAAAATATTTCTTTCCAAAAGAAATAATTCAATCTCTCTCTTTTTCTCACCATTGTTTTTCTACCCAAGAAAAACCCTTAAGACAAAAGTGGGCAAAGGATTCCTTTTTCTTTTTCATCCTCACGGCCAAAAGGTGGAGTAGTCTTAAAAAATAATTATGTCACATGAAAGAAAGGAGATGAGATGGAAGAGCAAAGTCCAACTTTGCTACAAATGAGTCAAACCAATGACTCACCATGATGACTCACCACCATCACTCACCATCACCTTTTCTTCATCTTCATCCATAATACCAAAAAGTCAAGAAGGTGACTCACCAATACTCCCACAATTCGGCCAAGAGAGGAAAGAAAAAGGGATGGATATTTTTCTCATCATCATACCATAATTATGACCAAAAATATCTCATCCATGACTCACTCCATCACCATTGGACAAACATAAAGACTCATCATTTCTTCATTAAATGAAAAACATGACTCACCATCTTATTTTTGTCCAAGAATGAGTCATCAATCTCATCAATTCTCCACCCATGAATTTCGGCCAAACCATTCCAAGCCAAGTGGGAATATTTATTTTAAGTGTTTTAAGCCCAATTTAATTCCTTTGATTTATTTAAATTCAAATGCAACTTTGATTTAACATGTATGTTTATATATGATACCATGTAACATATTACATACATTTAAATTAAAATTCATTTGACCTATTAATTTAATCAATGGATTAAATTAGACACACACACATAAAATGACAAACATGTAAACCTATACATGTCATAATATTTTCACCTAGGAAATAATCCCATAAATTAATTCATTGAATTAATTATGAGAAGGCCAAAATAAATATTAATTATATAACTTTGATCAATCCAATTGATGCATATAATATAATTAATATATCTTGCTCTCTTCAAACATGTATACTCCAAGTATACACTTAATCCGACTAGTTAAAGTCCAGACGTTCAATGTGTACGATCCAATGGGCCCGTCTTTATGTTGGCAGTGGGCCAAAGGCCCACAGACTGCAGGCGGGCTCTAGCAAGCCACTGCAGCCCCCAATTAAGACGGAGTAAGCAGTCAAACTGAAAACGTAACCCTGTAGTTTGAACTTGTAAATCCCATGTCGCTGATATCGGTGTCCAACACAGAGGCATGGAAGTATCACCCTCTTTGTGTCTGGACCTTTACTTGATACCGAATGAACTGATGCTCACAAACAAGATCCAATCTTGTTTGGGTGCGGCCGCACACTTATCAGTAACATTCTTCAAGAGGCCGATGATATCGTCTCAGTGAATCACTGAGTGACATTCCCTTCTGCATATCCATAGCACTGCCATGTTTACTAACACACCCGAACGTACCCATACTTGGCACCCTTTTACAGGCCCGTTAGGCGTACACCAAAGTGTGCCACTTCACATGCAGCACCATCATATGGTCCGGTCAAAGGACTTATACAAGTACTACACGAGAATCATTTGTGATACTATACCATGTAGATTCCCGTTAAGTGGATCAATCCAGTACCATGCCCTTTTTGCATGTACCCAGTAACCTGGTTGACATTCCATGTTCTATGACCGGTAAGACACCGCCATACAACCAGGCTAATGATAGTCTTTAGTTCCATTCATTCCCATGATTGGAACAGACTACGGATAACTTTATGGCCATATCGTTTTCCGTATCCACGGTCCTACTGCCAAGTGCCTCACACTTGACAACATGGATATGGATATGTCCATTGGATACTCTATTTAAAATATAGCACAAGACATATAATAAGTAGATTGATGCCTTTATCTCCTTGACACAAATTGTATAATACATAAAGTTTACATTAATGTACCAAATGTATCATACAAACACAAAGACCAATGCCTCAGGACTAGGGCATTTCCAACAATCTCCCACTTGCACTAGTACCTACTAGGCATGGGTCTAATCCCTATAGATCTAGTACAACCTTCGTGCATAGGCTTAGCCAAGCATGTTGGTCAAAAGATCTGCGACATTGTCTTTGGTGTCCACTCTTTGCAATGAGATGTCACCCCCTCAGCGATTTCTCGCAATAGGTGAACCTCCCTGAGTTCGTGCTTCGTGTATATGTGTGACCGGGGCACATAGCTTGTGCAACAGCCCCGCGTTGTCACAGAAGATATCAACTGGTTCCCGGATAGTAGATACTATCCCCAGTTTTGTGATAAACTTCTTCATCCACACAGCTTCCCTTGCTGCTTCACACGTTGCAATGTACTCAGTTCCTGTGATAGAAACCGCGATGGTCTATTACTTGGAGCCTCTCCAACAATAGCACCACCATTTAGCATGAATATATACCTATACTGCGACTTATATTCATCCTGGCTGGTCTGGAAGCTTGCATCAGTGTACCTAGTAGCTGACTGCTCTTCCTGACCCACATGGGCGACATTAGGTCTTGTACATAGCATGGAGTACATGATTGATCCCATGGCTGAAGCGCATATAGGACCAATTCATGTTCTCCCTATCCTGCCTTGTCTTAGGACAGTACTTCTTGCTAAGTTTCAGCTTATGACCCATTGGCAAGAAACCTTTCTTAGCCTGATCCATGCTGAATCTTTTCAGAACGAAGTCTATGTACTTGGCCTGACTTAGGCCCAGAAGCCGATTGGATCTAACCCTGTAGATACTGATCCCTAGGATCGTCTCAGCTTCGCCTAAGTCCTTCATTGCGAAGCACTTACACAACCATTACAATTCCCTTGTAGTGTTGGTATGTGGCTTCCAATCAGAAGGATGCCATCCATATTTCATACCAGGAAAGTTACTATGCTCCCACTAAACCTCTTATACACACCCTTAAAGGTATTGTCGGCCTATAGCTTATAGCACCACTTGCAACCTATTACCTTAGCACCTGGTTCCAAACCTGATAATCGTACATAGATTGCAAATCCACCACCATGGCAGACAGTGGGCTAGCTATAGCCTACTAGTAGGTTTTGAGCTCCTCTTCGTCCAAGACAAAAAGGGCGTAATCATTAGAAACAAAAACCGATGTTTTCCATGTTCCTGATGATCCCTACCAGACCTTTTAGGTCCTTGTGTGACCTGGGCTGGTGCTTCCCCTTTTGGAAGCTTCACCCTAGTCTCCGAGTTATCCTTTTCAGGAGTTTCTGAGCTTTGAACTTCCCTGAGTTCAATATCGCTCCCACTGTCTTTCTTGGAAAGAAACCCCTTTTCAAGAAGGACCCCCTTTTGCGCCATGAACACCTTGTTCTCAGCGGGGTCGTAGAAGTAATACCCTTTGGTTTCCCTAGGGTAGCTCACAAACAGGCATTGGTCAGTTTTGGGTTCTAGTTTTGCTCACAGTCAATTTCTTGACTTGTGCATAACAACCCCAAATCCGTAAGAAAGACACATTAGGCACCCTGCCCGTCCATATTCCAAATGGGGTCTTTTCCAAAGCCATAGTCGGAGTATAATTGATATTGAGAGCCATTGTCTCAAGAGCGTATCCATTAAAAAACTTATTGGGAGAAAGGCATGACTCATCGTTTGAGCGGACCATGTCCAACAGGGTCCTATTCCTCCGTTCGGACACCCCATTCCATTGTGGTGTTCCTGGAGGAGTGAGCTGTGGAACTATTCCATGCTCTCTCAAAATGAGTCAAACTATAGGCTTATATGCTCACCACCTCGGTCCAACCGAAAGGCTTTGATATTTCTGCCTAGTTGGTTCTGTACTTCGTTCCTTACTCCCTTGAACCTATCAAGGGTCTCAGACTTATATTTCATTACATAGGCATAGCCATTTCTGATGAAATCGTCTGTGAAGGATACGAAGTATAGATGTTCACCCCTAGTTGCTATGCTTGTCGGTCCATATACATCTCAATGCATTAGGTCCAATAAGCTAGCGACCCTTTTAGCCTTTTAGTCATTTTACCTTATAAACCAGACTCGCATATATCAAGTGACTCCATGTCAAATGATCCTAGGATTCAAGCAATGTGAAGCCTAGCTATGCGCTTCTTGTTTATGTGGCCTAAATGACAATGCCAAAGGTAAACCGGATTAAGTTCGTTAGGCTTAACCCTTTAAGTGTGTATAGTATAGACATGATTAGTTTCATTTAGATCCAGGATATAAAAGACATTATTTAATAGAGCTACTCCATAAAATAATTCTTTTCTAGATAAACCCTTTTTACTATTATCAATAGTAAATGTACATCCAGAAATATCCAAAACTTGAAACAGAAATAATATTCCTGTACATAACAGGTACAAAATAACATTGTTTCAATAACAAAACTAATCTACTAGGCATCATAAGCTGGTCCCGCTGATCTCTATGGCAGCAACCTTTGCTCCATTTCTGACCCGCAAGTCCACTTGTCCCGATCCCAGTGATCTCCTGTTCTTAAGTCCCTGCACATTACAACAAATGTGAGAACCACATCTAGTATCCAATACATAAGATGTTGAAACAGTGGTTAATGTCTATGACATATATACCTGATGAAGACACGCCCTGCGTCTTTCTTTTCTCTCCCAAAAGCTTGGGACACGATCTTTTCCAATGTCCAGCCTGCTTACAACCGAAGCAGATATCCTTGGAACGGGCCTTGCGTTGGGCTTTAGCCTTTTTAGCCTTGGCTTCCTTAGCCTTGGCCTTGGCCTTTGCCTTGCCTTTAGCAAGAGGAGGTTTCCCCTTGTTAACCTCAAGTACCGGTGGAGTCTTCTTGATCGACAGTTCAGCGAGCTGAAGCATCCAATGCAACTCACTAACAGTACGGTCCATCCCTTGCTTGTAAAAGTTTAGGATGAATTGATCATAAGAATCCGGTAAAGAAGCCAGGATCGTGCTAACCGCCAGCCCCCGTGAGATAGGTGTTCCGAGACGGGCTAAATGATCCAGATAGCCCTTCATCTTGAGCACATGTTCACTCACAGATGTCCCGGCTCCCATCTTACAGCTGCGGAATGCCTTGTTGATCAGGTACCTTTCCTGATAAGCTTGCTCATAAAACATCTCGTTAAGAGTTGTCATTATAGCAAAGGCCTGATGATCCAGGAACTGCTTTTGCAATTCAGGAACCATACTAGCCAACATCAGGCATGTCACATCCCGGTTATCTTTTACATGTGCCAAGTATTCCTCCAGCTGGGCAGCCGGTGGATTACTTCCCGTTGGCACAGCCGGTACAGGCTTTTCGAGCACATACTCTTTAGACTCTTGTCTTAGAACTTTCCTTAAGTTCATAGACCAGTCCCAAAAGTTAGGGCCAGAAAGCTTGTCCCATTCCAAGAAAGATCGCAGTGATAAAGTATCATTCGTAGCCATTGGTTTCTACACAGAAAAATTACGAGTGTAAATAAAGGACTTAACATGTTCTTCCCATATTATAATTAATAATGAATCGTGTTATTAATTAACTCGAGTTGTTGGGCTCATGGGCCGAGATCCATATTATATCAAGATATAGCCAGACGAGGGCCTGGAACAACTATATCCCAATTTTTAGGTAGGAACGCCGTCCAATCCCAACCTAGGGACTCTCGGTTTGATGGGTCTGTTGGCACTTACCCATCTGTGCTTAGGGCCAGGAACATCCTACTACCCACGCTAAGTCAAAACCTCCATCCAAGTGTTAGAGTAACCAATACTCCAACCCAATACAAAATGACGATACTCCAGTGCATCCAACGAGGGTTGGTCTACAACTGGCCTATCCCCACTTCGAGTAGGTTATGAATGAGGGAAGCACTTTTAAGAGACTTAGTAATTACCTTCTGGTTATTAGATTCAATTAATAACGGCTTAGATGCATAGGCGGGTGAAATAGGGTTTGTACATACATGCTCACATGTAAATAAATAAAGCATAATTAAATAAAAATGAAATGCTATGGGCCTAAATTTACATCCTAATATAATTCTAGTAAACCTATACTAGAACGACATCAGGTGGGCCGCATCCTCATCCTTCTAGCACGCCAATCCAATCGGCTTCTTCTTCACATAATTTCATAATAAACAAATAAAATAAAATTACATAAAAAAGAAAAACGGCGCGCAGGCCGTAATTACCAAAAGAATATTACAACCCAAATAAATAAGGCCCAAAACATCCATTCATGCATTTAATCATACATACACGTATCCAATACATACAATTTATAAACATGTTAAATGCATGAATTAATCCCATTTCAATTATGTCCGTTGCCATTATTTTGAAATCGCCAAATTTTGGCCGATCATGGTTCTAAACCCGTGCGGGCTTTGGGCCTCCAACCCAGCCAAAATTGCTCCCAATCCAATTGGGAAACCATGAATTCCAAAATTAGCCGTCCGGGTAATCGTGCCAAGAAAACCCGAACCAATTTCAATTAACCGTATTAATTTCTCCAAAATTAATATCGCATGAACGAAAAATAAATTCATTCATAAAACATGCGCATAAAATTTCCAAAATTAAACACGCACAAGTTGAAAAACAATTAAAATTTTAAAACCCCACGCGCATAAAAATTACCAAAATTTAAACACGCATAGTTTTAAAATTTTAAAACCGGCCCGGCCCAAAAAATCCCGCCAAATCCAAAAACGGGCCCGGCCAACCGCGCGGGGAGGCTGCTGCCCAGCAGCGGCCCCTGCGGCCAGCAGCAGGCTGCTGCTGCCTGGCGTGCTGCCCAGCAGCACGTCAGCAGCAGCTGCTGCTGCCTGGTGTGCTGCCCAGCAGCACGCCAGCAGCAGCAAGCAGCTGCCTGGCGTGCTGCCCAGCAGCACGCCAGCAGCAGCTGCTGCTGCGGCCAGCAGCAGCAGGCTGCTGCCCCCCACCAAGCCCCTATTTTTTTTTTTTTTTTTTTTTCATGCATAGAATAAAATAAATACATCAAGAATTAAATCAACAAGCCCAAGAGACATAAAATAAAATCCAAGATGTAAAAAATTAAATTCAACATGCATAAAAAAAAATATAAACAAATTGAAACACATATAACCTAATATGCATACCATTTCAATTTGGAAAAACAAATGGGGAAAAATATAAAACCCCAAAACCGAAAGAATCCCGATCCATAAAACACCAATTTTAAAACACGGGATCCGCCAAGTTAAAGATTTCCACGGATCAAAAGCCCGCTCTGATACCACTGTTGGGATTCGTCACGGGAAACCGACCGATAAAAGCGGAAATACGCGTCGATTTCCTCGAATCCGGCCCAGGAGCTTAAGATGTGGAAATCAAAAACTAAAGCATAAAAAGGAGGGTTTCAAAAACTCACCACAAAGTCTCTCTAAGAGACGGATGCAGACTGCAGAAATCAAGTGTAGATTTCCTCCACCGATGCGTACACGAACGGCTCTCGGACCGAAACCCGTGCTAGCGACTCGGACGACAAGAAGAGAGGGAGAAAGAGAGAAGAAAAAAAGGGCTGCCAAGCTAAGTCCTTATGGCTGTCCAAAATATTTCTTTCCAAAAGAAATAATTCAATCTCTCTCTTTTTCTCACCATTGTTTTTCTACCCAAGAAAAACCCTTAAGACAAAAGTGGGCAAAGGATTCCTTTTTCTTTTTCATCCTCACGGCCAAAAGGTGGAGTAGTCTTAAAAAATAATTATGTCACATGAAAGAAAGGAGATGAGATGGAAGAGCAAAGTCCAACTTTGCTACAAATGAGTCAAACCAATGACTCACCATGATGACTCACCACCATCACTCACCATCACCTTTTCTTCATCTTCATCCATAATACCAAAAAGTCAAGAAGGTGACTCACCAATACTCCCACAATTCGGCCAAGAGAGGAAAGAAAAAGGTATGGATATTTTTCTCATCATCATACCATAATTATGACCAAAAATATCTCATCCATGACTCACTCCATCACCATTGGACAAACATAAAGACTCATCATTTCTTCATTAAATGAAAAACATGACTCACCATCTTATTTTTGTCCAAGAATGAGTCATCAATCTCATCAATTCTCCACCCATGAATTTCGGCCAAACCATTCCAAGCCAAGTGGGAATATTTATTTTAAGTGTTTTAAGCCCAATTTAATTCCTTTGATTTATTTAAATTCAAATGCAACTTTGATTTAACATGTATGTTTATATATGATACCATGTAACATATTACATACATTTAAATTAAAATTCATTTGACCTATTAATTTAATCAATGGATTAAATTAGACACACACACATAAAATGACAAACATGTAAACCTATACATGTCATAATATTTTCACCTAGGAAATAATCCCATAAATTAATTCATTGAATTAATTATGAGAAGGCCAAAATAAATATTAATTATATAACTTTGATCAATCCAATTGATGCATATAATATAATTAATATATCTTGCTCTCTTCAAACATGTATACTCCAAGTATACACTTAATCCGACTAGTTAAAGTCCAGACGTTCAATGTGTACGATCCAATGGGCCCGTCTTTATGTTGGCAGTGGGCCAAAGGCCCACAGACTGCAGGCGGGCTCTAGCAAGCCACTGCAGCCCCCAATTAAGACGGAGTAAGCAGTCAAACTGAAAACGTAACCCTGTAGTTTGAACTTGTAAATCCCATGTCGCTGATATCGGTGTCCAACACAGAGGCATGGAAGTATCACCCTCTTTGTGTCTGGACCTTTACTTGATACCGAATGAACTGATGCTCACAAACAAGATCCAATCTTGTTTGGGTGCGACCGCACACTTATCAGTAACATTCTTCAAGAGGCCGATGATATCGTCTCAGTGAATCACTGAGTGACATTCCCTTCTGCATATCCATAGCACTGCCATGTTTACTAACACACCCGAACGTACCCATACTTGGCACCCTTTTACAGGCCCGTTAGGCGTACACCAAAGTGTGCCACTTCACATGCAGCACCATCATATGGTCCGGTCAAAGGACTTATACAAGTACTACACGAGAATCATTTGTGATACTATACCATGTAGATTCCCGTTAAGTGGATCAATCCAGTACCATGCCCTTTTTGCATGTACCCAGTAACCTGGTTGACATTCCATGTTCTATGACCGGTAAGACACCGCCATACAACCAGGCTAATGATAGTCTTTAGTTCCATTCATTCCCATGATTGGAACAGACTACGGATAACTTTATGGCCATATCGTTTTCCGTATCCACGGTCCTACTGCCAAGTGCCTCACACTTGACAACATGGATATGGATATGTCCATTGGATACTCTATTTAAAATATAGCACAAGACATATAATAAGTAGATTGATGCCTTTATCTCCTTGACACAAATTGTATAATACATAAAGTTTACATTAATGTACCAAATGTATCATACAAACACAAAGACCAATGCCTCGGGACTAGGGCATTTCCAACAAATACGTCGTGGGTAACCTAAACCCTGTGTCAGGCTTAGATTTGCTTCCATCTCTGGACTTCAGCAGATCCATCGCGAGTAACCTTAACCCCGTTGTCAGGCTTAGATTTGCTTCCATCTCCACTTCAGCAGATCCGTCACGGGTAGCCTAAACCTAGTGTCAGGCTTAGATTTGTTTCCATCTTTGGACTTCAGCAGATCCATCACGGGTAACCTAAACCCGGTGTCAGGCTTAGATTTACTTCCATCTCCACTTCTATAGATGTGTCGCAGGTAACCTAAACCCAACGTCAGGTTTAGATTTGCTTCCATCTCTGGACTTTAGCAGATCCCTCACGGGTAACCTAAACCCTGTGTCAGGCTTAGATTTCCTTCCACCTCTCCAATTCTGGAGATCCATTGTGGGTAACCTAATCCATGTGTTAGGGTTAGATTTTATTCCATCTCTACTTCAGCAGATCCATTGCGGGTAACCTAAACTTGGTGTGAGGCATAGATTTGCTTCCACCTTTCGACTTATATAGATCCGTCGTGGGTAACCTAGACCTGGTGTCGGGCTGAGTTTTCATTCCACCACTCAACTACTACAAATCCGTCACGAGAAACCTAAACCCGGTGTCAGGCTTAGACTTGCATCCACCTCTCAACTTCAACAGATCCGTCGCGGGTAACCTCAACCCGGTGTCAGGCTTAGATTTGTTTCCACCTCTCGACTTCAGCAGATCCATCGAGGGTAACCTAAAGCCGGTGTCAGGCTTAGATTTGCTTCCACCTCTCGACTTCTGCAGATCTGTCGCGGGTAACCTAAACCCTGTTTCGGGGTTAGATTTTCTTCCATCTCTACTTTGGCAGATCCATCGTCAGTAACCTAAACCTGGAGTCAGGCTTGGATTTGCTTCCACCTCTCGACTTCAGCAGATTCATCGTGGGAAACCTAAACTCGGTGTCAGGCTTAGATTTGCTTCCATCTCTGGACTTCCGTAGATCCATCGCGGGTAACCTAAACCCATTGTTAGGATTAGATTTGCTTCCACCTCTTGACTTCAACAGATCCGTTACGGGTAACCTAAACCCGGTGCTAGGATTAGATTTGCTTCCATCTCAACTTCAACAAATCCATCGCGAGTAACCGAAACCCGGTGTAATTCTTAGATTTGCTTCCACCTCTCAACTTCAGTAGATCCGTTACGAGTCATCTAAACCCGGTGTCAGGCTTAGATTTGCATCCCCCTCTCAACTTCAACAGATCCATCACGGGTAACCTAAACCCGGTGTCAGGCTTAGATTTGCTTCCACCTCTCGACTTATGCAGACACGTCGCGGGTAACCTAAACCCGGTGTCAGGCATAGATTCGCTTCCACCTCTCGACTTCAGCAGATCCATCGTGAGTAACCTTAACTCGGTGTCAGGCTTAGATTTGCCTCCATCTCCACTTCAGCAGATCCGTCGCGGGTAGCCTAAACCTAGTGTCAGGCTTAGATTTGTTTCCATCTCTGGACTTTAGCAAATCAATCATGGGTGACCTAAACCCGCTGTCAGGCTTAGATTTACTTCCACCTCTCGACTTCAGCAGATCCGTTGCGGGTAACCTAAACCCGGTGTCAGGCTTAGATTTGCTTCCATCTCCACTTCTGCAGATGCGTCGCAGGTAACCTAAACCTAGTGTCAGGCTTAGACTTGCTTCCATCTCTGGACTTCAGCAGATCCCTCACGGGTAACGTAAACCCTGTGTCGGGCTTATATTTCCTTCCACCTCTCCAATTCAGCAGATCCATCGTGGGTAACCTAATCCATATGTTAGGGTTAGATTTTATTCCATCTCTACTTCAGCAGATCCATCGCGGGTAACCTAAACTTGGTGTGAGGCATAGATTTGCTTCCAGCTTTCTACTTATGTAGATCCGTCGTGGGTGACCTAGACCTGGTGTCGGGCTGAGATTTGATTCCACCGCTCAACTTCTGCAGATCCGTCACAAGTAACCTAAACCCGATGTCAGGCTTTGACTTGCATCTACCTCTCGACTTCAGCAGATCCGTCGCGGGTAACCTAAACCCAGTGTCAGGTTTAGAATTGCTTCCACCTCTCGACTTCAGAAGATCCATCGTGGGTAACCTAAACCTTGTGTTGGGGTTAGATTTTCTTCCATCTCTACTTTGGCAGATCTATCGTGGGTAACCTAAACCCGGAGTCAGGCTTGGATTTGCTTCCACCTCTCGACTTTAGCAGATCCATCGCGGGAAACCTGAACTCAATGTCAGGCTTAGATTTGCTTCCATCTCTGGACTTCTGCAGATCCATCGCGGGTAACCTAAACCTACTGTTAGGATTAGATTTGCTTCCACCTCTCGACTTCAGCAGATCCATCGCGGGTAACCTAAACGCGGTGTTAGGATTAGATTTGCTTCCATCTCAACTTCAACAGATCCATCACGAGTAACCGAAACCTGGTGTAATTCTTAGATTTGCTTCCACCTCTCAACTTCAGCAGATTCGTTAGGAGTCACCTAAACCCGGTGTCAGGCTTAGATTTGCATCCACCTCTCAACTTCAACAGATCCATCGCGGGTAACTTAAACCCGGTGTCAGGCTTAGATTTGCTTCCACCTCTCGACTTATGCAGACACGTCGCGGGTAACCTAAACCCGGTGTCAGGCATAGATTCGCTTCCACCTCTCGACTTCAGCAGATCCATCGCGGGCAACCTAAACCCGGTGTCAGGCGTAGATTTGCTTCCATCTCTGGACTTCAGCAGATCCATCACGGGTAACCTAAACCTGCATTTACAACCGCCTATAATACACGATAATCTAAAAATTACAATTGCCTAGATACATGAGATAATCTATTAAGTACATCGAAAATGAAAATTAATAAAAAGAAAAACTGCATCCAAATACGGTTAGCACAAATAAATAAAGCACATCAAGGACTCACATAGGACAGAATAGGGGTACTTTGGGAAACGGGATTATAAATGGGGGGATAATCGAGAAGTCCGGACAACTAATCAATTAGACTTGGAAAACATTTTATTGAAACGTCCTGTAGATTTTGTGGATGAAAAACCAATTTTGAAAACAATTTGGCTCATTTTACCTGCATTTTCCAACTTTTAGTGGTCCGGATATCCCGGGACTCGGGGGTCCCGCTCATGAGTGGGCCTAAATTAGACATCCATCTAAGGTCCAAAAGTGTAAACACTCCAAAAATCTGTTTTGAAATGAAATAAGACACAAAATTACAAGTTAGAGGCCCAAAAGGGCAAAACTGTAGTTCTATTAGGCTACAGCCGAGTGGTTGTAGGTTACAGTCGCGCCGTTGTAGGTTATAGCTGTTGGAAATGCCTTAGTCCCGAGGCATTGGTCCTTGTATTTGTACTATACATTTATTGGATTTATGTGTTGTACTCATTTGTGTTATTAATAAAGGCATCAATTCATTTATTATATCTATCTTGTGCAATTTATTAAATGAAGTATCCAATGGACATATCTATATCCATGACGACAAGTGTCATGCACTTAGCAGTAAGACCATGGATAGGGTAAACGATATGACCATAAATAGATCCGTAGTTTGTTCCAGTCATGGGAATGAATGGAACAACATACTATCATTAACCTGGTTGTATGGCGGTGTCTTACCGGTCATTGGACATGGAATGTCAACCAAGTTAATGGGTACATGCCTGGAAGCATGGTACTGGATAGATCCACTAAACGAGTAATCCACATGGTATGGTATCACAATGGATTCTCGTGTAGTACTTGTATGGATCCTTTGACCTGACCATATGATGGTGTTACATGTGAAGTCGCATACTTAGGGGTACGCCTAAAGGGCCTGTGATAGGGTGCCAAGCATGGGTGCTTTCGGGTATGTCACTAAACATGGTAATACTATGGATATGCAGAAGGGATTTGTCACTCAGTAACCAACTGAGAAGATATCACCGGCCACTTGATGAATGTGACTGATAAGAGTGTGGCCACACCCAAACGAGTTGGAACTTGTTTGTGAGCATCAGTACATTCGGGATCAAGTTAATGTCCGGACACAAAAGAGGGTGATCAATCCATGCCTCTGTGTTGGACACCGATAGCAATGACATGGGATGTACAAGTTTAAACTACAGGGTTATGATATCAGTTAGACTGCCATCTCCATCTTAATTGGGGGCTGCAGTGGCTTGCTAGAGCCCAACTGCAGTCTGCGGGCCAAAGGCCCGCTGTCAACATAAAGATGGGCCCACAGGATCGTACACATAGAACGATAGAATGCAGACTTAAGGAATCACATGTATACTTGGAGTATACACAATGGAGGGAGAAGTGTATATATATTAATTATATTATAAAGGTCAATTGGATTGGTCATAATAATAAAATTAATATATTCAATTGGCTCTTCATAATTAATTGGATTAATTATGAAATTATTTCCTAGGTGAAAATATTCATATGTATGGGTTTACATATGATTTTATTTTGTGTAGATTTAATTTTAATTCGATGGATTAAATTAATTGTCAAACTAATTTGAATTTAGATGTAAATAATATATTACTTGGAGTAATATATTAAATACATGGGTATATTAAAATTGGGCTTGAAATTAATTTAAACCAGAATAATTAAAATTAGACTGGGCCTAATTTAAAACATGAAAGCCCGCACAGAATGGAATGGAGCCAGCTTGGGCCTGAATTCCCCTAAGGGAATTCGGCCACCCTAGGTATAAAACCTAGGGTGAAATTTCGGTCATAAGACCCTAGCACACCAAGTAGCCGAAATTCCCTAGCCCTCTCCTCTCTATTGTTTTGTTTTTCCGACGCTAGCACGGGTTGCATTCGTTAAGTGTTCGTGTACGTGAGAGTGGAGGGATTCTACATTGAATTCTGCAGTCATCATCCATCTCTAGAAAGAGATTTTTCTGGTAAGAAATTTAATCCCTTTCTATTTAATTTTAAGTTTTTCAATTTCCACTTCAATTGCTCCTGGGACTGGATTTGAGGAAATCAACGCGTTCTTCCGCTTTTATCGGGTGATTTCCGGTGACAAATCCCAACAATAGCTGTATGGCTGTAACACCTATAGCCTAGCAGCTGTAGTGCTCCAGAATCAAATTTTCAATTTTCTTTCTCGTTTTGAAAATCATCTTAGAACTTTGATGATTTCGGGCAATCTGGGACTTCTGGAAACTTATGAAACTCAACAAGAACGGATCCAGATCGGATCAAACGAGTCCGGAAATCCCTAAAAACTCAAAATCGCCAAATTTCAATCTCACATCCATCAATAAAAACCAGAAAACCATGAATCTAAGCATGTATGGATGTGATTAGACCGATAATATTCATAGAAAACACATTTGATTTGAAAACGAAATCGTTATCGGTTGATTTAGGGCATTCGGAGCTTCTGCCCTGAAGATTACAGCCGAGCAGCTGTAATCAGACGACTATAGCCGTGACAGCCGTGCGGCTATAATCATCAGACGGGTGGCTATAGCTGGATTAACTTCCAAATTTGAGAAAAACACAAAAACATAAACAAATAACACCCAAAACAAATCAAAAGGGGTTTTTATAACCTCTCAGAGTATACCTTGTCTGTATTCCGATGTATTAGATCACCAAAAACGGATTTGGTCATCGGAAAACGCCTCGAAATCACAAACAACCCAAAATTGCCAAAACTTAAACGAAGCCTGAATTGGCCCGAATAAATGCCAAATCGATTAGAATTGCACTCCAATTTGATTTTTTTTAAGAACCCTAATGTTTTCTGCGGATTAAGATTAAGATTGACTGCTTTTTGAACAAATTTAGGGAATTCCCTCTCTAAAAGCCCTATTTTCTCTCTCTAACTCTCCCCAAGAACCCTAATTTTTGTATTAATTTTCTGAAAACCCTGTCTGTTTTGTCCCTCTTTTTTTCATTATTTTGTTTTTATACCTCCCCAAATAGGTTAAAAAATCAGAATTTAAGACTGATTTATGCTAATTAGGAAATCTGGTGATTACAGCAGCGCGGCTGTAGGGCATTAGAGCCGAGCGACTATAGTGACCAGACTAGCCTATTTCTACATTTTTCGCCTTTTCTCTTTGGTTCTTCCAAATGCTCACTCGACCTTCTTTGGGGTTCCGTACCAAGACTTGTCACACATATTCGGGTCATCCGAGACATTTCCGACATCATCCCAGTCATTCCGAATCTGCTTCACGTTTATCTGAAAAAGGTAATAATAGCTTTCATCACCTAGGTCGGGAAAAAACTGATGGGAATTAATCGGACAAAACAAAATATGCGCAGCGGAAAAACGGATTAATCCCCACCAAGGACCCATGTACATTGCATTGAATTGAAAAGAGGGTTAAAGAATTACCTTAATTCTTTGAAGGTTGAATCAATAGGGACCAAAATTGCTTCCCTCTACGGTTGATCCACACGGAGCAATACGTCCACCGCGTGCTAGCGCCGGGATAGAAGAAACGCTTTCTTCGAATCGAGAGAAGAGCAAGATTTCGAAAACTCTTGGAAGGAGAAGCAGAGGAGGTCGGCTGCTCTTAGCCTTTTTTTTGTGGCTGGCCGAAATTTCTTGTATTATTAGTGTAGAGAGAGTGATTAGGTTTAGGTTAATTGTTTCCTTAAATAATTAACCTAAATAGTTAATTATAATTATAACCTAATACACCTATTAGTTATAATTATATATTAACCCACACAATTTAATATTAATTCTCAATTAACATTAAATCAAATCAATTCTCCATAATACATATATGTATATATAATATTATAATTAATTATATCTCCATATAATTTAATTATAATATGTAGCATACTTTATGCACTATTAATCACATTAATATTTATATATACATACATAAATATATATCACTATATATATTTATTCTCTTTCTCATTCATAAATTATTATCCAATAATAATTTATACCCGATAAGATGAACTTCATTTTGCTCTTGTGTGTGACCCCATAGGATCATATTAATTGGCAATAAGGAAATTACCATAATGTCCTTATAGGTCACAAGCGGACTCTAGCAAGCCATTACGACTACCCAATTAATATGATTGGAATGATCCAATACCTATTTATAGAATGTCATATTCCCTTTTGTCTCTTTGATATCATGATTAATCATAAGACATGGTACCTTGTCAATCTTATATAATTAATCATATGCTTTCTCGATCTCAAAGTAAACTGTTCAGACAAATCAATTGATACTCTTATCAATTATTTGAGCACGGCCATGCATTTAACAGTCTTACTTATCGAGGGGCCCAGTGATATCGCTCTCTTGTTAGAGAGGGACAAAATCCCATATCTGTCACTCACATCCCTAAGCATGAGTCATATTGTACCCAACCACAGCCTTTATAACTACTCTGTTACAAGCAGCGTTTGACTGCGTCAAAGCACAACATGAATTCATCCCGGAATCCATGGTGACCTCAGGTCAAAGGAATCAGCTGATGACACTACTATAATCAAGATCAGTTGTGACACGTGACCATGAACTTGATCTTATAGTGGGTCTCCAGCAACATGTTCTCTAACACATTGCCCGTGAGTATAATCTGTATCTGTATACACTATATTCATCTTATGAATATCCATTATCACTCACACTAGTCTTAGTTTGTTATTATTCCCATAATAACAATCGACTAGGGAAATTTAGAATTACACAATTAATTCATGGATACATTATCATAAATACTAACATACAAATATATATGATAAAATAAGTCTTTATTAATGACTTAAGAAGATTGTTTACATAATCCAACATTGGCTTAGGGCACAATCTCTAACAATCTCCCACTTGCCCTAAGTCCAATCTTCAAATGTATCTAATACCCATGGACCTAGCATGACCATCATGTACAGCTTGTGAAAGAGCTTTTGTTAGTGGATCGGCAACATTGTCTTCAGACGCAACTTTGCATATCTTCACATCTCCTCTTGAGATGACTTCTCTTATGTAGTGAAAACGCCGAAGTATATGTTTGGATTTCTGTGACACACTAGGTTCCTTAGCAAGTGATATTGCCCCATTGTTGTCACACAAGAGGCTCACAGGATTCACTATGCTAGGAACGACACCAAGTTCTTCGATGAACTTCTTGATCCAAACAGCCTCTTGGGCTGCATCTG
Source organism: Euphorbia tirucalli (assembly GCA_039660915.1). Classification (NCBI taxonomy): domain Eukaryota; kingdom Viridiplantae; phylum Streptophyta; class Magnoliopsida; order Malpighiales; family Euphorbiaceae; genus Euphorbia; species Euphorbia tirucalli. Next base: position 58,148,696 of record CM077641.1, read on the forward strand.
ATGCAGCAATATACTCGGCTTCTGTTGTAGATGCAGCTATCGTGCTTTGCTTAGAACTCTTCCAACTTATCGCACCTCCATTCAGAATGAACACATACCCAGACTGTGACTGCATCTGATCTTGATCAGTTTGGAAACTTGCATCCGTGTAACCATTTACAACAAGATCTTTGTCCGAGCCTCCATATATCAAGAATGTATCTTTAGTTCTTCTCAAGTACTTAAGAATACTCTTGACAGCAGTCCAGTGACTATCACCTGGATCAGACTGATATCTACTTGTCATGCTCAAAGCAAAAGAGACATCTGGCCGAGTACATACCATGGCATACATGATAGATACTATAGCTGACGCATAAGGAATCTTATCCATGCATTGACGTTCTTCAACTGTCACAGGACATTGCTTACGACTAAGCTTTATCCCTTGCCCAATAGGAACATTTCCTTTCTTTGATTGATCCATACTGAACCTTTTCAGTATTTTGTCAATGTATGTACTCTGGCTCAAACCTATCAATCTCTTAGATCTATCTCTATAGATCTTTATTCCAAGAATGTAGGCTGCCTCACCCAAGTCTTTCATAGAAAAACACTTTCCTAGCCAAGATTTTACTTCTTGCAAGGTAGGAATGTGATTTCCTATTAACAATATGTCATCGACATATAGAACTAGGAAAACTATATTACTCCCACTGAACTTCTTGTACACACAAGGCTCATCTTCGTTTTTGATGAAGCCAAACTTTTTGACTGATTCATCAAAACAATGATTCCAACTTCTTGATGCTTGCTTCAAACCATAAATGGCCTTTTGAAGCCTGCATACTTTATCAGGATTCTTTGGATCGACAAAACCTTCAGGCTGTGTCATGTACACATCCTCAACAAGGTTTCCATTTAGGAAAGCTGTTTTGACATCCATTTGCCATATTTCATAGTCATAATATGCTGCTATGGCAACAAGAATTCTGATGGACTTGATCATAGCTACTGGCGAAAAGGTTTTGTCATAGTCTATACCATGAACTTGTCGGTAACCCTTTGCCACTAACCTTGCTTTATAAGTCTGAATATTCCCATCCATGTCCGTTTTCAACTTGAAAACCCATTTGTGCCCTATTGCTTTAGCACCCTTTGGGAGATCAACCAAAGTCCATACTTTGTTGTCGTCCATGGATTGAATTTCTGACTTCATAGCATCAAGCCATTTTTCAGATTCTGAATTAGAGACAGCTTCCATGTACGTGGAAGGTTCATTCTCTTCTAACAGAATCAGATCATTTTCGTTCGTGACGAGAAATCCATATCTCTCGGGCTCATGACGAACTCTACTTGATCTACGTTAGACTTGTGTTATCGGTTCTGACTCAACAACTTCTTGTGAATCAGATTGTTCCATTTGAAACTCACTTTCAACTTGGTTATCCATATTTTCTTGTAGGTGTACTTTACTCCCACTGATTCCTTTGGAAATAAACTCTTTTTCCAGGAATGTACCATTCCTAGCAACAAACACTTTGTTTTCACTAGGATTGTAAAAGAAATAACCTTTAGTTTCTTTTGGATAACCAACAAAATTGCACTTCACAGATTTTGGTGCTAACTTATCTGAAATCAAGTATTTCACATAAGCTTCGCAACCCCAAATCTTGAGAAAAGACAAATTTGGTCTCTTACCAACCCATATCTCATATGGTGTCTTTTCAACTGCTTTTGATGGAACTCGGTTCAGTGTGAATGCCGCTGTTTCAAGTGCATATCCCCAAAAGGATAGAGGAAGATTTGTTTGACTCATCATCGACCGAACCATATCCAATAAAGTACGGTTCCTCCTCTCAGACACACCATTCCACTGTGGTGTACTAGGAGGAGTTAGTTGTGAGACAATCCCACACTTTCTAAGATGATCGTCAAAGTCTTGGCTCAAATATTCACCACCTCGATCAGATCTAAGTGCTTTAATTGTCTTGCCAAGTTGGTTTTGTACTTCATTTTGGAAGGCTTTGAACATTTCAAAGGATTCCGACTTATGCTTCATTAGATATAGATAACCATATCTACTGAAATCATCAGTGAACGTAATGAAGTATTGAAAACCACCTCTAGCAGTTGTGCTCATAGGCCCACATACATTTGTATGTATGAGTTCTAATAAGTCACTAGCCCTTTCACTGTGACCAGTAAAGGGACTCTTGGTCATCTTACCCATTAAACAAGACTCGCAAGTGTCATATGTTTCAAAAACATCTAGACCCAAAATTCCATCTTTATGGAGTTTTGAAATGCGTTTCTCATTAATGTGTCCTAGACGACAGTGCCAGAGATAAGTAGGATTCACAACATTTGTTCTTATCCTTTTGGTATTTATGTTATATACATGCTCATTATAACCTTCACTAAGGTTCAACAAATAAAGACCATCATGTAAATCCGCATTTGCATAAAACAAGTCTTTATTGAAAAGCAATAAGTGATTATTCTCAATAACACATTTAAATCCTTCCTTGTCCAAACATGAAATAGAAATGATGTTCCTAGACAAATTAGGAACAAAATAACAATTATTCAAAGAAAGAACAAGTCCACTTGGCAACTTGAGCTCGTAGCGACCGACTTCATAAGCAGCAACTCTAGCTCCATTCGCCACATGGAATTCTACCTCGCCCTTCTTGAGCTTTCTACTTCCTTTAAGCCCCTACACATTCATACAAATGTGAGAACCACAACCGGTATCTAATACCCACGAAGTAGAAACAGAAGTAGAATGAAATATTTCAATAACATAAATACCTTGATTAGCGGTCTCACCGCCTCTCTTCTTCCTCAAGTCCTCCAAATAAAGCTTGCAATATTTGCGCCAATGACCAGGCTGATTGCAGAAATGGCATGTGCCTTCCTTTGGAGGCTTTGCCTTGGTAACAGCTTTGGGCTTCTTTGCATCCTTCCCAAACTCTTTGGGTTTGTTTGCTTTACCCTTCTTCTTCTGGATCCTACCCTTTTGCACCATATGGATCCCTTTGGAGCTTGGCTTCTCTTTTATCGTTACTTCAGCGTTTTTCAGCATCCCATGCAGTTCGCTGACCGTTTTGTCCATATCATTCATGTGATAATTCATGACAAAATGGGAGTAACTCTCGGGAAGAGAATTAAGGATCAAATCCGTTGCCAACTCAGGTCTGAGTGGCGAACCAAGCCTCTCCAACTGATCAATGTACCCTTTCATCTTCAGAACATGGGCACTAACCGAACTCCCTTCGGTCATCTTGCACCCAACCAAAGATCTCAAGGTCTCATACCTTTCCCTTCTCGCTTGCTTTTGGAACATTTCCTTAAGCTCTTGAGACATCTCATATGCCTCAAATGTTTCCAGATCCTTCTGAAGTTCCGGAATCATTGATGCGAGCATCAGGCATTGTACATCAATCTGATCATTTTGATGCTTGTGAAAAGCATCCCTTTCAGCTCTTGAAGCTGTGGTGGGTGGAGGGTTAGCGGGCAAAGGCCCATCCAGAACATACAGCTTTCGCTCTTGCTTGAGAACAATTCTCAAGTTGCGATACCAATCTAGGTAATTGGTTCCGTTCAGTTTATCCTTCTCAAGGATAGATCGAATAGAACCGGGATTGCTTGTGTTGGCCATTTATCTACAACAGAAAATATATGCAAAGTTAATTACATAAGAGAATTAAACTCCCACTAAAATTATAAAACCCTTTAAAATATTTAAGTGGGTAAAAGACCCAAAATCCATACTTAACCATAGCACTGCTTTGGCATGTCCCTATGATTAAATATAATTTCGGTAGACATCACCATGTCAATTACATCATTATGTAACTCTTTTAATTTATGAGATGCATGATATCATATATCATATTTAATTTGCATGTTACTCATCTCATCTTTGCCTCGGGTTCAAAACACCATTTTGATTAACCCTTTGTTAAACCAATTACAACACAATGAGAATCACCATTTCTCATATTATCGGTTCGCTAAGGTCACAACATGCGTACCCGCTTTGGCGTGGCTACCATGATGCGAACATAGTACTTGACTAGTGTTATACGTAATTGGGTGGCAAAAAAAAATATAAACTTCATAAGTTTATTTAGGGTTTATTAATTCCTGTGATTAAAATGTATCTCATACAATACATGGAATTAACATTAATCTTTCTAAGTTAATATTAATTCTAGCATGGCATCCAATGTCATACATTCATCTAGCATGCATATTTCATACTTAGCATGGCATCACATGGCATCAAAATATAAAACATGCAATAGACTCGAAAGACCGTGTTATGGTATGGTTTTATCTACATTGATTTTCACAGGCCAATATGAAAATCAACAGGTCATTTCCTAGGTGGTTGTAACCATCGCATGGTCGCAGCACAGCCGCATCCCTTGGATCCGTCTTCACGTCTTTGTTCCTTGGCACCATCTCATGGATTTACACATTACACAAAATTGCATCCTATACAATTTTCTAGCAAAATAAAATTTACAAACAATAAATTGCATCCTATACAATTTATCTAGAAAAATAAGGTTACATAAATACAAACGACTCGCAGGCCGTATTTATAAAACCTTACATCCACCAAAACCAAAAGAAAATAAAAAAAACATCCACGGGGTGCAAAACCATACCACAACACCATGCATAAAATTATCACAATAATTTTACATCTACAAGATTTAGGGTTCAAAGGCAAAATACAATCTTATTGCATTGAGGAATTGATTTGAAAAGGCTAAATGTGTAGAAACAATTTCTACACGGCAGCACCAAGGGAACACGGCGTGCAAAACCGGTTTGCACGGCGTGCAGCACCTGCACGCCGCCGTGTTCCTCGCTGTGTCTCAGCACACACGGAAACAATTTCCGGTTGCACGCCGTGCCAAACCATCACACGGCGTGCACTTCATGTTGGCACGGCGTGCAGAGCCTACACGCCGTCGTGTTCCGAACTGAAAGCCAATACTGGAAACAATTTCCAGTTGCACGCCGTGCAAAGACAGCACACGGCGTGCACAGCATGTTAACACGGCGTGCAGCACCTGCACGCCGACGAGTTCGGAACTGAACTCATATCTGGAAACGATTTCCAGTGCACGAATGAGCAAAACAATTGAAGAAACACATCATTCACAATGATCAATTCCAAATCAATTCAAAATAGTTATTCACAATAACAGAACAAATCATTCATAATGATCAACATTGAAATCAAATTTCAATTTGTTATTCACAATAACAAAAAAAAAACGTAAATCAAAACACACAAACCCTAACATGCATTTTGATCTAATCAAAATAACAAATCCAATTCAACCAATGCACAAGTGGCTCTGATACCACTGATGGGAATTAATCGGACAAAACAAAATATGCGCAGCGGAAAAACGGATTAATCCCCACCAAGGACCCATGTACATTGCATTGAATTGAAAAGAGGGTTAAAGAATTACCTTAATTCTTTGAAGGTTGAATCAATAGGAACCAAAATTGCTTCCCTCTACGGTTGATCCACACGGAGCAATACGTCCACCGCGTGCTAGCGCCGGGATAGAAGAAACGCTTTCTTCGAATCGAGAGAAGAGCAAGATTTCGAAAACTCTTGGAAGGAGAAGCAGAGGAGGTCGGCTGCTCTTAGCCTTTTTTTGTGGCTGGCCGAAATCTCTTGTATTATTAGTGTAGAGAGAGTGATTAGGTTTAGGTTAATTGTTTCCTTAAATAGTTAACCTAAATAGTTAATTATAATTATAACCTAATACACCTATTAGTTATAATTATATATTAACCCACACAATTTAATATTAATTCTCAATTAACATTAAATCAAATCAATTCTCCATAATACATATATGTATATATAATATTATAATTAATTATATCTCCATATAATTTAATTATAATATGTAGCATACTTTATGCAATATTAATCACATTAATATTTATATATACATACATAAATATATATCACTATATATATTTATTCTCTTTCTCATTCATAAATTATTATCCAATAATAATTTATACCCGATAAGATGAACTTCATTTTGCTCTTGTGTGTGACCCCATAGGATCATATTAATTGGCAATAAGGAAATTACCATAATGTCCTTATAGGTCACAAACGGACTCTAGCAAGCCATTACGACTACCCAATTAATATGATTGGAATGATCCAATACCTATTTATAGAATGTCATATTCCCTTTTGTCTCTTTGATATCATGATTAATCATAAGACATGGTACACTTGTCAATCTTATATAATTAATCATATGCTTTCTCGATCTCAAAGTAAACTATTCAGACAAATCAATTGATACTCTTATCAATTATTTGAGCACGGCCATGCATTTAACAGTCTTACTTATCGAGGGGCCCAGTGATATCGCTCTCTTGTTAGAGAGGGACAAAATCCCATATCTGTCACTCACATCCCTAAGCATGAGTCATATTGTACCCAACCACAGCCTTTATAACTACTCTGTTACAAGCAGCGTTTGACTGCGTCAAAGCACAACATGAATTCATCCCGGAATCCATGGTGACCTCAGGTCAAAGGAATCAGCTGATGACACTACTATAATCAAGATCAGTTGTGACACGTGACCATGAACTTGATCTTATAGTGGGTCTCCAGCAACATGTTCTCTAACACATTGCCCGTGAGTATAATCTGTATCTGTATACACTATATTCATCTTATGAATATCCATTATCACTCACACTAGTCTTAGTTTGTTATTATTCCCATAATAACAATCGACTAGGGAAATTTAGAATTACACAATTAATTCATGGATACATTATCATAAATACTAACATACAAATATATATGATAAAATAAGTCTTTATTAATGACTTAAGAAGATTGTTTACATAATCCAACATTGGCTTAGGGCACAATCTCTAACAAAAACCCGTGCTCAAAGGCTGCCCCTTGCATGACCAAAGTCGACTTGAATAGGTGCTTATGCCCGATTCGAGTTTGGTCTCGTGATAGGGAGCACGGTGAGGAGGAGAAGAGGACGTACCTAGTGGTTCCTCTCGCGTTGACCTGCTTTGATGTTTGTAGGGACTTGTCTTGGTTGTCTTGCGAAACAGCGGTCTTGCCTAGGTTGATTTGATTCTTCAGGGACTTACTTTGACTTCGTTACAAAGTATAGGACTTTGCCCTAACTGATTCTATGTTCTCCAGGGACGTGCTTCGACTCCATTGCGAAGCAGAGGACTTTGCCCAAATTAAATTGGTTTTCCAGGGACATGCTTCGACTCCATCGGGAAGCACAGGACTTTGCCCAGATTGGATTAGTTCTCCAGGGACGTGCTTTGACTCCATTGCGAAGCAGAGGACTTTGCCCGGATTGAATTCTCCTTGTCATTTGATGTTCATGAAAGAAAAGGGTATTTTGGTAATTTTGTAACTTGGAAAGTTGGCACCCCTTGAAGGAAGGGTACTTTGGTCATTTGACTTCTCATGGAGCCTATGTCACGAAAAGAAATGAATTTTAGTGGTTGGGTATCCCTTTTTTATGGGAAAAGGGTGTTTTTATCATTTGGTAGCTTGGTGGCTAACAAAAGGGTATTTTGGTCATTTCACCTCTAGTGGAGCTTGTGTCACTATAGGAAAAAATATTTTAGTGATTTGGTCTTCTGTACAGCCTGTGTCGCTAAAGGAAAGGTGTTTTGGCCATCCGGTAGTGTGGTTACTAATGGAAGGGCATTTTGGTCATTTCAATTCTAGTGGAGCCTGCATCACCAAAGGAAAGAGTAATTATGTTTCCCGTGGAGCTAGTGTAGCCGGGGAAAGATGCTTTGGTGATTTGAGAAGCTTGATCATCTCTCTCGAAGCTCTGAAGTTTGTATTCGTTCCTTGATCGATAATTTTGGAAACAAAAATTTTTGCATCTTCGATCAAAAATGAATACGTACCAAATATCTTGCCCCTTGATACCTGCAAGACATGAAAACTACCTTTCTTGGGATCAAATTGGCATAGAATAAGTTTTGAAAAACGAAATGAGAAAAAATTTGTAAAGAAGTAAGCTACAGCCGAGCGGCTGTAGCGCTACACGGCTGTAGTGGTTTAAACTACAGCTACTCGGCTGTAGTAGTGGGTATGGAATGGCTTTTAACAGCCATAAAAATGAAGACAGTCCTTTTCATACCTATTTCCAGCCGAAATCTTCCCTTCTCTTTGGTGATTTTCTTGCCCAAACCCGAAATCATGAGGCGAAAGATGCGTAGAGTCCTCTGGCCCCTTCCTTCCACTCAACCAGCCTTTCAAATGAGGTTTTCTATCCAGTAGGGAAATTTCACTTTAGCATTTGAACCCACGGAGTGTATTTATGGGCTAAACAAAGATGATGAATATTGCAGAGTGAAGATCGACGCCCCAGTGCCCATCCAACTCCAGATTTCGAGTCATGCTCTCACGAATCCGGTTAGTTTTCTTGAATTTCCCCACTTTTTCCAAGTTTGAAATTCCTGTAAAATTAGAGAAAATAGGTGAAATTAATGCATGATTTGAGTAGAATATTCCCCTAGGATGTTTTGTTATTGATTTGGGTTGAGTTAGAATGAGATAAATTGAAAAGTGAAAAAATTCATGTTTGGCCAAAATTCCCAGCTATAGCCACCCTAGAGGATGGCTACAGCCATGCGGCTGTGACCTCCTATAGCCGGGCGGCTGTAGCTGGCAGACTTAAAGCCATTCAATTTTTTACGATTTCAAGGGTGTTTCTTTGGTTTTTATGATGTATATGCATTCTAAAAGGCTCATGAACTCCCTAACTATTGATTTTGTAGTCGAGATCCGGCAATTGTGGTAGCGGATCAATTTCAGAGTCGATAAAGTGGAACAGACAGCTTTCCCAAGGGGTGAAGGAGATAGTGAACTCCACGGGTCTGTGGCGACTGGTTCGCAGTATGACTGTTACTACTCCTTGCACGAGTCGAGGACTCCTGGCTGCACTTTTGGAGAGGTGGATGGACACCAACCACACATTTCATTTCCCCTCTAGAGAGTATATGGTGACTCTGGATGATATTGTTGCTATTATCGGGCTTCCCTTCTCCGGCCAGGTGATCTGCTTCAATCAGGTCTTTGTAAATGGTGGCTACCGGTAGGAGTTAGTGTCCATGCTTATTGGGATTGACTCCCTTGACAGCCGAATCCAGTGTAGGAGCCTTCGGGATTACTGGATTGGGCGGCAGAATGCGCTCCCGGAGGGGACTGATTTCGAGGCTCCTGATGAGAGGAGGTATGCGAAGGCCTTTCTGCTGCATGCTCTTTCTACCCACCTTTTCCCCACAGGCCGGAGTAGTTTGAATCAGGCCGTATTACCATGCTTGATTAACCTAGAGTCAGTGAGGACTCTTAACTAGGGTCGAGCGGCCTTGGCCCAGCTTTATTGTGCCCTTGATCTCTGTGGCCGAGGCTCTCATAAGGAGTTGAAGGCCTTCTGGATTTTGCTGCACATGAGTATCTTGGACTCCTTATCTTAAGATTCTGCTTTTCTTCGTATGTTTCTTGGATTATTATTGATTTCGTTTTCTTCCTTCCTTTGCAGATTTGGGTCTATGAATATCGCTTCGTACCACCCCCGGTAGTGCAAGTTCCTGACGGCTACAATCTGGTCGAATTTCCTCATTTTAAGCACGGGCTTTTTCCTGACCTCGATGATGAAAGCCATTATTACCTTTTTATGGATAAACATGAAGCGAATTCGGAATGACTAGGATGACGTCAGACATGTCTCGAGTGGCCCGAATGTCTGTGATAAGTATTGGTATGGAACCCCGTAGGAATTCGACTGAGTATTTAAGAAAACCGAAGAAAAGAATGGAAAATAAGCAAGATGGGCTATTCTGGTCATTACAGCCATGAGGCTGTGGTGCCTACAGCTGCGTGGCTATACTACAGTTATGCAGCTGTAGTACATTACAGTCGCGCAGCTGTAATCATCAGATTTCCTTTTTTGTCCAAATCAGCATTTAATTCGGATTTTTCACCAAAATAGGATATGTAAAACCCTAATGTTTGGGTTTAGGTTAGAAGCAGCAGACAAAAAAATTGGAAAAGAAAGAGAATTGAGAGAATTAAGAGAAAACACATCCATACTTAGGGTTTTTGAGAATAAAAGACTAAAATTGAGTGTTTTAATCCTAAACAATCAAAGAAACCTTAACTGAAATTTGTTGAAATCATCATAGCTAGTTTTTTAGGGACATTTCATAAACCATAATCACTCATTCAATCTCGTTCGGGGTTCCATTCGGGCTTCGGCAATCGCACAAGCTTTTGGGTTATTCGTGGCTGTAAGGAGTTCTCTGCATCCGAATTCATCCCTGGTGGTCCAAAACACTAGAACACAGACAAGGTATATTTAGAGAGGCCATAAAAATCCCTTTTTCTTTCGTTGTGATTGCTGTTTGTCGGTGTTTTGGAATTTTTTGCGATTTTGGAAGTGATTTTTTATTACAGCCGCCCCACTTATGATTACATAGGGGCAGAAGCTCCAATCACCCCGAATAGACCGATAACACTTCTGTTTTCAAATTAATGCGTTTTTCATGTTTATTATCGGTCCAATTACATCCATGTATGCTTAGATTCCCGGTTTTCTTATTTTTAATTGATGGATGTGATTTCAAGTTTGGCGATTTCGAGTTTTTAGGGATTTCCGGAGTTATTTTGATCCGTTTTGGATCCGTTTGGTTGAAATCAATGTGTTTCCATAAATCCCAGATTACCCGAAACCGCTAAATTTGCAAAACAATCTTAAAAAATGAGAAAAGAAGGCCGGAACACATTCTACAGTCGCGCGGCTGTAGTTGAGGCAGAATTACAGTTTTACCCTTTTGGGCCCCAAACTTGTAATTTTGCATCTTTTTCCTATTCAAAACTAAATTTTCGTGTGTTTACATTCTTTTTGGACCCTAGATAGATGTTTAATTTAGGCCCATCCATGAACGGGACCCCCGGGTCTCGGGATATCCGGCCCACTAAAGTTGGAAAATGCATGTAAATGAGCCAAAGTGGTTTTCAAAATTGGTTTTTCATCCACAAAACCTACAGGGCGTTTTAAAAAACCGTTTTCCAGGTCTAACCGGGCCGACCGGTCGGGTCGACCCGGTTATCCCCTATGCATGATCCTGTTTCCTAAAATACCCCTATTCTGTCCTATATGAGTCCTTGGTGTGATTTATTTACCTGTGCTAACCGTATTTGGATGCAGCTTTTATTTTTATTTATTTTCATTTTTGAATGTACTTCATAGTTTGAATCGTGTATCTAGGCGATTGTAATTTTTAGATCATCCTGTATTATAGGCGGTTGTAATGGTGAGGATGAGAGCTTTTTCTTTTTATGGGTTGTATAATTTGGCCTCTATTTACTTTTCCCGTACTTTTACTTTTCTGCACTTTATTTTGATTTTATATTTACGTCATTTGCATGAGCATTGGTTAATAATAAAATAAAGAGATAAAATAAGTATAATTAAGTGAATGCAATGTCACATTATGAAATAGTAATGAAAAATAAATGAGGATTAGTAGATTTGCTGCCCGAACCTTGAATCTCTGAATTAGGTACTGTGTCTACACTTGGTAGGGAGCTGTACCGAAATTTCCCAAATGAGCTGATCCGGGTGGCGACTCTGTGTCTAATTTCGAAATTTAGGTTTTGAGATCTTTAAATTCAAATTGGGATTTTCTAAAACCCTATTTTTCTAAAATTCACACTTACAATTAAGTTTTCTACAAAAGGGTTTTTCCAATAAAATGAAAGATTTTCTTACGAAAGATTAAAGACCCATTTTCAAACCACATCATCACACCTCAAAAAGAAAATCCCCGGTTCCCCCTTCACCGCGCGTTTCGTAAAAAAGGTCGTCCGCTCACAGTGGCGACTCTGCTGGGGATCAACGGTTTCTTTTAAAAGTTTTTCATAAAAAAAACTTAAGGAACTTAGGCAACAATCGAAGTACATCCTCACTTATAGTCAATTATTAAATCATAATTCGATGTTTCATTCACATTTGCATAAGCATGACAGTTTCTCTTCTTGAATCCCTCCAACACATGATTAAGCCCGGTTTATCTCTAAAGGTGACCTACCTCTTCCGCTAGGATTGGAGGCACCCGAAGGGGTAAACCACTCATAGCCTTGTACGTACCCCTTCGCTTGGACCCTTGAGTGGGGAGAAGTGAGGAGTATATTTTCACTATGGGAACCTATACGACCCTTGGTTTGACTCATACCCTCATGTAATGGCCTAGCTACTTCCCCTTGGGGTTACCAAAACATATATTTGAGAATTGACATTTAGAGTGCGCCTTTGGTATCCCCAGTTGATGCCAAAGAGACCCAACACCTAGGGAGAATACGAGACCAATCGAATGGAGGAATAAGGTTGGAAGGGTGAGCATATTGTTGCGTGTGCTAACGTTTGTTCTATGGTGGTTTCATTTTCGACCTTCACATCCAACATCAAACATGCATCATCCGTGTGCCATTTTCTAACCACATCTTTATGCAGCCATTCACAAGCATCATCATACGTGTGGTATTAAACTAACCACATTTTCTTGCAGCCATAACATCTTACTCGTGTGTCATATACATCTTGTGTGCTCACATCTCATAAAGCATACATGACATCATCTCGTGTGTCATGCATCCTAACCACGTTTTTGTGTAGCTATTTGCATTTTGTATGACATGGGCATTCATATCATCTCATCCCATCTAAAATGAAGGATGTTCTAAGTATGTCCCTCACGACATTTCATTTCATGACATATCGGGAGTCCCCAAGATCACCCATGTTTGCTAGTGCATCGGATTGCACTCGGCCATTTTGTTACATTATTGCACCATTAGAGGACTACAATGGTCTTAGGCTTGTGTTCGTGTGGCAGATCACACAATACCATCCCATGATATCATGTCCATTCATCATGGTGTCATGGCGACACTAACTTCTTGCTTGTGTGTCACGATCCACATTGGATTGTTTCATAACATTGATGACCCATTGGAGGTACTCCACGGGTGCCGAACAAGAATTAATATTAGGATGTTTCATAACATGTTTAATCACACAAGGTGTTCCACGAATGCCGATGTTGGGATTTTTCACCGGAAATCACCCGATTAAAGCGGAAGAACGCGATGATTTCCTCAAATCCGTGCCCAGGAGCAATTGAGATGGAAATTGAAAAAAACAAAATTTAATCACAAGAGATAATTCTCATACCCGTAATATCTCTTTAAGAGATGGATGTAGACTGCAGGAATCAATATAGAATCCCTCATCGTTCACGTACACGAACGCCTAACGAACACCACCCGTACTAGCGTCAGAGAACACGAACTATGGAGAAGGGGGCTAGGGTGAATTTCGGCTATGGTTGCTTCACTTGGTGGTGGCCAAAATTCTCAGGGTTATTAAACCCTAGGTTGGCCAAAATTCCTAAAGAAATTTTGGCCCAACTTGGCTCTGTCATTTGTATGGGCTTCCTTCTTTTAATTCAGGCCCAATCTTATTTTAATTAGTTTGGTTTAAATTAATTTCAAGCCCAACTTTAATTTACCCATGTATTTAATACATTACACCAAGTAATATATTATTTAGATTTAAATTAAAATTAGTTTGACCAATTAATTTAATCCATCAAATTAAAATTAGATCCTCACAAAATAAAATCATATGTAAACCTATACATATGAATATTTCCACCTAGGAAATAATCTCATAATTAATCCAATTAATTATGAAGAGCCAATCAAATATTAATTTTTATTATTATGATCAATCCAATTGATCTTTATAATATAATTAATATATACCTCTCTCTCCAGAGTGTATACTCCAAGTAGACATGTGATTCCTTAAGTCGGTGTTCAGTCGCTCAATGTGTACGATCCCGTGGGCCCATCTTTATGTTGGCAGTGGGCCTGTGGCCCACAGACTGTAGTTGGGCTCTAGCAAGCCACTACAGCCCCCAATCAAGATGGAGATGGTAGTCTAACTATTATCATAACCCTGTAGTTTGAACTTGTATATCCCATGTCATTGATATCGGTGTCCAACACAGAGGCATGGATTGATCACCCTCTTTTGTGTCCGGACATTAACTTGATCTCGAATGCACTGAAACTCACAAACAAGTTCCAACTCATTTGGGTGTGGCCACATTCTTATCAGTCACATTCATTAAGAGGTCGATGATATCTTCTCAGTGGATTACTGAGTGACAAATCCCTTCTTCATATCTATAGCATTGCCATGCTAAGTGACATACCCGAAAGCACCCATACTTGGCACCTTATTACAGGCCCTTTAGGTGTACCCTTAAGTATGCGACCTCACATGCAACACCATCATATGGTCAGGTCAAAGGATCTATACAAGTACTACACGAGAATAACTTGTGATACTATACCATGTGGATTTCTCGTTTAGTGGATCTATCCAGTACCATGCCCTTTATGCTTGTACCCATTAACTTGGTTGACATCCCATGTCCAATGACCGGTAAGACACCGCCATACAACCAGGTTAATGATAGTCTCTTGTTCCATTCATTCCCATGACTGGAATAAACTACGGATCTATTCATGGTCATATCGTTTACCCTATCCATGATCTTACTGCCAAGTGCATGACACTGGTCATCATGGATATGGATATGTCCATCGGATACTTCATTTAATATATTGCACAAGATAGATATAATAAATGAATTCATGCCTTTATTAACAACACAAATAAGTATAATACTTAAATCCAATAAATGTATGATACAAATACAAGGACCAATGCCTCGGGACTAGAGCATATCCAACAGCCGAAATGTTGTCCGTGTCTCGAGTTACATGTGACTTGTTTGTGACATCATTTCATCCAAGATGCCATAAAAGCATTGAACCTCTGTCTATGGAACGGCTCCTATATGACCATCACATGTCACTTCATTGACCTACAAAGCGTCGAACCACTGTCCGTGTGTCGGTACACATGTGACCATTTCACGACATCTGCTAGGTGCCCCAAAGGCATCGAATTTATGTCTGTGTGCCAGCCCACACATGACATTTCCTTTTGCATGGCATGGGATATGCTTGGAACATCCAAAACAAAAAGAAAGAAAATACAAAAGTCATTTTCATCATCCGCATCCATAAAGCATCATCCGATTATGAACATGAACACACCATACACATCATTTAAGGTGTCAAGTCTAGGTCCATGACATCCATCCATGATTCTAACCTTGTGTTGAATGTACAGTTTACAGACGAACCTCAAAGCGGTTAGTTCATGTCGAGTCAGTGCCAAACCCATCAGTTCAATCAGTTCAATCAGAGCCGGTCACCATGAAGGGGATCAGTTCAGGGTCAGACTCAGATTGGGAGATCGAAATTCAATTGCCTACTCTACCAGTTGACAGTCAGATTTTGTTAGAAGAAGCTGACAGAGCGGAGATGGCCGACGGAAACAATGGAAACTTGCCTTTTGACATGGCTGCTTTTATGAGGAGCTTTCTAACCTCAAACGAGTTCAAGGCTACTCTTAGGGAACAAGTGCAAGCTGTGATAAGCACCATCCCTATTCAGACTGTTCCACCAGCTCAGACTTCGGTCGGAAGTGAGGGACAACAGTTTGTCTAAATTACTAATGGTGCCGCAGGAAGCCTTCCTAGAGGAAGTGGTGGAGTGGTTAGCCACAGAGAACCTGACCGTCAGTCCGAAGAGGATGAAGCCTTTGAGAAGGCAAGGGAAGCCTCGATTGAGACGATGCTGGAAAAGCGTCTCAATCAGAAATTTTCTGGTATTAAAGCCATGCTACCTAAGCTGAAGGAAATGGTCCACTATAACCCTGTTAAGTATGTCGACCCGACTTCTTTGATGGCTGATGGAGGAGAGCCGCTCCCAGCTAGGTTTCAGATGCCTTACCTGCCTCCGTACACCGGAGAAGGCCCACCAGAAGCCCATTTGGATAGTTATGTGAGGTTGATGACTAGCATGGGGATTGGGAAAGGTCATCTTTTAAAACTGTTTCCGACTACCCTAAGGGGTGCTGCGACGAAGTGGTATACGAAGATGCCTCTATACACTCGTTCTACTTGGGAGGACCTATCTGAAGCTTTTGTAAAGCAGTACGCTTACAATACCTAAGTAGAGATTACCCTTGAAGACCTGGAAAGAATCTGCTAGAAGCCAAATGAGTCCTTCCCGGCTTAATAAAAACAGTGGATGGATGTGCAAGTTTTGGTGGATGGGGCACCAAAGTTGGAGTCGCTCATTGTGAAGCTGGTGGATGGTAGTCTGCCCCAATACAAGGACAAGATGAAACTGAAGAGATTCCACTCCTTCAATGAGGTGGTAGAGTTTGCCAAATGTATCGAGTGATACGAGGAAGAGGAGCAGAGGGGCAGACAGAGTTCGTGCTCCTACAGAAACAATCAGGGGTACTCTCAAGGTTACAAAGGCAACAGCTCTAAGGCTACTCCAGTGGGGTCTAGTGCTAAATCGACTCAAAATGTAGCCCCGATCGAAGTGCAATAGGAAGATGTAGCTGCTGTGAACCTAGGAAGACAGACTCCTTAAAAGGTCACCAGTCCATGGTCTGAGTCAGTAAGCCGAATTTTTGGTAAGTGTAAAAAGGCTAGGTTATTACAGAGCTTGAAGCCATTTTCGCCTCCAGCTGAAGCAAATAAAGATAACTTCTACACTTATCACGTGATAACGGATCACAGTAAAAATGAGTGTACCCAGTTGATTAGAGCCATCAAGCAGTTGGTCATTGATGTAAGGATCATCAAGCCGGCTTTGAAACCTAGCATTCAGAGTAATCCCTTGCCCAACCTTGGGTGATTCGGTTGCACAAGAAGCTATTAAGGGCCATGATGCTGCAATAAAAGAAGACCCTCCGCATGTGGAGGACGATAGTCATTTTAATGTTTCAGTTTGTTTTACTATCTTTATCCTTTATTCTGTGAACAATTCAACCTCTCAGTGGTTAATTTAATACAATTTGATTTCAATTACTTGTGCGATATTTTTTTTCAGATGGAACTATGCATGCATCCAAACATTCATTTAATGCCTTTAACACACATGATGCATCAATGCATGAAATGAATCTAGGGATAGAAGACAACCCAAAAATGATATCTGTTTGGAAATTTTTCACACCTGAAGAGAGAAAAAGAAGATCACAATAGTACCACAAAAGAACATGGAAATCTTTGCCTGATTGAACGATGTCGTGCCGAGGTGACAGAGAAATCACTGAACACCGAGTTCCAAAGGATTCGAGATGAAATTAGCTAAGCAGGAGCTCCATAGACTCAAAATAGAAAAAGGAGGGTTGTCACAACATAGGGAATTGATAGTGTCAGCAAAATAAAACCACTGGCGTCGAACGGACATCACACCATGGTCGCAACCGTCGACCAATTCTCAAAGTGGGTAGAAACAGAACTATGTATGAATGTCACTTCTAAAAAAAAAAAAAGGTCATGACCGGCGATGGACTATAATCCCAAGGGGTAATAACACATTACTCCAGAATAAAGGGTTGAACATCATAGACCATCTCCGTATCCCTCACAAGTCAACGGGGTGACAGTGGCGGCTAATAAATCCATAAAAAGGATTCCATCAAAAGTAGTGGTTACCTACAGAATATGGGTCGACAAATTACCATTTGCTTTTCAAAGACACAGAAATAGCATCAGAGTATGCACTAAAGAAATGTCATACTCCTTAGCCTATAAGATGGAAGCGGTTCCACTAAGGGAGACAAAGACCAAGTCGTCAGCCCCATCAACCCAGGCAAGCTCAGGCGCTGTTACTTGTTAAAAAAAAAAAAAAGAAGTCCAATGGGTCAAGGCAATCCATGCAAAAATCAAAACAGTCCGATGGATCGAAAACCAAAAAGGCGGTCTATGCAAAAGTTAGGATAGAGAGGCAAGCACCATCAGCGGGAAAATCTACAAAGACCAGTTGGTGGCAGGCGTGGGTCCGGTCGAGACGGATACCATTACTGATTCTGTCCTTAGCTTCATTTCATCTTTGATGTGCATTATGCTAAAACATTATAAATGAGTGAATGAATGAATGCAGTTTTCTGTTCAGGTTAAATGTCCCAAGTCTGCTTGAAATTGAATTCGTATGGGTGTGCACATTTTCTATTTCCATGCATCTCACTTCAAAAAAAAAAAAAACGAAAAAAAGTCTGATGGATCGAAAACTGAAGAGGCAGTCCATGCAAAAATTAAGACATTCTGATAGATCGAAAACCTAAGAAGGGCGGTCTATGCAAAAGCTAGGGCATAAAAAAAAGTCTGCTAAATTGAAAACCCGAAAGGGCAGTTCAGGCAAAAATAAAGACAGTCCGATAGGCCGTAAACCCAAAAAGGGCGACCTATGCAAAAATTAGGACAAACAATGAAAATAAAAAAAAAGTCATGCAGCAGTATCAAGCTCAGACAACTCTAATCCTGTAAAAACAGAGGTACATCAAAGCCAGTGCCTCACGCCCACGCCTCGTGGAGCAAGCAATCTGGTCAATCAACCAAACTTCAATGTGATATCAGACCAAGGACAAACCCATTTGGGCATCCCAATCATCCGTCCGGTCCCTGAAAGTCTGATTTATGACCTCCAGCTCGGTGACCCGCCGACGCAACTAATCAACCTTTGTTTTCAAACGAGCAGACTCACGGCGCTCAACCCCAATCACCATCTGTACCAAGCAAACTATAAAAAGCACCATAATCATACGTATATGCATCCAGGACATGCACATACACATACACTCAAAACATGCACACACACACATGCATACACACATCAATGTGTACTCAAGTACAGGTACATGCTGTCATCATCAGGCTGTCTCGAGCCATGAGTACTACGAAAGCGGAAATAACCTGACACCGGGGCATCCTTAAATCCCAAGTAGGAGACTTTTCTCAATTTCAGAATTCATCTTTATGCTAATATAATCCCGAGAAGGGTATTCCTTATCCTTTACAGGTATCCAGGGGCAAAGCAATCTAGTCGTATTTATCCTTGATCGAAGGGGCAAAAATTTTTGTTTCCAAAATTATCAATCAAGGAATAAATACGCACTCCTGATCCGATTTCAACGGTATTGCTCCACCACAGAGAGCCGATTTCAACGGTACGCTCCACCGCAGAGAGCTGATTTCAATGGTACGCTCTACCACAGAGAGCCGATTTCAACGGTATTGCTCCACCATAGAGAGCCGATTTCAACGGTACACTCCACTGCAGAGAGCTGGTTTCAACGGTATCGCTCCACTATAGAGAGCTGATTTTAGCGGTATTGCTCCACCACAGAGAGTCGATTTTAGTAGTATTGCTCCACCATAGAGAGCCAGTTTCAATGGTATTACTCCACCACAGAGAGCCGATTTCAACAATATCAAGGGGTAAGATATTCAATCCATATTCATTCTTGATCGAAGGGACAAAAATATTTTGTTTCCAAAATTATCCATCAAGGAACGAATACGTACCTCGAAACAACTTCAAAAATATTAAAGGAGATCATCAAGCTTCTCAAATCACCAAAGCATCTTTCCCCAGCCACAAAAGCTTCACGGGAAACACTATTATCCTTTCCTTCAGTGATACAGGCCCCACTAGAAGTGAAATGACCAAAATGCCCTTCTATTAGTAACCAAACTACCAAATGGCTAAAACAACTTCCCTTTAGTGACGCAAGCTTCACGGGAAAACAAATCATCGAAATATGTCTTCCCCTAGTAACATAGGCTCCATTAGAGGTGATATTACCAAAATAACCTTCCTCCAAAGGGCGCCAACTTTCCAAGCTACAAAATTACCAAAATACCTTTCACCTTCATGAACATTAATTTACAAGGAGAATCTGATCCGAGCAAAGTCATCTGCTTTGCAATGGAGTCGAAGCATGTCCTTGGAGCATCAACCCAATCCGGGCAAAGTCCTCTACTTCGCAATGGAGTCGAAGCACGTCCCTGGAGCATCAACCTAATCCGGGCAAAGTCTTCTGCTTCGTAATGGAGTCGAAGCACGTCCCTGGACCATTAACCCAATCCGGACAAAGTCCTTTACTTCGTAATGAAGTCAAAGCACATCCCTGAAAAACCAATACAATCTGGGCAAAGTCCTCTGCTTCGCAATAGAGTCGAAGCACAACCCTAGAAAACCAATACAATCTGGGCAAAGTCCTCTGCTTCACGATGGAGTCGAAGCACGTCCCTAGAGAACATCAAACCAATTCGAGCAAAGTCCTATGCTTCGTAACAGAGTCGAAGTAAGTCCCTGAAGAATCAAATCAACCTGGGCAAGACCGCTGTTTCGCAAAACAACCGAGACAAGTCCCGGCAAACATCAAAGCTGGTAGACGTGGGAGGAGCCACTAGGTATGTTCTTTTCTCCTTCTCACCATGCTCCCTAGAGTCGGTGAGGACTCTTAACTAGGGTCGAATGGCCTTGGCCCAGCTTTATTATGCCCTTGATCTCTATGGCCGAGGCTCTTATAAGGAGTTGAAGGCCTTCTGGATTCTGCTGCACATGAGTATTTTGGACTCCTTATCTTAAGATTCTGCTTTTCTTCATATGTTTCTTGGATTATTATTGATTTCATTTTCTTCCTTCCTTTGCAGATTTGGGTCTACAAATATCGCTTCATACCACCCCCGGTAGTGCAAGTTCCTGACGGCTACAATCTGGTCAAATTTCCTCATTGTGAGCACGAGTTTTTTCCCGATCTCGGTGATGAAAGCCATTATTACCTTTTTCACGGATAAACATGAAGTGGATTCGAAATGACCGAGATGACGTCAGAAATGTCTCGGGTGACCCGAATGTGTGTGATAAGTCTTGGTATGGAACCCCGAAGGAATTCGAGTGAGTATTTAAGAAAACCGAAGAAAAGAATGAAAAATAAGCAAAATGGGCTAGTCTGGCCACTATAGCCGCACGGCTGTAATCACCAGATTTCCTTTTTTATCCAAATCAGCATTTAATTCGGATTTTTAACCAAAATAGGATATATAAAACCCTAATGTTCGGGTTTAGGGTTAGAAGCAGCAGACAAAAAAATTGGAAAATAAAGAGAATTGAGAGAATTAAGAGAAAAACACATCCACACTTAGGGTTTTTTAGAAGAAAAGATTAAAATTGAGCATTTTAATCCTAAACAATCAAAGAAACCTTAACTGAAATTTGTTTAAATGATCATAACTAGTTTTCTAGGGACATTTCATAAACCATAATCACTCATTCAATCTCGTTTGGGGTTCCACTTGGGCTTCGGAAATCGCATAAACTTTTGGGTTATTCGTGGTTGTAAGGCGTTCCCGGCATCTGGATTCATCCCTGGTGGTCCAAAACACTGGAACATAGACAAGGTACATTCTAAGAGGCCATATAAATCCCTTTTTCTTTCGTTGTGATTACTGTTTGTTGGTGTTTTGGAATTTTTTGCGATTTTAGAAGTGATTTTTTATTACAGCCGCCCCACTTATGATTACAGCCATACGGCTGTAACCTACAGCCGCGCGGCTGTAACCTATAGGAGCAGAAGCTCCAATCACCCCGAATCGACCGATAACACTTCTGTTTTCAAATTTAATGCGTTTTTCATGTTTATTACCGGTCCAATTACATCCATATATGCTTAGATTCCCGGTTTTCTTATTTTTAATTGATGGATGTGATTTCAAGTTTGGTGATTTAGAGTTTTTAGGGATTTTCGAACTTATTTTGATCTGTTTTGGATCCGTTTAGTTGAAATCAATGTGTTTCCAGAAATCCCAGATTACCCGAAACCGCTAAATTTGCAAAACGATCTTAAAAAACGAGAAAAGAAGGCCGGAACACATTCTGGAGCATTACAGCCGCGCAGCTGTAACATACAATCGCGCGGCTGTAATTGAGGCAGAATTACAGTTTTACCCTTTTGGGCCCCAAACTTGTAATTTTGCATCTTTTTCCTATTCTAAACTGAATTTTGGTGTGTTTACATTCTTTTTGGACCCTAGATGGATGTTTAATTTAGGCCCACCCACAAACGGGACCCCCGGGTTCCGGGATATCCGGCCCACTGAAGTTAGAAAATGCATGTAAATGAGCCAAAGTGGTTTTCAAAATTGGTTTTTCATCCATAAAACCTACAGGGCATTTCAAAAAACCATTTTCCAGGTCTAACCGGGTAGACCGGTCGGGTCGACCTGGTTATCCCCAATGCATGATCCTGTTTCCTAAAATACCCCTGTTCTGTCCTATATGAGTCCTTGGTGTGATTTATTTACCTTTGCTAACCGTATTTGGATGCAGCTTTTATTTTTATTTTCATTTTTAAATGTACTTCATAGTTTGAATCATTTATCTAGGCGATTGTAATTTTTAGATCATCGTGTATTATAGGCAGTTGTAATGGTGCGGATGAGAGCTTTTTCTTTTTATGGGTTGTATAATTTGGCCTCTATTTACTTTTCCCATACTTTTACTTTTCTACACTTCATTTTGATTTTATATTTATGTCATTTGCATGAGCGTTGGTTAATAATAAAATAAAGTGATAAAATAAGTAGAATTAAGTGAATGCAATGTTACATTATGAAATAGTAATTAAAAATAAGGGAGGATTAGTAGATTTGCTACCCGAACCTTGAATCTCTGAATTCGGTACCGCGTCTACACTTGGTAGGGAGCTGTACCAGAATTTCTCGGATGAGCTGATCCGGGTGGTGACTCTGTATCTAATTTTGAAATTTAGGTTTCGAGATCTTTAAATTCAAATTGGGATTTTCTAAAAACCTATTTTTCCAAAATTCACACTTACAATTAAGTTTTCTATAAAAGGATTTTTCGAATAAAATGAAAGATTTTCTTAAGAAAGATTAAAGACCCATTTTCAAACCACATCATCACACCTCAAAAAGAAAATCCCCGGTTCTCGCTTCACCGCGTGTTCCATAAAAAAGGTCGTCTGCTCACACTCATCTTATACGGTATCTGGGGTTTGTCTAGAGCGAGGTTGACAAAAACTAGGCCGAGTGTCGCTAGGCCTTGGGAGAAATGACGTTTGATGGGGTATGCTTTTTTTTTACTTATAATTTTCTGACTTTCTGATTTTAGATCGTCAAGGCCCCATGGAGGCGAGAGGGGGATGATTTTCCCCAGCTGATTCGAGACGCGCAGGCACTGGCTAACAGGCATTTTGTGATGAAATACCCCTTTGGGCAAGAGTGGTACCTGGGCGAGAGGATCCATGACTGGCGTTATGGTCTCGATGCATGCAGGATTCTGGCTGCTTTGTAGGTAGGGTTATTCTGGCCCCACTTTCTATCTCTTGAGTTGCATCCAGACCTATACGGTGCTTGATATAAGGCTGGAAGTGTAGACGGTGATTATCGCCAGTTCATCGCAACTCATCTCCTTTTGCTAGCTGCTGACGCTGATGCTGGGGTATTTTCCGAACCACTTTTTTTTTCTGACATTCTCTTTTTAATTGATTACAGCCGTCTTCGAGAGGTGGACGTGCACGTCCTTCCCCATCTGTTAGGGGAGGTAGGAGGTCCGGTACTACTTTTGCTCAGACCACTGGAGCTGGTTCTGCCGTTGGAGCGGAGGTTGTTCCCACTCTTGCTTTTTAGGCTCCTTAGGCCCCTACTGTCGATTGTGTGCATGACCGGCTCGAGTTCCCGATCGAGAGCACTATTCAGCTATTTGACCAGTCTCGACAGTCCAATCGAGCTAACCTCCACCTCTAGGATCACACTTTTCCATCGGCCATTCCTGAGGGCACCACGCATATGAGTATCTCTACTTTCCTTTGTTTTCGTCCCTTTTCTTGATTAGTTATCATAGGCTGATTCTTTTGAATTATGATCTCTGCAGATTCCAGTGATGCAGGGTATGTGTATGGGCTAAGCCATTTATGCACTGAGGGTGCTCACTTTCCAGGATAACGCTGCTTTGACTGTAAGTACCTGTACTTGGTTTTCAATACGTGTTTGGATGCATGCATGTATGCATGGATGTATATACATATGATTATGATGTTTCTTCATGTTTTGTTTGTTGCAGACGATGATTGGGATCGAGCATCTTGAGTCTACTCGTTTGAGGGTAGAGAACGATCAGTTGGGGCGTCGGGTCACCAAGCTGGAGGTCATGAATCAGACTTTCAGAGACTGAGCGGACGATTGGGATTCCCAGATGGGGTCTGCTAGTACACATGCAAGCGAGAGCTCAACTGGTGAGCTAGGTGATGACCGGGATGACAACGATGATGCTAGCTTCGCCTCTTCTTAGGACTATTTCCCATTTTCTGTCTGTGATGTATTGGCCCGTCTGTGGGTCATTTTCTGATTATTTCTAACCTTTGCATAGATCCAACTTTGTGATGTATTTGATGCACATGGTACTCATATGACATTTACATTTTCCAACCGTTGAGTTTGAGTTTCTTGAATGTGTATTTCTTTGCCTTTTCATACTTTTTATCGCCCCTCGGTTCAATTTGGTCAGGCCCGGGACTATAGCCGCGCGGCTATATTCATCAGAAATCATATAAAGATATAGGCAAAGTGTTGTCTGCATTACAGCCGTGCCATTGTGCTATTACAGCTGTCCAACACATTATAGCCGTGCCCCTATAACCTACAGCCATGCGGCTGTGTAGGGTTATAGCCGCCCTACACTATAAATCTATCCCATATCGATTTTCAACCTTTCTTAAGCACAGCCGCTCCCTTATAAGTATTACAACTGCCTAGCACATTATTGTCGCACCACTGTAGGGCATTATAGCCACCCCATCCCCTTTTTCAGCCTTTCTTCTTCTTTCGCTTCTCTTTTGGCATGGGTCAGCTCAAAGGACGACTCCGGGACTACTGGGGTACGACCCGCTCTTCTAATTGGGCTTTGCTTGCGCCCTTTGGCTTGCAGTTTCTCAGGTTTTACACTGCTCTGACTCTGAATCGGGTCTTCTTGGATACAGCTATCAGCTTTTGGAATCCAATGGATCATGTCTTCTGCTTCTCTGGTCAGGAATTATGCCCCTTGGTAGAGGAGTTTAGTACTATCCTTTGTGTTCCTTGCCCTCGGGGGGTCCGGTTAGCTGTTCCTGACCCTAAATCGGGTGATGTGCACATATTTCTGAGTCGATTCGCTCCGGCTATAGCAGGCATGGGTTATGCAATTACTTGTAGGCCTATTTCTCCTAGACTCAGCCTTTCTGTTATAGCTGATTTATGTTTTGCTTTGCCTCCAATTGCCCCTAGTTGGGCTCCACTGATGAGTTTGTTACTGATGGCTTGTTATTTATGTGTCTCAAGATGATACTTGTAGTCTTAGATTAGCCTCGGTAGTGACTCAGATGGCTCAGGGGGCATCACTTATAGGGGTTGCTTTGGCTGAGACACTCATCCACTTAGATTCTATCCATTCTGATTCTCCCGTCGAGAGCTGTGGATCTCCCTTTCTGCTTCAGCTATGCTTCAGCACTGCACTTTCTGAATTCATACATTCCTTACTCCTTTTTCATTTGACTAATCCATATGCAGATCTGGCTATTGGAGAAGCTGAGCCTCCTCAGCCCTCCTCCACCTCATCCGAGGTATGCTCCGAAGTGCTACTGGTCTCGGCACATCGAGCTCCCAAATTTCAGTTTTATGACCATAGAGCATTGGTTTGATTGGCTGAGGAGGTAGACTGATGCCTCTATCCGATGGGTCTGCCTTTGGTGGGACATCTCTGATGTGACTATTGAGACTTAGGCTGGAGGTGTCTAGCTACTTAGGTTGATCCATGTGACCTTCTATTCTCCTGCTCGGCTGTGTAGATAGTATGGGCAGCTACAAGGGGTCCTCCGATCTTTGTGCACCACTGAGTGTGGAGTGTTTACACCACAGTGGCCTCGGCATGTGCAGCACCAGTGGATGCATCCTACTCGTACTGAGATTCTGAGGTATGACAATCTTAGACCCGTGGAGA
Source organism: Euphorbia tirucalli (assembly GCA_039660915.1). Taxonomy (NCBI): domain Eukaryota; kingdom Viridiplantae; phylum Streptophyta; class Magnoliopsida; order Malpighiales; family Euphorbiaceae; genus Euphorbia; species Euphorbia tirucalli. Next base: position 58,174,761 of record CM077641.1, read on the forward strand.
CAAATGCCTGCTATAGAGCTTGGCTGACAAATCTGATTGGTTGCCCCACTAGGCGTGGACATGAGGCGCTAACATTATGGTACCTCGGACTTTAGATACTAGGATTAGAGTTGACCACTGCTGTGAGCGGATGACCTTTTTCAAAAAGAGGGAACGCGGCGAAGCAAACCGGGAAACACGTCTTCGTTCGGTTTTGATTTTAGTGGAAAACGAGTTTTGTTTATCTTGAATTAGGAAAACCATGGATTTGATTTGGAAATTCCTTTGTAAAAAACATTTTCCCATTTTAACTTAAAGACCTCGAAACTTAAATTCCAATATCAGTGACAGAGTCGCCACCCAGATCAGCTCATCCGGGAAATTTCAGTATAGCTCCCTACCGAGGGTAGACTATTGTACCTAAACCAGAGATTTAAGGTTCGGGCAAGTGACTTACTTTAACCTCTAGCTTACTTTCACTTTACAATTTGTATTACCATATTTAATTCACTTTATTATCTTTTTCTAACCCCATTTTGTTTATTTTAATCAGCCGATGCTAAAGCAAAATGCAGAAAATACATTGCAAAAAAATAAAAAAGCATACATCCAAAATATACAAGAAAGAGTAGAGGCCGATTATACAACCCAATCGAAAAAAAGATAAAAACTCTCGTCCTCACATTACGATCGCCTAAGTACACGAGGATCTAAAAATTACAACCGCAAAAAAATACGCGAAATCTATCAATTACATAAAAATGCAAATAAAAGAAAGATAAATGCTGCAAAACAAATGGTTAGCACAGTTTATATTGCACACATAGATAGGACTCAAATAGGACAGAATTAGGAATTTAGGAAATGGGCGCATGCACTTAGGGGGTAATCGAGTCGACCCGACCGGTCGGACCGGTTAGACCCGGAAAAAGGTTTTGAAATGCCCTGTAATTTTTGTGCTGAAAAATCATTTTTTTGGAAAACAATTGGCTCGGTTACATGCAAATTCCATTTTTTTGTGGGTCTGTTATCCCGGAACTCGGGGTCTGTTCGTGCGGATTTCCTAATTCCAACATCCATTTAGGGTCCAAAAAGCAGTAAACACGCTAAAAATAATTTGCATTCGAAAACAGCATAGCGCGACGATGTCCGTACATGTCATTTCGCGGCTTTGTTTTATTCCAGAAATTACAGTCATACGGCTGTAGTTACAACCGTGCGGCTATAATTTCTAGAACTCGAAAAATATGGTTTTCTTTTTTTTTTTTAATGAAAATATCGTTTTGCTTGTTTTCAATATTTTCTGGAGATTTTATAGGATTCGGGGGTCCGCTAATGCTGGACTACAGATACGATTCAGATAAAATAACCTCGAAACTCAGTAAATAAAACCCCGGAAAAACCGAAAACCCTAATATCCGTACGTACAGAAATCCAAAAACCAAAGTTTTATAACATACAGATGAATTTAGGCTGAAAAGGATCACAACAGAAAGCTTAAAATGGAAAACGAACTATTTTCGGCCGATCGAGACAAATCGGGAATCTGTCCCTGTAGAACAGAGTCGTGCGCTCTGGGTATCAGAGCCGCCGGGCTCTATTCAGGAAAGTCCGGTTTCAAAAATTGCAAAAATGAAGAAAACGCAAAGAAAAAGCAATCACACAGGTTTAAGGCCTCTCAGAGTTTACCTTGATGTTGTTTTGATGCTTTGAACGTCAAGAAATGGATTGAAAGTTTGAAATGTTTCCTGGAAGCTCAACCGGCCAAAAACCGAAATGATCCAAAACAATCTGAAATCAATCCAAAGTGATCCCGAATCAATGAGCAAAGGTTAAGGAACTTGCTATTAGAGTTTTGAGATTGGTTTGAAGTCTTAGCCTTTATGTTTCTGAGCCCTCAAGTTCTCGATCCCCTTCTCACCTTTTTATTCGTTTTTCTTTTTTTTTTCTCTGCATTCGGTTTTCAAAGTTTTTCTGCCCAAGATTACTAACCCCTCTCTCCATTTGATTTTTTTTCTTTTTATACTCTCCTCTCACATATCATTTCAAACATTAAATGGCCATCTGAATTCTCTGATTTTGCCCAACAACTCTTTCTGTCGAGCCAAGTTGCTCTCCTTTGCAAAGCAACTTGGCTCACCCACTAGAGCCAGGGCAAAATTCTCAAAAATCCGACGTGCACCCTAAACCCTAAAAACCACTTGGGAGCCCTTCTCGGGGGTTTCAGATCGTGGATAGCTCAGTCTTCAGGATGTTTGAGACACTCCGAGCGACATTCCGGTCGTTTTCAAGTCCGATTCAAGTCCGTTTAATCCACAGGTAATACAGGAATTCTCATCATAGAGGTCAGGAAAACCCGGCACTTATAGCTGCCCCTCGCGTGATCAAATTCAATACCCAATACTGGGTTTAGGTTACCTGAGGGGAATTTGAGAATGCGAATGAAAGCGCCGTAAGCGAAAGGAAAGAAAGACATACCTGAGCTGCAATGATGATTTGGAATAAGCCGATACCGGGTTTATGTTACCCGAGGTGAGGTTGATTAGGTAGAAGCTGATCTGGACCGATACCGGGTCTAGGTTACCTAAGGTGGATCTGCTGGAGAAATAAGCCAATACCGGGTTTAGGTTCTGCTAGAGAAATAAGCCGATACCGGGTTTAAGTTATCCGAGGTGAGGTTGGTGGTGAAATAAGCCAATACCGAGTTTAGGTTACCCGAGGCGAGGTTGGTGGTGAAATAAACCGATACCGAGTTTAGATTACCCGAGGCGAGGTTGGTGGTGAAATAAGCCGATACCGGGTTTAGGTTACCCGAGGTGAGGTTGGTGGTGAAATAAGCCGATACCGAGTTTATGTTACCCGAGGCGAGCTTAGTGGTGAAGTAAGCCGATACCGGGTTTAGGTTACTCGAGGTGAGGTTGGGCTGAGGATTTGGCGTAAAGCGGATCTGGACCGATACCGGGTTTAGGTTACCCGAGGTGAGGTTGGTGGTGAAGTAAGCCGATACCGGGTTATGTTACCTGAGGCGAGGTTGGTGGTGAAGTAAGCCGATACCGGATTTAGTTTACCTGAGATAAGGTTGGTGGTGAAATAAGCTAATACCGGGTTTAGGTTACCCGAGACGATGTTGGTGGTGAAATAAGCCAATATCAGGTTTAGGTTACCCGAGGCGAGGTTGGTGGTGAAATAAGCCGATACCGGGGTCTATGTTACGCGAGGCGAGGTTGGTGGTGAAATAAGCCGATACCAGGTTTAGGTTACCCGAGGTGAGGTTGGTGGTGAAATAAGCCGATACCGGGTTTGGGTTACCTGAGGCAAGGTTGGTGCTGAAATAAGTCGATACCGAGTTTAGGTTACCCGAGGTGAGGTTATGCTGAGGATTTGGAGTAAAGTGGATCTGGACCGATACAAGGGTTTAGGTTACCCAAGGTGGATCTGCTGGGAATTTGAATTGGTTTCAAAGATCTAGAATCTTGCTAGAATAGGTTTCAAGGACTTGAAATTTGGCTTGAAAGAGATTGGTTCAAGGATCTTAAATCTTGCTTGAAGGAGGTGACTTTAAGAGCGAAATCAAGTTGAGCATAAGTATTTATTGCTTGATCGATGATTTTGGAAACAAAAATTTTTAACCTTTCGATCAAGAATAAATACGGCTTGATTACTTTGCCCCTAGGTACTTGAGATGTTGAGGCTTGGACCTGAGCGGCTTTAACTTGTCTCTTGAGACCTAGTGGATGCCCCAGTGTTGGACTATTTTCTGCTTTGAGAGTGGTCCTGGCTTAGAGTGGCCCGATGATAGTAGTGGGTACCTGTACTTGGATTGGTTACGATGGATGTGCATATGAATTGTGTGTGTTCATTTTAAACTTATGCATGTATGCATGTATGATTCTAAATGTATGTATGTATGCAACATGCTGCTTATGCTTTGTTCTTGGTATCCGTGCGAGCCCGAGGATGGAATTCGTGGCTTGCGATTAGTCTCAGTGGTAGCCTAGATGGCTTGTAAAGCCACACCGATTTGTTTTAATCTCATTGAAATAGATGATGCTTCCTCCTGACTCTAAGCATGCTTTTGTATCATACTGACCCAATCCGACTGTTCTGACATTTTCTGATTGATTGACTATCACACAGATCTGGGTATTGGAGAAATTGACCCTCTCGAGTGTCCTTCCACTTTATCCTTGGTACATTCTGAAGTGCTATCAGGCTTAGTGGATCAGGATAACAGGCCATGCCAAGGGATGGGTTTTTTGGTCGAGCAAGAAGCCAAGAACTAGACCTTGCATTTCTGTACTATATAATGCTCCAACCTGGTATTGGTGTTTATGACAGGAGTTCCATTTGCATTATCATGGGCTTGGGTGCAATGTCCTACTGATGTATGTTTATATGTAATGGCACAATGTATGCAAGATGAGCATCTAATCAGAAATACATAATATCGCAATGATGACATCGGAATGAGTATAATAGGGAAATTAACAGTGACTTTGACTTTGCATATCACCCCCTTCTTGTCACCAACACGACCTCTCGGTTCTCTGTGTCGAAAAATTTTCTTTGAGATTTTTTTTTGAATGAATGGCCCGAAAATCCTGCGACGAGCATTTCATCTGAGTTGATCCCTTTTGCAATAGCTTGTTTAAGGATTGGAAAATATGCCTCGATATGTTCGAAAATTACGAGGACACTACTATTGACGACACCCAGTGGTTCGGCCTTTTATGTGTCCCTAGTATTAGAGATTTGTATTTGGGGTGTAAAACACTTCAACAGACATGACAAATGCATATTGAACACCAAAATTGAATGCAAAACATTTATGACATAATGAATGTGGATGAATTAGGAAAATCCAAAAGGTGGCTCTGGTTTTGATTGATGCCCCTTCAAATTACTAATATGCCCTTTTCGGTTTTACAGATTGGAGGCCTTTTTTCTTTTCTTTTTTTTAATGGTGCTAACATGTGTCAAAATGAGCATTGAACTGAATCAATTGATTACCCACTGGATCCTTCAAGAGTTTGAACCCATATACATGTTTCCAATTCACCCCATATTCTAATGCACGTATGGTTCCTAGAAATGGAGACAGCTTTTAATCCTTCAGAGTATGGCCTGATTTAGAATGACTTGAGTTAATTTTGGTTCCCTTATGTCTGCCACTCACAATGACCGTATAACAAATCACACCATCTTCTGGAGGTGAAAGGATCACCGGTAAGTATTCACTTCTATTGCAGCTGAAGATTGAGTTCTTGAAATGGTTGGCAAATGCAACTTTCCCCTGATAGTTAGCACAGTAGGCTTTGCAAGTCATCCCATTCATGATTGTTGAAAGCTTTGTAAAACCTGGTTGCTCCAACACTGTTGGTGAAGTTCACAAATGCATAACCGAAATTTCCTCCAGTCTCGAGATCTGTAGGTAAATAGAGGAATCACAAGCAGACTTCACTTTGGACTTATTCTTGTTTCCCTCCAGACAACACTTGCCCAGAATTTGCGGTAGATTATGTCTTTGAAACTGATTTGGTAAATTTTGATCACCAGGCTTATTTTCCCACCGAGGTTAACATCAATCTCTCTTTTTTATTCAGATTGGGCTCTTCAATGGTTAGGTTCTCGGGTAACCACTGTTGTTCCTTTCCACCTAAAGAAATTGTTCCCTTCTTATTTCGGAATCTCAGAGCTATATATTTCATTTTTCCCCTTTTCTCAGCATTGTTGAGCTCATTTGAAACAGACTTATATTCAAATCCTCTCTTTGTCATGAAATCAAAAGCTTTCCCATAGTCGGAGGGCACAAAATAATTAGTCTGCGAGTTTAGATTGAAAAGAAATGGTATGGGATTAAAAGGGGATCCCCAATTAGGCACAGATTGATGCTAAATGAAGATAGATTGAAGCGGTACCATAATCACCTGCCCTGTCGCCCTTCTGATGGTGAGATAATGTGGAAAAATGTGATATAGAGTAGCATTTGGGTTCAATTTCTTGTTAGAAGCCATTGATGGTGGAAAATGAGGCTTCACGGAATTAGTTCAAGAAAGGAGATGAAAGGGATAATAAACAAAAGACAAAGGGTAATGAAGGAAAGGAGGAAGGTAGAGAGGAGTGTGGAAAAGGGAAGTGCCTTGGGTTTGAAGCCAGGGAAGTGCATCATACCTTACCATTTAATGCTATGAGACACTCCAGTATTAACCATGGCAACTATGTATGAGAGAAACTCTATTGTCTGCACCGATCTCACCGATCCTGGCACTTCACGCAATAGGTGGGTCATCCCCGGATTCATCAAGCACTCAACAGAGTTTGCTAGGGTCTCATTATTTGGATAGGAAGAATCAAAAAATTGTACAAACGAAGAAGGAGGAGGAGGAGATAGAGTAGCAGATAAAGGGATTGGAATTTGGTAGTGGAAACAAGAGAAGAAGTGGATTGATGTCAAGGTGACAGGTTAATTGGTAATTGATCGGGGAGAATTCAGGTGTTTCTGGGTTTAACTTTGTTTGCGCCACTATTGTTGCAACACTATGCAGAGATTGTCAAGGTCATATATCTATAAAGGAAGAAAGCAAGACTGTAAGTTTAGAGCAAAAATCTCACTGTGAGGGAGAGAAGGAGTCTTCCATCTACACTGATCTTCTTTTTTTTTTTAAAGAAACTAAAACCAAGCCATAGCCACCTGCTGCATTCAAATTCATACACATCATGTGTGTTTACTATGTCTTTTGGATGAACAATGCATGCGTAATGTCATGTGCACATGAATGTCATATAAACAAGATTATACATGCACTACAACCCAGAACTGTTTTAGAGTTTTACTACATGGTGGGTGGTGAAGGTCATTTGAATTTCTTAGGGGTTAGTGCTTCTGATGAGCTTAGGTTTTTGGCTGTAGGGGTTCTAGTACGGGGTACTTTTGTGGGCGTGGAATTAGGCTTGAAGCTTCATTTTGGGGATCGACTCTGAATTTTAGCAATAGACTTTGGTTCGGGATTGTTTAGGTATTATGCGGGCTGCTCAAGTTGAGACATTAGGGTAGGACCAACAGCGTTTTGGATTGCGATTTGTAAGGATCATTGATCTAGGTCAGTAATCGATTGACGGAAGTGGTGCCATCCCATTACTTATTTCACAGACTTACTTTTTCAAGAAAGGGTTCAAACAGAGTTAGATTCACTTTTAGATTCCCTACAACACTCAGATTGATGTTATGCATTTTAATATTCTATGTGTTGGACATGTCGTTTCAGATGATCAAATGCCTGCATAATGCCATGTGCATGCAATCACCACATAAGTAAGAAAACAACAAGACACATTGCATTCAAAACGAGTTCAATACACTTTACAAACAAAATGAGTTCCATATGAGAAGGAGCCTCTAAGGGTATTGATCTCATAGCATCTGACCATTCCTCGTCCAGTCATTGCCCCAGTTTTAGTGTTATTGCCCCGCTCTCATCAAACCAGACCTTGTAGTTCTTCATCATATTCCTTTCCCCGGGAAGTTTAAGGAATTTCCTTGACGGTCTCCCTGCTTGCCCCTAGTTACTTATTAGAGGTAGATGGGACTCTTAACCTTCCTTCATCAACTAGCTCCTGGATCTCCTTTCCTAAATCAAAACACATGTTGGTTTGGTGACCCATCATCACATAATAGCTGCAGAAGTTATTCTTTTGATTCAGCATCGGCTCTACATACGACCTTATGCTCTGCAGCAGTCCCTCATTTTTACATTTGGCAAATAATCTGCTTAATGAAATAGGCCATGGAGATATGCCTTTTCCGTCACCCTTGGGGAGTGGATCCCTGGTGTGTCGCATAACAAGGTCCGTATTGTCCTTGAGGGGCACCTTCAGTTCCACTTCATCGGTCAGCCCTCTTATTCTTCCTTCGAGCTCTGTCACAAGTGCCTCCAGTTCAGTGCACCATGCCGTCAGTTTTTCTACCCTATCAAGATCACCTCTTAGCATCTCCTTTAGCATTGTCGCTGCCTCTTCCCTAACTGCCTTTTGAAACCGTGATGAAGCGACATAATCATCCACGACATCTGTTATAGTGTTGAAGTTCACTGAGCCAGCCATTATAGGGGCTCTTTCCCTTTCTATCTTGATAAAACCACCTGTTAGCATTGACCGGGACACACGCACGAAGGATACCAAATCAGTGCATGAGATGAAGATTGTTTAGCGCTTGTGGAGCATCTAAATTTTGGATAAATGAATGAGATGTACATCGTGAGGTAATAAGGATGACTTCCTTTGTTTTTCTTTTTTTCTTTTGATTTTGGACGTTCCAAGAATACCCAATGCTATGCAAAGATAATGCAAAGAAGATCATGTGTGGATCGCCACACGAGCAGAGGTTCGGTGCCTTTGGGGCACCTAATGAATTGCTGTGAAATGGCCACGATAAGGCCGACACACACGCAGAGTTCCAACGCCTTGTAGGTTGATGGCATGAAGTGAAATGGTCACATGGGGACCATCCCATGAACGGAGTTCTGATGCTTTTGAGGCAAGTGATATGAAATGATGTTGCAAAAAAGTCACGTTCAACTGGAGACACGGACAGAGGTTCGGTGTTCGTGGAACACCTCGTATGATTTTGATAATGTTTTGAAAATGGCCCTATATGTGTGCTAATCTGGTACTCGGGGAGCACCTTGAATGATTTAACGATGTCATGAAATGGTCCGATATGAACCATAATGCGCAAACAGGATTTCAGCATCATCGTGACACCTATGATGAATGCATATGATGCCATGTGATGACATCATGTGAACTACCACACGGAAATAAATCTAGGACCATTGTGGTCTTATATTGAATGACATGATATTTGTGAAATGGTCGAGTGCAATCCGATGCACAGGCAGAGTACGGGTAGTTTTGGGGTACCCTATATGCTATGGAATGAAATGATCGTGAAGGGCACACTTGGAATTATCCTTTATTAGGTGAAATGAAATGATATGGATGTGCATGTCACACGAAAATGCAAGTGGCTGCATGAAAACGTGGTTAAAATACATGACACATGGAATGATGTCGTGTATGCTTCGTGGGAATGTCGCACGCGAGATGTAAAAGGCATACAAATAAAAATGTCATGGCTACACGAAAATGTGATTAGTGTCACACATATGTCGATGTTCGAAAATGGGTGTATAAAGATGTGGTTTAGAATGGCACATGAAAGCTATGTGTGTTTGATGCTTCGTGAAAAGCCAAATAAAAAAACACCACGGAACAAATGTTAGCATACGTAAAAATATGCGCTCCCTTCTGACCTTATTTCTCCTTTCGATTGGTCTTGCATTCTTCCTAGGTGTTGGGTCTCTTTGGCATCAACGGGGGATACCAAAGGTGCACGCTCAATGTTCAATTTGAATTTAAGTTTTGGTAGTGCTAGGGGAAATTGCTAAGCCATTACATGTGGGTTAAAGTCAAAACCAAGGGTCGTACAGGTTCCCATACCAAACATTCATTCATTCATTCATAAATAATGTTTTAGTATAATGTACATCAAATGATGAAATGAAACTATGGACAGAATTAGTGATGGTATACGTCTCGACTGAATCCACGCTTGACACCAACCAGTCTTTACAGATTTTCCAGCTGATAGCCCTCGCTCTCTGTCCTAACTTTTGCATGGATTGCCTTTTCGGTTTTCAACCCATCGGACTCCTTTTTTTTTAAAATGTAGTAGTGTTTCAGCTTGTCCTGTTTGATAGGGTTGACGAATTCATTTCCATCCATGTCCATAATCTTTGCAGCACCCTTTGGAAATACCTTCTTGACTACATACGGGCCTTCCCAGTTTGGCTGAATTTCCCCCGTACATCCGTGTTGGTCTGTTTCATCTGCTTGAGTACCAGATCCCTTGCCTTAAATGGACACTTCTGATAATGAACCTTGTTGTTGCAGGTTCTAGCCATTCGCTGCTAATATATTTGTAACCGGTCTAAGGCTTGAAGACGCTTTTTCATCAATCAGTGCTAGCTGTTCATGTCTCGACTGGAGCCAATCAAATTATGGCAATTGTGCCTCCATAACCACTCTTAATGATATGACTTCCATCTCTACTGGTAAGACAGCCTCCATCCCGTAAACCAGCGAATATGGTGTCTCACCGATAGGGGTTCTAATGCTCGTTCGATATCCCCACAAGGCCAATGGTAATATGTCAGCCCAATCTCTGTAGGTCACTACCATTTTCTATAGAATCTTCTTAATGGACTTATTGGCCGCTTCCACTGCCCCATTGGCTTGTGGGTGATACAGGGATGACCTATGGTGCTCAACTCCCTTCTCTTGGAACAACTGTGCCATCACCCCTTGAAATTGTACCCCATTATCAGTCACGACATGATGAAGGATCCCATATCTCGCAAAGATGTTCTTTTCTATAAACTTGGCCATCTTCTTAGCATTAATATTTGCAAACTATTCTTCTTCGACCCATTTAGAGAAATAATCCACAACTACAACAATGAATCAGTGTCCGTTTAAGGCAGACGGCCTTATCTCTCCAATTATATCTATGCCCCAAGCAGCGAATGGCCATGGAGTCAGAGACACTTAAAGTTCAAGTGGAGCAAGGTGATTGAGGTCTTCGTACACCTGACATTCATGGCATTTCTTAACCTCCTCAATACAATCAGCTTGCAGAGTGAGCCAAAAGTATCCTTGTCTCAGTATTTTCTTTGCCAGGGCCAAACTGTTCATGTGTGGTCTGTAAGCTCTGGATTGTATTTGTTTCATAATCATAACTGCCTCTTCCTCGGTTAGACACTTTAGAAGGACTCCGTTAGCTATTCTTTGAAGAGTTGATTCTTAAATACCCAAAACTGTGCTGCCAATCTTCGAAGGGAGACCTTATTAGCTTCATTAGCGTCTTCGGGGTACTGACCATTCTGAAGAAACTGTAAGATATCATAATACCAGGGCCGTTCTTCAATTGTTGTGACTATATTGACTGATGAATAGCATGGATTCTGAGCGATTTCTAGGATTATTGGCTGTATCAGCTGTTTTTAGGGACCTTCCCACATTGACGGCAGTGTAGCCAAAGAATCTGCCATCTGATTCTCTTCCCTTAGTACATGCCGGAATTCACACTGACTAAATACCTTCGCCCTTTCCCCAACCATCTTGAGATAAGGCTGGAGTGATTCTTCTTTTATCTCCCAATCTCCGGTAACCTGCCGAATCACGAAAGCTGAATCCCCAATAACTAACGCCTTATTTGCCCCTAATGTGATCAGAGCATCAATACCAATGAGACAAGCTTCGTATTCTGCTCTGTTATTGGTCACTTGAAAATTAAGCTGTTTCACCAGAGGAATGATTTCTCCTTCGAGTGTAGCAATGATTACCCCTAAGCCTACGCTGTGTTTGTTCACCGGCCCATCAAAGTACATCACCCATCTGTTTGACTTTTCTTCGACCACCGCCAGCTGTTCGTCAAGAAATTCCAAGTTCTCGATGTCATCTGAATCTATTGGCTGATTAGCCAGAAATTCCGCTACGGCTCTTCCCTTGATTGTCTTCCTTGTCACATATTCAATGTTGAATTTCGACAGCAAAAGTAACCACCTTAATAACTTCCCTACCAGTACTGGGGCTTGGCATAAGTATTTCATAGGATCCACCTTGGCTATCGCCTGAACCTTATACGACTGGAAGTAGTGTGTCAGCTTCTTTGTCAGCCATACCATAGTAGCACAAGTCTTTTCTACTATCATATACCTAATCTCATATTCCAGTAACTTCTTGCTCAAGTAGTAAATTGCATATTCACGTCCATCTTCTTGCTCTTGTACTAACATGGCTCCCACAGAAGTTTCTTCAATGGCCAAGTACAGAATCAGAGGTTTGTCTGGTATCAGACGCTTTAAAACTGGGGGGTTTATCAAATAAGCCTTAATTCTGTTGAAGGCTATTTTACACTGTTCATTCCACTCTACTGGCCGATTCTTGTTTAGAAGTCTGAAAATTGGTTCGCAAACTGTCGTCAATCTTGTAATAAACTGACTAACATACTATAGTGAACCCAGAAACGACCTTACTTCCTTTTCTGATTACGGTGTCGACATATCTCTGATGGCCTTTATTTTGTCAGGATCCATTTCGGTTCCCTTCTGGCTGACTACATGACTAAGTAGTTTCCTAGAAGTTACCCCGAATATACACTTCTTAAGGTTAAGGCGAAGATTGTATTTCTCGATTCTGGTTAGAAATCTATCTAGGATAGCTGGGTGCTCCTCCCGGGTCATAGATTTGACTAACATGTCATCCACATAAAACTCGACCTCCTTGTGGATCATATCATGTAGAAGTGTCATAACCGCTCGCTGATAAGTTGCCCTAGCATTCTTCAACCCAAAAGGCATGACCCTGTAGCAAAAGACCCCCCACTCTGTGATGAAGGCTGTTTTCACTTTGTCGACTATGTTCATCAGAATCTCCCTGAGAACCCATCCATAAAGGAATACATAACTGCCCTAGTGGCACTATTGATCAGAATGTCAATATGCGGAAGTGGGAAGTCGTCTTTGGGGGATGCCTTATTCAGATCTCGGTAATCCACATAGACCCTGACTCAATTATCTTTCTTTGCAACCGATACAATGTTGGCCAACCATTCCGAATACTCTATTACTTCTAAGAACTTGGCCTTTATCTGTTTAGCTACTTCTTCCTTAACCTTTTCAGCCCATTCTGGTTGTAGACTTTTGAGTTTTTGCTTAACTAGTTTCATCTTCGGATCTATCGGGATTCTATGTTCTGCAATTTCCCGGTCAACCCCACGCATGTCATCATAGGACCAAGTGAAGGTTTTGACGTGTTTTTGCAAAATTTTTACAAGTTCTTTTCTCTCATCCGGCGTGAGGTCTTTTGAGATGGATACCATCTTTGCTTCATCATCTGTCCCTAGGTTCATTTCATGCAATGATGCATCATGTATGCTAAAGACATTAAATGAATGTTTGTATAGTTCCATCCGAAAAAACATCACACAAATAAGCGAAATTAGATTTTATTGCATTGTAGGCCTTGTAGGCAGAATTGTTCACATTAAAAATTGAAAACGTAGATACATTTGAAAAATTTCCATCCTCCACATGTGGAGGGTCTTCATCAACAGCAACACAGTCGAACTCTTCGAACAGGTACCCTAGGTCTCCTTCCAGGTTTTCCCTTTGTTCCTCGGTCAGCTCTTCCTCAAATGTCTCAGCCTTACCCCTCGTTACCAGCTTGGTGAGCTCCTTCATAGCTTCCTCTACTAGCTCTTCATGGGTCTTCCCAGCTGATGGCTTCTTCTTTTCTGAACCCTTGCTTGGTTCCATCAGGTGGACAGTGCTCTTGCGATGGCCTCCATAGCGACCTCCATCTTACTTCTCACCAGGTCAGTCTTCTTAAAGGCTTCTCCCTTATCCCCAAATTCACTTCTGACTTGGCCAACGGCTTTCTGCTTTAGAGTTTCCATGTCTTCATTTCTGGCTCCAGCTCGCAGCATGTTCACAACAAGCTCAGTTCCATACTTGCTGAAATCAACAACATCAGTAAAAATTTCAAACCCAGGGAGCTAACCTCCCCCAACAACTATCGGCTTAGGAGTCCCATCATACACTGATTCTGTGGCTCGGACGAAGGTGTCCACCAAGTTCACGTGCTTCCTTTCCTGCTTAGTCTTCCCTCGTGATACCCCAACCCAAACTGACGGTACTTGCCTGCATTAATATTAGACTTAGGGATACCTTGCTGTCTGGCCCCTAGTCCTTTCCCTGACTCATTGTTCTGTTTGGCAAAGTATCTATGAATCCAGTCTGGAAACTCAGGCTTATCAGAGATCACTGCAACTTGAAAACCGGTCATCAGCTGCTCAGTAGCAATCAGGGCAGCCACGATAGAAGGCTCATCCGCTTCAATAGTTACCACTTTCCCCTCAATCAAGAACTTCACCTTCTGATGCAAAGTCGAGGGGACTCCTCCTAGGGCATGGAAGCATGGCCTTCCTAAGAGCAGAGAGAATGTGACAGGAATATCGATTATGGTGAACAACACTTTTGACTTGACCTCCCCCACTTTAACTTCAGCTTCAAAAGTTCCCAGCACAGCTCTTTTACTAGCATCATATGCTCTAATCACAGTGTTAGACCGGTAAAGAGCTTCAATACTCACCCCCAAGAAAGGCAAGATCTAGGAGGGGCAAATGTTTAAGGCTGAGCCGTCATCTACCATTACACTCGGCATCACTTTGTCCGTGACCTCAACCTTCAGATATAGAGCCTTATTATGGTTAACCCCTTCAGGTGGGAGATCTTCAACCCCAAAACTGATCTCCGGGGCCTTATTAGCTTTTAAGTCTACTCCCTTTATCATTGCACATACCTCGTCCGAGGACATGGTAGGGTTGGCTTCCATTTCCATTAACTGTTTGACCACCGCCTCTCGGTGCTTCTTTGATTCCATAAGTAAGTGCCAAACACTGGCACAAGCTGGTGTCCTCTTCAGTTGGTCCACTACCATGTCTTCCTCCCTGGCCACTGGAGGTGATCGGGTAGTATCATTCTACACTGGTGTAATATTCCTTCTCGGGGGTGTTGGAGGTGGTACATTGACGAGTTGATAGACCCTTCCGCTCCTTGTGATATGCATCACTGGCCCATCTTTTTCAATCATAGTCCCTTTCACCGTCTCCACCAGATAAACTGGCTTCGACTCTTGAAGCTCAAAAGCGTCGTATTCATCATCCGCTTCAATCTCATCCAAATTAATGGGACCCACCTTATCCTTCACTGCCAAAGACTGCTCTTCAGCTATTTCTGACTCTTCCTCACTTTCCACCAGCACAGCTCACACGCTCGGATATGTTTTGATGATCTGGGTGAATACATAATTGGCTGAAAGACCAGACTGCACCATATTCACCTGACTTCCAAAGGTGGGGAGTGGATTTTTCTGCACACTCGGCTTTAGAGCTAGCTCAACAATCTTGCCATCGGTGAGCAACTACTTAATGGCTTTAATCAGCTGGGCGTACTCGTTCATACGATGACCCATCATCATATGATAGGAGCTAATAAAATAAACAAAATCGGGTTAGAGAAAGATAATAAATTGAATAAATATGGTCTTATAAATAATAATCGAATACAAGCTCGAGGTTAAGTAGGTAAGTTGTCCGAACCCTGAATCTCTGGATTAGGTACAGTAGTCTACGCTCGATAGGGAGCTGTATCGGAATTTCCCGGATGAGCTGATCCAGGTGGCGACTCTGTCACTGATCTCGAAATTTAGGTTTCAAGGTCTTTAAGTAATAAATCGGGAAAATATTTTCTACAAAAATTGAATTTCAAAACAAACGAACATTTTTCCCTAAAACAAGATAAACAAAACCCGCTTTTCCCAAAACATCACTAATCACCAAATCTTCTTTCAGTTTCCCCGACTCGTCTCGCCGCGTCTTGTTGAAAAAAGGTCGTCCGCTCACAAGGGCGTTTCAAAACCGTTTTCCAGGTCTAACCAAACCGGTTGGCTGAGCCGACCCGGTTACCCCCTAAATGCATGCCCCCGTTCCTAAAATCCCAATTCTGTCCAATTTGAGTCCTATTTATGTTGTGATATAAATTGTGCTAACCGATCTGTTTTGCAGCTTTTAGTTTCTTTTTATTTTCATTTTTGATGTAATTAATAGATTAATTCATGCATTTTAGGCGGTTGTAATTTCTAGATATTCATGTATTTAGGCGTTTGTAAATGTGAGGACGAGAGCTTTTTATTTTTTATTCGATCTGGTTGTATAAGCGGCCTCTATTTTTATTCTTTTAAACTGCTCGAATGTATGGTTTAGCTATTCTACAATTTATTTCTGTCTTTTGCTTGAGCATCGACTGATAAATAAACACAAATTGGGATAAAGAAAGATAATAAAGCAAATAAAATATGGTAATATAAACTGTAAAGTGAAAGCAAGCTTGAGGTTAAGTAAGTCAGTTGCCCGAACCCTAAATCTCTGGATTAGGTACAGTAGTCTACCCTCAGTAGGGAGCTGTACCAGAATTTCCCGGATGAGCTGATCCAGGTGGCGACTCTGTCACTGATCTTGGAATTTAAGTTTCGAGGTCTTTAAGTTAAAAACGGGAAAAGGTTTTCTATAAAGGGATTTTCAAACAAATCAACAAATTTCCTAAAGATAAACAAAATCCCGTTTTCCAAAAGAACCTAAACCCCACTCAAAACGCGTTCATTTTCCAAAAGTTTCCTTTTCCCCAGTTCGTTTCACCGCGTTCTGCTTTTTAGGTCGTCCGCTCACAGTGGCCACTCTGCTGGGGAAATAAGGTTTCTTAAAAGTTTTCATAAAAACTTAAGGAACTTAGGCAACTACTGAAATATAACCTCGCTTGCAGTCACTTTACCAATTCATAATACCATATTTGTTTACACTTGCATATCATGACATTTTCTTCTTCTCAATCCCTCCAATACACTGATCAGCCTCGGTTTACTCAAGAAGGTGACCTACCTCTTCCGCCAGGATTGGAGGCACCCGATGGGGTAAACCACTCATAGCACCGCATGACCTTACATTGTGTTCTACGGTGAGGAGTGTATATTTGCTATGAGAGCCTGTACGACCCTTGGTTTTGACTTTGGCCCATATGGAACGGCTTTGCAACTTTCCCTAGGATTACCAAAACGTAAATTTAAACTGAACATTGAGTGTGCAACTTTGGTACCCCCCGTTGATGCCAAAGAGACCCAACACCTAGGAAGAATGCAAGACCAATCGAAAGGAGAAATAAGGTTGGGAGGGAGTGCATATTGTTGCGTGTGCTAACGTTTGTTCTATGGTGTTTTTATTTAATCTTTTCACGAAGCATCGAACATGCATAAGCTTTCATGTGCCATTCTAACCACATCTTTGTGCAGCCATTTTCGAGCATTGACATATGTGTGACACTAATCACATTTTCGTGTAGCCATGACATATTATTTGTATACCATTTACATCTCACGTGCGACATTTCCACAAAGCTTACACAACATCATCCCATGTGTCATGCGTCTTAACTACATTTTCGTGCAGCTACTTGCATTTTCGTGTGACATACACATTCATGTCATTTCATCCCACCTAATAAAGGATGTTCTGAGTGTGCCCTTCACCATCATTTCATTTAATAACATATCGGGTATCCCAAAACTACCCATGTTCTGCCCGTGCACCAAATTGCACTCGGCCATTTCACTATACGATGTCATTCAATATAAGACCACAATGGTCCTAGGTCTATTTTCGTGTGATGGATCAAATGATGTCATTCATGGCATCATATTCATTCATCATAAGTGTCACAGTGATGCCAAAGTCCTATTTGCGCATCACGGTCCACATCAAATCATTTCATGTCATTATCAAATCATTCAAGGCACTCCTCGAGTGCTGGATTAGTACACATATATGGGCATTTCATAATATTATTAAATCATGCAAGGTGTTCCATGAACACCGAACCTCCGTCCGTGTTTCGAGTTACACATGACTTTTCTATAACATCATCTCATATCACATGGCTCAAAAGCATCAGAACTCTATCCATGGGATGGTCCCCATACGGCCATTTCATGTCATCTCATTGACCTATAAAGCGTCAAAACTCTGCCCATGTGTCGGCACACACGCGGCCATTTCACGACATCCATTAGGTGCCCCTAAGGTGCTGAACCTCTGTCCGTGTGATGGCTCGCACGAGACCTTTTTGCACTATTTTTGCATGGCATTGGGCACTCTTGGGACATCCCAAGCAAAGGAAGTTAAAACACAACGTTCATCCTTATTTTCATTTCCATGCATAAAACATCATTCAAGCATCATTCTTTATGTCATCACTTCATTCATTTATCATCCCTAATTCTCCACATGTGATTTAAGACAATATGCACGTGAGACTAGAAAAGACCAAAGCTCTCCATAGAAAGTTCACTGAGTAAGCTGGATCATCCGAGGACAAGTTCTCAGACTTTGAGGGCTGTTGAGGAACAGAGGACAGTAGAAACAGATAGTGAGTCTGATTCTAGAGAGGAAGTGGAAATGGCAAACAAAACATCAAGTCTTGCTGATGCTCTGAAGGATTTTCTGAAATCTCAGGATTTCCGTGACATTCTGAAGGAGGAGATGCAAGCTGTTGTAAGAGAAAGTGGGGAAGTCGGAACCAGCGGGCCTGGAAAGGAAAAAGTGACTAAATCTTCTCAATATGGGGCTGATGTCTTAGCTAGTGTAGAAAAGCTGCAAGAGATTAAGGCAGCCATGGAAAAGAAAATAAAGGCAAAGTACTCAGAGTTAGACGAAGTTGTAACCGAGCTGAAGAAAGGGGCCAATATTAGCTTGGGCTCCAAAAGAGGTGTGAATGTCGATGCTATGATAAATAAGGGTATCGAGACTTTCCTCGTTGGGTTCCAAGTGCCAAAAGCTCCTTCCTATAAGGGGATTGGCTCGCCAAAAGCTCACATGAACTTGTATGCTCGAATAATGCTGACAGTGGGTGCCACCAAACAGTAGTTAATCAACTTCTTCCCAACCACACTAGAAAGGGGAGCTTTGACCTGGTATAACTCTCTGTCAGAGGATGTTCAATCGGACTGGGAGGCTTTATCAGCGGCTTTCAGCAAATACTATAGCTTCAATACTAAGATCCAGGTGAAGCTGTACGACCTGTAGAGGATTAAGCAGAATCCAAACTAGTCCTTTGATGAATATTATCAAAGGTGGATGAATAAGATGATTCTGTTGAAGAACCACCCTGACGAGGATGAGTTGATCCAAAAGTTGATTGATGGTAGTAGGGACATTTACAGAAACAACATGAAATTCCACTCCTTCAGTGAACTCAGTGAGGTGTACAGTATGGCTATGAAGATATTGATTATGAAGTGATGGAATTGCCACTCGGGTAACACCGAGATGATATCATTGGCCACTTGATGAGTGGGACTGATAAGTGTATGGCCATACCCAAATAAGTTGGTTGCTTATTTGATTAATCAGTCAACTCAAGATCAAGAAATATAATAAACAACAGAAGAGGATGACGGACACCATGCCTCTTGTTTATTCATATCAATATCGTTAGGCAAAGGACACTATGAGATTACTACCGGGTGAGTGTCTTCTAAAGACTGCTGCATCTCTATCTTAATTGGGGGCTATAATGGTTTGCTAGAACCCACTTACAGTCTGTGAGCCTTAGGCCTACTGCCAACATAAAGACAGACCCATAGGATCGTGCACATAGACCAACTCAGCCGGAACTTATAGAAATTGTACATGTAATGTACATTGGAAGGAATGTGTTAATTAATTAATTGACATTCAGTGTCAAGGTAATTAATTAACATTGGGTTGAATTTAATTTAATTAATAAGTCTACATAATGTAATTAATTAATTTATCAATTAATTGAATTACATAAATTAAACAATTAATTAAATAATTTTCTTAAGTAGGAAAATTAAATACATGGATTGTATTTACTTAAGTGTGATTTAATTTTATTTAGGGGCAATTAAATTTAGCCGAATGGAATTAAATTACATGGTATATACTTTTTAATTAAAGTTTATTTATGTAATTATAATCCTGGTGGGCTTGGGTTTAATTAACCTAATTAAAACCCAATTAGACAAGGTGTCTCTAAAAGGGCACACTTAAGGAATAAAACCCTAATTCAACCCTAATTAATTGCTAGAAATTTCAGCCACCAAGAGCAGCCCCAAACAGCCGAAAATCCCAGCATTAATCATCCATTCCTTCGCGTCTTCGGCTAGCACCGGTTCCCGCTCAATAGTTGGTCGTGCACCGGACTTTGGAGATCATAGTTTCAAGAAACGATTCTGCAGCAGTCTCTAGAAGAGACGAATCTGGTGAGTTAATCTCTCTTGATTCAATTTGGTTTTATTCTAATGAATGGTAATTGGACACGATAGGTGGATTCTAGGAAATTTTAAACGGTTTATTTTCCGCTGCACCACGTTATTTTTCCAATGACGAATCCCAACAGCTGATTTGATTGATCCCTATAGATCCTGATCCCTAGGATTTTCTCGGCTTCGCCTAAGTCCTTCTAACGGTCCCAAATGGCTAGTTACAGTACTAGAGGGGGGTGAATAGTACTATAGGGCGAAAAAAATTTCATGGACCTCTTTTTCAAAAACAAGTTTTATTAAAAAATGCGGAATTATAAACTATAATAAAACTTGTAAATATAAAATGCTTTTGTAAAGAAATTAACTTTAAGTACTAAAGTATATAATATAAAGTGCAAAAAATTAAAGTGCATAAAATAAAAGAGTAGGGATAGAGAAAATGCAAACACAGAATTTTATCCTGGTTCGACCCAACTGGTCTACGTCCAGTCCCCAAGCCAACCAATTGAGATTTCCACTAGCGTTTCCTTTACGGACAGGAAACAAGCCTACGTTACTTTTCCCGAGTTCAAGTAACAAACTTAATACATTTATAGGCTCAGTATCAAACCTATACCGTTACTTTTTGGAGCTAAAGTAACAAACTCTACCGATGCTTGTTCAAAGCTCAAGCACCAAACTTTTACAACCTTTGTTGATCAACCACCAACAAAGTAACACCCCTTTCACACAACCTTGTGTGAAAAATACAATTCCCAAAATATGTGTTGGGAATATGGACGACTTATAACTTGTAACTTGAATAAGATTGTATCTTGGATTGTCTTCCACACCTTCACACTTTCCTTTTCTTCCTTTTTATAGCAAAATGAAGATATGGCCATTTGAAACATTATACGGCCGTTTGCTTTAGGTGATGTGGCCGTTTGGAAGGTAAATGTTGAATAGTCTTCAAATGATAATCAAAGAGAGGAATATAGCCGTTTGTCTCCACATGCTTTTCATAGCCGTTGTCTTTAGCTTATATCCAAAGTATAGGTGACTTTCTTCTTTATAAGGACATGTGACACAATGAGATGTAAGTACATCCTTTGTAACCATAGCTATAAAAGATGGTGAGAAGAGACTTCATTCTTAAGGTAAGGTTTGACCTTAAGATCACATGTGATCATACATTAAAGAACTCCTTAGCTAAGGTTGCAAACTAAGGTAAAGGATATCACATGATGAAATACATAAATTGGCCGAAATAAATCTTTAAGCTCTTCAACTTATAGGTCAAGGTAAGGTCAAGGTATAATCTTAAAAAGTAACTTATCTTATGATCAAATATGAGCTCAAAGTTGATATGTCCATGTGAGCAAGTGAGAGATCAAAAATAATATGTTCATGTGACTGAAAAACATCTTTTGTTCAACATTCTATCTTATGAAATCATCTTGGATATATGCCACAAATCCTCAAGTCATAAGTAAACCTTAGGTCATTTTGATATTCTCAAGTCATAAATCATCTCAAGGTCAACTTTGATAATCTTAGGACATAAAGCAACCTTAGGTTTACTTTAATGATCTCAACTTATAAACCAACCTTAGGTCAACATTAATGTTCTCAACTTATAAACCAACCTTAGGTTAACATTAATGTTCTCAACTTATAAACCAACCTTAGGCATAAAATATATGGAGGAGGCCGAATATATATATACACATGTGTAAGAATCTTTCAAGTTATAAGCATTTATGAGATGAGCAAGTGTTAGATTATTTAAGCTTTGTATCTCATATGCTTATTTTATGTATATATATATATATATGATACTTTCTTTTTCTTTATAAATAAATAAAAAAGCTCATGAATCGATTTTTAACTTATAAACCAAGTATAAAAATATTTTACCTTGTGAAGCGCATTATTTTAAAAATGTCAATTGTGATCATCAAAACCGAACTCAATACCTTCATTGTGAAGCATTTATTCAACCACTACTTAACCCCTTACAGTGTTGGTACATCACTTTCAATCAGAAGGATGTCATCCACATATAACACTAAAAATGTGACTATGCTCCCACTATCCCTCTTATACACACAAGGCTCATCTTGATTTTGTATGAAGATGTATTCCTTTATGGCTTCATTGAATCTAAGATTCTAACTTCGAGATGCTTGCTTCAATCCATAAATGGATCTCTACAGTTTGCATACCCGTCCAGTATGCTTTGGATCGACAAATCCTTCAAGTTATGCCATGTACATATCCTTGAGTAGCTTCCCATTAAGGAAAGTTGTTTTGGCATCTATTTGCTAGACCTCATAGTCGTACCATGCTGCTATCGCTAGCAATGTCCTTATGGACTTGAGCATTGTGACTGGTGAGAAGGTTTTGTAATAGTCTATCCCATGGACTTATTTGAAATCCTTGACGACCAATCACCCCTTGAAGGTGTTGTCAGCTTTCAACTTGTAGCACAAATTACAACCTATGACTTTTGCACTTAGAGTTGGATCAACTAGGTTCCATACCTGATTATCGTTCATAGTTTGCATTTCTGCTTCCATGGCTTTGTGCCAGTTAGCAAATTATGGGCTATCAATGGCCTCCTGATAGGTTTTAGGTTCTTCTTCATCAAAGATGAGAAGAGTGTTTTCTTTAGTCATGAGAAATCCATATCTCTAACGTACTTGATGACCACTACCAGACCTCCTAGGTTCTTATATGACTAGAGCTGGTGCTTCAATCCTTTGAAGCTTCTGCCCAGTCTCTGAGTTATCCTTTTAAGAAGTTTATGTGCTTTGAACTTCATTAAGTTCAACATTGCTCCCATTGTCTTTCTTGGAAATGAAATCCTTTTCAAGAAAGACTCCCTTTCATACCCCGAACACCTTGTTCTCGGCGGGATTATAGAAGTAATACCTTTTGGTTTCCCTAGGGTAGCCCACAAACAGCCATTTATTGCTCTTGGGTTTAAGTTTGTCCCCCGTCAATTTCTTGACATGGACATCACAATCCCAAATCCACAAGAATGACACGTTGGGCTCCTTACCCATCCATATTTCATACGGGGTCTTTTCCATAGCCTTAGTCAGATTATTATTTAGGATGAGAATGGTTGTCTCAAGTGCGTATCCCCAGAATGTGATTAGAAGACAGGCATGGCTCACCATTAAGCAGACCATGTCTAATAGGGTCTTATTCCTCCTTTCAAACACCCTATTCCATTGCGATGTTCTCGGAGGAGTGAGTTGTGGAATAATTCCACACTCTCTCAAGTATTAGTCAAACTCTAGGCTCATATATTCATATCCTTGGTCTAAGCAAAAGGTTTTTATATTCCTGCCTAGTTGGTTCTGTACTTCATTCTTAAATTCCTTAAACCTATCAAGGGTTTTAGATTTGTGTTTCATCAGATAGACATAGCCATATTTGCTGAAATCATTTGTAAAAGTGATGAAGTACAGATGTCCACCTCTAATACCTATGCTCATGGGCCCATATACGTCTGAATGTATTAGGTCCAATAAGCCAGTATCCCTTTCAGCTTTTTTGCCGAAAAGCGCTTTGGTAATTTTACCGCATAAACAAGACTCTCATGTATCAAGTGCATCAATGTCAAATGAGCCTAGGATTCCAGCTTTGTGAAACCTAGCTATGTATTTCTCATTTATGTGGCCTACACAACAATGCTAGAGATAAACAAGAATAAGTTTGTTAGGCTTAACCCTTTTAGTATTTATATTATAGACTTGTTTAGTTTCTTTAAGATCAAGGATATATAAAAAATTATTTAATAGAGCTTGTCCATAAAATAATTCTTACCAACAGTAAAATAATATCTAGAAATATCCAAAACTGAAACATAAATAATATTCCTGCACATGGCAAGTATAAAACAACACTGTTCCAATATCTAAACTAAACCACTAGGCATCTCTAAGTGGTACTCTCCAATCTCGATGGCAACTACCCTGGCTCCATTCCTAACTCGAAGGTCCACTTCCCTGGATCCTAGCGCCCTCCTATTCCTTAGTCCCTGCACATTACAACAAATGTGAGAACCACGTCTAGTATCCAATACCCATGATGTAGAAATAGTAAGGTTAACATCTATAACATAGATACCTGACAAAGATACAACCATGTTCTTCAGTTGCTCTCCTAGAAGCTGAGGAAAAGTTCTCTTCCAGTGTCCATTTTGTTTGCAATGAAAACAGACATCCTCAAGACCGACCTTGGGCTTGGCACCTTTCTTGGCCTTCTTAGCTTTGGCTTTCTTAGCCTTTGCTTTGCCCTTACCAAGAGGAAGATTCCCCTTGTTAACCATTAGTACCGGCGGGGTCTTCTAGACTGATTGTTCAGTGAGCTTGAGCATCCTATGCAGCTCTATAACAAATCCATTCATCCTTTGCATGTTATAGTTCAGGATGAACTGGTCATAAGACTCCAGCAAGGATGCTAGGATTATGTCCATAGCCAACTCTTGCGAGATTGGCATGCCAAGGATAGCTAAAGTATCAATGTAGCTCTTCATCTTAACCATATGTGTGCTCACATATGACCCAGATGTCATCCTGCAGGAGTTGAATGCCTTAGCAGTCAAGTACCTCTCATTGACGAGCTTGCTCTTGAAACATCTCATTAAGAGATGTCATCATAGCAAAGGCTTGCATATCTATGAATTGCTTTTATAGTTCAGGGACCATGCATGCTAACATTAGGTAAGTCACATCCCGGTTGTCCCTGGTGTGCACCCGGTGTTCCTCCAGCTGTGCAGCTAGTGGATTATGCCTAATATGTGCTGCCGATACAACCCTTTCAAGCACATACTCTTAAACTCCTATCTCCAACCTATCCTCAAGTTCCGAGACTAGTCCAAGAAGTTCGTCCTAGAAAGCTTGTCCTTTTTAAGGAGCGAACACAGTTATGACATATTGTTTGCCATTTAAAATCTACATATATGGAATAAAAAAGTATTAATAAAGGTCTTTACTACTTTTTCCCACATATAATTTATAATGAATCCAAATTTTATTAATTAAATCAAGTTCTTGGGTTGGTGGGCCAAGATCCATATTTCACCAAAACATAGCCAGATTAGGGCATGGAAAAACTATGCCTCAATTATTTAGGTAGGAACGCCGTCCAATCCCAACCTAGGGACTCTTGGTTTGATAGTTTTTTGGCACTTACCTATCTGTGCTTAGGGCCAGGAAAATCCTACTACCCATGCTAAGTCAAAACCACCATCCGAGTGTTGGGGTAATTTATACCCCAACCCAATACAAAATGACAATACTCCAGTGCATCCGACAAGGGCTCGGTCTACAGCTGGTCTATCCCCACTTCGATAAGGTTTCGGAAGAGGGAAACACTTTTAAATGACTTAGTAATTTCCAATTATTTAGGGATTCAGTTTTAATAATGGCATACTTGCATAAATGGTGAGAGAGATTGGAATGGCATTTGATGCATAAATTTGTAAATAAATAAAACTTCATAAAAATAAATGATGAAATGTCATGAGCCTTTTATTACATCCTAATTGATTTCTAGCAAGCTATAGATATTTATGTCTAAACCAATAGCTATAGATATTTATGTCTAAACCAATAGCTATAGATATAAGATGGCACAAGGAAAAGCGCATTGATGATGGAGTGTTGCGTCATCTGGCCGACTCATTAGCATGGAAGACTTTTGACAAGAAACATGAACAATATGCCTTAGATCCTCATAATGTTAGGCTTGGACTTGCTAGTGATGGTTTTAATCCTCTTGGGAATATGAGTCTTAGTTATAGTACATGGCCTGTGATGCTTTTGAACTATAATTTACCGCTATGGAAGTGTTTGAAACACCTTTTCTTTATATTGCCAATGGTTATACCCGATCCTAAGTCTCTAGGAAATGAAATTGATGTATACTTATAACCTTTGATTGATGAGCTAAAAGAGTTATGGGAAGATGGGGTTGAGACTTATGATGCATCTTTAAAACAAAATTTTACTTTACATGCTAATGTATTGTGGACGATTAATGATTTTCCTCTGGTTGGAGTAGAAAAGGAGAACTGGCATTTCCTTGTTGTCATCAACACACTTAGTCTTGTTGGTTGAAGAGTATCATCCTCGACAACATTTTGATGGTGGCTTGGTTAATTCTTCTAAAAACATATCTATCTTTAACCAAACTAGTCAAGCCATAAGGGCATCTAGTTTGGAAGTGTCAAATATACACAAGTGGAACCAAGCGAAAAAAATGACTTGGAGAAGTGTGATGAAGTTTTACCATGGATTCAATATGTTGTCCACTCTCTACTATTATAATTATTTACAATTTTTAACATCAATAGGAAAACACAAGATAATTGTTTATGATTGTTAATTTTATAGAAAACACAAACTGGAACTCTTTTTAATAAATCCAACCAATGTGGAGCAAAGACATAAAGAACAATTCTCTTAATGGTTTGAATGTCATGTAAGTATAATAAAAATGGTTACTAGTCCAATACAAAATGACAATACTCCAGTGCATCCGACGAGGGCTCTGTCTACAGCTGGTCTATCCCCACTTTGATAAGGTTTCAGAAGAGGGAAACACTTTTAAATGACTTAGTAATTTCCAATTATTTAGGGATTCAGTTTTAATAATGGCATACTTGCATAAATGGTGAGAGAGATTGGAATGTCATTTGATGCATAAATTTGTAAATAAATAAAACTTCATAAAAATAAATGATGAAATGTCATGAGCCTTTTATTACATCCTAATTGATTTCTAGCAAGCGCATACTAGAAAATAATCAGGTGGGCTTGCACATCTCCTTTTAGGCTCAGCTCTTCGATGGGCTCCTTCTTCAACAATTACATTTGAAAATAATTTACATAATAAAATTAAAATTACATCAAAATGAAAAAGAAACAGCACGCAGGCCGTATTTGCCCAAAAATCAAATTTATAATCCATCTTCGTAATAAGGCCCAATGACATTCATCCGTACATATAATCATACAAAATCCAAGGAAACCAAAATAACACTTATTCACATGTCATAATGCATGAAATATATTCCAATTAAATTTATGTCTTAAGCCATTATTTATAAATTGCTAATTTGGTCCATCATGGTTCTAACTCTTAACGGGCTAGGCCATCTAGCCCAGGTAGAACACTGCTCCCACTGGAATTGGGAAACCATGGATCCGATCACGGCATTCGGTTAATCGTGCCAAGAAAAATCGTTCAATTTCATTATACCGTATTAATTTTCCAATTTAATATCTATGAATAAAATATAAAATTTCATTCAAGAAACCATCCGCATCCAATTTAATTATATTTAAACATGCAAATTTTAAAACCCATTAAAATTAAAAATATCAGGCCCAATAAGAAAAATATCCGCCAAATCCAAAAGGCCCTGCCCACTATTGCAAGGGCAGCGGCAGCGCTGTTGTTGCTGCAGCGGCTGTTTCCCCTGTAACAGCCACCTATTTTTTTTAAAAATAAAAACCAAAAACACAAACAGAAAATCAAGAACAAAATAAACCAATAATTCATTCAATCTTCAGTTTATGAAAACAATTGGGAAAAAAAAAACCCAATTAGATTTAGGATTCCTGACCAAAAATCAACCAGATTTCAAAACACAGGATCCATCCAATCAAGATTTCACCTAATCATAAGCCTGCTCTGATACCACTATTGGGATTCATCCTCGAAAATCGAATTGGATGGTAGCGGAAGCCTTTTTAGTTTTTTTGAATCCAGATCTCAAGAACTTATGTAGATGGAACAAAATCAATATAATCAAGTAACAAGAATATGATTCACACCTTTCTTGTCTCTTCTAAAAACTGTTGAAGAACCAAAGCAGACCCCCTCCATGCTCACGTACACGAACAGCTCTTTGAACGAGCACCCAAGCTAGTGTCGGATCAAGCGAAGATCTCCTAAGGGAGAGAGTTGTAGGAATTTATCATCGAAAATCAACCAAATGGCAGTGGAAGCCAATTCAAATTTTCTCAAATCCGATCCTAAGAGCTTATGCAAAAGAAATCAAAACAACAAAATAGAAACAAGGAGCAGAGAGAAATCTCTTATTGAATGTCTATTCTAAGGACGACTGCAGAAATCAATAGAGATTTCCTCCATGTTCCCATACACGAATGGCTGTGGAGCGAGAACCCGTGCTATTGGAGGGTCGAAAAACAAGAGAGAATCCAAGGAAGGAGGGGCCAAATTTTTTGAGTGTAAAAATTAGGTCTAGGGTTTCATCCATTTAAGTGTGAATTTATACTGTAAAACCCTAGGTCTTAATTAATTAGTATGGATTAAAATTTAATTTTAATGTAATTTTAATTTCATATGCATGTGATTATATTAAACCGCATAATATAACACATAGCATTTGAATTAAAATTAATTTGCCTAATTAAATTGACCCAATAAATTAATTTAGACTTTACTTAAATGAAATACATATAAACCTATATACGTTATATTTCCACCAGGAAATAAATTCATGAATTAATTTTATGCAAATTAATTTTGTGAAACCCAAATTAATTGCTTATATTATTTTGATCAATCTAATTGATAATAATTTAATCAATCTTTCCAGTCAGTATACTCCAAGTATATGGTTGACCCATTTAGTTCAAGATCAAACGTTCAATGTGTACGATCTTGTGGGCCAGTCTTTATATTGGCAGTGGGCCCATGGCCCACAGACTGTAGTTGGGCTCTAGCAAGCCATTACAGCCCCCAATTAAGATGGACACTGCAGTCTAACGCAAGTCGTAACCTTATAGTTTAACTTATATATCCCATGTCATTGATATCGGTGTCCAACACAGAGGCATGGTGTCATCACCCTCTTTTGTGCCTGGACATTAACTTGATCCCGAATGAACTGATACTGACAAAAAAGTTCCAAATAGTTTGGGTGTGGCCACACTCTTATCAGTCGCACTCATCAAGTGGCCAGTGATATCTTCTCAGTGGACTACTGAGTGACATATCCGTTCTACATATTCACAGCCTTACCATGCTCACTGGCACACCCGAACGTACCTATACTTAGCACCTTTTTACAGGCCCTTTAGGTGTACACCAAAGTGTGTGATTTCACATGCGAGATCATACTATGGTCAGGTCAAAGGATCCGGTATAAGTACTACACGAGAATCACTTCTGATAATATACCATGTGGATTTCTAGTTTAATGGATCTATCCAGTACCATGCCTCATTACATGTACTCATAAGCTTGATTAATAATCAATTTTCTATAGCCAGTAAGACTCCGTAATACAATCAAGGCTATGATAGTCTTTAGGTCCATTCATTCCCATGACTGGAACAGATTATGGATGGCTTTATGGTTATATCGTTTCTTTATCCATGGTCTCACTGCTAAGTGCATGACACTTGCCAACATGGATATAGATATGACCATCGGATTCTCTATTTATAATATCGCACAAGATATAAAACAAATAGATTAATGCCTTTACTTAAAAACACAAATGTGATAATACATCAATCTTTTAAAAAATCCAAAATGTACAATACAATATAAGAACTATTGCCTTGGGACTAGGCAACCCAATAAGAGGGGGGCCAAATTTTTCTTGCAAAATTTTGGGTTAGGAATTTGATTTCTTAAGTGATTATTTATACTCCATTAAACACTGGCTCCAATTAATTATTTTGAGTTAAAAGTTAATTTCCAATTGATTCAACTTTATATGTATAAATTAAATCATACCATATGATGTTGGATATGCGCTAGTCCCGAGGCATTGGTCCTTGTGTTTGTATTATACATTGTACATTTTATGTAAGATATGTATGATACAATTTGTGTTAATAAATAAAGGCATCAATCTATTTACTATATGTCTTGTGCAATATTTTAAATAGAGTATCCAATGGACATATCCATATCCATGTTGTCAAGTGTGAGGCACTTGGCAGTAAGACTGTGGATAGGGAAAACGATATGGCCATAAAGTCATCCGTAGTCTGTTCCAATCATGGGAATGAATGGAACTAAAGACTGTCATTAACCTTGGTTGTATGGCAGTGTCTTACCGGTCATAGAACATGGAATGTCAACCAGGTTAATGGGTACATGCAAAAAGGGCATGGTACTGGATCGATCCACTTTACGGGAATCCACATGGTATCACATCACATCGGATTCTCGTGTGGTACTTGTATGGATCCTTTGACCTGACCATATGATGGTACTAGATGTGAAGTGGCATACTTTGGTGTACGCCCAACGGGCCTGTAAAAGGGTGCCAAGTACGGGTACGTTCGGGTATGTTAATGAACATTGCAACACTATGGATATGCAGATGGGAATGTCACTCAGTGTTCCACTGAGAAGATATCACCGGCCTCTTGATGAATGCAGCTGATAAGAGTGTGGCCACACCCAAACAAGGTGGAACTTGTTTGTGAATATCAGTGCATTCGGGATCAAGTTAATGTCCATACACAATAGAGGGTGATCAAACCATGCCTCTGTGTTGGACTCTGATATCGATAACATGGGATATACAAGTTTAAACTACTGGGATAGAACATGGAATGTCAACCAGGTTAATGGGTACATGCAAAAAGGGCATGGTACTGGATCGATCCACTTTACGGGAATCCACATGGTATCACATCACATCGGATTCTCGTGTAGTACTTGTATGGATCCTTTGACCTGACCATATAATGGTACTGGATGTGAAGTGGCATACTTTGGTGTACACCCAACAGGCTTGTAAAAGGGTGCCAAGTACGGGTACGTTCGGGTATGTTAATGAACATTGCAGTACTATGGATATGCAGATGGGAATGTCACTCAGTGTTCCACTGAGAAGATATCACCGGCCTCTTGATGAATGCAGCTGATAAGAGTGTGGCCACACCCAAACAAGGTGGAACTTGTTTATGAATATCAGTGCATTCGGGATCAAGTTAATGTCCATACACAATAGAGGGTGATCAAACCATGCCTCGGTGTTGGACTCCGATATCGATGACATGGGATGTACAAGTTTAAACTACTGGGTTAAAGTTTCAGTTTGACTGCTTACTCTATCTTAATTGGGGGCTACAATGGCTTGCTAGAGCCCAACTATAGTCTGTGGGCCTTAGCTCACTGCCAACATAAAGACAGGCCCATCGGATCGTACACATTGAACGTCTGGATTTTAACTAGTCGGATTAAGTGTGTACTTGGTGTATACATGTCAAAAAGAGAGAGGTCTATTAATTATATTATATTGATCAATAGGGTTGATCATAATATAATATGATTAATATTTATTTTGGCCATCACATAATTAATTCAATGAATTAATTGTGTGTATTTATTTCCTAGGTGGAAATATGTATACATGTATAGGTTTATATGTATATCATCTTATGTATGTCTAATGTAATTCTTTGGTCCATTTGATATGTCAAATGTATTTTAATTTAAGTGTAGGTAACATATTAGATGGTATAATATTGTTACATACATATGGAAATAATATTACATTTGAATTCAAATAAACCAAATTCTCACATATGGACTTGGGCATGGAAATTTGGAAGCCCACATTTGGATGAGTTGGCCGAAATCTTTGGGAGATATTTTGCCAAAATGGTGAGTCATATTTGATAAGAAGAGTGACTCATATGGTGACTCATATGGTGGACAAAAGGTAATGATCAAAAGAGGTGAGTCATTGTTTGACCTTTTGGAAGAGAAGTTGGACTTTTCTTCTTTGATTTTTTATGGTGAGCATATAAGAAAAAATCAGCCATCTTTTGTTATTTACATCATCTTGGACGTCCACCATCTCCCCTCACTCTCTCTTATTTGGTTTTCCGAACCGCTAGCACGGGTTTCAGTCCAAGAGCCGTTCGTGTACGCATCGGTGGAGGAAATCTATACTTGATTTCTGCAGTCTTCTTCTATCTCTTAAGAGATATCTTGGTAAGACTTTTATCGTCCTCCTTTGTGTTTTGTTTTTGATTTTCACTACTAAAGCTCCCGGGACCCGGATTCGAGGAAATAGACGTGTGTTTCCACACTTTTGTCAGTCGGTTTCCCGTGACGAATCCCAACGTATGATATAATTAATACCATGTCAATTATATATAATTGGCCTACTAAAATTAACCCCAATATTTATCGAGGCTTAACTTAAGAAATAATATATATAAACGTATATATATATATATATATATATATATATATATATATATATTAATCTAATTTCCATCTAGGAAATTAATTCATAAAAGTAATTCATATATATATATATATATATTAATCTAATTTCCATCTAGGAAATTAATTCATAAAAGTAATTCATCAGATTAATTCTATAAAATAATCAATTCCTATTAATTAAATCATTTTGATAAATCCAATTGAGCTATAATTTATTTAATTACTTTCCCCGCTTGTCAATATACTCTAAGCATATTAGTGATCCGTTAAGTGCTAGTTCAGATGTTCAATGTATACGATCTTATGGGCCAGTCTTTATTTTGGCAGTAGGCCTATGGCCTATAGACTATAAGCAGGATCTAGCAAGCCATCGCAGCCCCCAATTAATATGGAGACTATAGTCTAATTGAAGTCGTAACCCTATAGTATAACTTATATGTCCTCTGTCATTGATATCGGAGTCCAACACGGAAGCATGGTTTCATCACCCTCTTTTGTGCTCGGACTTTTACTTGATACCGATTGAACTGATGCTCTCAAATAAGATCTACCTTATTTGGGTATGGCCATACTCTTATTAGTTCCACTCATCAAGAGGCCAATGATATCTTCTCAGTGAAACATCAAGTGACATCTCCCTTCTACACATTCATGGTCTTGCCATGCTCACTGAGACACCCAATTGTACCTATACGGCACCCTGTTATAGGCCCGTTAGGTATACGTCAAAGTGTGTGAGGTCACATGCAATTCCATAATGTGGTCAGGTCAAAGGATCCAATATAAATACTACACGAGAATCATTTATGATATTGTACCATGTGGATTTCTCGTTAGTGGATCTATCCAGTGCCATGTCTTATTACATGTACCCATGCACCTGATTGATAACCCATGTACTATGGCTGGTAAGACTTCACCATACAATCAAGGTAATGCTAGTCTATTATTCCATTCATTCCCATGATTGGAACAGACTAGGAATGACTTCATGGTTATATCGTTTCCCTATTCATAGTCTCATTGCTAAGTGCATGATACTTAATTACATGAATATTGATATGACCATTGGATACTCTATTTTACATTCATTACATAAGAAATAGATGAAACAGATGCCTTTATTTAATGACACAAATGTATAATACACTGATCAATAAAATATCCAATAATATATGATACATAACAAAGACCAATGCCTTGGGACTAGGGCATATCCAAACACTATGGTGTTCATACATTGCTCGAAGGGGCAAAACATTTTGTTCTACAATTCTCGATCAACTATATGAATACATAGAACTTCAAGGTATTGTTTTCCTTCTCTTTCTCATTGTGATAACTTTCTATTCACCAATTTGAACCGGGTATTATGAATCCCACAAGTGATCCGACGTTTGGCCAATTGAGGGGCAACCCATAAGTATGGATTTTCCAGTCTCGATGAAGAAATCAACTTAACCTATTTACATTATAGAATGATCTCAAATAGAAGCTCCAGATGATTCATGGGTCCTATTATTTCCAAGGAATGCCTTGAAAATTATACCACAGACATTAGGGTTGAGAGTTCCACTTTCACTAGACAAGCTAGGTTTACAATTAAACCCCAAGTTAACTTTCTCATTCATTAAGGATTTTCTCATAAAGTCCTATGTTGAGATGTCAATTTTAGTCTCATAATTTGAACACATTTAGAATCACTCAATTCAGAACTAAAATGGAAAAGTTATGGCAAAAACCGTGCATGTTGTGGCCTATTGCACTTCAAAATGTGTGGGTTTCATTTAAACCCAATTATCTCCCATTGATGTTGAGAATTTATCGAAGAAGTCTTCTAATGAAATTTCAAACTCAGAGTCACATTCTAATGCATCTTGAATAGCTTGATTTTGAATTGAAATGAGAAAGTTAGGCAATGCAAAAATGTTCCGTTTTGCTGGGCCCTAGAAATAGGGCCGAACGGCTATATTCATAGTCATACGGCTGTATGTAGGGATGAATGGCCCTATAGGACTTGGAATAGAGTCGTTTGGCTCTATCACCACCCCCCCCCCCCCCCCCCACAGTTATATAATTATACTATAGAGCCGTACGACTGTATTTCTGGTCCAAAGCGGACCACATTAATGTCAACCAATTTCTTTCCTATTTTGGGTGATCCTTTTTTCCTTAAAAAAGGTATCTCGGCCATAACAATGTGAAAGGTATTGGATTGTAGTATAGCCAAATCGAGCAGGAATCGCTGTACCTTTTAGTCAGAGATTCTGATTCAAACAAATCACTTATTTTTGTCTTATTTCAAATAATTATTAACTGTTCCAATTTTCACATCTTTTATGTTTATTCTCTATTCCATTTTTAGCCCTAGTTATTTTCTATATACTCATATCAAAAGCAATAAATAAATTCAGAAAAATAAATTATTACAACCCAATCGAATAATCTAACCTAGGGGATACATTAATAAAATGGGATACATGGTACAATTGCCTAAAATACACAAACAATCTAAAAAGGGAAAAGCTATATCTAACCTAATATACATCTACCTACAAAACAAAGGTTAGTAGCATAAAAAATATACATATATACATAGGACTCAAATAAGACAACAATGGATAGTAGATAACTCGGGATGTAAAAGAGGACATTGATTCGTGGGGAGTCATTTGAGGTATTATGGACTCAATTTAATGCTTATCTCAAAGTTTTGTTCTTACCGAGACAAAACTCGAGATTAGCACCATAAAAAGTCATAATAACATAAATGGCCCATGGACCCTAAAATAAATGTTCATACACTTAACAAGTTATTATGGAGTTGGTTTTAATGTCAAAATAGTTTTAGTTTACACGTTTGAGTGACAACGCATTCTTTCTTTGAAAATGTGGATCTCTACTCCATAAATTCCTAAATCTATGTTTTTAATCATTAAAAGATATTAATCAAATGTTAAATCATGTTTGTGATGGTGTACAGGCATCAAAACATGCATATAAATTTGTTCAGGGGTGTTCCGGGCCAAAACGTGCACTCAATGGGGCCGATGGACCCTAAGCACGCTCTGCTATGCATTGACATAGGGCATGTCGACCTCGTTGCCACACATTTTGATGTTATGTTGATTTTCACATGAATGTCAATACTTATGATGCTTATTTTGGGTGGGTTTTGGGGAAAAAATTTATCTCTTACGTGTGAAAGTCAACCTAAGATGCGTTATGGCAGATCATCCCCTTTTTGGGTAAACTGGAGACAAGGTTCCATGTATATCTTAGTATTTTAGTGATTTTAGTATGCACTTAAAGACTAATTTCACCTATTGTTGGTGGGTTTTGCGGCAACGAATAAATCTCTTGCTCATGAAAATCAACGGATCACGCTTTAGGGTGGTAAGGCTTTATTTTGCGCCTTGAACAGAGTCGTACAGCTTATTTCTTCATAACAACACTAGAAATTGCTTTTATGATATTTTGACAACAAAACCAAACTCATAACATGAAAACTTAACCCAGAAGGCACTAAAAGAATGATTTAAGGCATCTCAGAGGCTTATCCTTGAAGCGTGCTTTACCAAACAATCTTGGAGTGCTCTGCGTTGATTTCCTCATCCCGAATGCTTTAATTTGACTCAAATGATCCCAAATCTATGTTATGGTTTTGGATTTAAGTCCTTATACAAACTAATTAGACTTTGTTTGTGATTTTAATTGATTTTTTACCCAAATTTCCTCTACTTTCTAAAACTCTCCTAAATGTTAGTGTTTAGCTCCCTTCAATCAAAATTTTTCCAACCTTTCTTCTCTAAATCTCAACTCTCTCCACTCTTTCTCTACTTGATTTTTCTTTCTTCTAGTTTATGTTGGGGATTTAATCGCACAAAAACAATACGCAGCGGAAATAAAAGGATTAATCCCCACCAAGGACCCATGTACATTGCATTGAATTGGAAGGAGGGTTAAAGAATTACCTTAATTCTTTGTAGGTTTTGAATCAATTAGGAACCAAAGTAGCTTCCCTCTACGGTTGATCCACACGGAGCAATTCATTCACCGCGTGCTAGCGCCGGGATTGAAGAACGATTTCTTCGAATGGAAAAGCCAAAGTTTCGAAAACCTTGGGTGAAGGAGAAGGGTGAAGTCGGCTGGCTCCATGGAGGCTGCAGAAAAACTGCATCTTATGTGTAGGCTAGGGTTAGAGATTTTAGGTTATAAAACTTCCTTTTATATCCATTAAACTTAATTATAATTATAACTTAATACCCTTATTAGTTATAATTATAAATTAACCCACACAACTTAATATTAATTCTCAATTAATATTAAATCAATTCCATTCTCCATCATACACATATGTATATTGATATTATAATTAATTATATCTCTATATAATTAAATTATAATATGTAGCATACTTTATGCAATATTAATCATATTAATATTTATATATACATATATATATATAAATATATATATCATTATATATATATTTATTCTCTTTCTCATTCATAAATTATTATCCAATAATAATTTATACCCGAAAAGATGAACTTCATTTTGCTCTTTGTGTGTGAACCCATAGGTTCATATTAATTGGCAATAAGGAAATTACCATAATGTCCTTATAGGTCACAAGCGGACTCTAGCAAGCCATTACGACTACCCAATTAACATGATTGGAATGATCCAATACCTATTTATAGAATGTCATATTCCCTTTTGTCTCTTTGATATCATGATTAATCATAAGACATGGTACACTTGTCAATCTTATATAATTAATCATATGCTTTCTCGATCTCAAAGTAAACTGTTTAGACAAATCAATTGATACTCTATCAATTATTTGAGCACGGCCATGCATTTAACAGTCTTACTTATCGAGGGGCCCAGTGATATCGCTCTCTTGATAGAGAGGGACAAAATCCCATATCTGTCACTCACATCCCAAAGCATGAGTCATATTGTACCCAATCACAGCCTTTATAACTACTCTGTTACAAGCAGCGTTTGACTGCGTCAAAGCACAACATGAGTTCATCCCGGAATCAATGGTGACCTCAGGTCAAAGGAATCAGCTAATGACACTACTATAATCAAGATCAGTTGTGACACATGACCATGAACTTGATCTCATAGTGGGTCTCCAGTAACATGTTCTCTAACATATTACCCGTGAGTATAATCTGTATCTGTATACACTATATTCATCTTATGAATATCCATTATCACTCACACTAGTCTTAGTTTGTTATTATTCCCATAATAACAATCGACTAGGGATATTTAGAATAACACGATTTATTCATGGATACTTATCATAAATGCTAACATACAAACATAAATGATAATATTAATCTACACTAGATTAATCTTAGAAGTCAAATTACATAATCCAATATTGGCCTTAGGGCACAATCTCCAACAATCTCCCACTTGCACTATGGCCAATCATACATGTATCTCATACCCATTGACCTACATGACTTTCATGTATTCACTCGTGCAGGAGTCTTTGTCAGTGAATTATTAATTTTACCTTCCGTTGTTACTTTACACATTTTCACTCTCTCTTTAGAGACAGCCTCTCTAAATTAGTGAAAAACGCCTAAGTATATGCTTGTGTCATACAAGGTTCTTACGCATTGAACTATTGTCCCTACAATAGTCTCACAGGATAAGCAATGCTTAGAACAAAACACAACATTTTGTGATGAACTTCTTCATCCAAAATTTCCTTTACATCATATGTAACAATATACTTTGACTACTATTATAGATATTTAGCTATATGATTTTATTTTGAACCTTTCAAAATCATAACATCTCCTTTTAAGAGAATACTAGATCTCGACTGATATATTGCAACTAATTGCAATCAGTTGTATATGTGCAACTATTTACACAGTTAACATAAGCAAGCTTCTATTAAGTCTTTTACATTGAACGCTTTCAATGCTTTGACTTAAGCCAAAACATTCTTTTAGATCTATCTCTATAGATTCCAATTTGAAGAACACAGGCAGTCATGCTTATAACATTAACCGAAATTACTTTCTTAGCCAAGATTTTACTTCTTGCAAGGTAAGAATGTTATTTCCAACAAGCCATATGTCATCCACATATAGCGTTAGGAATACCGATATGCTCCCACTGATCCTTTTGAAACACAAGATTCATCATCCTTTTGATAAAATCAAACCATTTGATTTCTTTATCAAAACTATGATTCCAACTATTTGATGCATGTTTCGATCCTTATAAGAATCTTTGAAACTTGCATACGCTATTTGAATTCTTTGGATGCTCAAAAACTTTGGGTTGTGTCACGTACACATCCTCAATCATGTTTTCACGTAGAAAACAGATTTTGATATCCATTTGCCATATTTTATAATCATATTATGCGGATGTGGCAACAAGAACTCAATTTGACTTGATCATGATTAATGACGAAAAAGGATTTTATCATAGTCCTACTATGAATTTGTTCGTATCCTCATAGTCACTACTATGAACTTGTTTATTACCCCTTTTTGTCACTAGTCGTGCTTTATAAGTTTGAAGATCACCATTCATGTCGGTTTTCAATTTGAAAACTCACTTGCAACCATTGCATATGCATCTTCTAAAAGATTTATCAAAGTCTATACTTTGATTGTCAGACATGGACTTATCTTCAACCTTTGTAGCATCAAGTCACTTATTAGATTCAAAATCTAACATTGCTTCTTCATAAAAGAAGACTTATTCCAATCTAGTAAAACTACATCATGATTTTGAGAAATCCATATCTCTCCTATTCATGTCGTATTCTACTAGACTTTCATTGGACTTGTGTAATTTCAACAATGATCATGAAACCATTTCCATGTTCCTCTTCAACGTTAATGTCACTTTGTGAATTACGAGTTTTGTAGGTGTACTTTACTCCCACTAACTCTTCTAGAAATTAACTCCCTCTTCAAGGGGAAACCATTTCTAGCTACAACTATTTTGTATCCCAAAGAAACACAGGAGTAACAACTCCTATTTTCTTTTTGAGTAATCCAAAATACGACATTTAAATTTAGGTGCCAACTTATTCGAAATAAGCTTTACAGCCCTAAACTTATTCAATGAAACAATTTGGGTCTCTTACCCAACCATATCTCATATGTTGATTCATGAATTGTTTTAGACGGAACTTGGTTCACAATATACACAGCTGCTTTAATGGCATATTTTCGAGAAAACGATGATCAATCTTGACTTCATCATAGATTGAACTATATCTGTATAGAGTTCGACTACTCCCTTTTCGACACAACATACTTTGTGGCGTACTTGGAGGAGTCAATTGTGAGACAGTCCCACAATCTCTAAGATGATTGTCAAAATCTTGACTCAAATATTCACCACTCGGATCATATCTAAGTGACTTTACTATCTTGTCAATATACTTCATACTCCTTTTACAAGCTTTTGAACACTTCAAAAGTTCCAAACTCGTGTTTCATTAGATACACTTATCTAGTGAAAAGTTCCACAAAATAATGAAGTATTAAAACCTCCTTTAGCAGTTGATTTATAATTCATATACATCCACATGTATAATGCTTAATAAATCGATTATTCTTTAACTACTTTTAGCAAAGAACCACTTTTGTCATCTTTTACAATAAACAACATTTGCATGATTCAAGATGATTCATAATCTCATGAATCCAAAAGTCCATTCTCATGGAGTTTCGTAATGCGACTTTGCTTATGTCTCCAAGACAACATTGCCAAAATAGGTTTAATCAAACTATTTGATTCGATCCTTACAGTATTTATGTTACAGATGGGCTCCACATATAAAGACAATTATGTAAATCTACATTTCATAATCATGTCTTTATAAAGTTTATAATTCACAATTATAAAATAAACAACATTTGTTTACTTAAGCCAACAAGCTCAATAGGCAACAAGAGTTCGTAACTCACATGTAAAAGTTCATAACCTTTGAGTAACAACCTTTGCTTCTCTTGCCTATTCGCATTCTACCTTTCACCTTCATAAGGTTTCTATTCAAGTTGCGATTCATCATATTCTACTAATATGAGATCCACAACTGGTATCTAATACCTTTGATACAGAAGCAAAAGTAGAATAGTTAATAAATACTTAAGGTAGCAGTCTTACTGCCTTTCATCTTCTTATAGTTCTCCAAACAAAGTTTGCTATTTCCATTCTAATGAACGATTCATTCTAGAAATGGCAACACCCTTCTTTTGGAGATCTCTCTATGCCAACAGCTTTGGCCTTTAAAGCACTTTCACCCGAACCTTTCGGTCTTTATGCTTTTCGACCTTTCTTTTATCCTTTTCCTTTTGAACCATAAGCACACAATTCGAGGCGGGCTTATCCTTTATGGATAACTTAACATTCTTTTGCATCCTATGCAACTAATTCACAATTTTCCCCATGTCATTCAAATGATAGTTCATCACCAATGACTATCAAATAATGAATTCAAGATCACATCTTAATGCCTTTTGGAGGCCAATGAGAAAATGTTGCCTCAGACACTTATCTTTTCTTGCTTACTAACTGATGGAACATTTCCATTTGTGATGTATCATATACCTCAAGTAAAACTTCCACGTGCGGAAGAATTGGTGGCAAGTGTAAGATAATAAATTTTAAACAGAGTCCCTTCGATGCTTCAAGTAAGCATCTTTTATACTCGTGTTACAATTGCTAGTGGTTCATTGGGCAAAAGGATTATTGAGAACATATGATTCCTTTTGATTTGAGAACAATTCTCAAAGTTCAATAACAATCGAGACCATGATAATAGCAATCATAACTATAATAAAGCGTGTAAAGATTTTTATTTAAATGCTCCCACTTAAATTATAAAACCCTTTAAAATATTCAAGTGGGTGAAGATCCAAAATCCATACTTAACCATAGCACTGCTTTGGCATGTCCCTATGATTAAATATAATTTCGGTAGGCAAAGACTCAAAATCATGCTTTAAACCATTTAAACATATTTTGGATGTGCACTTCTTTGCCAATTGCATCATTATGCAACTCTTCTAATTTATGAGATGCATGATATCATATATCATGTTTAATTGTATGTTACTCATCTCATCTTTGCCTCGGGCTCAAACACCTTTTTGATTAACCCTTTGTTAAACCAATTACAACACAATGAGAATCACCATTTCTCATATTATCGCTTCGCTAAGGTCACAACATGCGTACCCGCTTTGGCGTGGCTACCATGATGCGAACATAGTACTTGACTAGTGTTATACGTAATTGGGTGGCAAATATAAACTTCTTAAGTTTATTTAGGGTTTATAAAATCCTGTGATTTAATTGTATCTCATACAATTCATGGCATTAATATTAAACATACATTTGTTAATACTAATTAGCATGGCATCCTATGTCATACATATGTTAAGCATGCAATCTAGCATGGCATCACATGGCATCTAAAAGAAACAAGGCATGCATTTACACATATATATAAACATTTGCATCACATGCAAAATAATTTCTAACATGCATCAATATTTATTAACATGGCATCTTATGGCATAAAATAAATATAACATGCATAAGACTCAAAACCGTGTTATGGTATGGTTTTATCTACATTGATTTTCATAGGCCAATATGAAAATCAACAGGTCATTTCCTAGGTGGTTGTAACCATCGCACGGTCACAGCTCTCCCGCACCCCTTGGATCCGTCCTCACGTCTTTGTTCCTTGGCACCATCTCATGGATTTACATATTTTACAAAATTGTATCCTATACAACTTTCTAGTAAAATAAATTTACATATAATAAATTGCATCCTATACAATTTATCTAGAAAAATAAGATTACATAAATACAAACGACTCGCAGGCCGTATTTATACAAAACCTTACATCTATAAAACCAAAAGAAACAAAACCATCCATGGGGTCCAAAAACCATACCAAAACACCATGCATAAAATCTTCAAGATTTAGGGTTCAAAACGCTAAAACACAATCTCATTGCATTTATAAATAATTGATTGGAAAATCGTAAATATGTAGAAACAATTTCCACACTTAAACGAAGAACATCAAACCCAAACTCCAGCGATCCAACTCGCTGCTGAGTTGGACGGGGGTACGGGGGCGGTAGCCCCTGTTGCGAAGCAAGCACCGCAGGCAAAAAATTTTTCGCGCACTGCAGCATCCAATGCTGCGCGCAGCATCAAGGGAGCACGGCGTGCCACTCATGTTGGCACGGCGTGCCAATCAGTTGGCACGGCGTGCCGATCCAGCACGCCGTCGTGCCCCCAAACTGCTTCTCAGTTGCATTTGTCAAACAAACAGCACGTCGCGCAGAAAAACAAGCCATTCTGAAAATTCCCAGGTGGCACGCCGTGCCAAGGTTGGCACGCCGGCGTGCCACCATTCTGGTTCATTTTCTGGAAACAATTTCCAGTTGGCACGCCGGCGTGCCAACAAGCTGAACCCAGAATTTTCAGCCCCCAAATGATCCAAATCAAGTGTAAAACAAATCATTCATAATGATTAACTTCCAAATCAAATCAAAAATGTTATTCACAATAACATAGAACCCTAAATCAAGATCATACAACCCTAACATGCAATTTTGATCTAATCAAAATAACAAATCCAATTCAACCAATGCACAAGTGGCTCTGATACCACTGTTGGGGATTTAATCGCACAAAAACAATACGCAGCGGAAATAAAAGGATTAATCCCCACCAAGGACCCATGTACATTGCATTGAATTGGAAGGAGGGTTAAAGAATTACCTTAATTCTTTGTAGGTTTTGAATCAATTAGGAACCAAAGTAGCTTCCCTCTACGGTTGATCCACACGGAGCAATTCATTCACCGCGTGCTAGCGCCGGGATTGAAGAACGATTTCTTCGAATGGAAAAGCCAAAGTTTCGAAAACCTTGGGTGAAGGAGAAGGGTGAAGTCGGCTGGCTCCATGGAGGCTGCAGAAAAACTGCATCTTATGTGTAGGCTAGGGTTAGAGATTTTAGGTTATAAAACTTCCTTTTATATCCATTAAACTTAATTATAATTATAACTTAATACCCTTATTAGTTATAATTATAAATTAACCCACACAACTTAATA
The DNA here is from genome assembly GCA_039660915.1 of Euphorbia tirucalli. NCBI lineage: Eukaryota > Viridiplantae > Streptophyta > Magnoliopsida > Malpighiales > Euphorbiaceae > Euphorbia > Euphorbia tirucalli. The sequence goes on from CM077641.1 coordinate 58,218,079, forward strand.
TTAATTCTCAATTAATATTAAATCAATTCCATTCTCCATCATACACATATGTATATTGATATTATAATTAATTATATCTCTATATAATTAAATTATAATATGTAGCATACTTTATGCAATATTAATCATATTAATATTTATATATACATATATATATATAAATATATATATCATTATATATATATTTATTCTCTTTCTCATTCATAAATTATTATCCAATAATAATTTATACCCGAAAAGATGAACTTCATTTTGCTCTTTGTGTGTGACCCCATAGGTTCATATTAATTGGCAATAAGGAAATTACCATAATGTCCTTATAGGTCACAAGCGGACTCTAGCAAGCCATTACGACTACCCAATTAACATGATTGGAATGATCCAATACCTATTTATAGAATGTCATATTCCCTTTTGTCTCTTTGATATCATGATTAATCATAAGACATGGTACACTTGTCAATCTTATATAATTAATCATATGCTTTCTCGATCTCAAAGTAAACTGTTTAGACAAATCAATTGATACTCTATCAATTATTTGAGCACGGCCATGCATTTAACAGTCTTACTTATCGAGGGGCCCAGTGATATCGCTCTCTTGATAGAGAGGGACAAAATCCCATATCTGTCACTCACATCCCAAAGCATGAGTCATATTGTACCCAATCACAGCCTTTATAACTACTCTGTTACAAGCAGCGTTTGACTGCGTCAAAGCACAACATGAGTTCATCCCGGAATCAATGGTGACCTCAGGTCAAAGGAATCAGCTAATGACACTACTATAATCAAGATCAGTTGTGACACATGACCATGAACTTGATCTCATAGTGGGTCTCCAGTAACATGTTCTCTAACATATTACCCGTGAGTATAATCTGTATCTGTATACACTATATTCATCTTATGAATATCCATTATCACTCACACTAGTCTTAGTTTGTTATTATTCCCATAATAACAATCGACTAGGGATATTTAGAATAACACGATTTATTCATGGATACTTATCATAAATGCTAACATACAAACATAAATGATAATATTAATCTACACTAGATTAATCTTAGAAGTCAAATTACATAATCCAATATTGGCCTTAGGGCACAATCTCCAACAGTTTATGCCTCTTTTTTAGAATGAGTTGCCCCCTCTTCTCTAACCTTATCCCCCTCTATTTGTATCCAAAAAATGTGATAGTATGGCAATGTATTTAGAGTCGTGCATTCTCTTCTAAGAAATGGATCTGTATGGATTTTAGCAATAGGGCTATTCAGAAATGAATCCATCAACTTTTAGGTTGCCTAACTTTCTCGTTTCAAGTCGGAATTGAGTGATGTTAGAACCATGAGTTCGAGATTGACATTTCATTAGAAGGAATCTAGATGAAATTTCAAAGTAACAAGGAAATAATTGGCTGTGAATGATACCTATACATTTTTCATGTGCATTCGGGCAAGCTTGGCATAATTTTTGGTATTACTCTTCCATTTCAAGTTGGAACTGAGCGATTCTAGTTGCTTTGGAACCATAAGACTAAGAAAAATGTCTTGATATTTATTTTTGTGAGGATAAAAGCTAAAGAATAAGAATGCTAATTTGAGCTTGACTCGGAAACCTAGCATTTTTAAGTTTGTTGCCCTAATCTCTGTGGGATTGATTTGAGTCTTTCTCGACATTCATAGGACCGAAAATCAACTGGCGCTCCCGTTCATGATGATACTATAATCCAAAATGGGTTAAGCTGGTCTTAGCATCGATGCTAGAAAAATCCGCACTCACAATATCACTGTAAATGCCATTTAACATCAACACTTTTCTATCAAATTAAAATGTAGATCAAATGTATGCAAAGTTAGGATTCACGGTTTTCATGAATTAAAAGGTGTTTTCACCACAAGTGCACATCCTAAAATCATTTTAACTTTCACATCAATTCTGATGTATTGTGATGTGTATATGAATATTGTTATTTGGGTCCATATATAGATTAAGGAGATGATTCCTTGTTGTGGTGCGTTATCCCAGATTTAGCTGTGGTTGAATAGAAAATCTCAGAAAGCATATTAAAGCGATTCTATGCACCCAATTAACTTCCTTGAAATCAATGTCCCCCCAATCACTCCCTGATTCTCCATTTTCCATATCTGTCATATTTGATTCCTATGTGCCAAACCGCACATTCGTATGCATGACTAACCCATATGCTCTTAACTTGATTACGCAAAAGACAAGTTGGACTCATATAATCCTAATCGTGTATTACCTTGTCGAATGCATGTTTATCTATTAATTTTATGCATTTATTTACTTTATTTTACAAAATGTATAGCTCAGGTTGTAATTTCCCTAAACATTTTTTTTATGAATTATCCCTTTCCCCGTAATAATTTAAAGTATGACTTTTTATTTGTTTGCTTTATATCCGACCTGCAACGTATGGCCATTAAAGACACTTGATTCACAAATAGATAATATTATGATGTAAAATAGTATAGAACTTAATATAAACAAATTGAAGTAAAGTCTTAAAAGAATTAGGTCGAGAATAAATAAGTAATTTTCCACTGACTTAGAATATCTCTCTCGAATAAGGTGTAATAATCATTCGGGTTCACCATACGTTTCTCAATGTGTTGCGACTCCACACTAATCAAACCATAAAAATGGTAATGCTCAGCTGAGTCTCGCCCACTAAATGAGCAGGGGAGGCATATCCTCCTGCCCCAAAGACAGGGGTGGACTGAGTCCCTCTCCCGATCCCGTGCTCTCGCTTTTCCACTAACAGCATCTTTCCTGAACTAACTCGAGTTGCGCAGGCACCCAAAGCATGGACAAAATACCTGATTCCCCAAGGGACCAACTATAGGGATTCATCATCGAAAATCGATCAAATGGTAGCTGAAGCCGATCTAAATTTTCTCGAATCCAAGTCCAAGAGCTTATGCAATAGAAATCAAAGCAATAAAAAAAACAAGATAAGAAAACCAATCTCACCTTGTATGTCTCTTCTAGAAACGGCTGCAGAGACCAATGTAGGCTCCCTCCACAATCTCGTACACGAACGGCTATCGAGCAAAAACCTGTACTAGTAGAGGATCGGAAAAACGAGAGAGAAAGCAAAGGGGGCCAAAATATTTTCTCTGAAAAAATTAGGGTTGGCTGAATTCCTTAGTGTGTGTGGCTTTGGGTTTCATCTTTTCAGTTAAGTGGTTATTTATAGCTTTAAAACCCCAAGTCTAAATTAATAAGCATAGGTTAAAATTTAATTTCAATTCAATTTTAATTTTATATGTATGTGATTATATAATATAACACAGCATTTAAATTAAAATTAATTTGCCTAATTAAATTAATCCAATAAATTAATTTAGACTTTACTTAAATGAAATACATATAAAGCTATATATGTATAATATTTTCACTCGGAAATAAATTCATGAATTAATTTAATCAAATTAATTCAATGAAATCCAATTAAAATTGATTATATTATTTTGATCAATCCAATTGATCTATAATTTAATCAATAAATTACTCCTCTCCAGTTAGTATAATCTAAGTATACAGTTGACCCATTTAGTTCAAGTTCAGACATTCAGTGTGTACGAACTTGTAGGTTCGTCTGTGAGCGGACGACGTTTTTTACGGAACGCGGACTCTCTTGGAAGGGAGCCTCGAGATCGGGCAACCCTCCCTCGCGTGGGGTTTTTATGATCAAAATTCATTTTTAGAAAATTAGATTATTTCATAAAAGAACCGAGACCTAAGTCTCGATAAATAGTTTAGGAGTCGCCACCCGGCTCAGGTCAATCGAGAAATTTCAGTGCAGCAGAACCAGATGAAAGGCCGCTACACTATCTTGAGATCTAGGTCCGGACAAGTCCCCGATTTCATGTCGAATCAAAATAAAATTTGACCAATGTTCATAGATGGTATTCCATAATTCGAACATTCATTTTTATTAAATTAAAACACACAGTGTACACAAAAATAAAATAAAGTAAAGAGCAGTAAATAATTAAATTATTACAACCTGATCGAATAAAAAATAAAAACTCTCAACCTCACTTTACAAGGGCCTAAAATACACGAGAATCTAAAAATTTACAACTGCATAAAATACACGGATTAAGCTATTAATTACATCAAAATGAAGAATAAAAGAAATTAAAAGCTGCAAAATAGATGGTTAGCACAGTTTATAGCACACCACAAATAGGACTTAAATAGGACAGAATTGGGAAATTGAAATTGGGAACATACATTAAGGGGGATAATCGGGTCGGCTCGACTAGCTGGCCCGATTAACCTGGAAAACAATTTTGAAACGTCCCTGTAATTTGGATTTGTGAGAAAATCTTTTGAAAACATTTTATTTTCTAGTTTACTTTAATTTAGCATGTCAGATGAGTCGGTTTTCAGGAGAATCAACTCCCCGTCGTGGCATTGTTCTAAATGCAATTATACTGAAAATTAAATCTAGGGTCGTGAATGCACACAACAAAATTCATTTTCGATGATTTTCTGATTTTTCTAAATTTTTAGGATTTTTGGGAATTTTTAGGGATTATTCTGGAAATTCTGCCATTGGACGGAAGTTATAGTCGTGCGACTGTAACTACAGTCGTACGACTGTAATCCCTCCGATTGCAGAAAATTGTCAAAATTTTATTCAAATAAAACAAAAGGCCGCAGGAATTCAAGAACACTCGTACGATTGTAATTACAGTCGTATGACTGTTCTTCCGCACAAGAACAGTCGTACGGCTGTTCTTGATTTCCAGAAACAGCAAGCCCGAAATTGGGTTTTTATGCATAAAAACACACCAAATCACCCAGAAACAGCAAGAAAATGAAGGTTTAAAGTATTTTTACCTTTGTGGTACTGATCCACCATAGGATTGACCGCTGGAAACGCCCCAATCACCTCCAAATTGCTTCTTTTCCTTTGAGTTAAGGTTTTGAAAGTCAAGTCCAAAATCTCCCAAAATGTCATAAATTCTAATTGGTTTAAGGTCTGAAATTGATTGGGTTTTAAGTGTCAGGTTGTTAACCTATGATTTCTATCAAGTTTTAACTTTAACACTTAAGAATCAAAAGAAAAAAAGGAGAAAAAGATTGAGTTGTATTGGTTTTGCTTTTTCTCTCCTTTTTCTCTCTTTTCTCTATCAATTCCTCTCCCTAAACTCCTAAAACTTTAGAATCAAAAAGTCCCTCTCTCTCCTCTCTTTTTCCTTCTTTTTTTGCTGGTTTCTTGCTGGAGAAAACGAGTATTAATTGTTCTAAAAATCAATCCCCTTTTTTTATGTCACAAGATATGGGCTGCTGTACCTGCTCCGCTATTGCAGTCATATGACTATAATACAACTCCACGACTGTAATTACAGTCGTGGCATGACACACATTTTTTTTAAGTTTGGAAAATTCCGGAGCTAATAGCTGCCCCTCGCATGATCAAATTCGACACCCGATACTAGGTCTAAAATACCTAAGGTGATGAATTTGAGAGCGTGGATTGAAGCACCGCAGATACAAGAAAGAAAACACAGCTGATCTAGGCCGATACCGGATCTACATATATCTGAGGCGGATTTGCTGAAATGATGAATCTGACATAAGCCGATACCAGGTCTAGGTTACCCAAGGAGAGGTTGGAGATGGAATAAGCCGATACCGGGTCTAGGTTACCCAAGGCGAAGTTGAAGATGAAATAAGCCGATACCGGGTCTAGGTTACCCGAGGCAAGGTTGATGGTGAAATAAGCCACCGGGTCTAGGTTACCCGAGGTGATGTTGGAGAAGTGGAGTGGAGCCGACCTGGGCTGATACCGGGTCTATGTTACCCGAGGCGGATCTGCTGGGGAAGTGGAATGGAGCCGATCTGAGCCAATACCAAGTCTATATTACCTAAGGTGGATCTGCTGGGGAAGTGGAATGGAGCCGATCTGAGCCGATACCAGGTCTATATTACCTAAGGTGGATCTGCTGGGGAAGTGGAATGGAGCCGATCTGGGCCGATACCGGGTCTATGTTACCCGAGGCAGATTTGCTGGGGAAATAGAATGAAGTCGATCTCTGCCGATACCAGGTCTATGTTACCCGAGGCGGATCTGCTGGGGATATGAAATGAAGCCGATCTGGGCCGATACTGGGTCTATGTTACCCGAGGCGGATCTACTGGGGATCTAAAATGAAGCTGATCTGGGCCGATACCGGGTCTATGTTACCCGAGGCAGATCTGCTGGGGATCTGAAATGAAATCGATCTGGGCCGATACCGGGTCTATGTTACCCGAGGCGGATCTGCTGGGGTTTAATCTTTGTCTGAGATAGTGATGACGAATTCCTGCATTTGAAGTAGCGAGTCTTCATTCCTTGATCGAGAGATTTTGAACAAAAATTTTTGCCCCTTCGATCAAGAATGAAGACTAGCTGGGGATGAATGTCCTGTGTATATTGCATGTGGAAGCATGACAATGCATATGCATATGAATCCTAAAGGATTCATTTCTCATCGTTTGTTTACTATTGATGTTCCTCCTTTCTACTGGGGAAGACATGCTTCGCCCCTGGCTGGTGAAAGACACTCCTTACATGAAACTTTTCTTTGTTGAAAACATATGAGGACTGTTAGGGAAATGAGATGATTGTTAGGGATGCGTGACAGTGCTATGGAAAAAGATCATAGTGTCCTTTGTAAATGTTCCGCTGAGGAGTAATGTGGAGGATCCTACTGGGGAAATGCTGTAAGGATTCCTGTGGGGAAACAGTGGAGAAGTTTTATCCTTCTGCCCCTGTAATTTTTGAAAGTGCTCTAAATTTTGCCTGGGTTGCCCAATGTGGGTTTTCAGCCCAGTGATCTGCTCTAACTTTTGCCTGAGGTGCCTTTTCAGTTTTCACGCCAGTGAGCTACTTTAACTTTTTCCTAGGGCACCTTTTCGATTTTCACCCCAACGAGCCTTTTTTTTTTACACAAAGACCGATTGAACCGGTAAGTTCTTGGACAATCATTGTCACTCTTCGGAAAGTTGAATTAGATTTGGAGGATGATAAAGGATTTCAGATTGTATGTATTTAGTACATTTTCATTGTTAAATAAAGTGACATGTTTAATTAGTTAAATGCAATGCGCTTTCCTTAAATGGATGTTTAACAAAGATAACTTTGTTTGTACATTTGACAGAACCACACAAATATATTTAGACAAACATTTCACTTTATTGATAAAAATCAAAATGAGTACATTTGAAAAGATTGGTTTCCCAGATGGTATACATTCCACACAGAGCCAGAATCCGTCACCAGTCATCCCTTTCAGATTTTCTGACTGATCATTTTCCCTCATGTCTCAACTTTTGCCTAGACAGCTCTTTTCGAGTTTTCAGCCTAGCAGATTTTTTTTTTAAACATGATAAAGCTTTAAGCGGTATTGGTTGATAGGATTGGTGAACTCATTTCCATCGATGTCCATGATGCTGACACCACCTTTTGACAGCACTTTCTTCACAACATAGGGCCCTTCCTAGTTAGGCCTAAATTTCCCCCAGACATCGATGTTTAAAGGCCTTAATTGTTTTAGAACCAAGTCTCCTGCTTTCAACTGCCGCTTAGGATACTTCATATTCCGATTATAAGCCCTAGCCATTCTGTGTTGATACATCTATAAATGATCTAGTGCTTTCAGTCACTTTTCATCTAGCGCCGCCAACTGCTCGTATCTAGCTTGAACCCATTCAGCTTCTAGTAGCTGAGCTTCCAAGGCAACTCTAAGTGACTTGAGCTCTATTTCCACTGGTAGCACTGCTTCCATACCATAGACCAAGGCATAAGGAGTTTCCCCTGTTGGCGTTCTGACATTTGTTATGTAACCCCAAGGAGCATATGGTAGCTTGTCAGCCCAATCTCTATAGGTGGTTACCATTTTTGATAGGATCTTCTTTATTGCCTTATTGGCTGCTTTTACTACACCGTTAGCTTGGGGCCTGTATGGAGAAGACCTGTAATGCTCAATACCATGTTCTGCAAGCAACTCAGTTGTTGCCCCTTGGAATTACACTCTGTTGTCAGTCACTATATGATGGGGAATCCTGTATCGGGCAAAGATGTTCTTCTGAATGAACTTAACCATTTGCTTAGCTGTTACACTAGCAAAGAATTTTGCTTCCACCCACTTTGAAAAATAATCTGTTGGGATTCGTCACGGGAAACCGACCGATAAAAGCGGAAATACGCGTCGATTTCCTCGAATCCGGCCCAGGAGATTAAGATGTGGAAATCAAAAACTAAAGCATAAAAGGAGGGTTTCAAAAACTCACCACAAAGTCTCTCTAAGAGACGGATGCAGACTGCAGAAATCAAGTGCAGATTTCCTCCACCGATGCGTACACGAACGGCTCTCAGACCGAAACCCGTGCTAGCGACTCGGATGACAAGAAGAGAGGGAGAGAGGGCTGCTCACATTGAGATTTATGGCTGTCCCTATTTTCTTTCCAAAAGAAAAATCTATCTTTCCAAAAGATAGCACCAATAATCTCAAGTGTGCACCCAATTTCTTTCCAAAAGAAAAATCAAGCTTAAAGTGGGCAATCTCAATACTTTAAAAGAAAACCAATTTCTCTTAAAAACCACAAGTGATGGACGGCCAAAAATGGTGAGTCTCTTATGAGATAGTCTTGAATTTCAAAGTCAAAAGCAATGACTCATCTCATATGACTCACCATCATATTAAATGAAAAGAATGACTCATCTTTTCATTAAATGAAAACACATGACTCATCATCTTTTCCTTAATACAAAACCATGACTCACCATCTCTTTTGTCTCATGAATAAGTCACCATACTCATCCATATAAGACATAATTTCGGCCAACACAAAATTTGTCATCATTCTATTTCATTTAAGGAAGCAAAGTCCAACTTTGCTACCTCAAAATCAAAGAATGACTCACTCTTTTCCTATTGGCCCCAAGGAATGTGTCATCATCATTTTGTCCAACAAAATGACTCACCATTCTTGCCCATTCCACCTATGAATTTCGGCCAAACCATTCCAAGCCAAGTGGGAATATTCATTTCAAGTTTAAGCCCAATTTAATTCCTTTGATTTATTTAAATTCAAATGCAACTTTAATTTAACATGTATGTTTATATATGCTACCATGTAACATATTACATACATTTAAATTAAAATTCATTTGACCTATTAATTTAATCAATGGATTAAATTAGACACACACATAAAATGACAAACATGTAAACCTATACATGTCATAATATTTCCACCTAGGAAATAATCCCATAAATTAATTCATTGAATTAATTATGAGAAGGCCGAAATAAATATTAATTATATCACTTTGATCAATCCAATTGATGCATATAATATAATTAATATATCTCTCTCTCTTCAAACGTGTATACTCCAAGTACACACTTAATCCGACTAGTTAAAGTCCAGACGTTCAATGTGTACGATCCAATGGGCCCGTCTTTATGTTGGCAGTGGGCCAAGGCCCACAGATTGCAGGCGGGCTCTAGCAAGCCACTGCAGCCCCCAATTAAGACGGAGTAAGCAGTCCAACTGAAAACGTAACCCAGTAGTTTGAACTTGTAAATCCCATGTCGCTGATATCGGTGTCCAACACAGAGGCATGGCAGTATCACCCTCCTTGTGTCTGGACCTTGACTTGATACCGAATGAACTGATGCTCACAAACAAGATCCAATCTTGTTTGGGTGCGGCCGCACACTTATCAGTAACATTCTTCAAAAGGCCGATGATATCGTCTCAGTGAATCACTGAGTGACATTCCCTTCTGCATATCCATAGTGCTGCCATGCTTACTGACACACCCGAACGTACCCGTACTTGGCACCCTTTTACAGGCCCGTTGGGCGTACACCAAAGTGTGCCACCTCACATGCAGCACCATCATATGGTCCGGTCGAAGGACTTATACAAGTACTACACGAGAATCATTTGTGATACTATACCATGCAGATTCCCGTTAAGTGGATCAATCCAGTACCATGCCCTTTTGCATGTACCCATTAACCTAGTTGACATTCCATGTTCTATGACCGGTAAGACACCGCCATACAACCAGGCTAATGATAGTCTTTGGTTCCATTCATTCCCATGATTGGAACAGACTACGGATGACTTTATGGTCATATCGTTTTCACTATCCACAGTCTTACTGCCAAGTGCCTCACACTTGACAACATGGATATGGATATGTCCATTGGATACTCTATTTAAAATATAGCACAAGACATATAATAAATAGATTAATGCCTTTATCTCCTTGACACAAATTGTATAATACATAAAGTTTACATTAATGTACCAAATGTATCATACAAACACAAGGACCAATGCCTCGGGACTAGGGCATTTCCAACATAATCAACTGCCACTACTATGAATCTGTGTCCATTAGACGCTGCAGGATGAATTTCACCAATCAGATCTATCCCCCATGCTGAAAATGGCCAAGGAGAGGCCAGATTCTGTAGTTCGAGCTGTAAAAGATGACTGATGTCAGCATAGATCTGACACTCGTGACATCTTCTTACTTTCCTTATACAATTAGCTTGCATAGTCATCCAGAAGTATCCCTGTCTTATTATCTTCCTGGCCATAGCGAGTCCATTCATATGTGGCCCACAGGATCCTGCATGTACTTACTGCATCACTGTTTCTGCCTCTTGCTCCATCATACACCTCAGAAGAACCCCATTTGTTTTTCTCTTGTACAGCTTATCTTTGAAGATTCTGAACTGACTGGCCAGCTTTCTAAATGACACCTTATCAGTAGCACTAGCTCCTTCTAGATATTTTCCTTCCTTCACATACCAGTAGATATCGAAGAACCATGGCTTTTCTTCAGCTGTCAACTCCATTACTTCGTGCACTTCAAAACAGGGCCGTCTGGAAGTTGCTATAACCAATGGTTGTACTTGAGTTTCTTCTAGATTTTCCCACTTAGAAGACAGTGTTGCTAGTGCATCAGCCATCTTATTCTCATCCCTGGGGACATGTCTGAATTCACATTGGCCGAATAACTCTTTTCTATACTGTAGCAGCTCTAAATAAGGCCGTAAGGCTTCCTCCTTCATCTCCCATTCGCCTTGAGCTTGCCTAACCACTAAAAGTGAATCTCCAATGATTAAGACATCATTTGCCCCTAGTGTCAATAGAGCTTCCATCCCAAATAAGCATGCTTTATACTCTGCTCCGTTGTTGGTTATAGGAAAATCCAATCTCTTTCACAAAGGAATGATTTCACCATCTGGTGTCGCTATGATTACCTCGATTCCAGTGCCCTTGCTGTTCACGGCACCATTGAAGCACATAACCCATCTTTTTACTTCCACCATGGCTAACTGTTCATCTAGGAACTCTAAATTCTTTATATAATCTGATTCCAGCGGTTGGTTTGCTAGAAATTCTGCTACAGCTCTCCCTTTGATGGTTTTCTTAGTGATGTACTCAATGTCGAATTTTGATAAGAGTAACAACCACCTAGATAATTTCCCAACCAACACTGGTGCTTCGTACAGATACTTCATTGGGTCTACTTTGGCCACAGCCTGCACTTTGTATGATTGGAAATAATGGCGTAGCTTCTTGGTCAGCCAGATCTTTGCCACACACGTCTTCTCTACTAGTGTGTACTAGGTTTCATACTCCAACAGCTTTTTACTGAGGTAGTAGATAGGGTACTCCTTCCTGCCATCTTGTTCTTGTGCCAACATTGCCCCTATGGAGGAATCTTCAACAGCCAAATACAAGATCAAAGGCTTCCCTGGAATTGGTGGGCTTAGAACTGGTAGATTTACCAGATAAGCCTTGATTTTCTCGAATGCCAACTGACATCTGTCATCCAACACAATCGGCTAATCTTTCTTCAATAGCTTGAAAATTTGCTCACAAGTGGAGGTCAATCGTGCTATGAAGCGACTGACGTACTATAAGGAGCCCAAGAATGAGCAGACTTCCTCTTCTATTTTTGGAGCTGGCAGATCCCAAATAGCCTTAATCTTATCTGGGTCCATTTCTATTCCCCTCTGGCTGACTACATGACCCAACAGCTTCCCTGATGTGACCCCGAATATGCACTTCTTAGGATTGAGTCGCAAGCTATACTCTCCAATGCGTGTGAGAAATCTATCTAGGATAACAGGATGCTCCTGCCGGGGTCGACGATTTAACAAGTGTGAGCAGACGACCTTTTTCAGAAAGAAGGAAAGCGGCGAAGCGAACCGGGGAAAATTATTTCCGTTCGTTTGGATTTTGGGGTGGAAAAGCGGGTTTGTTTATCTTGAGTTGGGAAAACTATTGATTTAATTTGGAAATTCTTTTGTAGAAAACATTTTCCTGATTTATTACTTAAAGACCTCGAAACCAAAATTTCGAGATCAGTGACAGAGTCGCCACTTGGATCAGCTCATCCTAGAAATTCCGGCACAGCTCCCTACCGAGCGCAAACTGCTATACCTAATCCAGAGATTCAGGGTTCGGGCAACTTACCTACTTAACCTCAAGCTTGTATTCGATTTATTATTTATAAAACCATATTTATTCAATTTATTATCTTTTCTCTACTCAATTGGTTTACTTTCATTAGCCCGATGCTCAAGCAAAATGCATAAAATAAATTGCGGGAAATTAAATCATCCACGCAAATATACAAAAGAATAATAGAGGCCGCTTATATAACCAAATTGAATAAAAAGGAGAAAAAGCTCTCGTCCTCACATTTACAATCGCCTAAGTACAGAAGGATCTACAAATTACAACCACCTAAATACGAATTAATCTATTAAATACAGTAAAAATAAAAATAAATGCTGCAAAACAGACTGGTTATTGTAGTTAATATTATAAACACAGAATTGGGAATCAAATCAGGACAGAATTAGGATTTGGGAAGCGGGGGCATGCATTTTAGGGGGTAACCGAGTCGACCCGACCGGTCAGACCACTTAGACCTGGAAAACGGTCTTGAAACGCCCTGTGGATTTTTGTGCCAGAAAATTAATTTTGGAAAACCATTTGGCTCAGTTTCATGCAAATTTCCATTTTTGTGGGTCGGTTATCCCGGAATCCAGGGTTTCATTCGTGCAGGTTCCTAAGCTCAACATTCATCTAGGGTCCAAAATACAATAAACACACCAAAAACATTTGAGAAAAATACCACTTTGCATGTTTTTAATATTTTCCGGGGACTTGATAGGATTCGGGGGTCCGCTAATGCTGAACTGTGGATCCGACTCGGATAAAACAACCCCGAAACTCAGGAAATAAACCCGGGAAACATCAAAAACCCTAATATCCATATGTATAGAAATCTAAAAACCAAAATATTATGACATACGGATGAATTTGGGACAAAAATGATCACAACAAAATGCTTAAAATGGGAAACGGGGCTGTTTTCGGCCGATCGGGACAGACCAGAAGTCTGTCCCTGAAGAACAAAGCCGGCCAACTGTGTTCATGAAGAATTCTGATGTGTATTGTGACACACAAACGAGGCTTCGACATCACTGTGACACTTTCGATGAATGGACATGAAGTGAAGATGATATGATGTTATGTTGTTGTGCGACTTGCCACACAACGAGACCTAAAATCTTTGTGATTTTCTAGTGAATGATGTGGGGTAGCGAATTGGCCCAGATAAGCTTTGATTTTCTCGAATGCCAACTGACATCTGTCATCCCACACAATCAGCTGATCTTTCTTTAATAGCTTGAAAATTGGCTCACAAGTGGCGGTCAGTCGTGCTATGAAGCGACTGATGTACTGTAAGGAGGCCAAGAATGAGCAGACTTCCTTTTCTGTTTTTGGAGCTGGCATATCCCGAATAGCCTTAATCTTATCTGGGTCTATTTCTATTCCCCTCTAGCTTACTACATGACCTAACAGCTTCCCTGATGTGACCCCGAATATGCACTTCTTAGGATTGAGTCGCAAGTTATACTCTCCAATGCTTGTGAGAAATCTATCTAGGATAATAGGATGTTCCTCCCTGGTCGACGATTTAACAAGTGTGAGCGGACGACCTTTTTCAGGAAGAAGGAACGCGGTGAAGTGAACCGGGCAAAATTATTTCAGTTCGTTTGGATTTTGGGGTGGAAAAGCAGGTTTATTTATCTTGACTTAGGAAAACTATTGATTTAATTTGGAAATTCTTTTGTAGAAAACATTTTCCAGATTTATTACTTAAAGACCTCGAAACCTAAATTTCGAGATCAGTGACAGAGTCGCCACCCAGATCAGCTCATGCGGGAAATTCCGGTACAGCTCCCTACTGAGCGCAGACTGCTATACCTAATCCAGAGATTCAGGGTTCGGGCAACTTACCTACTTAACCTCAAGCTTGTATTCGATTTATTATTTATAAAACCATATTTATTCAATTTATTATCTTTTCTCTACTCAATTTGTTTATTTTCATTAGCCCGATGCTCAAGCAAAATGCATAAAATAAATTATGGGAAATTAAATCATCCAAGCAAATATACAAAAGAATAATAGAGGCCGCTTATACAACCAAATTGAATAAAAAGGAGAAAAAGCTCTCGTCCTCACATTTACAATCGCCTAAGTACAGGAGGATCTACAAATTACAACCGCCTAAATACACGAATTAATCTATTAAATACAGTAAAAATAAAAATAAACACTGCAAAACAGACTGGTTATTGTAGTTAATATTATAAACACAGAATTGGGACTCAAATCAGGACAGAATTGGGATTTGCGAAGCGGGGGCATGCATTTTAGGGGGTAACTGGGTCGACCCGATCGGTCGGACCAGTTAGACCTAGAAAACGGTCTTGAAACACCCTATGGATTATTGTGCTGGAAAATTAATTTTGGAAAACCATTTGGCTCGGTTTCATGCAAATTTCCATTTTTGTGGGTTGGTTATCCCGAAATCCAGGGTTCCGTTCGTGCGGGTTCCTAAGCTCAACATTCATCTAGGGTCCAAAATACAATAAACACACCAAAAACATTTGAGAAAAATACCACTTTGCATGTTTTTAATATTTTCCGGGTACTTGATAGGATTTGGGGGTCTGCTAATGCTGAACTGTGGATCCGACTTGGATAAAACAACCCCGAAACTCAGGAAATAAACCCGAAAAACATCAAAAACCCTAATATCCGTACGCATAGAAATCTAAAAACCAAAATATTATGACATACGGATGAATTTGGGCTAAAAATGATCACAACAGAATGCTTAAAATGGGAAACGGGCTATTTTCGGCCGATCGGGACAGACCAGAAGTCTGTCCCTGAAGAACAGAGCCGGCTGGCTCTGTTCATCACGAACATAGCCGGCTAACTATGTTCATGAAGAACACAGCTGTGAGCGGACGACGCGTTTTCGACGGGACGCGGGACTCCCTTTCGGAATAGGGCGCCACGATCTCGGGCGGGCCCCTCCCTCGCGTGGGGTTTTTATAATGGAAATCCGCGTTTTGGAAAATAAATAGAATTAATGCATAAAAGAACCGAGACCTAAGTCTCGATGAATATTGTAGGAGTCACCACCCGGCTCAGCTCAACCGGGAAATTCTTATGTAGCTGAACCGGACGAACGGCCGCTACACTATCCAGAGATTCGGGTCCGGACAAGTCCCTTATTTCGTGTCTAATTAAAATAAATATATCCAATGTTCTCGAATGGTATTTCAAAATCTAAAGTCCATTTTATTGAATATAAAAAGCATACAGCGCGCACACAAAACATTTAATACAAAAATAAGGAAAAGAAATAAATATTAATTGGCTTACAACCAAATCGAATAGAAAAAATAAAAACACTCGCCTCACTTTTACAATCGCCTAGAATACACGAAAATCTAAGAAATAATTACAACCGCCTAAATACACGATTTAATCTATTAAAATACATCAAAAATAAAAATAACAATAAAAATAAATTAAACCTGCAAAACAGAGGGTTAGCACAATATATACAGCACGCCATAACTAGGACTCAAATAGACAGAATTGGGAAATCAAGAATTGGGAGCATGCATTTAGGGGGTAACCGGGTTGGCTCGGCTAGCCGGCCCGGTTAGACCTGGAAAACATTTTGAAACGTCCCTGTATTTTTGGTTTTGTGGGAAAAATCATTTGAAAACAATTTTACCGGTTTACATGCATTTTTCATATATTAAGTGGGTCGGTTTTCGGGAGAACTGGGTCTCCGTCGTTGAATTGTTCTAAATGCGAATTTACTGAAAATTAAATCTACGGTCGTGATGCACATAACAAAATTCATTTTGACGATTTTTGGGATTTTCTAATTTTTTTGGGATTTTTACGGATAAAAGCTGAAATTCTGATTCTGAAATAATGATTACAGTCGTACGACTATAGTTTACAGTCGTGCGACTGTGATCAATTCAGGATCAAAATTTCAACAAAAAATTCATTTTTGGACCAAAACTAAAGAAAAATCGCCTGGAAACTAAGAACAGTCGTACGACTGTTCATGAAGACTAAGAACAGTCGTACGACTGTTCTTAGTTTCCAGGAACAGAAATACGAAAAATGCAGCAAAACGCACAAAATTCACTTCAAACGCCCAGAAAGCGAGAAAAAATGTAGGGAAAAGAAGTGACTACCTTTTAGAAGCTATTCCAAGTCGTTTTTGACCCCTGGCGTCGCTCCAATCCCAACAAATTCGCACTTTTTCCTTTGAATGGAAGTTGAGAGCTTTTTGTCCAAAACTCCAAATTGTAAGGGTTTCTGATGGTTTAAGTCCGAGTTCTTGATTTGTTTGAGTAGTTAACTGATTGCCCTAAGAGTTTCTAACAAGTTTTAGATTTAATTCTGAGAATTGAAGAAAATCAAAGAGGAAGAAGATGAAATTTTTGTGGTTTTCTTTCTTTCTCTCTCTTCTCTTTCTCTCTCTCTCTTTCTTCTCACCAGAAATCTCCTTTTTTTTTCTTTCTTTTCTCCTCCTTTTCTACCTTCTTTTTTTTCTGGTTGCTTGCTGCAAAGCCGGGGCAATTAATGCCCAACCTCTCTCTCCTCCATTTCTGCTGCAGAGGTATGGGCCTCTGCAGAAATCCCGATATTACAGTCGTACGACTGTAATTTTTAAATTACAGTCGTACGACTGTAGCAATAGGCGTACGACTCTCTTTTTTTTTTTTTTTTTAAGTATAGAAAATTCCGGCGCTTACAGCTGCCCCTCACGTGATCAAATTCGACATCTAGCTCCAAGTCCATCATACCTGTGATGATGAATTTAAGAGCGTGAATCAAAGCGCCGTGAATGCTGGAATGAATCTTCTGAAGGGATAAGCCGATACCAGGTCTATGTTACCCGAGGCGAGACTGGGGAGGAAATAAGCCGATATCAGGTCTATGTTACCCGAGGCGAGTTGATGAAGAGATTGGCCGATATCGGGTCTAGGTTACCCGAGGCGAAATTTATGAAGAAATTGGCCGATATCAGGTCTATGTTACCCGAGGCGAGTTGATGAAGAGATTGGCCGATATCGGGTCTAGGTTACCCGAGGCGAAATTGATGAAGAAATTGGCCGATATCAGGTCTATGTTACCCGAGGCGAGATTGATGAAGAGATAAGCCGATATCAGGTCTATGTTACCCGAGGCGAGTTGATGAAGAGATTAGCCGATATCGGGTCTAGGTTACCCGAGGCGAAATTGATGAAGAAATTGGCCGATATCAAGTCTATGTTACCCGAGGCGAGATTGATGAAGAGATAAGCCGATATCAGGTCTATGTTACCCGAGGCGAAATTGATGAGGAGATAGACGAAGCTGATCTGGGCCGATACCGAGTTTACATTACTCGAGGCGGATCTGCTGGGGAGCTTGGATGATGAAGTGGATCTGGGCCGATATCGAGCTTACATTACTCGAGGCGGACTCGCTGGGGAGCTTGGATGATGAAGTGGATCTGGGCCGATACCGAGCTTACATTACTCGAGGCGGACTCGCTGGAGAAAGTTGAGATAATGGAGCGGACCTGGGCCGATACCGAGTTTACATTACTCGAGGCGGATCTGCTGACTTGCTGAGGATGTTGAGCTGGGGATGAATTCCTGCACTTAAAATGGCAAGTCTTCATTCCTTGATCGAGAGATTTTTGAACAAAAATTTTTACCCCTTCGATCAAGAATGAAGACTAGCCGGGGATAAATAATTGATATATGCAATGTATGGATGCATGTTGATGTATATGTACATGTATGTATTTTCCGTTATTGGATGTTTCTGTCCTCTGCTGGGGAGATATGTTGTGCCCCTGGTTGATTTTGCTTTTCTTGGGGCATTGTTTGATGATTATCAAAGAAGCGAGGTGACTGCTGGGGGAATGATCATAGTATTCCTTGTAGAGATTCCGCTGGGGAAGAGCGTGACAGCTTGACTGGGGAAACAATTGTGGTGTTCTTTGTGTAGACTACACCAAGAGGAAACAAGGCTGTTTTGCGGGGGAGTAATTGATGGTGTTCTTTATGTAGACTCCGCTGAGGAATAGTATGGGAAACTCTGCTGGGGAGTACTGAGGATGTTCTGTTTTCTTTTTTTTTTTTTTTTTTTTTTTTTTTTTTTTTTTTTGCTCTAATTTTTGCCTGGGTTGCCCAAATCAGGTTTTCAGCCCAGCGAGCTGCTCTAACTTTTGCCTAAGGCGCCTTTTCGGTTTTCACCTTAGCGAGCTTTTCGTATGCCCTAACTTTTGCCTAAACTGCCCAATATGGGTTTTCAGCTTAGCGGGCCGCTCTAATTTTTACCTGAGGCGCCTTTTCGGTTTTCACCTCGGCTAGCTTTCTTTCTTTTTTTTTTTTTTTTAAGATCTGACTAAAATGATGTTGTGACCCTTTACTACTGGTCCGGGAAGATGAACTGGATTTTAGAGGACGATGAGAAATTTTAAATTGCATGTATTTGATACATTTTCATTTGTCAAATAATGCGATGATATCGATCAGTTGAATGCAAAGTGCTTTCTTTGAATGTGTGTTTATGCAAGACAACTTTGTTTGTGCATTTGTCATAACCATGCAAATATATTTAAACAAACACTTCACTTTATTGATGAAGTCAAAATGAGTACATTTGAAACAAGTTGGTTCCTAAATGGTATAGATTCCACACTGAGCCAGAATCCGTCACCAGTCGTCTTTTTCAGATTTTCCGACTGATTATTTTCTCTCGTGTCTTAACTTTTGCCTAGACCGCTCTTTTCGAGTTTTCAGTCTAGCAGACCTCTCCTTTTTTTTTTTTTTTCTTTTTTATACATGATAAAGCTTTAGCCTGTCTTGGTTGATCGGATTGGTGAACTCATTCCCGTCCATGTCCATGATGCTGACAGCGCCTTTTGATAACACCTTCTTCACCACATAGGGTCCTTCCCAGTTAGGTCTGAACTTGCCCCTAACATCAACATTTGAAGGCCTTAGTTGCTTTAGAACCAAATCTCCTGCTTTCAACTGCCGCTTGGAGTATTTCACATTTCGATTATAGGCTCTAGCCATTCTGCGCTGATACATCTGCAGGTGATCCAGTGCCCTTAGTCGCCTTTCATCTAGTGCAGCCAGCTGCTCATATCTAGCTTGGACCCATTCAGTCTCTGGCAATTGAGCTTCCAGGGCAACTCTGAGTGATTTGAGTTCTATCTCCACTGGTAACACTGCTTCCATTCCATATACCAAGGCATAAGGAGTTTCTCCTGTCGGCGTTCTGACACTGGTTCTGTAACCCCAAAGAGCATAAGGCAGTTTATCAGCCCAATCCCTGTAAGTGGTTACCATCTTTGATAAGATCTTCTTTATTGCCTTGTTAGCTGCTTCTACTGCACCATTAGCCTGAGGTCTGTATGGAGAGGACTTATGATGTTCAATTTCGTGCTCTGCAAATAGCTCAGCTGTTGCCCCTTGAAACTGTACTCCATTATCAGTTACTATGTGGTGAGGAATCCCATACCGAGCGAAGATATTCTTCTGGATGAACTTGACCATGTGCTTGGCTGTAACATTAGTGAAGGATTCCGCTTCGACCCATTTGGAGAAATAATCAACTGCCACCACTATGAATCTATGCCCATTAGATGCAGCTGGATGAATTTCACCAATCATGTCTATCCCCCATTCTGAAAATGGCCAAGGAGACGCTAGATTCTGAAGTTCAAGTGGAGGAAGATGACTAATGTCTGCATAGATCTGACATTCATGACATCTCTTCACTTTTCTTATACAATCTGCTTGCATCGTCATCCAGAAGTAGCCTTGTCTCATGATCTTCCTAGCCATGGCAAGTCCGTTCATATGTGGCCCACAAGATCCTGCATGTACCTGCTGCATCACATCTTCTACTTCTTGTTCTGTTAGACACCTTAGAAGAACTCCATGTGCTGTTCTTTTATACAACTTATCCTCGAAGATTCTGAATTGACTAACCAGTTTTCTCAATGTCAACTTATCAGCAGCACTGGCCTCTTCTGGGTACTTTCCCTCCTTAACATACCGGTAGATGTCAAAGAACCACGGCTTTTCTTCAGCTGATAATTCCATCACTTTGTGCACTTCGAAGCAAGGATGCCTGGAAGTGGCTATGACCAGTGGTTGAGTCTGTGTCTCTTCTGGATTTTCCCACATGGAGGATAAAGTAGCTAATGCATCAGCCATCTTATTCTCATCTCTGGGGACATGTCTGAATTCACACCGGCCGAATAAACCCTTTCTGAACTGTAGCAGCTCCAAATAAGGCCGTAAGGCTTCTTCTTTTAACTCCCACTCACCCTGAGCTTGCCTGATCACCAGAAGTGAATCACCGACAATTAAGACATCATTTGCTCCTAAGGTTAATAGAGTCTCCATTCCAAACAAGCATGCTTCATATTCCGCCCCATTGTTGGTTACGGGAAAGATCAGCCTTTTGGATAAAGGAATGACCTCACCATCTGGTGTTGCTATAAGTACTCCGATTCCAGCACCTTTTCTATTTACTACCCCATCGAAGCACATGACCCATCTCTTCACTTCCACCATGGCCAATTGCTCATCAGGGAATTCCAGGTTCTCTGTGTAATCTGATTCTAGGGGCTGGTTTGCCAGAAACTCTGCCACGGCTCGCCCTTTAATGGTTTTCTTCGTGATGTACTCGATGTCGAATTCAGACAAAAGTAACAACCACCTGGACAACTTCCCAACCAATGTTGGTGCTTCATAGAGGTACTTCATTGGATCCACTTTAGCCACGGCTTGTATCTTGTAGCATTGGAAATAGTGGCGCAGCTTCTTGGTCAACCAAATCATCGCCACACATGTCTTTTCCACCAGCGTGTATTTGGTTTCATACTCCAACAGCTTTTTGCTGAGGTAGTAGATGGGATACTCTTTCTTGCCATCTTGTTCTTGTACAAGCATTGCCCCTATGGAGGATTCTTCAACTGCCAAATACAAAATTAGAGGCTTCCCTGGGATTGGAGGACTCAACACCGGTGGCTTTACCAGGTAAGCCTTGATCTTCTCGAAGGCCAGCTGACACTTGTCATCCCACACAACCGGCTGATCTTTCTTTAATAGCTTGAAGATTGGCTCACAAGTGGAAGTTAGCTTGGCTATGAAGCGACTAACATACTGCAAGGAACCCAGGAATGATCTGACCTCCTTTTCAGTCTTTGGAGCTGGCATTTCTTGGATGGCTTTAATTTTATCTGGGTCTATTTCTATCCCCCTCTGGCTGACTACATGGCCCAACAGCTTCCCTGATGTGACGCCGAATATGCACTTCTTGGGATTAAGCCGCAAGTTGTACTCTTCAATGCGTGTTAGAAATCTATCCAGAATAATAGAGTGTTCCTCCCGGGTTGTTGACTTAACGAGCATATCGTCGACATACACTTCAACTTCTTTATGGATCATATCGTGCAACAGAGTTGTGACAGCCCTCTGATAAGTGGCACCGGCATTCTTTAATCCAAAAGGCATCACTCTGTAGCAGAAAGTACCCCACTCCGTGATGAACGATGTTTTCACCTTGTCGATCACATCCATCAGAATTTGGTTATACCCTGAAAAACCATCCATGAAGGAGTACATTGCCGCTTTTGCTGCGCTATCAACTAGGACGTCAATATGTGGCAATGGAAAGTTATCTTTTGGGCATGCTTTATTCAAGTCCCTGTAATCAACGCATACTCTGACCCTTCCATCCTTTTTAGGCACAGGGACAATGTTGGCTAACCATTCCGTATACTCCACCACTTCGAGAAACTTGGCATCTATCTGTTTGGCCACTTCTTCCTTCACCAGTGTAGCCCATTCCGGCCTTAGTCTTCTCAACTTCTGCTTTACCGGTCTGAACTTGGGGTCTGTTGGGATTTTGTGCACTGCTATTTCTGTATCTACACCCGGCATGTCTTCATACGACCAGGCGAAAGCTTTAACATGTTTTTGGAGTATTCTTATTAATTCTCTTTCTTCCTCGGATTTTAGCTCGTGTGAAATGAGTACCATTTTAGGGTTTTCATCTGTACTTATATTGATTTCATGCAATGCAGTGTCATGTATGCTAAATATGCTTGATGGTGATTCGAATGCATGCATAGAATTATCAGGATAAACATCACACAAGTAAGCAAACTGGGATTTCATTGCATTGAACTTATCATAAAGTACATCAGTTACATTGAAAATGGAAGAAATAGATACAACAAAATCATTTTCATCCTCCACAGGTGGAGGGCCTTGTTCTTCCTCAGCTTCCATCTTTCCTTCCAGAGCATCATCCGGGATTGCAGCTTTCTCGGCCACCTGTGCCTTAGCTTTCTCCATAATCTTGGCGATTTCAGCAACCACAGAGTCTAAGTTCACTTTGGCCATCAGCTCTTCGCCAAATCCTTCCTTGGATTTCCCAAAAGCTTTGGTTAATGCAGCAGTCAAAGCACCTGAGATGATTTCTGTAGTTTCAGCACAGGTCTCCTTTTCATCTTCTTCCTCGGCCACCTCTATGGCTTCTGTTATCACCTCAGATGATTCTCCTTTCAGAATTTCAAATTCAGCAGTTGCTTTTTCTTCCATTACAGGGGCTACTGGCTCTCCCTGGATTTTCTCAAAATCCACAACATCTGCAAAGATCTCAAAGCCAGGGTGCTCGACATTCCCAACCAGCACCGGTTCAGCTTGACCCTTGTAAAGGCTTTCTCCTGCCTTCAGAAATGGCTTCATCATGACCTTGCCATTCTTACCCTTTTTCAGATCCTTCTGTTCGGATGACCCCTCTATATAACCAAGGCCGTACTGCTTTGACTTTCCCGAGTCGATCTTGAATTCTGGCACACCTTGCAGATTAATCCCGAGTCCCATTCCCGGAACAAAGTTCAGCTTGTACAAATATCGGGATAGCCACTCTGGCATGTAGTTCTCATAAAGGACCATAGGGGCTTCAGTGGTTTCTTCTTCCTTGATGACAGCAATTTGGAATCCACCGAAAGGAACCACTCCTTCATCCACTGCAGCTACCATCGACTGGGCGTCCGCCTCAACAGTCACAATTTTGTCATTCACAAGGAATTTGATCTTCTGATGCAAAGTGGAAGGAACCCCTCCCAGAGGATGGAACCAGGGCCTTCCAAGCAATAAAGAGAATGTGACCGGGATATCGATCACTGTGAAGACAACCATGGACTTGATGGGCCCAACCTCCACTTCTGTTTCGAAGGTCCCTATCACTGTTCTTTTAGAATCATCATACGCCCGAATGACTGTCGAGGACCTCTTCAACACTTCTTCATTCATGCCCAGGAACGGTAGCATTTTCAGAGGGCAAATATTCAGAGCTGAGCCGTCATCCACCATAACGCACGGCATCACCTTATCCATGATATAGGCTCTAATGTAAAGAGCCTTGTTGTGAGCCTTTCCTTCTGCTGGTAGGTCTTTCTCAGAGAAAACAATATTAGGAGCTCCAGCATGGACTTTGTCTAGCAAGCAGCACATAGCCTCTGGTGAAGCTATAGGGGAGACTTCAATTTCTGATAGCTTCTTCACTAAAGCCTCCCTATGCTCTTTAGAGGTCATAAGCAAGTGGCACAAACTAGCTTGTGCAGGGGTCTTCTTCAGTTGGGAAATGACCAAATCTTCTTTCTCGACTCTTTCCGGTGCCGAAGTACTGCCCGACCCATTCATCGGTGCTTTATCTTTCGTCTGATCTACTGGCTGATATACCCTTCCACTTCGGGTCACGTGCTGTACTTCTGAAATCTTCAGCTTTTCAACCACCGGGGGTTTAGCAGCTTCTCTTTTGTCAAATTCTTTGTACTCATCTTCAGAATCAAGGTCATCCAGACTTATGGGCTTGACCTCCTTACACCCCTCCTTTTCCTCACATTTAAGCTCCACTTCGGGTCCCCCTACCGCCACTGCCTGAATCGTAGGGTTCGCTTGCAGAACTTGGGCAAATATGAAGTTAGCTGGCAACCCCGATTGGACCATGTTAACCCGCTTCTCAAATGCCGGCAGTGGGTTGGTTTTAGTGCTAGGTTTAGGTGGTTCTTGCAGCTTTCCCTCGTCGATAAGCTTCTGGATAGCATCCCTTAGCTTATAGCAGTTATTGGTCCGGTGGCCTGTCACCACATGATAAGTGCAGAAATTATCTTTGTCAGCTTCAGGTGGGAACTCAAATGGCCTCAAGGACTGTAGTAAGCCACCATTCCTACACTTAGCGAATATCTTTGCCAAAGTAAGGGTCCAGGGTGTTATGCCTTGTCCTCCAGGACCCCTATTCTGATTGCCTTGCTGCTGATTCACAGTAGCCACCTCAACCCGCTTCACTTCTGATGACTGCCCCTGCTTGCCACTGGCACCTGAACCAGAACCACTACTAGACCCAGCTGCTGTAGTTGATCTATACCCTGAACTGTACCCTGTACCTCTTCCCCCTTTCTGACCAGCTGGCTTTTCCTCTTCATCCCTTTCTATCTTCATGGCCATGCTATAGACCTCACTAAGCTCCTTGAAGGAATGGAATTTCATGTTGTTCTTGAAGATATCTTTGCTGCCATCAATGAGCTTCTGTATGAGCTCGTCTTCATCAGGGTGGTTCTTTAGGAGGATCATCTTGTTCATCCACCTCTAGTAGTATTCATCAAAGGGTTCATTGAATTTCTGTTTCACCCTCTCCAAGTCATATAGCTTCACTTGGATCTTTGTGTTGAAGCTATAGTATTTGATGAAGGCTGCTGATAATACTTCCCAGTCAGATTGCTCCTCCTCCGACAGTGAGTTATACCATCCCAAAGCACCTCCCTCCAGTGTGGTGGGGAAAAGATTGATCAATTGTTGCTTTGTAGCGCCAGCTGTTAGCATAACCCGGGCATATAAATTCACATGGGCCTCCGGCGAGCCCATTCCTTTGTAAGTGGGGACTTTCGGCACTTGGAAGCCGATAGGAAATGTCTCAATGCCCCTACTGATCATGGCATCAACGTTCACCCCCTTCTTGGATTCAGCACTGATCCCGACCCCCTTCTTCAACTGGGCCATGACCTCGTCTAATTCAGAACACTTGGCTTTCATCCTCTGTTCCATAGCTGCCTCCATCTCCTGTAGTTTTTCAAGGCTAGCCGAAGCATCACCACCGTGTTGGGATGACTCAGCTTCTTTTTCCTTTCCGGCCCCACTACCACCGGTCTCACCAGCTTCTCTAACCACAGCCCTCATTTCTTCCTTTAACATGTCGCGGAAATCCTGCGACCTGAAGAAATCTCTCAAAACATCAGCCATGCTCGGTGTCTGTTCTGCCATATTCACTCCTTCCCCAGGCTCTGAATCACTATCACTCTCAACTACCCTCTGTCTTCTAGCTGCCCTTAAAGCTTGGGATCTTGTCCAAGGTCGCTCCAGTGTGTTCTGCTTGGGGGTAGACAGGAGGTATTAGGGTCGTGAATGAATGACGTGATATGACATGAAAATCAAGGCATTGAACATGCTTGAGATGCATGAAGTGGAATTATGTATGGAATGATGATATGAATATATATTTTTTATCATTATTATTTTTTTTTCGAGGCATTCCAAGAACACCCAATGTTTATGCAAAAAATGTCACGCGTGGGCCATCACACGGACAGAACTTTGGCGCCTTTGGGGCACCTAATGAATTCATGAAATGGTCGCGTGTATACCGGCACACGGACGTAGTTTTGACGCTTTGTAGGTCTATGGGATGATATGAAATGGTCGCATGGGCCGGGCCCACTGACAAGGTCTTGATGCTTTTGAGCATATGGAATGATGTTATGAGAAAGTCACGTGTAACAGGAACACGGACAAGAATTCGGCATTCGAGGAACGCCTTCCATGATTTGGTGATGTTACGGGCCTACACATATGCTAATCGGGCACTCGGGGAGTACCTTAAATGGTGAATTAATGTCATGAAGTGGTCGGATGTGGACCACAATGTTATATGATGTTTATGATGGATGGGTGTGATGTCATGAAATGCATCGTGTAAATTATTACACGAAGATGGGCCTAAGGCCGTAGTGGCTTTTATTAAATGAAATGGAATGGCCGAATGCAATCCGGTGCATTGGTAAGACACGGGTAATTTCGGGTACCCGATATGCCATGAAATGGGATGGGATGTTCATGATAGGCGTCCTTGAAATGCCCCTTAATTTAATTTAAGTGAAATGTAGTGAATGAACATGTCACACAATATGCAAATGGCTGCATAAAAACATGGGTTAAGATGCATGACATACATAATGATGTTATGTATGCTATGTCAAAAATAAAATGCTAATCACACAAGTTTAATGTTATGGCTGAAACAGAAACTGTTAGTATGGATGACAAGCGAATGAATTAATGTTTTACACACAAAATAAAATGCAAAATGGCTGCATAAAAATGTGGGTTAGTATCACACAAATATGTTTGTGTATGGTATGTCATATGTATGGAAAATGGTGATTATGGTATGTTATGCATGCGTCGGCGATGTGTCACGGAACGGTGAAGAACACATAGCAAGCAAAACGAATTCTTCCAACCTTATTCCTCCAACGTGGTCGGTCTCAAAAATTTCTAACCGAGCCCTAGGTGGGGTTCACTTCGATCACCAACCGGGGGTAATGAAGGCGCGATTTCATTATTATTGTTCACACAATTATTTTGGTATCCTAAGGGAATCCAACTAAAGCTGCCTATATGGGTTCGGTCCAAGTCGGGTTAACATCAAGGCTCTCATAGCAAGATATACTCCTCACTTCTCCCCACTCAAGGGTCCTAGCGAAGGGGTTCGTACGAGGCTATGAGTGGTGTTTTGTATCCGTGCCCCTAAGACCATGAGAAACAAAGGCGACACTTCAACAATCCACCGGGCTATAAATGGATACTAAGTCTAATGCAAAAATGACTAACTAAAATGCAAATAAAATACCAAAAGAGAATCATCCACGTTATTTTAATTAGACACTTTTCAGGGCTTGTCAAAATTCTTTTAAGTTTTTAAGAAAACTTTTTGAAGAATTCCCCAGCGGAGTCGCCACTGTGAGCGGACGACGCGTTTTCGACGGGACGCGGGACTCCCTTTCGGAATGGGGCGCCCCGATCTCGGGTGGGCCCCTCCCTCGCGTGGGGTTTTTATAATGGAAATCCGCGTTTTGGAAAATAAATAGAATTAATGCATAAAAGAACCGAGACCTAAGTCTCGATGAATATTGTAGGAGTCGCCACCCAGCTCAGCTCAACCGGGAAATTCTTATGTAGCTGAACCGGACGAAACGGCCGCTACACTATCCAGAGATTCGGGTCCGGACAAGTCCCTTATTTCGTGTCTAATTAAAATAAATATAGCCAATGTTCTCGAATGGTATTTCAAAATCTAAAGTCCATTTTATTGAATATAAAAAGCATACAGCGCGCACACAAAACATTTAATACAAAAATAAGGAAAAGAAATAAATATTAATTGGCTTACAACCAAATCGAATAGAAAAAATAAAAACACTCGCCTCACTTTTACAATCGCCTAGAATACACGAAAATCTAAGAAATAATTACAACCGCCTAAATACACGATTTAATCTATTAAAATACATCAAAAATAAAAATAAAAATAAAAATAAATTAAACCTGCAAAATAGAGGGTTAGCACAATATATACAGCACGCCACAACTAGGACTCAAATAGACAGAATTGGGAAATCAAGAATTGGGAGCATGCATTTAGGGGGTAACCGGGTTGGCTCGGCTAGCCGGCCCGGTTAGACCTGGAAAACATTTTGAAACGTCCCTGTATTTTTGGTTTTGTGGGAAAAATCATTTGAAAACAATTTTACCGGTTTACATGCATTTTTCATATATTAAGTGGGTCGGTTTTCGGGAGAACTGGGTCTCCGTCGTTGAATTGTTCTAAATGCGAATTTACTGAAAATTAAATCTACGGTTGTGATGCACATAACAAAATTCATTTTGACGATTTTTGGGATTTTCTAATTTTTTTGGGATTTTTACGGATAAAAGCTGAAATTCTGATTCTGAAATAATGATTACAGTCGTACGACTGTAGTTTACAGTCGTGCGACTGTGATCAATTCAGGATCAAAATTTCAACAAAAAATTCATTTTTGGACCAAAACTGAAGAAAAATCGCCTGGAAACTAAGAACAGTCGTACGACTGTATATACAGTCGTACGACTGTTCATGAAGACTAAGAACAGTCGTACGACTGTTCTTAGTTTCCAGGAACAGAAATACGAAAAATGCAGCAAAACGCACAAAATTCACTTCAAACGCCCAGAAAGCGAGAAAAAATGTAGGGAAAAGAAGTGACTACCTTTTAGAAGCTATTCCAAGTCGTTTTTGACCCCTGGCGTCGCTCCAATCCCAACAAATTCGCACTTTTTCCTTTGAATGGAAGTTGAGAGCTTTTTGTCCAAAACTCCAAATTGTAAGGGTTTCTGATGGTTTAAGTCCGAGTTCTTGATTTGTTTGAGTAGTTAACTGATTGCCCTAAGAGTTTCTAACAAGTTTTAGATTTAATTCTGAGAATTGAAGAAAATCAAAGAGGAAGAAGATGAAATTTTTGTGGTTTTCTTTCTTTCTCTCTCTTCTCTTTCTCTCTCTCTCTTTCTTCTCACCAGAAATCTCCTTTTTTTTTCTTTCTTTTCTCCTCCTTTTCTACCTTCTTTTTTTTCTGGTTGCTTGCTGCAGAGCCGGGGCAATTAATGCCCAACCTCTCTCTCCTCCATTTCTGCTGCAGAGGTATGGGCCTCTGCAGAAATCCCGATATTACAGTCGTACGACTGTAATTTTTAAATTACAATCGTACGACTGTAGCAATAGGCGTACGACTCTCTTTTTTTTTTTTAAGTATAGAAAATTCCGGCGCTTACAACAGCTGTACGCCTATGATGGGCAGACCAGTTTCCAGAAAAACGTAGAAATGAAGGAAACGCACGGAAAAGGCAATGCAGACAGGTTTAAGGCCTCTCAGAGTATGCTTTAAATGTCCAAAGAACGAATTGAAAGCTTGGAACGCCTCCTAGGAACTCAATCGGCCAAAAACCGCAACAAACCAAATGAGCCGAAACGAATCTGAAATGGTTTCCAACCAATGAGCAAAGGTTAAGTAACTTGTGTTTAATGTTTAAGGATTGATTTTAAGCTTTACTCTTTGTGTTTCTGGGTTCTCAAGTTCACGGTCACCTTTCTCTTTTTCTCTGCTTCTTTTTCTTTTTTCTATATCTTTATTTTTTTTTCTTTTTAGATTGGAAAGCCTCTTCCTTCTATCAGTCCCCTCTCTTTCCTGATTTTTTTCTCTTTATATCCTTCCCTCTCTCTCACTCATTTCGTTCCGTCAATCAGCCGTCTGAGCTCTCTGAAATCTTGCCCAATTTCTGTCTGCCAAGACAAGTTCCTCTGCTTTGCAGAGCAACTTATTTGGACCACTAGAGCCGGGCAACTCTAGTTAGTACTAAAGCCATACGGCTCTAGTTAGAGCCGGCCGGCTCTGGTTCAAAAACCAAAGCCGCCCGGTTCTACCAAAAATTGGGATGAAATTTCGAAAGTCAGACGCGTAGACCAAACCCTAGAAACTGCTCGAGAGACCATTTCAGGGATTCAGATCATGGATAGCTCGGTTTTCAAGACGTTTGAGATTCTCCAGGTGACATTCTGGGTGCTTTCAAGTCCGGTTCGAGTCCACCGGTAACTAAGTAATTCTCATCACTGAGGTCGAGAAAAACCCATGCTCACAGGCTGCCCCTCGCGAGATCAAAGTCGACTAGATCAGTAGCTTATGTCCGATTCGAGTTTGGTCTCGCGATTAGGAGCGCGGTGAGTAAAGGAACATAAAGCATACCTAAGGGTTTCGCTTATGTCAGCCTCTGCGGCATTGGGGACTTGCTCCTATCGAAGTGTGGAACAGCGGTCTTGCCCGAGCTATCTGGATTGCCTCTGGGAGGACTTCTTGGATTTAATTGCCTCAAGGAGGGCTTTTTAGTTTGATTGCCTCAAGCAGGGCTTTTTTTGGTTTGATTTTGCCTTAAGGAGGGCTTTTTAGGTTTTGGTTTCCTCAAGGAGGGCTTTAGATTTGGTTCGATTGACTCAATAAGGGCTTTTTTAGTTTGAATGCCTCAAGGAGGGCTTTTTCAATTTTGTTGCCTCAAGAAGGGCTTTTTCAATTTGGGTTTTGCCTCAAGGAGGGCTTCTTCAGTTTTGTTGCCTCAAGGAGGGCTTTTTTAGTTTGGTTTTTCCTCAAGGAGGGCTTCTTTGGTTTGGTTGCCTCAAGGAGGACTTTTTTAGATTTGGTTGCCTCAAGGAGGGCTTTTTCAGTTTTGTTTTGCCTTAAAGAGGGCTTCTTTGGTTTGGGTGTCTCAAGGAGAACTTTTTTAGATTTGGTTGCCTCAAGAAGGGCTTTTTCAGTTTTGTTGCCTCAAGGAGGGCTTTTTAGGTTTGGTTGCCTCAAGGAGGGCTTTTTAGGTTTGCTTTTGCAAGAATTTCTCAACAGACATTTCTTCCCTGCTCATGTGACGAGATGTTCTTTGCCCCCAGATTCCTGTTAAAGGTAAGAGGTATTCTCGGGGTGATATTGGTGTGAACGAAAATGCTGGTAATTGTAGAAATTTTTCATTCCTGAGACTTTGAATCGCAGAGTTCTGATTTAGGCATTATGACTTTGAGGGTGCCCTTGGATTAAATCATTCTCGCCTTGGGAAGGATCCCGACTCGATATGACCCAATGATTGTGATGAGCACCTGGACGAATTTGGATGCAAGAGCGCGTATTTATTCCTTGATCGACAATTTTGGAGACAAAAATTTTTGCCCCCTCGATCAAGAATAAATACGGCTGAGTGGTTTATGATGCATGTATGTGTGAATGAGTGCATGACTCAGGGGTATGTATGTATGTGACATGACACTATGCTTGGTATCTGTGTTGTGCTGGGGACTGAACTTATGACTTCCGATGATCTCCTGTGGGGACTGTTTCAATCGAATGACTCCACCGAGGATGTTGATTCAATGGGGATTGTTTTAGCTGAGAACCCCGCTGGGGAGTATTATGATCCATTTAAACCTACTGGGGGATAAACTTCAACTTGGTAGGATATGTCTTAGCTGGGACCCTGTTAGGGATCTTGTTGGAGATTCTATGGGGATGATGCTGCTGGGGACCATTCTGCCAGGGATAATTTTGTTGGGGATGGTACAACTGGGCTGGTAGTTGCTATTCGTAGAAACAATTGCACTGAAGCTGTTGTAGGTTTGGATGCAATGGCCTACTGATGTATGTTTACATGCAATGGCACGGTGCATGAAACATGATCATCTAAGCAAAAAATCAAACATGCCTAATATCATTATGATGACATCATAATGAATGCGATAGGAAAATCAAAAGTGACTCTGACTCTGAACGTCACTCTCTTCTTGTTACCAACACGTCCTTTCGGTTTTCCGCGTCAAAAGCTCTTGATGGGGATAGTTGTGTTTTTTTTTTTTTAAATGATGTCTAAGTCTGTAAAAGCACCCCAGTCGAGTGGATTTCTTAGCACCGGCTTGTCTTAGGATTAGAAAGTACGCTTTGACAAGTCTGCCAAGGATCATGAAAGAATTGTCCTTGATGATACTTCGTGGTTTAACTTTTCCCTGCCCCTAGTGTAGAAGGTTCATGTTCAGGTGTTTGGTTGTAAAAAACTGCATCAAATCTGGCTTGCTGCGTGCGGTAACCCATATATGGACACTTATATGCAATGGCATGACATATGCATATTGAACATCAAAATGGCATATAAAACATCTATGACATGATGAATGTAAATGCATTAGGAAATTCCAACCATGGCTCCAGTTTGATCGGACCATGTAACCGAAGCAGAGTCGCCACTGTGAGCGGATAATCTAAGATAAGGACAATTAATCATTGGATTCTCCTAAGGTAGGAGACTATATTCATGCCTTCAATTCACCCCAGATTCCAATTCACACACGGTTGCCAAAGATGGACACAACTTTTAGTCCTTCAAGGTATGGCCTGATTCAGAATGACTTGAGTTAATTGTGGTTTTCCTTTGTCTGTGAACCAAGGCACACCATGGCTAGGAAATGAAAGAACCACTGGTAAGTAGTCACTTCTGTTGTAGCTGAAGACTGAGTTCTTGAAATGGTTGGTAAATGCAACTTTCCCCTTAATATTAGCACAGCAGGCTTCATAAGTCTTTCTGTTGATGGGAACATCCCATTCATGATTGTTAAAAGCTTTGTAAAACCTGGTTGCTCCAACACTGTTGGTGAAGTTCACAGGGGTAGGTATCAGTATTCTCCTTTTTTCCTAGAACATTTTGCTCAACAGAACCATCCCTTACTAGGTTGAGTGATACTAATGGATGACCATTCCTTCCACAAAATGTCCCACCAGCTACTCTTTTCCTTAAAGTTCAGGACACGGTATAGTGCGGACTTTGCTGGACAGGAACAATAGTCGCCTAGGAGTTTCATCAATAGTTGCTTGAGTAGTGGCAAACTCCAGCTCAATTGAAGCAGGCTTATCTTCAACTCCTCTCTCTGTCATGAAATCAAGGCCTTTCCTGTCAGGCTAAGGTTACAAAACTTTTGGTCTGGGGGTTTAGGTTGAAGAGAAGTGGCATGGGGTAGAAAGAGAATCCCCAATCTGGTACAGGTTGATGATAAACAAAGACTGATTGAGTCAGTACTTTGTCATAGGCCTCCGTTACCTTTTTGATAATGAGATGATGCGAATATGGAACAACATTGGGGTTCAATTTCTTGGTAGAAGCCATTAATGGTGGAAAATAAGGCTTCACAGGGTCAGTTCAGGGAGAAGGATGGAAAAGGGGTTTTGTTAAATAGGTGTTGGTGGTTGGGCGGTAAACAGAAGACAAAGGGTGTTGAAGGTGTGGAAGAAATTGGAAAAAGAAAAGGGAAGAGCTTTGGTTTTGAAGATTGGAAAGTTCAAATCTTTCATAGATAGGAGGGAAGGATCTGACAATGGCGAGAGCTGGAGATTACCCTTTAATGCTATGAGACACTCCAGTGTTAGCTATGGTGGCCATGCATATGAGAGGGAAAAAGACTCCTGTCTACACTAATTTTTTTTTTTTTTTGAAAGACTAAGCCCAAGCCATCATCACCTATTGGTTTTCTTACTGCATTCAGATCCATGCATGTCATGCGTGCTTAATATGCTTTTTGGATGAACTATGCATACGAAATGTCATGTACATATGAGTGTCACACGAACAAGATAATATATGCACTACGACCAAAACTGCTTCAGCATTTTACACATGGTGGGTGATGAAGGTCATGAAAACCATTTGAATTCCCCACGGGTTTAATATTTTGGTGGGTTTGGAATTTTATCTTTAGGTTTCTAGCGTGGGATACCTTCTTAGGTATGCAATTAAGCTCGGGGTTTTGTTTTGAATTAGGGTTTTGAGTTTCAATAATATTTTTTTTTTTTGGAATGGGTTTGGGTATCATGTGTGCCATTCAAATTGAAATTTTGGGGCAGGGCCAATAGATCTTGCAAGAATTGTTGATTTGGATCGGCAAATGCCTCGGCAGAGATAATGCCATCATATCACTTATTTATCTCACAAGCTCACCTTCCAAGAGAGAGTTCGGCCAGGGCCAGATTCACTTTTAGGTTCCCTATAGTATTCAGGTTGATACCATGCATTTTGATATTATGCGTGTTTGATATGTCATTTTAGATGCTCAAATGCATGCATAATGCCATGTACATGCAATCACCACATAAGTAGGAAAATAACAAAATGCATTGCATTCAAAATGATATCAATACACTATAGAAACAAAAATGAGTCCCCTACAAAAAAAGAAAACTCCAAGGGTATTGTTTTTTTTTTATATTCCCCGACTAGTCACTGCCTCAGCTTTAGCACCATTGCCCCACTCTCGTCAGATCAAACTTTGTAGCTCTTCATCATATTCCCCTCCCCGGGTAGTTTGAGGAATTTCTTTGGTGGTCCCTTGATTTGCCACTGGGTGCTTATTATAGGTAGGTGGGACCCTAAATTTTCCTTCATTAATCAGCTCCTGAATCCTCCTTCGCAGAGCGACACATTCATTGGTCCAGTGGCCTACCAACACATGATAGCTGCAGAAGTTCCCCTTTTGTTCAGGTGTTGGCATCACATATGGTCTAACACTCTGTAGCAGGCCCATCTTTCTACATATGGTGAATAGTCTGTTCACCAAACAAGGCCCAGAGCAAGTGATCGCCCCTTTGTCTTCAGGAGGTGAACTCCAGATATGTTGCAAAATAGGGTCAACATTGGCACTGGTGTCAAGAGGCTTTTCCGGTTTTCCATCATCGGTCGGCACAGGTAAGTCCTAGTTCTGATAAGAAGGCCCTTCGATATGTTGAGAGGAAGTGTCAGCAATTTGGGCATCCTGCTTCTTATCAGTACCAGCATTGGAGTCCGTGCTTGCAATGCCCCTTATTTTTCTTTCGAGCTCTGCCACCCGGGTTTCCAACTCAGCGCACCTCACCGTCAGTCTCTTTACTCTGTCAAGGTCATCCCCCAGCATTTCCCCCAACATCGTTGCCACTTTTCCCTGACTGGCTTCCAGAATCGTGATGAAGTGACATAGTCTTCCACAACATCATGGGGTTGAAGTTCCTTAGGTTGGCCATCCTCAAAATCCTTTCTCCTGATGAGAACGCTTATTAGTGTCGGCTGGTGCATGCATGGCAGATACCAAATAGGGAACCATGTATGCATGACGTGATGTGTATGGATGGTGAATTGCATATGTGATGTCATGTAATGCCATGTCATGTTATGCTATTCGGGACTAACCATACAGATGCAATGGATGTTGGTGGGGATAATGCATGCATGCTAAAGTAAAGCGTGGCGCATAAATATACACCACATGGGTGAAATGACACACAGGGGTGTCCACGGGTCGAAGTAAGTGGTACTTGCAATAGGGTACATAGTTATGCCCCTGGGAAGAATGACACACTAGGGTGTCCAAGGGTCGAAGCAAGACATTGCTTGCAAATGGAGTTGAATGCTATGGTGGCCTGACATAATATTTAGCACTCACGAAGTACCTTGGATTATGATGCATGATATGAGGTGAGACAGAATAGAGTGCTTGGCACACGGATGATTTGATAATGTTATGAGCAATCCAATGTGGATCACGACACACAAGCAAGATCTTGGTATCCCCGTGACACTGATAATAGATGAATGAGATGTTGTGCAATGTTTTTCATATGACTCCCCATACGAAAATAGATCTAGGACCGTTGTGGTCTCCTAATGAATGTTATGGTGGAGCGGAATGGCTAAGTACAAACCAAGGCACAAGCACGACACGGGTGGCTTTGGGACACCCGCTATGAAATGAAATTATCATGATGGGACATCCTTGGAACAACCTTATTTAAATCGGAATGCAATGGTGTGAATGAATGTTCATGTCACGCAAAAATATGGATGGCTGCACGAAGACGTGGTTAGAATGACACGCAAGACAATGTCATGCATGCAAGGTATGAATGCATATGTCATGCAAATAAAGTGCCATGGCTACACAAAGACATGGTTAGGATGTATAACACACGAAGTGACGCATGCTTCATGAACATGCCATGCATGAGATCTGAATGAAACATGGATGAAATGTCATAGCTGCACGAAGATGTGGTTAGTGTCAATGTCATGAATATGTTGATGTCTTGAAAAGAAGTGCACAAAGATGTGATTATGATAACACATGGATGACTATGCGCGTTGATGCCTCATGAATGAAAATGACAATGGATGTGATTTCTTTGTTCGGGACATTCTAAGAATGCCCAATGTCATGCAAAATAGGATGCAAAAGAGGTCATGCGTGAGCTGACACACAAATGGGGTTTGGTGCTTTTGGGGCACCTAATGGGCGTTATGAAATGGTCACGTGTGCACCAGCACACGGACAAAGTTTCGACACATTGTAGGTCCAAATGAAATGGCGTGACATGGTCATATGGAAGCCGTTCCATGGATAGAGTTTTGATCTTTTAGGGCATCTATCATGAAGTGATGCTGCAAATAAGTCATGTGTAAATAAAGACACGGATGAAGGTTCGGCATTCGCGGAATGCCTTGTATGACTTGGTAATGTTATGATAGGCTCCTATGTGAGCAATAATTCAGCACTCGTGGAGCGCCTTGGATGAATTATTAATGCCATGAAACAATTCTTATGTGTATTGTGACACACAAACAAGGCTTCGACATCACTGTGACGCTTTCGATGAATGGACATGAAGTGGAGATGATATGATGTTATGTTGTTGCGCGACTTGCCACACAACGAGACCTAAAATCTTTGTGATTTTCTAGTGAATGATGTGGGGTAGCAAATTGGCCCAGATAAGCCTTGATTTTCTCGAATTCCAACTGACATCTGTCATCCCACACAATCGGCTGATCTTTCTTTAATAGCTTGAAAATTGGCTCACACGTGGAGGTCAATCGTGCTATGAAGCGACTGACGTGCTGTAAGGAGCCCAAGAATGAGCGGACTTCCTTTTCTGTTTTTGGAGCTGGCATATCCCGAATAGCCTTAATCTTATCTGGGTCTATTTCTATTCCCCTCTGGCTTACTACATGACCCAACAGCTTCCCTGATGTGACCCCGAATATGCACTTCTTAGGATTGAGCCGCAAGTTATACTCTCCAATGCATGTGAGAAATCTATCTAGGATAACAAGATGTTCCTCCCGGGTCGACGATTTAACAAAGTGTGAGCGGACGACCTTTTTCAGAAAGAAGGAACGCGACGAAGTGAACCGAGCAAAATTATTTCCGTTCGTTTGGATTTTGGGGTGGAAAAGCAGGTTTGTTTATCTTGAGTTGGGAAAACTATTGATTTAATTTGGAAATTCTTTTGTAGAAAACATTTTCCCGATTTATTACTTAAAGACCTCGAAACCTAAATTTAGAGATCAGTGACACAGTCGCCACCCGGATCAGCTCATGCGGGAAATTCCGGTACAGCTCCCTACTGAGCGCAGACTGTTGTACCTAATCCAGAGATTCAGGGTTTGGGCAACTTACCTACTTAACCTCAAGCTTGTATTCGATTTATTATTTATAAAACCATATTTATTCAATTTATTATCTTTTCTCTACTCAATTTGTTTATTTTCATTAGCTCGGTGCTCAAGCAAAATGCATAAAATAAATTACGGGAAATTAAATCATCCACGCAAATATACAAAAGAATAATAGAGGCAGCTTATACAACCAAATTGAATAAAAAGGTGAAAAAGCTCTCGTCCTCACATTTACAATTGCCTAAGTACACGAGGACCTAAAAATTTCAACCGCCTAAATACACGAATTAATCTATTAAATACAGTAAAAATAAAAATAAACACTGCAAAATAGACTGGTTATTGCAGTTAATATTATAAACACAGAATTGGGACTCAAATCAGGATAGAATTGGGATTTACAAAGCGGGGGCATGCATTTTAGGGGGTAACCAGGTCGACCTGATCGGTCGGACTAGTTAGACCTGGAAAATAGTCTTGAAACACCCTATGGATTATTGTGCTGGAAAATTAATTTTGGAAAACCATTTGGCTCGGTTTCATGCAAATTTCCATTTTTGTGAGTCGGTTATCCTGGAATCTAGGGTTCCGTTCGTGCGGGTTCCTAAGCTCAACATTCATCTAGGGTCCAAAATACAATAAACACGCAAAAAATATTTGAGAAAAATACCACTTTGCATGTTTTTAATATTTTCCGGGGACTTGATAGGATTCGGGGGTCCGCTAATGCTGAACTATGGATCCGACTCGGATAAAACAACCCCGAAACTCAAGAAATAAACCCCGGGAAACATCAAAAACCCTAATATCCATACGTATAGAAATCTAAAAACCAAAATATTATGACATACAGATGAATTTGGGCTGAAAATGATCACAACAGAATGCTTAAAATGGGAAACAGGTTGTTTTCGGCCGATCAGGACAGACCAGAAGTCTATCCCTAAAGAACAAAGCCGGGTGGCTCTGGGACCATATCTGGCCGGCTCTGTTCATCACGAACATAGTCGGCTGACTGTGTTCATAAAGAACGCAGCCGTACGGCTATGATGGGCAGACCAGTTTCTGGAAAAACGCATAAATGAAGGAAACGCACGGAAAAGGCAATGCAAACAGGTTTAAGGCCTCTCAGAGTTTACCTGGGTGTTGTTTGGATGCTTTAAACATCCAAAGAATGGATTGAAAGCTTGGAACGCCTCCTAAGAACTCAATCGATCGAAAACCGCAACAAACCAAAGGAGCTTAAATGAATTCTAAATGGTTTCCAACCAATGAGCAAAGGTTAAGTAACTTGTGTTTAATGTTTAAGGATTGATTTTAAGCTTTACTCTTTGTGTTTCTGGGTTCTCAAGTTCACGGTCACCTTTCTCTCTTTCTCTGCTTCTTTTTCTTTTTTCTATATCTCTCTTTTTTTTCTTTTTAGATTGGAAAGCCTCTTCCTTCTATCAGTCCCCTCTCTTTTCTGATTTTTTTCTCATTATATCCCTCCCTCTCT
The DNA here is from genome assembly GCA_039660915.1 of Euphorbia tirucalli. Lineage (NCBI taxonomy): Eukaryota > Viridiplantae > Streptophyta > Magnoliopsida > Malpighiales > Euphorbiaceae > Euphorbia > Euphorbia tirucalli. The sequence goes on from CM077641.1 coordinate 58,257,217, forward strand.
CTCACTCATTTCGTTCCGTCAATCAGTCTTCTGAGCTCTCTGAAATCTTACCCAATTTTCGTCTACCAAGACAAGTTTACAGAGTAACTTATTTAGACCACTAGAGCCGGTCGGCTCTAGTTAGAGCCGGTCGGCTCTGGTTCAAAAACCAAAGCTACCCGGTTCTACCAAAAATTGGGGTGAAATTTCAAAAGTCAGACGCACAGACCAAACCTTAGAAACCGCTCGGGACACCGTTTCGAGGATTTTGGGTGGGGATAGCTTAGTTTTCAGGATGTTTGAGATTCTCCAGGCGACATTTAGGGTGCTTTCAAGTCCGGTTCGAGTCCACAGGTAACTAAGTAATTCTCATCACCGAGGTCGGGAAAAACCCGTGCTCACAATTAGCATGTCGTCGACATACACTTTTACTTCTTTGATCATATCATACAGTAGAGTTTTGACAGCCCTTTGATAAGTGGCTCTAGCATTCTTCAATCCGAAGGGCATTACTCTGTAGCAGAAAGTGCCCCACTCAGTAATGAATGATGTCTTCACTTTATCAATTACATCTATCAAGATCTAGTTGTAACCGGAAAACCTATCCATGAAGGAATACATCGCTGCTTTAGATGCACTATCGACCAAGATATCAATATGAGGCAATGGGAAGTTATCTTTTAGACATGCTTTGTTCAGGTCTCTATAGTTGACACATACTCTGACCCTTCCATCCTTTTTAGGTACTGGGATGACATTGGCTAGCCATTCTGTATACTCCACCACTTCGAGGAATTTGGCGTCTATCTGCTTAGCCACTTCTTCTTTCACCACTGTAGCCCACTCTGGCCTTAACCTTCTCAGTTTCTGCTTCACTGGCTTGAACCTAGGGTCCGTTGGGATCTTGTGAACTGCTATTTCTGTGTCTACACCCGGCATGTCTTCGTATGACCAATCGAAAGCTTTAACATATTTTTGCAATACTCTTGTTAATTCTCTCTCTTCCTCGGGTTTTAGCTCATGTGAAATGAATACCATTTTGGGATTTTCATCTATACTTATGTTGATTTCATGCTATGCAGTGTCATGTATGCTAAATATGCTTGGTGGTGATTCAAATGCATGCACAGAATTATCAAGATAAACATCACACAAGTAAGCAAACTGAGATTTCATTACATTAAACTTGTTATAGAGTGCATCATTCACATTGAAAATGGAAGAAATAGATATAACAAAATCATTTTCATCCTCCATAAGTGGAGGGCCTTGCACTTCTTCAGCTTCCGCTTTCATCTCCAGAGCATCATCCGGATCCACAGCTATTTCGGTCTCTTTTTCATCAGTGACAGCGATCTTTCCAACTTCATCCATCTATGCCTTAGCCTTTTCCATGATCTTGGCTATCTCAGCAACCACAGAATCCAAGTTTACCTTAGCCATCAGCTCTTAACCGAACCCTTCTTTGGACTTCCCAAATGCCTTGCTTAAGGCGGCGGACAGCGCACCTGAAATTACTTCTACAACTTCATTGTAAACTTTCTCTTCATTTTTCTATTCGGCCACTTCCACTGCTTTTGCTATCACTTCTGCTGGCTCATTTTATAGAACAACAGACTTAGCACCTACCTCTTCCACCATCACGGGGGCTACTGGTTCTTCCCGGCTCTTTTCAAAATCTACGACATCATAAAATATTTCAAAGTCGGGGTATTCAATGTTCCCGACCCTTACTGGTTCAACCTAGCCACTGTAAAGCTCTTCTCCTACCTTTAGGAGTGGTTTCATCATAAGCTTGCCGTTCTTGCCCCTTCTCGGGTTCTTATGGTCAGCTGTTTCTTCTGTATACCCCAGCCCGAATTGTTTTGGCTTTCCCGAGTTAATGTTAAACTCAGGCACTCCCTGCAGGTTGATCCTAAGTCCCATGCCCGGAACAAAGTTTTGTTTGTGCAATATCTGGACAGCCACTTTGATATATATTTTTCATAAATGACCATTGGAGCATCTGTGGTTTCCTCTTCACTGACCATGGCAATTTGAAACCTGCCAAATGGTACAACCCCTTCATTTACAACAGCAATCATAGACTGGGCATCCGCCTCAGCAGTCACAATCTCTCCATTTATCGGGAACTTTATTTTCTGATGCAAGGTAGAATGGACACCTCCTAATGGGTGGAACCATGGCCTTCCTAACAATAGGGAGAAAGTGACTGGGATGTCTATCAGAGTGAACACGACCATTGACTTGACTGGCCCGACCTCCACTTCAGTTTCAAAAGTCCCAATCACAGTTATTTTGGAGTCATCATATGCCCGGATCACCGTGGAGGACTTCTTCAGAGCATCTTCATTCAAGCCCAAACATGGTAGCATTTTCGATGGACATATGTTCAGCGCCGATCCATCGTCCACCATCACACATGGCATTACTTTGCCCATCACATGGGCCCTAATATAGATGGCCTTATTGTGTGCCTTTCCCTCGCTAGGCAAATCCTCTTCAGAAAATACAATGTCGGGAGACCCAGAATGGATCTTATCTATCAAACAACACATGGCCTCCGGCTATGTAATGGGGGACACTTCAATTTCTGACAGCTTCTTTACTAAGGCCGCCCTATGCTCCTTAGAGGTCAAAAGTAGATGCCACAAACTATTGATGTACTACCCGATCCAGTCATCGGAGCCTTGTCTTTCACTTGGGTTGCCGGTTGATAAACCCTACCACTTCGGGTCACATTCTGAACCTCTTGAATTTTCAGCTTTTCAATAACCGGTGGCTTAACTGTCTCCTCCCCACCAAACTCTTCATATTCATCCGCTGAGTCAAGGTCATTCAAGCTTATCGGCTTGATTTCTTTCTGTTCCATTTGCTCCCGACTTTCTGATTCTACCTCGGTTTCACCAATCGCTATGAACTGAATAGTAGGATTTGCTTAAAGGACTTGAGCAAGGATAAAATTGGCCGGCAATCCCGAATGTACCATGTTGACCCGCTTCTCAAACGCCGGCAACGGATTGGTTTTTGTGCTGGGTTTAGGGGGCTCCTGCAATTTCCCTTCATCAATTAACTTTTGAATAGCATCCCTCAATTTGTAGCAATTATTGGTTCTGTGACTAGTCACAACATGGTATGTGCAGAAATTATCTTTATCCGCATCAGCGGGCTTTTCAAATGGCCTTAGGGACTGCAATAATCCTCAATTTCTGCACTTTGCAAAAATTTTGACCAAGGGGATATACCCTGTCCTCCTGGATTCCTGCTCTGATTACTTGGCTACTGGGTTACCGCGGCAACCTCGACCTACTTCACCTCTGAAGACTGCCCCCTTTTTCCTCCAGAACCTGAGCTAGAACCGCCACCAGACCTGGCTACAGCTATTGATTTGTACCTGGAACCATATCCTGAACTTCTACCACTTTTATGGCTTGCTGCTTTCTCTTCCTCATCTCGCTTGATTTTCATGGCCATGCTGTATACTTCACTAAGCTCACTAAATGGATGGAACTTCATATTGCTCTTGAAGATGTCCCTATTGCCGTCAATCAACTTCTGGATCAATTCATCTTCATCAGGGCAGTTCTTTAGCAAGATCATCTTATTCATCCATCGTTGATAATACTCATCAAAAGGCTCATTGGGCTTTTGCTTGATTCATTCTAGATCAAACAGCTTCACCTGAATTTTGGTGTTGAAGCTGTAATATTTAATAAAGGCCACCGATAAAGCTTCCCAGTCTGACTGCTCTTCCTCTGATAAAGAATTGTACCAGCCCAATGCTCCTCCCTCAAGTGTAGTCGGGAAGAGGTTAATAAGTTGTTGCTTAGTAGCCCCCGCCGTCAACATGACCCGGGCATAGAGATTCACATGGGCCTCTGGCGAACCCATTCCCTTGTAAAAAGGAACCTTTGGCACTTGAAAGCCAATGGGAAAAGTCTCGATGCCTTTGCTAATCATGGCATCCACATTAACCGCCTTCTTGGATTAAGAACTGACACTGGCCCCTTTCTTTAGCTGGGCCACAACTTCATCCAACTCAGAATACTTCGCCTTCATTTTTCTCTCCATAGCTGCCTCAATTTCTTGCAGCTTTTCTAGGCTAGTCGAGGTATCACCACCTTGCTGGGATGATTTAGCCTCTTTCTCCTTTCCGACCCCACTAGCACCAGTTTCCCCGGCTTCCCTCATAACAGCTCGCATTTCCTCCTTGAGTATATCACAGAAATCCTGTGATCTCAGGAAATCCTTTAAAGCATCAGCGAGACTTGGTGTCTGATTGGCCATCTCTACTTCTTCCCCGGAGTCAGATTCACTTTCTGATTCTACTATTCTTTGTTCCCCAACAGCCCTCAAAGCCTGAGATCTTGTCCAAGGTCGCTCCAGTTTATTCTGCTCGACATCACACGGGAAATGTTTAGGGACATGAATGAATGGAATGGTGCCATGAAGAGTGAGACATTGAAAGTGCTTATAATGAATGAATGGAATGATGTTGTGCATGAAATGATGATAAGAATGATTTCTACTTATTATTCTATTTTCTTTTTCGGACATTCCAAGAACACCCAATGCTATGCAAAAAGATCACGTGTGAACCGTCACACGGTGCCTTTGGGACACCTAGTGAATTTTGTGAAATGGTCACGTGTGTGCCGACACATGGACTGAGTTTCGACGCTTTGTAGGTCTATGAGATGACATGAAATAGTCGTATGGGGGCCACCCCATGGACAGAGTTCTGATGCTTTTGAGGCATATGATATGAAATGATGTTATAAGAAAGTCACGTGTAACAGGGACACGGACAGAGATTCGGCGTTCGGGGAACACCTTTTATGATTTAGTTATGTTATGAAATGCCCCTATATGTGTACTAATCCGGCACTCGGGAAGCACCTTGAATGATGTAATAATGTCATGAAGTGATCCGATGTGGACCACGGTGTCACATGATATTTATGATAAATGAGCATGGTGTCATGAAATGCCTCGTGTAAACCATCACATGGAAATAAACCTAGGACCATTGTGGTCTCTATTGAATGAGAGGATTTGGTGAAATGGTCGAGTGCAATCCGGTGCATGGGCATAACACGGGCAGTTTTGGGACTCCCGATATGTTATGAAATGATTATAATGGGCGTCCTTGGAATGTCCCTAATTTAAATGAGATGAAATGACATGAATGTTTTTGTCACACAAAAATGTGAATGGCTGCACAAAAGATGTGGTTAGGATGCATGACACACATCATGATGTTGTGTATGCTTCGTGAAAATATGTCAACACATGAATATAATGCTATGGCTGCAAAAGAAATGGTTAGTATGAATTTCACATGGATGATTTAATGCTTTCACACACGAAAATAAAATGCAAGTGGATGCACAAAAGATGTGAGTTAGTATCACATCAAATGTTTTGCGTGTATGGCGTGTCATGTTCATGGAAATGGCAATGATGGTATGTCATGGGATGGCGAGAAACACAAAACACATGAAGCGTATTTCTCCAACCTTATTCCTCCAAACGTGGTCAGTCTTGAAAATTCTAACCAAGTCCTAGGTGGGATTCTCTTCGATCATTAACCGAGGATGATGAAGGCACAATTTATAGCATTCACATAATTTATTTTGGTATCCTAAGGGGATCCAACTAAGGTTGCCTATATGAGTTTGGTCCAAGTCGGGTTAAAATCAAGGCTCCCATAGCAAAATATACTCCTCAATTCTCCCCACTCAAGGGTCCGAACGAAGGGGTTCGTACGAGGTTATGGGTGGTGTTTCGTATCCGTGCCCCTAAGACCAGGAGGAACATAGGCGATACTGCAACAATTCACCGGGCTAAAAACAGGATACTTAACCTAATGCAGAAATGTCTAACTAAAGAATGAAAAATAAAATCCACACAAGAATCATCCGCCTTATTTTGATTAGACACTTTTTAGGGCTTGTCAAATTCTTTTAAGTTTTTAAGAAAACTTTTGTAAGAAATTCCCCAACGGAGTCGCCACTGTGAGCGGACGACGTTTTCGACGGAACGCAGACTCTCTCGGAAGGGAGCCTCGAGATCGGGCAACCCTCCCTCGCGTGGGCTTTTTATGATGAAAATTCATTTTTAGAAAATCAGATTATTTCATAAAAGAACCGAGACCTAACTCTTGATAAATAGTGTAGGAGTTGCCACCCGACTCAGCTCAACTAGGAAATTTTAGTGCAGCTGAACCAGACGAAAGGCCGCTACACTATCCAGAGATCTAGGTCCGAACAAGTCCCCTATTTCATGTCTAATCAAAATAAAATTTGGCCAATGTTCATAAATGGTATTTTATAATTCTAACATTCATTTTTATTAAATTAAAACACACAGCATACACACAAATAAAATAAAGTAAAGAGCAGTAAATAACGAAATTATTACAACCCGATCGAATAAAAAATAAAAACTCTCAACCTCACTTTACAAGCGCCTAAAATACACCAGAATCTAAAAATTTACAACTGTCTAAAATACACATGTAAGCACCGGGTTTTGCCGACCTCTATGATGAGAATTCCAGTGTTACCCATGGAGCGAACGGACTCGAATCAAACTTGGAAACGACGAAATGTTGCCTGGAGTCCCTCAAAAGTCCCGAAAACCAAGCCATCCGCGATCCGAAATCCCCGAAATGGTCTCCCAAGTGGTTTCCAGGGTTTAGGGTGCGCGTCGGACTTTCGAAATTTTACCCCGGCTCTAGCTTTTAAGCTAGAGCTGGGCGGCTCTAGTGGGCAAAACAAGTTGCTCCGCAAAGCAGAGCAACTTGTCTCGCTAGAAGTAAGATATGGTCAAAATCAAAAAGTCAGGCGGCCATTAAATGTTCAAAATGATATGTAAAAGGAGAGTATAAAAGGAGAAAATCAAATCAGAAGAGGGGGAGGTTGGTAGTCTTGAGCAGAGGAAAAAACCAAGTTTCCAAGAAAGAAAAAAAGAGAGGCAGAGAAAAAGAAAGAAAAGAGGCCGAGACTAAGCAAGAAAAGGGAAACCAAAAACACAGGGATTAAGGCTTAAAATCAATAGTGAAACATTAAACACAAGTTACTTAACCTTTGCTCATTGGTTGGAAACCATTTCGGATTCGTTTCGGCTCATTTAGATTGTTACGGTTCTTTGGCCGGTTGAGTTCCCAGGATATATTTCAAGCTTTCAATCCATTCTTTGACGTTCAAAGCATCCAAACAACATCAAGGTAAACTCTGAGAGGCCTTAAACCTGTTTGCATTGTGTTTTCTGTCTGTTTTCTGCATTTTGCCAACTTTCGAAACCGAACTCACCCGAATAGAGCCGGGCAGCTGTGTTCTTCATGAACATAGTCGGACGGCTATGTTCATGATGAATAGAGCCAGGCGGCTCTGGTACCCGAAGCCGCCCGGTTCTGTTCTGTAAGGACAGATTTTCGAATCATTCCGATCTGCCGAAAACAATCCGTTTTCCATTTTACGCATTCTGTTGCGATCATTTTTGTCCCAAATCCATCCGGACGTATAAAATTTTGGCTTTTAGATTTCTGTACGTACTATTAGGGTTTTCAATGTTTCCCGGGTTTATTTTCTAAGTTTCAGGGTTGTTTTATCCGAATCGGATCCATAGTTCCGCATTAGCAGACCCCTGAACCCTATAAAATTCCTGGAAAATATTGAAAATGAGCAAAATAGTATTTTTTGCAAATATTTTTGGTGTGTTTATTGCATTTTAGACCCTAGATGGATTGCGTATTTAGGAACCCACACGAACGGAACCCTAGATTCCGGGATAACAGACCCACAAAAATGGAAATTTGCATGTAATCGAGCCAAATGTTTTCCAAATATTGATTTTCCAACACAAAAATAACAGGGCGTTTCAAAACCGTTTTCCAGGTCTAACCAGTCTGACCGGTCGGGTTGACCTGGTTATCCCCTAAATGCATGCCCCCGTTCCTAAATTCCCAATTATGTCTTATTTGTGTGTGCAATATAAATTGTGCTAACCAATTTGTTTTGCAGCTTTTATTTTTATTTTTGCTGTAATCAATAGATTATCCTGTGTATCCTAGGTAGTTGTAATTTTTATATCCTCGTGTACGTAGGTGATTGTAACGTGAGGATGAGGGTTTTCCATTTTTATTCGATTGGGTTGTATAACCGGCCTCTATTATTTTCTTGTATATTTTGGGTGTATGCTTTATTTTTCTGCAATTTATTTTCTGCATTCTGCTATAGCATCGGTTAAATAAAATAAACAAATTGGGATTAGAGAAAGATAATAAAGGGAATTAAATATGGTAATATGAATGGTAAAGTGAAAGCAAGCTAGAGGTTAAGTAAGTTATTTGCCCGAACCCTAAATTTTTGGATTAGGTACAGTAGTCTATCCTCGGTAGGTAGCTGTACCGGAATTCCCGGATGAGCTGATCTGGGTGGCAACTCTGTCACTGATCTCGGGATTTAAGCTTCGAGGTCTTCAAGTTAAAACGAGAAAATGTTTTCTATAAAGGGATTTCCAAATCAAAATCCACAATTTTCAAACTCAAGATAAGCAAAACCCGTTTTCCACAAACTTCACTAAAACAAAATCTTTTTCCCCGGCTAGCTTCGCCGCATCCCGTTTCCAGTTAAAAAGGTCGTCCACTCACAGTGGCAACTCCGCTAGGGAATAGTTTCTTAAAATTTTTTCATAAAAACTTAAGAAACTTAGGCAATTACCGAAATATAACCTCGCTTGCAGTCACTTCACTAGTTCATATTACCATATTTGTTTGCACCTTGCATATCATGACATTTTCTTCTTCTCAATCCTTCTAACACACTGATCAGCCCCAGTTTACCCAAGAAGGTGGACTACCTCTTCCGCCAGGATTGGAGACACCCGACGGGGTAACCACTCATAGCACCGCATGACCTTACATCGTGTTCTACGGTGGGGAAGTGTATATTCGCTATGGGAAACTGTACGACCTTTGGTTTTTTACTTTGGCCCATATGTAATGGCTTAGCAACTTCCCCTAGGATTACCAAAACTTAAATTCAAATTGAACATCGAGCGTGCACCTTTGGTATCCCCCGTTGATGCTAAAGAGACCCAACACCTAGGAAGAATGTAAGACCAATCGAAAGGAGAAATAAGGTCGGAAGGGAGTGCATATTTTTGCATGTGCTAACGATTGTTCTGTGGTGTTTTTTTATTTTGACTTTTCATGAAGCATCAAACATGCATAAATTTCGTGTGCCATTCTAACCACATCTTTATTCAGCCATTTTCAAACATCAATATATCCTTGTTACTAATCACATTTTCGTGCAACCACAATATTTTGTTTGTATGACATTCACATCTCGTGTGCAATATTTCCACGAAGCATACACGACATCATTTCATGTGTCATGCATTTTAACCACATTTTAGTGCAGCCACTTGCATTCTCATGTGACATACCCATCCATGACTTTTCATCCCACCTAATAAAAGGATGTTTCAAGCATGCCCTTCACGATCATTTCATTCCATGACATATCGGGTATCCCAAAACTACCCGTGCACCGGATTGCACTCAGCCATTTCACAAATATCATGTCATTCAATATAAGGCCACAATGGTCCTAGGTTTCTTTTCGTGTGGCGATTCACAAGATACATTTCATGACATCACACTTATTCATAGGTGTCCCATGACGCTGAAATCCTGTTTGCACATATTGGTTCACATCGAACCATTTCATAACATTGTGAATCATTCGAGGTGCTCCCCGAGTACCAGATTAGTACACATATAGGGGCATTTTCATAACATTATCAAAATCATGCAAGGTGTTCCACGAACGCTGAACCTCTGTTTGTGTCCCTAGTTACACGTGACTTTTCTGCAACATCATTTCATATCACTTTGCTTCAAAAGCATCAGAACTCTGTCTGTGGGACGGTCCCCACATGACCATTTCACTTCATGACATCGACCTACAAAGCGTCGAGACTCTGCCCATGTGTCGGTACACACGCGGCCATCTCACCACAATTCATTAGGCGCCGAACCTTTGTCCGTGTGACGGCTCACACGAGACCTTTTTGCATTGTTTTTGCATGACATTGGGCACTCTTGGGACGTCTCAAATAAAAGAAATCAAACACACAAAGTTCATTCTCATATCCATCTCCATTCACGAAGCATTATCCAAGCATCATCCTCCATGACATCACGTCATTCATTTACCATCCCTAACTCTCCACTTGTGATGTAAGACCATACACACGTGAGACTAAGAAAAGGCTAAAGCACCATAAAGGTAGTTCATAGAGTAAGCTGAAGCGACCAAGGACAAGGTCTCAGGCTTTGAGGGCTGTTGGGGAACAGAGAACAGTAGAAACAAGCAGTGAGTCTGACTCCGGAGAGGAAGTGGAGATGGCCAACCAAACACCAAGCCTTGTTGATACCCTGAAGGATTTCCTGAGATCCTAGGATTTTCATGATATGCTAAAAGAAGAGATGCGGGCTGTTGTGAGGGAAACTGGGGAAATCGGAACCAGTAAGCTCGGAAAGGAAAAGGTAGACGAGTCCTCTCAATTTGGGGCTGATGTCTCAGCCAGTGTGGAGAAGCTGCAAGAAATGGAAGCAGCTATGGAAAAGAAAATAAAGGCTAAGTATTTTGAGCTAGATGAAGTGGTGGCCAAACTGAAGAAAGGGGCCAACATCAGCCTGGGCTCCAAGAGAGGGGTGAATATCGATGCAATGATCAACAAAGGCATTGAGACCTTCCCCATTGGATTTCAAGTGCCGAAAGTCCCTTCCTACAAGGGGATTGGCTCCCCAGAAGCTCATGTGAATCTGTATGCCCGGATAATGCTGATAGCAAGTGCCACCAAACAGCAGCTTGTTAACTTCTTCCCGACCACACTGGAAAGGGGAGCCCTGAATTGGTACAACTCTCTGGTAGAAGATGTGCAATCTGACTGGGAAGCCTTATCAGCAACTTTCATCAGATACTATAGCTTAAATACTAAGATCCAGGTGAAGTTGTACGATCTGGAGATGGTTAAGCAAAAGCCCAATGAATCCTTTGATGCTTATTATCAGAGATGGATGAACAAGATGATTCTGCTAAAGAACCGCCCCGACGAGGATGAACTGATTCAAAAGTTGATTGATGGTAGTAGGGACATCTTTTGAAACAACATGAAATTCCACTCTTTCAGTGAGCTCAGCGAAGTATATAGCATGGCTATGAAAATTGAGAGAGATGAAGAAGAAAAGGTAGTAAACTAAAGGGGCAGCAGAGCTCCAGGTACAGTTTTGGCTACCGATGGACTACTATAGCTGGGTCAAGCAATGGGTCTGGGTCTGGTTCTACAAGTAAAGGTGGATAGTTTTCAGAGACCAAGCAAGCAGGGGTTGTCGTTGTGTCTCAGCAGTGGGGAAACCAAGGCAGAAATTCAAAAGGCTAGGGTATATCTCCATGGGCTTTCTCCTTGGCTAAGATCTTTGCCAAGTGTAGGAATGGTGGTCTGTTAAGCTCTCTCAAGCCTTTTGAGAAACCAGCGGAGGAAGACAAAGACAACTTCTGTACCTACCATGTCATGGTGGGACATAGAACCAACAACTGCCACAGGCTGAAGGATGCCATACAGAAGTTGATCGACAAAGGGAAGTTACAGGAGCCAGCTAAGCCCCGTACTAAGACTAATCTTTTGCTAGCATTTGAAAGGCAGGTCAACATGGTACTGTCCAAACTTCTGGCCAATTTCGTTTTTCCACAAGTCCTGCAGGAAAATCCCACTGTACAGTCTGTGGTAGCTGGTGAAGTTGGGGCAAAGTCCGATTGTGAGAAGTTGATAGAGCAGAAGGAAGTGAAACCAATGAGTCTGGATGATCTGGATTCAGAGGACGAATATGAAGAATATGGCTGTATTGAGATAGTTAAGCCGCTAGTTGTGGAGAAGTTAGAAGTTCCTGAAGTCCAGAATGTGACAAGGAGTGGCCGGGTTTACCAGCAGTGGATCAATAGAGTGACAAGGCTCCAGTGACCGGGTCAGGAAGTACATCAGCACCAAAGGAGGTAGAAAAAGAGGACTTGGTCATTTCACAATTGGAAAAGACTCCAGCACAGGCTAGTCTGTGGCATTTGTTGCTGACTTCCAAAGAACACAGGGCAGCATTGGTCAAAAAACTATCTGAGATAGAAGTTTCTCCACTTGCATCTCTGGAGGCCATGTGTTGCCTACTAGACAAGGTTCACATAGGCTCCCCTGGCATTGTGTTTTCCGAAAAAGATCTGCCCATCAAGGGGAAGGCTCACAATAAGGCCCTATATATCAGAGCCCATGTTATGGATAAGGTAATGTCATGTGTAATGGTAGACGATGGATCTGCCCTGAACATATGTCCACTAAAGATGCTGCCATTCCTTGGTCTGAGCGAAGATGGTTTGAAAAAGTCCTCTACTGTGATCAGGGCCTATGAAGATTCCAAGAGGACTGTAATTGGGACCTTTGAAGCTGAAGTGGAAGTGGGACCGGTCAAGTCGACGGTCAAATTTACTGTGATCGACATTCCAATCACTTTCTCTTTGCTGTTAGAGAGACCATGGTTCCACCCATTGGGAGGTGTCCCTTCAACCTTGCATCAGAAGATCAAATTTTCAGTAGGCGGCGAGGTTGTGACAGTCAAGGCAGATTCTCAGTCCGTGATTACTGCTGTTAGTGAGGAGACCATACCATTCGGTGGATTCCAAGTCGCCATGGTTAGTGAAGAGGAAGCTACAGAGGCTCCGATGGTTATCTATGAGAACTATATGCCAGAATGGTTGTCTAAATACCTTCACAGGGATGACTTTGTTCCAGGTATGGGACTCGGGGCCAATCTATAGGGGGTGCCCGAATTTAACATTGACTCTGGAAAGCCAAAACAGTTTGGCTTAGGCTACAAGGTTGAAGCATCTGAGAAGAAGAATCTAAAAAAGGGAAAGAATGGCAAGCCCTTGGTCAAACCATTCATTAAGGCAGGCGAAGGGCTATACAAGGGGCAAACTAAACCAGTGAAAGTCGGGGGCATCGAACTTCCAGGCTTCGAGATATTTTCTGATGTAGTTGACTTTGAAAAGAGTCAGGAAGAGCCAGTGGCACCAGTGATAGTGGAGGATGTAATTGTTAAGCCTGTCATCCCCCAGGAGAAACCATCTAAAGTAATTACAAAAGCAGAGGAAGTGGCCAAGGAGAAAGTCGAAGAAAAAGTCTACAATGAGTCCGTGAAAGCAATTTCATACACACTGATTGCTGCCTTAGGCAAGGCATTTCAAAAATCTGGGAAAGGATCTGCTAAGGAGCTGATGACCAAGGTAGGCCTGGATTCTGTAGTGGCCGAGATAGCGAGTATTATGATGAAAGCCAAAGCACAGGTGGTTGAGATTGAGAAGACTGTTCTTCCTGCTGAACAGGAGTCTGAAGTTGCTGCTGGCCTGAACAACCTCCTGGAGCTGAGCAAGGATGCTGAGGAAGTTCAAGGCCCTCCGCCTATGGAGGATGAAAATCATTTTGTTGTATCTGTTTCTTCTGTTCTTGATGTGAACGATGTACTTTTTAATAAATTTAATACAATGAAAGCTCAGTTTGCTTCCTTGTGTGATGTTTATCCTGATAATTCTGTGCATGCATTTGAATCACCATCAAGCATATTTAGCATTCATGACACCGCATTGCATGAAATTGACATAAGTACAGATGAAAACCCCAAAATGGTATTCATTTCACACGAACTAAAATCCGAAGAAGAGAGAGAGTTGACAAGAATACTGCAGAAACATGTTAAGGCTTTTGCTTGGTCATACGAAGACATGCCAGGGGTCGACACAGAAATAGCGGTTCCCAAGATTCCAACAGATACCAGGTTCAAGCCGATAAAGCAAAAATTGAGACGGCTAAGACCAGAATGGGCTACGTTAGTAAAGGAAGAGGTGGCTAAACAGATTGAAGCCAAGTTCCTCGAGGTGGCAGAATACATAGAATGGTTAGCCAACATTGTGCCAGTGCCTAAGAAAGATGGAAGAGTCAGAGTGTGCGTCGATTAAAGGGACTTGAACAAAGCCTGCCCGAAAGATAATTTCCCCTTGCCTCACATTGATGTTTTAATAGATAGCGGAGCCAAGGCAGCAATGTACTCTTTTATGGATGGATTTTCAGGATATAACCAGATCTTGATGGATGTGATCAACAAGGTGAAAACGTCCTTCATCACAGAGTGGGGCACTTTCTACTACAGAGTAATGCCTTTTGAATTGAAAAATGCTGCGGCCACTTACCAAAGGGCTGTCACGATGCTACTACATGACATGATTCATAAAGAAGTGGAGGTGTATGTCAATGACATGCTTGTTAAATCAATGACCCGGGAGGAGCACCCTGCTATCCTGGATAGATTTCCTACACACATCGGGGAATATAACCTGCGTCTCAACCCTAAGAAGTGCATATTTAGGGTTACATCGAGTAAGCTGCTAGGTCATGTGGTTAGCCAAAGGGGAATAGAGAGGGACCTAGACAAAATTAAAGCCATCCAAGATATGCCAACTCAAAAAAACGTAAAAGGAGGTCCGATCATTCTTGGGCTCATTGCAGTATGTCAGCCGTTTCATAGCACTGTTAACTTCAGTGTGTGAGCCAATTTTTAAGTTGTTAAGGAAGGACCAGCCTATCGTATGGGATGACAGGTGTCAGCTAGCATTTGAAAAGATCAAAGCTTATCTGGTAAATCCATCAGTCCTGAGCCCACCAACTCCAGGAAAGCCCTTAATTTTGTATTTAGCTGTTGAAGATTCCTCCATTGGGGCAATGCTGGCACAGGAGCAAGATCGGAGGAAGGAGTACCCCATTTATTATCTCAGCAAGAAGCTACTGGAATATGAGACCAAGTACACGCTGGTGGAGAAGACGTGTGTAGCAATGATCTAGCTGACTAAGAAGCTGCGCCACTACTTTCAGTCATACAAGGTGCAAGCCGTGGCTAAAGTGGATCCAATGAAATACCTGTACAAAGCACCAGTGTTGGTTGGAAAATTATCTAGGTGGCTACTACTCCTGTCAGAATTCGACATCGAGTACATCACTAGGAAAACCATCAAAGGGCGAGCTATGGTAGAATTCCTAGCAAACCAGCCACTAGATACAGACCGTGTGGAGAATCTAGAGTTCCCTGACGAACAGTTGGCTATAGTCGAAGTGAGAAGATGGGTTATGTGCTTTGAAGGTGCCGTAAATATAAAGGGTGCTGGAATTGGGGCGATCAGAGCAACACCAGATGGTGAGCTTATCCCACTGTCGAAGAGATTGGACTTCTCCATAACCAACAATGGGGCAGAGTACGAAGCGTGCTTATTTGGAATGGAAGTGTTGGAGATTGTGCCCTAAGGCCAATATTGGATTATGTAATTTGACTTCTAACATTAATCTAGTGTAGATTAATATTATCATTTATGTTTGTATGTTAGCATTTATGATAAGTATCCATGAATAAATCGTGTTATTCTAAATATCCCTAGTCGATTGTTATTATGGGAATAATAACAAACTAAGACTAGTGTGAGTGATAATGGATATTCATAAGATGAATATAGTGTATACAGATACAGATTATACTCACGGGTAATATGTTAGAGAACATGTTACTGGAGACCCACTATGAGATCAAGTTCATGGTTATGTGTCACAACTGATCTTGATTATAGTAGTGTCATTAGCTGATTCCTTTGACCTGAGGTCACCATGGATTCCGGGATGAATTCATGTTGTGCTTTGATGCAGTCAAACGCTGCTTGTAACAGAGTAGTTATAAAGGCTGTGATTGGGTACGATATGACTCATGCCTTGGGATGTGAGTGACAGATATGGGATTTTGTCCCTCTCTATCAAGAGAGCGATATCACTGGGCCCCTCGATAAGTAAGACTGTTAAATGCATGGCCGTGCTCAAATAATTGATAGAGTATCAATTAATTTGTTTAAACAGTTCACTTTGAGATCGAGAAAGCATATGATTAATTTATATAAGATTGACAAGTGTACCATGTCTTATAATTAATCATGATATCAAGAGACGAAAGGGAATATGACACATTCTATAAGTAGGTTTATTGGGTTATACCAATCATATGAATTGGGTAGTCATAATGGCTTGCTAGAGTCCGCTTATGACTTATGAGGGCATTATGGTAATTTCCTCATTGCCAATTTATATGATCCTACGGGGTCACACACAAAGAGCAAAATGAGATTCACTTAATTCGGGGATAAATCATTATGAGATAATGATTTATTATTGATGAGAAATTAAATATATATGAAGATATATATTTACATGTATATGTATATACACATGAAAATATTAATAAGATTAATATATTTATGGCATAAAGTATGCTATATATATATATATATATATATATATATATATATATATATATATATATATATATATATATTATAATTATATTATATGGTGATATAATTAATTATAATATACATTTACGTATATGTGTATATATATATATGTATGTATGTAAATATTAATAAGATTAATATAGCATAAAGTATGCTAATTATATTATATGGAGATATAATTAATTTTACATACATATGAGTATATGATGGAGAATTGACTAAGTTTAATATTAATTGAGAATTAATAAAACTTATGGGGGCTAATTTATAATTATAATTAAGTATGGTATTTAATTATAATTATAAGCTAATATTAGATATAAATACTTGAAAGAATGCAACCCTAAAAACCTCTCAAGGTGTTGCACGCCAAAAGCAGCCCCATTTTTCTCCAAAATGGCCGAAAATTGCTTTTGGCCAAGAGTGAAAAATATCGATTTTTCACCTTCTCATTCGAAGAACTGTTCTCCGATCCCGGCGCTAGCACGCGGTGAGTCAATTGCTCGGTGTGGATCAACCGTAGAGGGAAGCTACTTTGGTTCCTAATTGATTCAAAATCTACAAAGAATTAAGGTAATTCTTTAACCCTCCTTCCAATTCAATGCAATGTACATGGGTCCCTGGTGGGGATTAATCCTTTTATTTCCGCTGCGTATTTTGTTTTGTGTGATTAATCCCTAACAGTGGTATCAGAGCCACTTGTATTTTGATTGAATTGGATTTATGTTTTGATTGGATCAAAATTGCATGTTAGGGTTTGTATAATTTTGATTGGATCAAAATTGTTGTTAGGAGTTTGTATGTTTTATTTAGGGTTCTATGTTATTGTGAATAACAAAATAAAATTTGATTTTATTGATTAATCATTGTGAATGATTTTATGTTAATGATTTGGAATGTTTAAGGGGTTTTTGGAATCATGAATTTGATTCATGGGTTTTTATTGAAATTATTTCAATTCAATTTAATTAAAAAAAAAAAAAAAAAGGCTACTGTTCGTATTCTGGGCATAATGCCCAGAATACTAATTGCAATTGCAAATTGCAATTGCAATTTGCAATTGCAATTTGCAATTGCCGTGCTGCGTAAGCAGCATGCTGCTTACGCAGCATGGGCTGCGCGCAGTATGCGCAGTCCGATGAGCCTGCTGTCCGACAGTTTTTTTTAACCCTTTTTCGTTTTAAGTGTGGAAAATTATTTTCTGCATATTTACGAATTTTTCCAAATTAATTAATTCTAAATACAATGTGATTGTATTTTACCACTTTGAACCCTAAATATTTTAGATATAAAATTATTGTTGATAATTTTATGCATGGTGTTATGGTATGGTTTTGGACCCCGTGGATGCTTTATTTTATTTATTATGGTTTTATATAAATACGACCTGCGAGTCGTTTGTATTTATGTAAATTTTAATTTTAATTTTACTAGATAAATTGTATAGGATGCAATTTATGATATGTAAAATTTATTTTACTAGAAAAATTGTATAGGTTGCAATTTTTTTGTAAAATATAAATCCATGAGATGGTGCTTAGAAGCAAAGACGTGGAGGCGGATCCAAGAGGCGGTGCAATGACCATGTGATGGATGCTACCACCTAGGATATGACCTTGTTGATTTTCATATTGGCCTATAAAAATCAATGTAGATTTAAACCATACCATAACACGGTTCGAGTCATATGCATGCTTTATTTTATTTAGATGCCATGTGATGCCATGCTAGATATTCTATATGCATGCTAGACAATTGTATGCCATAAGATGCCATGCTAATTAATATTAACAAAAGTATGATTAATATTAATGCCATGAAATTGTATATGATACAATTAACTCACAGGATTTAATAAACCCTAAATAAACTTATGAAGTTTATATTTGCCACCCAATTACGTATAACACTAGTCAAGTACTATGTTCGCATCATGGTAGCCACGCCAAAGCGGGTACGCATGTTGTGACCTTAGCGAAGCGATAATATGAGAAATGGTGATTCTCATTGTGTTGTAATTGGTTTAACAAAGGGTTAATCAAAACGGTGTTTGAGCCCGAGGCAAAGATGAGATGAGTAACATACAATTAAATATGATATATGATATCATGCATCTCATAAATTAGAAGAGTTGCATAATGATGCAATTGGCAAAGAAGTGCACATCCAAAATATGTTTAAATGGTTTAAAGCATGATTTTGAGTCTTTGCCTACCGAAATTATATTTAATCATAGGGACATGCCAAAGCAGTGCTATGGTTAAGTATGGATTTTGGATCTTCACCCACTTAAATATTTTAAAGGGTTTTATAATTTAAGTGGGAGCATTTAAATAAAAAATCTTTACACGCTTTATTATAGTTATGATTGCTATTACCATGATCTCGATTGTTATTGAACTTTGAGAATTGTTCTCAAATCAAAAGGAATCATATGTTCTCAATAATCCTTTTGCCCAATGAACCACTAGCAATTGTAACATGAGTATAAAAGATGCTTACTTGAAGCATCGAAGGGACTCTGTTTAAAATTTATTATCTTACACTTGCCACCAATTCTTCCGCACGTGGAAGTTTTACTTGAGGTATATGATACATCACAAATGGAAATGTTCCATCAGTTAGTGAGCAAGAAAAGATAAGTGTTTGAGGCAACAATTTCTCATTGGCATCCAAAAGGGCATTAAGATGTGATCTTGAATTCATTAATTGATAGTCATTGGTGATGAACTATCATTTGAATGACATGGAGAAAATTGTGAATTAGTTGCATAAGATGCAAAAGAATGTTAAGTTATCCATAAAGGATAAGCCCGCCTCGAATTGTGTGCTTAAGGTTCAAAAGGAAAAGGATAAAAGGAAGGTCGAAAAGCTTAAAGACCGAAAGGTTCGGGTGAAACATGTTTTAAAGACCAAAGCTGTTGGCATAGAGAGATCTCCAAAAGAAGGATGTTGCCATTTCTAGAATGAATCGTTCATTAGAATGAAAATAGCAAACTTTGTTTGGAGATCTATGAGAAGATGAAAGGCAGTAAGACTGCTACCTTAAGTATTTATTAACTATTCTACTTTTGTTTCTATATCAAAGGTATTAGATACCAGTTGTGGATCTCATATTAGTAGAATATGATGAATCGCAACTTGAATAGAAACCTTATGAAGGTGAAAGGTAGAATGCGAATAGACAAGAGAAGCAAAGGTTGCTACTCGAAGGTTCTGAACTTTTACATGAAAGTTGTGAACTTCAAGTTAAAAGTTACGAACCTCTTTTCATAAAAGTTATGAACTTTTATATGAAAGTTATGAACTTTGGTTAAAGGTTATGAACTTTTACATGTGAGTTACGAACTCTTGTTGTCTATTGAGCTTGTTGGCTTGAGTAAACAAATGTTGTTTATTTTATAATTGTGAATTATAAACTTTATAAAGACATGATTATGAAATATAGATTTACATAATTGTCTTTATATGTGGAGCCCATCTGTAACATAAATACTGTAAGGATCGAATCAAATAGTTTGATCCAACCCATTTTGGCAGTGTCGTCTTGGAGACATAAGCAAAGTTGCATTTCGAAACTCCATGAGAATGGATCTTTGGATTCATGAGATTATGAATCATCTTGAATCATGCGAATGTTGTTTATTGTAAAAGATGACAAAAGGTTTTCTTTGCTAAAAGTAGTCAAAGAACAATCGATTTATTAAGCATTATACATGTGGATGTATATGAATTATAAATCAACTGCTAAAGGAGGTTCTAATACTTCATTACTTTCATGGAACTTTTCACTAGATAAGAGTATCTAATGAAACACGAGTTTGGAACTTTTGAAGTGTTCAAAAGCTTGTAAAAGGAGTATGAAGTATCTTGACATGATAGTAAAGTCACTTAGATATGATCCAAGTGGTGAACATTTGAGTCAAGATTTTGACAATCATCTTAGAGATTGTGGGACTGTCTCACAATTAACTCCTCCAATTACGCCACAAAGGAAGTTGTGTCGAAAAGGGAGTAGTCGAACTCTATACAGATATAGTTCAATCTATGATGAAGTCAAGTTGATCATCGTTTTCTCGAGAATATGCCATTAAAGCAGCTGTGTATATTGTTCCGTCTAAAACAATTCATGAATCAACATATGAGATATGGTTGGGTAAGAGACCCAAGTTGTTTCATTGAAGAAGTTTAGGGCTGTAAAGCTTATTTCGAATAAGTTGGCACCTAAATTTAAATATCGTATTGTGGATTACTCAAAAAGAAAGTAGGAGTTGTTACTCCTGTGTTTCTTTGGGATACAAAGTGGTTGTAGCTAGAAATAGTTTCTCCTTGAAAAGGGAGTTAATTTCTAGAAGAGTTAGTGGGAGTAAAGTACACCTACAAAACTCGTAATTCACAAAGTGACATTAACGTTGAAGAGGAACATGGAAATGGATTCATGATCATTGTTGAAATTACACAAGTCCAATGAAAGTCTAGTAGAATACGACATGAATAGGAGAGATATGGATTTCTCAAAGTCATGATGTAATTTTACTAGATTGAAGTAAGTCTTCTTTTATGAAGAAGCAATGTTAGATTATGAATCTAATAAGTGACTTGATGCTACAAAGGTTAAAGATAAGTCCATGTGTGACAGTCAAAGTATAGACTTTGATAAATCTTTTAGAAGATGCATATGCAATGGTTGCAAGTGAGTTTTCAAATTGAAAACCGACATGGATGGTGATCTTCAAACTTATAAAGCACGACTAGTGACAAAAGGGATTATAAACAAATTCATAGTAGTGACTGTGAGGATACGAGCAAATTCATAGTACGGACTATGATAAAATCCTCTTTCGCCATTAATCATGATCAAGTCATATTGAGTTCTTGTTGCCATATCCGCATAATATGATTATAAAATATGGCAAATGGATATCAAAATCTGTTTTCTACGTGAAAACATGATTGAGGGTGTGTACGTGACACAACCCAAAGTTTTGAGCATTCAAAGAATTCAAGTAGCGTATGCAAGTTTCAAAGATTCTTATAAGGATCGAAACATGCATCAAATAGTTGGAGTCATAGTTTTGATAAAGAAATCAAATGGTTTGATTTTATCAAAAAGGATGATGAATCTTGTGTTTCAAAAGGATCAGTGGGAGCATATCGGCATCCTAATGCTATATGTGGATGACATATTGCTTGTTTGAAATAACATTCTTACCTTGCAAGAAGTAAAATCTTGGCTAAGAAAGTAATTTCAATTAATGTTTAAGCAAGGCTGCCTATATTCTTGAAATTAGAATCTATATAGATAGATCTAAAAGAATGTTTTGTTTTAAGTCAAAGCATTGAAAGCGTTCAATGAGAAAGACTTAAAAGAAGTTTGCTTATGTTAACTGTGTAAATAGTTGCACATATACAACTGATTGCAATTAGTTGCAATATATCAGTCGAGATCTGGTATTCTCTTAAAAAGAGATGTTATGATTTTGAAAGGTTCAAAATAAAACGATATAGCTAAATATCTATAATAGTAGTCAAAGTATATTGTTACATATGATGTAAAGGAAATTTTGGATGAAGAAGTTCATCACAAAATGTTGTGTTTTGTTCTAAGCATTGCTTATCCTGTGAGACTATTGTAGGGACAATAGTTCAATGCGTAAGAACCTTGTATGACACAAGCATATACTTAGGCGTTTTTTCACTAATTTAGAGAGGCTGTCTCTAAAGAGAGAGTGAAAATGTGTAAAGTAACAACGGAAGCGAAAATTAATAATTCACTGACAAAGACTCCTGCACAAGTGAATACATGAAAGTCATGTAGGTCAATGGGTATAAGATACATGTATGATTGGCCATAGTGCAAGTGGGAGATTGTTGGAGATTGTGCCCTAAGGCCAATATTGGATTATGTAATTTGACTTCTAACATTAATCTAGTGTAGATTAATATTATCATTTATGTTTGTATGTTAGCATTTATGATAAGTATCCATGAATAAATCGTGTTATTCTAAATATCCCTAGTCGATTGTTATTATGGGAATAATAACAAACTAAGACTAGTGTGAGTGATAATGGATATTCATAAGATGAATATAGTGTATACAGATACAGATTATACTCACGGGTAATATGTTAGAGAACATGTTACTGGAGACCCACTATGAGATCAAGTTCATGGTTATGTGTCACAACTGATCTTGATTATAGTAGTGTCATTAGCTGATTCCTTTGACCTGAGGTCACCATGGATTCCGGGATGAATTCATGTTGTGCTTTGATGCAGTCAAACGCTGCTTGTAACAGAGTAGTTATAAAGGCTGTGATTGGGTACGATATGACTCATGCCTTGGGATGTGAGTGACAGATATGGGATTTTGTCCCTCTCTATCAAGAGAGCGATATCACTGGGCCCCTCGATAAGTAAGACTGTTAAATGCATGGCCGTGCTCAAATAATTGATAGAGTATCAATTAATTTGTTTAAACAGTTCACTTTGAGATCGAGAAAGCATATGATTAATTTATATAAGATTGACAAGTGTACCATGTCTTATAATTAATCATGATATCAAGAGACGAAAGGGAATATGACACATTCTATAAGTAGGTTTATTGGGTTATACCAATCATATGAATTGGGTAGTCATAATGGCTTGCTAGAGTCCGCTTATGACTTATGAGGGCATTATGGTAATTTCCTCATTGCCAATTTATATGATCCTACGGGGTCACACACAAAGAGCAAAATGAGATTCACTTAATTCGGGGATAAATCATTATGAGATAATGATTTATTATTGATGAGAAATTAAATATATATGAAGATATATATTTACATGTATATGTATATACACATGAAAATATTAATAAGATTAATATATTTATGGCATAAAGTATGCTATATATATATATATATATATATATATATATATATATATATATATTATAATTATATTATATGGTGATATAATTAATTATAATATACATTTACGTATATGTGTATATATATATATGTATGTATGTAAATATTAATAAGATTAATATAGCATAAAGTATGCTAATTATATTATATGGAGATATAATTAATTTTACATACATATGAGTATATGATGGAGAATTGACTAAGTTTAATATTAATTGAGAATTAATAAAACTTATGGGGGCTAATTTATAATTATAATTAAGTATGGTATTTAATTATAATTATAAGCTAATATTAGATATAAATACTTGAAAGAATGCAACCCTAAAAACCTCTCAAGGTGTTGCACGCCAAAAGCAGCCCCATTTTTCTCCAAAATGGCCGAAAATTGCTTTTGGCCAAGAGTGAAAAATATCGATTTTTCACCTTCTCATTCGAAGAACTGTTCTCCGATCCCGGCGCTAGCACGCGGTGAGTCAATTGCTCGGTGTGGATCAACCGTAGAGGGAAGCTACTTTGGTTCCTAATTGATTCAAAATCTACAAAGAATTAAGGTAATTCTTTAACCCTCCTTCCAATTCAATGCAATGTACATGGGTCCCTGGTGGGGATTAATCCTTTTATTTCCGCTGCGTATTTTGTTTTGTGTGATTAATCCCTAACAGGAAGCCCTCCTGACACTAGGGGTAGACAATGTCTTGATCACCGGGGATTCACGCTTGGTGATTAGGTAGGCACAAGGTGACTGGGATTTGAGAGAAGAAGCCTTACGACCCTACTTAGAACTGCTGCAGCTCAGAAGAGGGTTATTCAACCAGTGCGAGTTCAGACACATTCCCTAGGAGGAGAACAAAATGGCGGATCCATTAGCAACACTGTCCTCCATGTGGGAAGATCCAGAAAAGACATAGATACAACCTCTGGTCATAGCAATTTGCAGACAACCCTGCTTTGATATGCATGAAGTGATGGAGTTAACTGCCGAGGAAAAGCCCTGGTTCTTTGACATTTATCAGTATGTGAAAACGGGAAGGTATCCAGAAGGAGATAACATTGCTGATAAGGTTTCATTAAGAAGATTAGCTAGCCAATTCAGAATCTTCGAAGATAAGTTGTACAAGAGATCTACAAATGTGGTTCTTCTAAGATGTTTGACAGAACAAGAAGCAGAAACTGTAATACAGCAAGTACATGCCGGATCCTACGGACTGTATATGAATGGGATCGCCATGGCTAGAAAGATAATGAGACAGGGATACTTCTGGATGACAATGCAGTCTGATTGTGTGAAGGAGGTAAAGCGATGTCACGAGTGCCAAATCTATGAGGATATCAGTCATCTGCCACCACTTGAACTACAAAACCTAGCATCTCCTTGGCCATTCTCGATGTGGGGGATTGACATAATCAACGAAATCCATCCTGCAGCCTCTAATGGGCACAGATTCATAGTGGTCGCAGTAGACTATTTCTCAAAATGGGTAGAAGCAGAATCCTTCTCCAGTGTGACAGCTAAGTAGATGGTTAAGTTCATTCAGAAGAAAATCATCTCCCGATACGGAGTCCCTCAACATGTAGTTACTGATAACGGGGTGCAATTCCAATGGGCAACAGCTAACCTATTCTCAGAACATGGCATTGAACATCATAGGTCTTCTCCATACAGGCCACACATGGAGGCGGCTAACAGGTCGATTAAGAAGATTTTGTCAAAGATGGTAACCACCTACAGGAACTGGGCTGACAAATTTCCATATGCTCTTTGGGGTTACAAAACCAGCGTCAGACACCAACAGGCGAAACTCCCTACTCCTTAGTGTATGGGATGGAAGCAGTGTTGCCAGTGGAAGTGGAACTCAAGTCACTTAGAGTAGCTTTGGAAGCCCAGCTACCAGAAACAGGGTGGGTTCAAGCGAGGTACGAGCAATTGGCAGCATTAGACGAAAAATGGTTGAAAGCACTAGATCACTTGCAGATGTATCAACACAGAATGGCCAGAGCTTATAATAGAAATGTGAAGTATCCCAGACAGCAGCTGAAAGCCGGGGATCTGGTCTTAAAACAGTTGATGCCTATGAATGTGGACGCCCGTGGGATATTCAGACCGAATTGGGAGGGCCCTTATGTTGTGAAGAAAGTGCTATCAAAGGGTGGGGTAAGCATCGCGGACATGGATGGGAATGAATTTGCAAATCCTGTCAACCAAGACCGCCTAAAGCCTTACTATGTTTGACAAAAAAAAAGGAGAGAGAGAAAGCATCTACTAGGTTGAAAACTCGAAAAGGGCAGCCTAGGCAAAAATCAGGACACAAGAGAAAAAGATCAGTCGGAAAATCCGCAAGGGATGACTGGTAACGGATTCTGGTTCTGTGCAAAATGTATACCATTTTGGGAACCAATCTTTTCAAGTGTATTCATGCTAATTTCATCAATAAAAGTGTGATGTTTTGTTTAAATGTGCTCGCATAGTTATATCATAATGCATAAACAAAGTTATCTTGCCTAAACATCCAATTAAAGAAAGCACTTTGCATTAAATTGGTTAAAAGACTCGCATTATTCAGTGATGAAATGTGCTAAAATGCTTGCAACTCACAATCTTTTCTTTCCCTTCGAATTCAATTCGTCATTCCTTACAGTGGTGGAAAATTTTGAAATAGATCCAAGTTCAAGAGCCACAAGACCTTCAAAAAAAAAAGAGCTCGCTAGGGTGAAAACCGAAAAGGCGCCTTAGGCAAAAGTTCAAGCAGCTCGCTGAGCTAAAAACCCGCGTTGAGCAGTTCAGGCAAAATTTAGAGCATTTCCAGATTTTACCATTCCGAGGGGGCAGTAAAGTGGAACCCTTCCACCATTCCCCAGCACATGCTCTTCTATTATTCTCCAGCAGAATCCTCTGCGTCATTCCCCAGTGGAGACACTTTCATCCTCCAGCGGAGATCCCTTTCACCATTCCCCAGCACATGCTCTTCTATTATTCTGCAGTAGAATCCTCTGTGTCATTCCCCAGTGGAGACACTTTCATCCCCTGGCGGAGATCCCTTTCACCATTCCTCAGCAGAAGCTCTTCCACTATTCTCCAGTAGGGTCCTCTGCATTATCCCCAGCAGAACCATCACAAAGAACATGACCACTTTCGCCCTAGCAGTCATCGAACTTCCCTAACAGCCATTACATGTCCCCACATATTCCGAGCAGAGGTGCAAGAGTTACATCACATAAAGAATATACTCTCTAGCTAGATCAGTTGTAGGTGTCATATGCTTTCCCTAGCCAGAGGCGTGACTCGATATCCCCAGCAAGAGTATAGCATTTCAAGGCCAGGCAAATAGCAAGGGGGTGTACCTCCCAGAGTCCATTTGCATATGCATACATTGCAACATGCACATATAAGCATTCAAAACACGTACATAAACACACATACATGCATCACGACCAATCTAAGTACAGGTACTCACCACCATCATCGGACCGTCCCAAACCAAGTTCGTTCCCGAAGCATAAATGGTCCAATATAGGGGCATCCATGAGGTCTCAAGAGACAAGTCAAAGTCGGGCGGACCCAAGCCTCAGCATCTTAAGCATCTAGGGGCAAGTCAATCAAACCGTATTTATTCTTGATCGAAGGGGAAAAAATTTTTGTTCCAAAATTATCGACCACAGAATAAATACGCATCACCCATACAACTTCAGAAATCCTCGGGAATCCAGCAGATCTACCTCGGGTAACCTAGACCCGGTATCGGTCCAGATCGGCTTCATCAACTTTGCCTCGGGTAACCTAGACCCGGTATCAGCTTATTTACCCAGCAAGTCCGCCGCGGCTAACCTAAACCCAGTTTTAGGCTTAAATTTGCTTCCACCCCAAACTTTAGTAGATCCGTCATGGGTAACCTAAACCCGGTGTCAGGCTTAGATTTGCTTTCATCTCAACCTCAGCAGATCCATCGTGGGTAACCTAAACCCGGTGTCAGGCTTAGATTTGCTTCCATCTAAACCTCAGCAGATCCGTCGTGGGTAACCTAAACCCATTGTCAGGCTCAGATTTGCTTCCATCTCAACTACAGTAGATCCGTCGCGAGTAACCTAAACCCGATGTCAGGTTTAGATTTGCTTCCATCTAAACTTCAGCAGATCCGTCGTGGGTAACCTAAACCCTGTGTCAGGCTCAGATTTGCTTCCATCTCAACTCCAGCAGATCCGTCGCGGGTAACCTAAACCCGGTGTCAGGCTTAGATTTGCTTTCATCTCAACTTCAGCAGATCCATCGTGGGTAACCTAAACCCGGTGTCAGGCTTAGATTTGCTTCTCTCAACTTCAGCAACTTCAGTAGATCCATCGCGGGCAACCTAAACCCGGTGTCAAGCTCAGATTTGCTTCCATCTCAACTTCAGTAGATCCGTCGCTGGCAACCTAAACCCGGTGTCAGGCTTAGATTTGCTTCCATCTAAACTTCAACAGATCCGTCGCAGGTAACCTAAACCCGGTGTAAGGCTCAGATTTGCTTTCATCTCAACTTCAGTAGATCCGTCGCGGGTAACCTAAACCCGGTGTTAAGCTTAGATTTGCTTCCATCCCGAACTTCAGCAGATCCATCGCGGGTAACATAAACCCGATGTCAGGCCTGGATCAGCTGCAACTCAGGTTTTTTTTTCTTTCCTTCCGCTTACGGCACTTTAATTCGCATTCTCAAACTCCCCTCAAGTAACCCAGATCGGGTATTTAGTATTGAAATTGATCACGCGAGGGGCAGCTGTAAGAGTCGGGTTTTCCCGACCTCTATGATGAGAATTCCAGTGTTACCTATAGAGCGAACGGACTTGAATCAGACTTGGAAAAGATGAAATGTTTCCTGGAGTTCCTCAAACATCCTGAAAACCAAGCTATCTGCGATCCGAAATGGTGTCCCTGTGCGCGTCGGACTTTTGAAATTTTGCCCCAGCTCTTGTTGGAACCAAACGGCTCTAGCTTTTAAGCTAGAGTTGGGCAGCTCTAGTGGGCAAAACAAGTTGCTCCGCAAAGCAGAGCAACTTGTCTCGCCAGAAGTAAGATATGGACAAAATCAAATAGTCAGGGGGCCATTAAATGTTTGAAATGATATGTAAGAGGAGAGTATAAAATGAGAAAATCAAATCAGAAGAGGGGGAGGTTGGTAGTCTTGAGCAGAGGAAAAAACCAAGTTTCCAAGAAAGAAAAAAAGAGAGGCAGATAAAAAGAAAGAAAAGAGGCCGAGACTAAGCAAGAAAAGGGAACCAAAAACACAGGGATTAAGGCTTAAAATCAATCCTGAAACATTAAACACAAGTTACTTAACCTTTGCTCATTGGTTGGAAACCATTTCGGATTTGTTTCGGCTCGTTTGGATTGTTGTGGTTCTTTGGCTGGTTGAGTTCCCAGGATATATTTCAAGCTTTCAATCCATTCTTTGACATTCAAGGCATCCAAACAACATCAAGGTAAACTCTGAGAGGCCTTAAACCTATTTGCATTGTGTTTTCTGTGCGTTTTCTGCATTTCACCAACTTTCGGAATCGGACTCACCCGAATAGAGTCAGGCGGCTCTGGTACCCGGAACCGCCCGGTTCTATTCCGTAAGGACAGATTTTCGAATCGTTTCGATCGGCCAAAAACAGTTCGTTTTCCATTTTACGCATTCTGTTGCGATCATTTTCGGCCCAAATCCATCCGTACATCATAAAATTTTGGCTTTTAGATTTCCATACGTACGGATATTAGGGTTTTCAATGTTTCCCAGGTTTATTTTCTAAGTTTTGAGGTTGTTTTATCCGAATCGGATCCATAGTTCAGCATTAATGGACCCCCGAACCCTATAAAATTCCTGGAAAATATTGAAAACAAGCAAAATAGTATTTTGCGCAAATGTTTTTGGTATGTTTTTTGCATTTTAGACCCTAGATGGATTGCATATTTAGGAACCCGGGATAACAGACCCACAAAAATGGAAATTTGCATGTAATCAAGCCAAATGTTTTCCAAAAATTGATTTTCCAGCACAAAAATTACAGGGCGTTTCAAAACCGTTTTCCAGGTCTTACCAGTCCGACCGGTCGGGTCGACCTGGTTATCCCCTAAATGCATGCCCCCTTTTCCTAAATTCCCAATTTTGTCCTATTTGAGTCCTATTTGTGTGTGCAATATAAATTGTGCTAAACAATTTGTTTTGCAGCTTTTATTTTTATTTTTGCTGTAATTAATAGATTATCCCTTGTATCCTATGTGGTTGTAATTTTTAGATCCTCGTGTACTTAGGCGATTGTAAAGTGAGGACGAGAGTTTTCCATTTTTATTCGATTGGGTTGTATAATCGGCCTCTATTATTTTCTTGTATATTTTGGGTGTATGCTTTATTTTTCTGCAATTTATTTTCTGCATTCTGCTTTAGCATCAGTAAAATAAAATAAACAAATTGGGATTAGAGAAAGATAATAAAGGGAATTAAATATGGTAATATGAATGGTAAAGTGAAAGCAAGCTAGAGGTTAAGTAAGTTATTTGCCCGAACCCTAAATTTTTGGATTAGGTACAGTAGTCTATCCTCGGTAGGGAGCTGTACTGGAATTCTCGGATGAGTTGATCCGGGTGGCGACTCTGTCACTGATCTCGGGATTTAAGTTTCAAGGTCTTCAAGTAAAAACGGGAAAATGTTTTCTATAAAGGGATTTCCAAATCAAAATCCACAATTTTCAAACTCAAGATAAGCAAAACCCGTTTTCCACAAACTTCACTAAAACAAAATCTTTTTCCCCGGCCCGCTTCGCCGCGTCCCATTTCCAGTTAAAAAGGTCGTCCGCTCACAACACGGATTAAGCTATTAATTATATCAAAATGAAGAATAAAAGAAATTAAAAGCTGCAAAACAGATGGTTAGCACAGTGTATAGCACACCACAAATAGGACTCAAACAAGACAGAATTGGGAAATTGAAAATTGGGAACATACATTAAGGGGGGTAATCGGGTCGGCTCGACTAGCCGGCCCGATTAGACCTGGAAAACAATTTTGAAACGTCCCTGTATTTTGGTTTTGTGAGAAAATCATTTTGAAAACATTTTATTTTCCGGTTTACTTTAATTTAGCATGTGAGGTGAGTCGGTTTCGGGAGAATCGGGTCTCCGTCGTGGGATTGTTCTAAATGCAATTATACTAAAAATTAAATCTAGTGTCGTGAATGCACACAACAAAGTTCATTTTCGATGATTTTCTAATTTTTCTGAATTTTTAGGATTTTTAGGGATTATTCTGGAAATTCTGCCCTTGGACGGAAGTTACAGTCATGCGACTGTAACTATAGTCGTACGACTGTAATCCCTCCAATTGCAGAAAATCACTAAAATTTTATTCAAATAAAACAAAAGGCCGCGGAAATTCAATAATACTCACAAGAACAGTCGTACGGCTGTTCTTGATTTCCAGAAACAGCAAGCCCAAAAATTGGGTTTTTATGCACAAAAACACACCAAATCACCCAGAAACAGCAAGAAAATGAAGGCTTGAAGTATGTTTACCTTTGTGGCGCTCATCCACCGTAGGATTGACCGCTGGAAATGCCCTAATCACCTCCAAATTGCTTCTTTTCCTTTGAGTTAAGGTTTTGAAAATCAAGTCCAAAATCTCCCAAAATGTCACGGATTCTGATTGGTTTAAGGTCTGAAATTGATTGAGTTTTAAGTGTCAAGTTGTTAACCTATGATTTCTATCAAGTTTTAACTTTAACACTTAATAATCAAAGAAAAAGAGGAGAAAAAGATTGAGTTGTATTGGTTTTGCTTTTTCTCTCCTTTTTCTCTCTTTTCTTCATCAATTCCTCTCCCTAAACTCCTAAAACTTCAGAATCCAAAAGCCCCCCTCTCTCCTCTCTTTTTCCTTCTTATTCTGCTGGTTTCTTGCTAGAGAAAACGAGCATTAATTGCTCTGAAAACCAATCCCCTTTTCTTATGTCACAAGGTATGGGCTGTTGTACCTGCTCCGGTATTACAGTCGTACGACTGTAGTGCAACTCCACTATTGTAATTACAGTGGTGGCATGACACAAATTTTTTTTTTAACTCTGGAAAATTCTGGCGCTTACAACGCCCATAGCTCACAGACTGTAGGTGGGCTCTAGCAAGCCATTACAACCCCCAATTAAGATGGAGACTACAGTTTAACAGAAGTTGTAACCCTGTAGTTTAACTTATATATCCTATGTCATTGAAATCGATGTCCAACACAGAAGCATTGTGTCATCATCCTCTTCTGTAGAGATTAATTTGATCCCAAATGAACTGATGCTCATAAACAAGTTCCAACTTGTTTGGGTATGCCCACACTTTTATCATTTACACTCATCAAGAGGCCAGTGATATCTTCTCAGTCAACTACTGAGTGACATTTCATTCTGCATATTCATGGCCTGGCCATGTTCACTGGCACACCCGAACGTAACCATACTTGGCACCCTTTTATAGGTCCTTTAGGCGTACACCAAAGTGTGTGAGTTCACATGCGAGACCATAATATGGTCAGGTCAAAGGATCCAATAAAAGTACTACACGAGAATCACTTGTGATACTATACCATGTAGATTTCTCGTTTAGCGTATCTGTCTAGTACCATGCCCCATTACATGTACCTATAAGCTTGATTGACAATCCATATTCTATAGCTGGTAAGACACCGCTATACAATCAAGACTATGATAGTCTTTGGTTTCATTCATTCTCATGACTGGAACAGACTATGGATGGCTTTATGGTTATATCGTTTCCCTATCCATAGTCTCACTCCCAAGTGCATGACACTTGTCAACATGGATATAGATATGACCATTGGATACTCTATTTATAATATAGCATAAGATATAAAAGAAATAAATTAATGCCTTTATTTAATAACACAAATGCACAATACATTAGTCTATTAAAAGATCCAAAATGTACTATACAATACAAGGACTAATTCCCTAGGATTAGGGCATTCCCAACACCAACCTGGTGAGTCAGTCTTATTACAAAGGGTAGGGTCAAGGAACTTGGAGGTATAAAAGAATCCTCTGGCGAGTCGATCTTAATCGCATGCACAGAGTGGATCTCGAGTGTGGGGGAAAGAACACACGTCAAGTAAAGATGATAGCTTGAAATCAATTAATCGATAATGTACAAGTGTAAGGCCGATATTTTTTGCACCTTGTGCTACAAGTTTAGTAAAGAACGACTTGATCACTACCCTACATGTGTAGAGTGGATCAATGAGCTCGTCATTACCTCACCACGACGTAAAACTTTCGGAGAGTATAAAAAGCAAGGACACTATTCATGCAAGGGTGCCTAACTCTTTTTCTCTCTTCTTCGTTTTTCCTTTCTCTTCTTTCTAAGTTTATTTTCTAACTCTTTTTCTCTCTTCATTGTTTTTCCTTTCTCTTCTTTCTAAGTTTATTTTCTAACTTAGATGTACAATGTTCCCACGGATTATCCAGTGTTTACTTTGTGTTGCATCCATAGAACAAGTTTACTCATCTGAAATATCATGTTGTATTTCTAAATAAAAAAGACAAGTTGGAATAATATTCTAATTATCCAAATCCCAAAACATTGAATTCTAAGCAAAGCTAATTAATACAAACTATCAATCATGCAACACGAGTTAAGAGGACAATATTTTATTTTAGAACATTAGAGAACATTTTTTATTTGTAGAATTGAATCTTAACTTAATTGTTCAAAACATATGCGCTCAGTTTTTCGGAAAGATATAATTTGACTCCCTGTGGCATAGTTTATCAGTTTGGTTACTTCACTTCAGTTTTGACACATTTGATTTTTATATTTTATTTTTCAGACAAAAAGAAAATTACAACCAAATGAAGTTCTATCAGCAATTTATGACACGGGCCATTAAAAGTTGTGGTTGTTGTGATCGAATTATATCCTCTTATTGTGTTAGTGTATACGTATTATAATAAATTGGGCAATTTTTCTTTTTTTTTTTTTATGAAAAAACATGGATTAAGCATCAAGAAGTAATACATTTGAAGAAAGATTGGGAATAAACCTCCACATACCCCCGAGCCAGACATAGAATCACTCTAGCTGTAGTGTGAGCTACTATTGAACAAGAAATATATCGAAATTCATACAAAAAAGAAAAAAAATTGAAAAAAAAAAAAAGTTAAAAGCTTACAATCATCAACAACATAACCAACATACAAACTATTGTAAGTTGGACCACTAAGAGCACGAAAAAAAACCTGTGAATCCGATTCTGTTTTCCTTGAGCCATGAAAGAACTTCCTTACAAGAAAATGCTTCCATAAGAAGAGAGCCTAAAATACAAGGAAAAGATCGTTGTCCCGTTGCCAAAAATACATGTTATTCACCCCTCACAACCCATTCAGTCCTAACTCTTCCTAATGAAGCAAAAAACACCCCATCCAAGTTACACTTCACAGTCACCCCAACCGGAGCACTCCAACAATGGCCAACTTAAGATTAAGGGTCTGTTGGAAATGCCCTAGTCCCGAGGCATTGGTCCTTGTGTTTGTATGATACATTTGGTACATTAATGTAAACTTTATGTATTATACAATTTGTGTCAAGGAGATAAAGGCATTAATCTATTTATTATATGTCTTGTGCTATATTTTAAATAGAGTATCCAATGGACATATCCATATCCATGTTGTCAAGTGTGAGGCACTTGGCAGTAAGACTGTGGATAGTGAAAACGATATGACCATAAAGTCATCCGTAGTCTGTTCCAATCATGGGAATGAATGGAACCAAAGACTATCATTAGCCTGGTTGTATGGCGGTGTCTTACCGGTCATAGAACATGGAATGTCAACTAGGTTAATGGGTACATGCAAAAGGGCATGGTACTGGATTGATCCACTTAACGGGAATCTGCATGGTATAGTATCACAAATGATTCTCGTGTAGTACTTGTATAAGTCCTTCGACCGGACCATATGATGGTGCTGCATGTGAGGTGGCACACTTTGGTGTACGCCCAACGGGCCTGTAAAAGGGTGCCAAGTACGGGTACGTTCGGGTGTGTCACTAAGCATGGCAGCACTATGGATATGCAGAAGGGAATGTCACTCAGTGATTCACTGAGACGATATCATCGGCCTCTTGAAGAATGTTACTGATAAGTGTGCGGCCGCACCCAAACAAGATTGGATCTTGTTTGTGAGCATCAGTTCATTCGGTATCAAGTCAAGGTCCAGACACAAGGAGGGTGATACTTCCATGCCTCTGTGTTGGACACCGATATCAGCGACATGGGATTTACAAGTTCAAACTACAGGGTTACGTTTTCAGTTGGACTGCTTACTCCGTCTTAATTGGGGGCTGCAGTGGCTTGCTAGAGCCCGCCTGCAGTCTGTGGGCCTTGGCCCACTACCAACATAAAGACGGGCCCATTGGATCGTACACATTGAACGTCTGGACTTTAACTAGTCGGATTAAGTGTGTACTTGGAGTATACACGTTTGAAGAGAGAGAGATATATTAATTATATTATATGAATCAAATTTTAAAAATATGCGTGTTTAAATTTTGGTAATTTTATGCGCGTGGGGTTTTAAAATTTTAAGTGGTTTTAAAATTGTGCGTGTTTAATTTTGGAAATTTTATGCGCATGTTTTATGAATGAATTTATTTTTCGTTCATGCGATATTTGTTTTGGAAATAAATACGGTTAATTGAAATTGGTTCGGGTTTTCTTGGCACGATTACCCGGACGGCTAATTTTAGAATTCATGGTTTCCCAATTGGATTGGGAGCAATTTTTGCCTGGGTTGGAGGCCTAAAGCCCGCACGGGTTTAGAACCATGATCGGCCAAAATTTGGCGATTTCAAAATAATGGCTATGGACATATATGAAATGGGATTAATTCATGCATTTAACATGTTTATAAATTGTATGTATTGGATACGTGTATGTATGATTAAATGCATGAATGGATGTTTTGGGCCTTATTTCTTTGGGTTGTAATATTCTTTTGGTAAATACGGCCTACGCGCCGTTTTCTTTTTATGTAATTTTATTTTATGTGTTTATTATGGAATTATGTAAAGAAGAAGAAGCCGATTGGATTGGCGTGCTAGAAGGATGAGGATGCAGCCCACCTGATGTCGTTCTAGTATAGGTTTACTAGAATTATATTAGGATGTAAATTTTGGCCCATAGCATTTCATTTTTATTTAATTATGTTTTATTTATTTACATGTGAGAATGTATGTACAAACCCAATTTCACCCGCCTATGCATCTAAGCCGTTATTAATTGAATCTAATAACCAAAAGGTAATTACTAAGTCTCTTAAAAGTGCTTCCCTCATTCATAACCTACTCGAAGTGGGGATAGGCCAGCTGTAGACCAACCCTCGTTGGATGCACTGGAGTATCGTCATTTTGTATTGGGTTGGAGTATTGGTTACTCTAACACTTGGATGGAGGTTTTGACTTAGCGTGGGTAGTAGGATGTTCCTGGCCCTAAGCACAGATGGGTAAGTGCCAACAGACCCATCAAACCGAGAGTCCCTAGGTTGGGATTGGACGGCGTTCCTACCTAAAACTTGGGGTATAGTTGTTCCAGGCCCTCGTCTGGCTATATCTTGATATAATATGGATCTCGGCCTATGAGCCCAACAACTCGAGTTAATTAATAACACGATTCATTATTAATTATAATATGGGAAGAACATGTTAAGTCCTTTATTTACACTCGTAAATTTTTCTGTGTAGAAACCAATGGCTACGAATGATACTTTATCACTGCGATCTTTCTTGGAATGGGACAAGCTTTCTGGCCCTAACTTTTGGGACTGGTCTATGAACTTAAGGAAAGTTCTAAGACAAGAGTCTAAAGAGTATGTGCTCGAAAAGCCTGTACCGGCTGTGCCAACGGGTAGTAATCCACCGGCTGCCCAGCTGGAGGAATACTTGGCACACGTAAAAGATAACCGGGATGTGACATGCCTGATGTTGGCTAGTATGGTTCCTGAATTGCAAAAGCAGTTCTTGGATCATCAGGCCTTTGCTATAATGACAACTCTTAACGAGATGTTTTATGAGCAAGCTTATCAGGAAAGGTACCTGATCCACAAGGCATTCCGCAGCTGTAAGATGGGAGCCGGGACATCTGTGAGTGCACACGTGCTCAAGATGAAGGGTTATCTGGATAATTTAGCCCGTCTCGGAACTCCTATCTCACGGGGGCTGGCGGTTAGCACAATCCTGGATTCTTTACCGGATTCTTATGATCAATTCATCCTAAACTTTTACAAGCAAGGGATGGACCGTACTGTTAGTGAGCTGCATTGGATGCTTCAGCTCGCTGAACTGTCGATCAAAAAGACTCCGCCGGTACTTGAGGTTAACAAGGGGCAACCTCCTTTTGCTAAAGGCAAGGGCAAGGCAAAGGCCAAGGCCAAGGCTAAGGAAGCCAAGGCTAACAACGCTAAAGCCCAGCCCAAGGCCCATTCCAAGGATGTCTGCTTCGGTTGCAAGCAGGCTGGACATTGGAAAAGATCGTGTCCCAAGCTTTTGGGAGAGAAAAGGAAGATGCAGGGCGTGTCTTCATCAGGTATATATGTCATAGACATTAACCTCTGTTTCAACATCTTATGTATTGGATACTAGATGTGGTTCTCACATTTGTTGTAATGTGCAGGGACTTAAGAACAGGTGTTCACTGGGATCGGGACAAGTGGACTTGCGGATCAGAAATGGAGCAAGGGTTGCTGCCATAGAGATCATCAGGACCAGCTTATGATGCCTAGTAGATTAGTTTTGTTGCTGAAACTATGTTATTTTGTACCTGTAATGTACAGGAATATTATTTCTGTTTCAGTTTTGGATATCTCTGGATGTACATTTACTATTGGTAATAGTAAAAAGGGTTTATCTAGAAAAGAATTATTTTATGGAGTAGCTCTATTAAATAATGTCTTTTATATCCTGGATCTAAATGAAACTAATCATGTCTATAATATACATACTTAAAGGGTTAAGCCTAACGAACTTAATCCGGTTTACCTTTGGCATTGTCATTTAGGCAACATAAACAAGAAGCGCATAGCTAGGCTTCACATCGCTTGAATCCTAGGATCATTTGACATGGAGTCACTTGATATATGCGAGTCTGGTTTATAAGGTAAAATGACTAAAGAACCTTTTAGCAAGGAGGCTAAAAGGGTTGCTAGCTTATTGAACCTAATGCATTGAGATGTATATGGACCGACAAGCATAGCAACTAAGGGTGAACATCTATACTTCATATCCTTCACAGACAATCATCAGAAATGGCCATGCCTATTTAATGACTTATTAGTCTGAGACCCTTGATAGGTTCAAGGGAGTAAGGAACGAAGTACAGAACTAGGCAGAAATATCCAAGCCTTTCGGTTGGACCGAGGTGGTGAGCATATAAGCCTATAGTTTGACTCATTTTGAGAGAGCATGGAATAGTTCCACAGCTCACTCCTCCAGGAACACCACAATGGAATGGGGTGTCCGAACAGAGGAATTGGACCCTGTTGGACATGGTCCGCTCAAACGATGACTCATGCCTCTCTCCCTATAAGTTGTAAAGGATACACTCTTGAGACAATGGCTCTCATTTCCAATTATACTCCGACTAAGGCTTTGGCAAAGACCCCATTTGGAAAATGGACGGGCAGGGTGCCCATTGTGTCTTTCTTACGGATTTGGGGTTGTTATGCATAAGTCAAGAAATTGACTGTGAGCAAAACTAGCACCCAAAACCGACTAATGCCTGTTTGTGAGCTACCCTAGGGAAACCAAAGGGTATTCCTTCTACAACCCCGCTGAGAACAAGGTGTTCATGGCTCGAAAGGGGGTCCTTCTTGAAAAGGGGTTTCTTTCCAAGAAAGACAGTGGGAGCGATATTGAACTCAGGGAAGTTCAAAGCCCAGAAACTCCTAAAAAAGGATAACTCGGAGACCAGGGTGAAGCTTCCAAAAGGGGAAGCACCAGCCCAGGTCACACAAGGACCTAAAAGGTCTGGTAGGGATCATCAGGAACATGGAAAACATCAGTTTTTGTTTCTAATGATTACGCTCCTTTTGTCTTGGACGAAGAGGAGCTCAAAACCTACTAGTAGGCTATAGCTAGCCCACTGTCTGCCATGGTGGTGGATTTGCAATCTATGTACGATAATCAGGTTTGGAACCTGGTTGATTCACCTCCTGGTGCTAAGGTAATAGGTTGCATGTGGTGCTATAAGCTATAGGCCGACAATACCTTTCAGGGTGTGTATAAGAGGTTTAGTGGGAGCATAGTAACTTTCCTGGTATTATATATGGATGGCATCTTTCTGATGGGAAGCGACATACCAACACTACAAGGGAATTGTAATGGTTGTGTAAGTGCTTCGCAATGAAGGACTTAGGCGAAGCTGAGATGATCCTAGGGATCAGTATCTACAGGGTTAGATCCAATCGGCTTCTGGGCCTAAGTCAGGTCAAGTACATAGACATCGTTCTGAAAAGATTCAGCATGGACCAGGCTAAGAAAGGTTTCTTGCCAATGGGTTATGAGCTGAAACTTAGCAAGAAGTATTGTCCTAAGACAAGGCAGGATAGGGAGAACATGAATTGGTCCTATATACGTTTCAGCTATGGGATCAATCATGTACTCCATACTATGTACAAGACCTAATGTCGCCCATGTAGGTCAGGAAGAGCAGTCAGTTACTAGGTACACTGATGCAAGCTTCCAGACCGACCAGGATGAATATAAGTCGCAATATAGGTATGTGTTCATGCTAATTGGTGGTGCTATTGTTGGAGAGGCTCCAAGTAATAGACCATCGCGGTTTCTATCATAAGAACTGAGTACATTGCAACGTGTGAAGCAGCTAGGGAAGCTGTGTGGAATATGAAGTTTTATCATGCAACTGGGGGTAGTGTCAACTATCCAGTAACCAGTTGATATCTTCTGTGACAACGCAGGGCTGTTGCACAAGCTATGTGCCCCGGTCACACATATACACGAAGCACGAACTCAGGGAGGTTCACCTATTGCGAGAAATCGCTGAGGGGGTGACATCTCATTACAAAGAGTGGACACCAAAGACAATGTCGCAGATCTTTTGACCAACATGCTTGGCTATGCCTATGCACGAAGGTTGTACTAGATGTATAGGGATTAGACCCATGCCTAGTAGGTACTAGTGCAAGTGGGAGATTGTTGGAAATGCCCTAGTCCCGAGGCATTGGTCCTTGTGTTTGTATGATACATTTGGTACATTAATGTAAACTTTATGTATTATACAATTTGTGTCAAGGAGATAAAGGCATTAATCTATTTATTATATGTCTTGTGCTATATTTTAAATAGAGTATCCAATGGACATATCCATATCCATGTTGTCAAGTGTGAGGCACTTGGCAGTAAGACTGTGGATAGTGAAAACGATATGACCATAAAGTCATCCGTAGTCTGTTCCAATCATGGGAATGAATGGAACCAAAGACTATCATTAGCCTGGTTGTATGGCGGTGTCTTACCGGTCATAGAACATGGAATGTCAACTAGGTTAATGGGTACATGCAAAAGGGCATGGTACTGGATTGATCCACTTAACGGGAATCTGCATGGTATAGTATCACAAATGATTCTCGTGTAGTACTTGTATAAGTCCTTCGACCGGACCATATGATGGTGCTGCATGTGAGGTGGCACACTTTGGTGTACGCCCAACGGGCCTGTAAAAGGGTGCCAAGTACGGGTACGTTCGGGTGTGTCACTAAGCATGGCAGCACTATGGATATGCAGAAGGGAATGTCACTCAGTGATTCACTGAGACGATATCATCGGCCTCTTGAAGAATGTTACTGATAAGTGTGCGGCCGCACCCAAACAAGATTGGATCTTGTTTGTGAGCATCAGTTCATTCGGTATCAAGTCAAGGTCCAGACACAAGGAGGGTGATACTTCCATGCCTCTGTGTTGGACACCGATATCAGCGACATGGCATTTACAAGTTCAAACTACAGGGTTACGTTTTCAGTTGGACTGCTTACTCCGTCTTAATTGGGGGCTACAGTGGCTTGCTAGAGCCCGCCTGTAGTCTGTGGGCCTTGGCCCACTGCCAACATAAAGACGGGCCCATCGGATCGTACACATTGAACGTCTGGACTTTAACTAGTCGGATTAAGTGTGTACTTGGAGTATACACATTTGAAGAGAGAGAGTTATATTAATTATATTATATGAATCAATTGGATTGATCAAAGTTATATAATTGAAATTTATTTTGGCCTTCTCATAATTAATTCAATGAATTAATTTATGGGATTATTTCCTAGGTGGAAATATTATGACATGTATAGGTTTACATGTTTGTCATTTTATGTGTGTCTAATTTAATCCATTGATTAAATTAATAGGTCAAATGCATTTTAATTTCAATGTATGTAATATGTTACATGGTATCATATATAAACATACATGTTAAATTAAAGTTGCATTTGAATTTAAATAAATCAAAGGAATTAAATTGGGCCTAAAACTTAAAATGCCAATTCCCACATGGAGTGGGATTTCATTTGGCTGAAAATTTGCATTGCAAGGGATGATAAGAATGAGTCATTTTGTTGGACAAAAAGTAATGATGAAGATGGTGAGTCATGCATGACTTTTGGTAAGCAAAGTTGGACTTTGCTTGTTAGATATTTTGTTTATTCTTATGCTTATGGTAAGAATGGAAAAACAAATATGACATCTTCCTTTTCTTCTTCTTTTTGGCCGAATGTTTCTTTTGGCAAGAGAGGATGAGTCATTCTTTTCATCATTAGAATGGTGAGTCATATGGATGAGTCATAGGTTTGACTTTGGTGAAGCAAAGTTGGACTTTGCTTTACTTGTGTTGATCTTCTTTTCTTTAAGTGTAATGAGAATAAAAAATCTGCCAAGACTCACCTTGCTTGGCCGTGGGATATTTATCTATTCTTGAAAAGAATTGAAAAGAATTTTGGCCAACTTTGATGCATTATTTCTTATGGAAA
The DNA here is from genome assembly GCA_039660915.1 of Euphorbia tirucalli. Classification (NCBI taxonomy): domain Eukaryota; kingdom Viridiplantae; phylum Streptophyta; class Magnoliopsida; order Malpighiales; family Euphorbiaceae; genus Euphorbia; species Euphorbia tirucalli. Next base: position 58,298,589 of record CM077641.1, read on the forward strand.
GAAATTGGGTGCACACTTGAGAAAATTGGTTCTATCTTTGGATAGATAGATATTTCTTTTGGAAAGAAATAGGGACAGCCATATTTCTTGTTGTGGGCAGCCCTCTCTCGCTCTCTTCTTGTCATCCGAGTCGCTAGCACGGGTTTCGGTCCGAGAGCCGTTCGTGTACGTGACGTTGGAGGGAATCTACACTTGATTTCTGCAGTCTGCATCCGTCTCTTAGAGAGACTTTGTGGTAAGTTTTTGAAACCCTCCTTTTATGCTTTAAGTTTTTGATTTCCACATCTTAAGCTCCTGGGCCGGATTCGAGGAAATCGACGCGTATTTCCGCTTTTATCGGTCGGTTTCCCGTGACGAATCCCAACAGGGTCAACTTGACAATTTCAACTATGTAAAATAAATATCTTTTTTTATTGGGAAATTGTCAAAATACCTCTGTTTTAAGTTTATTTTAGACTCTACCTTTTCAAAATTATTTTTTTACGTGTTTTGTTTTTATAATTGTTGAATTGCCTTTTTTCTTAATTTATATCTTTTATACATGTTTCTCTTGCAAAAATACATTCCAAACAAATCAACAATATCTTCTCTACTTTGTCCACATTTCTCTCCTCTTTTATAATTTTAATCTAATTTTACATTTTTCTCTCAATCCATTTATTTATTTTGTTATGCGACTTTCAAAATTTTTTTCCCTTCAAAATGAGACACATATATATATATATTTTAAGAGCATTAAAGCTATAATTAAAGTACAACAATTGTACAGATATTTAACTAAGGTATAATAAGAGTATCTAAAGTATAAGCATAACTAATGTATAACAATTGTACAAAGGTATGAGTAAGTTATAATAAGAGTATCAAAGGTATAACTAAGGCATAATAATTATACAAAGGTATAATTAAAATATAACAACTATACAAAGACATAAGGTATAATAAGAGTATCAAAGGTATAACTAAAGTACAACAATGATTATACCCTAGTTATACCTTAAGATACGGTATTACAGTTAATATACCCTAGTTATACCTTAAAATAAACTATTAAAGTGATTATACCTTAGTTATACATTAAGATACATTATTACAGTGATTTTATCTTAGTTAAACCTTATTTACACATTAAGATATACTATTACAATGATTATAATTAAGGTATAACAATTATACAAAGGTATAACTAAGATATAATAAGACTATCTATCCTAAGATATAACTAAAGTACAACAAAAAATTATACTTTAATTACACATTAAGATACACTATTACAGTGATTATACCTTAATATACCTTGGTGAAAAAAAAATTGTGGAAAAAAATATATACACATACATCTTGTTTGAAAAGAAAAAATATTTTCTAAAGTCGCATAACAAAAAATAAACGAATTGAAAAATAAATACGAAATTATATTAAAATTATGAAAAGAGAAGAAATATAGATAAAATAGAATCACGTGTTTAAGTGATTTTGAAAAATTTAATAGAAATTTTAGCAAAAAATTTCCTTTTTCATGTAAAAAAGAAAGAGGTAGCCAAAATACCGTATTTGTGTAAAATCCCTTTTTTTCATTATATATATAGTAACTAGTACTTCTAGATTCTTTTATAAGATACATTTTATTTCAGAGGGCTTGGTTGGTCAAAGTCGAAAAACCCTATTAAAAACTATAAATGTTGGCAGGCTGTTAATTAAATAAGCCCTCCATTATTCTACTTTTACAACACCTTATTTGGTTTGGATACCAATTAAGACATAAGATCATTAGAGCTGAAACGCTTCACAGGAGCATTAAGGGAAGAAAGGTATGAAGCATCTGCCTTATCAATTCCATTATAAAGGTAACTACTGAAAGGAGGCATTTCTATATACTTTCCAATACCTGGGACCACATTCAATTCATTATCTTTCCAAACAATTCTTCCTCCAGCAATTGTCACTTCAACCTTTCCCTGATGAAAATAAAATACACATTCAATGTTAAAATACAAAATTTATGTTCCCTCAACTTACCATCAAATCCCACTTTAGCCTTTAAATCTCATTTTGTGACTTTTTTCTTTTGAAAGGAATTTGTAACTAAAAAACACTCGCATTCATATAAATATCATATAATAGTATCACTGTTTAATAAACTTACTAAAATCATTCCAAAACTGCAATGTGACCACTTTTAAATGAAAAGTTTATCATCCTCAAATTACCTAAATAAAGTTCAACTTAATATTTTGAATTGTCATTGTTTGTATTTGAAAACACAAAATACTTGTAATACAATAAAAGAAAAAATCAGACGAACGGTAAAAACTTAACTAAAAGTATGCGTCATATTTTTCCAGTTGTATTTAGTCAAATTTGACCAGAAGAACTATGTTATGTTATACTGAAATAAGTAGAGGTTACTTATCAAGTAAGAAATTGAACTTTAGGGGATAAAATGAGATCCATTGCTAAGTTTAAGGACGTGAAATAAAACTTACCAGAGAAATAATATATAAATAAACATGAATGTAACCATCCATTATGGGCGAGTATGGAAATGCACCATGAAATAGCAGACGAGACATGTAGTTTCATAGCAAAACATCTAACACCAAAGGGCAAAGGCATATGTGCAAGCCATCTTTCTCACATCCTAATTATTTTCTTAATTCTTGGCAACCAAATCTCAATAAACACTGGAATAATATTCCAATTCCGAGTGGAATTGTTAAAAGAACTCAAACCATGATACGTACCACGTGGCCCTAAGGCATCCGAAACACAAGAAACAATGGTCTTGTTCAATCAAACAAATCAAGTCTCAACTCATACAGCAACAGCTATAATCTATCTAATTTCAATTGAAAATAGTACTAAAAAAAAAAGAGCTAATAGAATTTAGTGTAAAAAGAAATACCTTCCCTTTCCAACCCTCGAAGACATTTGTATCTATTCGGGAGTGATGAGACTTTGCACTAACTTCAAAACTTGAGTTTGGGTTAAGTATAATAATATCTGCATCTGATCCAACGAGAATAGCTCCTTTTCTTGGATATATATTGAAGATCCTAGCACTAGAACATGCAGGGGTCAATATAACTTTTTACCCAGTTCATAAAGCTCAAATATATTACCCAATTCTCAGGGATGTTTCTTGGGCTAAGGTACAATTCAACTCTCAATGGTTTTGGAGAAAGTTAGCTCCTAACGTTTTAATATTTAAAATATCACCCTTTAACATTTTTGTCCTAGCTCAATTTGTCCCCTCCATCGAAAATTATAGATGAATCAAAATCTTTTGATGATAGCCGATAAATTTTCCAACGAACCCTTAATAAAAGGTAAAACTGAGCCGGGCAAAAACTCTTAAGGGAAAAATAAAAAAGAAAAAACTAAAACATTAAAAGTTAATCTGATTTTTGAAAAAAACGTTGTGTGTACCTTAACCTAAGAGATATAACCCTATTTTTCTAAGAATCCTTAGCTAAATAACAAATCCAAAGACTGTTGGCATGATATCCAAAAGTTAACTGACATAACATACCATTCAGTGCTTGTCACCCGCACAAAATCAGTGACAGATATTTGGCCAGATTCCTGAAAGACAAGTATACGTTGATAGTGAAATGAATTCATAGCCCACACAAATGATAAAAGAGTCTACAGTAGCTTACCACCATAGTATCCCAAACCAAATGCATCCTCTCTTCAATTCCTACATTCCAGATTGTCAAGTAAAGCAACAATGGAAAATGTTAGAAAAAGCCACCATAATGAGCAAATACATTTTGACTTGGTGATTATAAATCCTTCTTTTAATTACCATTGACACCGTTGGGTATTTTACGGAAATCTTCAATCCCAAAAGCTTTTTGTGTAGAATTAAATGGACAATGATCTGTACCTACAAGCTGCAAAAGATAAAGATTATGAAGACGAACAGATAATAAGATGAACCGAGGATCAAGGGTGAATTTCGTCCCTAGACTTGGGTTGCAGGATTAATTTGGCCCCAAATGAACTTTAGGTATCAATTTAGTTCACAACTTGGTTTTGTGTGTGTGTGTGTGTGTGTGTGTGTGTGTGTTTGTGTGTCAAATTAGCCCACACATGTCAACATAAGATTAGTGGTTTTCTCACATCTGTTATTTTCGACTGGTTTGACCAAAAATGCCAAGTTCAACAGTCAAATTGATACCTACAGGCAAATTGACACGGCAAGCTAAATTAAAGGGTCAAATTGACCCTTTATCCGGCTAAGTAAACATCAACAAGGATGTCTTTGGCAAGCAATCAGCGGAAGATATATGTGAAATTTTAAAAAATCTATAACATGAATATCACGGGTAGTTGTTTATTCATGTAAAATTTTGGATGGGAGTATAGCTATACTTCTCTTCTTTTAGGGTCGGTAAAAGCGGAGCGGGAAGCACTATTACTGCAAGGTTATTTGTGTTAAAGATCAAAGAAAGAAACCTGCAGAACTCCAGTTGAAAGAGCAGCTTGTAAGGCCTTGTTATGTCCTGATGGCCTAATAGGGGGGCTCATGACATATCTGAATAAGAAAATATGTATATTCTCACATTTCAAATAAACCGACTGTATAAATTCAAATAGATAAATTAAGAGAATAAAATATGCAATGCGGGTTCTTGCTTTGCTGCAGTGGTGAAGTCAGGATCCCAAAGCTTAGAATCATCAAGAACCAATGCAGAAACCACTGGCTCTCCAATAACCCTCTGCCCTGCAATTTGAAGAATGCAGTCATTCTTCCATGCCTTCAACTTTGTAAAACAAATAAATATAGCAACAGAAGGATATAGAAGTAAAAATAAACAAAAATTTAAAACTATCACATTTATTCAAAAGCCCATCCATATATCATGCTTAGATGGATTTCAGTCTTCCATTTTGACTGTCAGTTTTAGGTTACTGTGGTCCACTTAAAAACCGTCAAATAGAAATAAACACATGAATGAAAATCGTTCTTCTATTAAATATTATTCTAATAATTTTGAATGTTACCTTAAAAAAAAAAAACCACAAGCATATAAATTACTTTCTATTTATGAGAAAAAGCTTCACCACAAATAATTTAGTATGATCATGGAACTTTTTAAATTTTTTTCTAGTTTATATGTTACGTTTTTAATGTTTTATGATTTCAATTGGTTATCATTTCTGGTAAATTACTTTTATGATTAAAAAATAATTGATAAATTTATTTATTTAAGTGCATGTTTTTGTATTTTCTATAAGAATAAAATTATATGAATACAATCTTTATATTTTTTAATATTTATAAATATACCCCTATATTTTATTATTTACACATTTCCTCACTGTTTCGTTTCCAATATTTTTGAGAAATGGCATTTCCTAGTTTCCGTGCAACATAGGTGACCACAACAAATCTTAGGGACTGTTTATTGGTCATCAAGACAAATTAGGCGTTAGATAGTTATTACAAGCCATTAACATGTCCACTAGCACATCAAAGATCATCTTGCTTAAGTCAAGCTATGAAAAAAGAGTTTTCTTGTGCAAAAAAGATGATCATAAGATTTTCTTTTCTTTTTTTTTTTTTTTTTACACTGAGCATAGTCATAACACTTGATATCACCAAAAGTAGACAAAATATTATAATTTCATATAGGTTCAGCTTTACATGCCTTTCCTCCATTGCCACACTGAGATCAGGTAATATTTTGGTAAGACAACTTAGAGAAAAGAACTAAGCAAGGGTTTCTGTTGATCTTCCATCTCAGGTACCAAAAGTCCTTGAAATTTATAATTTTGAGAATTTCAAGTTCAACGAGTTCAATTAGGGGTAGCATAGAGACTATTGCATCATATAAGTTGAACTAGATATTCCCATAAATATATCATGAATTTTGAATTTGATGAAAATTTCACATTCTAGCCTAACAGTATAATTGATTATCAATTCTACCAGAATTACAATGAAAATACAAATGATCAATTTCAAATATTTCTTTCCATGTGGATCAAGGTCAATTACCTTGTTGGAAGGGAAACTTTATTGAACATGATTCCTCATAACTATTCTATATGTTATCAGTGATCAGAACTTACTATCTCTTTTCTTCAAACCATCTTACCAAATCAAGTACCACTTCTAATTCAAACCACAGGATATTATCAAAATTTAATATGTAATTAGCACAAACCTGACTTTCGAGCTTTAGCTATTTCTTCCATTGCATCAATGCTCATCACATGAACCACAAAAAGAGGCGTGTTTACAAAAGCTGCTAAACGAATAGCACGAGAAGTTGCCTCACCTTCAAGCTGCAGCATCACACCACAATCTAAATTAAAATCTCTAGTATATTTGCAGTAGTTTATTAATATTAACTTAAAACTAGAGTATAGGATACATTCTATGCATGCATGTCATAAATCAGAATTTCAAGTAGAAATATATTTGTTTGATGCAATCCATTCTTCAGATTAATTAACAAGAACAATCTCATGAGAATACGATTGATAATGTCACTAATTTAAGGCAATAAAATGAAGTATATGAGATTAACTTTATATCAAAAATTAAAGGAGATAAACTGAAGTGCATAAAATAAACCAACACAGGCACATGGGAAATAAATAACCAATTTGCCCCATTTTTAATGCATTCATTTTCAGGTTCATTTTGTCCAGGTCCAGCTTGCATTAAAAAAAAACTCATTGAAATAACACTCATACCATCCTACTGTTAGCACTGTTAAGTGAAGCTCCATATGAATCTAGTGAGAATAAAGAATAATTTTCTAGGACGACAACCTATTCAAAAAGTAGGGTGGGCTAGCCCAACTCTCAGCCACCATGGCATGCCTATGCTAGACCCTTGTTTTGTCCGATTATCTGAGCCCAAAATTTTTCCAGGCCACCAAACTAAAAATTATATGTGTTCACATGTCATTAAATATTTGAGTAGTTCAAGCCTACAGCAAACTATCTTCCAAACCCACCCAACTTCCAATCAGGCTTATTCAGGTTTGGTTCAAACGGGCCCTAAGGAAAAAATACATGTCCAAGCCCATTATTTATGTGGGTGGGCATGCCAGGAACAAGAACCAATCAGCACCAAAGAACTATCAAGATTTCCAGTTTGTTTGCAATAACTCTGATGAAACAGAATATAAATCGGAAAGGAATGAAAGCATAATTAGAAAATATATTTTGAGGTCTACCACTGAAGGCCTTGAAAGAGCATGCCCTTCTGGGCCAGTAATGCCAAGTTCAATCATTCTTTTCTGCCCTTCAAAGGCGGCATCTCCATTTTCCGCATGAACCATAGCTAGGGCACCAAGCGACTTACACTTCTTCATGCCTTCTAAAAGAAGCTCATCACTGATCATAAGGGCACCTTTGTATGCCATAAAAAACTTGAAAGAGTTGATACCTGCAAATTCCAAATGTATAAACAGATTATTGATACACACACACACACACACACACATATATCGAGAGAGAGAGAGAGAGCAAGAATAGACTATATCTATAAATAATCTATAATCAAATTTCAAAATAATTACCCTTCTCCTTGACCATAATTTCCATTTCCCTTGAAACAACTTCATCCCATTTGGTGATAGCCATATGGAAACCATAATCCATGCAAGAATTCTTGGCCTTTTTTTCATAGGCTTCAAAACCTGCCATTAAACTGCCATTGACTGGAATAGCAAAGTCAATATGCATGGTTGTTCCACCAGCCAAAGCTGCAGCCTGGCCGCTGAAGAAGTCATCCACAGTCTCGGTATCCATAAACTCAAAGGATAGATGTGTATGGGGATCAATTCCTCCTGTTAATTCCACAGCAAAACTTCCAGTCAACAAGAACAGATTATTTTAGTTATACACTGAAATGATATTACCAGGGTATACCAATTAGATTGCGCTGAACAAGAATTTGAATTACTTCCAAAGTTGAAAAAAGAATCCTTATATTCATTTTGATTCTTCTCACAGAAAAGTCAAAAGCAGCAGAATAATCAACCATAATATGAGCTTACCTGGCATGACAAACTTTCCAGTGGCATCAATCATGTTAACATCATCACCAACCTGCATATGACAGCCAAAAGTTTCAATGCAAAGAGAGCAAAAAGCATGCGAAACAAGAAAGCAAATACCAACTGGAATAAGGAAGAAACGAACAATAAAAATAGGCAGTAAAAAAGACACTTAAACAAATGTCACATTTCCACCACCTAGAACAATAAAGGAAAAGATCAAGAAAGTGTTGGTAGTCTAGCAATAATGATAACAATAACTTAATGACTCGATGTATTTCTTTTAGCATATCAATAGTTTTAGGGAATTCCTCTGCCATGAATCAACATTTGGCCTTTTCTAAGTAATAAGAAAATGAATTTGATAGCTATAAAAAAGTTCACATTACATTTATGTAACAGCTACAACAGCTAGCATTACCATTACGTGTTCGCAATTACAACAGCAATCTAAATTCCATCAGGATACATACACAAAGTCATCTACAAATTTTATAGACATTAGTGGCTACAAACTTTAACTGTGAAAAGTATAAAACTAGTGTCCCAAAAGTTTGACCGTTTGGCAAGTTGGGAAAGCTTAGTTTTTAACCTTTTATTTGCGTTTGAAAGTTATCAGAGGTCCATTAAATTGTTGATTAAACATACCAAGCCAAAAAAAAGGCATTTCAACTGCAACAATCAGCGACATTTCTGTCACCAATCTAGCTGGCTTTCCAAGAGGTATAAAGAAGCAAAAATTATAGCTAGAATTTCAGTTCAAGTGAAATTCTTTTGAGAGTTCTATCAGTGGTTAAGAACGGGAATGGGAATCTTATGTTCAACACTCAACATTTGATAGGGAAGAATTAGTTCAATGCAGTTCTAACAGGAAATGTTTGGATGAGAAATCTTGTAATGCTATAACCAACCAATTGTTAGAGATGAGTTGAAGATTCTAGCGCCAAAGAATTTTGGAGAGAGATACAGAGGGCATGCTAGCATCCTAGTTTTCAATTTCTTCATCTGTGAAAATAGACTATCATTGTTAATCCAGACAAGCAAAATAAAATTTATGAGCAAATCTACAAAAAGAAACAGTAAAATAATTGGTTAGCAAATAGTTTTAATAATAATTATGGGAACTGATATATTTATCATTGTAGGGCAAAAGCAGGTTCCTTTGAAAAAAGTCAAATACAATCATGTATAGTCAAGAAATGCCTCATGTTGCTATTTTTTGGGTTGTTTGGAGGAATGTACTAGAAGGAATGAAGTAACCCTTCACTGTTATTTTGGAAGAAAAATTGTTCCTGCCCACTCTCCAAGTGGAAGCCTGACTGAAAAATATGTGTCCCTCACAATTGGTCACACAAGATACAGGAATTCATACTTTCTCTCATGACTAATCAAACCAAGATTGCAGATTTGCATAGTTACAACTACAGAACCGTTACAAAAATTGTCAACATTTTATTTTCTCTTAAGTAATACAGGATCTTACGTATGATAACGGGAAATCAAGCATTACAATCAATAGCACTATAAAATGTTGGCAATGCAAGTAGAACAAAAAGGTCATTTATTGTTTTATTGATCTTTTGTAAGAAACTCACCTCCAAAGACACAAACAAAACAAGCAAATGGACGTAGAAAAGAAGAATTGATTATTATTAGTTCAAGTCGGTGAATACCTCCAAACAATACAGGAAAATATAAGAAAGACAACAAAAGCTAAAGAAAATGCCATGCAAAAGCAAAGCACCAGGGTCTCTCCCCTCCTCCAAGCAGAGAGCTAAAACAACCAAAGTGAATAAAATTCTAAGGGGGCGTTTGGTTAAAAGTTTGAAAATCGGAATGAGAATTGGTATCGGAACAATACGGAATCAGAATCGGAATCATCAGTGAATAATTTTGTTTGACTAGATCTAGTCCGGAATCGAAATCAAAATTTAATTTTCTTTGTATCTATTTACTTTTTTAGATTATTAACTAACTTGCATAAAATACAGAATATTATTGATATATTATATTACATTTTTATATATTTTTACTCTTTCCATATTATTTTAGTTTGTATATAATACTTACATTATATAATTTATTATTACTTGAATAGTAAGATAATACGAAATATATATATATATATGTGAGAAATATACCAATGCAATGTCAATAATATACACATATACGATTGGATGGTGGGCAAAAACAGTTTTGGATTTGCTTTAATTTTGAGATAAAGGATGAGAAATAAAAAGAAACGTGGGATGTTAATTTTTTCGGATTAGTTTTACTGTGGAAAGGGAATGAAAATTGATTGATGTGGGGTTAAAGGGGAATCAATGATTCCCAAAGATGGGGGAATGGGATTCCCATTGCCTACCTAATAATGCTCAACCAAACATGAACAAAGGGAATAAATCATTCTCATTCCCATTCCCATTCCATAGCTTAATTTAGTCTAACCAAACGCCCCCTCAAAGCTTCCTTCCCGTTCATCCCTAGACCTATATATATACCATCCCATTTTCTATCTCCTCTCACTAACTCAAGCTAAGATACCAAAACCACATATCCAATTTATTTCCTTTCTTAATTCATTTTGTCATTCTATTATCTTTTGTTTCTTCTTAAGCTTAAAATTTTTGCAAAGCCTCATCCAAGATCAAATGAAGTATGAAACATCTTAAATTCAATTTTGTTAAATTGACCAAAGTGTGATATGAATTCACATTTAATAGCTACTCCCTTATGGTTCTAGAGTTCATTCCCCTACCTAACAAGATAAAGTCTCACTTTGAGTAATGAAAACATGAAAATATAACCAATTTGCAGTACAGAACCAAAATATATGGCAACAACTCTTTTGTTTATACTTTATGGGCATATTGTTGTTTTTATTATTTGCACTGAATTTAGTCCAAGAATGAAGAGGGACTGAAGTCTGCAAAAGAAGGCAAATCATAACTTCATCCAGAGATAACCTCCACAACACATCAAGTGCAAAGGCAAACTGTAAAGAAAGCCTATCTTAATTAAACAGGACGCGGAATACTTTGTTCATGATAATTAATTATAAATTACAACAATAATTCACTTGAAAAAGAACAGTATGCAAAAAGCAATACCAGACCTTTAGATTAGGCTGCACGGCAACAATGAGTCCATCCTCCACAAAAACATCAGCCAACTCTTGATGGTGAGCATTCACAACAGTTCCCCCCTTAATCAGGAGCTTCGATGATGATGGTGGAATTCCACATCCAACTTGACCATATCCAGTCCCATCTTCACAGAACTGCAAAATCAACAAACAGAAACACATTTTTGATTATGTGAATTCCTTTTGTAGCATCACATACTTTCTTTACTACAGTTTTATTAGCATGAAAACAGAAAGTCAAAGCCAAATTTAAGTGAGCAATAACCTAACTGATTATTGAGGAAGGAACTGAAAGATATGGTTAAGCAACAAAGGAAATAAATAGAAGATTGAACAGAAAATGCAGCAGAAAATACCTCATTGGATAGTGAAATTGAAGGAGAAGCAAAGAGGAGAAGAAGTGAAAAGGAGAAGAGATGGAAAGGAGAAGCCATAATTATCAGTTATTCATTGATCGTTGGTGTAATCCATTTATTTAAAGAAGGGATAAGGTAACATTATTGGTGAAATTGGATAAGTGATTTCATTCATTAAGCGCATGACACGTGGAAGTGGTGACCAGACACCCTAATCTGAAAACGCAACCCGCAGTCTCCTCTAATATTGTCAATTGATAGCTTAACAATTTCAATTCTGCCAAAGAAAAAAAACAAAAACATCGATCAGTAGGAAAAAAATACCTTCTTCGACTGAAACAAAACCAAATTACATGAAAACTAGCCCAAATCATGAAACTTAAATGTACACAGGAAACATGTAATAGAAACACAAAGCAACATTGAAATTAATCCTCGTGTTATCAGGAACCATAAAATGGAGGAACAAATAAACTTGGCGGTAAATAAGAACAGGACATAGAGGCCAATATTTTTTTTTTTTTTTTTATCAGGAAAGAACATATTATTGCTCTAAAACAACAGAAAACAACAAAGAAACAAAGTCCCAATTAGGACCACAAACTCCAATCAACTCCATCCCTATCAACACTACTACTCCTATACATCAATTTCAACTTAACATGACAGGAATCTGCCTAATAATACCCAGTAAATCAATAGGAATATGCTGAAAAATACACAAATTCCTAGCTCTCCAAACATTATATAGAGTTGCCGCAAACGCCACTCGACGCACGTAGCCTTCAAACTTTTTCCTTGAGCCTTACGAGTCATCCAACTGATGATTCTACGTCACTGATTAGTCACAGTAGAGCAGCTACATCTATCTCCATCTATTTTCTATGCTGATTAATTTATTATATGAAGAAGAAGTGAAACTAAACCTGGAAATTGAAATTAAATTTTCAGTCATCGAAACTGACTGAAAAACTCCGGAGGCGCAATCATCTTCATCTTCTCTGGCTCAGTTTTACAACAACCCAACCCATTAAAATCAACCACTAACTGAAAAACTTTTTCATCGATTGTCATAAAATAGAAGGAAAGTAAAAATTAGTAGCTTTAAGAAGAGCCGATTCAAAGAAAATAACAAAATTACACTAAATTAAGAAAGAATTAGAAATCCAAATAATACAGAACAAAGTTATCAATGAGGAAAACAGAAAGTGAAAAACCCTAAAGTTTTGAAACGTTGACTACATTTCAGCAAGGCATTGGGCTTAGAGGTGGCAATTATGTACACGACCTGCTGACACGACACGAACCCAACACGAATTTAGTGGGTTTGGATTTAATTAAACAGGTAATGGGTCATTTTTGGGTTGACACGAAAGTGACACGATAATTTTTGGGTCGGGTTAGGGTTGACCTGCTAACCCGAAAATGACACGAATTTGAAAATTTATTATTATGTTTTCCTATATTTTTACATATCACCATTAAGAAATGTAATATAATATATATAACTCACAAATACAAAATAACTTTTCAATAATTTTACATGTCATTCTTAATAGATGTAGTAAAATGACACATAAATGCGAACAAGACATAATCCAAAATAAAAAATAGAGCATTAAGATTTGTAAAATAGGTTTTGGAACAATATTTTAAGTCGCCAAGGGTTAAATTGTTAATTTAGATACGGCATAAATATTTAAAATTTTTAATATTTCCTTTATAATATTTTTGCATGTAACCCGAAAACACGACACGAAACCGACACGAACACGATTGGGTTAACTTGCTTATGACACGAAAATTTTTAGGTCGAGTTTGGGTTTTGCTCACTGAAACACGAACCCGAATTTGACACGACACGAACACGACCCACCTACACGAATTGCCACCCCTAGAGTTTACATGCTTTGGTCGGGTTTCAATTAGGGTGTATGTTCCTCTTTCCAGTGTCACACGGTAAATGGGTTAAACTTAACCCATTCAGCGTCTAACGTGGCTACAAATACGGACAAATGGGATCATGTGACGAGATCTCTTAGAAGAAACTAATGCTATCTGTGGTTAAAAGGATGGACGAAGTAATGATGGAATTGAGGGAAATTGTCAGTTTTATGTTAAATAATAACTTTATTTCAAACCGTACTTTTAACAATTTATTCAATTACCTTTGTTTTTTAAATTCTTTTATTTAATACTTAATACTTATGTTTTTTTCTTTTTTACGTTCTTTTTTCTTACTAGGGGAAAATGACAGAAATGGAGAAAACCCAACACCATCATCCCCTCCTCTGTGTCTCCGGCGTCCTTTGCTGCCGGTGCCCGCTGCCCTTCGATGGTCGTCTTCTCCCCTGTATATTTCTTGTCTCTTCTGGTTTCGGCGCCTTTATTGCCGTTTTCCTCTCTGCCCACCGTCAATTTCTAGTGTTGCCTGTTACTCTGATTCCGGCGACTATTACTGTTTTGCTATGGTAACGGTCGATCTTGTGAGGCTGATGAATTCAGTAAAGATTGATGAGAAGGAGGAGGTCATTACCGATTTTGATGTGAGGGAAGGCCAGATTCTGCCCTGTCTGAGATGCAGTGATTGTTGGGGCGATGGATGTCGAACAAAACACTTGTGAGCACCGTTTCAGTTTATTTAGGGTTTTGATGGCAAAAATTTCGCTCTTCTTTTTCTTTTTATTGAGTTTTTTTATGCTTTAATGTCTCATGATACGGTTCTAGCTCGCCGTTCTCAATTGACAGCATATGTCCGTGAACTTGTGAGAGCTCTGGATGGAAACCGAGGAGGAGCAGCGGACGGTTCCATTTCAACTTCAATTTGAAAAACCCGTCGCTTCGCAGGTTTTCCATATGACTTTCATTTCATTTATGTGTAAATGGCAGTGTACTTTTACTTGTGTGACTTTCTTTTGTGTCCTTAGATAATGAGTTTTTGTCTGTAGATTAAAATTGCGGAATGGAATCCGGAGAAGGATTTGCTGTCCATGGTGACAGAAGATTCTAAGATTGTTCTTCATCGCTTCAATTGGCAGAGGTTATGGACTATTTCCTCTGGTAAAATAGGATTCATGGATGTTTCTTTCTTTCCTAGCCTGGTTTTTCTGCTAAGAAGTCCACTACCATTTTAGTTGATAGTTTGAATTGCTTAGTTCTGGTTAATTACGTATTTGCAATGATCTTGCGTCATTTCACTTTCGTTATGAGTTTATATATATCAGTTGCTTTGTCAATGTACGGTGATTGTGAGGGTCCTTTCTTCTATTTATGACCCTTGAAATTAGATTCACAAAATCCAATCAGACAGACAATTTTGAACAACAGAATATAGAGAAATCGTACCAAACAGAGAAGTCCTGCATCCGATACAATACTACCAAAATAGAGAAGCCATAGTTTCAGATACATGTATTGCCAAAATTTTCACAAGGCCATTAAAGTTTAATTATCTTCATAGAATTTACGGAAGCATGATTGCATAAGTACCTATGACGAAAGAAGAACACAATTACATGTCGAATTACAAAATTTAGTAGGTGATTAACAAGGTTTAATATACATTATCACCTGTTGAAGGACTTACACCTATATGTTTTCCATATTGAGATGATGTGCATTTTGAAGTTTCTTT
This sequence comes from Euphorbia tirucalli, assembly GCA_039660915.1. NCBI lineage: Eukaryota > Viridiplantae > Streptophyta > Magnoliopsida > Malpighiales > Euphorbiaceae > Euphorbia > Euphorbia tirucalli. The sequence goes on from CM077641.1 coordinate 58,313,751, forward strand.
CTGATTGAGAAAAGTTTAGCAACAACATTTTCAATACCCATTCTCTCTTGTGGTGATTCAGCAGAACACGAAATTCCTATTTCAAATATCCAAATCAAGCATTCTACCATTGTGTTGCTGAAGTTTGAGATTTCTTCTGCTTGAACCAGATTTGGATCTACAATCTCCAACACCTAATCAGGCAGAGCCCTTTTTACCCGTGTATTTGCTTCACTACCAGATGATGTTAAAACTGACAAAGTTATTTACCTATGTGTTTGCTTCACTACCAGATGATGTTAAAGCTGATGAGCAACTTTCTAAGAAGATGTCTTTGATTCGACAATTTATTAGACCCGAAAATTTATCATGTATTCATGTATAGCGCCAGCTTTTTTACTACAAGGGGTCTTTTTACTTTAGCTATTGATGTTGAATATTAATCTTTTGTAAAATCATTGTTAGCTGGTGACAAATTGAACTTATTCTTCAATGAAATACACTGTTTATACGCTTCTTATACACTGTTTATACATTGTTTATGCACTTATTATTCACTGTTATATATTGTTATACACTTCTTATATACTGTTATACATTGTTTATAAACTGTTTATACATTGTTTATACACTGTTATACACTTCTTATACACTGTTTATACATTGTTTATACACTTCTTATACATTGTTATAAATTGGTATATACTGTTTATACATTTGTTATACATTGTTATACACTTCTTATATATTACTATACATTGTTTATACACTGTTTATACATTGTTTGTACACTGTTATACACTGTTTATACACTTCTTATACACTGTTTATAAATTGTTTATACATTATACAGTGTTTATACATTATTTATACACTGTTTATACATTGTTATACATTGTTTATATATTTCTTATACACTGTTATACATTGCTTATACATTGTTTATACACTACTTATACATTGTTTATACATTATACACTTCTTATACAATGTTATATGTTTATACACTTATTATACATTGTTATACACTCTTTATACATTGTTTATACATTATTTATATACTGTTTATACATTGTTTATACATTATTTATACACTGTTATACATTGTTTATACATTATTTATACACTGTTATACATTGTTTATATATTATTTATACATTTTTTATACATTATACACTGTTTATACATTGTTTATACATTATTTATACACTGTTATACATTTTTATACACTTCTTATACATTGTTATACATTGCTTATACATTGTTTATACACTACTTATACATTGTTATACATTATACACTTTTTATACAATGTTATATGTTTATACATTTATTATACATTGTTATACACTCTTTTATACACTGTTTATACATTGTTTATACACTGTTATACATTATTTATACATTGTTTGTACATTATATACTGTTTATACATTGTTTATACATTATTTATACACTATTATACATTGTTATACACTGTTTATACACTTCTTATACACTGTTATACATTGCTTATACATTGTTTATACACTACTTATACATTGTTATACATTATACACTTTTTATACAATGTTATATGTTTATATATTTATTATACATTGTTATACACTCTTTATACACTGTTTATACATTGTTTATACATTATTTATACACTGTTACACATTGTTTATACATTATTTACACATTGTTTATACATTATACGCTGTTTATACATTGTTTATATATTATTTATACACTGTTATACATTGTTATACTGTTTATACACTTCTTATACATTGTTATACATTATTATACACTTCTTATATATTATTATACATTATTTATACACTTTATACATTATTTATACACTGTTTATAACTTTTTATATCTTAGTTATACCTTAATTGTTTCTTAAGATACATTATTCTAGTGATTATACCTTAGTTATTCCTCATTTATACCTTATTTATACCCTAAGATACATTATTATATTGATTATAACTTAATTATACATTAGTTATACCTTAAGATACACTATTACAGTGATTATACATTAGTTATACCTTAGTTATACCTTAAGATATACTATTACATTAATTATACATTAGTTATACCTTAATTATACATTAAGATACACTATTACAGTGTTTATACCTTGGTTATACCTTAATTACACCTTAGTTATACATTAAGATACACTATTACAGTGATTATACTTTAATTATACCATAATTATACCTTAGTTATACCTTAATATACAAAGGCATAATTAGTTATACTTTAGTGAAAAAAATATGTCGGAAAAAGTATATACATATGGACTTTGTTTCGAAGATAAAAATAAAAAATAAAAAAAACTTTCTAAAGTCGCATGACAAAAAAATAAACGGATTGAGAGATAAATGCGAAATTAGATTAAAAATTATAAAAAGAGGAGAGAAAAAAGTGGACAAAGTAGAGAAGGTATTTTGGAGATTTTGATTTGTGTTTTGTTGTTTACTTTGTGAATGAATCACGTAAAAATAATAATTTTTGTTTTAGGTATTTTTGAAATTTTGAAAAGTTTTTAAGGTATTTATGCAAACTTTTTCTTTTGAGGTAAAAATGTTATATGGTGCCAAAAGTTATGTATTTATATAAAATGCCCTAGAATTAAATAAGTAGTTACGAAGAAAAATACTGAGAAATGATACCTAATTTTCCTTTGGTTGTTTGGTTGAAGAGGAGTAAAAAGCAAAAAATATATTTTTATTTGTTTGGTTTGTAGGGTCGACTCGTTCGATCTGTCCAAGTTCGATCACTAAAATCCAGGCTTGGACATATATTTTACATGTTAGGCACGTCCAAGCCCGAACCTGATCAAGTCCGAAGTTTAGTGGCTCGAACCTGCCCAACGAATATATACATATATATTTTATTCTATTTTTAATTTCAAATTATACTTTATATAAAGTTTTTAACTATATTCTGAATTCTTTTAAATAAATTTGTTTAAATAATATTAGTTTTATTTTATATATATATATATATATATATATATATATATATATATATATATATATATATATATTGTCATAGTTTTTGTTTTAGCTGGATTATTAAAAAAAAATTGAAAAATAAAAAAGTAATAAATTTTAGTGGATGAACTTGGGTTGGGTTTGGAAATGATGTTCTAAGCCTGGCTCATACCTGACTCGAGCCCGAATTAATTTTTATATGAGATGGGTTGGGATTGAACAAGTTTTTTTATTATCAAACCCGACAAGCCCGGTCCAAGCCCGCCCAAACCCCCGGATGAATAGGTCTAGATATAACAAACAAAATAATATTGTACATTTGATAAATTTACTTTTTTATCCTTATTTTATATATTTAATTGTAATCAACGTTAAACAACTTTTTAAAAATTATATATTTCCAAAAATTAAATACTAAAAATAGGTGTAATATTATTTATTATATTACAAATAATTCCACATATAAACTATTCAGTTTATAAATTATATAGTTAATGATAATTAAAATGAAAGCTATTTTCTGTTGAATATATTATTTGACATTTAAAATCTAGTTCCATTTTTCTACAATCAAATTTAGTTCCATTTGAATAAATTAAAATTAGGAGAAATTGATATATTTGTCTTGGAAAGATAAAATCATATGGGTACAAAATAATCAAGGGTAGTTATGTAAATCTGCGCAAAACTCTATCCCATCCATCTCTTTACCACCCAATTTGGAAAGAAGAGTAATTTAAGAAAAAGACAAAGGAATGAAAGGAAGCTAATTCATCATTTCCTTTGAAACCAAATGAAGGAAACTCAGGTTTCCTCAATACTAGTTCCTTCCACTTTTTTTTTTCCTAACAAACATAATGTAAGCCTGTGTCCAGTTAGAAAGAAAAATAAAAATAAGGGCTGGTTTGGATGGACGGATTAGGAGAGGATGTGAGAAATAACATGTTTTTGTATAAATAAATTTGGATAAAGTATTATATAAATTCGTTTATTGAAAATTGTGTCATTCATTCCTCTTCTTCTTAATCCCTCCAAACAAACATACTATAAGGGTGGATGAAGGTAGATATGGAGAAAGAAAAATCAGAGAGATGGATGAGTAAATTTATTTAATTTGTGTGGTTTGAAAGGATGGAAAGAAAAGAAATATATGTAATTTTTATTTTATTAGAAAACATATTTAATCTAATTACTAGTTTATCCTTATATTAATATAAACAATTTTATCAGAATTATGAATAAATTAATACTACTGCTTTAAAACTAATGTTAAATAATAATCTATTAACAAGTATAATTGATTAATTAAAATTTAGAATAGAGTTAATACACTATATTTCGTAATATTATATATATATATATATATATATATATATTTATATATATATATATGTTAAATAATAATCTATTAACAAGTATAATTGATTAATTACAATTTAGAATAGAGTTAATACACTATACTTCGTAATATATATATATATATATATATATATATATATATATATATATATATATATATATAAATAAAAATCATAAAAACGGAAAAAAAATTTAAAAAAAAAAAACTTGGAAAGCGACAAAATGAGAAGAAAAAATAATGCATAAGTTGTTATCTTTTGTCTGCAATCCTTCCAATTGGAAAAATAATAGGAAGAACAAGACAAGAAAGGAAATATGGTTTTGTTTTCGTTCCTTTGTGAGTTTCCTTCCAACCAAGTGAAAGAAAAGAAAAATAGATTAAGCAACTTCCTCACAACCTTTTCCTTCCTCTCTCTCTCTTCCCTTTAACCAAATACAGGGTAAAATTGATTTGCAAAACATTCGCCAGTGTCAACCCCAAAAACAGGAGAAACCTAATTATATCAACAAGTTGTCGAGGAGGCGGATAACCCTATCCACATCTTGGGCAAATGGATGGAACTTGCACCCCTCGACATCTAAGATCATAGCTTGACACCCTTCCCTGCTCTGCTAGGGCTTGTTAGAGATTTGACTTTGTGTTAGCTTTTTTCCCCTTTTCTCCTTTTCTTTCTTTCTTTCTTTCTTTCCTGTCCTTCCCCTGTTCTCCCCTGTTCCCTATCGCCTCTTCCCGTCCCCCTGCTCTCACTATCGTCCATGGATTCTCCCACAGAAGGCATGACCGCCGCCTATGAGCGGCTCCACGTGACTGATGAAGAATCAACTCCGATTATTTTGCCGGAGGAGGAAGCCCCTCTAGCCTTCGATCTGCGCTGGAGCTTTGTGGGTCGTTTTCTAACGACCAAGGAGTTAAATATTATGGCTATGAAGGCCGCCTTATCGAAGCTTTGAAAGCCTATTGACAGCATGGCTATCATAGAATTGGGTAAGGACCGTTTCCTTTTTCAATTTAACCATGGTCATGATTTGAATCCGGTTTTGCGTGGTTGCCCTTGGAGTTTTGATAATAAATTGCTGGTGTTCTGTCGTGTTTTTACAATAGAGGAATTGCATCTTGTTGATTTGAATCAAGTTGAATTTTGGGCTCAAGTTCATGACTTACTAGTAGGTTTCCAATCTAAACGTGTTGCCAAGGCTGTGGCCAATTTCTTAGGAACTTTTGTGCAGGTGGATCCACAGGATTATTCCTTACCATATTGTGGGTATCTCTGTGTTAGAGTCCTAATTGATGTGCGTGTTGCACTGAAAAGGAGGATGCGTTTGGGTAGGTCAGCTAATGATTGCTTCTAGGTTGTATTTAAGTATGAGAAGCAGCCGCTATTTTGTTATTTTTGTGGTGTGCTTGGACATAATTAGTCAGAATGCCCCCCATTTAGAGCTCTGCGGGATCCTGATTATACTAAGCCTTTTGGACCATTTTTAAGGGCTGTACCTCGTCAGTTTGAAATTCCAATGACTCTATGGTTGCAATCTGGTCCATCTTTGGCTACCAATGCAGTTGATAACTCCTCTGGGCAGGGTGGCAGCTTTATGCAATTGATCCAAGCTCAAGGTCCCATTATGCAAAATCTGGAAAAGGAAGCAGTGCATGCCATTGTGGAGGAACCTAAGAGGAAGAGGCAAGTTATAGATAATACCCCTGTTGTGGCAGATGCTTCTGAAATGGATATTTCTATCGCTCACTTTACTACAGATGAATTATCGGCCGGCCTAAATGAAGAGGCCCGCCGGCAGCCATGAATTACCTAAGTTGGAACTGTCGAGGCTTAGGCAACCTTGATAGAATTCGTGAGCTCCAAGAACTGGAGAGTAAATATAAAACTGCTATATTTTTTTAATAGAAACAATGATTGGGAATGCGAAGGTTCAGGTAGTTCGTAGAAAGTTAAGCTTTAATGGGGCTTTTGTTGTTGATAGTGTCAATGGGGGTGGGCGTGTTGCCCTCCTTTGGAAGAATAATAACTCTGTGTCCTTGTTAAAATATGGCCCTAATTTTATTGATGTGATTATTCATGATGTTGTTGGTAGTTGGAGGTTCACAGGCTTTTATGGCTTTCCTGAACGGAGTAGACGTCGACTCTCTTGGTAATGTATGAGGAATTTATATCGGATTTCTCAAGCTCCATGGTGTATTATGGGAGATTTCAATGATATGTTGTTTAGTTATGATAAGAGAGGGGGTAACTTGCATCCTAATGTTTTGTTGCAGGGTTTCTCAGATAATATTACTGACTATAATCTCAATGAAATTTATATGGAGGGCTATGCTTTTACCTGGTCTAGACATTCTCAGACTCAATTTTTGGAAGAGAAACTGGATAGGGCTTTCGGGTCCTCAAGTTGGCATCAGCTATTTCTGAATGCCTCAATCCTAAATATCCACAACTCGGGGTCGGATTACTGTGCTTTATTGCTTCGCACTTCCCTTCCTACTCGGCCCTACCTTCATCAGTTCCGTTTTGAGAATGCTTGGCGAAAATAAGAGGCATGTGAAGATGTAGTTCGGCACAGTTGGACTGATTCGGCTGGTTCTAATTTTTTGGACTGTTTATCTCATTGTTCTCAACAGCTTGATATTTGGGGGCAGTAGTACCGTGGTCAATTCTGAAGTAAGTTAAATGAGGTACTGCACTGTATTTCTGGTTTAAAGGGTAGGCGAGATGACCATGCTATTCAAGAACTGGAGAGTGCCAACTAAGAACTGGGTAAAATCCGACTAGCAAAGGAATCTTATGTTGGAGATTGTGCCCTAAGGCCAATATTGGATTATGTAATTTGACTTCTAAGATTAATCTAGTGTAGATTAATATTATCATTTATGTTTGTATGTTAGCATTTATGATAAGTATCCATGAATAAATCGTGTTATTCTAAATATCCCTAGTCGATTGTTATTATGGGAATAATAACAAACTAAGACTAGTGTGAGTGATAATGGATATTCATAAGATGAATATAGTGTATACAGATACAGATTATACTCACGGGTAATATGTTAGAGAACATGTTACTGGAGACCCACTATGAGATCAAGTTCATGGTTATGTGTCACAACTGATCTTGATTATAGTAGTGTCATTAGCTGATTCCTTTGACCTGAGGTCACCATGGATTCCAGGATGAATTCATGTTGTGTTTTGACGCAGTCAAACGTTGCTTGTAACAGAGTAGTTATAAAGGCTGTGATTGGGTACGATATGACTCATGCCTTGGGATGTGAGTGACAGATATGGGATTTTGTCCCTCTCTATCAAGAGAGCGATATCACTGGGCCCCTCGATAAGTGAGACTGTTATATGCATGGCCGTGCTCAAATAATTGATAAGAGTATCAATTGATTTGTTTAAACAGTCCGCTTTGAGATCGAGAAAGCATATGATTAATTTATATAAGATTGACAAGTGTACCATGTCTTATAATTAATCATGATATCAAGAGACAAAAGGGAATATGACACATTCTATAAGTAGGTTTATTGGATTATACCAATCATATGAATTGGGTAGTCATAATGGCTTGCTAGAGTCCGCTTATGACTTATGAGGGCATTATGGTAATTTCCTCATTGCCAATTTATATGATCCTACGGGGTCACACACAAAGAGCAAAATGAGATTCACTTAATTCGGGGATAAATCATTATGAGATAATGATTTATTATTGATGAGAAATTAAATATATATAAAGATATATATTTACATGTATATGTATATACACATGAACATATTAATAAGATTAATATATTTATGGCATAAAGTATGCTATATATATATATATATGTATATTATAACTATATTATATGGTGATATAATTAATTATAATATACATTTACGTATATGTGTATATATACATATGTATGTATGTATGTAAATATTAATAAGATTAATATAGCATAAAGTATGCTAATTATATTATATGGAGATATAATTAATTTTACATACATATGTGTATATGATGGAGAATTGACTAAGTTTAATATTAATTGAGAATTAATAAAACTTATGGGGGCTAATTTATAATTATAATTAAATATAGTATTTAATTACAATTATAAGTTAATAATAAAAGAAAAAAAAAAAACCCTAGAATAAGTAGTGTTGGATGTGATACAGCAGCCCCCTCCCAATCTCCATCAAATGGCCGAAAAAATGCTTTTGGCAAAAGGTGAAAAATATCAATTTTTCACCTTCTCATTCGAAGAACTGTTCTACGATCCCGGCGCTAGCACGCGGTGAGTCAATTGCTCGGTGTGGATCAACTGTAGAGGGAATCTGCTTTGGTTCCTGTATCCAATCCTGCAAAAATTAAGAGGTAATTCTTTAACCCTCCTTCCAATTCAATGCAATGTACATGGGTCCTTGGTGGGGATTAATCCGTTTTTATTTCCGCTGCGTATTTTGTTTTGTGTGATTAATCTCCAACATCTTATTGGCAGCAACATGCTAAACAAAATTGGCTTAAGGAGGGCGATTCTAATACTCGTTTCTTCCATAAATCAGCTTCTTACCATCGAAAGAAGAATGATTTTTACAGATTAAGGGATGAGGACGGAAATCGATACACTTGGGAATCAGGGCTTGACTCGGTGATCCATCAATTTTATGTGAACTTATTTACTTCGGCTGGTTGTGATTTGGGTGACGTTCTAGACCATATTCGAAGAGGTATCTCCGCTGAACAGGCGGCACAACTGAGTCTCCCGTATGTAGCTGATGAGATTCGCAGAGCTATTTTTTCTATGCATCCAAATAAGGCACCTGGACCGGATGGTTTGAACCCTGCTTTCTATCACCAATATTGGCCTATTATTGGTGCAGATGTTACTAATTTTTGTTTACAGTGTCTTAATTCTGGTGACATTCCTTCTGAGTTAAATGCTACTGATATTGTGCTGATTCCAAAGAAGAAGGACCCCTCCATGGTGGCTGATTTGTGGCCTATTGCACTTTGTAATGTCATTTTCAAGATGCTCACCAAGACGGTTGCCAATAGGTTAAAGCAGGTGTTGCACTCCTGTGTCTCTGAGCTGCAAAGTGCTTTTATTCCGCAAAGGTCCATTGCTGATAATATTAAGATTGCTTTTGAAATGGGTCATTTCATGCAGCATAAGAACTCAAGAAGGGATGGCTGGACTACTTTGAAAGTAGACATGTCCAAGGCATATGACAGAATTGAGTGGTAGTATCTTAAGGCTATATTGCTTAAAATGAGATTTCCTCTTTCTTTTATTCAGCTTGTTATGCATTGTGTTACTACGGTTCAGTACAAGATTCGACATCGGGTAGGGCAGTTTGATTCCTTTCATCCTAAGAAAGGTCTTCGCCAGAGAGACCCATTATTTCCTTACCTGTTTATTCTTTATGCGAAAGGCTTGTCTGGTTTGTTCGTCAATGCAATGTGGTTTGATTCATGGGTGTCAGCTGAACAGAAGAGCTCTCTCCATTTCTCATCTTTTATTTGCAGATGATAGTTACTTCTTCTTCTGGGTGGATAATATTGAATGTCAATTGATTCATTGTATTCTTCAGAAATATGAAAAGGCGTCTGGTCAGAGCATAAACTTTTCCAAATCTTCTGTTATGTTTAGTCCAAATGTTCAATCAGAAGTCTGTTCTCATATGTGTCTAGTCCTAGGTGTTGATCGAATTGATGATCCAGGCTCCTATCTGGGAATGCCAACAGTGGTAGGTAGGAATCGAACCTCAGCTTTTTGATTCCTTATTGATAAGATCCAAGGTTGGAGAAGTCGCAATCTCTCTCAAGCTGGGAAGGAGGTGGTGATCAAATCGGTTGGAAATGACCATTTGCACTAAGATGGAGAAAATGCTTAATGCTTATTGGTGGGGTCGGGGTGTCAACTGGCGGGCATGGGATTGTTTAACTAATCAGAAACAGTGGGGTGGACTTCATTTTAGGCGTTTCCATGAATTTAACTTGTCTATGTTGGGTAAACAGGCTTAGAATCTGATGTCTCGTCTGAAAGTGTCAAGGCTTTACAAAGCCCGCTATTTTCATGACAGAGACTTTTTAAATGCCAAAAGGGGCTCCCATCCGAGCTTTATCTGGACTAGCATTCTTGCCACTCAAGACTTACTGAGGAAAGGGTCAATTTACCGAATTGGGAATGGTTTGTCTACTAGAATCTGGAAAGATAGGTGGTTGAGCACTGATACTGGGGTACCGAATGGTGGAGCCTTATTCCAGGATCTGGCAGATTCAATTGTTGCGGGTCTTTTTGCAGAGGATGACCACCGTCGATGGGATGACGAGATCCTTGCTGACCTCTTTTCGGAAGAGGACTGTAGGAATATTCGGGCTGTCTCTCTCTCTAACCGTGATGTGGATGACCGCCTAATTTGGAGCTATGATAAGAGAGGTATGTATTCTGTCAAATCAGCCTATTATGCCTTAACACAGCACTTTCCTCCTCCCCCCCGGATAATATCTGCCAGTTTGATTGGTCCTTCATATGGCATTTGTCCACCCCTTACAAAATTCGCAATTTTATGTGGCGTCTCCATAGGGGGTTTATTCCTACTGCTACTTCCATTTGCCCAAGATGTGGACAGGGTGATGAGAGTATTTTTCATTGTTTTGTTGATTGCTCTTTTGCTAAGGCGGCTTGGTCTTCCTCACCAATTGCAGGGCTGATTCATGGGGTAGGAAGTTTTATTAGGTGGTGGATGACGGTAGTAAGTAGTGTCAGGGCTAAGGTGGCCGGCATTGTTGGTGGTATTGCTTGGTATTTATGGTACTCTAGAAATCAATTGGTTTGGCATCGTAAATTGATTAATTCGCAGAGCATCAGTGTTCAAGGCATTTGTATTGTGGAGAAGTGGCGGCTTGCAAGGGCTGTTTGACGCGATCAGCCTATCTAACAAAGATCAATCTAAAGAGCAAGAGCATGGAGCTAAGGAACAAGGAGCTGATTATGGCGTGGACTTAAAGATTCCAAGTGGGCCTATTACAAGGTCTAAGGCAAAGAGGGTACGTGAGGCATTAAATGGACTGATTGCACGCTTATGGGATAACCAAGGCATTCAAGAGGCACCATGGCCAAGTGAGATGGCATGGAATGGTTCAACTCGTTTGATGGCTTTAATTCAAGCCCAAGAAGACCAGCCCATCAGGGTTGTGATTTGAGGCTGAATTGGTTTAAGTCATATTAAGTGAGCTTTGGACATGCATGTGCATGGCACATGTGTTAACCCATTGGGAACTTAGTATAATTTAAATTAATATTATCTTCATAAAAAGAGGCTGTTTCGTGCAAGTCAAATGGCGAGAGTGGGCTGATTTGTTGTGGGGGCCGAATCTACTCATTTGGACACATGGTAAAAGAAGAATCCTTGTCTATTTAGGTTTTCCTTGTGGGATAAGGATTACTAAGTGCTGATTTCTAGTTATTTTTCCTTTTTAGCTTAGGATTATTTTTCTATTTCAGAATTATCTTATTTTAGCTTTCCTTTCTAAGTTAGTATTCCTTATTTTAGTAGGACAAAGCTTGTAAAGCCTATTTAAGGGCTATGGCCGAATTCTTTAGGAGCATGTCAATTTTGCTTTTGCTAATAAAAATTCAGAACTTTGTTCTTCTTTCTTTGTTGAGTGATTTGAGTGATTGGCTTAAACTCTTAACATATTATTTTGATTGTGATCAATCGTCAAGGCTAGGCGATTAGGAATCAAACCATATATCAGGTTCTATCATACGAATCGAAAGGTTGGGTTAATCGAGTTATTAACTTGATTGTTCATTCACGTGGTTGGATTGGGTATTTCTATTGCCAACTTTATTTTGCTGCAATTTCATATCAAGTTCCACTGCATCTTCCACATCTATTCGTGAACCTCAACTTGATTTTGAACGGTCGGGCAAATTTCGCATTCGGTTGCATCTCGCTTAACCGGAATCGCGTCACTGTTCCTCATCAGCCCCCTATGTCCCATGGAGCTGTTCCTTGGTCTCCCACTTTGGTTGGGTGGAAATGCAATTTTGATGCAGCCCTTGATGTGGATCGCGGTGTTGCTGGGTTTGGTTGTGTAGTTAGAGATAATCTGGACCCGTTTATTGCGAGTATACATGCTTCTTACCTAGGCCTTTCGAATCCTGCCATTGCGGAGGCACTCTCCTGGTTAAAGGCTGTGTCTCCCCCTCAGCTAGTGTTGGAAGGTGATGCTTCTGTAGTGATCTCGGCCCTTTGTCAGGTAGAGTATATTGATGAGTCGCCCTTAGGGCTTATTCTTGCGGATTGTAGATATGTGGCTTAGTCTTTTGATCATATTTCTTTTTAGGCCGTTCATCGTAGTGCGAATATGGTGGCCCATAGATTAGCAAAGATAGGCTTACTCTCGTCTTCCACTAACATTAGTGTGGATATCTCTCCCTCTTCAATTATTTCGGAATTGTATTAAGATTTGAGATCTTAGCTAAAGGTGCCAACCTAGTTGGGATGTTTAGCTTTGTTCTATTTTTTAATAATATCATCTTTTTTCAGTCAAAAAAAAAAAAAAAAATACAGGGTAAAATTGCACTGGCTCAAAACTAAGAGTTTAATTGGATCTTTTTAGATATAAGGGGTAAACCCTAATTTCCTAACATTAGGGGTATTTTAGTACCTTATCCCTTTAAAAAATACAATAATTTCATCCGTTGACTTTTTTAAACTTGTTTAACCGCCTACTCTTCTACTGGTTGCCATTAGTTTTCAAATTAAGTAGGACATTTGTTTTTTGTTTTGTTTCTTTTTTTTTATTATTTTTACCTAATTTGTTAAACATTTTATCTTGGAGAAAAATAAAAAGAATTGTTGCACCCTCACCTATTCAAAATATACAATTTTAGTCCTTCGCCTATTGATTTGGGATATATGGCCTCTAATTTATTGCAATTGATAACATTTGCTCCAGGTATATTGCAATTGAGCACATTTGGACTAATTTAGACATGTGAATGTGATATCGTCTAAATTATATATAAATTGGAGCTATATTTTAGACGGTGTTATACACACATATCTAAAATGAGCCAAATTTCACAATTGCAATGAATCAAGAATTAAATGTGAAGTTTTTAGCAAATTAATACTATAATGGTGCCTATTAAATAAAAAATCAAACATCCAAAAATTTCTCAAAATAACTTTTTTTAATAGTATATTCCTAAAATATCAAAATGTGATTTCGGTAACATTATTTAGATGAGAGATTATACATATTTGATGTATATACCTAATATGTCTACATGTTGATATGTTTATTAAAATTTTTGTTTACTTTATCTTTTAACTATTTGAACTTGAGATTTTTTTTTCTTCATTGTTTTAATTACATTTGGTATTACTTCGAATTTATTTTGTTATTCTGTATTATTTTTATATATATCTCATTATTTTATGTTGTACCGTATTATTTTATTGAGAATTATCATGTATTACATAAATCACAATTTTTATTTATTTTAAAAAATATTAATAACAACCAAAACATGTTCATATCTTTGAAAAACAAACAAAACATCATCTAAACCAAATTAAAAATCATCGACATACATAAAACGTAATAATTCAAATATGGTATACAATTAATACAAAAATTCTTTGAAAAAGATTTCATAAATATATTTTACATGTATCACAAAAGAAAAAGCACAAAAAAAATACAGAAAATTGTAGAAAAAATGTAGAATATGCAAAAGAATGCAAAATAAACGAAGCAAATAATAAAAAAAATAAAACACAAACAAAAAAGAAAAAAAAGAAGTAGAATAGTGCAAAAACATAAAATAAAATAAAAATGCAAAAAAAAAAAAAAAAAACCTATAATCGGAAAAAAGGGTGAATAAAATCAATGAAAAATGAAGAAGAACAAAAAAAAAAAAAACATAAAAACTAAGAAAAGAGAGAAAAAAAAATGCACCAACAGTATTCAAAAACCCAAAACCAAAAGAAAGTATATACTGGAGAAAAAAAATGATAATTTAAAGAAGAAAATGGGGGGAAAAAAAGGCATTTGATGATGAAATTAATATTTTAGGAATCACAATTATGTCCATTAGAATATTAATAATGTTAGAGTGGTATTCTTTGGAAACAAGTAGAAATCACTGAACTTGATTTCTATCAGAATTGATTTGAATCAAATTAATTAAGGGCCGGCTTGTACTCTCAATGCAAGTGGTATAAAGAAAAGTGATATTTGGAAAAACTAAAAAGTGTTTGGTAATATTTTTATAAGAGTGATTTTATTTTAGTAAGCAGTTTGTAAAGTGTTTGGTAAAACTGTCTATAAAAGTGCTGTTAATATATAAAATGACATAAAAGGACATATGTTTAATTTTATGTAATTTAATTGATTAAATAATACTAGAAATTAATAATTTCCAATAATTTAATACATACACATTATATAAATAAAATTTTATTTAATTTAATTGTTTATATATTATTAGATATTAATAATTTTCGTATTAACCCCTCTTTCACATAAATATTAAATAAACAACATATTTATTTTAATTGAAAGATATTTGTATAAAGTAATAATTTTTGTAATAATTATCCATACATTTATAACAAGTTAATCAAATAATTGATCAACACACAATTGTTGCTGATTTGTTCCAAAATTATAATCATTTAACAAAAATAGAAAAATTATGTCAAAACTTTAAGAGTGATTTCTATGTGTCATCAAAAAAAGAGCAATTACCACGAATGGAATCCATTTCTATAATCCTACTATTACAAGAATTCTCATATGATGAAGAATCTTTACTTACATCTTTGAATATGTCACGTGACACAAAATCAGGATCCTTATCAAATCTTGTTAAAAAAAAGGATAATTTAACGAATTCCTTCGAATGAAATTATGCAATACCATAGATGTAATAACAATATCCCTTTGAATTGCAAATGAATAGGTGAACATATCTCTTAATATCTTCCATCTTTGCTTCCACACACCAAAATTCCTCTTGATACAATATCTAAGTGATGAATGTGCTTTGTTAAAAGTTTCTTGATACCCTCTTGGTGGTTCATCACGTCTAAAATCTGGAAAATGATATCTTACCCCTTTATAAGGTTTAAGAAATCCATTCCTTTGCTCATATCCAACATCAACCAAGTAAAATTTTCCCCGTATTTAATAAACAATAAAAATTTTTTATGTTAATATTCAGAACAACAGAAACAACAATAAACAATAGTATATATTCTAACTAAATAATCACCTGGTGATGGTTTTGGAAAATTAAACTACTCCTTGTTAATAGCTTGAAAGAAAATGCACGTATCATGTGTTGAGCCCTCCCAACCTGCTAACACAAAAGTAAACTGCATATTGAAACTACATGTAGCCATGATATTTTGTGTTGATATTCTTTTTCTACCAATAAAAGGCATTTACTATTCTAAACTCACATGTGCATGGTACATGAGTACCATAAATTGCTCCAATGCAGTTCTAAAAAAAATATAAATATATTACTAATTAAATAATCAAATGAATGTGAATTACAACAGATAATTTTATAAAAGAAAAACTTGTGGAATTGTATTTTACCTTGAAATACAACATATATATTTGATCATGGAGAATTTCTGTTGGGATGTTAGAGAACTCAAAGCCTGGTAGTTTTATCAAATCCTTTGCAAGTGAACATAATGCATGCAACAGTTCTCTAAAAATTCGACTTACAGTTTCTCCAGAATGTTGAAATTGTTCTTGAGTGTTTCTATTTGACACACCTTGAGTTAATATGTATAATAAAATATATCAATTTTCAAAAATTGATATATTCCTTGAATGCTTGAAACCATGATTTACTTCTAGAGTCATACAAAGTAAAAAGAGCGCATATTTCTTCATCTGGAACATATTTAAACACCACATTTCTTGACCCTCCATCAGTTCTCTCAACCATTTCATTCTAGTATAATACGAAATCATACAAAGGTTTTTATATATGTATGAATCATAATATATAATATAATCCAATGGTAGCAGTTGCATAAGCTGTAATGTGCCAAAATTCTTCATCTTCTTCATCACTTGATGAATTGTCTATTGGATCATTATTGTCATAACCATTCATTCTAGTACAATTATCATAGAAAAACTAAATATCATAAGCTATAAATATTGAAAAACAAAATATTGAAATTACAAACATCCAATATAAAATAAATATTCAAATTACAAATATCCAATAGAAAATATAACCGAAAAGAAATAATCCAATAATATTCAATCAGATGGTCTTCCCTTTAACCATTGCATACTGAAACTTCAACCATCCTAATTTTTTTTTCAAGACTTGACATAGTTAAATAATATTCTCTTTTTGGCTTTTTCTCGAATAGACAAGCAACAAAAAAAATAGAGTTCACTTCCATTTTCCACACCAGGCAAAGATTTCACATCTTACATAAGTTCACCAATGCTACAACTTGGTGTGTCATTTCTCTTTGAAATAAAATTGCTCCTACTTTCTATTAGTGTATGTCCTAGTCTCGAGGCATTGTATCTCATTTGTATTGTATATTATGGTTAATGTATCTTACACTAGTATATTATGGTTAATGTATCTTACACTAGTATTATTAATAAATGCATAATTTGTTTTATTAACTTCTTATGCAACTAATAGTAACAAAGTTTCCATTTATTGTATTTGTATTCATGATTATCAGTAACGTTCTCCGGGCAGTAAGACCGGGAGTAAGGAATCAAACATAGTTATAAAACTATCCTAATCTATTAGAATCGTGGGAAAGATAATAACTAAAGATTAGTATGTGGCTTAATTATATGGTGGTGTCTTACCGACCATTGGACATGGATTGTCAATCAAGGACATGGGTACATGTTAGATTACATAGTAGGGGATTAATCCACTATTGAGAACACCACATGGCCCCTATGTCATAGGTGATTCTCAAATAGTACTTATATTGGATCCTTAGACCTGATATTTCTATAGGCCTAGATGTGAACTCACATGCTTTGACATATGCCTAATGGGCCTGTAACAAGGTGTCAAGTACGGGTATGGTTGGATATGTCAGTGATCATTGCAGGACTAGTAGTGATGTGAAGATATATGCCACTCTGTTAACTCATAGCATATATCACTGAACACTTGATGAATAAGGCTGATAAGAGTGTGACCACACCCAAATAAGAAATCATTGAGTGATTACTTATTTGTGAACTTTAGTCTACTCGATATCAAGGAATGTCCATGCAGTTATAGAATGTGACATCACCATGCCTCTTGTAGCACACCGATATAACTAGCAGAGGATGTATAAGTTACTACATGGTTTATGTCTCGCATATGATTGGTATCTTTATCTTATTTGGATGGCTACAATGGTTTGCTAGATACCACTTGTAGTTTGTGGGCCTTAAGGTTTTGAACCCACTGCCAGCATAAGATGAATCCATAAGATTGCATTCAAAGATGTCTAATAGGATTGTCATGACTTAATGTACATTGGTTATATATTATATGGAGCTTTATGTTGATTGTATTTGTAGACTTTATGGTAAAGTTAAATTAATATAAATAACTTAAGGGCAAATTGATTTTCAATCTACTAAATAATTGGTTGGAGTAACTTAATTAATAAATGAAAAATGTCTTAAAATTTAAATATGGAATTTATTAATTTTAAGAATTGGTCTAATTAAATTGGGATTAATTTAATTTAATTAATTGAGCTATAATTAATTAATTATGATTTTATTTTATGGCTGTAATGAAATCAAATTAATGTAGACTAAAGCCAGTTAAATAAATTAAAGTAAAAAATCTAATTCAATTAGGACTAGCTTTCTATACATGGGTGTAAAAAGCGAAATTTTTCCTAACCCTAATATACATAAGAATTTTGGCCAAGGCACTAGATAGAGAGAGTGAGGAATTCAGCCAGTGTGGAAAAAGGGAAGGCTCCATTTTTTTAACCCATGCTAGCACACCATTCTATTGGGTAGGCATCCGTGTGTGTGAGGGTGGAGATTCTTCACGCAAAGCAAGAATTTTAATCAGTTTTTATTGCATGGACGATATAGGTATGATTTAAATCCTTTTCTAGTTTAGTCTTGGTGATTTTGTATTCCATAATTTGTTCAATTTGTTCCTAGAAAGGATTCGAGTGCAAAGCATAATCGCTTCTGCTGAGATTTGGATTTTGTTTTGCACCGAGGGAATCCAAACACTTTCCACACTAACAATTAACCTTGATATGTCTTCTCTTAATTTTGCTGCACCACCCAGTTTCTTCCTAACATTTTTTCCTTTACCACTTGTTTTTGCTTTTCCTATTTTTCTTTTGTTTCTACAACCTATTGATGCATTGTCTATATTTTCAATTATATTGCACTTATGACACATGATACCTTAATTTATATTTATTTATAATATTACTCTGCCTACCTCTTTGGAAAAGTAACAAACAAAAATATTTATCACTTATCCATGGTAAAGAATTCATAAATTAGTGACTAACCTTGATTTTTTTCATCCAACCATTCTTGTGTTGTATTAATTGTGTGCATTTTGGGATCCCAACCTAACCCTGTCTCTTTACCTATTAATTATTTCCAAACCTTCCACTCTTTTTTTACGTTGGTCCCATTTGTTTTTAAGCATCTTTTCGTCTTACGTGCATTTGATTACTACATTGAAATTTGTAATAACTTAAATTCATCCTTTTGTAGAGAAGTGAGTTTTAGGTCGCATACCCTTCTCAATTGCTTGGATACAAAGTCACAAAAAGTCAATATATTCTTCTTATTTCAAGTAGCATTCACTATCCTTTTTCTTACGGTTTGACTTGTTTGGGCATCCATTTTTCCAGTATCTATATACTAATATACATTAAAATAAAATAGTAGCGCACTATTGTTATTTGAATCTTTCATCAATCAAAATGGAACTTAAGGTTGTCAAAAAAGAGTAAATGCAGAATTTGGTTTCCTAGGTTATAAGAGTACTACTATAATAACTTCCAAACAAAAACAACAAGCAAATTGAAAGTGCTAAAAAATTAGCCAACAATTCTTTAGCTCAAACGTGGACTATTTTTAATGCTTGTTTTATGAAC
Organism: Euphorbia tirucalli; assembly: GCA_039660915.1. Taxonomy (NCBI): domain Eukaryota; kingdom Viridiplantae; phylum Streptophyta; class Magnoliopsida; order Malpighiales; family Euphorbiaceae; genus Euphorbia; species Euphorbia tirucalli. The sequence continues at coordinate 58,333,258 of CM077641.1, forward strand.
TTTATAAACTTTACAAAAACCTGATTCAATTCTATGTTATTAGTAATTCCACTTCACTCCACTCAAATGCCTTTTTTAGCTCTTTATGGTTTGATCACCTTATCAAAAAAGATGTATAGTAACCCAGACTTCAGTGCTAATAAGTGCAAGATTGAGATGAATCACACATCAAATAGCTATGTTTAAAATATCATTACAAAACAAATACAAAAAAAAAAATCATAAAAACAATAAAAAAATATAAGCAAAATCTAGCTACTTAACTTTCCAACTAAAATGCTTAACCAATGAAAAAGAATACCATCAGAAAACAAGATTAAATTAGAGTTTTTTGTAAAGAGACAAAATTCAACACAGGTTCGGAGTGTTGGTGTGCCCTAATTCTTAGGGCATTGGATTCTTGTATTTTGTATTATGCATTAAGAGTCATGTATGAATACATTATTTGTGTCATATTAATTAAGGCAATTAATCTATTTCATTTATATCTTGTGCTATAATATGAGTAGAGTATCCATTGATTAATAATTATAAAACCCATCCCAGGTCTGTTCTAATCGTGGGAACGAATAGAACCACAGACTTGTATATTCGATGACTGTATGGTAGTTCTTAACTAGCCATAGTACTTATATAGTCAGTTATGAATATAGGTACATGTCATTGACATGGGATTGGATCGATCCGCACAAGAAAGCCACATGGTTGTTGCGTCATAGGTCTTTCTTGAGTAGGTCTCTTTTGTCCTCAGACCAGATTTCATTATAGTATCAATATAGAATCCAGTTCACTTTGACATACACCTAATAGGTCTGTAAAAGGATGCTCAATATGGGCATGATTGGGTGGACAGGTGAACATATTGATATTAATGATGAAGTGATGGAATTGCTACTCGGGTAACACTGAGATGATATCACAAGCCATTTGATGAGTGGGACTGATAAGTGTATAGCCATACTCAAATAAGTTGGTTGCTTATTTGATTAATCAGTCAATTCAAGATCAAGAAATATAATAAACACCAGAAGAGGATGACAGACACCATGCCTCTTATTTATTCATATCGATATCGTTAGGCAAAGGACACTATGAGATTACTACTGGGTGAGTGTCTTCTAAAGACTGCTGCATCTCTGTCTTAATTGGGGGCTGTAATGGTTTGCTAGAACCCACTTACAGTCTGTGTGCCTTGGGCCTACTGCCAACATAAAGACAACCCATAGGATCATGCACATAGATCAACTGAGCCGGAACGTATACATATTGTGCATCTGATGTACATTGGAAGGAATGAGTTAATTAATTAGTTGACATTTGGTGTCGAGGTAATTAATTAACATTGGGTTGGTTTAATTTAATTAATAAGTTTACATAATGTAATTAATTAATTTATCAATTAATTGAATTACATAAAGTAAACAATTAATTAAATTATTTTCTTAAGTGTGATTTTATTTTAATTAGGGGTAATTAAATCAAGCCATATGGAATTAAATTATATATTATAAATCTTATGGAATAAGGATTTAAATATGTAATTAAAATCCTAATGGCCTTGGGTTTACTTAACCTAATTGGAGTCCATATTGCATAAGGACTATAAAAGGCACATTTATGGGAAAAATCACTCTCTTAACCTTAGGCACAAAGGAAATTCGGCCAGCAACAATATCAGCCCCAATACCCAAATTCTTTGGTGCAATTTCTTTTGTTCTTCGACTAGCATCGGTTCCCGTTCGATAGTTGATCATGCACTGGATTGTGTAGATCAATTTTAAGAAACGATTCTGCAGCAGTCTCAAAAAGAGACATAATCTGGTGAGTTCAATCTCTTGATTCAAATTGTTTTTATTTCAATCAATGGCAATTGGACAAAATAGGTGGATTCTAGGAAATTTTAAACGGTGTATTTTCCGCTACGCCACGTTATTTTCCGATGACGAATCCCAACACCGAGGTATGTAAATATCATGTTAAAAGTCACGCCATGACAAAATTATCATGGAATATCCAAGGAAAAGATTGAAAGCCTCAGGAACATATTTAGTGTCATATGCATAAGAAATGAAAGAAACACGTTGTGAGTGGACGACCTTAAAATCGGAATGCGACGAAGCGAACCGGGGAAAGGAGAACTGAATGTTTGTGGTTTGAATTGAAAACAGGTTTGATGATCTTGCTTAGGAAAGTCATTGATTTGTTTGGAAATTCTTTTGTAGGAAACATTTTCTTTGAATGTGAGTTTTTGGGAAAAAACTGTTTTTGCATTTTAGAAAATCCCATTTTATTACTTAAAGATCTCGAAACCTAAATTTTGGGATCAATGATAGAGTCACCACCCAGATCAGCTCATCTGAGAAATTTCGATACAGTTCCCTACCAACCATAGACTGCCGTACCTAATCCAAAGATTTAGGGTTTGGGCAACTTACCTATTCAACCTCAAGCTTGCTTTCATTTATAAGTTCATATTACAATATTATACTCATTTATTCTCTACCTATTTTATCTTTTATTGTTAGCCCATGCTCATTCAAATGACATAAATAAATAGCATAAAAATATAGAGCGAAAAAGTAAACCATACATCCAAACAACAAAAAGAAATAGAGCCACTTATTAAAACCCAAAAAGATAAAAAAAACTCTTATCTTCACCTTACAACAGCCTAGATACATGAAAATCTATAAAAAGTACAATCGCCTAGAATACACGACTCAATATATTAAAAACATCCAAAATAAAAAAAGAAATAAAAGCTGTAAAACAGACTGGTTAGCATAATTATATCACGGACGCACATATGACTCACAATAGGACAGAATGGGGAATCTCAAGAAACAGGGACATGCATTTAAGGGGTAACCGAGAAGTCCGAATGACTTACTCGATTAGACCTGGAAAACCATTTTAGAAATACCCTATAGATTTTGTGCTTGAAAACAATTTTGAAAACGGTTTGGCTCAATTACATGCAAATTGCTTCCTTTTAGTGGGTCGGCTATCCCGGAACTTGGGGTTTCGTTCGTGGGTGTTTCCTAATTTCAACATCCATCTACGGCCTAAAGCAGTAAACACATAAAAAACAATTTGATTCCGAAGACAGCATCACACGACGACATCCGTGGGAGTCGTCCTGAGATTTTGCCTCTATTATGTAACTACAGCCGTGCGGCTCTAGTTAAAGCCGCGTAGCTATAGTCACTACAGCCGTGCAGCTGTAATGTCCAGAACCTGAAATTATTTTTCTTTGCTTTTGTAAATCACTTTTTTAACCCATTTCGATGATTTCTAAGGATTTTACGGAATTTGGTGGTCCGTTAAAGCTGAACCATGGATCCGATTTGGATCGAACAACCCCGGATTCTAAAAATCGAAATCAACGAAACCCAAACCTCACATCAACATCATTAGAAATCCAAAAACCATAATTTGAACATAACGGATGTGATTTGACCGAAATAATTCATAACAGAATAATTAAAATGGGAAACTAACTGCGTTCGATAGATTTAGGGTATTTTGAGTTTCTGCCCAGAAGAACACAGCCGTGCGGCTATAGAGGTATAGCCGCATGACTCTGTTCTAAGGGATTATAGCCACTTGGCTCTAGTTAGAGCTGTACGACTATAATCAAATAGACAGTTTCTAGATTTTACAAAACTCAGAAAAATACACGGCATAAAGCAATTAAATACGAGTTTAAGGCCTCTCAGAGTTTACCCTTTTTGTTTTCCAGCGTAGTTGATGACCGAAAGTGGATTTGAACATTGGAGTGCACTTAGAATCTCATGAACGTCCCCAAACCTTTGAATACGGACCTCAAATCAATCGAAACAAACCCGAGGTCAATCTGAACTAATGAGAAACGTCTAGAAACTCTCACTCTATGTGTTTCCCAAGTGTTTTCTCTATGTTGCTCTCTTTTTCTTTTACCTTTCTCTTAGTTTTCTTAGTTTTTCTCTTTTCTCTTTATTTCTCTCTTTTTCTTAGTTTCTCTCCCTTCATTTTTTTCTGTTTTACGCATAAATCCCTTTAATTCCAGAATTCCCAGCTATCAAAGATTAAGGTTGGTTATTTAGGGAGTAACCTGGTCACTCGTTAGAGCTGCGCGACTGTAATTTTATAGCCGTGCGACTCTGATGTTATAGCCGTGCTGATGTAGTTGTGAAACTACAGCCGTGAGACTTTAACCAGAGCTATCATGGATTTTCCTAAATCCTACACTCACATCTAAGCTCTCTAATCACTCGAAGGACCTTTTTTGGGGTTTCTAATTGAGGACTGTTTGGTTTTCGGAGTGTTTGAGACATTTCAGGCAACATTCCGCTTATTTTCAAATCTGACTCACGTTCATCTGTCTTAACAGGTAACATAGGATTTTTATCACAGAGGTCGAGAAAACCTGTTCTCACAGGTTGCCCCTCGCAGGATCAAAGTCGATACATGGTCGGGCTGTTGTGCCCGGTTCGAATTTGATCTCGGGATAGGGAGCACGATGAGAAAAGGAAGAGGAAACGTACCTAGCATCTTTCTCATGTTGGTCCTCCGTATTGCTTGTGTCACGGATGGAATTATGTTGTCTTTAGGGACTTGTTTCGATGTCTGTGCAAAACAGCAGTCTAGCCCGAGTTGAGTTGGTTCTCCGTAGTGCTTGTGTCACGGATGGAACTGTGTTGACTTCAGGGACTTGTTTTGATGTCTATGCGAAACAGCGGTTTAGCTCGATTTGAGTGGATTCAAGGACTTGTTTTGATATCCATGTGAAACAGTAGTCTAGCCCGATTTGAGTGGATTCAGGGACTTATTTCGGTTCCTTTGTGAAGTAGCAGTCTAGCCCGAGTTGAGTTGATTCAGGGACTTGTTTTGAAGTCTATGTGAAACAGTGGTCTTTCCCGATTTGAATTGATTCGAGGACTTGCCTCAGTGTCTATGCGAAGCAGTAGCCTAGCCCGAGTTGATTTCAGGGACTTGTTTCGAAGGCTGGGCGAAATAATGGTCTAGCCTGATTTGAGTTGATTCATGGACTTACCTCGATGTCTATGCAAAGTAGTGGTCTAGCTCAAGTTGAATTGGTTTAAAGTCGGCTCTAGGGGCTTTAGTTTGAAGTCAGCTTAGGAAGCTTTGGTTTGAAGTCAGCTCAGGGAGCTTTGGTTTGAAGTTGACTCTAGGAGCTTTGGTTTAAGGTTGGCTTAGGGAGCTTTGGTTTGAAGTCTGCTCAGGGAGCTTTGGTTTGAAGTCAGCTTAAGGAGCTTTGATTTGAGGTCGACTCAGGGAGCTTTGATTTGAAGTTGGCTCAGGGAGCTTTGATTTAAAGTCGGCTCTAGGAGCTTTGGTTTGAAGTCGACTCTGGGAGCTTTAGTTTGAAGTCGACTGTAGGAGCAATGATTCTAAAGTTGTGTCGGTTCTTGGTGGAGCAATGATTCTGAAGTTGTGTTGGCTCTTCGTGGAGCAATAATTCTGAAGTTGTGTCGGCTCTCAGTGGAGCAATAATTTTGAAGTTGTGTCGGCTCTCAATGGAGCAATAATTTTGAAGTTGTGTCGACTCTTGGTGGACCAATGATTCTGAAGTTGTGTTGACTCTCGGTGGAGCAATAATTCTGAAGTTGTGTCGGCTCTCAGTGGAACAATGATTCTGAAGTTGTGTCGGCTATCGATGGAGCAATGATTCTAAAGTTGTGTTGGCTCTCGGTGGAGTAATGATTTTGAAGTTGTGTCGGCTCTTGGTGGAGCAATGATTCTGAAGTAAACCTATTCATGGGCCTGGGGGCCCGCCCAGCCCACCTAAGCCCAGGCTTAAAGGGCTGGGTTTGGGTAGCCAAAATATAATATAGGCCCACCCAACCCCGAGCCCATAAAGCATGCAGAAAATAGGGCTGGATTTGAGTAGTCTATTAATATGGTATTTCGGCCCAAGCCCGGCCCGTGTATTAATAAAAAAAATAAAAAAATAATTATATATATATATAATTAATAAAATATATAATTAAAATAATAAAAATATAAAACCTTAAGGATGAAACCCTCTCTTCCTCTCACATAACATCTGCCTTATATTAGGTAATTGTCTGGTAAAGGAAGAGTTTGCCTTATATTAGATACAAGCAGCTGCAGCACATGGCAGAGGAAGAGTTTGGATTGCATAGTAATGGCCCTCTCACATTTGTTGGATATGCCCTAGTCCCGAGGCATTGGTCCTTGTGTTTGTATTATACATTTGTACATTTTATGTAAGATATGTATTATACAATTTGTGTTAATAAATAAAGGCATCAATCTATTTACTATATGTCTTGTGCAATATTTTAAATAGAGTATCCAATGGACATATCCATATCCATGTTGTGAGGCACTTGGCAGTAAGACTGTGGATAGGGAAAACGATATAGCCATAAAGTCATCCGTAGTTTGTTCCAATCATGGGAATGAATGGAACTGAAGACTATCATTAACCTTAGTTGTATGGCGGTGTCTTACCGGTCATAGAACATGGAATGTCAACCAGGTAAATGGGTACATGCAAAAAGGGCATGGTACTGGATCGATCCATTTAACTGGAATCCACATGGTATCACATCACATCGGATTCTCGTGTAGTACTTGTATGGATCCTTTGACCTGACCATATGATGGTACTGGTTGTGAAGTGGCATACTTTGGTGTATGCCCAACGGGCCTGTAAAAGGGTGCCAAGTACGGGTACATTCGGGTATGTTAATGAACATTGCAGTACTATGGATATGCAGATGGGAATGTCACTCAGTGTTCCACTGAGAAGATATCACTAGCCTCTTGATGAATGCAACTGATAAGAGTGTGGCCACACCCAAACAAGGTGGAACTTGTTTGTGAATATCAGTGCATTCGGGATCAAGTTAATGTCCAGACACAATAAAGGGTGATCAAACCATGCCTCTGCGTTGGACTCCGATATCGATGACATAGGATGTACAAGTTTAAACTACAGGGCTAAAGTTTCAGTTGGACTGCTTACTCCATCTTAATTGGGGGCTATAGTGGCTTGCTAGAGCCCAACTATTGTCTATGGGCCTTAGCTTACTGCCAACATAAAGACGGGCCCATCGGATCATACACATTGAACGTCTGGACTTTAACTAGTCGGATTAAGTGTGTACTTGGTGTATACATGTCAAAGAGAGAGAGAAGTCTATTAATTATATTATATAGCTCAATTGGATTGATCAAAATATAATATGATTAATATTTATTTAGGCCATCACATTATTAATTCAATGAATTAATTTTGTGTATTTATTTCCTAGGTGGAAATATTGATATATGTATAGGTTTACATGTATGTCATCTTATAGATGTTTAATTTAATCTCTTGGTTAATGTGATGTGTCAAATAAATTTTAATTTAAATGTATGTTACATATTATATGAGATAATATATTACCATACACATGGAATTAAAATTTTATTTGAAATCAAATAAAAACCAAAGTATTAAATAAGGCTTGGGCATGAATAATTAAAGCCCACATTTGGTGAAGTGTTGGCCGTAAATATTGGGAGAGATTTTGCCAAGTTTTGGTGAGTCATTTTGGATAGGAAGAATGACTTACTAATGGGACAAAAAGTGATGATGAAAGATGGTGAGTCATAGCCATGACTTTTGGGAGCACAAGTTGGACTTTGCTTCTTGAGATTTTTTTTCTTTTGGAAATAAAAAGAAAAAAAACCAGCCATCTTTCTTTACCTTTGGACGTCCAACATAGCCTCTCTCACTCTCTCTTATTAATTTTCCAAACCGCTAGCACTGGTTTCAGTCCGAGAGCCATTCATGTACGGGACGAAGGAGGAAATCTAATTTGGTTTCTGCAGTCTTCATCTGTCTCTTGGAGAGACTTTAAGGTGAGATTTTAAAACCTTCTTCCTTATGCTTTGTGTTTTTAATTTCCACTACCTAAGCTCCTGGGACCGGATTCGAGGAAATCGATGAGTATTTCTGCTTTTATCGGTCTATTTCCGGTGATAAATCCCAACAGTGGTATCAGAACGGGCTTATGTTCCGTGGAAATCTCTAACTTGAAGTGAATCCCATGTTTTAAAATTTGGCGATTTTGTGGATGGGATTTGTTTTCGGTTTGGGGTTTTTGGTTTTGCCCCTTTGAATTTTACAAATGGAAAACTATATGCATAGGATTTATGCTAGATTTAATTTTCAATTTGTGTTGGTTATTCATGATATTTGCATATGAAATTGTTTAGCATATGGAGCATGCTAGGGTTCAATTTCCTTTTGCAAATATATATATATATATATATATATATATATATATATATATATATAGTTTTTGGATGCTTGAATTTAATTCTTGGTTGATTTAATTTCTTGCATCTAGGTTGTATGATAGATTTTATTTCTTGGTGATTTAATATCTTGCATATGTTGTTTTCTTTTACAAAAAAAAAAAATCACGAACCGTTTCGGGCGGAAACGGGGGGAGCAGCCGCTACCTGCGGTGCTCTGCGCCATAGGCAGTAGCCGCTGCTCGCTGCTGCACGCCAGCAGCAGGGTTGCTGCGTGCCACCAGCATGCCGCAGCTACCTCGCGTGGCGGGCCGGGCCCGGATTTGGATTTGGCAGGATTTTTGGGCCGGGCCGGGTTTTAAAATTTGTAAAATGGTTTTAAAATTTGCGTGTTTAAATTTTAGAAATTTAATGCCCGTGGTTTCTTGAATGGAATTTATTTTTCGTTCATGTGATATTTATTTTGGAAATAAATACGGTAAATTGAAATTGGTTCGGCTTTTCTTGGCACGATTACCCCGGGCCGGCTAATTTTGGAATTCCTGGTTTCCCAATTGGACTGGGTGCAATTTTGCCTGGGTTGGAGGCCCAAAGCCCGCACGGGTTAAGAACCATGATTGGCCAAAATTTGGTGATTTCAAGATAATGGCTATGGACAAATGAAATCTGATTAATTCATGCATTTAACATGCTTATAAATTACATGTATTGGTTTACATGTTGTATGATTGAATGTGTGGATGGATGCAAATGGGCCTAATTTATGTTGGGTTGTAATATTCTTTTTTGGTTTTTACGACCTGCGTGTCGTTTTCCTTTTATGTAATTTTATTATATATGTATATTCTGAAATTATGTAAGCAAGGAGCTGATTGGATTGGTGAGCCCAGAAGGAATAGGAGGCGGCCCACCTGATGCTGTTCTAGTATAGGTTTACTAGAATAATATTAGGATGTAAGTTTTGGCCCGTTGCATTCCATTCTTTAATTTAATTATGCAGTGTTTATTTGCATGTGTGAATGTATGTACAAACCCTTTTTCACCTGCTTTTGCATCTAAGCCGTTATTAATTGAATCGAATAACCAAATGGTAATTATAAGTCTCTTAAAAGTGCTTCCCTCAGTCATAACCTGCTCGAAGTGGGGATAGGCTAGTTGTAGACCAACCCTCGTTGGATGCACTGGAGTATCGTCATTTTGTATTGGGTTAGAGTATTGGTTACTCTAACACTTGGATGGAGGTTTTGACTTAGCGTGGGCAGTAGGATGTTCCTGGCCCTAAGCACAGATGGGTAAGTGCCAACAGACCCATCAAACCGAGAGTTCCTAGGATGGGATTGGACGGAATCCACCAGCTGCTCAGCTGGAGAATACGGGGTGCATGTGAAGGATAACCGGGATGTTACTTGCCTTATGTTGGCATGCATGGTCCCCAAACTGCAAAAACAGTTTATGGATCATGAGGCCTTTGCTATGATGGCAACTCTAAATGAGATGTTTTAGGAGCAGGCACGTCAGGAAAGGTACCTGACGAATAAGGCATTCCATTCCTACAAAATAGGGACTGGGACATCTGTGAGCACTCACGTGCTCAAGATGAAGGGCTATTTGGATTCTTTAGCCCATCTCGGGTCGCCCATTTCACAGGAATTGGCGGTTGATACCATCCTGGCTTCCTTGCCGGAGTCTTATGATCAGTTCATCTTGAATTACAACATGCAAGGGATGAACAAAGCTATTAGTGAGCTGCATGGGATGCTTAAGCTTACTGAACAGTCGATCAAAAAGACTCCACCGGTAATTATGGTAAACAAGGGGAAGGCTCCTCTTGTAAAGGCCAAGGCTAAGGCAAAGGCTAAAGCTAAGGCTAAGAAAGCCAAAGCTAAGAAGGCCAAGATCCAGCCTAAGGCCCGTCCTGAGGATGTCTGTTTCGGGTGCAAGCAGACGGGACATTGGAAACGATCATGTCTAAAGCTTCTGGGAGAGCAAAAGAAGGCACAGGGCGCGTCTTCATCAGGTATATATGTCATAGACATTAACCTTACTGTTTCAACATCTTGGGTATTGGACACTGGATGTGGTTCTCACATTTGTTGTAATATGCAGGGACTTAGGAACAGAAGATCACTGGGATCAGCAGAAGTGGACTTGCGGGTCAGGAATGGAGCAAGGGTTGCAGCCATTGAGATCGGTGAGTACCAGCTTAAGATGCCTAGTGGATTAGTTTTGTTACTGGAACAATGTTATTTTGTACCTGCAATGTGCAGGAATATTATTTCTATTTCAGTTTTGGATACTTCTGGATATGTATTTACTATTGGTAATGGTAAAATGGTTATATCTAGAGAAGGCATATTTTATGGAAATGCTTTATTAAATAATGGCCTTTATATCCTGAATTTAAATGAAACTAATCAAGTCTATAACATAAATACTAAAAGGATTAAACCAAATGAACTTAATCCTGTGTACCTTTGGCATTGTCGTTTAGGCCACATAAACGAGAAACGCATAACTAGACTCCACAAAGCTGGAATTCTAGGATCTTTGGACTTGGAGTCACTCGATATTTGTGAGTCTTGTTTACGGGGTAAAATGACTAAAGCGCCTTTTAGCAAGAAAGCTGAAAGGGCTACTGGCTTATTGGACCTAATACATTCGGATGTATGTGGACCTATGAGCACTACTGCCAGGGGTGGGTTTCTATACTTCGTCACCTTTACAGACGATTTCAGCAGATATGGCTATGTCTATCTGATGAAACACAAGTCTGAAACACTTGATCGGTTCAAGGAATGTAGGAACGAAGTACAGAACCAATTAGGCCGAAATATTAAAGCCCTTCGGTCGGACCGAGGTGGCGAGTATATGAGCCTAGAGTTTGATTCATATTTGAGAAAGCATGGAATAGTTCCACAGCTCACTCCTCCACGAACACCACAATGGAATGGGGTGTCCGAACGGAGGGATAGGACCTTGTTAGACATGGTCCGCTCAATGATGAGTCATGCTTCTCTCCCAACAGGTTTCTAGGGATATGCTCTTGAGACAGTAGCTCTCATTTTGAATAGTACTCTGACTAAGGCAGTGGAAAAGACCCTATTTGAGATATGGACGGGCAGGGTGCCCAATGTGTCTTTCCTGCGGATTTGGGGTTGTTATGCACGTGTCAAGAGATTAACTGGGGAAAAACTGGAACCCAAAACCGATAAATGCCTGTTTGTGGGCTACCCTAAGGAAACCAAAGGGTATTACTTCTACAGCCCTGCCGAGAACAAGGTGTTCGTGGCACGGAAGGGGGTCTTTCTTGAAACTGAGTTCATTTCTAAGAAAGATAGTGGGAGCAATATTGAACTCAGGGAAGTTCAAAGCTCAGAAACTCCTGAAAAGGATACCTCAGAGACCAGGGTGGAGCTTCCATAGGAGGAAGCACCTGCCCAGGTCACACAAGGACCTAGAAGGTCTGGTAGGGATCGTCGGGAACCTGAGAGATATGGGTTTCTTGTTACTGATGATAACACTCTTTTTGTCTTCGACGAAGAAGACCGAAAACCTACCAGGAGGCTATAGCTAGCCCACTGTCCATAAATTGGAAAAAGGCCATGGAGGTGGAAATGCAATCTATGTACGATAATCAGGTTTGGAATCTGGTTGATCCACCTTCGGGTGCTAAGGTAATAGGTTGCAAGTGGTGCTACAAGCTTAAGCCAGGCAACACCTTCAAGGGACGGCTAGTAGCGAAAGGTTTCAGGCAAGTCCATGGAATCGACTATGATGAAACTTTCTAACTAGTCGCTATGCTCAAATCCATAAGGATCCTACTAGCTATAGCCGCATGGTATGACTATGAGGTCTGGCAGATGGATGTCAAAACCGTTTTTCTTAATGGAAAGCTACTCGAGGATGTGTATATGACACAGCCTGAGGGTTTTGTCGATCCACAACATCCTGAAATGGTATGCAAGCTTCAAAGGTCCATTTATGGATTGAAGCAAGCATCCCGAAGTTGGAATCTTCGATTCAATAAGGCAATAAAGGAATATGACTTCATATAGAATCAAGATGAGCCTTGTGTGTACAAAAGGATTAGTGGGAGCATTGTCACATTCCTGGTATTATATGTGGATGACATCCTTCTTATTGGAAGCAACATACCAACACTGCAAGGGGTAAAGCAGTGGTTGTGTGAAGTACTTAGGCGAAGCTGAGACGATCCTAGGGATCAGGATCTACAGGGATCGGCTCCTGGTGTGAGCACGGGTTTTTTCCCGACCTCGGTGATGAAAGCTATTATTACCTTTTTCACGGATAAACGTGAAGCAGATTCAGACCGAACAGAATGACGTCGGAAATGTTCCGGATAGCCCGGAGGTGTGTGACAAGTCCTAGTACGGAACCCTGGAAAATTTGAGCGGATATTTAAGAGAACCGAAAAACAAACCAAAGAAAATGAGTGAAAATGTAATTTTCTGGGCATTACAGCCGCTCGGCTGTAAGCTACAGCCGCCCAGCTGTAACCTACAGCCGCTCGGCTATAGTCTACAGCCACGCGGCTGTAATCTCCATATTTCCTTTTTTGGTCAAAATCAGCATTTAATTCGGTTTTTAAGCAAAATAGGCATTTTGGTCGCTACAGCCGCGCGGCTGTATATTACAGGGGCGCGGCTATGGCCTACAGCCGCCCGGCTGTAATCTTCAGTTTTCCTTTTTTGACGAAATCAGCAATTAATTCCGATTTAATACCAAAACAGGAGATATTTAAGGTTGCTATTCGGGAATTAGGGACCAGAGAGGCAGAAACAAAAGAAAAAAAAAAGGAGAGAAAACCTAGAGAAAAAGAAAAAAAAAGAAATCACAGAGTTTTTATTAAGGTTTTTAATACAACAACGCAAAAAAAAAAAAAAAAAAAAAAAAGAATTAGGCTAAAAAGAAAGAAAAGAAAGGTTAGAAGAAGAGGGAACACTCAAAAATCAATCCTTGAATTTTCCTCGTGGTTCCGTTCGAGGTTCGGAAAACACACTTTGCTCGGGTCGTCCGTGACTGTGGAACGTTTCCTAGCATCCAAAAATCTTTTTTTGTGGTCCAAGCGCTGGAACACATATAAGGTAATTTTCTGAGAGGTCTTAAAAATCAATTCTGTTCATCTTGGTTGTGATTCAATTGCATGTTTTGAGTTTTTTTACGATTTTGGGAATTTTTCCGGCTACAGCCGCTCGGCTGTAACCTACAGCCGTGCGGCTGTGACCTATAGGGGCGCGGCTGTAATGCCATGTTTTGAGTTTTTTACGATTTTTGGGAGTTTTTCAGCTACAGCCGCCCCACTCATGATCACAGCCGCTCGGCTGTAACCTACAGCCGCGCGGCTGTAATCTACAGGGGCGCGGCTGTAACCTATAGCCGCGCGGCTGTAGTTAAGGCAAAATCACTAAATTTACAAAACGATTTTCAAAAATGAGAAAACACATTAGAATCGATTCTGGGGCATTACAGCCGCCCGGCTGTAAGCTACAGGGGCACGGCTGTAATGGAGGCAGAATTACAGTTTTGCCCTTTTGGGCCCCAAACTTGTAATTTTGCATTCTTTTCTCATTCAAAAATGAATTTTGGCGTGTTTGCATACTTTTGGACCCTAGATGGATGTTTGATTTAGGGCCACACACGAACGGGACCCCCGGGTCCTGGGATATCCGGCCCGCTAAAGTTGGAAAAGTGCATGTAAATGAGCCAAACCGCTTTTAAAACTGATTTATTATCCATAAAACCTACAGGGCGTTTAAAAAACCGTTTTCCAGGTCTAACAGGGCCGACCGATCGGGTCGACTTGGTTACCCCCTTTACATGATCCCGTTTCCTAAAATACCCCTATTCTGTCCTATATGAGTCCTTAGTGTGATTTATTTATTTGTGCTAACCATATTTGGATGCAGTTTTAATTTTTGCTTTATTTTTATTTTTGAATGTATTTTATAGATTATCTCGTGTATCTAGGCGATTGTAATTTTTAGATTATCGTGTATAATAGGCGATTGTAAAAGGTGAGGATGAGAGTTTTCTTTTTCTTGGGTTGTATAATTTGGCCTCTGATTTACTTTTCCGCACTTTTATTTTTCCGCACTTTATTTTATTTTTATATATTTATGTCACATGTATGAGCATTGGCTAATAATAAAAGAAGAGATAAAATGAGTAGAATTAAGTGAATGAAATGTCATATTTTGAAATAATAATTAAAAATTAGTGAGGATGAGTAGATATGTTGCCCGAACCTCGAATCTCTGGATTAGGTACTGCGTCTACATTTGGTAGGGAGCTGTACCGGAATTTCCCGGATGAGCTGATCCGGGTGGCGACTCTATATCTAATCTCGAAATTCACATTTCGAGACCTTTAAGTTAAAATGGGATTTTCTAAAAAGCTTGTTTTCTAAAATTCATGCCTAAAATTAAGTTTTCTACAAAAAGGCTTTTTCAATAAAATGAAAGGTTTCCCTAAGAAAGATTAAAACCCGTTTTCAAAACCAAAACACCAAGACCCAAAAAGAAAATCCCTGGTTCCCGCTTCACAGCGCGTTCCGTCGTCCGCTCACACCTGGGCCTAAGTCAGGCCAAGTACATAGACAAAGTGCTGAAAAGATTCAGCATGGACCAGGCTAAGAAAGGTTTCTTGCCAATGGGTCATGGGCTAAAACTTAGTAAGAAGAACTGTCTAAGACAAGGCAGGACAGGGAGAACATGAAATTTGTCCCATATGCTTCGGCTATAGGATCAATCATGTATGCCATGCTAGGCACAAGACCTGATGTAGCCTTTGCACTAAGTATGACTAGCAGGTACCAGCAAGATCCCGGGGAGGATCACTGGAAAGCTGTCAAAGCAATCCTAAAGTACCTTACCGAACTAAGGATAGCTTCTTAGTGTATGGAGGTCAAGAAGAGTTATCAGTTACTGGGTACACTGATGCAAGCTTCCAGACCGACCAAGATGAATATAAGTCGCAGTCAGGATATGTATTCATGCTTAATGGTGGTGCTGTAAGCTGGAGAAGCTCTAAGCAACCGACCATAGCGGATTCTATCATAGAAGTCGAGTATATTGCAGGAAGCTGTATGGATAAAGAAGCTTATCATGGAACTGGGGTAGTTTCAACCATCTAGGACCCAGTTGATATCTTCTGTGACAACAATGGGGCTGTTGCACAAGCTAAGGAGCCTCGGTCACATAGGAACTCGAAGCACGTACTCAGGAAGTTTCACCTCATTAGAGAAATTGTTGAGAGGGGTGATATTTCATTACGACGAATGGAACCGAGGAGAATGCCGCAGATCCTTTGACCATGGTGCTGGCTCAGCCCAAGCACGAGGGTCATATTAGATCTATAGGGATTAGGCCCATGCCTAGTTGGTACTAGTGCAAGTGGGAGATTGTTGGATATGCCCTAGTCCCGAGGCATTGGTCCTTGTGTTTGTATTATACATTTGTACATTTTATGTAAGATATGTATTATAAAATTTGTGTTAATAAATAAAGGCATCAATCTATTTACTATATGTCTTATGCAATATTTTAAATAGAGTATCCAATGGACATATACATATCCATGTTATCAAGTGTGAGGCACTTGGCAGTAAGACTGTGGATAGGGAAAACGATATGGCCATAAAGTCATCTGTAGTTTGTTCCAATCATGGGAATGAATGGAACTAAAGACTATCATTAACCTTGGTTGTTTGGCGGTGTCTTACCGGTCATAGAACATGGAACGTCAACCAGGTAAATGGGTACATGCAGAAAGGGCATGGTACTGGATCGATCCACTTAACGGGAATCCACATGGTATCACATCACATCGGATTCTCGTGTACTACTTGTATGGATCCTTTGACCTGACCGTATGATGGTACTGGATGTGAAGTGGCATACTTTGGTGTACGCCCAACGGGCCTGTAAAAGG
This sequence comes from Euphorbia tirucalli, assembly GCA_039660915.1. Taxonomy (NCBI): domain Eukaryota; kingdom Viridiplantae; phylum Streptophyta; class Magnoliopsida; order Malpighiales; family Euphorbiaceae; genus Euphorbia; species Euphorbia tirucalli. The sequence continues at coordinate 58,349,488 of CM077641.1, forward strand.
GTGCCAAGTACGGGTACGTTCGGGTATATTAATGAACATTGCAGTACTATGGATATGCAGATGGGAATGTCACTCAGTGTTCCACTGAGAAGATATCACCGGCCTCTTGATGAATGCAGCTGATAAGAGTGTGGCCACACCCAAACAAGGTGGAACTTGTTTGTGAATATCAGTGCATTCGGGATCAAGTTAATGCCCAGACACAATAGAGGGTGATCAAACCATGCCTCTGTGTTAGACTCCGATATCAATAACATGGGATGTACAAGTTTAAACTACAAGGTTAAAGTTTCAGTTGGACGGCTTACTCCGTCTTAATTGGGGGCTACATGGCTTGCTAGAGCCCAACTATAGTCTGTGGGCCTTATCTCACTGCCAACATAAAGACGGGCCCATCAGATTGTACACATTGAACGTCTGGACTTTAACTAGTCGGATTAAGTGTGTACTTGGTGTATACATGTCAAAGAGAGAGAGGTCTATTAATTATATTATATAGCTCAATTGGATTGATCATCACATTATTAATTCAATGAATTAATTTTGTGTATTTATTTCCTAGGTGGAAATATCGATATATGTATAGGTTTACATGTATGTCATCTTATGGATGTCTAATTTAATCTCTTGGTTAATTTGATGTGTCAAATACATTTTAATTTAAATGTATGTTACATATTATATGAGATAATATATTACCATACATATGGAATTAAAATTTTATTTGAAATCAAATAAAAACCAAAGTATTAAATAAGGCTTGGGCATGAATAATTAAAGCCCACATTTGGTGAAGTGTTGGCCGTAAATATTGGGAGAGATTTTGCCAAGTTTTGGTGAGTCATTTTGGATAGGAAGAATGGCTCACTAATGGGACAAAAAGTGATGATGAAAGATGGTGAGTCATAGCCATGACTTTTGGGAGCACAAGCTGGACTTTGCTTCTTGAGATTTTTTTTCTTTTGGAAATAAAAAGAAAAAAAACCAGCCATCTTTCTTTACCTTTGGACGTCCAACATAGCCTCTCTCACTCTCTCTTATTAATTTTCCGAGCCGCTAGCACGGGTTTCAATCCGAGAGCCGTTCGTGTACGGGACGAAGGAGGAAATCTAATTTGGTTTCTGCAGTCTTCATCTGTCTCTTGGAGAGACTTTAAGGTGAGCTTTTAAAACCTTCTTCCTTATGCTTTGTGTTTTTGATTTCCACTACTTAAGCTCCTGGGACCGGATTCGAGGAAATCGACGCGTATTTCTGCTTTTATCGGTCTATTTCCGGTGATGAATCCCAACAACATTACCATGCAATTCAAAACTCATGGAATATGCAATTCATTTCATCAAACGGGGAGTCACAAGAGATGTAGAAAGTGTTGGGAATTAATCGCACAAAAACAATATATACGCAGCGGAAATAAAAGGATTAATCCCCACCAAGGACCCATGTACATTGCATTGAATTGGAAGGAGGGTTAAAGAATTACCTTAATTCTTTGTAGGTTTTGAATCAATTAGGAACCAAAGTAGCTTCCCTCTACGGTTGATCCACACGGAGCAATTCATTCACCGCGTGCTAGCGCCGGGATTGAAGAACAATTCTTCGAACGAGAGAAAAGAGCAGAAAAATCAGATTTTTCCCTTTGGCTTGGGAGGAGAATTTCGGCTGGCTGCTTTTCTTGTGGTGGCTGGCCGAATTCAGTTAGTGTGTTTTGGAGAGAGTGATTAGGTTTAGGTTTTATTTCCTTAAATATAAAACCTAATTAGTTAATTATAATTATAACCTAATACACCTATTAGTTATAATTATATATTAACCCACACAATTTAATATTAATTCTCAATTAACATTAAATCAAATCAATTCTCCATAATACACATATGTATATATAATATTATAATTAATTATATCTTTATATAATTTAATTATAATATGTAGCATACTTTATGCAATATTAATCAAATTAATATTTATATATATACACACTTAAATATATATCACTATATATATTTATTCTCTTTCTCATTCATAAATTATTATCCAATAATAATTTATACCCGATAAGATGAACTTCATTTTGCTCTTTGTGTGTGACCCCATAGGTTCATATTAATTGGCAATAAGGAGATTACCATAATATCCTTATAGGTCATAAGCGGACTCTAGCAAGCCATTACGACTACCCAATTAATATGATTGGAATGATCCAATACCTATTTATAAAATGTCATATTCCCTTTTGTCTCTTTGATATCAAGATTAATTATAAGACATGGTACACTTGTCAATCTTACATAATTAATCATATGCTTTCTCGATCTCAAAGTAAACTGTTCAGTCAAATCAATTGATACTCTTATCAATTATTTGAGCACGGCCATGCATTTAACAGTCTTACTTATCGAGGGGCCCAGTGATATCGCTCTCTTGTTAGAGAGGGACAAAATCCCATATCTGTCACTCACATCCCAAAGCATGAGTCATATCGTACCCAACCACAGCCTTTATAACTACTCTGTTACAAGCAGCGTTTGACTGCGTCAAAGCACAACATAAATTCATCCCGGAATCCATGGTGACCTCAGGTCAAAGGAATCAGCTGATGACACTACTATAATCAAGATCAGTTGTGACACGTGACCATGAACTTGATCTTATAGTGGGTCTCCAGCAACATGTTCTCTAACACATTGCCCGTGAGTATAATCTGTATCTGTATACACTATATTCATCTTATGAATATCCATTATCACTCACACTAGTCTTAGTTTGTTATTATTCCCATAATAACAATCGACTAGGGAAATTTAGAATTACACAATTAATTCATGGATACATTATCATAAATACTAACATACAAATATATATGATAAAATAAGTCTTTATTAATGACTTAAGAAGATTGTTTACATAATCCAACATTGGCTTAGGGCACAATCTCTAACAGAAAGAGCATTATTAACTTCCTTAGCTAGTAGTTGTTCATTGTCTTTCCCTGTCCAACCTCACGTAACAACAAGCAATCAATTACCAATTTACAGCTGTTGAAGTTTATACACGACTAAATTTGTAGATAACAAATGAATATTATAATATAGAAAAAAATGTTTCAATCAAATTATTTTCATGATCTTGCAATTGAATATTATTTCCATACTTTTTCATAAAGAAAGCTATGTGGTGCTGACAAATTATCAATAACATATATGATCAACATCTTGACAGTTCAATAAGTTTATTTTCGCATTCAATTAAGTCCATTTTCATCAAAACTGAACTTTGCATGCTGAGATTAAATATAATCCTGTTGATGGTGTCTAAAGAATTGGTCGGAGATTAACAAGGGGTCTCTGAGATATCCATTTGATGATGTCTCAGACATCGAAGGAATTTACTATTAGAAATAGACATTTGTTCTATATAAATTAAAGCAATAAACAATTCTCATACGGTTAAGCAAAATAGCAAAATCTGCAACTAATTAAGTAGAAATACAAGTATTATTCTTCACACGAAATGCTTTTAATATAAAGGCCACAAATCATAAAACAATTTTATGTTTTTTATTTCTTCACTTGTATCATGTGTTCGAGATTCCAAATCAAGGCAAATGTATACAGACATACATATTATCTTTCCTTCTTATTACTAAATATTCCAAGCAAGATCTCATTATCAGAGGCATGTGATCTCTGCATAAAATCTATTAGGTAGTCTTTGAACTTTTTTTTTTGTGGTCTGTAATTATATTGTTTTTAAATGGTATGTTTTATTTTTATTATTGTGTAAACTTGAGTCCAGCCCAGCCCAAGCCTGAAAGAATTTTAGATGGGCTGGGCTAGGCTTAGACTGAACATTTTTAGGTGAAAACCCTTAAGGCCCGGCCCTGACGCAACCCAGCCTAGCCCGGCCCATGAACATGTTTATTCTGAAGTTGTGTTGGCTCTCGGTGGAGCAAAATTTTTAAGTTGTGTCGAGAGTGCGTAGTACTTATTCCTTGATCGATAATTTTGGAAACAAAAATTTTTGCCCCTTTGATAAAAAATAAATACGGCTCGATTGTTTTGCCCCTTGATATCTATAAAAAGCAAGAAATACCCATCTCGGGATCATATCGGCGTAAATGAAAATTCTAAAAATTGAGAAAATTTTCATACCTGAGATTTAGAGGATGCCCCAATGTCAGGCTATTTCCACTTTTGGAGTGCTTATGATTCGGGACAACCCGATTTTGACAATAAGTACCTATACTTGAGTTAGCATCGATGCATGTATGCATGTGTGTGTGTATGTTTCAAGTGTATGCATGTATGTGACATGATGTTTCTGCTGTTGGTCTTGGTGTGGTCTACATTTGGCATTCAGCCTCACGAGTCGGCCTAGTTACGGATCTATAGCTCATGAACCAGGCTTTTCGGACGCGTGTGGACCCACTGGAGGAGTAGCTTGCTTATTATGAGAACACCGGGGATGAGAATCAGGTGGATGATCAGGATGACGTGGCACAGTCCTAGATCCTTTCTTTTTTTCTTCTTTGATAATCTAGCCTGTATGCAGACTCATTCTGCTATTCTGCTTGTATTGCCCATGTATGGGCCTATTTCTACACATTTATTTTGTTTTGGTACATTGGCCGTGAGCACAAGGCGTTGACCCTGCTACTGTGTGACTTTTGTTTTATTTTGTGTCCTAACTTTTGCATAAACTGCCCTTTCGGGTTTTCGGTCTACCGGACTGTCTTAATTTTTGCTTGAACTACCCTTTTGGGTTTTCGACTTAGTAGACTTTTATTTATGTCCTAACTTTTGCATATATCACCTTTTCAGGTTTTCAATCTATCGGATATTTTTTGAAGTGAGATGTATGGAGATAGAAAATGTGTACAACTATATATGTATAGTACAAACTCAATTTCAAGCAAACTTGGGACATTTAGACGAATAGAGCAAAGCATTCATTCATTCATTAATAATGTTTTAGCACAATGCACATTAAAGATGAAACGAAGCTAAGGACAGAATCAGTAATGGTATCAATCTCGACCGAATCCATGACTGCTGTCAACTGGTGTTTGTAGATTTTCCCGCTGATAGTGCTCACCTCACTGTCCTAACTTTTGCATGGGCCGCCTTTTCAGTTTTCGATCCGTCAGACTTCCTTTTTTTTTTTATACATGTAGTATCACCTAAGCTTATCTTGATTGATGGGGTTGACGAATTCATTTCCATCCATATCCATGATCCTCACAGCACCCTTTGAAACACTTCTTGATTGCATACGGGCCTTCACAATTCGGTTTGATCTTTCCCCATACATCTGTATTGGTCTGCTTCATCTGTTTAAGCACCAAATCCCGGCCTTGAGTGGGTGTTTCTGATGGCGAACTCTGCTGTTGTAAGCCCTAGCCATTCATTGCTGATACATCTGTAGGTGTTCTAATGCCCGAAGATGCTTTTCATCGATCAGGGCTAATTATTCGTATCTCGATAGAGTCCACTTTTATTCTGGCAACTGTGTTTCCATGATGAGCCTCAACGACTTAAACTCTGTTTCCACTAGTAGAACTGCTTCCATCTCGTAAACCAACAAGTACAATATTTCTCCAGTAGGTGTTCTAATGCTAGTCCTGTATCCTTACAAGGCAAATGGTAACATGTCGGCCCAATCTCTTGATAGACTTATTGGCAGAATCCTCTTGATAGACTTATTGGCTATTTCTACTGCCCTATTGGATTGCAGGCGATACAGAGATGGTCGATAATGTTCAACCCCTTTATCCTGGAACAATTATGCTTTTACCTCGTGGAACTATACTCTGTTATCGGTCACGACATGATGCGGGATTCCATACCATGTAAATATATTCTTTTTTTATGAACTTGGCCATCTTTTTTTTTTCTTTGGTAAATTTGGATTTTGAAGAGGTTCGGCATTGAACCCACCATCGTCCTTCTCCACGTTGAGAGATGTACCGATTGAGCTACACCCAATTGGTCTTCTTCCTTAACCTTCATTCCCTTTCTAGTCTAAGTCCCTTCTGTTTGGCAGGTTTCATTTTTGAATCCATCGGAATTCTGTATTTTGCAATCTCCCTGTCAACCCTAGGCATATCATCGTAGGACCAGGCGAAGGCTTTTATGTGATTTTACATTACTTTTATGATTTTTCTTCTCTGATCAAGCATGAGGTCTTTCGAGACGGATACCATTTTTGGATCATCATCTGTCCCTAGATTCATTTCATCCAATGATGCATCATGTATGCTAAAAATAAAACATCACACAAGTAGTTGAAATTAGATTTCATTGCATTAAATGCCCTATAGGCTGAATTGTTCACATTACGAGTAGAAGAAACAGATACACCAAAATGATTATCATCCTCCATATGTGGAGAGTCTTCTCTAACTGCAGCATCATCCATTACAACATCGAATTTGGACCCCCAAAGTTTGGCAAGGCATTACTCTGAACACTTGGCTTCAAGGGTGGTTCCACAATCTTCTTCTCAGTAACCAATTACTGAATGGCCTTTATCAGCTGAGTGCAATCATTAGTGCGATGGCTAGCCATCACATAATAGGCACAGATGTTATCCTTGTCTACCTCAGTTGGAGGAGAATACAGCTTTAAATTCTAAAGCAATCCAGCCTTTCTACATTTGGCAAAAATACGAGCCAAAGATTCTTCCGAAGGGTTGGTGATCCTCTGAAGAGCCACTGCCTACCTACCCTAATTTATTGCAGCCACATTCGCTTCTGTCACCTAATTTGATATTGCAGTTTGAGCCGATTTGAACTAGACCCAGCCGGTGTAGTCATAGTACTCCCACTCTTGTAACCCTATGAATACCCTCGACCGCTTTGATAAGTACCTGAATTCTGCTTGTTCCTTTGGTCTTCCTCCTCGTGCCTTTCGATACGCTTAGCAAATTCCATGACATCAGTAAAAGCATGGAATCTTTTCAGCTTCATTTTGTCTTTGTATTGAGGCAAGCTTCCATCAACTAGCTTCACAACAAGGGATTCCAACTTTGGAGCCCCGTCTACCAGCACTTGGACATCCATCCATCTCTTATAGGAAGACAAAAAGGACTCATTCGGCTTCTGGCAAATCCTTTCCAAATCCTCCAGGGAAGTTTCCACTCGGGTGTTATAATCATACTACTTCATAAATGCTTCAAACAAATCTTCCCATGTGGAAAGGGTATGCATCGGCGTTTTCAAATACCACTTAGTAGCAGCATCCCTTAGAGTAGTCGGGAATAGGTTCAAGAGATGGACCTTGCCGATCTTTATACTAGACATGAGCCGCACGTAACTATCCAGATGAGCCTCCGGTAGACCTTCCCCAGTGTATGGGGTGATATAAGGCATATGAAAACCGACCGGGAGTGGTTCCCCTCCTTCTACCATCAAACTAGCCTACTTAGTGCATTTGATGGGATTGTAGTGCACCATCTCCTTCAGTTTTGGCAATAGGGCTTCAAAGTCAGAAAATTTATGGTTGAGATACTTTTCTACAGCCATCTCCATCGAAGCTTCCATAGCCCTCTCAAAAGCCTTATCTTGTTCAGAATGATAATTAATTTCTCTATAAGGAGGAACTCCTCTACTGCTTCCCGGAACACTTCTTCCCGAGCTAGGGACCACCTGAACCATATTTTCCTCATTCTTGACTGGAGCCTGGACCGGTTGAACAGTCTATGCTGGTGTGCCCTAGTTTTTAGGGCATTGGATTCTTGAATTTGGTATTATACATTAAGACTCATTGTTTGAATACATTATTTGTGTCACATTAATAAAGGCAATTAATCTATTTCATTTATATCTTGTACTATAATATGAGTAGAGTATCCATTCATTGATAATCATAAAACCTATCCCAGGTCTGTTCTAATTGTGGGAACGAATAGAACCACAGACTTATATATTCGATGACTGTATGGTAGTTTTTAACTAGCCATAGTACTTGTAAAGTCAGTCATGAATATAGGTACATGTTATTGACATAGGACTGGATCGATCCGCACAAGAAAGCCACACGGTTGTCGCATCATAGGTCTTTCTTGAGTAGGTCTCTTTTGTCCTCAGACCAGATTTCATTATAGTATCAATATGGAATCCAGTTCACTTTGACATACACCTAACAGGTCTGTAAAAGGATGCTAAATACGGGTATGATTGGGTGGACCGGTGAACATGCCGATATTGATGATAAAGTGATGGAATTGCCACTCGAGTAACACCGAGATGATATCACTGGCCACTTGATGAGTGGGACTGATAAGTGTATAGCCATACCTAAATAAGTTGGTTGCTTATTTGATTAATAAGTTAACTCAAGATTAAGAAATATAATAAACAACAGAAGAGGATGACGGACACCATGCCTCTTGTCTATTCATATCGATATCGTTAGGCGAAGGACACTATGAGATTACTACCCGATGAGTGTCTTCTAAAAACTGCTACATCTCTGTCTTAATTGGGGGCTGTAATGGTTTGCTAGAACCCACTTATAGTCCGTGGACCTTAGGCCTACTGCCAACATAAAGACAGACCCATAGGATCATGCACATAGATCAACTGAGCCGGAACGTGTAGATATTGTGCATGTGATGTACATTGGAAGGAATGAGTTAATTAATTAGTTGACATTCGGTGTCAAGGTAATTAATTAACATTGGGTTGGTTTAATTTACTTAATAAGTTTACATAATGTATTTATCAATTAATTGAATTATATAAAGTAAACAATTAATTAAATAATTTTTCTAAGTAGGAAAATTAAATACATGTATTGTATTTACTTAAGTGTGATTTAATTTTATTTAGGGGCAATTAAATTTAGCCAAATGGAATTAAATTACATAGTATGTACTTTGTAATTAAAGTTTATTTATGTAATTATAATCCTAGTGGGCTTGGGTTTAATTAACCTAATTAAAACCCAATTAGACAAGGTGTCTATATAAGGGCACACTTAAGGAAGAAAAACCTAATTCAACCCTAATTAATTGCTGGAAATTTCAGCCACCAATAGCAGCCCCAAAACAACCGAAAATCCCAGCATTAATCCTCCATTCCTTCGCGTGGTATCAGAGCCTAGGTTTTGTCCATTAGATTGATTGGAATTGGTTCTTGAAAGCGTTCTTGAAGAAAGAATGGGTTTCAAGTTTATGATTTTAGGGTTTTTATTCAATTGGTTTTGGTTTTTGATAAACCCTAGAATTTTTGGATTGGGGTTTTTGATTATTTTTCCCCAATTGTTTTCCATCTAAAATTGTTTTTCTATATTAATTATATATTTTTGGCTGGAAATATTTTTTTTTATGATTTAATATAAAATAGTAATAATAATAATAATAGGTTTGGGAAAGGGAATCACAAATTGCGATTCCTTTCCTTGGCGCAACAGGCTGCTGGCCGCAGCAGCTGGTGCTGCTGTGGCAAGCTGCCGCGTGCCGGTTTTGGGTCCAGTTTTGATTTGTGCGGGTTATTTTTTTATCTCGGACCCTAATACAAATTAAATTAAATTTTTTTAAAATTAATTTGTATTTAAATTGTTTATTTTGTTGGCATGCATATTTAATTTAATTGTTTTTGCATATGAAATTGAATATGGACTTTGTGAAATTGGCCCAATAAACCGGGATACCGGTTAAAATTGGGAGAGCTAAATTTTAAATTTGTGACAACCCAAATTCAAGTGGGAGTAAAATTGTTAATTTTACATTTATGGATGTTATCCATTGGGCCTTTATGGGCCTTAGTCACATTTGTTAAAATTGGCGATTTCACCCTAAGTAACTCAGCTTAACATTTATATTTATAATTTGGAATGCCATGATCATGCATCATATTGGCATGTATGTGCACGACATGTACTTTGTTTGAAATGTGATGTTGAGTTCTATGAGACCTAAATTATTATTGGTTGTAATTTGATTTTGGGAAATATGGCCTGCGTGCCATTTTTTTTTATTTTGATGTAATTTTAGAATAGATTTTATTTTACAAAATTGTTGTAATTGCATCAAGTATGGAGGAAGGCTCAGATGGAGCAAGCCCATCGTGGGAGCCCAAGAAGGATTGCAGTCCGGCCCATGAAGAATTAGATAGGATATCTATTTTTTCATTAGGTTGTAATTAAAGACCCATAGGATCTCATTTATTTTAAATTAAGTATGCTATTGCATTTGTCATATAATATGGATGTAAGGATCACCAAATTATTACCCGCGTTTATGCATGCTAAGCCGTATCACTTAATTATAATCCGGAAATTAAAATATTGAGTCGTTCAAAAGTGCTTCCCACATTCACACCTCTTCCTCTCATTGATGCTGCAATGTGCGCCATGCCCTAGCTGGGTACATTGTAAGTATTCGGTGGGCCGTCGAGGGTTAGGATGCATGGTATGGTTAACATGTGAATGGTGGTTTGACTCAACATGGGTAGCATTAGCTCAGAGCGAGCCCTAATCACAGATGGGTAAAGTGTCAATAAGCCCATTGAACCAAGAGTCCTTTATGGATTAGATAGGTTATCCTACCAAACGAATCAATGGTTGGTTAGCGAGCCCTAGTTTGGCCAGTCATTGATAAGTAGTGGATCTTGGTCAAGTCAGCCAATTAACATCACCAAAAAACAAATTAAAATCGGATTATTAATTTGAATTGGCTTAAAAGTCCTTTATTTCTAACTCAAGCAATGATTTCTTCCATGTAGTTAATCCCATTGCACATTAGCAATTCAAAATGGCTACAACAAACAACAACTCACTCTTACTTAGGTCACTCCTAGAGAAGGAGAAGCTTTCGGGGACTAACTTCCTGGACTGGGCTAGGAACTTGCAAATAGTTCTTAGACAAGAGTCCAAGGAGTATGTACTGAATGCTCCTTTACCAGCTGGCGCTCTCGTAGGTCAAGGCATCACCAAGGCGATGGTGGAGCAGTACGACCGGCACGTGAGGGATGATCGAGATGTCTCGTGCCTCATGCTGGGTACCATGGCTTTTGATCTTCAGAAGCAGTTCATGGACGAGCATGCTTATGAGATGATGGATCAGCTTAAAAAGATGTTCCAAGATCGGGCTCGTAAGGAACATTACCTGACAACTAAGGCACTTTGCACGACTATGATGGCAGTTGGGACTTCTGTTAGCACTCATGTGCTAAAGTTGAAGGGGTATATTGAAACACTTACCTGCCTCAGCTCGCCAGTTCCACAGGACTTGGCAGCAGACATTATTCTCGGTTCACTTCCTGAGTCTTACAACCAGTTTATCATGAACTACCATATGCAAGGGTTGGATAAATCGGTTGTCGAGCTGCATGGCATGCTCAAAATTGCTGAGCAGTCTCTTAAGAAGACTCCTAAAGTATTGCTGGTGAACAAGGGCAATACACCCATTGCTAAGGGAAAGGCCAAATCTAAGACCAAGGCTAAGGCCCAAAAGGCCAAGGCTAAGGGTAAAAAGGTGGTGGCCCAACCTAAAGCAAGGGTTACTTCTCCTAACGATGTCTGCCATGCGTGTTATGAGAAGGGGCACTGGAAGAGCTCATGTCCAAAGCTAAGGGAGCAACTGAAGGGCAAAACTGCTGCTTCAGGTATTTATGTTGTTGAGATTAATCTGGCTATTTCTACATCTTGGGTCTTGGACACTGGATGTGGATCTCACATTTGTTCAAATGTGCAGGGTCTAAGAAATAGGAGATTACTAGGATCTGGAGAAGTAGATCTTTGAGTCGGAAATGGTGCTCGGGTTTAGGCCATGGAGATCGGAGATTATTTCTTAGAGATGCATAGTGGACTTGTTTTGGAACTAAGAAACTATTATTTTGTACCTGCAATGCGCAGGAATATTATTTTTATTTCTTTGTTGGATATTTCTGGTTTTGTATTTAATATTGGACATGGTAGAATTTCTATGCAATGTGGCAATATTATTTATGGAACAACATTTCTTGAAAATGGCTTATATATCCTTGATCTAAAACGTGAAAGTTCAATCTATAACATAAATACTAAAAGGATTAAACAAAATGAAATTAATCCTACTTACATCTGGCATTGTCGACTTGGCCATGCAAATGAGAAGTGCATAGCTAGGCTTCACTCTAGTGGAGTGCTAGGGTCATTTCATATCCAGTATTATGACACATGCTTGTTTGAGAGGCAAGATGACAAAGGCGCCTTTTGGCAAGACTGTTGAAAGGGCCTCAGAGCTATTAAAGCTGATACATTCTGATGTATGTGGCCCAATGAGCACAAGTGCTAGATCTGGTTTTCTGTACTTCGTCACCTTCACGGATGACTTCAGCAGATACGGTTATATGTATCGAATGAAGCATAAGTCTGAGACTCTTCAAAGGTTCATGGACTTTAAGAATGAAGTAGAAAACCAACTTGGCAAGAAAATAAAAGCAATTTGGTCTGACCGAGGGGGTGAATATTTGAGCTAAGAGTTCGACTCATTTTTTAGAGAGTGTGGGATTATATCCCAACTCACTCCTCCTGGTACACCCTAGTGGAATGGAGTGTCAGAAAGGAGGAATAGGACCTTGCTAGACATGGTTCACTTGATGATGAGCCAAGCTACATTCCCTGTCTCCTTTTGGGTATATGCTTTAGAGACAGCTGCTTACATTCTTAATAATACACCAAGCAAGGCAGTTGAGGGAACACCATATGAACTATGGAAGGGCCAAAAGCCTAAAGTTTCCTTCTTGAAGATTTAGGGCTGTGATGCACATGTTAAGAAATTGACAAGTGGCAAACTCGAGTCCAAATCTGTCAAGTGCCAGTTTATGGGTTACCCTAAGGAAACTAATGTTGGGATTTTTCACCGGAAATCACCCGATAAAAGCGGAAGAACGTGGTGATTTCCTCAAATCCAGTCCCAGGAGCAATTGAGATGGAAATTGAAAAACTTAAAATTGAATAGAAAGGGATTAATTTTTCTTACCAGAAAATCTCTTTCTAGAGATGGATGAAGACTGCAGAAACCAAAGCAGATTTCCTCCTCGATTTCGTACACGAACGCCTAACGAATGCAACCCCGTGCTAGCGTTGGAAAAACGAAACAATAGAGTGAGAGGAAGGGAAGATTTCGGCCACTTGGTGTGCTAGGGTTAGATGGCCGAAAATTTCACCCTAGGTTTTATACCTAGGGTGGCCGAATTCCCTTAGGGGAATTCAGGCCCAGCTTGGCTCCATTCCATTCTGTGCGGGCTTCCTTGATTTAATTTGGGCCCAGTCTAATTTTAATTATTCTAGTTTAAATTAATTTCAAGCCCAATTTTAATATACCCATGTATTTAATATATTACTCCAAGTAATATATTATTTACATTTAAATTAAAATTAGTTTGACAATTAATTTAATCCATCAAATTAAAATTAAATCTACACAAAATAAAATCATATGTAAACCTATATATATGAATATTTCCACCCAGGAAATAATCTCATAATTAATCCAATTAATTATGAAGAGCCAATTGAATATATTAATTTTATTATTATGACCAATCCAATTGATCTTTATAATGTAATTAATATATACACACCTCTCCCTCCATTGCGTATACTCCAAGTATACATGTGATTCCTTAAGTCTGTATTCAGTCGTTCTATGTGTACGATCCCGTGGGCCCATCTTTATATTGGCAGCGGGCTTTTGGCCCGCAAACTGCAGTTGGGCTCTAGCAAGCCACTGCAGCCCCCAATTAAGATGGAGATGGCAGTCTAACTGTTATCATAACCCTGTAGTTTAAACTTGTATATCCCATGTCATTGATATAGGTGTCCAACATAGAGGCATGGATTGATCACCCTCTTTTGTGTCCGGACATTAACTTGATCCCGAATATACTGAAGCTCACAAACAAGTTCCAACTTGTTTGGGTGTGGCCACACTCTTATCAGTCACATTCATCAAGAGGCCGGTGATATCTTCTCAGTGGGTTACTGAGTGACAAATCCCTTCTGCATATCCATAGTATTACTATGCTCAGTGACATACCCGAAAGCACCCATACTTGGCACCCTATTACAGGCCCTTTAGGTGTACCCCTAAGCATGCGACTTCACATGTAATACCATCATATGGTTAGGTCAAAGGATCCATACAAGTACTACACGAGAATCCATTGTGATACCATACCATGTGGATTACTCGTTTAGTGGATCTATCCAGTACCACGCTTCCAGGCATGTACCCATTAACTTGGTTGACATTCCATGTCCAATGACCGGTAAGACACCGCCATACAACTAGGTTAATGATAGTCTATTGTTCCATTCATTCCCATGACTGGAACAGACTACGGATCTATTTATGGTCATATCGTTTACCCTATCCATGGTCTTACTGCCAAGTGCATGACACTTGTCATCATGGATATAGATATGTCCATTGGATACTTCATTTAATATATTGCACAAGATAGATATAATAAATGAATTGATGCCTTTATTAATAACACAAATGAGTACAACACATAAATCCAACAAATGTATAGTACAAATATAAGGACCAATGCCTCGGGACTAGGGCATTTCCAACAACTAAGGGTTATTACTTCTACGATCCGGCAGAAAACAAAGTTCTTATAGCCAGAAATGCAGTCTTCTCAGAGAAGGAATTCCTTTCCAAGAGAGACAGTGGGAGTAATGCTGAACTTTCAAAAGTTCAAGATTTACAAACTCCTGCAGCTACTGCTGAGGATGCTTTAGGAACCGATCTGACTACTCAAGAAATTGAGGAACTAGAACTGGTTGCACAGGACCTTAGAAGGTCTGGTAGGACACTGTTGGATATGCCCTAGTCCCGAGGCATTGGACCTTGTATTTGTATTATACATTTATTGGATTTATGTATTATACTAATTTTATGTTATTAATAAAGGCATTAATTCATTTATTATATATATCTTGTGCAATATCTTAAATGAAGTATCCAATGGACATATCCATATCCATGATGAAAAGTGTCATGCACTTGGCAGTGAGACCATGGATAGGGTAAACGATATGACCATAAAGAGATCTATAGTCTGTTCCAGTCATGGGAATGAATGGCACTAAAGACTATCATTAACCTGGTTTTATGGCGGTATCTTACCGGTCATTGGACATGGGATGTCAATCAAGTTAATTCGTACATGTAAAAAGGGCATGGTACTGGATAGATCCACTAAACGAGAAATCCACATGGTATAGTATCACAAGTGATTCTCGTGTAGTACTTGTATGGATCCTTTGACCTGACCATATGATGGTATCGCATGCGAGGTCGCATACTTAGGGGTATGCCTAAAAGGCCTGTAATAGGGTGCCAAGTATGGGTGCTTTCGGGTATGTCACTTAGCATGGCAATGCTATGGATATGCAGAAGGGATTTGTCACTCAGTAGTCCACTGAGAAGATATCACTGGCCTCTTGATGAATGTGACTGATAAGAGTGTGGCCACACCCAAACAAGTTGGAACTTGTTTGTGAGCTTTAGTACATTCGGGATCAAGTAAATGTCCGGATACAAAAGAGGGTGATCAATCCATGCCTCTGTGTTGGACACCGATATCAATGACATGGGATATACAAGTTCAAACTACAGGGTTATGATTATAGTTGGACTGCCATCTCCATCTTAATTGGGGGCTGCAGTGGCTTGCTAGAGCCTAACTGCAGTTTGTGGGCCATGGGCCCATTGCCAACATAAAGATGAGCTCACGGGATCGTACACAATGAGCGACTGAACACTGACTTAAGGAATCACCTGTATACTTGGAGTATACGCTCTGGAGAGAGAGGATTATATTAATTATATTATAAAGATCAATTGGATTGATCATAATAATAAAATTAATATTTGATTGGCTTTCTCATAATTAATTGGATTAATTATGAGATTATTTCCTGGGTGGAAATATTCATATGTATCTGTTTACATATGAATTTATTTTGTTAAGATCTAATTTTAATTTCATGTATTAAATTAATTAGTCAAACCAATTTTAATTAAATGTAAATAATATGTTACATGGTGTAATATATTATATACATGGGTAAATTACAGTTAGGCTTGAAATTAATTTGAACCAGACCAATTAAAATAGATTGGGGCCTAAAATGAAAGAAGGTAAGCCCACACAAAGAGCAGCCAATTGGGCCGAAATTCTCCTTGAGAATTTTGGCCACCTAGGGTTAAAATAACCCTAGGTATTTCGGCCATGTGCAGTACAAGCCACCATAGCTGAATTCTCCCACTTCTCTTCTCCGTTGTTTGTGTTTTTCCGATGCTAGCACTGGTGGTGTTCTTTAGGCGTTCGTGTACGTGAACGAGGAGGGATTCTATCTTGATTCCTGTAATCTGCATCCATCTTTAAAGAGATAATCTGGGTAAGAGATTTATCTCTTGTTATCAAATTTTTGTTTTTACAATTTCCATCTCAATTGTTCCTGGGCACGAATTTGAGGAAATCATCGCGTTCTTCCGCTTTATTCGGGTGATTTCTGGTGACAAATCCCAATAGTGGTATCAGAGCAGGCTTTTGATTGTTAAAACTGGTTGAATCCCTTGGTTTTAAAATTGGAGATTTTTTATTAGGGTTCTTGGATTGGGGTTTATGATTTTTCCCCTTTTATTTTGTATAATTGAAATTGAATTTGCATATAGGTTTATGTTTATTTAATTTTATTGTATGTTTGAGATTCTTGGTGAATTTCTTGGTTTGGATGCTATTTTTTTTTTAATTTTCTGTTAAAAAAAAAATTAGGTTGTTCCCAGTGTGCCGCCGCACGTGGGGGGAACAGCGGCAGCTCCACTGCTGCCCCTAGAAGCGGCGGCTGCAGCTAGGTGGCAGCGCTACTGCTGCCCCTAGCAGCTGCGGCGGCAGCTAGGGCAACTAGGTTGCCCTAGCTATAGCGGACTGGGCCCAGTGTTTTTGGATTTGGCCGGTTTCGGGCCCGGGGCCCAGTTTTGAAATTTTAATTGGTTTTAAAATTCATGTGTTTAAATTTTTGCAGTTTAAATATGGTTTCTTGCATGAAATTTAATTTTATTCATGTGATATTAATTTTGGAAATTAATATGGTTAATTGAAATTGGTTCGGGGTAATTTTGGCACAATTACTTGGACAGCTGAAATGGACCCATGGTTTCCCAATTCCAGTGGAGCAGTTGGACTGCCTAGGCTGGAGGTCCAATGCCTGTTAAGGGTTAGAACCATGGTGGGCCAAAATTGGCGATTTCAAAATAATAGCTTGGACATAATTGAAATGGGCTTAAATCATGCATTATAACATGCTTATAAATTATATGTATTAGATGCATATGGGTGATTAAATATTTGTATGATTGGATGCTATTGGGCCTTTATTCAAGACGGGTTGTATTTTCTTTTGGGTAAATACTGTCTGCGTATCGTTTTCTTTTTTTAATGTAATTTTATTTTATTTACTTATTATAAAATTTGTAAAAGAAGAAACCCATGGAGTGGTGAGCCCAAGTGGAGGTGCAAGCCCACAAGGAAGGAGATGGAGGCCTACCTGATATTGGATTCTAGTATAGGTTTCCTAGAAAAATATGAGGATGTAATATAGGCCCATAACAATCCATTTTACTTATTTATTTAATTATGCTTTATATTTATTTGCATGTGTGAATGTATGATCCAACATCACTTTCACCTGCCTTATGTATGCAAGCCGTTATTAAATGAATCTAACAACCAAATGGAAATTACTAAGTCGCTTAAAAGTGCTTCCCTCATTCAAAACCAGCTCGAAGTGGGGATAGGCCAGTTTTAGACCTTGCCCTCGCATGATGCACTGGAGTATCGTCATTTTGTATTGGGTTAGGGTATGGGATACTCTAACACTTGAATGGAGGTTTTGACTTAGCATGGGTAGTAGGATTCTCTTGGCCCTAAGCACAGATGGGTAAGTGCCAATGAGCCCATCAAACCGAGAGTCCCTAGGTTGGGATTGGACAGCATTCCTATCTAAATAATTAGGGTATAGTTGTACCAGGCCCTCGTCTGGCTATATCTTAATGAAATATGGATCTCGGGCCATGAGCCCAACAACTCGGTTTAATTAATAACTTAATTCATTATTAATTATATATGGGAATAACAATGTAAAGTCCTTTATTAACACTCTAAAATGTTTTTCTGTGTAGAAACTCTTAAATGGCAAACAACAACTCTTTATCACTGCGATCAATCTTAGAAAGGGACAAGCTTTCCGGTCCCAACTTTTTGGACTGGTCTAGAAACTTAAGGATAGTTCTAAGATAAGAGTCCAAAGAGTACGTACTGGAAAGGCCTGTGCCGGCTGCGCCTCAAGGACGTAATCCACCGGCTGCCCAGCTGGAGGAATACGAGGTGCATGTCAAGGATAATAGGGATGTGACATGCCTTATGTTGGCCTACATGGTCCCCGAACTGCAAAAACAGTTTATGAACCATCAAGCTTTTGCTATGATAACAACTCTTAAGCAAGCTCGTCAGGAAAGGTACCTGACCAATAAGGCATTCCACTCCTGTAAGATGGGGGCTGGGACATCTGTGAGTGCACACGTGCTCAAGATGAAGGGCTATTTGGACACTTTAGCCCATCTCGGATCGCCCATCTCTCAAGAGTTGGCGGTGGACACAATCCTTGCATCCTTGCCTGATTCTTATGATCACTTCATCCTGAACTATAACATGCAAGGGATGAACTATACTGTTAGTGAGCTGCATAGGATGCTCAAGCTTACTGAATAGTTGATCAAGAAGAGTCTGCCGGTGCTGCTGGTCAATAAGGGGAACCCTCCTCTTGCCAAGGGCAAGGCCAAGGAAAAGGCCAAGGCCCAGTAGAAGGCAGGTCCTGAAGATGTCTGTTTTGGGTGCAGACATGCAGGCCACTGGAAGAGATCGTGTCCCAAGCTGATGGGAGAGCAGAGGAGGAGCCAGGGTGCGTCCTCATCAGGTATTTATGTTATAGACATTAACCTTACTGTTTCAACATCCTGGGTATTGGATACTGGATGTGGTTCTCACATTTGTTGCAATGTGCAGGGACTTAAGAACAGAAGGTCACTGTGATCGGGGGAGGTGGACTTGCAGGTCGGAAATGGAGCAAGGGTTGCTGCCATAGAGATCGGCGAATATCACCTCATGATGCCTAGTGGATTGGTTTTAATTTTGGAACAATGTTATTTTGTACCTGCTATGTGCAGGAATATTATTTCAGTTTCAATGTTGGATATTTCTGGATTTTATTTTACTATTTCGAATGGTAGAATTTTTATATCTAGAGAGGGATTATTTTATGGAGATGCTCTATTAAATAATGGCCTATATATTATGGACTTAAATGAAACCAATCATGTCTATAACATAAACACTAAAAGGGTTAAGCCCAACGAACTTAATCCTGTCTACCTATGGCATTGTCGTTTAGGCTGTTAGAGATTGTGCCCTAAGCCAATGTTGGATTATGTAAACAATCTTCTTAAGTCATTAATAAAGACTTATTTTATCATATATATTTGTATGTTAGTATTTATGATAATGTATCCATGAATTAATTGTGTAATTCTAAATTTCCCTAGTCGATTGTTATTATGGGAATAATAACAAACTAAGACTAGTGTGAGTGATAATGGATATTCATAAGATGAATATAGTGTATACAGATACAGATTATACTCACGGGCAATGTGTTAGAGAACATGTTGCTGGAGACCCACTATAAGATCAAGTTCATGGTCACGTGTCACAACTGATCTTGATTATAGTAGTGTCATCAGCTGATTCCTTTGACCTGAGGTCACCATGGATTCCGGGATGAATTCATGTTGTGCTTTGACGCAGTCAAACGCTGCTTGTAACAGAGTAGTTATAAAGGCTGTGGTTGGGTACAATATGACTCATGCTTAGGGATGTGAGTGACAGATATGGGATTTTGTCCCTCTCTAACAAGAGAGCGATATCACTGGGCCCCTCGATAAGTAAGACTGTTAAATGCATGGCCGTGCTCAAATAATTGATAAGAGTATCAATTGATTTGTCTGAACAGTTTACTTTGAGATCGAAAAAGCATATGATTAATTATATAAGATTGACAAGTGTACCATGTCTTATGATTAATCATGATATCAAAGAGACAAAAGAGAATATGACATTCTATAAATAGGTATTGGATCATTCCAATCATGTTAATTGGGTAGTCATAATGGCTTGCTAGAGTCCGCTTGTGATCTATAAGGACATTATGGTAATTTCCTTATTGCCAATTAATATGAACCTATGGGGTCACACACAAAGAGCAAAATGAAGTCCATCTTATCGGGGATAAATTATTATTAGATAATAATTTATGAATGAGAAAGGGAATAAATATATATATAGTGATATATATTTATATATGTATATAAATATTAATATGATTAATATTGCATAAAGTATGCTACATATTATAATTCAATTATATAGAGATATAATTAATTATAATATTAAATATACATATGTGCATGATGGAGAATGGAGTTAATTTAATATTAATTGAGAATTAATATTAAGTTGTGTGGGTCAATTTATAATTATAATTAATAGGAGTATTAAGTTATAATTATAATTAAGACTAAAGGTTATATAAAATAAAACATAACCTAACCCTAACATACATGAGAATTCGGCAGCCACACCAAGAAAAGAGCTAGCCGAAATTCTCCTCTCCAAGCCAAGAGAAAGTTTGTTTTTCTGCCTCTCTCTCAATCGAAGAATTGTTCTTCAATCCCGGCGCTAGCACGCGGTGGATCAATTGCTCCGTGTGGATCAACTGTAGAGGGAAGCTACTTTGGTTCCTTTTGATCCAATCCTATAAGAATTAAGAGGTAATTATTTAACCTTTCCTTCCAATTCAATGCAATATACATGGATCCTTGGCGGGGATTAATCCGTTTTTCTTTCCGCTGCGTATTTATTTTGGCGATTAATTCCCTTCAGTGGTATCAGAGCCACTTGTATTTTGATTGAATTGGATTTATGTTTTGATTGGATCAAAATTGCATGTTAGGGTTTGTATGATTTTGATTGGATCAAAATTGTTGTTAGGGGTTTGTATGTTTTTATTTAGGGTTCTATGTTATTATGAATAACAATTAAAATTTGATTTTATACATTAATCATTGTGAATAATTTGTTTTAATGATTTGGAATGTTTAAGGGGTTGTTATCATGAATTTGATTCATGGGATTTTAATTGAAATTGTTTCAATTAATTAAATGAAATTAATAAAAAAAAAAAAAAAAAAAAAAAGGAAAACAATTGTTGTTTTCGTTATTCTGGGCATAATGCCCAGAATAATTATGGATGCAATTGCAATTGCAATTGCGCCCAACTGCAATTGCAATTGCAATTGCATATTGCCATGCTGCGTAAGCAGCATGGGCTGCACAGCCCGTCGGGCTGCGCGCAGTATTGGATACTGCAGTGCGCGGCCCGACGAGCATGCTGTCCGACAGTTTTACCCCTTTTTCGTTTTAAGTGTGGAAAATTGTTTCTGCATATTTACGAATTTTTTCCAAATTAATTAATTCTTAATACAATGTGATTGTATTTTACCACTTTGAACCCTAAATATTTTAGATATAAAATTATTGTTGATAATTTTATGCATGGTGTTGTGGTATGGTTTTGGACCCGTGGATGCTCTATTTTATTATGGTTTTATATAAATACGACCTGCGAGTCGTTTGTATTTATGTAAATTTTAATTTTAATTTTACTAGATAAATTGTATAGGATGCAATTTATAATATGTAAATTTTATTTTACTAAAAAAAATTGTATAGGTTGCAATTTTGTAAAATATGTAAATCCATGAGATGATGCCAAGGAACAAAGACGTGAGGACGGATCCAAGGGGTGCGGGAGAGCTGTGACCATGCGATGGTTACAACCACCTAGGAAATGGCCTTGTTGATTTTCATATTGGCCTATGAAAATCAATGTAGATAAAACCATACCATAACACGGTCTTTCGAGTCTATTGCATGTTTTATATTTTGATGCCATGTGATGCCATGCTAAGTATGAAATATGCATGCTAGATGAATGTATGACATTGGATGCCATGCTAGAATTAATATTAACTTAGAAAGATTAATGTTAATGCCATGTATTGTATGAGATACATTTTAATCACAGGAATTAATAAACCCTAAATAAACTTATGAAGTTTATATTTTTGCCACCCAATTACGTATAACACTAGTCAAGTACTATGTTCGCATCATGGTAGCCACGCCAAAGCGGGTACGCATGTTGTGACCTTAGCGAAGCGATAATATGAGAAATGGTGATTCTCATTGTGTTGTAATTGGTTTAACAAGGGTTAATCAAAATGGTGTTTTGAACCCGAGGCAAAGATGAGATGAGTAACATGCAAATTAAATATGATATATGATATCATGCATCTCATAAATTAAAAGAGTTACATAATGATGTAATTGACATGGTGATGTCTACCGAAATTATATTTAATCATAGGGACATGCCAAAGCAGTGCTATGGTTAAGTATGGATTTTGGGTCTTTTACCCACTTAAATATTTTAAAGGGTTTTATAATTTTAGTGGGAGTTTAATTCTCTTATGTAATTAACTTTGCATATATTTTCTGTTGTAGATAAATGGCCAACACAAGCAATCCCGGTTCTATTCGATCTATCCTTGAGAAGGATAAACTGAACGGAACCAATTACCTAGATTGGTATCGCAACTTGAGAATTGTTCTCAAGCAAGAGCGAAAGCTGTATGTTCTGGATGGGCCTTTGCCCGCTAACCCTCCACCCACCACAGCTTCAAGAGCTGAAAGGGATGCTTTTCACAAGCATCAAAATGATCAGATTGATGTACAATGCCTGATGCTCGCATCAATGATTCCGGAACTTCAGAAGGATTTGGAAACATTTGAGGCATATGAGATGTCTCAAGAGCTTAAGGAAATGTTCCAAAAGCAAGCGAGAAGGGAAAGGTATGAGACCTTGAGATCCTTGGTTGGGTGCAAGATGACCGAAGGGAGTTCGGTTAGTGCCCATGTTCTGAAGATGAAAGGGTACATTGATCAGTTGGAGAGGCTTGGTTCGCCACTCAGACCTGAGTTGGCAACGGATTTGATCCTTAATTCTCTTCCCGAGAGTTACTCCCATTTTGTCATGAATTATCACATGAATGATATGGACAAAACGGTCAGCGAACTGCATGGGATGCTGAAAAACGCTGAAGTAACGATAAAAGAGAAGCCAAGCTCCAAAGGGATCCATATGGTGCAAAAGGGTAGGATCCAGAAGAAGAAGGGTAAAGCAAACAAACCCAAAGAGTTTGGGAAGGATGCAAAGAAGCCCAAAGCTGTTACCAAGGCAAAGCCTCCAAAGGAAGGCACATGCCATTTCTGCAATCAGCCTGGTCATTGGCGCAGAAATTGCAAGCTTTATTTGGAGGACTTGAGGAAGAAGAGAGGCGGTGAGACCGCTAATCAAGGTATTTATGTTATTGAAATATTTCATTCTACTTCTGTTTCTACTTCATGGGTATTAGATACCGGTTGTGGTTCTCACATTTGTATGAATGTGCAGGGGCTTAAAGGAAGTAGAAAGCTCAAGAAGGGCGAGGTAGAATTCCATGTGGCGAATGGAGCTAGAGTTGCTGCTTATGAAGTCGGTCGCTACGAGCTCAAGTTGCCAAGTGGACTTGTTCTTTCTTTGAATAATTGTTATTTTGTTCCTAATTTGTCTAGGAACATCATTTCTATTTCATGTTTGGACAAGGAAGGATTTAAATGTGTTATTGAGAATAATCACTTATTGCTTTTCAATAAAGACTTGTTTTATGCAAATGCGGATTTACATGATGGTCTTTATTTGTTGAACCTTAGTGAAGGTTATAATGAGCATGTATATAACATAAATACCAAAAGGATAAGAACAAATGTTGTGAATCCTACTTATCTCTGGCACTGTCGTCTAGGACACATTAATGAGAAACGCATTACAAAACTCCATAAAGATGGAATTTTGGGTCTAGATGTTTTTGAAACATATGACACTTGCGAGTCTTGTTTAATGGGTAAGATGACCAAGAGTCCCTTTACTGGTCACAGTGAAAGGGCTAGTGACTTATTAGAACTCATACATACAGATGTATGTGGGCCTATGAGCACAACTGCTAGAGGTGGTTTTCAATACTTCATTACGTTCACTGATGATTTCAGTAGATATGGTTATCTATATCTAATGAAGCATAAGTCGGAATCCTTTGAAATGTTCAAAGCCTTCCAAAATGAAGTACAAAACCAACTTGGCAAGACAATTAAAGCACTTAGATCTGATCGAGGTGGTGAATATTTGAGCCAAGACTTTGACGATCATCTTAGAAAGTGTGGGATTGTCTCACAACTAACTCCTCCTGGTACACCACAGTGGAATGGTGTGTCTGAGAGGAGGAACCGTACTTTATTGGATATGGTTCGGTCGATGATGAGTCAAACAAATCTTCCTCTATCCTTTTGGGGATATGCACTTGAAACAGCGGCATTCACACTGAACCGAGTTCCATCAAAAGCAGTTGAAAAGACACCATATGAGATATGGGTTGGTAAGAGACCAAATTTGTCTTTTCTCAAGATTTGGGGTTGCGAAGCTTATGTGAAATACTTGATTTCAGATAAGTTAGCACCAAAATCTGTGAAGTGCAATTTTGTTGGTTATCCAAAAGAAACTAAAGGTTATTTCTTTTACAATCCTAGTGAAAACAAAGTGTTTGTTGCTAGGAATGGTACATTCCTGGAAAAAGAGTTTATTTCCAAAGGAATCAGTGGGAGTAAAGTACACCTACAAGAAAATATGGATAACCAAGTTGAAAGTGAGTTTCAAATGGAACAATCTGATTCACAAGAAGTTGTTGAGTCAGAACCGATAACACAAGTCCAACGTAGATCAAGTAGAGTTCGTCATGAGCCCGAGAGATATGGATTTCTCGTCACGAACGAAAATGATCTGATTCTGTTAGAAGAGAATGAACCTTCCACGTACATGGAAGCTGTCTCTAATTCAGAATCTGAAAAATGGCTTGATGCTATGAAGTCAGAAATTCAATCCATGGACGACAACAAAGTATGGACTTTGGTTGATCTCCCAAAGGGTGCTAAAGCAATAGGGCACAAATGGGTTTTCAAGTTGAAAACGGACATGGATGGGAATATTCAGACTTATAAAGCAAGGTTAGTGGCAAAGGGTTACCGACAAGTTCATGGAATAGACTATGACGAAACCTTTTCGCCAGTAGCTATGATCAAGTCCATCAGAATTCTTGTTGCCATAGCAGCATATTATGACTATGAAATATGGCAAATGGATGTCAAAACAGCTTTCCTAAATGGAAACCTTGTTGAGGATGTGTACATGACACAGCCTGAAGGTTTTGTCGATCCAAAGAATCCTGATAAAGTATGCAAGCTTCAAAAGGCCATTTATGGTTTGAAGCAAGCATCAAGAAGTTGGAATCATTGTTTTGATGAATCAGTCAAAAAGTTTGGCTTCATCAAAAACGAAGATGAGCCTTGTGTGTACAAGAAGTTCAGTGGGAGTAATATAGTTTTCCTAGTTCTATATGTCGATGACATATTGTTAATAGGAAATCACATTCCTACCTTGCAAGAAGTAAAATCTTGGCTAGGAAAGTGTTTTTCTATGAAAGACTTGGGTGAGGCAGCCTACATTCTTGGAATAAAGATCTATAGAGATAGATCTAAGAGATTGATAGGTTTGAGCCAGAGTACATACATTGACAAAATACTGAAAAGGTTCAGTATGGATCAATCAAAGAAAGGAAATGTTCCTATTGGGCAAGGGATAAAGCTTAGTCGTAAGCAATGTCCTGTGACAGTTGAAGAACGTCAACGCATGGACAAGATTCCTTATGCGTCAGCTATAGGATCTATCATGTATGCCATGGTATGTACTCGGCCAGATGTCTCTTTTGCTTTGAGCATGACAAGTAGATATCAGTCTGATCCAGGTGATAGTCACTGGACTGCTGTCAAGAGTATTCTTAAGTACTTGAGAAGTGTTGGGAATTAATCGCACAAAAAAAAAAAATATATAAACGCAGCGGAAAAACAGATTAATCCCCACCAAGGACCCATGTACATTGGATTGAATCGGAAGGAGGGTTAAAGAATTACCTTAATTCTTTGAAGATTGAATCAAGCAGGAACCAAAATAGCTTCCCTCTACGGTTGATCCACACGGAGCAATACGTCCACCGCGTGCTAGCGCCGGATTTGAAGAACAATTCTTCGAACAAGAGAGAGAGAGATAGAAAATCAAATTTTCTTTTTGGGGTTTTGGATGAATTTCGGCTGGCTCTTCTTCCCCCACTTTTTTTTTTTTTTGGTCTGCCGAAAACTCCACTTTTGTTATATAAGAATTACATTAGGTTTAGGTTTTTTCTTATTTCCTTAAATAAAAAACACCTAATTAGTTAATTATAATTATAATCTAATACACCTATTAATTATAATTATAAATTAACCCACATAATTTAATATTAATTCTCACTTAATATTAAATCAAATCAATTCTCCATAATACACATATGTATATATATAATATTATAATTAATTATATCTCTATATAATTTAATTATAATATGTAGCATACTTTATGCAATATTAATCACATTAATATTTATATACACATACATAAATATATATCACTATATATATATTTATTCTCTTTCTCATTCATAAATTATTATCCAATAATAATTTATACCCGATAAGATGAACTTCATTTTGCTCTTGTGTGTGACCCCATAGGATCATATTAATTGGCAATAAGGAAATTACCATAATGTCCTTATAGGTCACAAGCGGACTCTAGCAAGCCATTACGACTACCCAATTAATATGATTGGAATGATCCAATACCTATTTATAGAATGTCATATTCCCTTTTGTCTCTTTGATATCATGATTAATCATAAGACATGGTACACTTGTCAATCTTATATAATTAATCATATGCTTTCTCGATCTCAAAGTAAACTGTTTAGACAAATTAATTGATACTCTTATCAATTATTTGAGCATGGCCATGCATTTAACAGTCTTACTTATCGAGGGGCCCAGTGATATCGCTCTCTTGTTAGAGAGGGACAAAATCCCATATCTGTCACTCACATCCCAAAGCATGAGTCATATTGTACCCAACCACAGCCTTTATAACTACTCTGTTACAAGCAGCGTTTGACTGCGTCAAAGCACAACATGAATTCATCCCGGAATCCATGGTGACCTCAGGTCAAAGGAATCAGCTGATGACACTACTATAATCAAGATCAGTTGTGACACGTGACCATGAACTTGATCTCATAGTGGGTCTCCAGCAACATGTTCTCTAACATATTGCCCGTGAGTATAATCTGTATCTGTATACACTATATTCATCTTATGAATATCCATTATCACTCACACTAGTCTTAGTTTGTTATTATTCCCATAATAACAATCGACTAGGGAAATTTAGAATTACACAATTAATTCATGGATACATTATACTAACATACAAATATATATGATAAAATAAGTCTTTATTAATGACTTAAGAAGATTTTTTACATAATCCAACATTGGCTTAGGGCACAATCTCTAACAATCTCCCACTTGCCCTAAGTCCAATCTCAAATGTATCTAATACCCGTGGACCTAGCATGACCATCATGTACAGCTTGTGAAAGAGCTTTTGTTAGTGGATCAGCAACATTGTCTTCAGACGCAACTTTGCATATCTTCACATCTCCTCTTGAGATGACTTCTCTTATGTAGTGAAAACGCCGAAGTATATGTTTGGATTTCTGTGACACACTAGGTTCCTTAGCAAGTGATATTGCCCCATTATTGTCACACAAGAGGCTCACAGGATTCACTATGCTAGGAACGACACCAAGTTCTTCGATGAACTTCTTGATCCAAACAGCCTCTTGGGCTGCATCTGATGCAGCAATATACTCAGCTTCTGTTGTAGATGCAGCTATCGTGCTTTGCTTAGAACTCTTCCAACTTATCGCACCTCCATTCAGAATGAACACATACCCAGACTGTGACTGCATCTGATCTTGATCAGTTTGGAAACTTGCATCCGTGTAACCATTTACAACAAGATCTTCGTCCGAGCCTCCATATATCAAGAATGTATCTTTAGTTCTTCTCAAGTACTTAAGAATACTCTTGACAGCAGTCCAGTGACTATCACCTGGATCAGACTGATATCTACTTGTCATGCTCAAAGCAAAAGAGACATCTGGCCGAGTACATACCATGGCATACATGATAGATCCTATAGCTGATGCATAAGGAATCTTATCCATGCGTTGACGTTCTTCAACTGTCATAGGACATTGCTTACGACTAAGCTTTATCCCTTGCCCAATAGGAACATTTCCTTTCTTAGATTGATCCATACTGAATCTTTTCAGTATCTTATCAATGTATGTACTCTGGCTCAGGCCTATCAATCTCTTAGATCTATCTCTATAGATCTTTATTCCAAGAATATAGGCTGCCTCACCCAAGTCTTTCATAGAAAAACACTTTCCTAGCCAAGATTTTATTTCTTGCAAGGTAGGAATGTGATTTCTGTTGGAGATTAAGCGCACAAAAACAATACGCAGCGGAAAATAAAGGATTAATCCCCACCAAGGACCCATGTACATTGCATTGAATTGGAAGGAGGGTTAAAGAATTACCTTAATTCTTTGTAGGTTTTGAATCAAAAGGAACCAAAATAGCTTCCCTCTACGGTTGATCCACACGGAGCAATACGTTCACCGCGTGCTAGCGCCGGGATAGAAGAAACGGTTTCTTCGAATTGAGAGAGAGAGGCAGAAAAATCAAATTTTTCTTTGGCTTGGGATGGGATTTTCGGCTGGCACCTTTTCTTTTTCTTCTATGTCTGCCGAAAAACTGGTTGTATTAGTGTAGAGAAAAATTAGGTTTAGGTTAATTGTTTCCTTAAATAATTAACCTAATTAGTTAATTATAATTATAACCTAATACACCTATTAGTTATAATTATATATTAACCCACACAATTTAATATTAATTCTCAATTAACATTAAATCAAATCAATTCTCCATAATACATATATGTATATATAATATTATAATTAATTATATCTCTATATAATTTAATTATAATATGTAGCATACTTTATGCAATATTAATCACATTAATATTTATATATACATACATAAATATATATCACTATATATATATTTATTCTCTTCCTCATTCATAAATTATTATCCCATAATAATTTATACCCGTTAAGATGAACTTCATTTTGCTCTTGTGTGTGACCCCATAGGTTCATATTAATTGGCAATAAGGAAATTACCATAATGTCCTTATAGGTCACAAGCGGACTCTAGCAAGCCATTACGACTACCCAATTAATATGATTGGAATGATCCAATACCTATTTATAGCATGTCATATTCCCTTTTGTCTCTTTGATATCATGATTAATCATAAGACATGGTACACTTGTCAATCTTATATAATTAATCATATGCTTTCTCGATCTCAAAGTAAACTGTTCAGACAAATCAATTGATACTCTATCAATTATTTGAGCACGGCCATGCATTTAACAGTCTTACTTATCAAGGGGCCCAGTGATATCGCTCTCTTGTTAGAGAGGGACAAAATCCCATATCTGTCACTCACATCCCAAGGCATGAGTCATATCGTACCCAATCACAGCCTTTATAACTACTCTGTTACGAGCAGCGTTTGACTACGTCAAAGCACAACAGGAGTTCATCCCGGAATCAATGGTGACCTCAGGTCAAAGGAATCAGCTGATGACACTACTATAATCAAGATCAGTTGTGACACATGACCATGAACTTGATCTTATAGTGGGTCTCCAGTAACATGTTCTCTAACATATTACCCGTGAGTATAATCTGTATCTGTATACACTATATTCATCTTATGAATATCCATTATCACTCACACTAGTCTTAGTTTGTTATTATTCCCATAATAACAATCGACTAGGGATATTTAGAATAACACGATTTATTCATGGATACTTATCATAAATGCTAACATACAAACATAAATGATAATATTAATCTACACTAGATTAATCTTAGAAGTCAAATTACATAATCCAATATTGGCCTTAGGGCACAATCTCCAACAATCTCCCACTTGCACTATGGCCAATCATACATGTATCTTATACCCATTGACCTACATGACTTTCATGTATTCACTCGTGCAGGAGTCTTTGTCAGTGAATTATTAATTTTCGCTTCCGTTGTTACTTTACACATTTTCACTCTCTCTTTAGAGACAGCCTCTCTTAATTAGTGAAAAACGCCTAAGTATATGCTTGTGTCATACAAGGTTCTTACGCATTGAACTATTGTCCCTACAATAGTCTCACAGGATAAGCAATGCTTAGAACAAAACACAAAATTTTGATGAACTTCTTCATCCAAAATTTACATCATATGTAGCTATATACTTTGACTATTATTATAGATATTTAGCTATAACGTTTTATTTTGAACCTTTCAAAATCATAACTTCTCTTTTAAAGAGAATACTAGATCTCGACTGATATATTGCAACTAATTGTAATCAGTTGTATGTGTGCAACTATTTACACAGTTAACATAAGCAAGCTTCTATTAAGTCTTTTACATTGAACGCTTTCAATGCTTTGACTTAAGCCAAAACATTCTTTTAGATCTATCTGTATAGATTCCAATTTCAAGAATACAGGCAGTCATGCTTATAACATTAACCGAAATTACTTTCTTAGCCAAGATTTTACTTCTTGCAAGGTAAGAATGTTATTTCCAACAAGCCATATGTCATCCACATATAGCATTAGGAATACCGATATGCTCCCACTGATCCTTTTGAAACACAAGATTCATCATCCTTTTGATAAAATCAAACCATTTGATTTCTTTATCAAAACTATGATTCCAACTATTTGATGCATGTTTCGATCCTTTTAAGAATCTTTGAAACTTGCATACGCTATTTGAATTCTTTGGATGCTCAAAAACTATGGGTTGTGTCACGTACACATCCTCAATCATGTTTTCACGTAGAAAACAGATTTTGATATCCTTTTGCCATATTTTATAATCGTATTATGCGGATGTGGCAACAAGAACTCAATTTGACTTGATCATGATTAATGACGAAAAAGGATTTTATCATAGTCCTACTATGAATTTGTTCGTATCCTCATAGTCACTACTATGAACTTGTTTATAACCCCTTTTTGTCACTAGTCGTGCTTTATAAGTTTGAAGATCACCATTCATGTCGGTTTTCAATTTGAAAACTCACTTGCAACCATTGCATATGCATCTTCTAAAAGATTTATCAAAGTCTATACTTTGATTGTCAGACATGGACTTATCTTCATCCTTTGTAGCATCAAGTCACTTATTAGATTCAAAATCTAACATTGCTTCTTCATAAAAGAAGACTTATTCCAATCTAGTAAAACTACATCATGATTTGGAGAAATCCATATCTCTCCTAATCATGTCGTATTCCACTAGATTTTCATTGAACTTGTGTAATTTCAACAATGATCATGAACCATTTCCATGTTCCTCTTCAACGTTAATGTCACTTTGTGAATTACGAGTTTTGTAGGTGTACTTTACTCCCACTAACTCTTCTAGAAATTAACTCCCTCTTCAAGGGGAAACCATTTCTAGCTACAACTACTTTGTATCCCAAAGAAAACACAGGAGTAACAACTCCTACTTTCCTTTTGAGTAATCCACAATACA
The DNA here is from genome assembly GCA_039660915.1 of Euphorbia tirucalli. Taxonomy (NCBI): domain Eukaryota; kingdom Viridiplantae; phylum Streptophyta; class Magnoliopsida; order Malpighiales; family Euphorbiaceae; genus Euphorbia; species Euphorbia tirucalli. The sequence goes on from CM077641.1 coordinate 58,381,382, forward strand.
ACATTTAAATTTAGGTGCCAACTTATTCGAAATAAGCTTTACAGCCCTAAACTTATTCAATGAAACAACTTGGGTCTCTTACCCAACCATATCTCATATGTTGATTCATGAATTGTTTTAGACGGAACAATATACACAGCTGCTTTAATGGCATATTTTCGAGAAAACGATGATCAACTTGACTTCATCATAGATTGAACTATATCTGTATAGAGTTCGACTACTCCCTTTTCGACACAACATACTTTGTGGCGTACTTGGAGAAGTCAATTGTGAGACAGTCCCACAATCTCTAAGATGATTGTCAAAATCTTGACTCAAATATTCACCACTCGGATCATATCTAAGTGATTTTACTATCTTGTCAAGATACTTCATACTCCTTTTACAAGCTTTTGAACACTTCAAAAGTTCCAAACTCGTGTTTCATTAGATACTCTTATCTAGTGAAAAGTTCCATGAAAGTAATGAAGTATTAGAACCTCCTTTAGCAGTTGATTTATAATTCATATACATCCACATGTATAATGCTTAATAAATCGATTATTCTTTAACTACTTTTAGCAAAGAACCACTTTTGTCATCTTTTACAATAAACAACATTCGCATGATTCAAGATGATTCATAATCTCATGAATCCAAAAGTCCATTCTCATGGAGTTTCGTAATGCGACTTTGCTTATGCCTCCAAGACAATACTGCCAAAATAGGTTGAATCAAACTATTTGATTCGATCCTTACAGTATTTATGTTACGGATGGGCTCCACATATAAAGACAATTATGTAAATCTGTATTTCATAATCATGTCTTTATAAAGCTTATAATTCACAATTATAAAATAAACAACATTTGTTTACTCAAGCCAACAAGCTCAATAGACAACAAGAGTTCGTAACTCACATGTAAAAGTTCATAACCTTTAACCAAAGTTCATAACTTTTACGTAAAAGGTTTACAACCTTTACGTAGAAGTTCATAACTTTCATATAAAAGTTCATAACTTTTATGTAAAAGGTTCATAACTTTTAACTTGAAGTTCACAACTTTCATGTAAAAGTTCAAAACCTTCGAGTAGCAACCTTTGCTTCTCTTGCCTATTCCCATTCTACCTTTCACCTTCATAAGGTTTCTATTCAAGTTGTGATTCTACATATTCTACTAATATGAGATCCACAACAGGTATCTAATACCTTTGATATAGAAACAAAAGTAGAATAGTTAATAAATACTTAAGGTAGCAGTCTTACTGCCTTTCATCTTCTTATAGTTCTCCAAACAGAGTTTACTATTTCCATTCTAATGAACGATTCATTCTAGAAATGGCAACACCCTTCTTTTGGAGATCTCTCTATGCCAACAGCTTTGGTCTTTAAAGCACTTTCACCCGAACCTTTCGGTCTTTATGCTTTTCGACCTTTCTTTTATTCTTTTCCTTTTGAACCATAAGCACACAATTCGAGGCGGGCTTATCCTTTATGGATAACTTAACATTCTTTTGCATCCTATGCAACTAATTCACAATTTTCCCCATGTCATTCAAATGATAGTTCATCACCAATGACTATCAAATAATGAATTCAAGATCACATCTTAATGCCTTTTGGAGGCCAATGAGAAATTGTTGCCTCAAACACTTATCTTTTCTTGCTCACTAACTGATGGAACATTTCCATTTGTGATGTATCATATACCTCAAGTAAAACTTCCACGTGCGGAAGAATTGGTGGCAAGTGTAAGATAATAAATTTTAAACAGAGTCCCTTCGATGCTTCAAGTAAGCATCTTTTATACTCGTGTTACAATTGCTAGTGGTTCATTGGGCAAAAGGATTATTGAGAGCATATATTTCCTTTTGGTTGAGAACAATTCTCAATGTTCAATAACAATCGAGATCAAAGTAATAGCAATTATAACTATAATAAAGCGTGTAAAGATTATTATTTAAATGCTCCCACTTAAATTATAAAACCCTTTAAAATATTCAAGTGGGTGAAGATCCAAAATCCATACTTAACCATAGCACTGCTTTGGCATGTCCCTATGATTAAATATAATTTCGGTAGGCAAAGACTCAAAATCATGCTTTAAACCATTTAAACATATTTTGGATGTGCACTTCTTTGCCAATTGCATCATTATGCAACTCTTCTAATTTATGAGATGCATGATATCATATATCATATTTAATTGTATGTTACTCATCTCATCTTTGCCTCGGGCTCAAACACCTTTTTGATTAACCCTTTGTTAAACCAATTACAACACAATGAGAATCACCATTTCTCATATTATCGCTTCGCTAAGGTCACAACATGCGTACCCGCCCTGGCGGTATACCATGATGCGAACATAGTACTTGACTAGTGTTATACGTAATTGGATGGCAAATATAAACTTCTTAAGTTTATTTAGGGTTTATAAAATCCTGTGATTAAATTGCATCTCATACAATTCATGGCATTAATATTAAACATACATTTGTTAATACTAATTAGCATGGCATCCTATGTCATACATATGTTAAGCATGCAATCTAGCATGGCATCACATGGCATCTAAATGATACAAGGCATGCATTTGCACATATATATAAACATTTGCATCACATGCAAAATAATTTCTAACATGCATCAATATTTATTAACATGGCATCTTATGGCATAAAATAAATATAACATGCATAAGAATCAAAACCGTGTTATGGTATGGTTTTATCTACATTGATTTTCATAGGCCAATATGAAAATCAACAGGTCATTTCCTAGGTGGTGGTAACCATCGCATGGTTACAGCACAGCCGCACCCCTTGGATCAGTCTTCACGTCTTTGTTCCTTGGCACCATCTCATGGATTTACATATTTTACAAAATTGCATCCTATACAATTTTCTAGTAAAATAAAATTTACAAACAATAAATTGCATCCTATACAGTTTATCTAGAAAAATAAGGCTACATAAATATAAACGACTCGCAGGCCGTATTTATAAAACCTTACATCCACAAAACCAAAAGAAAACAAAAACCATCCACGGGGTTCAAAAACCATACCACAACACCATGCATAAAATTATCACAATAATTTCATACCTACAAGATTTAGGGTTCAAAGGCAAAATACAATCTTATTGCATTGAGGAATTGATTTGAAAAGGATAAATGTGTAGAAACAATTTCTACACGGCAGCACCAAGGGAACACGGCGTGCAAAACCGGTTTGCACGGCGTGCAACACCTGCACGCCGCCGTGTTCCTCGCTGTGTCTCAGCACGCACGGAACCAATTTCCGGTTGCACGCCGTGCAAAACCAGTACACGGCGTGCAACACACATTTGCACGGCGTGCAGAGCCTGCACGCCGGCGTGTTCTGCTCTGTTTCTCAGCACACGGAACGATTTCCGATTACACGCCGTGCAAAACCAGTACACGGCGTGCAACACACGTTTGCACGGCGTGCAGAGCCTGCACGCCGACGTGTTCTGCTCTGGAAAAACAAGTCTGCGTCAATTTGTTCAAAACAACAATTCCCAAATCAATTCCAAACGTTATTCACAATAACAACGAACAAATCATTCATAATGATCAACATTGAAATCAAATTTCAATTTGTTATTCACAATAACAAAAGAACCCTAAATCAAAACACACAAACCCTAACATGCATTTTGATCTAATCAAAATAACAATCCAATTCAACCAATGCACAAGTGGCTCTGATACCACTGTTGGAGATTAAGCGCACAAAAACAATACGCAGCGGAAAATAAAGGATTAATCCCCACCAAGGACCCATGTACATTGCATTGAATTGGAAGGAGGGTTAAAGAATTACCTTAATTCTTTGTAGGTTTTGAATCAAAAGGAACCAAAATAGCTTCCCTCTACGGTTGATCCACACGGAGCAATACGTTCACCGCGTGCTAGCGCCGGGATAGAAGAAACGGTTTCTTCGAATTGAGAGAGAGAGGCAGAAAAATCAAATTTTTCTTTGGCTTGGGATGGGATTTTCGGCTGGCACCTTTTCTTTTTCTTCTATGTCTGCCGAAAAACTGGTTGTATTAGTGTAGAGAAAAATTAGGTTTAGGTTAATTGTTTCCTTAAATAATTAACCTAATTAGTTAATTATAATTATAACCTAATACACCTATTAGTTATAATTATATATTAACCCACACAATTTAATATTAATTCTCAATTAACATTAAATCAAATCAATTCTCCATAATACATATATGTATATATAATATTATAATTAATTATATCTCTATATAATTTAATTATAATATGTAGCATACTTTATGCAATATTAATCACATTAATATTTATATATACATACATAAATATATATCACTATATATATATTTATTCTCTTCCTCATTCATAAATTATTATCCCATAATAATTTATACCCGTTAAGATGAACTTCATTTTGCTCTTGTGTGTGACCCCATAGGTTCATATTAATTGGCAATAAGGAAATTACCATAATGTCCTTATAGGTCACAAGCGGACTCTAGCAAGCCATTACGACTACCCAATTAATATGATTGGAATGATCCAATACCTATTTATAGCATGTCATATTCCCTTTTGTCTCTTTGATATCATGATTAATCATAAGACATGGTACACTTGTCAATCTTATATAATTAATCATATGCTTTCTCGATCTCAAAGTAAACTGTTCAGACAAATCAATTGATACTCTATCAATTATTTGAGCACGGCCATGCATTTAACAGTCTTACTTATCAAGGGGCCCAGTGATATCGCTCTCTTGTTAGAGAGGGACAAAATCCCATATCTGTCACTCACATCCCAAGGCATGAGTCATATCGTACCCAATCACAGCCTTTATAACTACTCTGTTACGAGCAGCGTTTGACTACGTCAAAGCAAAACAGGAGTTCATCCCGGAATCAATGGTGACCTCAGGTCAAAGGAATCAGCTGATGACACTACTATAATCAAGATCAGTTGTGACACATGACCATGAACTTGATCTTATAGTGGGTCTCCAGTAACATGTTCTCTAACATATTACCCGTGAGTATAATCTGTATCTGTATACACTATATTCATCTTATGAATATCCATTATCACTCACACTAGTCTTAGTTTGTTATTATTCCCATAATAACAATCGACTAGGGATATTTAGAATAACACGATTTATTCATGGATACTTATCATAAATGCTAACATACAAACATAAATGATAATATTAATCTACACTAGATTAATCTTAGAAGTCAAATTACATAATCCAATATTGGCCTTAGGGCACAATCTCCAACAATTTCCTATTAACAATATGTCATCGACATATAGAACTAAGAAAATTATATTGCTCCCACTGAACTTCTTGTACACACAAGGCTCATCTTCATTTTTGATGAAGCCAAACTTTTTGACCGATTCATCAAAACAATGATTCCAACTTCTTGATGCTTGCTTCAAACCATAAATGGCCTTTTGAAGCTTGCATACTTTATCAGGATTCTTTGGATCGACAAAACCTTCAGGCTGTGTCATGTACACATCCTCAACAAGGTTTCCATTTAGGAAAGCTGTTTTGACATCCATTTGCCATATCTCATAGTCATAATATGCTGCTATGGCAACAAGAATTCTGATGGACTTGATCATAGTTACTGGAGAAAAGGTTTCGTCATAGTCTATACCATGAATTTGTCGGTAACCTTTTGCCACTAACCTTGCTTTATAAGTCTGAATATTCCCATCCATGTCCGTTTTCAACTTGAAAACCCATTTGTGCCCTATTGCTTTAGCACCCTTTGGGAGATCAACCAAAGTCCATACTTTGTTGTCGTCCATGGATTGAATTTCTGACTTCATAGCATCAAGCCATTTTTCAGATTCTGAATTAGAGACAGCTTCCATGTACGTGGAAGGTTCATTCTCTTCTAACAGAATCAGATCATTTTCATTCGTGACGAGAAATCCATATCTCTCGGGCTCATGACGAACTCTACTTGATCTACGTTGGACTTGTGTTACTGGTTCTGACTCAACAACTTCTTGTGAATCAGGTTGTTCCATTTGAAACTCACTTTCAACTTGGTTATCCATATTTTCTTGTAGGTGTACTTTACTCCCACTGATTCCTTTGGAAATAAACTCTTTTTCCAGGAATGTACCACCCTTAGCAACAAACACTTTGTTTTTACTAGGATTGTAAAAGAAATAACCTTTAGTTTCTTTTGGATAACCAACAAAATTGCATTTCACAGATTTTGGTGATAACTTATCTGAAATCAAATATTTCACATAGGCTTCGCATCCCCAAATCTTGAGAAAAGACAAATTTGGTTTCTTACCAATCCATATCTCATATGGTGTCTTTTCAACTGCTTTTGATGGAACTCGGTTCAGTGTGAATGCCGCTGTTTCAAGTGCATATCCCCAAAAGGATAGAGGAAGATTTGTTTGACTCATCATAGACCGAACCATATCCAATAAAGTTCGGTTCCTCCTCTCAGACACACCATTCCACTGTGGTGTACCAGGAGGAGTTAATTGTGAGACAATCCCACAATTTCTAAGATGATCGTCGAACTCTTGGCTCAAATATTCACCACCTCGATCAGATCTAAGTGCTTTAATTGTCTTGCCAAGTTGGTTTTGTACTTCATTTTGGAAGGCTTTGAACATTTCAAAGGATTCCGACTTATGCTTCATTAGATATAGATAACCATATCTACTGAAGTCATCAGTGAACGTAATGAAGTATTGAAAACCACCTCTAGCAGTTGTGCTCATAGGCCCACATACATCTGTATGTATGAGTTCTAATAAGTCACTAGCCCTTTCACTGTGACCAGTAAAAGGACTCTTGGTCATCTTACCCATTAAACAAGACTCGCAAGTGTCATATGTTTCAAAAACATCTAGACCCAAAATTCCATCTTTATGGAGTTTTGAAATGCGTTTCTCATTAATGTGTCCTAGACGACAGTGCCAGAGATAAGTAGGATTCACAATATTTGTTCTTATCCTTTTGGTATTTATGTTATATACATGCTCATCATAACCTTCACTAAGGTTCAACAAATAAAGACCATCATGTAAATCCGCATTTGCATAAAACAAGTCTTTATTGAAAAGCAATAAGTGATTATTCTCAATAACACATTTAAATCCTTCCTTGTCCAAACATGAAATAGAAATGATGTTCCTAGACAAATTAGGAACAAAATAACAATTATTCAAAAGGAGAACAAGTCCACTTGGCAACTTGAGCTAGTAGCGACCGACTTCATAAGCAGCAACTCTAGCTCCATTCGCCACATGGAATTCTACCTCGCCCTTCTTGAGCTTTCTACTTCCTCTAAGCCCCTGCACATTCATACAAATGTGAGAACCACAACCGGTATCTAATACCCACGAAGTAGAAACAGAAGTAGAATGAAGTATTTCAATAACATGAATACCTTGATTAGCGGTCTCACCGCCTCTCTTCTTCCTCAAGTCCTCCAAATAAAGCTTGCAATTTCTGCGCCAATGACCAGGCTGATTGCAGAAATGGCATGCGCCTTCCTTTGGAGGCTTTGCCTTGGTAACAGCTTTGGGCTTCTTTGCATCCTTCCCAAACTCTTTGGGTTTGTTTGCTTTACCCCTCTTCTTCTGGATCCTACCCTTTTGCACCATATGGATCCCTTTGGAGCTTGGCTTCTCTTTTATAGTTACTTCAGCGGTTTTCAGCATCCCATGCAGTTCGCTGACCGTTTTGTCCATATCATTCATGTGATAATTCATGACAAAATGGGAGTAACTCTCGGGAAGAGAATTAAGGATCAAATCCGTTGCCAACTCAGGTCTGAGTGGCAAACCAAGCCTCTCCAACTGATCAATGTACCCTTTCATCTTCAGAACATGGGCACTAACCGAACTCCCTTCGGTCATCTTGCACCCAACCAAAGATCTCAAGGTCTCATACCTTTCCCTTCTCGCTTGCTTTTGGAACATTTCCTTAAGCTCTTGAGACATCTCATATGCCTCAAATGTTTCCAGATCCTTCTGAAGTTCCGGAATCATTGATGCGAGCATCAGGCACTGTACATCAATCTGATCATTTTGATGCTTGTGGAAAGCATCCCTTTCAGCTCTTGAAGCTGTGGTGGGTGGAGGGTTAGCGGGCAAAGGCCCATCCAGAACATATAGCTTTCACTCTTGCTTGAGAACAATTCTCAAGTTGCGATACCAGTCTTGGTAATTTGTTCCATTCAGTTTATCCTTCTCAAGGATAGATCGAATAGAACCGGGATTGCTTGTGTTGGCCATTTATCTACAACAGAAAATATATGCAAAGTTAATTACATAAGAGAATATAGCTCCCACTAAAATTATAAAACCCTTTAAAATATTTAAGTGGGTAAAAGACCCAAAATCCATACTTAACCATAGCACTGCTTTGGCATGTCCCTATGATTAAATATAATTTCAGTAGACATCACCATGTCAATTACATCATTATGTAACTCTTTTAATTTATGAGATGCATGATATCATATATCATATTTAATTTGTATGTTACTCATCTCATCCTTGCCTCGGGCTCAAACACCTTTTTGATTAACCCTTTAGTTAAACCAATTACAACACAATGAGAATCACCTTTTCTCATATTATTGCTTCGCTAAGGTCACAACATGCGTACCCGCCCTGGCGGTATACCATGATGCGAACATAGTACTTGACAAGTGTTATACGTAATTGGGTGGCAAAAATATAAACTTCATAAGTTTATTTAGGGTTTATAAATCCCGTGATTAAAATTTTATCATATACAAAACATGGCATTAATATTAAACTTTCCAAGTTAACATTAATCCTAGCATGGCATCCAATGTCATACATTCATCTAGCATGCATATTTCATACTAGGCATGGCATCACATGGCATCAAAATATAAAACATGCAATAGACTCGAAAAACCGTGTTATGGTATGGTTTTATCTACATTGATTTTCATAGGCCAATATGAAAATCAACAGGTCATTTCCTAGGTGGTTGCAACCATCGCATGGTCACAGCACAGCCGCACCCCTTGGATCCGTCTTCACGTCTTTGTTCCTTGGCATCATCTCATGGATTTACATATTTGACAAAATTGTATCCTATACAATTTTCTAGTAAAATAAGATTTACAAACAATAAATTGCATCCTATACAATTTATCTAGAAAATAAGATTACATAAATACAAACGACTCGCAGGCCGTATTTATAAAACTTTACATCCACCAAAACCAAAGGAAAACAAAAACATCCACAGGGTCCAAAACCATACCACAACACCATGCATAAAATTATCACAATAATTTTACATCTACAAGATTTAGGGTTCAAAAACTAAACACAATCTTATTGTATTTAAAAGAAATTGATTTGAGAAGAAAAGGTATAGAAGACAATTTCTACATTGCAGCACTAAGGGAACACGGCGTGCAAAACCGGTTTGCACGGCGTGCAACACTTGCACGCGGCCGTGTTCCTCGCTGTTACTCAGCGCACATGAGAAATTTCCGGTTGCACGCCGTGCAAAACTAGTACACGGCGTGCAACACACATATGCACGGCGTGCAACACTTGCACGCCGGCGAGTTATGCACTGATTCTCAGCTTACGAAAACGATTTCCGACTACACGCCGTGCAAAACCAGTACACGGCGTGCAACACACGTTTGCACGGCGTGCAGTGCCTGCACGCCGGCGTGTTCTGCACTGAAAAACAATTCTGCGTCAATTTGTTCAAAACAACAATTCCCAAATCAATTCCAAACGTTATTCACAATAACAAAGAACCCTAAATCAAAAACATATAACCCTAACATGCAATTTTGATCTAATCAAAATAACAAATCCAATTCAATCAATGCACAAGTGGCTCTGATACCACTGTTGGGAATTAATCGCACAAAAAAAAAAAAATATATATAAACGCAGCGGAAAAACAGATTAATCCCCACCAAGGACCCATGTACATTGGATTGAATCGGAAGGAGGGTTAAAGAATTACCTTAATTCTTTGAAGATTGAATCAAGCAGGAACCAAAATAGCTTCCCTTTACGGTTGATCCACACGGAGCAATACGTCCACCGCGTGCTAGCGCCGGATTTGAAGAACAATTCTTCGAACGAGAGAGAGAGAGATAGAAAATCAAATTTTCTTTTTGGGGTTTTGGATGAATTTCGGCTCGCTCTTCTTCCCCCACTTTTTTTTTTTTTTTGGTCTGCCGAAAACTCCACTTTTGTTATATAAGAATTACATTAGGTTTAGGTTTTTTCTTATTTCCTTAAATAAAAAACACCTAATTAGTTAATTATAATTATAATCTAATACACCTATTAATTATAATTATAAATTAACCCACATAATTTAATATTAATTCTCACTTAATATTAAATCAAATCAATTCTCCATAATACACATATGTATATATATAATATTATAATTAATTATATCTCTATATAATTTAATTATAATATGTAGCATACTTTATGCAATATTAATCACATTAATATTTATATACACATACATAAATATATATCACTATATATATATTTATTCTCTTTCTCATTCATAAATTATTATCCAATAATAATTTATACCCGATAAGATGAACTTCATTTTGCTCTTGTGTGTGACCCCATAGGATCATATTAATTGGCAATAAGGAAATTACCATAATGTCCTTATAGGTCACAAGCGGACTCTAGCAAGCCATTACGACTACCCAATTAATATGATTGGAATGATCCAATGCCTATTTATAGAATGTCATATTCCCTTTTGTCTCTTTGATATCATGATTAATCATAAGACATGGTACACTTGTCAATCTTATATAATTAATCATATGCTTTCTCGATCTCAAAGTAAACTGTTTAGACAAATTAATTGATACTCTTATCAATTATTTGAGCATGGCCATGCATTTAACAGTCTTACTTATCGAGGGGCCCAGTGATATCGCTCTCTTGTTAGAGAGGGACAAAATCCCATATCTGTCACTCACATCCCAAAGCATGAGTCATATTGTACCCAACCACAGCCTTTATAACTACTCTGTTACAAGCAGCGTTTGACTGCGTCAAAGCACAACATGAATTCATCCCGGAATCCATGGTGACCTCAGGTCAAAGGAATCAGCTGATGACACTACTATAATCAAGATCAGTTGTGACACGTGACCATGAACTTGATCTCATAGTGGGTCTCCAGCAACATGTTCTCTAACATATTGCCCGTGAGTATAATCTGTATCTGTATACACTATATTCATCTTATGAATATCCATTATCACTCACACTAGTCTTAGTTTGTTATTATTCCCATAATAACAATCGACTAGGGAAATTTAGAATTACACAATTAATTCATGGATACATTATACTAACATACAAATATATATGATAAAATAAGTCTTTATTAATGACTTAAGAAGATTGTTTACATAATCCAACATTGGCTTAGGGCACAATCTCTAACAAGAAGAACTAAAGATACATTCTTGATATATGGAGGCTCGGACGAAGATCTTGTTGTAAATGGTTACACGGATGCAAGTTTCCAAACTGATCAAGATCAGATGCAGTCACAGTCTGGGTATGTGTTCATTCTGAATGGAGGTGCGATAAGTTGGAAGAGTTCTAAGCAAAGCACGATAGCTGCATCTACAACAGAAGCCGAGTATATTGCTGCATCAGATGCAGCCCAAGAGGCTGTTTGGATCAAGAAGTTCATCGAAGAACTTGGTGTCGTTCCTAGCATAGTGAATCCTGTGAGCCTCTTGTGTGACAACAATGGGGCAATATCACTTGCTAAGGAACCTAGTGTGTCACAGAAATCCAAACATATACTTCGGCGTTTTCACTACATAAGAGAAGTCATCTCAAGAGGAGATGTGAAGATATGCAAAGTTGCGTCTGAAGACAATGTTGCCGATCCACTAACAAAAGCTCTTTCACAAGCTGTACATGATGGTCATACTAGGTCCATGGGTATTAGATACATTTGAAGATTGGACTTAGGGCAAGTGGGAGATTGTTAGAGATTGTGCCCTAAGCCAATGTTGGATTATGTAAACAATCTTCTTAAGTCATTAATAAAGACTTATTTTATCATATATATTTGTATGTTAGTATTTATGATAATGTATCCATGAATTAATTGTGTAATTCTAAATTTCCCTAGTCGATTGTTATTATGGGAATAATAACAAACTAAGACTAGTGTGAGTGATAATGGATATTCATAAGATGAATATAGTGTATACAGATACAGATTATACTCACGGGCAATGTGTTAGAGAACATGTTGCTGGAGACCCACTATAAGATCAAGTTCATGGTCACGTGTCACAACTGATCTTGATTATAGTAGTGTCATCAGCTGATTCCTTTGACCTGAGGTCACCATGGATTCCGGGATGAATTCATGTTGTGCTTTGACGCAGTCAAACGCTGCTTGTAACAGAGTAGTTATAAAGGCTGTGGTTGGGTACAATATGACTCATGCTTAGGGATGTGAGTGACAGATATGGGATTTTGTCCCTCTCTAACAAGAGAGCGATATCACTGGGCCCCTCGATAAGTAAGACTGTTAAATGCATGGCCGTGCTCAAATAATTGATAAGAGTATCAATTGATTTGTCTGAACAGTTTACTTTGAGATCGAGAAAGCATATGATTAATTATATAAGATTGACAAGTGTACCATGTCTTATGATTAATCATGATATCAAAGAGACAAAAGGGAATATGACATTCTATAAATAGGTATTGGATCATTCCAATCATGTTAATTGGGTAGTCATAATGGCTTGCTAGAGTCCGCTTGTGATCTATAAGGACATTATGGTAATTTCCTTATTGCCAATTAATATGAACCTATGGGGTCACACACAAAGAGCAAAATGAAGTCCATCTTATCGGGGATAAATTATTATTAGATAATAATTTATGAATGAGAAAGGGAATAAATATATATATAGTGATATATATTTATATATGTATATAAATATTAATATGATTAATATTGCATAAAGTATGCTACATATTATAATTCAATTATATAGAGATATAATTAATTATAATATTAAATATACATATGTGCATGATGGAGAATGGAGTTAATTTAATATTAATTGAGAATTAATATTAAGTTGTGTGGGTCAATTTATAATTATAATTAATAGGAGTATTAAGTTATAATTATAATTAAGACTAAAGGTTATATAAAATAAAACATAACCTAACCCTAACATACATGAGAATTCGGCAGCCACACCAAGAAAAGAGCTAGCCGAAATTCTCCTCTCCAAGCCAAGAGAAAGTTTGTTTTTCTGCCTCTCTCTCAATCGAAGAATTGTTCTTCAATCCCGGCGCTAGCACGCGGTGGATCAATTGCTCCGTGTGGATCAACTGTAGAGGGAAGCTACTTTGGTTCCTTTTGATTCAATCCTATAAGAATTAAGAGGTAATTATTTAACCTTTCCTTCCAATTCAATGCAATATACATGGATCCTTGGCGGGGATTAATCCGTTTTTCTTTCCGCTGCGTATTTATTTTGGCGATTAATTCCCTTCATAGGCCACATAAACGAGAAGCGCATAGCTACGCTTCACAAAGCTGGAGTCTTAGGGTCATTTGACTTAGAGTCAATTGATATATGCGAGTTATATTTACGAGGTAAAATGACTAAGGCACCTTTTAGCAAGAAGGCTGAAAGGGCCACTGGCTTATTAGACCTAATACATTCAGATGTATGTGGGCCCATGAGCGCAGTGACCAAAGGTGGACATCTGTATTTCGTCACGTTCACGGACGATTTCAGTAGATATGGCTATGTCTATCTGATGAAACACAAGTCTGAGACCTTTGATAGGTTCAAGGAATTTAGGAACGAGGTACAGAACCAACTAGGTAGAAATATCAAAACCCTTCGGTCAGACCGAGGAGGTGAGTATATGATCCTAGAGTTTGACTCATAATTGAGAGAGCATGGAATAGTTCCACAGCTCACTCCTCCGGGTACACCACAATGGAATGGGGTGTCTAAACGGAGGAATAGGACCCTGTTGGACATGGTCCGCTCAATGATGAGTCAAGCCTTTCTCCCAATTAGTTTATGGGGACACGCCCTCGAGACAGCTGCTCTTATTTTAAATAATACTTCGACTAAGGCAGTGGAAAGGACCCCATATCAGAAATGGACAGGCAGGGAGCCCAATGTGGCTTTCCTAAGGATTTAGGGATGCGAAGCACATGTCAAGAGATTGACTAGTGGCAAGCTGGAGCCCAAAACCTATAAATGCCTGTTTGTGGGCTACCCTAGGGAAACCAAAGGGTATTACTTCTACAACCCCGCCGAGAACAAGGTGTTCGTGGCAAGGAAGGGGGTTTTTCTAGAAAAGGAGTTCCTTTCCAAGAAAGATAGTGGGAGCAATGTTGAACTTAGAGAAGTTCAAAGTCCACAAGCTCCTGAAGAGGATAACTCGGAGGCCCAGGTGGAGCTTCCACAAGAGGAAGCACCCACCCAGGCCACACAAGGACTTAGAAGGTTTGGTAGGGATCGTCGGGAACCAGAGAGGTATGGTTTCCTCATCACCGATGATCAAACTCTTCTCATCTGGGATGAGGAAGAACCCAAAACCTACCAGGAGGCTATGGCAAGCCCACAGTCTGCAAATTGGCGAAAAGCCATAGAGGCAGAAATGCAATCTATGTACGATAACCAGGTTTGGAACTTGGTTGATCCACCTCCGGGTGCTAAGGTAATTGGTTGCAAGTGGTGCTACAAGCTAAAAGCTGATAATACCTTTAAAGGGCATCTGGTTACGAAAGGTTTCAAACAAGTCCATGGAATAGACTATGATGAAACTTTCTCACCAGTAGCTATGCTCAAATCCATCAGGATCTTGCTGGCCATAGCCACATGGTACGACTATGAGGTCTGGCAAATGGATGTCAAAACCGCTTTCCTTAATGGAAAGCTACTCGAGGATGTGTACATGACACAACCTGAGGGTTTTGTCGATCCGGAGTATCCGGGAAGGGTATGCAAGCTTCAAAGGTCCATTTATGGACTGAAGTAAGCATCTCAAAGTTGGAATCTTAGATTCAATGAAGCTATAAAGGAATATGTCTTCATACAGAATCAAGATGAGCCTTGTGTGTATAAGAAGACTAGTGGGAGCATTGTGACATTCTGTTGGAGATTGTGCCCTAAGGCCAATATTGGATTATGTAATTTGACTTCTAAGATTAATCTAGTGTAGATTAGTATTATCATTTATGTTTGTATGTTAGCATTTATGATAAGTATCCATGAATAAATCGTGTTATTCTAAATTTCCCTAGTCGATTGTTATTATGGGAATAATAACAAATTAAGACTAGTGTGAGTGATAATGGATATTCATAAGATGAATATAGTGTATACAGATACAGATTATACTCACGGGCAATGTGTTAGAGAACATGTTGCTGGAGACCCACTATAAGATCAAGTTCATGGTCACGTGTCACAACTGATCTTGATTATAGTAGTGTCATCAGCTGATTCCTTTGACCTGAGGTCACCATGGATTCCGGGATGAATTCATGTTGTGCTTTGACGCAGTCAAACGCTGCTTGTAACAGAGTAGTTATAAAGGCTGTGGTTAGGTACAATATGACTCATGCTTAGGGATGTGAGTGACAGATATGGGATTTTGTCCCTCTCTAACAAGAGATATCACTGGGCCCCTCGATAAGTAAGACTGTTAAATGTATGGCCGTGCTCAAATAATTGATAAGAGTATCAATTGATTTGTCTGAACAGTTTACTTTGAGATCGAGAAAGCATATGATTAATTATATAAGATTGACAAGTGTACCATGTCTTATAATTAATCTTGATATCAAAGAGACAAAAGGGAATATGACATTCTATAAATAGGTATTGGATCATTCCAATCATATTAATTGGGTAGTCGTAATGGCTTGCTAGAGTCCGCTTGTGACCTGTAAGGACATTATGGTAATTTCCTTATTGCCAATTAATATGATCCTATGGGGTCACACACAAGAGCAAAATGAAGTTCATCTTATCGGGTATAAATTATTATTGGATAATAATTTATGAATGAGAAAGAGAATATATATATAGTGATATATATTTATATATATATGTATATGTGAATATTAATATGGTTAATATTGCATAAGGTATGCCACATATTATAATTAAATTATATAGAGATATAATTAATTATAATATTGTATATACATATGTGTATTATGGAGAATTGATTTGACTTAATATTAATTGAGAATTAATATTAAGTTGTGTGGGTTAATTTATAATTATAACTAATAAGTGTATTAGGGTATAATTATAATTAACTTATTAGGTTATATATATAAGGAAATATATAACCTAATTCTAATACAACAAAAACACTGATTTCGGCAGCCACACAAAAGTGGAATAGTGGCAGCCGAAATTCTCAAAAAAAACTCCAAGGAAAAATCTGATTTTTCGCTTTCTCTGTCTCGTTCGAAGAATCGTTCTTCAATCCCGGCGCTAGCACGCGGTGGACGTATTGCTCCGTGTGGATCAACCGTAGAGGGAAGCTATTTTGGTTCCTGCTTGATTCAATCTTCAAAGAATTAAGGTAATTCTTTAACCCTCCTTCCGATTCAATGCAATGTACATGGGTCCTTGGTGGGGATTAATCTTTTATTTCCGCTGCGCATATTTTGTTTTGTGCGATTAATTCCCCAACAGTGGTATCAGAGCCACTTGTGCATTGGTTGAATTGGATTTGTTATTTTGATTAGATCAAAATTGCATGTAAGGGTTGTATGTTTTGATTTAGGGTTCTTTTGTTATTGTGAATAACAAATTGAAATTTGATTTCAATGTTGATCATTATGAATGATTTGTTCTTTGTTATTGTGAATAACGTTTTGGAATTGATTTGGGAATTGTTGTTTTGAACAAATTGACGCAGAATTGTTTTTCAGTGCAGAACACGCCGGCGTGCAGGCACTGCACGCCGTGCAAACGTATGTTGCACGCCGTGTACTGGTTTTGCACGGCGTGTAGTCGGAAATCGTTTCCGTAAGCTGAGAATCAGTGCATAACTCGCCGGCGTGCAAGTGTTGCACGCCGTGCAAATGTGTGTTGCACGCCGTGTACTGGTTTTGCACGGCGTGCAACCGGAAATTTCTCATGTGCGCTGAGTAACAGCGAGGAACACGGCCGCGTGCAAGTGTTGCACGCCGTGAAAACTGGTTTTGCACGCCGTGTTCCCTTAGTGCTGCCATGTAGAAATTGTCTTCTATACCTTTTCTTCTCAAATCAATTTCTTTTAAATACAATAAGATTGTGTTTAGTTTTTTGAACCCTAAATCTTATAGATGTAAAATTATTGTTGATAATTTTATGCATGGTGTTATGGTATGGTTTTGGACCCCGTGGATGCTTTATTTTATTTATTATGGTTTTATATAAATACGACCTGCGAGTCGTTTGTATTTATGTAATTTTTAATTTTACTAGATAAATTGTATAGGATGCAATTTATGATATGTAAAATTTATTTTACTAGAAAAATTGTATAGGTTGCAATTTTTGTAAAATATAATTCCATGAGATGGTACTAAGAAGCAAAGACGTGAAGGCGGATCCAAAAGGTGCGGCGGTGCAATTACCATATGATGGATGCTACCACCTAGGATATGACCTTGTTGATTTTCATATTGGCCTATGAAAATCAATGTAGATTTAAACCATACCATAACACGGTTTTGAGTCTTATGCATGTTATATTTATTTTATGCCATAAGATGCCATGTTAATAAATATTGATGCATGTTAGAAATTATTTTGCATGTGATGCAAATGTTTATATATATGTGTAAATGCATGCCTTGTTTCTTTTAGATGCCATGTGATGCCATGCTAGATTGCATGCTTAACATATGTATGACATAGGATGCCATGCTAATTAGTATTAACAAATGTATGTTTAATTTTAATGCCATGAATTGTATGAGATACAAATTAAATCACAGGATTTTATAAACCCTAAATAAACTTAAGAAGTTTATATTTGCCACCCAATTACGTATAACACTAGTCAAGTACTATGTTCGCATCATGGTAGCCACGCCAAAGCGGGTACGCATGTTGTGACCTTAGCGAAGCGATAATATGAGAAATGGTGATTCTCATTGTGTTGTAATTGGTTTAACAAAGGGTTAATCAAAATGGTGTTTGAGCCCGAGGCAAAGATGAGATGAGTAACATACAATTAAATATGATATATGATATCATACATCTCATAAATTATAAGAGTTGCATAATGATGCAATTGGCAAAGAAGTGCACATCCAAAATATGTTTAAATGGTTTAAAGCATGATTTTGAGTCTTTGCCTACCGAAATTATATTTAATCATAGGGACATGCCAAAGCAGTGCTATGGTTAAGTATGGATTTTGGATCTTCACCCACTTAAATATTTTAAAGGGTTTTATAATTTAAGTGGGAGCATTTAACTAAAATCTTTACACGCTTTATTATAGTTATAATTGCTATTACCTTGATCTCGATTGTTATTGAACATTGAGAATTGTTCTCAAATCAAAAGGAATCATATGTTCTCAATAATCCTTTTGCCCAATGAACCACTAGCAATTGTAACACGAGTATAAAAGATGCTTACTTGAAGCATCGAAGGGACTCTGTTAAATTTTGTTATCTTACACTTGCCACCAATTCTTCCATACGTGGAAGTTTTACTTGAGATATATGATACATCACAAATGGAAATGTTCCATCAGTTTGTGAGCAAGAAAAGATAAGTGTTTGAGGCAACATTTTCTCATTGGCCTCCAAAAGGGCATTAAGATGTGATCTTGAATTCATTATTTGATAGTCATTGGTGATGAACTATCATTTGAATGACATGGAGAAAATTGCGAATTAGTTGCATAGGATGCAAAAGAATGTTAAGTTATCCACAAAGGATAAGCCCGCCTCGAATTGTCTGCTTATGGTTCAAAAGGAAAAGGATAAAAGAAAGGTCGAAAAGCATAAAGACCGAAAGGTTCGGGTGAAAGTGCTTTAAAGGCCAAAGCTGTTGGCATAGAGAGATCTCCAAAAGTAGGGTGTTGCCAATTCTAGAATGAATCGTTCATTAGAATAGAAATAGCAAACTCTGTTTGGAGAACTATAAGAAGATGAAAGGCAGTGAGACTGCTACCTTAAGTATTTATTAACTATTCTACCTTTTGTTTCTATATCAAAGGTATTAGATACCCGTTGTGGATCTCATATTAGTAGAATATGAAGAATCTCAAATTGAGTAGAAACCTTATGAAGGTGAAAGGTGGAATGCGAATAGGCAAGAGAAGCAAAGGTTTTTACTTGAAAGTTATGAACTTTTACATGAAAGTTATGAACTTCTGGTTAAAAGTTATGAACTTTTTGCATAAAAGTTATGAACTTTGGGTTAAAGGTTATGAACTTTTACATGTAAGTTATGAACTCTTGTTGCCTATTGGGCTTGTTGTCTTAAGTGGACAAATGTTGTTTATTTTATAATTGTGAATTATAAACTTTATAAAGACATGATTATGAAATGTAGATTTACATAATTGTCTTTATATGTGGAGCCCATCTGTAACATAAATACTGTAAGGATCGAATCAAATAGTTTGATTCAAC
Source organism: Euphorbia tirucalli (assembly GCA_039660915.1). Taxonomy (NCBI): domain Eukaryota; kingdom Viridiplantae; phylum Streptophyta; class Magnoliopsida; order Malpighiales; family Euphorbiaceae; genus Euphorbia; species Euphorbia tirucalli. The sequence goes on from CM077641.1 coordinate 58,401,130, forward strand.
CTATTTTGGCAGTGTCCTCTTGGAGACATAAGCAAAGTCGCATTACAAAACTCCATGAGAATGGACTTTTGGATTCATGAGATTATGAATCATCTTGAATCATGCGAATGTTGTTTATTGTAAAAGATGATAAAGTTGTTCTTTGCTAAAAGTAGTTAAAGAATAATCGATTTATTAAGCATTATACATATGGATGTATATGAATTATAAATCAACTGCTAAAGGAGGTTTTAATACTTCATTACCTTTATGGAACTTTTCTCTAGATAAGAGTATCTAATTAAACACGAGTTTGGAACTTTTGAAGTGTTCAAAAGCTTGTAAAAGGAGTATGAAGTACCTTGACAAGATAATAAAGTCATTTAGATATGATCCGAGTGGTGAATATTTGAGTCAAGATTTTGACAATCATCTTAGAGATTGTGGGACTGTCTCACAATTGACTCCTCCAAGTACGCCACAAAGGATGTTGTGTCGAAAAGGGAGTAATCGAACTCTATAAAGATATAGTTCAATCTATGATGAAGTCAAGTTGATCATCGTTTTCTCAAAAATATGCCATTAAAGCAGCTGTGTATATTGTTCCGTCTAAAACAATTCATGAATCAACATATGAGATATGGTTGGGTAAGAGACCCAAATTGTTTCATTGAATAAGTTTAGGGCTGTAAAGCTTATTTCGAATAAGTTGGCACCTAAATTTAAATATCGTATTTTAGATTACTCAAAAAGAAAATAGGAGTTGTTACTCCTGTGTTTCTTTGGGATACAAAATAGTTGTAGCTAGAAATGGTTTCCCCTTGAAGAGGGAGTTAATTTCTAGAAGAGTTAGTGGGAGTAAAGTACACCTACAAAACTCGTAATTCACAAAGTGACATTAACGTTGAAGAGGAACATGGAAATGGTTTCATGATCATTGTTGAAATTACACAAGTCCAATGAAAGTCTAGTAGAATACGACATGAATAGGAGAGATATGGATTTCTCAAAATCATGATGTAGTTTTACTAGATTGGAATAAGTCTTCTTTTATGAAGAAGCATTGTTAGATTTTGAATCTAATAAGTGACTTGATGCTACAAAGGTTGAAGATATGTCCATGTCTGACAATCAAAGTATAGACTTTGATAAATCTTTTAGAAGATGCATATGCAATGGTTGCAAGTGAGTTTTCAAATTGAAAACCGACATGAATGGTGATCTTCAAATTTATAAAGCACGACTAGTGACAAAAAGGGGTAATAAACAAGTTCATAGTAGTGACTATGAGGATACGAACAAATTCATAGTAGGACTATGATAAAATCCTTTTTCGTCATTAATCATGATCAAGTCAAATTGAGTTCTTGTTGCCACATCCGCATAATATGATTATAAAATATGGCAAATGGATATCAAAATCTGTTTTCTACGTGAAAACATGATTGAGGATGTGTACGTGACACAACCCAAAGTTTTTGAGCATCCAAAGAATTCAAATAGCGTATGCAAGTTTCAAAGATTCTTATAAGGATCGAAACATGCATCAAATAGTTGGAATCATAGTTTTGATAAAGAAATCAAATGGTTTGATTTTGTCAAAAGGATGATGAATCTTGTGTGTCAAAAGGATCAGTGGGAGCATATCGGTATTCCTAACGCTATATGTGGATGACATATGGCTTGTTGGAAATAACATTCTTACCTTGCAAGAAGTAAAATCTTGGCTAAGAAAGTAATTTCGGTTAATGTTATAAGCAAGGCTGCCTATATTCTTGAAATTAGAATCTATATAGATAGATCTAAAAGAATGTTTTGTTTTAAGTCAAAGCATTGAAAGCGTTCAATGAGAAAGACTTAAAAGAAGTTTGCTTATGTTAACTATGTAAATAGTTGCACATATACAACTGATTGCAATTAGTTGCAATATATCAGTCGAGATCTAGTATTCTCTTAAAAAGAGATGTTATGATTTTGAAAGGTTCAAAATAAAACGATATAGCTAAATATCTATAATAGTAGTCAAAGTATATTGTTACATATGATGTAAAGGAAATTTTGGATGAAGAAGTTCATCACAAAATGTTGTGTTTTGTTCTAAGCATTGCTTATCCTGTGAGACTATTGTAGGGACAATAGTTCAATGCGTAAGAACCTTGTATGACACAAGCATATACTTAGGCGTTTTTCACTAATTTAGAGAGGCTGTCTCTAAAGAGAGAGTGAAAATGTGTAAAGTAACAACGGAAGCGAAAATTAATAATTCACTGACAAAGACTCCTGCACAAGTGAATACATGAAAGTCATGTAGGTCAATGGGTATAAGATACATGTATGATTGGCCATAGTGCAAGTGGGAGATTGTTGGAGATTGTGCCCTAAGGCCAATATTGGATTATGTAATTTGACTTCTAAGATTAATCTAGTGTAGATTAGTATTATCATTTATGTTTGTATGTTAGCATTTATGATAAGTATCCATGAATAAATCGTGTTATTCTAAATTTCCCTAGTCGATTGTTATTATGGGAATAATAACAAATTAAGACTAGTGTGAGTGATAATGGATATTCATAAGATGAATATAGTGTATACAGATACAGATTATACTCACGGGCAATGTGTTAGAGAACATGTTGCTGGAGACCCACTATAAGATCAAGTTCATGGTCACGTGTCACAACTGATCTTGATTATAGTAGTGTCATCAGCTGATTCCTTTGACCTGAGGTCACCATGGATTCCGGGATGAATTCATGTTGTGCTTTGACGCAGTCAAACGCTGCTTGTAACAGAGTAGTTATAAAGGCTGTGGTTGGGTACAATATGACTCATGCTTAGGGATGTGAGTGACAGATATGGGATTTTGTCCCTCTCTAACAAGAGAGCGATATCACTGGGCCCCTCGATAAGTAAGACTGTTAAATGCATGGCCGTGCTCAAATAATTGATAAGAGTATCAATTGATTTGTCTGAACAGTTTACTTTGAGATCGAGAAAGCATATGATTAATTATATAAGATTGACAAGTGTACCATGTCTTATAATTAATCTTGATATCAAAGAGACAAAAGGGAATATGACATTCTATAAATAGGTATTGGATCATTCCAATCATATTAATTGGGTAGTCGTAATGGCTTGCTAGAGTCCGCTTGTGACCTGTAAGGACATTATGGTAATTTCCTTATTGCCAATTAATATGATCCTATGGGGTCACACACAAGAGCAAAATGAAGTTCATCTTATCGGGTATAAATTATTATTGGATAATAATTTATGAATGAGAAAGAGAATATATATATAGTGATATATATTTATATATATATGTATATGTGAATATTAATATGGTTAATATTGCATAAGGTATGCCACATATTATAATTAAATTATATAGAGATATAATTAATTATAATATTGTATATACATATGTGTATTATGGAGAATTGATTTGACTTAATATTAATTGAGAATTAATATTAAGTTGTGTGGGTTAATTTATAATTATAACTAATAAGTGTATTAGGGTATAATTATAATTAACTTATTAGGTTATATATATAAGGAAATATATAACCTAATTCTAATACAACAAAAACACTGATTTCGGCAGCCACACAAAAGTGGAATAGTGGCAGCCGAAATTCTCAAAAAAAACTCCAAGGAAAAATCTGATTTTTCGCTTTCTCTGTCTCGTTCGAAGAATCGTTCTTCAATCCCGGCGCTAGCACGCGGTGGACGTATTGCTCCGTGTGGATCAACCGTAGAGGGAAGCTATTTTGGTTCCTGCTTGATTCAATCTTCAAAGAATTAAGGTAATTCTTTAACCCTCCTTCTGATTCAATGCAATGTACATGGGTCCTTGGTGGGGATTAATCTTTTATTTCCGCTGCGCATATTTTGTTTTGTGCGATTAATTCCCCAACACATTCTTGGTACTTTACGTAGACGATATCCTACTCGTTGGAAGTGACATACCTACACTACAAGGGGTAAAGCAGTGGCTGTGTAAGTGCTTCGCAATGAAGGACTTAGGCGAAGCTGAGATGATCCTAGGGATCAGGATCTATAGGGATAGATCAAATCGGCTTCTGGGCCTAAGTCAGGCCTCATACATAGACAAAGTTCTGAAAAGGTTCAGTATGGACCAGGCTAAGAAAGGTTTCTTGCCAATGGGTCATGGGCTGAAACTTAGTAGGAAGAACTATCCTAAAATAAGGGAGGACAGGGAGAACATGAAATTGGTTCCATATGCCTCGGCTATAGGATCAATTATGTACTCCATGCTATGTACGAGACCTGATGTCGCCTTTGCACTAAGTATGACAAGCCGGTACCAGCAGGATCCCAGGGAGGATCACTAGAAGGCTATCAAGGAGATCCTCAAGTACCTTAACCCGACTAAGGATAGCTTCTTGGTGTATGGAGGTCAGGAAGTGCTATCAGTTACTGGGTACACTGATGCAAGCTTCCAGACTGACCAGGATGAGTACTAGTTGCAGTCTGGGTATGTATTTTTGCTAAATGGTGGTGCTGTAAGCTGGAGGAGCTCAAAGCAGCCAACCATCGCAGACTCTACAACAGAAGCTGAGTACATCGCGGCGTGTGATGCAGCTAAGGAAGCTGTGTGGATAAGGAAGTTTATCACTGAGTTGGGAGTAGTACCAACTATCCAGGACCCACTTGATATCTTCTCTGACAACAATGGGGCCGTTGCACAAGCTAAGGAGCCCCGGTCACACAAGAACACAAAGCACTTGCTTAGAAAGTTTCACCTCATACGAGAGATCGCGGAGAGAGGTGACATTGCATTACACAGAGTGGACACCGAGGATAATGTTGCAGATCCTTTGACCAAGGCACTGGCTCAACCAAAAATGCCCTAGTCCCGAGGCATTGGACCTTGTATTTGTATTATACATTTATTGGATTTATGTATTATACTAATTTTGTGTTATTAATAAAGGCATTAATTCATTTATTATATATATCTTATGCAATATCTTAAATGAAGTATCCAATGAACATATCCATAGCCATGATGACAAGTGTCATGCACTTGGCAGTAAGACCATGGATAGGGTAAACGATATGACCATAAAGAGATCCATAGTCTGTTCCAGTCATGGGAATGAATGGGACTAGAGACTATCATTAACCTGGTTATATGGCGGTGTCTTTTCTGTCATTGGACATGGGATGTCAATCAAGTTAATGGGTACATGTAAAAAGGGCATGGTACTGGATAGATCCACTAAACGAGAAATCCATATGGTATAGTATAACAAGTGATTCTCGTGTAGTACTTGTATGGATCCTTTGACCTGAATATATGATGGTATCACATGCGAGGTCGCATACTTAGGGGTACGCCTAAAGGGCCTGTAATAGGGTGCCAAGTATGGGTGCTTTCGGGTATGTCACTCAGTAGTCCACTGAGAAGATATCACCGGCCTCTTGATGAATGTAACTGATAAGACTGTGGCCACACCCAAACAAGTTGGAACTTATTTGTGAGCTTCAGTACATTCGGGATCAAGTAAATGTCCGGACACAAAAGAGGGTGATCAATCCATGCCTCTGTGTTGGACACCGATATCAATGACATGGGATATACAAGTTCAAACTACAGGGTTATGATTACAGTTGGACTGCCATTTCCATCTTAATTGGGGGCTGCAGTGGCTTGCTAGAGCCCAACTGTAGTATGTGGGCCACGGGCCCACTTCCAACATAAAGATGGGCCCACGGGATCGTACACAATGAGCGACTGAACACTGACTTAAGGAATCACCTTTATACTTGAAGTATACGCTCTAGAGAGAGAGGATTATAGTAATTATATTATAAAGATCAATTGGATTGATCATAATAATAAAATTAATATTTGATTGGCTTTCTTATAATTAATTGGATTAATTATGAGATTATTTCCTGGGTGGAAATATTCATATGTATGGGTTTACATATGAATTTATTTTGTGAAGATCTAATTTTAATTTCATGGATTAAATTAATTAGTCAAACCAATTTTAATTAAATGTAAATAATATGTTACATGGTGTAACATATTATATACATGGGTAAATTAAAGTTGGACTTGAAATTAATTTGAACCAGGCCAATTAAAATAGATTTGGGCCTAAAATGAAAGAAGGTAAGCCCACACAAAGAGGAGCCAATTGGGTCGAAATTCTCCTTGAGAATTTTGGCCACCTAGGGTTAAAATAACCCTAGGTATTTCGGCCATATGCAGTACAAGCCACCATAGTCAAATTCTCCCCCTTCTCTTCTCCATTGTTCGTGTTTTTCCGACGCTAGCACGGGTGGTGTTCGTTAGGCGTTCGTGTATGTGAACGAGGAGGGATTCTATCTTGATTCCTGCAGTCTGCATCCATCTCTTAAAGAGATAATCTAGGTAAGAGATTTATCTCTTGTTGTCAAATTGTTGTTTTTACAATTTCCATCTCAATTGCTCCTGGGCACGGATTTGAGGAAATCATCGCGTTCTTCTGCTTTATTCGGGTGATTTCCGGTGACAAATCCCAACAGACACTTCATCAGCTAAAGAGGTACGGATTTCTCATGACTGATGATGGGTACCTTATGGTCGTTGACCAAGAGGAGCCTAAGACCTATCAGGAGGCTATTGAAAGCCCACACTTAGATCAATGGCGCAAAGCCATGGAGGCTGAGATGCAATGTATGCACGATAACCAAGCATGGAACTTGGTGGATCCACCTCCGAGTGCTAAGGTTATAGGTTGTAAGTGGTGTTTCAAGTTGAAAGCCGATAACACCTTTAAAGGGCGATTGGTGGCAAAAGGATTCAAGCAAGTTCAAGGAATTGACTATGATGAAACCTTTTCACCAGTTGCTATGCTCAAATCCATTAGGATACTACTAGCCATAGCTGTATGGTACGATTATGAGATATGGCAGATGGATGTTAAGACCGCTTTCCTTAATGGAAAGCTACTTGAGGATGTGTACATGGCGTAACCTGAGGGTTTTATCGATCCAAAGTATCCAAACCGGGTATGCAAGCTTCAAAGATCCATTTATGGATTGAAGCAAGCATCGAGGTCATGGAATCAGAGATTCAATGAGGCCATTACAGAATATGGCTTCACACAGAATTCTAATGAGCCTTGTGTGTATAAGATGGTTAATGGGAGGGTTTCCATATTCCAAGTGTTGTATATTAATGACATCCTTATCATTGGAGGCGACATACCAACACTGCAAGGGGTTAAGTAGTGGTTGAGTAGGTGTTTTGCAATGAAGGACTTAGGCGAAGCTAAGACGATCTTAAGGATCAGCATCTACAGAGATAGATCCAATCAGCTTCTAGGCCTAAGTCAGGCCATGTATATAGACAAGGTTCTAAAAAGATTCAACATGGACAAGGCAAAGAAAGGATTCTTGCCTATGCGCCATGGGTTGAAGCTGAGTAAGAAAGATGGCCCTAAAACAAAGAAGGACCGGGAGAGCATGGAAAAGATCCCTTATGCATATGCTATAGGATCCATCACGTACTCCATGTTATGTATAAGGCCTGACGTCAGGTTTGCACTAAGTATGACTAGCCGGTACCAGTCAGACCTCGGGGAGGAACACTGGAAGGCTGTCAAAGCAATCTTGAATTACCTTAATTGGACTAAGGATGCTTTCTTAATGTATGGAGGTCAAGATGAGTTGGTAGTCTCAGGTTACACTGATGTAAGCTTTGAGACCAATGAGGATGAGAACCAGTCACAGTCTAGTTATGTTTTTCTCCTGAATTGTGGTGCCATTAGTTGGAGGTCCTCAAAGCAGGCTACCATTGCCGACTCTACAACGGAAGCTGAGTACATAGCTGCATGCAAAGCTACAAAGAAAGTCGTTTGGATCAAGAAATTCATAATCGAGTTGGGAGTAGTACCTACTATCCTAGACCCAGTTGATGTTTTTTGTGACAACAATGGGGCCATCGCACAAGCTAAGGAGCCTCGGTCACACAAGAGATCCAAACATGTGCTCAAAAAGTTTCACCTTATTCGGGAGATCGTGAACAGAGGTGACATATCATTGTAGAGGGTTGACACTAAGAATAATGTCACTGATCCATTAACCAAAGCACTGCTATAGACACAGCACGACGGTCATACAAGATCTATAGGAACTAGGACAATGCCCACTTGGAACTAGCGCAAGTGGGAGATTGTTGGTGTGCCCTAGTTTTTAGCGCATTAGATTCTTGTATTTTGTATCATACATTAAGACTCATTGTATGAATACATTATTTGTGTCACATTAATAAAGGTAATTAATCTATTTCATTTATATCTTGTGTTATAATATGAGTAGAGTATCCATTGATTGATAATCATAAAACCTATCTGAGATCTGTTCTAATCATGGGAACGAATAGAACCACAGACTTGTATATTTGATGACTGTATGGCAGTTCTTAACTAGCCATAGTACTTGTAAAGTTAGTCATGAATATAGGTACATGTTGTTGACATGGGACTGGATCGATCCGTACAAGAAAGCCACATGGTTGTCGTGTCATAGGTCTTTCTTGAGTAGGTCTCTTTTGTCCTCAGACCAGATTTCATTATAGTATCAATATGGAATCCGGTTCACTTTGACATACACCTAACAGGTCTGTAAAAGGATGCTAAATACGGGTATTATTGGGTGGACCGGTGAACATGTTGATATTGATGATGAAGTGATGGAATTGCCACTCGGGTAACACTGAGATGATATCACTGGCCACTTGATGAGTGGGACTGATAAGTGTATGGCCATACCCAAATAAGTTGGTTGCTTATTTGATTAATCAGTCAACTTAAGATCAAGAAATATAATAAACAACAGAAGAGGATGACAGACACCATACCTCTTGTTTATTCATATCGATATCGTTAGGCAAAGAACACTATGAGATTACTACCGGGTGAGTGTCTTATAAAGACTGCTGCATCTCTGTCTTAATTAGGGGTCGTAATGGTTTGCTAAAACCCACTTATAGTCTGTGGGCATTGGACCTACTACCAACATAAAGACAGACCCATAGGATCGTGCACATAGATCAACTGAGCCGGAACTTATAGAAATTGTACATGTAATGTACATTGGAAGGAAGGCGTTAATTAATTAGTTGACATTCGGTGTCAAGGTAATTAATTAACATTGGGTTGAATTTAATTCAATTAATAAGTATACATAATGTAATTTATCAATTAATTTAATTACATAAAGTAAACAATTAATTAAATAATTTTCCTAAGTAGGAAAATTAAATACATATATTGTATTTACTTAAGTGTGATTTAATTTTATTTAGGGGTAATTAAATTTAGCCAAATGGAATTAAATTACATAGTATATACTTTTTAATTAAAGTTTATTTATGTAATTATAATTCTAGTGGGCTTGGGTTTAATTAACCTAATTAAAACCCAATTAGACAAGGTGTCTATCTAAAGACACACTTAAGGAAGAAAAACCTAATTCAACCCTAATTAATTGCTGGAAATTTCAGCCACCAATAGCAGCCCCAAAACAGCCGAAAATCCCAACATTAACCCTCCATTCCTTCGTATCTTCGGCTAGCATCGGTTCCCGCTCAATAGTTGGTCGTGCACCGGACTTTGGAGATCATTGTTTCAAAAAATGATTCTGCAGCAGTCTCTAAAAGAGACGAATCCGGTGAGTTAATCTCTCTTGATTCAAATTGATTTTATTCTAATCAATGGTAATTGGACACGATAGGTGGATCCTAGGAAATTTTAAGCGGTGAATTTTCGCTGCGCCACATTATTTTTCCGATGACGAATCCCAATAGTCTGACCCATATTGGTGGTCATTACAGCTTGTATCTGTTTTCTCAAAGCAGCCTTAAACTGATCCGAGTTCAATAAGGCATCTACAAAAGCATTCATGTCAAAAGTGGGCACTTCCACAGGTTTGTCTTGAGCCATGTCTGGTCTGTGCACTTCTTCCAAAACAAACTGACTATCAACTGGTAAAGAAGGTAACTGTCTCCCAAAATCTTGCTCTGATTCTGACCCCAAACCGTCACTGATCTCTTCCACGGTGACCGATTCTGGTTATTAGACCCTGATTCAACCCACACTAACCGTTTCAAAGTTCCACTCCAAACTGTACATTTAGCATAGGGTTAGTATCATGGATGGATGTCATGATTCTAGACACGACGCACTAAATGACATGCATGGTATGGTCGTGAAATGATCATGGTTGAATGATGTGAGATGGATAAAAATGGCAATGAAGATGACTTTCTTTTTCATTTTCTTTATTTCTGATGTCCTAAGAATACCTAGTGCCATGCAAAAAACAATACAAATGGTCGTGTGTGAGCCATCACATGGACAGAGTTTCGGTGCTTTTGGGGCACCTAGTGAATGTCATGGAATGGTTATGTGCGTACCAATACACGGACAGAGTTTCCATGCTTTATAGGTCAATGAAGTGATGTGAAATGGTCAAATGGAGGCCATCCTATGGACACAGATTCAACGCTTTTAAGGCATCTGAGGTGAAATGATGTCACAAATAAGTCACGTGTGAATTGAGACACGGACAGAGGTCCGGCGTTCATGGAACACCTTGTATGATTTGGTAATGTCATGAAATTTCCCTATATATGTAGTAATCTGATACTGGTGGAGTACCTCAAATGATTCAATAATGTCATGGAACACGTGACATACAAATAAGACCCCAGCATCACCGTGACACCAATGATGAATGGGCATGATGTCAAGTAATGTTCATCGTGTGACCCACCACACGAATATTGACATAAGACCATTATGGTCCTCTAATGAATGATATGGTATAGTGAAATGGCCAAGTGCAATTCGGTACACAGGCAGAACATGGGTAGTTTTGGGACACCTGATATGAGATGAAATGATTGTGATGGGCATTCTCAGAACATCTTACATTAAATGGAATGAGATGATATGAATGTTCATGTCACACAAAATGCAAATGGCTGCACTAGGATGCATGACATACAAGGATGATGTCATGTATGCTTCATGGAAATGTCAACACATGAGATGTACATGGCACACAATTAAAATGTCGTGGCTGCACGAAGATGTGGTTAGCATCAATGCCATACATATGTTCATGTCTTGAAAATGGCTGCACGAAAACGTGGTTAGAATGGCACACAAATGATTATGCGTGCTTGATGTTTCATGTAAAGGTCAAATAAAACCATCACAGAACAAACGTTAGCAAACAATGTGCTCACTCTTCCAACCTTATTCCTCCTTTCGATTGGCATGCATTCTTCCTAGGTATTAGGTCTCTTTGGTACCAACTGGGGATAACAAAGGCGTACTATCAATGTCCAATTTCAAATTTATGTTTTGGTAATCCTAAGGGGAAATTACTGGGTCATTACATGTGGGCCAAAGTCAAATCGAGGGTCGTACAGGTTCCTATAGTGAATATACACTCCTCAACATAGAACATGAGAGGTTCATACGGTGTTATGAGTGGTTACCCCTTCGGGTGCCTCCATCCTGGCAGAAGAGGTAGGTCACCTTCCGGAATAAACCAGGCTAAATAGTGAGTTTGAGAGGTTGAGAAGAAGAAAATGTCATGCTATGCAGTTGTGAGTAAAATATGGTATTATGAACTAATAAAATGACTTCAAGCAAGGTTATATTTCAGCAGTTGCCTAAGTTCCTTAAGTTCTTAAAAAAATGTTTTAAGAAATATTTCATCCCCAGCGGAGTTGCCACTATGAGCGGATGACCTTAAAATCAGAACGCGACAAAACGAACCGGGAAAAGGAGAACTGAATTTTTGTGGTTTGAATTGAAAACGGGTTTGATAATCTTGCTTAGGAAAGTCATTGATTTGTTTGGAAATCCTTTTATAGGAAACCTTTTCTTTGAATGTGAGTTTTTAGGAATAAACTATTTTTGCATTTTAGAAAATCTCGTTTTATTACCTAAAGATCTCGAAACCTAAATTTTGGGATCAGTCACAGAGTCATCACCTGGTCAGCTCAGCTGAGAAATTTCGGTATAGCTCCCTACCGAGCGTAGACTGCCGTACCTAATCCAGAGATTTAGGGTTCGAGCAACTTACCTATTCAACCTCAATCTTGCTTTCATTTATAAGTTCATATTACAATATTATACTCACTTATTCTCTACCCATTTTATCTTTTATTGTTAGCCCATGCTCATTCAAATGACATAAATAAATAGCATCAAAATATAGTGCGGAAAAGTAAACCATACATCCAAATAACAAAAAGATATAGAGGCCACTTATTACAACCCAAAAAGATAAAAAAAAAAACTCTCATCTTCATCTTACAACCGCCTAGATACAGGAAAATCTATAAAAAGTACAATCGCCTATAATATACTATTCAATCTATTAAATACATCCAAAATACAAAAAGAAATAAAAGCTGCAATACAGACTGGTTAGCACAATTATATCACAGACACACATAGGACTCACAACAGGACAGAATGGGGAATCTCAGGAAACGGGGGCATGCATTTAGAAGTCCGGACGACTTACTTGATTAGACCTGGAAAACCATTTTAGAAACGCATGTAGGTTTTGTGCTTGAAAACAATTTTGAAAATGGTTTGGCTCAATTACAAACAAATTACTTCCTTTTAGTGGGTCGGCTGTCCCGAAACTCGGGATTCCATTCATGGGTGTTTCCTAATTTCAACATCCATCTAAGGCCTATAGCAGTAAACACATAAAAAACAATTTGATTCCAAAGACAACATCATGTGACGACGTCCGTAGGAGTCATCTTGAGATTCTGCCTCTGTTCTATAACTACAGTCGTGCGGCTGTAGTGTCCAGAACCTGAAATTGGTTTTCTTTACTTTTGTAAATCACTGTTTAACCCGTTTCGATGATTTCTAAAGATTTTGTGGAATCTATGGGTCTGCTAAAGCTGAACCATAGATTTGATTTGGATCGAACAACCCTAGATTCCAAAAATCAAAATCAACGAAACCTAAACCTCACATCAACATCATCGAAAATCCGAAAACCATAATTTTGAATGTAACGGATGTGATTTGACTGAAATAGTTCATAACAGAATAATTAAAATGGGAAACTGACTATGTTTGGTCGATTTAGGGCATTTCGGGTTTCTTCCCAGAAGAACACAGCCGTGCAGCTATAGAGATACAGCCGCGCGACTTTGTTCTAAGGGGTTATAGCTACTCGGCTATAATCAAACAAACAGTTTCCAGATTTTACAAAACTTAGAAAAATACACGGCACAAAGTAATCAAATATGAGTTTAAGGCTTCTCAGAGTTTACCTTTTTTGTGTTCTAGCATAGTTGACGACCGGAAGTGGATTTGAACGTTGAAGTGCGCTTAGAATCCCACAAACGTCCCGAAACCTTTGAACGCAGACCTCGAATCAATCCGAACAAACCCGAGGTCAATCCGAACGGATGAGAAACATCCAGACACTCTCACTCTATGTTTCCAAAGTGTTTTCTCTATGCTTCTCTCTTTTTCTTTTACCTTTCTCTTAGTTTTCTCAGTTTTTCTCTTTTCTCTCCATTTCTCTCTTTTTCTTAGTTTCTCTCCCCTTCTGTTTTTCCGCTCTTCTGTGTTTTTGTCTCCGTTGTCCCCTTAACCCTAGAGTGTTACACACAAATCCCTTTAATTTTGGAATTCCCAGCTGTCAAAGATTAAGGTTGGTTATTTAGGAAGTAACCTGGTCGCTCGTTAGAGCCGCGCGACTGTTATTTTACAGCCGTGGACTCTGATGTTATAGCCGCGCGGATGTAGTTGTGAAACTACAGCCATGCGACTTTAACCAGAGCTGTCACGGATTTTCCTAAATCCTACACTCACATCTAAGCTCTCTAATCACTCGAAGGACCTTTTTCGGGGTTTCGGATTGAGGACTGTTCGGTTTTTGGAGCGTTTGAGACATTTCAAGTAGCATTCCGCTCATTTCAAATCTGACTCACGTTCGTCTATCTTAACAGGTAACATAGGATTTTCATCACAAAGGTCGGAAAAACCCGTGCTCACACATGTATAACAACAGAACCTCAAATTTACAGACACAACAATAACTAAGCTAGCTAACGTCCTAAATTATCTACCATAGACACAGCAAAATCTCAAATTTACAGACACAACAATAATTGAACTAGCTAACGTCCTAAATTATCTACCATACATATAACAGAATCTCAAATTACAGATAAAAAACTAAACTATTAGAAGACCAAACACATCAATTCTACAATTTAAAACACAATAAAAATCAAAGCTCGAATCATTTATGAAGGCTAGGAAGAGAAGAGATACACTAACCTAAATGGAGAGTAACTTTCTGTTAAGAAAGAAATGAACACAACTTCTCTTAGAGCCTTTCTCAGGCAAATGTGTTAGGACCGAACTGCAAGGGAAAAGAAGGATCTCAAAACTTTATCATAAAAGCTACCAAAAAAATGAGGAGGAAATGGTATTAAAAATTGATTCTGTTACAAATTGGGTATCTCAAGTACAAGCTCAAGATGGTAATCTTATATAAGGAAGGTCAAGCTCAATCTAATTTATTGTATGGAGGGAAACACACATGAAATGGTGGTACGAGTCAGAATGGGGATGGTGGATGGGGTAAAAATGGGAGAGATAGGATGGGAGAGAGATAGAAATTTGAGAGGACAGACGAGGAAGAGAACGAAGGTGCAGAGACATTAGCTCTCCGTGTTTTTGGCTTTCAGAGAAAGTTAGGATTTATTGCTTTCCTTGAATGCATATAAAAGTGCTTTTCGTGTTTCTTATTTACCAAACACCTATGTCTATTGCTTTCTTGGCTTTCCTTCCTTAAAAGCAATTGGAAAAGCACTACTAAACGCACTTTAAGTTCTAAACCCCTCCGCTTTATTTTATAAATTGTAATTTTGATACAGCTATCTCCTCACATGATATCATTGGTTTTGGATGCATCATCAGAGATAATCTTGGGATGTTTTATGGCTTATGCTTACGGTAAATTAGCTAGTCAACCCGATCCTCTTACTAGCGAAGCTTTGAGTTGTAGAGAAGCACTTTCCTTACTCGCATAATTAAATTTTCCGCAAGTTATTGTCGAAGAAAATAATCAGAGCAACACAACTTCTCATGCTTCCATGAATTTCATTATGGATGATTGCTTTCTTTTAGTTCAATTTTATACTTGTATTCGATTCAATTTGGTTAGATCCGTAAATAAAGTAACTCATATCCTTGCAAAAGGAGGAATGGAAAGTAATGCCTCTTTTGTGAGTTGTCTTACTCCTAACGACATTATTAATGTAATTCTTCACGAAAGAATACAATTAACTCTCTTTCGGTAAAAGAAAATCTATGTTTTACCATTGCCTTTTGTCAATTTGATCAACTCCATCTCATTTACGTCACAATCAATATTCAACATTGTCAATATATGTATTGATCATATACCGTAGAGTAGATACATAATTGTAAATGCACCATTTATTTTTGAAATAAACAGATAGAACGGTCATTTAAGGATATTTGCATTTCAAAAAATACAGTACAGAACCATCTATATTTTATGAATGAGATCTTGGTATTTTCTTTTCACCCTCATCTGTGTGCTAACTTTTGATTTTTTAGCTTAAAGAAACAAATACATCAAAAATTGTAGAAATACTGTGCTCAATTCAAAAATTTCACTAAAAGAGGAGGCCAAATATATATTATCAAAAAATTTCCAAGCTAAGATGCTTGACTACTACCTTCTTCGGCTAGTTTTATTCGCTGGTGATGCTCTGCAACCTTGTAATCAACCACCTCCTTAAATAGCTGTGGATCCAATACACAATCAGGCCGGCCATAAACGGCTGCTTGGACACTGGCCATCAGTTTGGCTATCTCACGACCGGAAAATCCTTCTATCTTCTTAGCAGCCTCTCGAATCAAATCTTCAGAAATGTCTTTCATGGTTATCCTCTGCGTCTTTTTCTTCAACAAAGATCTCCAACTTGACTCATTCTCGGCTTCGTCAGAGAGGTACTTGCTCAAGTAAAGTTTTAGCAATTTGAAGCGTTCCTCCTCTCCAGGAAGTGGGAATTCAATCACTTCATCAATACGGTCAGTGATAGCACTGTCAAGATCTCCTGGCCGATTTGTGGCAAGGACCAGAACAATGTCCCTTGATTGATCCCCAGTTCGGAATAGTAAAGCATTCAAAGCACTCCGTTGAGCTTCACTCATATGTGTGCTATTACGCCTATATTGGATCAATAATAATGACATTTATCAGCATGGTCGGCAAGATTCAGTTCTGATTATGATCCTATGGCAAAAGTTCAGCCTAAACAATTACTGTTATCGTAAGTCATCGACTAGCAGATCAACGGTTAACTGATACCGTAAGTACATACAACCTCTATACACAAAAGTTAATAGCCATCATGCACATGAATCTCTTTCATAACAACATGGAGCATGACATATATCAGGATCCAGAAAACTTACTCGCTCAGAAAGGCATCAGCCTCATCAATAAAAAGCAACAGCCCTTTACGGGACTTCTTTGCCCAATCAAAGATCTGGTGAATTTTTGTTACGGCCTGTGTGCCTAGTGGTGCAACATCACCTCCAGTCATCATAGCATAATCTAACCCCTACAGAACATACTTGCAGTCAATGAATGAAGACATTTTTTTTTTATCAAACTGAAACCAGCAATGCAAATAAAAAAAGTACAACAGAAACAAAGCAGATTAATAATTTCAATGCACACCGATTTTCGAGCTATCTCCCTAGCAACCATAGTTTTGCCAGTGCCAGGAGGCCCATAGAACATCATGTTACGAAATGGAGCTTCATGAGTTTTGGTGTTAGCTGTAGCTCTAGCAAGGTGCTCTATTCTCTTTTGCAATGACGGATGAAGAATAATATCTTTGAAACCATTCTTACTATTGAAAGGCTTTGCTTCCCCTGTTGCTGTAGTATACTTTGAAACACGGTTCCTTATACTAGACAATGCACCAGACAAAGGAAATCTGGCAATGGATGATTCTCGGATCAAAGATGGTTGCCCAAGTATCCGGTTGATATAACCCCAAGTAACTCTGGCACCTTCCCTGAAAATAAAACAAATATGAGATCAAGAGAGATGAAAATTTTCAATTAGGAAATGCCACTCCATTTGACTAGATCTCGAAAAGAAATAAACTAAAAGTTACTATCACTTTAACAAATTGATGCAGAAGTTCGTAATAGATTTACATTGATCATGTTATTAGAAAGTCCTCACTGCCAAACAAGAACAGCTTCCACAAATAAGAAACTTCTTAAATATATATGGGTATGTTGCAAGTCCTTGAAAACATAGTTTATGATGATAATTGTAGTGTAGAAAGTCCAAATAATTGCCTCGCTGTATTGATTGCAAAATTATATTGTCTTGTTGTCAATGTCAGTCTCTCGTTTTTGCAAGTCTAACTTTGTAATTCAGTCCACCTTGAAGCTTAGACATGAACAACATTAATGCATAACTTCACACTTTTACAGCAGCTAGGGATGAATTCCTTTGATGATCCAGTCAGAATTTTCCTTGGAAAGGAAATGGGAAATGGGATGGTGAAACTCCCTCATTAAAATCCCATGTATTAATCACAGCCAAGTAAGGGTAAAACAAAAATTTACCATAGAAAGACAAAAGATTTACTGATTGATCTTCCTTACAATTTGTGTCCTTTTACGTTGAAGTTATTATTCACCTTTGAACTCCTTCAATCTCCTCTCCTTGAGACCATAATTCTGTGGCCACGAACCCTCTCTTTGCTCAGATACAGTTTTGCCATATAAACAAGCTCATTGAATCAATCCATCTTGTTGTACAACTATGTTTTAACTTAACTTTAACTTTTTCTGATAAAAAAAACCAGCATGACTAGGTACTGGACTAAAACATTAATGGTACCCAACCAAGCACGTCCCAGAGCTCCCATCAGTACATATAGTGGGAGAATCAATCAAGAAAAACATTTCAGCTTGGGATAACCTGATTGGTTCAAGTCTTTAGTAATTCAGTGATATTTTCAAAATAGATAATGAACATATAAATATGTCATCATTGAAATCAGATTCATTGCTTCCTACTAGCAAGTGAAACATGAATTAATCTAGGCCCAATGCTGGTTCATGCTTCAGGGGCAGCAACAATGTTATGCACTTGGAACTTAATTGAAAGAAATAAGTGAATCAATGAATAATATCAGATACCCAATTCAACACTTCAAGGCACCACTAATAAGCAATCTAAGCTATCAATCCAGTAAAAGAAACAAAATGTATCAGGACAGCTACTAGTAGATGGGATAAGGAAAACATGTCTGCCATGTAGATAAAATTCTTCGTCAACAGAATTTCAGATTATTATGTATCAGTTAATTCCCTTAATTTCCTTCATCTGAGAAAACTTCTTTGAAAGTATTCCTGCACTTAATTTTTCGTTTGCAATATAAAGTAAGGAAAAATATCTGTCCTCTCTAATAAAGTAAAGTTTCCTAAACAAGATGACCACCTTTCATCTTCCTCTCCTTGGTTATGGATAGATAATGCCACACTCAAAATAAGAAATATCACTTGAGAAAAAGCACCCAATCATGTATAAAAAAAGCTTGGCAATTGCCACAGTTATTCTTTTAATTATAAAATAAAACATTACAGGAATTAATGTTACTAAACACCTACAAATGATTATTACATATACAATTAAGAAAACAAGACAAATTCACATATTGTACCTTATCAAATGGACTAACAAAGTAAAATAGAAGGCAATTTACATACCTGGTTGTGTAAACTCCTGCAGCTAATGCAGTCACACCACCAACACCCATTATCAACTTATTTCTATCAGTCAATATAGTCCTAAATCCACCTGCAAAGCAATTTATGTTGGAGACATCATCATGCTGCATAAAACGTGCTAGGACTTCTTAATTTGCAGGAAAAAAAGAAAAGAAAGAAAGATCAAAGAGCATCATCAAATATAAAATTAATTTCAATTATTGTGAAGGCATATTATTTGTGAGCTCAATAACCTAAATTTCATTTCTTAATGAAACTAAATAAATTGATATCTAATAATAATTTATTTTTTCAACATATTCAGTGTTCAGAAAGACAAAAATATGGCAAGAAAGTTAATCAGAAGATGCAGTACAGCACATATGGACTATATGTTGCATTCCTGCAACAGACATCATGAAATATTTTCCTGCATGCTTCTGAGGGGTTATTTATTCATCTGATTACTGCAAGTGAATAGCATCATTCAATGCTTAGAGCCAACCATTTCCATGTAAGATATTATTTACTTCCACCAATCAATCAACCATGTCATCCAGACAGGAATAAAATCTGACAAATGTTTTTTTTTTTTTACCTTCAATATGACTAAATGCTGTGTTTATTGCTGCAAGCCATTTTTCCTTTTCACCATTTATCCGTTCAACTAGCATTCTCCTATTATGATCCTCAGTCAGTTTTGCCTCATGGGCACGGCCTTCGGCCTCAGCCATAGCTTTAACTCTTATAGTTTCCCGCTCTATTTCAGCTCTCTCTTTTTCAGTCTGGCGCTGTTGAGCTTGGATTTGCTCCTCCGTAGCTCGTCGTGCTTGCTCTTTACGTATAGAGGACTCCTCTTGCATCTTAACTAGTTCAGTATTATGCCGCCTCTGTGCTTCATGATCCATCTGAAAATAATGGTAGTCATAAGATACAATACATGCAAGGATGTACATGCCTGTGTGTGTTTATATATACATATGTAAGCACAAACAAAGTGGCACAAACTTGAGTCCTGTGAAGCCAGCTGGTCCAAGGGCTTTAACATAATTAGAAATGTACTTATGAGACATGTGCATCAGTATCTTGCGAACTATGAGGACTATATTTTCCTTTCATTATGAACACGAACAGGTTATTTTCATCATTTCTAAGCAAAGAAAAAATGTAAAGTTATCCACCTGCATCCTTTTTCTAGCTAACTCATCCTCATATCGCAACATCTGAGCCTTTGCCTGTGCTTGTTGTTGGACCAGATTTCTTTGTTCTTCAGCCAATTTCTGTTGCCTCTCCTGTCAACGTTTATAAGGTATAAGATAAATGAAAAGAAGATTGACAACGCCTATGTGTCAGGGTGGATCACAAAACAACTAGGGGTCGAGATAAATCTCAGATATACAGGCAAGAAAAGAAAACGTTAGCCATTAGAACATGAAAATAAAAGGTAAAACTATTATTTGATTCACAACCAAGATCAATAGATAGACAGATAAACACAAACTGCATTGTCCATTCATAAACAATGTTGAATAAAAGAACACGATGAAAGGACAAAAGAAAGCTTGACAAATAGTGCATCACAGCTTATCACTCACGATATCAAGTTGAGCTTGAATTGCTTCGTGATGAGTTTTCTCAGCTGCCAATTCTGCTAACCGAGTTTGTTCCTGCTTCCTCATAACGTCAAAAACCTACAAGCAGCATAAATCCACATCAGCAATCTGAATTTCAGTTCCACTCGCTCAAATAAGCAGATACTTCAAACTAAATTGGATTACATGCGACGATTCTCAAATTGTACACTTAACAAAGAAATTTGGTTTTATAGTCATTCCTTCCATGTCCCCGACAATAAAACACGACGGACCAACAATGAGAGAAAAAAAAGAAGAAACAAAGAAAAGAAAGAAACCTGTTTGGCGTAGGTAGAACTGTTGATTTCGCGAAGAGCTTTTGCGCCTCTCTCCAACGCCTCAGGATCGAACCCTGAACCGCTCGGCTCCTCTGCTTCTGATTTCTCATTTGACGCGTGGTCCGATTGCTTCTGAGAAGGATGAGATGATGTGGAAGATGGAGAGGAAGAGAAGGGATTGAAGCGAAAAGAACCGTCGGCGTACGATACATCTCGATGCGAAGAGAAGGAAGCAACGGCCGCGGCTGCCGCTATGGCGACGGAAGTTGATAATTTAGACGCGGCGGGCATCGGAAAGAAAGTGGAGGGCTTTTCCACTCAAAATCTGGGAATTGAGGTCGTTAATGGCTAAAGAAACGAAGGTTTATTGCGTCTGGCGCCAGAGCCTAAACCCTTGGTGGTAGGGTTTAAACGGAAAGTTGTCACAACAGATGCAAAGAGGGGCTTCCGTGCGGAATAACTCAAAATTAAAATCGACCCAAATAATTCACAAAAAATACATTCCACGGTATCTTATTTTGGGCTTCCAGGCTATTCAGTAAAATGTTAATGTGTTAATGTTTTTATAGCATGCTTTTTCCTTTACATGGGTGATTATATTAAATCATGCAAAAGTACATCGCCAATAGCACTAGAAGGAGCAGGACATGCTAGTTTAAAGGAAAAATACCGTATTTACTCCTTTTTACCTTTTTTTTTTTTCAGATTGTACGTTTACGTTATTTTTAAAATACACATTTTCTTTTGAATATCTTTTTTATATGTTGACCGTTTTTACACTTATTTTTGTATGCCTTTTTGCATTTTCTTCTTCTTCTCCATGTTCATTGTATTGTTCTTCTTCACGATCCATACGCAAGGATCATCCATTGTTTTCTCATCGACGAACCACGATCATAACTATTGTATTGTTTTTCTACCCTTTTCGCCTTGCAGTTAGGTGATTTATGTTTTGTCTTTGTTGTTTCTTTTTGCATAAGGTTTTTTTTATTGATTTTTCTTTTTTCATTTTGCATTTTGTTTTGCATTTAGTTTTTTTGTTTAATAATGGCTAAGCAGAAGAAAGTTGTTGACAAATCTGAGTATAATGTTCCGATTCTGGAAATGAAGTCTGTAAAACAGCCTATGACTTGGAGTGTCACTAAGAAGATTGGGGTTGTAAAGGTTGGTAAGAGGAAGAATATTAATCAAAGCATGAGTAGGAAGGAAGGTCCTAGACCACTGATTGAGAGGCCTTTGGTGGTATGTGTTTTTTTTTTTTTTTTGGTTTTTAGTTTTTTTTTTTCTAGTTTTTTGTTTGTTCATTCATGTTCATTATTTGTAAATGGTGATACATGGGTGATAAATTTGCGATATTGTGTTAATACATGTTATGGTTGTTGTTTTTTGCCATATGCTATGTTGATATACTTTTTATACTATGTTGATACTTTTGTGATACTTGATTTGGTTGTTGTTATATATGCGTTTTTCTCCCATATGATGTGCTGATAAACATTTGATATTGTGTAGATACTTTTGTGATACTGTGTTGATACATGTTTTGTGAAGTGACATAAGTTGCGAATGAAGTTTGGATACAGTTTGTATCTTTTGATACTGTGTTGGTACATATTTTGGCTTGTTGATATACTTTTGATACATTATTAATAAATTTGTGATACTGTGTTTTATACATTTTTTTACATCTCAAGTTGGTCAAACTTTGTATCTCGCTTCTGATTACCGGAATTCTAAGGTTACTGTTTTCTTGGAGGATGTCAAAGAAACAGATTAGTTTATTTAAAGGGACTATTTTTGGTTATTTTTTGATTTGCTTGATATGAAATTCACTAGTCAGTTGTTGCATTCTCTGTTGATGAGAGAGCATTACTATGTTGATAATGATTGTATTGCAGTTGATGTGTGTGGTAAGAGGCTTAGGTTTGGTGTTGAGGATTTCTTGTTGATACTGGTATGAAATTGTATGATGAAAATGGTTTTGAAATGCATCTTTCTGGTGAAGGTTTGAGGTTGAGGAATCGTTATTTTTCTGGTAAACCATATGTTTATCGGGTAGATGTTGATAGTATGTTGAAGGGTGAAAAATTTGATTCTGTTGGTGATACTTTGAAGCTTGCTATTCTTTAGTTTTTGAATGGCTTTTTGCTTGGGTTAGACGTTGAGCATTTTGCGCCTCGGGTTCACTTTGATTTAGTAGAAAGTGGTGATTATGTGAAGAATGGTTAGGGTTTTACTATTTCCAATCTAAATGTTAAGTCATTAAAGAGAACTAGTATTTCAAGAAATAGGCCTGGTTCTTATCGTATTGAGGGATGTCTATTGTTTTTTCAAATTTGGTTTTGTGAAGCATGTTCTTGATGCAATGGGGTTATTTACGATACTATTAGGAAGACTTTTTATTCCTAGAATGCTTAATTGGCAGAGTTATACGAAAAATTTTTAAGTAACTAACTTGAATGCAAATATATTCAGGAAATCAGCGAAAAGTGTATGTTTTAATCCTTGCTTCTTCTTCTTCTTCTTGCTTATTATTATTGTTGTTGTTGTTATTATTATTATTATTATCTGATTTTTGTTTTTTTAGTTCGGGCTGAGAAATTTGGATGCTTCAGAGGCTGAGATTGAGTAGTTGGAAGGATTTTTTTTTTTCTAAAAGTAAAGATAAAAAAGCAAAGGCTGATATTTGTGAGCCTGATGATGTTGTGAAAGATTCTTTTTCTAGGCAGGGAGGTTTATCATTGGAGATTGCATCTTTCAGGTCGTTTGTAAAGGAATCATTTGCTGCTATTTTGAAGAAGTTAGATTCTATGAGTAGACGGACTAATAAACTGGTATTTTTTTTTTTGTTAATTAGTATCGTTTGTTTATTACTATTTTTTTAGGAATCTCGAAGGGCTGTTCCCAATGGTGGAGCCAGGACTCCAATACCGGGGGGCAAAAACAGATGGCGACTGCCAGGTCGTCACGGTGCCGGACCAGTAGACATCGGTGGAGAGAAAACAATAATAACACACATTTACTCATAGAATTTTAAATACCAATTGTGTAAATAATATTTTAATTGGTATGAAACATAATCATAAATACAAACAATGGAATTCGAATTTTTAGAAAATATAAATTATGAATTTGAATTAGAAAAAACCAATAATAATATATAGTAATTGATCAAATATAGAAATCAAAATAATAAAAATACATATGATCATGGCTAAAGAAAACTCAATTAGAATATGAAAGTTTGAATATATCCAATTTCATCGAGAAGAGAAAAAAAAAAAGAAGAAAGTTTGAGAGACAAAGAAAAAAATGACATTTCATTATGAATAATATACACTAATACATGTTTAGTATACTTTAAATCAAATATTATATACAAAATTTCCATTAAAAAAATAATATAAGTAAATATATAAATAAAACAGCTCTGCCGATTGGGCTGTCTTTTTCCCCAGAAATTGGGGGAGCAGTTGCAGCGCCCCCTAATTTCTGGGGGAGGGGTGGCAGCCGCCAGAACACCCCTATTTGGGGTGTTTTCAGGCGGCTTGGGGGGGGGGGGGGTGGGGCAAATGCCCCTCTGTGACCCCCCCAGCCCCACCCCTGGCTGTTTCGAATGAGGTTTGTATTTTCTTTGTTTTTTTTTAATTTTGGATTTATTCATTCACTGTAGTTTTGAGATTCATAATTGATACATAGTTATATGTTTTTATGTTGATGATGGTTCATTATGCATTGTTGATATATTGTTGATACTTTGATGATACTTTGTTAATACTTTGTTGATACTTTATTGATTATTTTATTTGCTTATTTTTAAAAGGGTATTTATTGTTGTGATTATGATGTCGATGGAAGATTTAAAGATGATAATAAAAAGAGTTTTTAGGATCATGAATCTGTTCTTGATGCAAGTACATATGACAATGATGATGAGGGTGATGAGGACGAAGATGATGAGGAGAATGAGGAGGATGTTAATGATGAGAATGAGGATGAAGATTAGGATGGTTGTGAGTGGACTACCTTTTTATAAAAGAAAAGCTTATGGACGCGGCGAAGTGAACCGGGGAAAACATTTTTAAGTTCGTTTTGATTTGGAAAGCGGGTTTTTGTCTTAGGGGAAAAACATTCATTCGTTTTGGAAATTTATTTTGGTAGAAAACGTTTTCCCGTTTTATTACTTAAAGACCTCGAATCCTAAATTTCGAGATCAGTTACAGAGTCGCCACCCGGATCAGCTCATCCGGGAAATTCCGGTACAGCTCCCTACCGAGTGTAGACTGCCGTACCTAATCCAGAGATTTAGGGTTCGGGCAACTTACCTACTTAACCTCGAGCTTGTATTCGATTTATGATTTATATTGCCATATTTATTCAATTTATTATCTTTTCCTAACACAAATTGTTTATTTTTACTAGCCCGATGCTTAAGCAAATGACATAATAAAATTGCAGGAAATTAAATCATCCATACAAATATACAAAAGAATAATAGAGGCCGCTTATATAACCAAATTGAATAAAAATAAAAACTCTCGTCCTCACATTTACGAATGCCTAGAATACACGAGGATCTAAAAGTTACAACCGCCTTATTTACACGAATAAATCTATTACATAAAATAAAATAATAAAAATAAAAATAAATGCTACACAACAGATTGGTTAGCATAGTTTATATTGCATAACACAAATAAGACTCAGACAAGACAAAATTGGGATTTTTAGGATCGGGGGCATGCATTTAGGGGGTAACCGGGTCGACCCGACCGGTCGGACTGGTTAGACATAGAAAACAGTTTTGAAACGCCCTGTAGATTTTTGTGTTGGAAAACAATTTTTGAAAACCATTTGGCTCGGTTTCATGCAAATTTTCATTTTCAGCGGGTCGGTTATCCCGGAACACGGAGTTTCGTTTGTGCGGGTTCCTAAATACACATTCCATCTAGGGTCCAAAAAGCGGTAAACACGCCAAAAACAGTTTGAATCTGAAAACAGTATCGCGCAACGAAGTCCGTACGGGTTGTTCCTGTTGGAAATGCCCTAGTCCCGAGGCATTGGTCCTTGTATTTGTACTATACATTTATTGGATTTATGTGTTGTACTCATTTGTGTCATTAATAAAGGCATCAATTCATTTCCTATATCTATCTTGTGCAATATATTAAATGAAGTATCCAATGGACATATCTATATCCATGACGACTAGTGTCATGCACTCAGCAGTAAGACCATGGATAGGGTTAACGATATGACCATGAATAGATCCGTAGTCTATTCCAGTCATGGGAATGAATGGAACAACAGACTATCATTAACCTGGTTGTATGGCGGTGTCTTACCGGTCATTGGACATGGAATGTCAACCAAGTTAATGGGTACATGCCAGGAAGCATGGTACTGGATAGATCCACTAAACGAGTAATCCACATGGTATGGTATCACAATGGATTCTCGTGTAGTACTTGTATGGATCCTTTGACCTGACCATATAATGGTGTTACATGTGAAGTCGCATACTTAGGGGTACGCCTAAAGGGCCTGTAATAGGGTGCCAAGTATGGGTGCTTTCGGGTATGTCACTGAACATGGTAATACTATGGATATGCAGAAGGGATTTGTCACTCAGTAACCAACTGAGAAGATATCACCGGCCACTTGATGAATGTGACTGATAAGAGTGTGGCCACACCCAAACAAGTTGGAACTTGTTTGTGAGGTTCAGTGCATTCGGGATCAAGTTAATGTCCGGACAAAAAAGAGGGTGATCAATCCATGCCTCTGTGTTGGATACCGATATCAATGACATGGGATGTACAAGTTTAAACTACAGGGTTATGATATCAGTTAGACTGCCATCTCCATCTTAATTGGGGGCTGCAGTGGCTTGCTAGAGCCCAACTGCAGTCTGCGGGCCAAAGGCCCGCTGCCAACATAAAGATGGGCCCACAGGATCGTACACATAGAACGATAGAATGCAGACTTAAGGAATCACATGTATACTTAGAGTATACACAGTGGAGGGAGAAGCATGTATATATATTAATTATATTATAAAGATCAATTGGATTGGTCATAATAATAAAATTAATATATTCTATTGGCTCTTCATAATTAATTGGATTAATTATGAAATTATTTCCTAGGTGGAAATATTCATATGTATGGGTTTACGTATGATTTTATTTTGTGTAGATTTAATTTTAATTTGATGGATTAAATTAATTGTCAAACTAATTTTAATTTAGATGTAAATAATATATTACTTGGAGTAATATATTAAATACATGGGTATATTAAAATTGGGCTTGAAATTAATTTAAACCAGAATAATTAAAATTAGACTGGGCCTAAATTAAAACATGGAAGCCCGCACAGAATAGACAGGAGCCAAGATGGGCCTGAATTCCCTTAAGGAATTCGGCCAACCCTAGGTATAAATAGGGGTGGCAATTCGTGTAGGTGGGTCGTGTTCGTTTCGTGTCAAATTCGGGTTCGTGTTTCAGTGAGCAAAACCCAAACCCGACCCAAAAATTTTCGTGTCATAAGCAAGTTAACCCAATCGTGTTCATGTCGGTTTCGTGTCGTGTTTTCGGGTTACATGCAAAAATATTATAAAGGAAATATTAAAAATTTTAAATATTTATGCCGTATCTAAATTAACAATTTAACCCTTGGCGACTTAAAATATTGTTCCAAAACCTATTTTACAAATCTTAATGCTCTATTTTTTATTTTGGATTATGTCTTGTTCGCATTTATGTGTCATTTTACTACATCTATTAAGAATGACATGTAAAATTATTGAAAAGTTATTTTGCATTTGTGAGTTATATATATTATATTACATTTCTTAATGGTGACATGTAAAAATATAGGAAAACATAATAATAAATTTTCAAATTCGTGTCATTTTTGGGTTAGCAGGTCAACCCTAACCCGACCCAAAAATTATCGTGTCACTTTCGTGTCAACCCAAAAATGACCCATTACCTGTTTAATTAAACCCAAACCCACTAAATTCGTGTTGGGTTCGTGTCATGTCAGCAGGTCGTGTACATAATTGCCACCTCTAGGTATAAATACCTAGGGTTAGAGATTTCGGCCAAGCCAAGCTTAGAGCCTTCTAGCCGAAATTTTCATAGTTCTCCCCTCTCCATTGTTTCGTTTTTCCGACGCTAGCACGGGTTGCATTCGTCAAGCGTTCGTGTACGTGAGAGTGGAGGAATTCTACCTTGAATTCTGCAGTCATCATCCATCTCAGAAAGAGATTTTTCTGGTAAGAAATTTAATCCCTTTCTATTTGATTTTAAGTTTTTCAATTTCCATTTCAATTGCTCCTGGGACTGGATTTGAGGAAATCACCGCGTTCTTCCGCTTTTATCGGGTGATTTCCGGTGACAAATCCCAACAGTTCCGTGATTCTGTCTT
Organism: Euphorbia tirucalli; assembly: GCA_039660915.1. Lineage (NCBI taxonomy): Eukaryota > Viridiplantae > Streptophyta > Magnoliopsida > Malpighiales > Euphorbiaceae > Euphorbia > Euphorbia tirucalli. Next base: position 58,429,324 of record CM077641.1, read on the forward strand.
TTACGGGAATTACAGCCGCGCGGCTAAAAATAGAGCCCGCCGGCTCTAACCCATGCTGGGCGGCTGTAATACTCGGACCAGAAACCGATTTTCTTGTTTTTTCAAAAAATCACTAGTTTGTTTGTTTTCAATATTTCCCGAAGATTTTATAGGGTTCAGGGGTCCGCTGATACTGGACTATAGATCCAAAATGGATCCAACGACCCTGAAATCGAAAAAAAATACCCGGAAAAACCGAAAAACTAATATCCGTATATCCAGAAATCTGAAAACCGAAGCTAACATAATATACGAACATTTTTGGGCCGAAAAACACCACAACAAAAGGCATAAAATGAAAAACGGACTCTTTTCGGCCGATTGGGATGAACCGGGAATCTGTCCCTGGAGAACAAACCCGCCCGGCTCTAGGGTCAGAGCCAGCCGGATCTGTTCATCACGAACACAGCCATGCGGTTGTGTTCATGAAAAACACAACCATACGGCTATGATGGGTTGAGTCTGTTTTTCGGAAAATGTAGAATCAGAGAAAAACACACAGAATAGACAATGCAAACAGGTTTAAGGCCTCTCAGAGTTTACCTTGGTGTTGTTCCAGTGTACTGGATACTCAAGAACGGATTGAAAGCTTGGAATTGATGATGGAAGCTCAACCGGCCGAAAACCATAACAATCCAAAGCAACCCGAAAACAACCCGAATGAGTTCCAAATTGATAAGCAAAGGTTGTAGAATTTGTCTCTAACGTCTTAAGATTGATTTTAAGTTATTATCTTTTATGTTTTTAATTCCTCTCTTCTTTCTCTTTTGGTCTCTCTTTCTCTTTTTTTTTATCTCTGCTTTTTCCTTTTCTCTCTGCAAGAAATGATTTTTTTTTCTTTCATCCCCTCCCCTGCAGAAATGAAAATCTCTCTTTTATATCCTCTCTCTCATATCACCTCATTACATTAAATGGCCGCCTGACTTCTGATTTTGCGCCCATGCTTTCTGTCAAACCAAGTTGCTCTGCTTTGCAGGGCAACTTGGTTTGCCCATTAGAACAGCCCGGCTCTAGTTCAAGAAACCCGAGTTGCCCGGTTCTAGCGAAAGCCGGAGCAAAATTCGAAAAATCGGACATGCACTCTAAACCCTATAAAACCACTCGGGATATCTCTCCGGGGGTTTTGGATCATGGATAGCTGAGTTTTCAGGACGTTTGAGACACTCTAGTAACAATTCGGTCGCTTTCGAGCCCAATCAAGTCCATCTGCTCCAAAGGTAACATATGAACTCTCATCACTGAGGTCGGGAAAAACCCGTGCTCACAGGCTGCCCCTCGTAGGACCAAAGTCGACTCATGGTAGGCTATGAAGCCTAGAACGAGTTTGGTCTCAGGACTGAGAGCGCGGTGAGGAAGGATGAGAAAGCGCACCTGATGCCCCTCGTTGGGGTACCGGTTCTGCCTCGAATCGACTCGTTGTGGTGGAGTGTGCCTATGATGTCGACTAGCTGTGGTGGAGGATGCCCGTGATATCGACTCGCTGTGGTGGAGTATGCCCATGATATCGACTCGTTGTGGTGGAGTGTGCCCGTGATATCGACTCGCTATGGTGGAGTGTGCCCATGATATCGACTCGCTGAGGTGGAGTATGCCCATAAAAATTTTTAATTCTTCTCTGTGTGGTGGAGTGGACCCCTGAAGTTGAGTCAAAAGCACGTATTTATTCTTTGATCGATAATTTTGGAAACAAAAATTTTTGCCCCTTCGATCAAGAATAAATACGGCTTGGGGGCTTTTTTGCCCCCCGGGTACCTACAAAAGCGAAAAATAGCCTTCCTTGGATCAAATTGGAATAAGCAGAAATCGTGAAAAATCGAGGGAAACATGATACATGAAGAATCAGAGCTGAGCAGCTCTGCTTTGGTGAGAGAGAGCCGGCGGCTAAAAAATAGAGCCGCCCGGCTCAAGGCTAAAGTCGACCGGCTCTAGCTTACCACACAAGCTAGAGCCATACGGCTCTAGTGGGTTGAGATTGATAATAAAAGGGAGGGCGCCTCCCTACAGCACCATTTCTTCCTTTCTCTTATTCTCTTGCTTATTCTGTGAAAAATTTCTCCATCTTCTTTCGACCAAAATGAGGAAAATGCGAAAGGCTATTCTTCCAAGTGCTCCCACACAACCATGTCCTCATGTGAGATATTCTTTACCCGAAGGAGAGTTTTTCCTGCCCACTGAATCTATAGTGGATGTGTATGGATTACGAGAGACGGTATCGTACTGTGGGATTAGAAAAGATGATCCTGTACCCGTGACTTTGAAACCATCTACACACATTATTTAGAATCTAGTTAGTTTTCTTTTACTTTTTTCCTCTATTTTTGAATTTCCACAAAATAGATACAATTAGATAAAATTACATGGAATTGATGTATGTTTAGAGTAGATTTTGCCCCTAGAAATCTCAATTGATGATTTAGAGTTGATTAGAACCGATTTTAGGGTGAAAAATTGTAAAACCTAGGTTTTAGGAACCAAACCGCCGGTTTTCCGAACAGAGCCGGATGGCTCTGTTTCGGCCAGAGCAGAGCCGGCAGGCTGTGGTTAGGGCCGGGCGGCTCTGGTTAGACCAAAACCAAAATTCTGAGTTTTTAATTTTATTTTAAATGCTTCCAATCAATTTATTCAAGCAATGCAAAATGTAAATGACTTATAAAACTCCCTGCTTATTGCTTGTAGATGTGGCAGCATAACCGAGGGGCCGGCTCCATAACGGATGCGCTGGCTTGGTACCGAAAGCTCCCTGATGAGGTGTGGGAGTTGGTTGATTTGACTAGGCTAGGCCGGTTCATTTGTTCTATGTGTGAGAATGCGCCCTGGACGAGCAGGGGTCTACTAATGGTGCTCTTGGAGAGGTAGATGGACTCCACTTATACTTTTCACTTCTCGATAGGGGAGTTCACTATTACACCCGAGGATTTTATGGCTATCGCCGGGCTATCCTTTAGTGGGTGCACCATAGAATTTAATCAGACGCTGGAGCGAGGGGGCTTCAGACCAGATGTGGTCGCCATGCTGATTGGCCTGACTCCTGCAAGCAAACGGGTCCAGGGAAGTACCCTGCGGGATTATTGGCTGAGTAGACAGGACAGTCTGCCTGAGGGCTCCTCATTCCCACTTAGGGATGTGAGATGTTATGCTCGGGTGTTCCTACTACATGCCTTGAGCACTTTGCTATTCCCTACAGGTCAGAGTGACTTGAACCTTGCTGTGCTCCCTTCACTAGTACAGCTGGAGGATGTAGGGAGTCTGAACTGGGGACGAGCCAGACTGGCTCAGCTATATTATGGTCTCGACGTCTGCACCTGTGGGAGGCACCGGGAGGTGAAGGGTGCATGGATAGTTCTTCACGTGAGTTACCTATATATATATATTTTCTTTTTTCTCTTTTTTTTTTTTGACTTTTGTTATTATGTAGATTTAGGTGCATGAGTACGCCTTCGTCCCTCAACCAATATTAGCCATACCAGCTAATGCTGTGATTCCCGACTTTCCCCAACTGCGGCGGTGGCTAAGCTTTGGTTAAAGCGAGGTGGACACCGACCCTTGGATTTGCCGCTAGCTTTTGGCCGGTATGACTTTTGAGCAGGTACTCATCCAATAATAATTTTATTTATTATTATTATTATTGTTATTATTATTATTATTATTATTTTTTTTTTTTGCTGACTGCTGTCTGTCTTCAGGTGATCAAGGAGCCGTGGGAGAATACTATATGGTCCCTAGAGCTTATAGATGCTCGGAGGCTGGTGCCTCGACAGTTCGTCATGGAGAGCCTCGTCAGCTTGGAGTGGTACTTCGGGGAGAGAGTCACTGATTGGCGTACTGGCCCCAGGAGCGTAGGATCCCGCCTGCATTTCCAGTCGAGCTGTTCTGGCCACACCTGCTACCAGTGGAGGACCATCTGGATCTGTTTGGGTCCGGGTACACAGTTATGAGGGATGATGGCGACTATCCAGAGTTCATCAGCACACAGCTTCTTCCTCCCACCGAGACTGCACCAACAAAGGATGCGCTAGCTGGGGTACTTCTTTGCTTTGCTTTTATCTCCTGCTTGCTTTAAGACTAATCTGCTACTTACTCCTTCCCCCCTTTTTCCCTTTTCTTTTTTAGCCATCTGAGAGGGGTAAGCGCCCATGCTCTTCATCTGGCAGACGTTCCAGTGGCCATGGATCTGGGACTGTTGGCGGCCGGGAAGATGGAGGTTCCTCTACCCACACGGGTGTGCCTGGTGTTGACACCGAGGCGGGGTACACTGAGCCCATTCCCCCGATGGTTCCTCCTGCTGTCTTCATCCCAGGACTTCTGGAGTACCTGGTGGAGCCCTAGGTGATGCTACAAAATGAGGGAGGAGAGCTTTACCTAGCTGATCTGCACATTGAGGCATACACTCCTGCCGCTGCTTCCTCTGAACGCAACACATGTGAGTATCCCTACCCCTGCTTACTTGTGACTGTTACTATTGCCACTGGTCTGATCTGTTCATTGTTCAATGTGCAGATTTCAGTGACACAAGAGATGGCTCTGTGCCAGGCAACTTCTACTCTTAGATTCCTCTCGCTTAGGGATAATAGGGTTGTAACGGTAAGTACCTGCGTTGACATGTGTATATGCATGTATGTATGTTTCAGATGCAAGTGTATGTATGACATGATGCTTATGTTGTTTTTACTCTGACGCAGGCTGCACTTACTGCCCACTGACGTGAGGATGCCCGTGTGAGGGTGGAGATGGAGGAGATGCAGAGGACTATTACGGATCTCACATTCATGAATGGGACTCTCCGTATTTAGTTAGACGACTGGGAGGCCGGTTGGCGTATCTTCGGTGATGGCATCGGAGTCGAAGTCGAGGAGGATGATGATTCGACTGATAGGGGATAGTCGTAGACTTTCTTTTGTAGTTTTGTAGTTTTGTGTTTATGCAACCTGTTTGTGGGCTAGGATTAGACATCATCATGTACATATACATATTTCATTATGTGACCGTCGACTGGTGTACCACTTTTGCTGATATTTTATGGAATTTCCTCCCCCCTTTTTGCTGATCTATCATTTCTTCCTCTCTCGATTTGTTTTTCTGACAGTGTTTTATTTATTTTCTGTGCCGTAGGAAATAGTCGCCCAGTTCTTCTTCCTGTGCCCTCTTTGAATGGACTTACTACGCACCCGCCTTAGGGATTACTGGAGAACATGCCTCTCTTCCAACTGGGCCTTATTGGCACCCTTTAGTCTATATTCCATGCGGTTTTATATGAATTTGCCCCTAAATTGAACCTTTCTGGTGGCTGCAGCCTGGTTCTGGGATCCGATGGATCACGTCTTCCGCTTCTGCAGGTAAGAGTTGTGCCCTATGGTGGAGGAATATGGGGCTGTCCTCTTCGCTCCCTGTCCACGTGGAGTCAGGTTAGCTATTCCTGAATCCGATTTAGACAGCCTACAGACACTTCGAGGGCTATTGGATATAGCACATTTGGACCGCTTACTCTCTGGTGAAACTGCCCCAAGGAGACTCAACTTGTCCGTCGTCATGGACGTGTGTTCTGCCCTGGACTCCTCTGCCCCTGGTTGGGCTTTTATGATGGGTCTGTTGTTGATGTCCCTTTATTTGTGTGAGTCAAGAGACGAGACTTGTGATTTCTGGTTACTCTTGGTGGTGGCCCAGATGGCCGACGGTGCTTTACCTATGGGGGTCATCCTAGCCGAGACCCTAATTTATCTAGATTCTATCCACTCTGGCCACCCGGTCGAAACATATGGGTGTCTTTTTCTGCTTTAGGTTTGTTCCTAACTTCAAGTTTGATACTCTGATTAAACATCCATTCCACTAATTGACCGCCTTTTGGTTTTCGACTCATGTCTCGCTCCTTTTTTTTTACACGTAGTACCGTCTGAGTTTGTCCTAGTTGACAGGGTTGACGAACTCGTTTCCATCCATATCCATGATCTTTATGGCACCTTTGGAGAGTACTTTCTTCACCAAATACGGACCTTCCCAGTTAGGCCTAAATTTCCCTCTCACATCCGTGTTGACCTGTCTCATCTGCTTTAGAACCAAGTCCTCGGCCTTGAGTGGGTGCTTCCGGTGACAGACTTTACTGTTGTAAGCCTTAGCCATTCTCTGCTGATACATCTGTAAGTGATCCAGTGCTCGAAGACGCTTCTCATTAATCAGTGCCAACTGTTCATACCTTGATGGAACCCATTTTGATTCTGGCAACTGCGCTTCCATAACCACCCTCAGCGATTTGATCTCAGTTTCAACTGGTAAGACAGCTTCCATTCTGTAAACTAGGGAGTATGGTGTTTCTTCGGTGGGGGTTCTGACACTGGTTCTATAACCCCACAAAGCAAATAGCAACATATCGGCCCAATCTCTGTAGGTGACCACCATTTTCCACAGAATCTTCTTGATGGATTTGTTGGCGGCTTCCACCACACCATTAGCTTGTGGCCGGTACGGAGAGGACTTATGGTGCTCAATCCTCTTATCTTGAAACAACTCTACCGTAGCCCCTTGAAATTGTACCCCATTATCTGTAACGACATGATGCGGGATCCTGTACCTTGTGAAGATACTTTTCTCGATGAACTTAGCCATTTTCTTGGCTGTGACATACGCAAATGATTCCGCTTCCACCCATTTTAATAAGTAGTCAATAGCCACAATAATAAATCGGTGTCCGTTGGATGCAGGTGGTCTTGTTTCCCCAAGTAGCAAACGGCCATGGAGTTGTTGATATCTGAAGTTCAAGTGGTGGGAGATGACTGAGATCTCCGTACACCTGACATTCGTGACATCTTTTCACCTCTTCAATACAATCTGCTTGCAGTGCAAGCCAAAAATAGCCTTGTCATAGTACTTTCTTGGCTAAAGCTAACCCATTCATATGCGGTCCGCAGGTCCCTGCATAGATTTGCCTCATGACTTCTTTAGCCTCTTTTTCCATTAGCCATTTCAGTAGCAAGCCGCTGGCGGTTCTCTTGAAGACTTGACCGTCAAACAATCTAAACTGCGCTACTAACCTCCTGAGGGAGATCTTATCTGAATCACTGGCATCATCAGGATACTGCCCGTTTTGAATAAACTGTAGAATATCGTGATACAAGGGACGCTCTTCAGCTATTGCCATAACACTGACTGACAAGTAACAGGGATTCTACGCAACTTCCACTACCACTGGCTGCATAGGATGCTTCCGGGGTTTCTCCCACATTGACGAGAGTGTGGCCAAAGAGTCTGCCATCTGATTATCTTCCCTCGGCACATACCTGAACTCACATAGCCTAAAAGCTTCCACCTTGTCCCAAACCAACTGGAGATATGGTCGGAGTGACTCTTCTTTTACTTCCTATTCGCCGGCGACCTGATGAATCACTATTGCTAAATCTCTAATTATCAGTGCTTCCAGTGCCCCTAGTGTAATCAGAGAATCAATCCTGAATAGGCAAGCTTCGTACTCTGCCCCATTGTTAGTCACCGGGAATTCAAGGCGTTTAGCTAGGGGGATGATTTCTCCGTCAGGCGTACCAATGATCACTCCCAATCCTACCCCATGTTTATTCACAGCCCCGTCAAAGTACATTATCCACCTGCTCGATTCTACTTCTATTACGGCCAGCTGTTCATCAGGGAACTCTAGATTCTCGACATAGTTTGACTCCAGGTGTTGTTTGGCCAGAAATTCTGCCACAGCCCCTCCTTTGATTGTCTTCTTAGTCACGTATTCAATGTCGAATTCGGACAACAGGAGTAGCCATATGATAATTTCCCAGTCAGTGTAGGGGTCTGACATAAATACTTCATCGGGTTAACCTTTGCCACCGCCTGAACCTTGTATGACTGGAATTAATGCCTCAACTTCTTGGTTAGCCATACCATAGTGGTACAGGTCTTTTCCACTATAGTATATCTAGCTTCGTAGTCGAGCAGCTTCTTACTCAGGTAGTAGATTGCATGTTCTCTCCTATCTTCTTGTTCTTGAACCAGCATTGCCCCCACTGAAGTGTCCTCAATGGCTAAGTACAGAACCAAAGGCTTATTCGGCATGGGAGGCTTCAGGACTGGTGGATTCGCCAAGTAAGTCTTGATTTTGTCGAAGGCTAACTGGCATTGATCATTCCACTCTGTCGGCTGATTTTTCTTTAGGAGCTTGAAGATGGGCTCACAGATCATAGTCAACCTCGCAATGAACCGGCTGTCATATTGTAGCAACCCCAGAAACGATCTGACCTCTTTCTCTGTTTTTGGTGCAGGCATGTCACTAATCGCTTTGATTTTATCCGAATCCATCTTGATTCCCCTCTGACTTACCACATGACCAAGGAGCTTTCCTGAGGTCACCCGAACACACACTTCTTTGGATTGAGACGGAGGTTGTACTTTTCAACCCTAGTTAGGAATCTGTCCAAGATAACAGAGTGCTCTTCTCAGGTCATCAACTTGACTAGAATGTCGTCCACATAAACTTCCACCTCTTTATGAATCATGTCATGCAATAGTGTTGTGACGGCCCTCTGATAAGTGGCTCCGGCATTCTTCAGTCCGAACGGCATAACCCTGTAGCAGTAGAACCCTCACTCTGTGATGAAGGCTATCTTCACCTTGTCGACTATGTTCATGAGGATCTGATTATACCCTGAAAAGCTGTCCATGAATGAATACATTATGGCTCTGGCAGCACTATTAACCAACACATCAATATGCGGTAGCAGAAAGTCATCCTTGGGAGACGCCTTATTCAGATCTCTATAATCGACACAGACTCTGACTCTGCCATCCTTTTTAGCGACCGACACTATGTTAGCCAACCATTCTGGATATTCCACAACCTCTAGAAACTTTGCCTTTATTTGTTTGGCCACCTCTTCTTTGACCTTTTCTGCCCACTCCAGCCTGAGTCTTCTTAGCTTCTACTTGACAGGCTTCATTTTTAGATCTGTCGGGATTTATGTTCTATAATCTCCCTGTCAACCCCTGGCATATCATCAAAAGACCAGGTAAAGGCCTTTACGTGCTTTATGAGCACATTCACAATTTCTCTTCTCTCTTCAGGCGTGAGGTCTTTTGAGACGGATACCATTTTTGGATTATTATCTGTTCCTAAATTCATTTCATGTAATGATGCATTGTGTATGCTAAAAACATTAAATGAATGTTTTTATGTATGCACTGTTCCGTTCGGAAAAACATCACATAAGTAAGCAAAGTCAGATTTCATTGCATTAAAGGCCTTATAGGCTGAGTTATTTACATCAAAAACAGAAAATGAAGATACATCAAAATGATTTTCATCCCCCACATGCGGAGGGTCTTCCCCTGTTCTAGCTCCTTCGACCTCCTAAAACACGTCTCCTAGGTCACCCTCCAGGGACTGTTCCTGGTCAGCAGTCGGGTCCTCCTCGATCATCTTTGCTTTTCCGGCCATCATCAGCTTGGCCAATTCTTTCATAGCCTGATTCATTAACTCCTCTTGAGTTTTCGGCACAACTGCTTGTTTTGGTTCAGATCCTGTTTTAGCTCTCATGAGCGCAGCCAGTGCTTTGGTAACAGCCGTGATAGCCTCCTTAGATTCCCCACTCCTGGGGCCCACCTTTTCAGAGGACTCTCCCTTGTCCTTGAACTCAACTTCGACTCGACTGACTATGGTCTCCTCTACTTTGAAAGCTTTCCCCTTGTCATTTTTGGCCTCAGTACGGAGCATGCTGACAACCGGTTCAACCCCATATTTTTCGAAATCAACGACATCCGAAAAAATTTCAAACCCAGGGAACTGATCTCCTTCAATTTCCACTGGCTCCAAGGCCCCATCATATGCCTCCTCAAATGGGCGGACAAAAGTGTCTACCAGATTCATGGACCTGTTACTCAACTCGCTTCCTTCCTCACGATAGCCGAGTCCATATTGGTGGTACTTCCCTGGCTCTATATCAAACTTGGGGACACCCTGTTGCCTTACCCCCAGGCTTTTGCTAGGCTCAAATTTTTGTTTGGCGAAGCACTTATAAATCTATTCTGGGAACTTCGATCCGTCGCCACCTTTTTTCATCACAACAGCCATTTGGAAACCTGTCATCGGTTGCTCTTCGACACTTAGGGTAGCTACCACTGACAGCTCATCCGCCTCTACTGTCACCACTCTTCCACCTATCAAGAACTTGATTTTTTGGTGCAAAGTGGAAGGTACACCTCCCAGGGCATGGAACCATGGCCTCCCTAGGAGTAAAGAAAAGGAAACAGGGATGTCGATAACCGTGAACAACATATTTGACTTGACCTCCTCCACTCTGACCTCGGCCTCAAAGGTGTCGATCACTGATCTTCTACTGTCATCGTATGCCCTGATTACCATGCCAGAATTACGAGGGCTTGCACTTCAATGCCCAGATAAGGCAAAACTTTTAAGGGCAAATATTGAGGGCTGACCCGTCATCGACCATTACACATGGCATGGTCTTATCCATAATCTGCACCCTCAGATACAGAGCTCTGTTATGATTTACCCCTTCTGGTGGTAGGTTAGATATCCCAAAGCTGATTTCTTGGGCCCTATTGGCCTTTAGATCAATTCCCCTTATTGCTGCACAAACTTCATCCGACTACATCATGGGAGTTGCCTCCATTTCCATTAATTGTTTCACTACTGCCTCGCGATGTCTCTTGGACTCCATGAGGAGGTGCCAAATGCTAGTCTGAGCGGGCGTTCTCTTCAACTACTCGAATATCATATCATCATCCTTACCCTTCGACCCCTGAGCTTCAGTGCTTGATTCTACAGTAGAATGGTTCCTTCTGGGTAACGTCGGGGGAGCCACATTGACAGGTTGGTAAACCCTACCACTCCTGGTGATATGCATGACAGGGCCATCTTTTGTGACCACTATCCCCTGTCTTATTTCCATCGGGTATACCATCTTGGGCTCCTCAAAACGAAAATCTTCATCATCATCATCCAGGTTGATATCATTCAGATCAATGGGACCCTGTCCCCTATGGACCACTGAGGTCTGCCCTTCAGTTATCTTTAGCTCTGCCTCATTTGCTTCGGCTATAACCGCTTGAAGACTAGGGTTAGCCTGAATCATCTGCGTAAAAACATTATTGGTTGGTATGCTAGAGTGAACCATATTGACCTGACTCCTAAAGTTGGGCAAAGGGTTCCTCTGCACATTCGGCTTTAGTGCAGGTTCCACAATCTTTCGTTCTATAATCAGCCTTTGAATGGCCCTTATCAGGCTAGTACACTCATTAGTACGGTGACCTGTCGCCATGTGATAGGCATAGTAATTTTCCTTGTCAGCTTCAGTAGGGGGGACATAAGGCTTTAGGCTTTGCAATAAACCAGCCTTTCTGCACTTGGTGAAGATACGACCTAAGGATTCGACCCATGGATTGGTGAGTCTATGAGGTGTTCTAGTCTGGCCTCCTTGGGCCATAGTTGCCGCATCGGTCCCTTGCCCGGTCTATAATTGCTGCCTGGACCGGCTTCGAACTAGACCCCGTAGAAGAGGACGTAGAACCACTAGCTTTATACCCCTGAGTATATCCTTGGCTACCCCGGTAGGTACTCGAACCCTGCTTACTCAACTGTTCTTCTTCAGCATATCTTTCAACCCACTTCGCAAAATCTACCACATCATTAAAAGAATGAAATCTCTTCAACTTCATTTTTTCCTTATAGGTTGGTAAGTTACCATCAACGAGCTTCATGATAAGAGATTCTAATTTGGGGGCTCCATCCACTAACACCTGCACATCCATCCATCTTTTGTAATAGGCCAAAAAGGACTCGTTAGACCTCTGCCGGATCCTCTCTAGGTCTTCCAATGTGGTTTCAACCTGAGTGTTGTAGGTGTACTGTTTCACAAACGCCTCAGATAAATCCTCCCAGGTGGAACGGATGTTAATCGGTGTCTTCAGATACCACTTGGCGGCTGCACCTCGTAGAGTAGTCGGAAACAGATTCAAGAGATGGATCTTTTCGATCCCTAGGCTAGACATGATTTTGAGGTAACTGTCCAAATGAGCTTCTAGTGGACCTTCCCCAGTGTACGGGGGCAGATAAGGCATCTGAAATCCAACCGGGAGTGGCTCATCCCCCTCTGCGAGCAAGGTAAATGGATCTGTGCACTTAATGGGTTGATAGTGTACCATCTCTTTCAGCTTTGGTAGTAGCGCTTTAAAATCAGAAAATTTTTCTTTGAGGCTCTTCTCAGCAGCTGTCTCAATTGAGGCCTCCTTTGCCCTCTCAAAGGCTTCATCTTCTTCAGAGTGATGGTCGATCTCCCGAGGTGGGATGACCACTCTGCTACTGCCAGGCATATTTCTTCCTAAATTTGGGGCCCCTTGAATAACGTTCCCCTCATTCTCAACTGGAGCTTGGGCTTGCTGGCTAGTTAGGCCCACTGCAACAGTCACTGTGGTCTGCACCTGCTCCCTAATAGTAGCTTTAAACTGATCGAAGTTCAGAAAGGCTGTCATGAACGCGTTCATGTCAAAAGGAGGACTTCCACCATCCCCACCTCGGGCCATTTTGGTTCTGTTAACTTCTTCTAGCATAAATAGACTGTCAACCGGTAATGCAGGCAACTCCCCCCTAAACTCCTGCTCTGAGTCTGAGTCTGAACTAACCCTAACCCCTTCCACGGCGGCTGATTCGATCTGATCTGCTGAACTGATTGTCGGGACCCTGAAGTGACCCTCTTAAGTCGTTTCGAAGTCGACATCAAACTGCACATTCAGCATAGGGTTAGCATCACGGGTGAATGTTATGATCCTAGACATAAGGCGGTAAGTGATATGGATGGTATGATCATGGGATGATCGTGATCGAATGATGCTTCATGAATGAAAATGATAATGAATGCGGTTCCTTTGTTTTTATTTTGGACGTCCCAAGAATGCCCAAAACCATGCAAAAGACAATGCAAAAATCGTCGCGTGCGAACCGTCACACGGACAGATGTCCGGGCCTTTGGGGCACCTAGTGAATGTTATGAAATGGTCATGTATGTACTGACACATGGACGGAGGTTCGACACTTTATGGATTGAAATGAAATGGTGTGAAGTTGTCATGTGGGAACCGTTCCTCGGACAGAGCTCAGATGCTTTTGGGGCATCAAATATGAAGTGATGTTGCAAACAAGTCACGTGTGCGCTCGAACACGGACAGAGGTTCGGCGTTCGTGGAACACCTTGCATGGATTAAGAATATTATGGAAGGTCCCTATGTGCGTAAAAATCCAACACTTGTGGAGTACCTCGAATGAGTTGTTAATGTGATGAAACAAGCCCGATGCGGACTGCGATGCACAAGCAAGGTTTTGACATCACCGTGACACCAACAATGAATGGACACGAAACAGAGATGATGAAATGCCATGTTGTCATGTGAGTTGTCACACAACTAGACCTAATATCTTTATGATTCCCTAGTGAATGATGTGATGAAATGAATGGTCGAGTGCGAACCCGTGCACAGGCGGACTACGGATAGTTTTGGGTACCCGACATGGTAGAAATGAAATGATCATGATAGGCATTCTCAGAACATCCCTTATAAGATGGAATGAAATGAAATGACATGGATGTGAATGTCGCACAAAATGCAAGTGGCTGCAGAAAAAAGTGGTTAGGATGCGTGACACACGGGATGATGTCGTGTATGTTTTATGGAAATGTTGACACATGAGATGTATGTATGGCACGCAAATAAAATGTCGTGGCTGCACGAAGACGTGGTTAGTTCAAATGCCATACATATGCATACTTAAGAGATGGCTGCATGAAAACGTGATTAGAAATGGCACGCGAGTGATTATGCATTTTGGATGCCTTATGAAAAGTTAAAAAGAAAATCAACACGGAACAAACGTCAGCACACATAAAAATATGCTCTCCCTTCCAACCTTATTTCTCCTTACGATTGGTCTTGCATTCTTCCTAGGTGTTGGGTCTCTTTGGCATCAACAGGGGATACCAAAGGCACACACTCAATTGTTCAATTTTAGATTTATGTTTTGGTAATCTTAGGGGAAATTACTAAGCCATTACATGTGGGACAAAGTCAAACCAAGGGTCGTACAGGCTCCCATAGCAAATAAACACTTCCCCACCATAGAACACGATGTAAGGTCATGCGAGGCTATGAGTGGTTTACCCCGTCGAGCATCTCCAATCTTGGCGGTAGAGGTAGGCCGCCTTCTTGGGTAAACCGGGGCTAATCAGTGTATTTGAGGGGTTGAGAAGAAGAAAATGTCATGATATGCAAGGGCATGAATAAATATGGCATTTCTAAATTGATAAATGAATACAAGCGAGGTTATATTTCAATAGTTGCTTAAGTTCCTTAAGTTTTTAAGAAAAAAAAACATTTTTAAGAAACTTTTAATTCCCCAGCAGAGTCACCACTGTGAGCGCACGACCTTTTTATAAAAGAAAAGCTTATGGACGCGGCGAATCAAACCGGGGAAAACATTTTTAAGTTCGTTTTTATTTGGAAAGCGGGTTTTTGTTTTAGGGGAATCGTTCGTTTTGAAATTTATTTTTGTAGAAAACGTTTTCCTGTTTTATTACTTAAAGACCTCGAATCCTAAATTTCGAGATCAGTGATAGAGTTGCCACCCGGATCAGCTCATCCGGGAAATTCCGGTACAGCTCCCTACCGAGTGTAGACTGCCGTACCTAATCCAGAGATTTAGGGTTCGGGCAACTTACCTACTTAACCTCGAGCTTGTATTCGATTTATGATTTATATTGCCATATTTATTCAATTTATTATCTTTTCCCAACCCAAATTGTTTATTTTTACTAGCCCGATGCTCAAGCAAATGACATAATAAAATTGCAGGAAATTAAATTATCCACACAAATATATAAAAGAATAATAGAGGCTGCTTATACAACCAAATTGAATAAAAATAAAAACTCTCGTCCTCACATTTACAAATGCCTAGAATACACGAGGATCTAAAAGTTACAACCGCCTAATTTACACGAATAAATATATTAAATACAACAAAAATAATAAAAATAAAAATAAATGCTGCAAGAAAGATAGGTTAGCACAGTTTATATTGCATAACACAAATTGGACTCAGACAGGATAGAATTGGGATTTTTAGGATCGGGGGCATGCATTTAGGGGGTAACCGGGTCGACCCGACCGGTCGGACCTGGAAAACGGTTTTGAAATGCCCTGTAGATTTTTGTGCTGGAACACAATTTTTGAAAACCATTTGGCTTGGTTTCATGCAAATTTTCATTTTCAGCTGGTCGGTTATCCCGGAACTCGGAGTTCCGTTCGTGCGGGTTCCTAAATACACATTCCATCTGGTGTCTAAAAAGCGGTAAACACGCCAAAAACAGTTTGAATCTGAAACTAGCATTGCTCAACGAAGTCTGTACGGGTCATTCCGTGATTCTGTCTTTTCCAGGAATTACAGCCGTGCGGCTAAAAATAGAGCCGTGAGGCTGTAATTCTCGGACCCGAAACTGGTTTTCTCGTTTTTTCGAAAAATCACTATTTGTTCATTTTCAATGTTTCCCAGAGATTTTATAGGGTTCGGGGGTCCGCTGATGTTGGATTACGGATCCAAAATGGATCGAACGACCCCAAAATCGAAAAAAAATAATACCCGGGAAAAACCAAAAAACTAATATCCGTTTGTCTAGAAATCTAAAAACCGAAGCTAACATAATATACGAACATTTTTGGGCCGAAAAACACCACAACAGAAGGCATAAAATGAAAAACGGACTCTTTTCGGCCGATCGGGACGAACCAGGAATCTGTCTCTGGAGAACAGAGCCGGTCGGCTTTGTTCATCATGAACACAGCCATGCGGCTGTGTTCATGAAGAACACAACCGTACGGCTATGATTGGTTGAGTCTGTTTTCTGGAAAATGTAGAATCAGAGAAAAACACACAAAATAGACAATGCAAATAGGTTTAAGGCCTCTCAGAGTTTACCTTGGTGTTGTTCCAGTGTACTGGATACGCAAGAACGGATTGAAATCTTGGAATTGATGCTGGAAAACTGGTTGGAAACCGCAGCAATCCAAAGCAACCCGAAAACAACCTGAATGAGTTCCAAATTGATAAGCAAAGGTTATAGAATTTGTCTCTAACATCTTAAGATTGATTTTAAGTTATTATCTTTGATGTTTTTAATTCCTCTCTTCTTTCTCTTTCGATCTCTCTTTCTCTTTTTTTTTCTCTGCTTTTTCCTTTTCTCTCTACAAGAAATGATTTTTTTCCTTTTGTCCCCTCCCCTGCAAAAATGAAAATCTCTCTTTTATATCCTCTCTCTCATATCACCTCATTACATTAAATGGCTGCCTGACTTCTGATTTTGCACCTATGCTTTCTGTCATACCAAGTTGCTCTGCTTTACAGGGCAACTTGGTTTGCCCACTAGAGCCGCCTGGCTCTAGTTTGTACTAGAGCCGCACGGCTCTAGTCTAGAGCTGGCCGGCTTTGGTTCAAGAAACCAGAGCCGCCCGGTTCTAGCGAAAGTCGGAGCAAAATTCGAAAAATCGGACATGCACTCTAAACCCTAGAAAACCACTCGGGAGACCTCTCCGGGGGTTTCAGATTGTGAATAGCTCAGTTTTCAGGATGTTTGAGACACTCTAGTAACAATCCGGTTGCTTTCGAGCCCAATCAAGTCCGTCTGCTCCAAAGGTAACATATGAACTCTCATCACAGAGGTCGGGAAGAACCCGTGCTCACAATGGTGATGGTGATATTGCTACAAAGAGTATGGATGACAAGGTTGATTAGGTTATGGATGGTGATGATAAGGCTTATGTAGACGTTAAAGTTGGTGATAAGGAGGATGCTGGTGAGAAGAATAGTGTTATAAAAAAGGATGTTGTTGATAAGGAGGATATTGTTAATGCTATGGATATGGATCTTAATGAGGATGATAAGGACAATAGCTTCTCTTTTCAACCTAGGGTGGTTGAGAAAGCTATTATAGTTTTTAAATCTACCGTGTTTGAGAGAAGTCCTGTGGAGCTTGATTTTGATCCAATTGTTGATTTGAATTTCAAATGTATAACTGATGTAGCTGTTGAGGTGGTTGCATTATTGGGTGAGAACGAAAGGATTTCTGAAGTTAGAATTGTTAATGTTGTGGAAGGAGCTGAGAAAATAGCTATCGATGGTGGGGTTGGGATTTTTATGTTAAGGTTGAGGAAGGAGCTGTTGGTGATAAGAGTGAGCATGAAACTATTGTTGCTCTTGAATGGTTGAGAAAAACAATATGTTTTTTTGTTATTTTGGTTCATTTTTGTTATAGTTGATATGTAATTATGTATTTAGGCAGTATAGTTGATAAATAAATTGTTTGATACTATGTTGATACCTTTTGAATATATTATTGATATTGTGTTGATACTTTATTTGTTTGCTGTGTTTTTTATAGTATCAGGTTGGTTCTAGGTGTTTTTTACATTTTGTTGATCTTGTTCTTTTGGATCAAGTTGAAGTTGAGAGATTTGAGAAATTGAAGTTGTTAAATTTTGTGGATCATATGTGTATGTTTTTTCTTTCTTTTTTTTATTTATGTTTTAAAGTTAATTTTTCTCTTTTTTTTTGTTCATAATTTTGGAACCGTGCCGACGTGCAGAAAAATTTTAAATTAAATAGATTTATTAATTGATTTTATAGTTCACACGATGGTTTGTTATAGCGATCTATTGTGATGCTTAGGTTAATAACAATATTTTTATAGAGTCGCCACCAATTGAGTTTTGGTCCGATTGGATACCTTAAATAACCAGAGTTTTTTATTGGTTCGTTTGCTAATTACGTGTAGAGAAGATAATAATCACCCTACCCCGCCCATATTTGGTACTAAAAGGTTGTAAATTATTTTTTATGGGATGTATTTCTTTTATTATGATTTTTTTGTATCCATACATGAATATATAAACTTACATGTTAAGTAGATATGAGTTCATAATGATATTTTTCTTTAATTAATTTTGTTTATTTATACCCATATCATGGATATAAAAACTTTTACAAATATTATGTTTGTAATTAAATAAACTTTGCATTTTACCTCCATAACATGGACATAAAATGTACATATATATCATAGATACGATAAATATGCAAATATCTATATACGATTATGTAGGTCATGCATTCTCGCTTAAGACAAAAGCAATAAAGGATTTTATACTACTTGTTATTATAATGAAATTTACAGCTCACTTGTAATAAAATTAATGATATTATAAGCTTGGTCTTAATATAAAGCTATTTGTATCAATACAAATTAAACTTAAATTCCACAACCATAGCATAGTCGTGAAATTAAACCTCTAAAATGATACGTATATAAATTTTATTATTTGTCATTTATTTATTTTTTGAAATTTTAAATGTTTGTAAACCTAAGTTTTATGGCTTCTTTTTAATTAATTCCTAATTAGTCTATATATATATATTTATATTAACATGGGAATTTTAAAGAAAAGTTAAAGTAAAAGGATTAAAGTTTTGTTGGGCCTTAAGTTTGTTGTCAATCCAAAATTTTTAAGCCCAAACCTAGCCTTAAACCGGACCCAACCCGAAACCATTGACCATGGGTCATTATCCAACACATATAAGCTATCTTCTCTACTTTCCTAACCCTAAACTCCTCCATTTCACTAGCCACCCCTTCTCTTCTTTCTTAAAACCCTAAGACCTATCCTTACCACCGGCCATCTCTCTTTCTCTCTCGGTCTCACTCTCTCCGGCGGCCAGTTCTGCTTTCCACTCACCTCACTCCGGCCGCCGGTTTCTTTCCCCCTGCAGCCATCACCTTCTCCCTTCTCTCCTCCGTTTCTGCTTCTCATTTCACATAGATCTGGCGATGATGGGAGATCTGCCAATCGCCTCTCGATCTCCGATGCCATTGAAGACCAGCACCGTCGAAGTTGTTTCTGCTCGTTTCGCGTGTCCTGTTCACTAATGCCGCCATTGAGATTGTAACATTCAATTTGTTAACGCCGCCACCAAGATCGCTTCCAAGGTTTTCAGCCTTTGTTTCTCTCCCTTTTTCCTTCAACTTTTTCTCAGTTACCTTTTTTTTTTTTTTTTTATCTGACTCGTGCTTCTCTCCGGACAGATGCAGAGAAACCGGATAGATTTCTGTTACTGGAGACTCACCAGTATCCACTTTGACTGAGCACCGTCAATGGTGGACTTAGGAGTGTTTTCCTCCTTGCAAACCAGTGGTACCTCTCTCTCTTTTCTCTCTTTTTTTTATTTTTTCTGTTTTGGTGTTCTCGTTGTTGAATCTGGTGCTAACTAGCTTTAGGATTCTTTCTACAGATTTAAGGATTTATTCCTCAATAAAGCACTAGTGATCTGACTGGCATCTAGACGAGCCTTTGGGCAGAGATAGTGTTTCAGTTGACTCTTTAAGGTTCTCTTTATTGGTGTGAAATATAAATATATGTGAATGGTTGGATTAAAAGGATGATCATATGCCTGCTTGGTTGAGTTTAACTGATTTTTTTTTGTATTGGAATTAAATGGATGCTATAAATGGGCTGAAATCATATGCATATTTTCTTCATTAAAATGTTGATTTATTTATGATGGGATATGAATTTGTGTTATATGCACATTAGTACTGTAGGAACTGATGTTATTGAGCAGTGTTTAAATCTCAAATGCTAATGAATGGTCTTTATTTGTTGTTGGAAATAAAATGAAGCAGATTTTTGAATGCAAATTTTGATAATAATATGGGATTTAAATTGTGTATTCTTGTTGTATGTATGTAATGTTGGCATATGATTTTATGATATGATTACTGGATTTTTTGAAGGGATTGAATGAGCTAATGCTTACTTCTCTCTTGATGTTTACTTCCCATAGGTGAAATGAAATCCGAAGAAAATTTGGATTTGCAAGAGGTGGAAAGCTGAGGTTTTTCTCTTTAGGTTATAGGAACCAGAACCTGGTTCTTCTTGTTAGAAAGGAGAAGAAAAAGAAGAAAAGAATGTGTGCCTTTTTTTGTTTTTCCTTTAACCCTATTTTTGTGTGCCATGGGACTGCCCTTTTATAGGCAAAGGGGTGGGCTGTCCCAAAGTTGTAAAATTTGGGAAATCTCAAGGTTAAAATTGTAAGAATGGTAATTTTAGGTTTTTGTTCAAAGGACAATTTCAGGGACTGTTCTTTTGTTACTGTGTTGGGCATAATGTCTCCATTTCTTCCCTTTTTTATGTTTAAAGTTCACCTTTCCATAATAATAATAATAAAATAGCAATGATAATAATAGTTATGATAATAGCAGTAATGATATTATAGTGATAATAATAGCACTAAATATTACAAATTAAATGTGTTTATTAGATTTATGGATATTTTAAAAAATAAAATCATAGAGTGAAAAACGAGATTAGGTAGGACAAAACGGGTATCTACACATAAGATGTTGGTAGGGATGCGGTTGTTATTGTTGAGGATGCAAATGTAATAGGTATTAAGAAACAAAAGCAGAAGGCTGGTCGTGTATTGAGTTCACTATACTGCTGCTTTTGGTTCTGGTGAGAAGAATTTGGTTAAAAAGTGTTACCGTGTGACTGACATGTGTCCTCTTGAAGAATATGCTCAGTTAAGGGAGTTTCCTAGTAAAGAGGATATGAATGCATTTTCTATTTTTATTAAAAAGGTGAAGTTGGCATCAAAGATGTAAACATTTTTTTTTGTTTTTACTATTTTTTTTTTATGTTTTTTATAATCTTATGTTGTTTTTTTAAATTATTTTTTATAGTAAGCTAAAAAAGTGGTGTCGTGCAAAGTGTTGGATGTGCCCTACTCCCGAGGTATTGGTCCTTGTATTTATATTATACATTTATTAGATTTATGTATTGTACAATTTATGTCATTAAATAAGGGCATTAATCTATTTATTATATATCTTGTGCTATGTTTTAAATAGAGTATCCGATGGACATATCCATATCCATGTTGACAAGTGTCATGCACTTGGCAGTAAGACTATGGATAGGGAAACGATATGACCATAAATTCATTCGTGGTCTGTTCCAGTCATGGGAATGAATGGAACTAGAGACTATCATTAGCTTGGTTGTATGGCGGTGTCTTACCGGTCATTGGACATGGGATGTCAACCAAGTTAATTGGTACATGCAAAAGGGCATGGTACTGGATAGATCCACTAAACGAGAAACCCACATGGTATAGTATCACAAATGATTCTCATGTAGTACTTGTATGGATCCTTTGACCTAACTATATGATGGTGCTGTATGTAAAGTGGCATACTTTGGTGTATGCCTAAAGGGCCTGTAACAGGGTGCCAAGTATGGGTACATTCGGGTATGTCAGTGAACATGACAATCTTATTGATATGCAGAAGGGAATGTCACTCAGTAGTCCACTGAGAAGACATCACCAGCCTCTTGATGAATGCAACTGATAAGAGTGTGGCCACACCCAAACAAGTTGGAACTTGTTTGTGAGCATCAGTTCATTTGGGATCAAGTAAATGTCCAGACACAAAAGAGGGTGATCAATCCATGCCTCTGTGTTGGACACTGATATCAATGACATGGGATGTACAAGTTTAAACTACATGGTTATGATTGAAGTTGGACTACTATCTCCATCTTAATTAGGGGCTACAGTGGCTTGCTAGAGCCCGCCTGCAGTCTGTGGGCCATAGGTCCACTGCTAACATAAAGATGGGCCCACAGGATTGTACACATTGAACGTCTGAAATCGAACTAAAAGGATCAACTGTATACTTAGAGTATACACACCGGAGAGAGAGGATTCCATTAATTATATTATATAGATCAATTGGATTGATCAATGTAATGTAATTGATATTTGAATTGGCTTTCTCATAATTAATTCAATGAATTAATTTATGAGATTATTTCCTAGGTGGAAATATTTTACATGTATAGGTTTACGTGTGTTTAATTTTATGAAAGTCTAATTTAATTCATCAGTTAAATTAATTGGTCAAATTAATTTTAATTTAAATGTATGTAATATATTATATGGTATAATATGTTAGCATACATTTTGAATTGAAATTGGATTTGAAATTACATTGGACCAAGTGAATTAATACAAACCTGGGCTCAAAGAGAAGAAACAAGCCCACATAAAATTAAAAGAAATTAGACTAAAATTTCCAAGGGAATTCATCCATCTAAGGCTAAATACCTAGATGAAAATTTCGGCCAACACAAGGAAAATTACAGCAGAAAATTCTAGCCTTGAATTCTCTCCTTCCGGCCGATCCCATCGCTAGCACGGGTTGAGTTCTATAGCCATTCATGTACGGGAACGTGGAGGAAGTCGGTTTTGATTTCTGCAGCCATCTTTAAAAGAGATATTTCGGATGAGAAGCTATTTCTCTTCTATTTATTTTTGTTGTTTTTGATTTCCACCTCAATTGCTCCTGGGCACGGATTTAAGGAAATCAACGCGTTCTTCCCCTTTATCGGTTGATTTTCGGTGAAAAGTCCCTACACAAAGGACACCAAGTTAGTTCCACACTTGGAGTATGGTGTTGGTCTAATTGATGATAAGACATTCTTCAATGACTTATATACACCAAAGGAACTTTTGACTAACATTGTATGTCTTTCTTTTTGTTTGTTGTTGTTGATACCTCTATGATACCCTCATGATATTGCTTTTTTTTATGTAGCACTTAGATCTGGTGTTTAACTATCTTAGCAAGAGGACCATAGTTAAATTTACAACTACAAATATGCATTTCGATGGGAGGATTAAACATCTTTAAAGTGTTGTGAAGGATATTTTTCATACTGATGAAGGTTTGGGGCTTTTAACAATTAGTAATACCATCATGAATTTTATGATGGGTTATGGTATTTGCTGTTGCGATAACTGGAGTGATGTGGATGGATTTTTTTTTTTTTTTGTAATCCATTTTGGTGGAAACCAGTGGCTGTTGGGAAGGTTTATCTTTTTGGAGAGAAAGTTTTATATATATGATTCTTTGTTGAACATGCGTGATTTTGATTCTAAGAGGCAGGCTACTGATGAGTATGCGGTTTTGACTCCATATATTTTTGCATAAGCTTGAGATCCTTGACAATAGGGTTGAAATTATGT
This sequence comes from Euphorbia tirucalli, assembly GCA_039660915.1. Classification (NCBI taxonomy): domain Eukaryota; kingdom Viridiplantae; phylum Streptophyta; class Magnoliopsida; order Malpighiales; family Euphorbiaceae; genus Euphorbia; species Euphorbia tirucalli. The sequence continues at coordinate 58,452,494 of CM077641.1, forward strand.
ATTCTGATATGTGCAAATAGTTTAGAACATACCTCAGTAAATGCTTTGGTGTGTTTGTGTTTTTTGTTTTGTCTTTTTTTTTATTATGTATTCTTATTTTTTTTTTTGAATTAGGTGATTTGCAATTTTCTGTTTTATCTTTTGCTGAGTACTTAATTGAGCATAAGCCTTTTCCTCATCCATTTAACCTTAAAGCTCATAGGTCAAGATTGGTTGTTTCTCTATACAAGCATGGATTGATGAGAATCTTGATGGCATAAAGAGTATCTTGGATTTTTTTTGTTTATATTCTCTAATTGGGATATGTATTTGTCGAAATCTTATGTTGTGTATGCTTTTGATGCTAAGTTGTAGTACTTTTTCATGTCTTTTATGTTATTTTTGTTTTTGATCTTGAGGTTTTGCAGTAGGTGGAATGCACACATGAAATGTGGTACTTCTAAAAACACCTTGTTTGAGGCTTTTTATATGCTTTTATGCCTGTCTAAAACTATTGCCATTTCTGATCTGTTGGATTTGCCTTAGTCCGGAGGCATTGGTCCTTGTATTTGTATCATACATTTTTGTGAGATATATGTATTATACAATTTGTGTCATTAAATAAAGGCATCAATCTATTTATCATATATCTTGTGCTATGTTTTAAATAGAGTATCCAATGGACATATCCATATCCATGTTGTCAAGTGTCATGCTCTTGGCAGTAAGACCATGGATAGGGAAAATGATATGACCATAAAGTCATCCGTAGTTTGCTCCAATCATGGGAATGAATGGAATTAAAGACTATCATTAGCCTGGTTGTATGGCGGTGTCTTACCGGTCATAGAACATGGGATGTTAACCAGGTTAATGGGTACATGCAAAGGGGCATGGTACTGGATCGATCCACTAAACGAGAAATCCACATGGTATTGTATCACAAGTGATTCTCGTATAGTACTTGTATGGATCCTTAGACCTGATCATATGATGGTGCTGAATGTGAAGTGGCATACTTTGGTGTACGCCTAACGGGCCTGTAAAAGGGTGCCAAGTATGGGTACGTTCGGGTATGTTAGTGAACATGGCAGTGCTATGGATATGCAGATGGGAATGTCACTCAGTAGTCCATTGAGAAGATATCACCAGCCTCTTGGTGAATGCAACTGATAAGAGTGTGGCCACACCCAAACAAGTTGGAACTTGTTTGTGAGCATCAGTTCATTCGGGATCAAGTAAATGTCCAGACACAATAGAGGGTGATTAATCCATGCCTCTGTGTTGGACACCGATATTAATGACATGAGATATACAAGTTTAAACTACAGGGTTACGATTCCAATTTGACTGTTTAAACTACAGGGTTACGATTCCAATTTGACTGCTATCTCCGTCTTAATTAGGGGCTGCAGTGGCTTGCCAGAGCCCGCCTGTAGTCTGTAGGCCATAAGCCTACTGCCAACATAAAGACGAGCCCATCGAATTGTACACATTAAACGTCAGGACTTAACTAAAGGATTTTATGTATACTTGGGGTATACATGTTGAAGAGAGAGAGAGTTCCATTAATTATATTATATTGATCAATTGGATTGATCAAAATGATATAATTAATATTTATTTTGGCTTTCTTATGATTAATTCAATGCATTAATTTATGAGATTATTTCCTAGGTGGAAATATTTATACATTTATAGGTTTACATGTATTTCCTTTTATGCATATCTAATTCAATTTCGTGATGAAATTAATAGGTGTGAGTGGACGACCTTTTTAATGGACGGGACAGACGAGATGCGGCGAAGCGAACCAGGGAAAACATTTTTAAGTTCGTTTTGATTTGGAAAGCAGGTTTTGTTTATCTTGGATTAGGAAAATCGTTTATTCGTTTGTTTTGAAGTTCGTTTTGTAGAAAACGTTTTCCTAATTTATTACTTAAAGACCTCAAAACCTAAATTTCGAGATCAGTGACAGAGTCGCCACCCGGATCAGCTCATCCGGAAAATTCCGGTACAGCTCCCTACCGAGCATAGACTGCTGTACCTAATCCAGAGATTCAAGATTCGGGCAACTTACCTACTTAACCTCAAGCTTGTATTCGATTCATGATTTATATTGCCATATTTATTCAATTTATTATCTTTTCTCTACCCAATTTCGTTTATTTTATTAGCCCATGCTAAAAAAATGCAGAAGATAAATTGCAGAAAAATAAAGCATACATAAAAAATATACAGGAAAATAGTAGAGGCCGATTATACAACCCAATCGAATAAAAGATAAAAACCCTCGTCCTCACTTTACAAGCGCCTAGGATATACGAGGATCTAAAAATTACAATCGCCTAATTTACACAGGAATCTAATAAATACAGCCAAAATAATAAAAATAAATACTGTAAAATAGAGGGTTAGCACAATTTATATTTATAAGCACAGATAGGACTCAAATTGGACAGAATTGGGGATTTAGGAAATAGGGGTATGCATTTAGGGGGTAACCGGGTCGACCGATCGGTCAAACCAGTTAGACCTAGAAAACGGTTTTAAAACGCCCTGTAGATTTTTGTGCTGGAAAACAATTTTTGGAAAACATTTGGCTCGGTTACATGCAAATTCCATTTTTGTGGGTCTGTTGGCTCGGAACTTGGGGTTCCGTTCGTGTGGGTTCCTAAATACTCAATCCATCTAGGGTCCAAAATGCAATAAACACACCAAAAACATTTGTAAAAATATCGTTTTACTCATTTTCAATATTTTCCGTGAACTTTGTAGGGTTCGGAGGCCCGCTAATGCTGAACTATGGATCTGATTCAGATAAAACAACCCCGAAACTTAGAAAATAAACCCAGGAAACACCGAAAACCCTAATATCCGTATGTACAAAAATTTGAAAACCAAAATTTTATGACATACGGATGGATTTCGGCGGAAAAGGATCACAACAGAAAGCTTAAAATGAAAAACGGACTGTTTTCGGCAGATTGGGACAAACCGGGAATTTGTCCCTGCAGAACAGAGCCGGGCGTCTCTGGGTGCCAGTGCCGGCCGGCTCTATTCATCACGAACACAGCCGTGCGGCTGTGTTCAGTGCAGTTTCTGTAAAAACATAGAAATGAAGGAAACAAACAGAAAAGGTAATGCAAACAGGTTTAAGGCCTCTTAGAGTTTACCTTGGTGTTGTTTTGATGCTTTGAACGTTAAGAAATGGATTGAAAACTTAGAATTTATCCTGGGAGCTCAACCGGCTGAAAACCGCAATGATCCGAAACAATCCGAAATAAGTCCGAAACGATCCCCAATCAATGAGCAAAGGTTGTGGGATTTATTGTGAGTGTTTGGAGATTGATTTAAGGGCTTGATTTTGTGGTTTCTGGGTTCTCCCTTCTTGCCTTATGTCTCAGCCTTTCTTTCTCTCTTTTTCTGCTTTTCTTTGTTCTTTTTTCTTTTCTTGAGAACCAGCCCCAAAAGTCTCCCTCTCTCCTTTTTTTCTTCTTTTATATCTCTATCTTTCATACTCATTTCAATCAATCAGTGTGCCGCCTAACTTCTGAAATACCTGTGCCCTTTCTTTTCTTCTGCAAGCCAAGTTGCTCTGCTTTGCAGGGCAACTTGGTTTGCCCACTAGAGCTGTGTGGCTCTAGCTAGAGCCGGCCGGCTTTGGTTCAAAAACCAGAGCTGCCTGGTTCTAACTAGAGCCGGGGCGAAACTTTGAAAGTCAGATGCTCACACCAAACCCTGGAAATGATTCAGGATATCTTTTCGAGAGCTTCAGATCGCGGATAGCCTGGCTTTCAGGACGTTTGATATCCTTCGGGCGACATTCTGGGCGCTTTCAAGTCCAATTCGAGTCCATCCGTTCCACAGGTAAATAAGGAATTCTCATCACTGAGGTCAGGAAAAACCCGTGCTCACAGGCTGCCCCTTGCAGGACCAAAGTTTGCTCATGGTCGGCTAGGAAGCCTAGTTCGATTTTGGTCCTGTGAATGGGAGCATGGTGAGGAAGGAAAAGGAAACATACCTGGCGTCCCTTGCTGGGGTTGTGGACCTCGGTCCTGAAGTCGACCCAGGGGCATTTGGTTTTCAAGGTCGGCCTATAGAGGCATTTGGTTTTTGAGGTTGGCCCTAGGGGCATTTGGTTTTCAAGGTCGGCCCTGGGGGCATTTGGTTTGTGAGATTGGCTCAGAGGCATTCGGTTTGTGAAGTCGGCCCAGGGGGCATTTGGTTTTCATGGTCGGCATAGGAGGCATTTGGTTTTTGAAGTCGGCCCAAGGGGGGTTTAGTTTTTTGAAGTCTGCCCAGGGGCATTTGGTTTGTGAAGTCGGCCTAAGGGGCATTTGGTTTGCGTAGTGAAAAGGTTCAATGAAATGCATCATCTCTTCTATGTGGTGAAGTGGAAACATGATCTGGAATATGGTCTTCTATCTTCAATAGGCATTTCTTCCTCTTTCATGTGGCAAAGAGATTGAAATGGGTGTTCTTCCTTTCCTATGTGGTGAAAAGGTCGAACAAGATGCACTGTCCCTTTTATGTGGTGAAGAGGCAGCACGAACTGGAATCTTTCTTCAATAGGCATTTCTTCCTCTTTCATGTGGCAAAGAGGTTGAAATTGCCGTTCTTCCCTTCCTATGTGGTGAAAAGGTCCAATAAGATGCACTGTCCCTTTTATGTGGTGAAGAGGCAGCACGAACTAGAATATGGTCTTCCATAGGAATTTCTTCCTCTTTCATGTGGCAAAGAGGTTGAAATGGCTGTTCTCCCTTTCCTATGTGGTGAAAAGGTTGAACAAGATGCACTGTCCCTTCTATGTGGTGAAGAGGCAGCACGAACTGGAATCTTTCTTCAATAGGCATTTATTCCTCTTTCATTTGGCAAAGACGTTGAAATGGTCGTTCTTCCCTTCCTATATGGTGAAAAGGTCGAACAAGATGCACTGTCCCTTCTATGTGGTGAAGAGGCAGCACGAACTGGAATATGGTCTTCCATAGGCATTTCTTCCTTTTTCATGTGGCAAAGAGGTTGAAATGGCTGTTCTCCCTTTCCTATGTGGTGAAAAGGTTGAACACGATGCATTGTCCCTCTTATGTGGTGAAGAGGTAGCACGAACTGGAACTTGGCTTCAATAGGCATTTCTTCCTCTTTCATGTGGCAAAGAGGTTAAAATGGTGGAAATGTACCTGGCATCCGTTGCTGGGGATGCCGGTCGTGGTTCCAAGTCGACTCGCTACGGTGGAGTATGCCCATAATGTCGGCTCACTGCGGTGGAGCGTGCCCATAATGTCGGCTCACTGCGGTGGAGCGTGCCCATAATATCGCCTCACTGCGGTGGATCGTGCCCATAATGTCGGCTCACTGCGGTGGAGCATGGCCATAATATCGGCTCACTGCGATGGAGCGTGCCCATAATGTCGGCTCACTACGGTGGGGCGTGCCCGTGAAGATTGATACGAGAGTTGTTTTGCCCCTAGAACCTGTTAAAGGTAAGACATATCCTTCTCGAAAGGATTGAGAAAGGAAAAGGGAACGTACCCGGCATCCACTGCTGGGGATGCCGACCGTGATTCCAAGTTGACTCGCTGTGGTGGCGTGTGCCCATGAAAATTGATACGAGAGTTGTTTTGCCCCCAGAACCTGTTAAAGGCAAGACATATCGTTCTTGAAAGGAGTGAGAAAGGAAAAGGAAACGTACTTGGCATCCACTGCTGGGGATGTCGACCGTGATTCCAAGTCAACTCGCTGCGGTGGAGTGTGCCCGTGAAGATTGATACGAGAGTTGTTTTGCCCCCAGAACCTGTTAAAGGCAAGACATACCCTTCTTGGAATTATATTGGCGTGAACAAAATTTTGATAATTGGAGAATTTTTATACCTGATATTTGGAGCCGTAGGGCTCTGATTTGCGTGCTATGACTCTGAGGGTGCCTGTGGATTAAATCATTTCCGCTTCGGGAGGGATCCCAACTCGAGACGACCCAATTATTGTGATGAGTGTCTTAACAAAATTTGATGTAAGAGCGCGTATTTATTCCTTGATTGATAATTTTGGAAACAAAAATTTTTGCCCCCTTGATCAAGAATAAATACGGCCGAGTGGATTATGATGCATGTATGCATGAATGCGTGCATAATTAGAGTGTATGCATGTATGCGAGATGGTGTTCATGCTACCGTGTTTGGTATCCGTACGATGCTGGAAAAATGAACTCGTGACTTCCGATGATCTCCCGTGAGGATTGTCCCAGCTGGGGATTTTGATTCGGTGGGGGTCGTCTTAGCTGGAGACTCCACCGGGGATAAACTAGGGATCTTAACTCAGTGGGGATTGTTTTAGCTGAGGACTCCACTGGGGGAACTCGGACCTGTTTAATCCTACTAGGGATCTTGTTAGAGTCCCTGCCTTAATGGAGATTGACTTAGCTGGGGACTCTGTTAGGGATTTTGATGGAGACTCTATGGGGAATCTTGGCCCATTTAAGTCTTGTAAGAAGTTGTTCGTGCTGGGGATTCCGTTTACCCTGAATTCCATTCATTTCATCTTCCCGATTGAGACCAACAGATATTTCCTCCCAGGTAGGGATGTGCTTCCAGGTTAATCTTGCTGGGGACAACTCTGCCAGGGATGATCCTGCTGGGGATGGTACAACTAAGCCAGGAGTTGCCATTTGTAATAATTTCATTGGAGTTGCCGTGGGTTCGGATGCAACGACCTACTAATGGGTGTTTACATGTAATGGCACGCTATATGCAATATGAACATCTAAGCAGAAAATCAGACATGCTTAATATCATTATGATGACACTAGAATGAGTATAATAGGGAAATCAAAAGTGACTCTGACTCTGAGCGTCACTCTTTTCTTGTTACCAACACGTCCTTTCGGTTTTCCGTGTCAAAAATTCTCTCATGGAGACTTATTATCTTCGTCATTTTTTTTGGACTGAAAATTATGCAAGAGAACTCCAGCCTAGTAGATTTTTCGCATTGGCCTGTCTCAGGGTTAGAAAGTGTGCCTCACATGTTCACAGAGGGTTGTGAGAGCATTGTTCTCAATGATGCCCAGTGGCTTAGCTTTTACCTGCCCCTAGCGTTAGAGGTTTATGTTCGAGTGTTTGGCTATAAAACACTTTATCAGATCTAGTTTGATGCGTGCAGCAACCTGTACATGGACATTTATATGCAATGGCATGACGCATGCATATTGAACATCAAAACAGAATATGAAACATTCATGATATGACGAATGTGAATGCATTGGGAAAATCCAACCCGTGGCTCTAGTTTGACCTATGTCCCTTCATGCTACCAATATGTCCTTTCGGTTTTCCATATCGGAGTATTTTTTTTTTTTTGGGATCCATTGGGGACATGTTAAGGGCAGGTCACCAAGGTATACAGCCGATCACTGGATGGAGTCGCCTCTGTGAGCAGACAACCCGAGATGGAGTCAATTAACCACTGGATTCTCCAAGGGTCTGGAACTGTATTCATGTTTTCAATTCACCCCAGATTCCAGCTTATTCGCAGTCTCTACACGTGGTGTGAGCACGGGTCTTTTCCCGGTCTCGGTGATGAGAATTCCCTAATTACCTGTGGACCGGACGGGTTCGAACGGGACTTGAAAGCGACCAGAATGCTGCCTGGGGAATCTCAAACGACATGAAAACTAGGCTACCCACGATCTGAAGCCCTCAAAAGGTCTCTCGAATCACTCCTAGGGTTTGGTCTGAATGTCTGACTTTTCGAAATTCTACCCTGACTCTTGGTTGAATCGGACGGCTCTAGTTTGTTGAACCAGAGCAGGCCGACTCTAACTAGAGCCGTACGGCTCTAGTGCCAGCTAGAGCCGTCCGGCTCTAGTGGTCAAGAACAGTTGCTCTGCAAAGCAGAGCAACTTGTCTTAACAGGCGAGTGTTTTGGCAGATTTTCAGAATTTTTCAGTCTGCTGATTGATGGAACGAGAGAAGACAGGGAGAAGCAGATAAAAGGGAGAAAATGAGAGAGAGGGGGGGCTTTTGGTTCTCAAGCAAGAGACATAGAGAAAAAGAGAAAGAAAAAGAAAGTAGAAAGAGGGAAAAAAAGAAGAAGAAGGGAGACCAAGAGAGAGCCAAAAACACTCCCAAAAACACTCTCAAATAACCCGAAAACTAATCCTCAATCATTAACAACATCACCAACAACCTATACTCCTTGATTCGGGATTATTTCGGCTTGGTTTCAGATCGTTCTGGGTCAGTGAAGGATTCGGTCGATTGAGTTCCAGTGCACATTCCTGTACTTTCAATCCGTTTCTTGACGTTCCTAGCATCCACACAACAATCCAGGTAAGCTCTGAGAGGCCCTAAAACTTGTCTGCATTGATTTTCTATGCGTTTCTGTTATTTTGACGAAAATCCGAAACTGGTATTGGCCATCATAGCTGTACGGTTGTGTTTCTGAAGAACAGAGCCGGTCGGCTCTGACCCAGAGTCGGCCAACTCTGTTCCTCGGGGACAGATCCCTGATATGTCCCAATCGGCCGAAACAGCCCGTTTTCCATTTTGGTTTTTCTGTTGGGGTCATTTTCAACCCGGAATCATCTGTATGAGTTTGTATTTCGATTTTCCAGCTATTGTACGTACAGATATCGGGATTTTTAAATATTTCCTAGGGTCTATTTTCTGAGTTTCGGGGTCGTTTCATCCGATTCGGATCCATAGTCTAGCATTAGCAGACCCCGGATCCTATAAAATCCCCAGAAAATATTGAAAATAAGTAAAACAATATTTTCACAAATGTTTTTGGTGTGTTTATTGCATTTTAAACCATAGATGGTTTGTATATTTAGAAACCCACACGAACTGGACCCCGAGTTTCGGGATAACCGACCCACAAAAATTGAAATATGCATGTAACCGAGCCAAATGGTTTATAAAAATTGATTTTCCAGCACAAAAATCCACAGGGCCTTTCTAAATCATTTTCTAGGTCTAACCGGTCCGACTGATCGGGTCGACCCGGTTATCCCCTAAATGCATGCTCCCAATCCTAAAATCCCTATTCTGTCCTGATTTGAGTCCTATTTGTGTTCATAATATAAACTGTGCTAACTAATCTGTTTTGCAGCATTTATTTTTATTTTTGCTGTATGTAATAGATTAATTCATGTAATTAGGCGGTTGTATTATTTTTAGATCCTCGTGTACTTAGGCATTTGTAAAAGCGAGGACGAGAGTTTTTATACTTTTATTCGATTTGGTTGTATAATCGGCCTCTATTATTCTTTTGTATATAATTCGTGTGAATGGTTTAATTTCCCACAATTTATTTTATGCATTCTGCTTGAGCATCGGGCTAATAAAAATAAAAAAATTGGGTAGAGAAAAGATAATAATTTGAATAAATATGGTTCTATATATAATAAACGAATACAAGCTTGAGGTTAAGTAGGTAAGTTGCCCGAACCCTAAATCTCTGGATTAGGTACAGTAGTCTGCGCTCGGTAGGGAGCTGTACCAGAATTTCCCGAATGAGCTGATCCAGGTGGCGACTCTGTCACTGATCTCGAAATTTAGGTTTCGAGGTCTTTAAGCTATAAAACGGGAAAATATTTTTTACAAAACAAATTTCAAAATAAATAAACGAATGGTTTCCCTAAAGCAAGATAACCAAAACCCGTTTTCCACAAATCTCACTAAATCAAATCTCTTTCCCGGCCCGCTTCGCCGCGCTTATCTTATCTCGTCCATTCGTCGAAAAGGTCGTCCGCTCACAGTGGCGACTCCGCTGGGGAGATTAGTTTCTTAAAATGTTTTTCTTAAAAACTTAAGGAACTTAGGCAACTGTTGAAATATAACCTCGCTTGTATTTGTTTATCGATTTATAAACATCATATTTATTCATACCTTTGCATATCATGACATTTTCTTCTTCCCAACCCCTTGAATACACTGTTTCACCCTGGTTTACCCAAGAAGGTGGCCTACCTCTACCGCCAGGATTAGAGACACCTGACGGGGTAAACCACTCATAGCCCCGCATGACCTTACATCGTGTTCTATGGTGGGGAAGTGTTTATTCGCTATGGGAGCTTGTACGACCCTTGGTTTGACTTTGGCCCACATATAATAGCTTAGTAATTTCCCCTAGGGTTACCAAAACATAAATTAAAATTGAATAATTGAGTGTGCGCCTTTGGTATCCCCTGTTGATACCAAAGAGACCCAACACCTAGGAAGAATACGAAACCAATCAAAAGGAGAAATAAGGTTGGAAGGGAGGGCATATTTTTGCATGAGCTAACGTTTGTTCTGTGTCATTTTTCTTTTCCTTTTTACCTTTCATAAAGCATCCTAAATGCACAATCATCTCATGTACCATTTTTGATCACATTTTCGTGTAGCCATCTTCAAATACATATGCATATGTGTGCCATTGCTGACCACGTCTTCGTGCAGCCACGATATTTTACTCGTATGACATACATATACATCCTGTGTGCCAACATTTCCATAAAGCATACATGACATCATTCCACGTGTCACGCATTCTAACCACGTTTTCCTGTAGCCACTTATATGTTTTTGTGACATACGTGTCCATTCCATTTCACCTATTTAGGGACGTTCTAAGAATGCCCATCATGATCATTTCATTTCATCCCATGTCGGGTACCCCAAAACTGCCCGATTTCTATCCGTGCATCGGATTACACTCGGCCATTTCACAAAATATCATATCATTCAATAGTAAACCACAATGGTCCTAGATTTGCTTCCATGTGACAGTTCGCACGATGCCATCACATGACATCACATTCATTCATCATAAGTGTCCGGGTGACGCCATGTCCTGTTTGTGCATTATGGTTCATATCGAACCATTTCATAACATTGTGAAATCATTTGAGGTGCTCCCCGAGTGCCAGATTAGTACACATATAGGGGCATCTTATGACACTATCAATTCACAAAAGGTGTTCTACGAATGTCGAACCCCTGTCCATGTCTCGAATTACACGCGACTTTCCTGCAACATCATTTCATATACATTGCTTCAAAAGCATTAGAACTTTGTTCATGGGGTAGTTCCCATGCGACCATTTCATTTTATGCTTTCGACCTACAAAATGTCGAAACTCTGCCTGTGTGCTGGCTCACACGGCCATTTCATGATAATTCATTAGGTGCCCCAAAAGCACCGACTTTTTATTCATATGACGGTCCACATACGGTTTTCTCTGTGTTATTTTTGCACTGTATAGGGCATTCTTGGAACATCCGAAATAAGGAATTCATGCCCATTCTTGTCTTCATTCACGAAACATCAAATGCATATAATCATCTGAATGTCATTCATATCATGTTTTGTATAATCATTCCCAAGGCATCAACATTTCTGTAGCATTGATACTAACCACGTTCTTCTGCAGCCATGATACTTTATTCACATGTGCCATACACATATTGTGTTAATATTTCCATGAAACATGCAAGGCATTACTTTGTGTGTGTGTTATGTGTACTAATCACGTCTTTGTGTCTCTATGATGCTTTATTTGGGTGACATATGCATTCATTCCTTGCACACATAACATCATCTTGTATGCCATACATCCTAACCACATCTTCTGCAGCCACCTGCATTCTGTGTGACATGTGCATTCACACCATTTCATGTCATTACTCTTAACAAAGGACATCCCAAAGATGCTCATCATAATCATTTCATTTCAAAACAGGTGCCCTCAAGTCACCTGTGCTTTACCTGTGCCTTGGTTTGCCCTGGGTCATTTCTACATTCCATTCATTAGGAGACCACAATGGTCCTAAATCTATGATCATGTGGAGAGTCACATGATAAGCATTACACTACATCTCACCTATCTGTCTGTTCCCGGTGTCATTGGGATACCGAGATCTCGCTTGTATCTCGTGATCTGCATCGGATTGCTCATAACATTATCAGATCATCCAGGGTACTCCATGAGTTCCCTGTTACTACACATATAGGGGCATTCCATGACACTACTAAATCATGCAAGGCATTCCACGAGCGTAAAATTTTTGTCCGTGTCTCAAGTTACACGTGACTTGTCTGTAACATCATTTCATGTCAGATGCATCAAAATCATCGAAACCTTATTTGTGTATCGGCATACACATGACCATTCCATAACATCCATTAGATGCCTCAAAAGCATCAGAACTCTCTCTGCGTGCCTGCCACTCGAGACCATTTCATGATATCCATCAGGTGCTCCTAAGGCACCGAGCCTGCACCCGCGTGTCAGTGCACACGCGAACTATCTGCATTGCCTTTTTGCATAACATAGGGGCATCTGGGAACATCCAAAATAAATAATAAAAAAAAGAAGAAATCATACTCATTCATGTTTCCATCCGTCTAATATCATTTGTCTGCAACAACCCATGACCATACATCCCATTCATACATAAGCATAAGGTGCTCCCCGAGCATCGAAACTCAGCCCATGTGCTAAGCATATTATCTCATATCATTTCATCACATAAAGGCCCAAGGTGCTCTCCGAGTGCCGAAAAAACAATTCGCATGCCAAGCACTCTGTTCTGTCTCACCTCATATCATGTTTCATCATCTAAGGTGCTCCCTGAGTGCTGAAGATTATGTTAGAACATCATGCGCATGCACATCACCATAGTATTCAACTTCCTTCGTAAGCAATGTCTTGCTTCGATCCGTGGACACCTGTGAGCGGGTGACATTTTCGACGGAACACAGACTCCCTTTCGGAAGGTGCGCCTCGATCTCGGGCAGACCCCTCCCTCGCGTGGGGTTTTGATTATGGGAAAAAATCGGTTTTGGAAAAAATAGAATTAATTCTTAAAAGAACCGAGACTTAAGTCTCGATGAATATTGAAGGAGTTGCCACCCGGCTCAGCTTAACTGGGAAATTTATAATGTAGCTGAACTGGACGAATGGCTGCTACACTATCCAGAGATCTAGGTCCGGACAAGCCCCTTATTTCGTGTCTAATTAAAATAAATATTGGCCAATGTTCTTTGAAGATATTTCAAATTCTAAAGTCAATTTTATTGCATTAAGTTAAACATACAGCGCGCATATAGGTAAAGTAAAAAAAGTAAATGATCAAATTATTACAACTTGATCGAATAAAAGATAAAAACTCTCGTCCTCACTTACAACCGCCTAAAATACATGATTTAGCTAAAAATTACAATTGCCTCAAATACACGAGTAATTCTATTAAATACATATAAAATAAAAATAAAAAGCTACAAAACAGAGGGTTAGCACAGTTTACGACACGCCACAAATAGGACTCAAACATGACAGAATGGGGAATTAAGAATCAGGGGCATACATTTAAGGGGATAACCGGGTCGGCTCGGTTAGCCGGCCCGGTTAGACCTGGAAAACATTTTGAAACATCCCTGTATTTTTGGTTTTATGAGAAAATCGTTTTGAAAATGTTTTATTTTTCGGTTTGATTTAATCTTAGCATGTGAGGTGGGTCGCTTTTCGGGAGAATCGGGTCTCCGTCGTGGTATTGTTCTAAATGCAATTTTATTGAAAATTGAATCTAGGGTCGTGGATGCACACAACAAAATTCATTTTTGGTGATTTTCTGATTTTCTAAATTTTTATGGATTTTTAGAAATTTTTATGGATTAAAATGGGAATTCTGATTTTCAACGGCCATTACAATCGTGCGACTGTAAACCATTCAAACTCAGCATTTCGCCAAAATTTTATTTGAAATAAAACTAGAAGAAAATCAATCTGGAAACCAAGAACACTCGTAAGACTGTATTTACAGTCGTACAACTGTTCATCAAACTCAAGAACAATCGCACGACTGTTCTTAATTTCCAGAAACAGAAAATGCAAAAATTGAATAAAAAAGCACAAAAACACAACCAATCACCCAGAAAAGTGTTTACCTCTTAGGTGCTTTTCCACCGTAGGATTGACCCCTGGCATCGCACCAATCCACTTAGATTTGCTCTTTTGCTCCTTGAGTTAAGGTTTGGAAGTTTGGTCCAAAAATCTCCAAATGTTAGGGATTCTGATGATTTTAAGGTCTGAGATTGATTGAGTTTCAATGTTAAGTCGTTAACCTATGATTTTTAACCGGTTTTAGACATTAACATTCAAGAATTAAAAGAAGAAGAGGAAGAAAAAGTTTTTGGTTTTTGGGTTTATTTTTCTCCTCCTTTCTCTCTATTCTCTCTCAATCTTTTCTTTTTTTTTCTTCTTAAGATCAGAAAAATCCTCCCCCTTTTTTCTCTTCCTTTCTTTCTCTTTTATCTCCCTTTTCTTCACCAAATCTCGGGCATTAATTACCTAATATGTAGATTACAGTCGTGTGACACTTGCATATTTTTTTTAAGGATGGAAAATTCCGGCGCTTACAGCTGCCTCTCGCGTGATCAAATTCACCACCCGATCTTGGTTTGGAATAGTTGAGGTGATGAATTTAAGAGCGCGAATCAAAGTGCCGCAAACACAGGAAAGAACCCACCATTGAAATAAGCCGATACCGGGTCTAGGTTACCCGAGGCAAAGCTCAGGAAGAAATAAGCTGATACCGGGTCTATGTTACCCGAGGCAAGGAAGGCGGAAGGCGGATAAGCCGATATCGGGTCTATGTTACCCAAGGTAAGGAAGGTGGAAGGCGGATAAGCCGATACTGGGTCTATGTTACCCGAAGCAAGGAAGGTGGAAGGCGGATAAGCCGATAACGGGTTTATGTTACCCGAGGCAAGGAAGGTGGAATAGTCCGATGATAATGATGGATACCTGTGCCTGGGTTGATTGCGATATATATATATGCATGTATGCAAGTATGTTTTGAATGCATGTATATGTTTCAATGTGTGCATGTGCAAATGAACTTTAGAAAATGTATCTCGTGCCATTTCTCAATCTTGACATTCCAGGTTCTTACTGGGGAAGATATGTTATGCGATTGATTGTCCATAGTTGGAGAAACAAAATTTTGGGTGCAATGTAATTCTTACTTTTCTACCAGGCCAAGGATATATGATGGCTAATGAGGAAGTACGATGACTGTTGGAGAGAAAGTGATGATGTCCTTGGTAACGATGTCGTTGAGAAATAATGCAGAGGATCTTGTTGGGGATTAATGAAATGTTCCTGCTGGGGAAACGACGGAGAGGTTTTGCCTTCTCTGCCCCTAGGCTTCATGAATTTAAAAGTGCTCTAAATTTTGCCTGAGTCGCCCAAAGTGGGTTTTCAACTCAGCGAGCTGCTATAACTTTTGCCTAAGGCGCCTTTTCTATTTTCACCTTAGCGAGCTTTTCATATGCCCTAACTTTTGCCCAAACTGCCCAATATGGGTTTTCAGCTTAGCGAGTTGCTCTAGTTTTTGCCAGAGGCGCCTTTTCAGTTTTCACCTCAGCGAGCTCTCTTTTTTTTTTTTTAAAGATGTCGTGGAATTAGAATAAGACTTCCAATTCAGTACAGGTCGACGATAACCGGGGACTAATTGAAGCGGTGCCATGTCCACTTGCTCTGCTATCCCTCTGATGATGAGATGATTGTGGAAAGTCTTGTAGGACTTGGTTACTCCATCGCTGTTGCTGAAGCTCACAAATGTATAGCCATATATGATGCATGATGTGAATTCAATTTCAAGCAAACTTGGGATATTTAAATAAACAGAGCAAGGCGTTCATTCATTCATTCATTGATAATGTTTTAGCATAATGCACATTATATATGAAATGAAATTAAGGACAAGATGAGTATGGTATCCCTCTCGACAGAACCCACGATGGCCACCAACTGGTCCCTGTGGATTTTCCTGTCAGTGGTGCTCACCTGACCGTCCTAACTTTTGCATGGATTGCTTTCGTGATTTTCAATCCATCAGACTTTTTTTTTTGTGGAAACCTGAGCCTATCCCGATTGAAGGGGTTAACGACTTGGTCTCTGTCTTTCTCGGTAGGGCCGCTTCGATCCTCTAGGTTGATGGCTGCACTGTTTCCTTAATGTTACTCTTGCATTAGTTCAGTGTATTTGCGAGACAAATGTTAACATGCTAACTTAGTCTTTGTAGATAGATGCCATATTTGAGAACACCTTTTTGACGTGCTTGTTAGCTGCCTAAACTATCCTGCTGGCTTATGGGTGGTACGGAGGCGATGCATGATGCCTTTCTCCTTTATTCTAGAATGATTTCACTGTTGCCCCAGAACTTGCATTCTATTATCGGGGATGATATGGTGCAAAACATCAAATGATTCAGATGCATTCTTATTTCGGAACTTGAAACCATGTTGTTGTTGTTGTTTTTTTTTACGTCTACGGAACTTCCGCTTAGCTGGACTTGTCTTTCGAATTCTTTGTAATTCTGCATCCTGCGATCCTTTGTCGATCTCTAGGTGTGCCATCATAGGATTAGGTGAAGGTCTTCACATGCTTTTAGACACTTTGCAATTTTTCTTTTCTTTCTCTTATCAGTCGTGAGGTCTTTTAGGACAGATATCATTTTGGATGCTCATCTGTTCATAGGTTCATTTCACGTAATGATGTGTCATGTATGCTAAAGACATTAGATGAATGTTAGTATGCATGCACAGTGTTCCGTCCAGGAAAATATCACACAAATAATTGAAATAAAATTACATAACATTAAACACCTTGTGGGCTACATTGTTCACAAAACAAGATAGAAAACAAAGACGCATACATCAAAATAATTAACATCCTCCACATACGGAGGGTCTTCTTTTGCAGCTGCATCAACTTTGATAGCTTCACACACATAAACTAGTCAAAGCTGGGCAAAGGATTGTTTTGAACACTGGGCTTCAAAGGTGGCTCCATGATTTTCCCGTTAGCGATCAGTTGTCGAATAGCCCTCAGTAGTTGCTTGCAGTCATTCGTGTGGTGCCCCACTGTCATGTGATAGGAACAGAACTTGCCTTTGTCTGTCTCAGCCGGCTTCTCGAACGGCTTCAGAGAACTCAAGAAACCGCCGTTCCTATATTTGGCAAATAATTGGCTCAACAAAATAGGCCATGGGGATGTGCCCTTTCCGTCACCCTTGGGGAGTGGACTCCTGGTTTGTCGCGGAACAAGGTCAGTATTGGCTTTGAGGGGCACCTTTGATTCTACTTCACCAATCAGCCCTTATTACTCCCTCAAGCTCAATCACACATGCCTCTAATTCAGAGCACCTTGTCGTCAGCTTTTCTATCTTGTCAAGATCACCTCCTAGCATCTCCTTCAACATTTCCACTGCCTCTTCCCTAACCGTCTTCCGAAATCATGATGAAGCAACATAATCATCTATGACATTTGTTATGGTGTTAAATTTCATTGGGCCAGCCATTCTTGAGACTCCTTCCTTTTCTCCCCTGATAAAAACATTTGTCAGCATTGACTGGGGCATGCGCATAGAGAATGCCAAGTCAAGGGATGATATAGGCATGAGTGCGTGATGTGATGCATGCATGTACAGACAGTGATGTCATGTGATGCAGTCTCATGTTATGCAATTCTAAGCTAGTCAAGTGCACACAAAGCATAGAATGGAAACGTGCAAAATGCAATGAATGTTGTTGATGCAGCTATATGCTGAAGTAGAGTGTGGCGTATAAATATACACTTCATGGATAAAATGACACGCAGGGTGTCCACGGATCGAAGCAAGGTGATACTTGTGAAGCGCTTATACAGATCTTATACAGGGGTTAAATCTACGTGTAAAGCGGTACGTGTAGAGCGGATCTTACACGGGAAGAGGTTTAATATTTAGAGCGGTACGTGTAGAGCAGATCTTACACGAGAGGTTTAATATTTAGAGAGGTACGTGCAGAGCGAATCTTACACGGGAAGAGGTTTAATGTTTAGAGCGGTACGTGTAAAGCAGATCTTACACGGGAAGAGGTTTAGTGTTTAGAGCGGTACATGTAGAGCGGATCTTACACGGGAGGAGGTTTAATGTTTAGAGCGGTACATGTAGAGCGGATCTTACACGGGAAGAGGTTTAGTGTTTAGAGCGGTACGTGTAGAGGGGATCTTACACGGGAAGAGGTTTAGTGTTTAGAGTGGTACGTGTAGAACGAATCTTACACTGGAAGAGGTTTAATGTTTAGAGAGTTACGTGTAGAGCGGATCTTACACAGGAGGAGGTTTAATGTTTAGAGCGGTATGTGTAGAGCGGATCTTACATGGGAAGAGGTTTAATGTTCAGAGTGGTAAGTGTAGAACGGATCTTACACGGGAAAAGGTTTAATACTTAGAGCGGTACATGCAAAACGGATCTTACACGGGAGGAGGTTTAATATTTAGAACGGTACATGTAGAGCGGATCTTACACGGGAGAAGGTTTAATATTTAGAGCGGAACGTGTAGAGCGGATCTTACATGGGATGAGGTTTAATATTTAGAGCGGTACGTGTAGAGCAGATCTTACATAGGAAGAGGTTTAGTGTTTAGAGCAGGACATAAAGATAGGGTTTCTAATGATTACGGAAGACCTAAGGGGTTTGATGAAATTTCTAGCGTTTTTGGAACACCTAAATGACCCAGTACATGTGGTAAAGTCCTTGGTGCTTATGGAGTGCTTGAACGTTTGACGGATGAGTGAGATGTACATCGTGAGATAATGAGGATGACTCCCTTGTTTTTATTCTTTTGATTTTGAACATTCCAATAACACCTAATTCTATGAAAAAATGTCACGTGTGGACCGCCACATGGATAAAAGTTCGGCACATTTGGGGTGCCCAATGAATTTTGTGAAATGGTCGCGTGTGTACCGACACACGGACAAAGTTTTGACTCTTTGTAGGTCTATGAGATGATATAAAATGGTCGCATGGGACCTTCCCTTGGACAGAGTTCTGATGCTTTTGAGCATATGATATGAGATGATGTTATGAGGGAGTCGCATGTGATAGGGACACGGACAGAAGCTTGGCATTCGGGGAACACCTTGCATGATTTGGGATGTTATGAGATGCCCCTATATGCGTACTAATCCGGTACTCGGGGAGCGCCTTGAATAACGTAGTAATGTCATGAAGTAACCCGATGTGGATCACAGTGTTATATGATATTTATGATGAATGGGTATGATGTCATGAAATGCATCGTGTGGATTGTCACATAGAAATATACTTAGGACCATTGTGGTGTCTTTTAAATGAGATAATTTGGTGGAATGGCCGAATGCAATCCGATGCATTGGCAGAATACGGGCATTTTGGGATACCTGATATGTTATGAAATGAGATGATAGTAAGGGACGTCCTTGGAATGCCCCTAATTTAATTTAGGTACACAAAATGCAAATGGCTGCACAAAAACATGGTTAGGATGAATGACATACATAATGATGTTATGTATGCTATGTGAAAAAATGCTAATCACACAAATATAATGTTATGGCTGAAAAAGAAAGGGTTAGTATGACTGGCAAACGGATGATTTAATGATTTCACACGCAAAAATAAAATGCAAATGGCTGCATAAAGATGTGAGTTAATTATCACGCAAATGTTTATTGTATGGTATGTCATATGTATGAAAAATGGTGATTATGGTATGTTATGCACGCATAGATAGCGATGGTGATGTGTCACAGGATGGCGAGAAACACGTAGCACACAAAACGAATTCTTCCAACCTTATTCCTCCAAGCGTGGTCGGTCTCAAAAGTTCTAACCGAGTCCTAGGTGGGGTTCTCTTCGATCATCAACCGGGGATGATGAAGGCGCGATTTTATTTTATTCACACAATTATTTTGGTATCCTAAAGGAATCCAACTAAGGCTGCTTATATGAGTTCGGTCCAAGTCGTGTTAAAATCAAGGTTCCCATAGCAAAAGTTACTCCTTACTTGTCCCCACTCAAGGGTCCGAACGAAGGGGTTCGTACGAGGCTATAGGTGGTGTTTCGTATCCGTGCCCCTAAGACCAAGAAGAACAAAGGCGACACTTCAACAAGCCACCGGGATAAAATGGGATACTTAACCTAATGTAAGCATGTCTAACTAAAAATGCAAAATGAAATACCAATCAAGAATCATCCACCTTATTTTAATTAGACACTTTTCAGGGCTTGTCAAATTCTTTTAAGTTTTTAAGAAAACTTAAGAAATCCCCAATAGAGTCGCCACTGTGAGCGGACGATGTTTTCGACAGAACACGGACTCCCTTTCGGAAGGGGCGCCTCGATCTCTGTCAGACCCCTCCCTTGCGTGGGGTTTTTATTATGGGAAAAAATCGATTTTGGAAAAAATAGAATTAATTCTTAAAAGAACCGAGACCTAAGTCTCGATGAATATTGTAGGAGTCGCCACCCGGCTCAGCTCAACTGGGAAATTTATAATGTAGCTGAACCGGACGAACGGCCGTTACACTATCCAGAGATCAAGGTCCGGACAAGTCCCTTATTTCGTGTCTAATTAAAATAAATATTGGCCAATGTTCTTTGAAGATATTTCAAATTCTAAAGTCAATTTTATTGCATTAAGTTAAACATACAGCGTGCATACATTTAAAGTAAAATAGTAAATGATCAAATTATTACAACCCGATCGAATAAAAGATAAAAACTCTCGTCCTCACTTACAACCGCCTAAAATACACGATTTAGCTAAAAATTACAATCGCCTAAAATACACGAGTAATTCTATTAAATACATATAAAATAAAAATAAAAAGCTGCAAAACAGAGGGTTAGCACAGTTTACGACACGCCACAAAGAGGACTCAAACATGATAGAATGGGGAATTAAGAATCAGGGGCATACATTTAGGGGGATAACCGGGTCGCCTCGGTTAGGGGGATAGCCGGCCCGGTTAGACCTGGAAAACATTTTGAAACGTCCCTGTATTTTTGGTTTTGTGAGAAAATCATTTTGAAAATGTTTTATTTTCCGGTTTGATTTAATCTTAGCATGTGAGGTGGGTCGGTTTTCGGAAGAATCGGGTCTCCGTCGTGGTATTATTCTAAATGCAATTTTACTGAAAATTGAATCTAGGGTTATGGATGCACAAAACAAAATTCATTTTTGGTGATTTTCTGATTTTCTGAATTTTTATGGATTTTTAGAAATTTTTATGGATTAAAATGGGAATTCTGATTCTGAACGGCCATTATAGTCGTGCGACTGTAACTACGATCGTACAACTGTAATTACAGTCGTGCGACTGTAAACCATTCAAACTCAGCATTTTGCCTAAATTTTATTTGAAATAAAACTGGAAGAAAATCAATATGGAAACCAAGAATACTCGTACGACTGTATTTATAGTCGTACGACTGTTCATCAAACTCAAGCACATTCGCACGACTGTTCTTGATTTCCAGAAATAGAAAGCGCAAAACTTGAATAAAAAAGCACAAAAACACAACCAATCACCCAGAAAGCATGAAAAATAGAGGGGAAAAGGAGTGTTTACCTCTTAGGGCTTTTCCACCGTAGGATTGACCCCTGGCGTCGCACAAATCCACTTAGATTTGCTCTTTTGCTCCTTGAGTTAAGGTTGGGAAGTTTGGTCCAAAAATCTCCAAATGTTAGGGATTCTGATGATTTTAAGGTCTGAGATTGATTGAGTTTCAATGTTAAGTCGTTAAGCTATGATTTCTAACCGGTTTTAGACATTAACATTTAAGAATTAAAAGAAGAAGAGGAAGAAAAAGTTTTTGGTTTTCGGGTTTATTTTTCTCCTCCTTTCTCTCTATTCTCTCTCAATTTTTCTTTTTTTTTCTTCTTAAGATCAGAAAAATCCTCCCCCCTTTTTTCTCTTCCTTTCTTTCTCTTTTATCTCTCCCTTTTCTTCACCAAATCTCGGGCATTAATTGCCCAATCTTCCCCCTCTTCTTTCTTATGTCATAGGCATGGTGTTCTGCACCTGCTCCGATCATACAGTCGTACGACTGTAATTTTTCAATTACAGTCGTATGACTGTAGATTACAGTCGTGTGACACCTGCATTTTTTTTTGAGGATGGAAAATTCCAACGCTTACAACAGCCTAGTGTGTCGTTCTTCCCAGGGGCATAACTATGCACCTTATATCAACTTCCTTCACAAGCAATGTCTTGCTTCGATCCGTGGACACCCCAATGTGTTGTTCTTCCCAGGGGCATAACTATGCACCCTATATCAACTTCCTTCACAAGCAATGTCTTGCTTCGATCCGTGGACACCCTAGTGTGTCGTTCTTCCCAGGGGCATAACTATGCACCCTATATCAACTTCCTTCGTAAGCAATGTCTTGCTTCGATCCGTGGACACCCCAGTGTGTCGTTTTTCCCAGGGGCATAACTATGCACCCTATATCAACTTCCTTCGTAAGCAATGTCTTGCTTCGATCCGTGGACACCCCAGTGTGTCGTTCTTCCCATGTGCATACTATGCACCCTATATCAACTTCCTTCACAAGCAATGTCTTGCTTCGATCCGTGGACACCCCAGTGTGTCATTCTTCTCGGGGGCATAACTATGCACCCCATCTCAACTTCCTTTGCAAGCAATGTCTTGCTTCGACCCGTGGACACCCCAGTGTGTCATTCTTCCCGGGGGCATAACTATGCACCCCATCTCAACTCTCCCTGCAAGCAATGACTTGCTTCGATCCGTGGACACCCAGTGTGTCATTCTTCCCAGGGGCATAACTATGCACCCTATTACAAGTACTACTTGCTTCGATCCATGGACACTCCCGAGTGTCATTCTATCCTTGTGGTGTATATTTATACACCATGTTTTATTTTAGCATACATCATCCCCACCAGCATCCATTGCATCTGTATGGCTCATCTCCGATAGTACAGCATGACATGGCATAACATGACATCACATGTGTAATTCATGATCCACACATACGTGCATATCGTGTCAAGCATTCATGGATACATAGTTCCCTATTTGGTATCTGCCTGTCAACACTAATAAGCACTCTCATCAGGGGGAAAGGATCTTGAGAATGACCAGCCCACAGAACGTCAACGCCATAGCAGATGTGGTGGTCACTTCACCACAATTCTGGAAGGCAGTTAGGGAGGAAGCGGTAGCAATGTTGAGAGAAATGCTAGGGGATGATCTTCACAGCATAGAAGGCTGATGGCGAGGTGCACTGAACTAGAAACTCGGGTTGTAGAACTCGAAGGGAAAATAAGAGACATGATGAGCACAGACTCCAATGTTGGTATGGATAAGGAGCAGAATGCTAAAATTGCCAATACTCCTTCTCGACACCTCGGAAGGTCCTCTCACCAAAATTTGGGCTTATCGGGGTCGTCCAATGAAGGAGAATTGGAAAGACCTTTAGAGACCAGTGCCAACATTGACTCTATTTCGCGACAAATCCAGTGTTCGCCTCCCGAAGACAAATAGGCAGTCGCATCCTCTGGGCCTTATTCAGTGACCAGACTATTCGCCATCTATAGAAAGATGGACCTGTTACAGAGTGTCCGACCATACATGGTGCCAACACCAGAACAAAAGGGAAACTACTTCAGCTATCATGTAGTAGCAGGACACCGGACCGATGAATGTGTCGCTCTGCGAATGAGGATCCAGAGGTTGGTCGACGAGGGAAATTTGAGGGTCCCATTCACATCCAATAAACGACCAGGGGCAATCAAGGAGACCATCAAGGAAATTTCTCAAACTTCTCAGGGAGAGGAATATGATGAAGAGCTACAAGGTCTGATCTGACGAGAACAGGGCAATGGTACTGAAGTCGAGGCAGTGACTAGTCGGGGACTAAAAAAAAATACCCTCGGGGCTTTCCTTTTTATATAGGAATCATTTTTGTTTCTACAGTTTATTAATATCATTTTGAATGCAATGCATTTTGTCATTTTTTACTTATTTGGTGATTGCGTGTATATGGCATTGCACATGCATTTGATCATCTAACATGACATGTCAAACACGCATAATATCAAAATGCATGACATCAATCTGAATACTATAGGAAACTTAAAAGTGAACCTACCCCTGATCGAACTCTCTCTTGAAAGGTGAGCTTGTGAGATAAATAAAATGATATGATGACACCAACTCCGCCGAGGCATCTGATGATCCAACTCCATAATCCTTGAAAGACACTACCAGTCCTACCTTAGAATTTCAACTGTAATGGCACACACGATGCCTAAACCATTCTAAACTGAAAGCCATCTTTGAAACTCCAAATCCTACCCTAAAAACCTAAAAAGCCCTCCTTGAGGCACCCAAACTGAAGAAAGCCCTCCTTGAAGCACCCAAACTGAAGAAAGCCCTCCTTGAGGCAACAACACCCAAAAGTCCTCCCGGAGGCAAAGCTTGACCCTATATCCAAAGGGGGCACCCCAAGCCAAAACCCAAAAGCTAAAATTCCCAACCTCACCAAAATCTCCAACCTATGGAGTGTTCAAATGGCTTTCATCACCTTCATCACCCATCATGTGCAAAATGCTGAAGCAATTTTGGTTGTAGTGCATACATTATCTTGTTCATGTGACATTCTTATGTACATGACATTACGCATGCATTGTTCATCCAAAAAGCATATCAAACACGCATGACATGTATGGATTTGAATGCAGCAGGAAAACCGACGGGTGGCAATAGTTTGGGCATAATCCTAAAAAAAAAAAAAGAGGATCGGTGCAGACAGGAGTCTTTCTTTCTCTCATACATGGCCACCACAACTAACACTGGAGTGTCACATAGCATTAAAGAGTAATCTTTGGCTCTCGGCATTGTCAGATCCTTCCTTCCTATTTGTGAGAGATTTGGACTTTCCTATCTTCAAAACCAAAGCTCTTCCTCTTTCCTTTTCCAATTTCTTCCACGCCTTCAACACCCTTTGTCTTCCGTTTACCAGCCAAACCACCAACACCTATTTGACAAAACCTCTTTTCACCCTATTCCCTGAACTGACCCTCTGGAGCCTCATTTTCCACCATCAATGGCTTCTAACAAGAAATTGAACCCCAATGCTGTTTCATATTCGCATCATCTCGTTATCAAAAAAGGTAACAAGGGTATATGACAAAGTACTGACTCAATCAGTCTTTGTTTATCACAAACTTGTACCAGATTGGGAATTCTCTTTCTATCCCATGCCACTTCTCTTCAACCTAAACCCCCAGACCAAATATTTCATAACCTCAGATTGATAGGAAAGGCCTTGATTTCATGACAGAGAGAGGATTTGAATATAAGCCTGCTTCAATTGAGCTGGAGTTTGCCACTACTCAAGCAACTATTGATGGAACTCCTAAGTGACCACTGTTCTCATCCAGTAAAATCCACACTATAGCCTATGCTGGACTCAACCCAGCAAGAGATGGTTCTGTTGAGCAAGAATGTGCTAGGAAGAAGAGGAGATTGACATCTACCCTGTGAACTTCACCAACAGTGTTGGAGCAACCGGGTTTTATAAAACTTTCAACAATCATGAATATGATGTTCCCATCAACAGAAAGACTTGCAAAGCCTACTGTGCTAATATTCAGGGGAAAGTTGCATTTACCAACCATTTCAAGAACTCAGTCTTCAGCTGTAATAGAAGTGACTACTTACCAGTGGTTCTTTCATTTCCTAGCCATGGTGAGCGTTGCTCTAAGGTTATTGTGGTTCACGGACAAAGGAAAACCATAATTAACTCAAGTCATTCTGAATTAGGCAATACCTTGAAGGACTAAAAGCTGTGTCCATCTTTGGCAACCGTGTGTGAATTGGAATCTGGGGTGAATTAAAAACATGAATTCAACCTCCTACCTTAGGAGAATCCAGTGGTTAATTGATCCCATCTCAGATTATCCGCTCTGAAGCCATGGTTGGAATTTCCTAATGCATTTACATTCATCATGTCATAGATGTTTTATATTTTGTTTTGATGCTCAATATGCATGTGTTATGCCATTGCATGTAAATGTCCATGTTCTGGCTACAGCACGCAGCAAACCAGACTTAATGAAGCATTTCACATCCAAACCCAAACCTCCAACACGTGGGGCAAGCAAAAGATAAACCATGAAACATCATCAAGGGAAATTCTATCATGATCCCCGGTGGAATCGTCAAGGTGCATCCTCTAATCCCAAGACAACCCAGTGCAAAGACATCCACTTGGCTGGCGCACTCTTATAGACTTGACCATCATTCATAAAAAAATGACAACGATCTTCAGTGAGAGAATCTCTAACACAGAAAACCGAAAGGACGTGTTGGTAACAAGAAGAGAGTGACATACAGAGGTAGTGTCACTTTTGAGTTTCCTATCGTATTCATTCTGATGTCATCATAAGGATACTAGGCATGTTTGATTTTCTACTTAGATGTTCATATTGCATGCATCGTGCCATTT
Source organism: Euphorbia tirucalli (assembly GCA_039660915.1). Taxonomy (NCBI): domain Eukaryota; kingdom Viridiplantae; phylum Streptophyta; class Magnoliopsida; order Malpighiales; family Euphorbiaceae; genus Euphorbia; species Euphorbia tirucalli. The sequence goes on from CM077641.1 coordinate 58,478,805, forward strand.
CATATAAACACACATCAGTAGGTCATTGCATCCAAACCCACGGTGGCATCAATGAAATTGTCACTACAAATGGCAACTACCGGCTCAGTTGCACCATCCCCATTATAATCATCCTTGGTAGAGTGACACCCGGCAAGGTTTTGCCACAGAGTCTCTAACAAAATCCCCAATGGGTTCCCAGCTAAGATTCTTCCCACTAAATCAGAAGCTCCAATAGATCCCCCAACGAGATCAAATGAATCAGGATACTCCCCAGCTAAATTCACAACTAAAAAGATCCTCACTGAGTCATTATCCTCAGTAGAGTCATCCGATGGACACAGTCCCCACACAAGGCCATCAGGAATCACAAATTCATCTCCCCAGCATAGCGCAGATACCAAACGTATTATCAAAAGCATCATGACGCATGCACACGCACACGCACACGAATCATGCACGTATTCATGCATACATGCATCAAACCACCTCAACCATGTTTGTCTTCGATTGAGGGGGTCATCTCGAGAAGAGATCCTTCCCAATTTAGAAAGGCCTAACCCAGAGTCATAACGTGCAAATCGGAGCCCAATGACTCTAAAACCTCAGGTATGAAAAATTTCTATAATTATCAGAATTTTTCGTTCACGCCAATATAATCCCGAGAAGGGTATTTCTTGCCTTTAACAGATTCTGGGGGCAAAACAATCTTATATCAATCTTCACGGGAACTCCACCACATGGAGAATCAACTTATTACTCGGTGCTCCACCACATGGAGAAGAACACCACACCCATTTCAACCTTGTCGTCACATGGCAGGGAAGAAATGCCTATTGAAGAATTTTTTTGCCTTTAACAGGGATCTGGGGGTAAGTCAATTCAACCAACCTTATGCTGCTTCTTTGCCACATAGAGGGACAGTACATCTCTTATTTCGACCTTGTCGTCACATAGACAGGGAAGAATATCTGTTGAAGAAATTGTTACCTTTAACAGGTATCTAGGGGCAGAACAATAGACCAGCTCGTTTGACCTTTTTGTCACATAGGAGAGGAAGAACATGTATTTTGACCTTGTCATCACATGGACAGGGAAGAAATGCCTAGTGAAGGAGTTTCTTGCCTTTAACAGGGATCTGGGGGTAAGACAACAACCAACCTCGTGCTGCTTCTTCACCACACAGAAGGGACAGCACATCTCTTATTTCGACCTTGTCACCACATAGACAGGGAAGAATCTCTGTTGAAGAACTTCTCGCCTTTAACAGGTATCTGGGGGCAGAACAACAGACCAACTCGTTCGACCTTTTCGTGACATAGGAGAGGAAGAACAGGTATTTCGACCTTGTCATCACATGGATAGGGAAGAAATGCCTATTGAAGGAGTTTCTTGCCTTTAACAGGGATCTGGGGGCAAGACACCAACCAACCTCGTGCTGCTTCTTTGCCATATAGAAGGAATAGCACATCTCTTATTTCGACCTTGTTGTCACAGAGACAGGGAAGAAATATCTGTTGAAGAACTTCTCGCCTTTAACAGGTATTTGGGGGCAGAACAACAGAACAATTTGTTCAACCTCTTCATCACATAGGAGAGGAAGAACATGTATTTCGACCTTGTCGTCACATGGACAGGGAAGAAATGCCTATTGAAGGAGTTTCTTGCCTTTAACAGGGATCTAGGGGCAAGACAACAACCAACCTCGTGCTGCTTCTTTGCCATATAGAAGGGACAACATATCTCTTATTTTGACCTTGTCGTCACATAGACAGGGAAGAAATATCTATTGAAGAACTTCTCGCCTTTAACAGGTATCTGGGGGCAGAACAACAGAATAATTCGTTCAACCTCTTCATCACATAGGAGAGGAAGAACATGTATTTCGACCTTGTCATCACATGGACAGGGAAGAAATGCCTATTGAAGAAGTTTCTTGCCTTTAACAAGTATCTGGGGGCAAAACGATTCAACCGTATTTATTCTTAATCGAGGGCGCAAGATTGATGTCAAGTTGCGTATTTATTTCTTGATCCATAATTTTTGTTTCCAAAATTATCGATCAAGAAATAAATACGCAACTTGACATCAATCTCACGGGAACTCCACCACACGGAGAAGAACTCCAAGTTTGTGCTGCCTCTTCATCACGTAAGAGGGATAGTAAGTTTCATTCAGCCTTCTCGCCACAAAGAAAAGGGGATAAATGTCTATTGCAAAGGAAAGGAAGAGAGGTACATTCAATACTCCACCACACAGAAAAGAATTGAATCTCTTTAAGGGCACGCTCCACCACAGAGAGCCAACATCAAGGGCACGCTCCGCCACAGAGAGCCAACATCAAGGGCATGCTTCGCCACAGAGAGCCAACATTAAGGGCACGCTCCGCCATAGAGAGCCAACATCAAGGGCACGCTCCGCCACGGAGAGCCAACATCAAAGGCACGTTTTACCATACAGAGCCAACATCAAGGGCATGCTCCGCCACAGAGAGCCAACTTTACGGGTGTGCTTCACCACAGTGAGCCAACATCACGGGCACACTCCACCACAGTGAGCCAACATCACAGGCATGCTCCGCCATAGTGAGCCAAATCTACGGGCACGCTCCACCACAGTGAGCCAACATGACGGGTATGCTCCATCACAGTGAGCCAACGTCATGGGAGTACTCCCCCGTAGTGAGTCGACTTGAAAACCACGGCCGGCACCTCCAGCAAGGAACGCTAGGTATGTTTCCTTTTCCTTCCTCACAGCGCTCCCAGTCGCGAGACCAAAATCGATCTAGGCTTTAGAGCCTATAATGATCCGACTTTGATCCTGTGTGGGGCAGCCTGTGAGCACGGGTCTTTTTCCGGTCTCAGTGATGAGAATTCCCTAATTACCTGTGGACCGGACAGGCTCGAATGGGACTTGAAAGTGACCGAAATGCTACCTAGGGAATCTCAGACGACATGAAAACTAGGCTACCCATGATCTGAAGCCCTGAAAAGGTCTCTCGAATCACTCCTAGGGTTTTGTCTGTATGTCTGACTTTTTGAAATTCTGCCCTAACTCTTGGTTGAACCGGGCAGCTCTGGTTTGTTGAACCAGAGCCGGCCAACTCTAACTAGAGCCGTACGACTCTACTGCCAACTAGAGCCAACCAGCTTTAGTGGTCAAGAACTGTTGCTCTGCAAAGCAGAGCAACTTGTCTTGACAGGCGAGTGTTTTGGTAGATTTTTAGAATTTTTCAGTTTACTGATTGATGGAACGAGAGAAGACAGGGAGAGGTAGATAAAAGGGAGAAAATGAAAGAGAGAGGGGGCTTTTGGTTCTCAAGCAAGAGACAAAGAGAAAAAGAGAAAGAAAAAGAAAGCAGAAAGAGGGAAAGAAAGAAGAAGAAGGAAGACCGAGAGAGAGCCAAAAACACTCCCATAAACACTCTCAAATAACTCGAAAACTAATCCTCAATCATTAACAACATCACCAACAACCTATACTCCTTGATTCGGGACTATTTCGGCTTGGTTTCGGATCGTTCTGCGTCATTGAAGGATTCAGTCGATTAAGTTCCAATGCACATTCCTGAACTTTCAATTCGTTTCTTCACATTCCTAGCATCCACACAACAATCAAGGTAAGCTCTAAGAGGCCCTAAAACTTGTCTGCATTGATTTTCTGTTCGTTTCTGTTATTTTGATGAAAATCCGGAACAAGTGCTGCCCATCATAGTAGTACAGCTGTGTTTCTAAAGAACAGAGCTGGGCGGCTCTGACCCAGAGTCGGCCGACTCTGTTCCTCAGGGACAGATCCCCGATCTGTCCCAATCGGCCGAAACAGCCCGTTTTCCATTTTGGTTTTTCTGTTGGGGTCATTTTCGGCCTGGAATTATCTGTATGAGTTTGTATTTTGATTTTTCGGCTATTGTACGTACGGATATTAGGCTTTTTTAGTATTTTCCGAGGTTTATTTTCTGAGTTTCGAGGTCGTTTCATCCAATTTGGATCCATAATCTAGCATTAGCGGACCCCCGGATCCTATAAAATCCCCGGAAAATTTTGAAAATAAGTAAAACAATATTTTCACAAATATTTTTAGTGTGTTTATTGCATTTTAAACCATAGATGGTTTGTATATTTAGAAACCCACACGAACGAGACCCCGAGTTCCGGGATAACCGACCCACAAAAATGGAAATATGCATGTAACCGAGCCAAATGGTTTATAAAAATTGATTTTCCAGCACAAAAATCCACAGGGCGTTTCTGAATCGCTTTCCAGGTCTAACCGGTCGGGTCGACCTGGTTACCCCCTAAATGCATGCTCCCAATCCTAAAATCCCTATTCTGTCCTGATTTGAGTCCTATTTGTGTTCATAATATAAACTGTGCTAACTAATATGTTTTGCAGCATTTATTTTTATTTTTGCTGTATTTAATAGATTAATTCGTGTAATTAGGCAGTTGTATTATATTTAGATCCTCATGTACTTAGGCGTTTGTAAAAGTGAGGACGAGGGTTTTTATATTTTTATTCGATTTGGTTGTATAATCGGCCTCTATTATTCTTTTGTATATAATTCGTATGAATGGTTTAATTTCCTGCAATTTATTTTATGCATTCTGCTTGAGCATTGGGCTAATGAAAATAAACAAATTGGGTAGAGAAAAGATAATAAATTGAATAAATATGGTTCTATAGATAATAAATGAATACAAGCTTAAGGTTAAGTAGGTAAGTTGCCTAAACCCTAAATCTCTAGATTAGGTACAGTAGTTTGCGCTCGGTTGGGAGTTGTACCGGAATTTCCTGGATGAGCTGATCCGGGTGGCAACTCTGTCACTGATCTCGAAATTTGGGTTTCGAGGTCTTTAAGCTATAAAACAGGAAAATATTTTTTACAAAACAAATTTCAAAATAAATAAACGAATGGTTTTCCCTAAAGCAAGATAACCAAAACCCATTTTCCCGAAATCTCGCTAAATCAAATCTCTTTCCCTGGCCCGGTTCACCACGCTTATCTTATCTCGTCCATTTGTTGAAAAGGTCATCCGCTCATAGGTGGGTACAACTTTTAGTCCTTCAAGATGTGGCTCGATTCAGAATGACTCTAGTTAATTGTGTTTTCCTTATGTCTGCCAACCACAATAGCTCTGTAGCAATCACACCATCTCTAGGAGGTGAAAGAACCACTGGTAAGTAGTCATTTCTGTTGCAGCTGAAGACCAAGTTCTTGAAATGGTTAGTAAATGCAACTTTCCCCTGAATATTAGCACAACAGGCTTTGCAAGTCTTTCTGTTGATAGGAGCATCCCATTCATGATTGTTGAAAGCTTTGTAAAACCTAGTTGCTCCAACACTATTGGTGAAGTTCACAGGGGTGAGTGTCAGTCTTCTATTTTCCATAGCACATTTTGCTCAACAGAACCATCCCTTGCTGGGTTGAATGTTACTGATGGATAATCATCTCTTCTCAAAGTGCCCTACCAGCTACTCCTTTCCTTGGAGTCCAGCATAAGCTATAGTGCAGACTTTGCTGGACAAGGACAGTGGTCATCTCTTATTATGAGCTGTTCGCTGAAGTTGGTATGCAGCTTTTGGGTTTGTGAAATTTACAAATGCATACCCTTTGTTCACTTTGTTTTTGAAAACAAGTGGAAGGCATAAGAAATCAAAGATTGACACTGATCTCTCATTGCTACTCTCGTTCACTTTCATGCCGTGCTCATCCAGGGATCCTACCAATTGTTGCTTATGCATAGGCAATCTCCAGTTCAGCTAAAGCGGACTTGTATTCAAATCCTCTCTCCATCATGAGATCAAAGCCTTTCCTATCATCTGAGGGTGCAAGGCAATTAGTCTGGGGGTTTAGGTTGGAGAGAAGTGGCATGGGGTATAAAGAGAATCCCCAATCTGGTATAGGTTGATGATAAACCAAGACTGATTGAGGCAGTGCTGTAACCACCTGCCCCATCGCCGTTCTGGTGATAGGATGAAGCGGTATGGAACAACATTGGGGTTTAATTTCTTGTTAGAAGCCATTGATGGTGGAAAATAAGGCTTCATAGAATCGGTTCACAGAATAGGGTGAAAAGGGGTTTTGTCAACTAGTTGTTGGTGATTTGGTGGTTCATTTGCAAACGGAAGAAAGAGGGTGTTGAAGGTGTGGAAGAGATTGGAAAAGGGAATAGGAAGAGCTTTGGTTTTGAAGACAGGAAAGTCCAAATTTTTCACAGATAGGAGGGAAGGATATGACAATGATGGAAACTGGGAGTTGGAGATTACTTATTACACCTCACCATTTCATGCTATGAGACACTTTAGTTTTAGCTATGGCAGCCACATATGAGAGGGAGAAAGACTTCTGTCTACACCGATCCCTTTTTTTTTTATTTTTTTAAGGGAACTAAATCCAAGTCCTAGCCACCTGTTGGTTTTCCTGTTGCATTCAAATCCATGCATGTCATGTGTGTTTAATATGCTTTTTGGATGAACAATGCATGCGGAATGTCATGTACACATGAATGTCACATGAGCAAAATAATATATGCACTACAACCAAGACTGCTTCAGTATTTTACCACATGATGGGTAATAAGGATGATGAAAGCCATTTGAACTCCTCACGAGTTGGAGATTTTGGTGAGTTTGGAATTTTAGCTTGAGGGTTTTGGCATGAGGTGTTTTCTTGGGTAAGGAATTAGGTTTGGGGCTTCATTTTAGAGTTTGGTTTGAGTTCAATAATAGCTTTTAGCTTGGAGTGGTTTGGATATCATGTGTGATATTCAAATTGAAACCTTGGGGTAGGGCCAATAGCATCTTACAAGGATTGTGACTTGTAAGTACATGACTTGGCGGGGGTGGTGCCACCATATCATTTATTTATCTCACAAGCTCACCTTCCAAGAGAGAGTTCGATTAGGGCCAGATTCACTTTTAGGTTCCTTGCAGAATTCAAATTGATGTCATGCATTTTGATATTATCCATATTGGATATGTAATTTTAGATGATCAAATGCATGCATAATGCCATGTATATGCGATCACCACCCGAGTAAGAAGATAATCAAATGCATTACATTCAAAAATGATTTCAATACACCTTACAAACAAAAATGAGTCCCCTACAAAAAGGAAGCCTCTAAGGGTATTAATTTCATAGCATCTAATCATTCCCGGTCCAGTCACTGTCTCGGCTTCAGTGCCATTGCCCCACTCTCTTCAAACCAGACCTTGCAGTTCTTCATCACGATCCTCCCCTTGGGAAGTTTGAGGAATTTCCTTGGTGGCCTCCCTAATTGTCCCTAGTCGCTGATTGGAGGTAGATGGGACTCTCAATTTTCCCTCGTCGATTAGCTTCTAGATCCTCCTTCGTAGAGCGACACATTCCTTGTTCCGGTGGCCTACCATCACATGATAGTTGCAGTAGTTACCCCTTTGTTCTGGTGTTGGCTCCACATATGGTCGGACACTCTGCAGCAAACCCATCTTTCTGCATATGGCAAATAGCCTGTTCACCGAGCGAGGCCCAGATAATTTCTCTGCCATCTTCGGGAGGTGAACTCCGGGTACATCGTGGAACAGGGTCAGCGCTGGCACTAGTGTCAGGAGGCCTTTGCAATTCTCCTTCATTGGTCAACCCCAGTATGCCCAAGTCCTGGTGAGAGGGCCTTTCGAAGAGTATCAGCAGTTTGGACATCCTGCTTCTCATCAGTATCAACATTGAAGTCTGTGCTTGCCATGCCCCTTATTTTTCTTTCAAGCTCTGCCACCCGTGCTTCCAACTCAGTGCACCTAGCCGTCAGTCTCTCTACTTTGCCAAGATCACCCCCCTAGCATTTCCCTTAACATCGCTGCCACTTCCTCCCTGACTACCTTCCGAAACCAGGATGAAGCAACATAGTCTTCCACAACATCCATTATGGCATTGAAGTTCCTTGGGTTGGCCATTCTCAAGATTCTTTCCCCCTGATGAGAGCACTCGTTAGCATCAACAGGTGTATGCATGGCAGATACCAAGCAAGGAATGATGTATGCATGAATATGTGATGTGACGTGCTCATGTATGTGGATGGTGAGTTGTACATGTGATGTCGTGTAATGCCATGTCATGCTATACTATTTGGAACCGACCAAGTGTACGCAAAGTCAAAAAGGGAAACGTGCGGATGTGATGAATGCTGTTGGGGATGATGCATGCTAAAGTAAAGTATGGCATATAAATATACACCACATGGATAAAATGACATACAGGGGTGTCCACGGGTCGAAGCAAGTAGTACTTGCAAAGAGGATTTAAAATAGGGCACATAACTATGCACCCTGGGGATGAAATGACAGATGGGGTGTCCACGGATCGAAGCAAGTGGTACTTACAAAGAGAGTTGGGATAGGGCACATAATTATGCACCTTGGGAATCAAATGACACAGAGGGTGTCCATGGATCGAAGCAAGACATTGCTTACAAAGGAAATAAGATAGGGTGCATAAATATGCCCCTGGGGAAAATGACACATAGGGGTGTCCACGTGTCTAAGCAAGACATCGCTTGCAAAGGAAATAAGATAGGGTGCATAAATAAGCCCCTGGGGAAAATGACACACGGGGTGTCCACTGGTCGAAGCAAGACATCGCTTGCAAAGGAAATAAGATAGGGTGCATAAATATGACCCTGGGGAAAATGACACACGGAGTGTCCACGGGTTGAAGCAAGACATCACTTGCAAAGGAAATAAGATAGGGTGCATAAATATGCCCCTGAGGAAAATGACACACGGCGTGTCCACGGGTCGAAGCAAGTAGTGACTTGCGAAGGAATCGTATGCTATGGATGCTTGTATACGCATGGTGTATAGGCGAGTTTTGGAGCTTAGGGAGCACCTTGGGTATCCATGGATGGAATAGGACAAGATGAAATGGTGTGCTCGGCACACGGGTAATGTTTTAGTGCTCGGGGAACACCTAAACGGCTTGATGTGTGATTGAGATGCATGGTCGTGGATTGATGCGATTGAATGATGGTAGATGGATGGAAACAAGAATGAGGATGATTTTCTTTGTTTTATTATTAGTATTATTATTTTGGACATTCCGCGGATGCCCCAATGCTATGCTCAATGTAACGCAAACAGGCAGCGTGTGATCTGGCACGCGGGCAGAGGTTCGGTGCTTTTGGGGCACCTAGTGGATGCCATGAAATGGTCGTGTGTGGCTAACACATAGACAAGGTTTTGACCCCTTGCAGATCTATGACGTGACATGAAATGGTCTCATGAGGACTGTCCCACGGACAGAGTTCTGATGCTTTTGAGGCATCCAACATGGAATGATGCTATTAGTGAGTCACGCGTAAGTTAAGGCACGGACAAAGATTCGGCATTCGTGGAACACCTCGCATGATTTAGTAATGTCATGGAGTGTCCCTATATGTGTAGTAACTGGACACTCATGGAGTACCCTGAGTGATTGGATAATGTTATGAGCAATCCGATCTGGATCACGAAATACAAGCAATATCTTGGTATCCCCGTGACACCAATGATGGCTGGATGAAATGTTGTGCAATGTTTTTCATGTGACTCCCCACACGATAATAGATCTAAGACCATTGTGATCCCCTAATGCATGTAATGGTATAGAGAAATGGCCGAGTGGAAACCAAGGCATGGGCAAAATGTAGGTGGCTTTGGGGCACTTGTTATGAAATGAAATGATCATGATGGGCACCCTTGGAACGTCCTCTATTAGGTGTAATGGAATGAAATGGTGTGAATGTACATGTCACACAAGATGCTGGTGGCTACAGAAAAATGTAGCTAGGATGTATGACATGCAAGATGATGTCGTTCGTGCAAGGAATGAATGTATATGTCATCCAAAGTGTAGGTGGCTGCAGAAAAATGTGGTTAGGATGCATGACATATAGGATGATGTTTTGTGGGCTTTGTGGAAATGTTAACACACAATGTGTGTATGGCATGCGAACAAAATATCATGGCTGCACAAAGACACGGTTAGCATTGATGTCATACATATGTTGATGTCTTGAAAACAATTGTGTAAAGATGTGATCATGATGACACATGGATGATTGCACGTGTTTGATGTTTCATGAATAGGGACAAGCATGATGATGATGATCTTTGTATTTTGGCTTCTTTTGTTTTGGATGTCCCAAGGGTGCCCAATGTCATGTAAAAAGGGCGCGTGCGAGCCTTCACGTGGACAGAGATTCGATGCCTTTGGGGCACCTAATGAATTATCTTGAAATGGTCATGTGTGTACCGACACATGAGCAGGGTTTCGAAGCTTCATAGGTCAATGAAATGGCATGAAATGGTCATATGGGATCCATCCCACGGACAGAGTTCTGACGCTTTTGAAGCATATGATATAAAATGATGTTACAGAAATGTCACATGCAACTCGGAACACGGATAGGGGTCCGATATTCGGGAAACACCTTACATGATATGACAATGTCACAAAATGTCCCTATATGTATCCTAATCTGGTACTTGGGGAGTACTTGGATGACTTAATAATGAAATGATGATCCAATATGGATCACGACACGCAAGCAGAATTTTAGCATCACCGTGACACCTATGATGAATGAGTATATTGCCATGGAATGATGCCATGTGATTCGCCATATGGAAACAAACTTAGGACCATGGTGGTCCTCTTCTCAATGGTGTGACATGATGAAATGGCCAAGTTCAATCCAGAGCATTGGCGGAGCACGGGTGATTTTGGATCACCCGACATGTCATGAAATGAGATGAGCGTGAAGGGCACACTCGGCATGTCCCCAACTAGGTGAGATTAAATGACGTGTATGTATATGTCACATGAAATGCAAATGACTACACAAAGATGTGATTAACGGTGTTGTCATACATATGTCGATGTTTTGAAAGTACCCGCATAAAGACATGATCACAATGGTACATAAATGATTATGCGTGTTGATGCTTCATGAATGAAAATGATAACGAATGCAACTCTTTGTTCCGGACGTTCTAAGAATACCCAATGTCATGCGAAAGGGAATGTAAAGAAGTCATGGGTGAGTCGACAAACAGATGGAGATTCGATGCTTTCGGGGCTCCTAATGGGTGTCGTGAAATGGTCACGTGTGCGCTACCACACTGACAAAGGTTCAACACTTCGTGGGTCAGAATAAAATGGCATGAAATGGTCAAATGGAAGCCATTCCACGGATAGAGTTCTGATGCTTTTGGGGCATCTAACATGAAGTCATACTGCAAACAAGTCGCGTGTAAATAGAGACACGGACGAAGGTTTGGCGTTCGCGGAACATCTTGCATGGCCTGGTAATGTTATGATATGCCCCTATATATGTAATAATCTGGGCACTCATGGAGCACCTTGAATGAATTATTAATGTCATGAAACAATTCCAATGTGGATTGTGACACACAAGCAAGTTTTCGGCGTAACTATAATGCCAATGACAAACGGATGTGATATTATGTCATGTTGTCGTGTGACTTGCCACACAACACGGACCTACAATCGTTGTGATCTCCTAGTGAATGGCATGGTATAGTGGAATGGCTGAGTGTGAACCTGTGCATAGGTGGACTACGGGTAGTTTGGGTACCCGACGTAATATGAGATGAAATGATCACGGTTGGCATCCTTAGAACATCCCTTACAAGATGGAATGAAATGACACGGATGTGAATGTCGCATAAAAATGCAAGTGGTTGCAGAAAAATATGGTTAGGATGCGTGACACCCGGGATGATGTCATGTATGTTTTATGGAAATGTTGACACACGAGATGTATATATGTATGGCATGCGAACAAAATGTTGTGGCTGCACAAAAACATGGTTAGCATAGATGTCACACATACACATAAGTGTTAAAGATGGCTGCACGAAGATGTGATTAGTATGAATGCCATACATACATATGTGTAAAAAGACAGGCTGCATGAAAATGTGGTTACAAATGACACCTAGATGATTATGCATGTTGGATGCTTCATGGAAAGGTAAAATGAAAATCACCACGGAACAAATGTTAGCACACGCAAAAATATGCTCTCCCTTCCAACCTTATTTCTCTTTTTGATTGGTCTCGCATTCTTCCTAGGTGTTAGGTCTCTTTGGCATCAACGGGGGATACCAAAGGTGCATGCTCAATTGTTCAATGTTAATTTATGTTTTGGTAACCCTAGGGGAAATTACTAAGCCATTACATGTGGGCCAAAGTCAAACCAAGGGTCGTACAGGCTCCCATAGCGAATAAACACTTCCCCACCGTAGAACACGATGTAAGATCATGCAGGGCTATGAGTGGTTTACCCCATCGAGTGTCTCCAATCCTGGCAGTAGAGGTAGTCCACCTTCTTGGGTAAACCGGGGCTAATAAGTGTATTTGAGGGGTTGAGAAGAAGAAAATGTCATGATATGCAAGGTATGAATAAACACGGTATTTATAAATCGATAAATGAATACAAGCGAGATATATTTCAATAGTTGCCTAAGTTCCTTAAGTTTTTGTAAAAAAGTTTTAAAGAAACTTTTAAAAATCCCCAACAGAGTCACCACTGTGAGCGGATGACCTTTTTAATGGATGGGACGGACGGGACGCGGTGAAGCGAACCGGGGAAAACATTTTTAAGTTCATTTTGATTTGGAAAGCGGGTTTTGTTTATCTTGGATTAGGAAAATCGTTTATTCATTTGTTTTGAAGTTCGTTTTGTAGAAAATGTTTTCCAAATTTATTACTTAAAAACCTTGAAACCTAAATTTCGAGATCAGTGATAGAGTCGCCACCCGGATTAGCTCATCCGAGAAATTCGGGTACAGCTCCCTACCGAGCGCAGACTGCTGTACCTAATCCAGAGATTCAGGATTCGGGCAACTTACCTACTTAACCTCAAGCTTGTATTCTATTCATGATTTATATTGCCATATTTATTCAATTTATTATCTTTTCTCAACCCAATTTTGTTTATTTTATTAGCCCGTGCTTAAACAAAAATGTAGAAGATAAATTGCAGAAAAATAAAGCATACATAAAAAATATAAAGGAAAATAGTAGAGGCCGATTATACAACCCAATCAAAAAAAGATAAAAACCCTCGTCCTCACTTTATAAGTGCCTAGGATACACAAGGATCTAAAAATTACAATCTCCTAATTTACACAGGAATGTAATAAATACAGCCAAAATAATAAAAATAAATGCTGCAAAATAGAGGGTTAGCACATTTTATATTTATAAACATAGATAGGACTTGAATTGGATAGAATTGGGGATTTAGGAAATAGGGGTATGCATTTAGGGGGTAACCGGGTCGACCCGGCCGGTAGGACCGGTTAGACCTGGAAAACGGTTTTAAAATGTCCTATAGATTTTTGTGCTGGAAAACAATTTTTGGAAAACATTTGACTCGGTTACATGCAAATTCCATTTTTGTGGGTCTGTTATCCCGGAACTCGGGGTTCCGTTCGTGTGGGTTCCTAAATACTCAATCCATCTAGGGTAAAAAATGCAATAAACACACCAACAACATTTGTAAAAATATTTTTTTACTCATTTTCAATATTTTCCGGGAACTTTATAGGGTTTGGGGGCCTGCTAATGCTGAACTATGGATCCGATTCGGATAAAATAATCCCGAAACTTAGAAATAAACCCGGGAAACACTGAAAACCCTAATATCAGTATGTACAGAAATTTGAAAACCAAAATTTTATGACGTACGGATGGATTTGGGCTGAAAAAGATCACAACAGAAAGCTTAAAATGGAAAACGGACTGTTTTCGACCGATCGGGTCCCTGCAGAACAGAAACAGGCGGCTCTGGGTGCCAGAGCCCGTCGGCTTTGTTCATCACGAACACAGCCATACGGCTGTGGTGGGCAGCCCAATTTCTGGAAAAACGCAGAAATGAAGGAAACGCACAGAAAAGGCAATGTAAACAAGTTTAAGGCCTCTCAGAGTTTACCTTGGTGTTGTTTTGATGCTTTGAACGTCAAGAAACTGATTGAAAACTTAGAATTTGTCCTGGGAGCTCAACCGGTGGAAAACCGCAACGATCCGAAACAATCCGAAACGAGTCCGAAACGATCCCCAATCAATGAGCAAAGGTTGTGGGATTTATTGTGAGTGTTTGGAGATTGATTTAAGGGCTTGAGTTTGTGGTTTCTGGGTTCTCCCTTCTCGCCTTATGTCTTAGCCTCTCTTTCTCTCTTTTTCTGCTTTTCTTTGTTTTTTTTGTCTTTTCTTGAGAACCAACCCCAAAAGTCTCCCTCTTTCCTTTTTTTCTTCTTTTATATCTCTCTCTTTCACACTCATTTCAATCAATCAGTGTGCTGCCTGACTTCTAAAATATCTGTGCCCTTTCTTTTCTTCTGTAAGCCAAGTTGCTTTGCTTTGTAGGGCAACTTGGTTTGCCCACTAAAGCCACCCGGCTCTAGTTTGCATTAGAGCCGGCCGGCTTTGGTTCAAAAACCAGAGCCGCCTGGTTCTAACGAGAGCCGGGGTGAAACTTCGAAAGTCAGACGTGCACACCAGACCCTGGAAATGATTCGAGATACCTTTTCGGGAGCTTCGGATCGCGGATAGGCTGGCTTTCAGGATGTTTGAGATCCTCCGGGCGACATTCCGGGATCTTTCAAGTCCAATTCGAGTCCGTCCGTTCCACAGGTAAATAAGGAATTCTCATCACCGAGGTCGGGAAAAACCCATGCTCTGCTCACAATAGCTCAAATGAATTCTAATTTAATTGTATGTAATATATTATATGGTATAATATATAAGCATACACGTTAAATTAAAGTTACATTTGAAATTAACTAAATAAAATGAATTAGAATGGGCTTGGGCTTGGGCTTAAAAGAATTAAAGCCCACATAAAATGTGTTATTGGTCAAAATTTTAGGCATGGAGGATGAGTCATTCTCTTGACTTTAGGTTGCAAAGTTGGACTTTGCTTCTTATTGATATTAAGATGGTAAAGTGATGAATCATGGTGGTGAGTCATGGTTTGACTATGAAGTAGCAAAGTTGGACTTTGCTTCTTTAATGCTTATCTTCTTTCTTTTGGTAAGAAAAAGAATATATCAGTTACTTTTTCATCTCATGTAAGCCGCCCCACTTCTTTATCTCTCTCTTCTTGAGTTTTCCGATCTGCTAGCACAGGGTTCGTCCTATAGCCGTTCGTGTATGTGACGGTGGAGGAAGTCTATTTAGATTATTGTAGTCATTTATTAATGAGATGTAACAAGTGAGTACCTAAACTTCCTCTTTATGGTTTTGGTTTTTGATTTCTACATCACTAGCTCCTGGGCCCGAATTCGAGGAAATCCACGTGTATTTCTGCTTTTATCGGTTGATTTCCGGTGATGAATCCCAACATGGTCTTTGTGTGTATGCTTGTTTGAATTGTTTGAAGAACAATTTCTAAGATTCATCATTTTCTGAATCAACTACTGTAAATGCTAGTGGGAAGATCATCTTTACATTTTGAAGTTTATAGTGTGTTAGTTTGCTGCATTGTGGTAAGTTGATACTTATGTGATACTATATTGACACTTAACTGATATATAGTTTATACATAAGGAACGAAAATTTCATTTTTTTTCTTTTTTTATTAAGCGATATTGAGAGCAAACAATGCTTTCGGTGAGCGACGAGCTATGAGGCAGGTGCTAGGAGAAGGTTTTAATTGGAATGAAAAACAGTTTTGGTTTTTTAAAAAGCAAAAAAAAAAAAAAAAGAAAAAAAGAAAAAAGAAGCATGAAACAAAATTCCCTTGCTAAAATATTGAAAGAGTCGCCAATCGGTTCCACTCTACCGGTAAATTGCAGTATAGCCGAGCCATGTAGGAATCATTATACCTTTTAGTGAGAGATTCTAGTATAGAGAAATCACTTATTTCTGTCTCATTTCAAAAAATTATTAACTATTCCAATTTTCACGTGTTTTATGTTTATTCTCTTATTCCATTTTCAATCCTAATTATTTTCTATATACTCATACAAAAAGTTAAATAAACATAGAAAGTAAACTGATTCGGGAAATTAAATTAATACAAATCAATCAAATAATCTAACCTAGGGGATACATTAATTAAAATGGGATACGGGGTATAGTTGCCTAGAATACATGAACAATCTAAAAAAGTGAAAGCTAGATCTAACCTAACATACATCTACCCGCAAAACAAAGGTTAGTAGCGCAAAAATTATATAAATGCGCATAGGATTCAAATAATACAGCAAGGAATAATAGATGGATAGGAATGTGAAAGGGGAAAATTGGGAGAATTCAGCAGATTCAATCGACTCGACCTGGAAAATGATTTTGAAACGCATTTTTGAGAAAACAATTTCTAAGACATTCTTTCTATTAATGGATCAATATTTATTTTGGTGATTCAATTATCCTAGGATTTCCATGGAATTCCATTCGTGTGGGTTCTAATTACTTCACAGAAATTAAATCTAGGACATAAAATAGTAAACATATCGAAAACGATTTTCACAAAAACATACTAAAATATAAATGTTCATAGTCAAAATGATCTCAATGGAAAACATATTTCTCTTTTTCCTTTTATTTCATTTTTTTTTATCACAATAAAATATTTATCTAAGATTAAAGTTCCAGAATATTTCTTCTTTGCATGAGTTCAGCTGTTTAGCTTGCCTCTCGGGTGAAATCTCACTGATTCATCAAAAAGCCGGACTGAAACAAAGAACAGAGCCGTACGGCTTTAAAAATCAAGAAATGAGTCGTACGGCTCAAAAATTAGGAAGCCAAGTTTGGCTTAAAAATTAAATGGTTTTTAAGATTAGAGCCGTATAGCTCTTCTTCTGTGAAGAACAGAGTCGTATAGTTGTAATACCGAGAAAAAAAGCAATTTTGTTTTCAGCTTAAAAACTTCACAATACACAACAAAAACAACAGAAAGAAATAAAAGGATTTAGGGCCTCTCAGAAGTTACCTTTGATGTGTTTATCAAATATTTTGAAGTTTCTGAAATCGATTCTAACGATGCAAGCCTTTCCGAATGAGTCCGTTTCTACCCTGAATCGTCCCCGAGATCATGAACAAAAGATAATATTGAAGTTTTAATGTTTGTAGCTTAATAAGTATGTATTTGAGGTTGGAGCTAGAAGTTTTTGTGGTTGTTTATAGCTTTTTCTTCTTCTCTCTTTTTTTTCTCTCAAACTCTTTTTGTCCCTCTTTTCTAATTCTCTGCTTTCTTTCTTTTTTTTTTTAAAGCTTGCTCTCCCTCTAATGTTTTTGTTCTCTCCTTCAAGAAGTGAATCCCCTCTCTTTTCTGCCTTTCCTTTCTTATCTTTTCTCTCTAGTTCAAGTTCTAAAAATTTATCCTCTCTCTCCTACCCATTCTGGGGAAATCATTTTTTATCTAGCTGAGGAGATGAGCCGTATGGATTTTTTTTATCGGGGTACTGCTTTTTTTTTTAATAGTTGTATGAGTTCTTTTTGAGCCGTATGGCTATCGTCATTAAGCCATATGACTCAATTTTTTGGTGAGGAATTTTTGAGTTTTGAATTTGGTTCATGGCTTAATCCTTTTTCAAATAGGGCCATACGACTCTAATTAGAGTCGTAGGACTCAGATAAGAGCTATATGGTTCTTACTAAATTAGGGTTTTGGCCGTTGATTTCTGGGACGGTTCTCGTGTTCATTCTCAAGCTCATTTGATTTCTGTCTTACATCCTGCAAACTGATTCCTATAGAAAACTTAGTGTAATGGATAACTAATTCAGTTTCATCATTGAGGTTGGAAAAAATCCGCACTCACAAGTTGTCTCTGGTGTAATTAAAGTCAGCACTGGCCAAGTCTGACTAGATCTTCAAGTGAACTGAAGCACACGACAGGAAGCGCGGTGAGCGAGAGAAGGAAAGACTTACCCGATTGGTGTCAAGGTTCATTGCTTTGATGGTTGTGTGGTTTAAATTTGTGTCACAGTTTTGCGATGGACTTTATGTTTCGTTGTCTCATGATGGACTTGAATTTGTTTCGTCATCTTGTGATGGACTTGAATTTGTATTGTCGTTATGTCATGATGAACTAAATTTGTGTTATGTCGTTGTCTCGTGATGGACAAAATTTGTGTTATATCGTTGTTTCATGATGGAATGAACTTGTATTATATTGTTGTCTTGTGATGGACTGAATTTCTGTTGTGTCATTGTCTCATGATGGACTGAGTTTATGTTGTGTTGTTGTCTCTTGATGGACTAAGTTTATGTTGTGTTGTTGTCTTTTGATGGACTGAATTTTTATTGTATTGTTGTCTCATGATGGATTAAGTATTTGTTGTATTGTTGTCTTTTAATGGACAAAATTTGTTTCGTTTTCTTATGATGGACTAAATTTTTATTGTGTCATTGTCTCATGATGGATTGAATCTCTTGTTGGAAATGCCCTAGTCCCAAGGCATTAGTCCTCGTTTTGTATTGTACATTTTGTAACAGACTGATGTATTATACATTTGTGTCATTAAATAAAGGCATTAATCTATTTATTATATATCTTATGCAATATTATAAATAGAGTACCTGATGGTAATATCTATATCCGTGTTAACAAGTGTCATACACTTGACAGTGAGACCATGGATAGGGAAACGATATAACCATAAGGCCATCCATAGTTTGTTCCAGTTATGGGAATGAATGGAACCAAAGACTATCATAACCTTGATTGTATGGTAGTGTCTTACTGGCTATAGAACCTCGATTGTCAATCAAGCTTATGAGTACATGTGATAGGGCATGGTATTGGATAGATTCACTAAACGAGAAATCCACATGGTATAGTATCACAAGTGATTCTCGTGTAGTACTTATATTGGATCCTTAGACCTGACCATATTATGGTCTTGCATGTGATCTCACACACTTTGGTGTACGTCTAAAGGGCCTGTAAAAGGGTGCCAAGTATGGGTACGTTCGGGTATGCCAGTGAGCATGGCAAGGTCATGAATATACAGAAGGGAATATCACTCAGTGATTCATTGTGAAGATATCACCAGCCACTTGGTGAGTGCAACTGATAAGAGTGTGGCCACACCCATACAAGTAGGAACTTGTTTGTAAGCATCACTTCATTCCGGATCAAGTTAATTTTTGGACACAAAAGAGGGTGATGATGCCATGCCTCTGTGTTGGACACAGATATAAGCGACATGGGATATGTTAGTTAAACTACTGGGCTATGACTTTCGTTGGACTGTTGTTTCCATCTTAATTGGGGGCTGTAATGGCTTGCTAAAGCCTGCCTATAGTCTATGGGCCTTCTGCCCACTACCAACATAAAGACGGGCCCACAGGATCATATACATAAAATGTCTGAGTTTGAACAGGTCGGATCACCAGTATACTTGGAGTGTACTAACTGGAGAGATAACTATTAATCAATTAAATTAAAGATCGATTAGATTAATTAATAAAATTTAATTGCTATATATATATATATATATATATATATATATATATTTTATTGGGTTGCATAAAGTTAATTTAAAGAAATTAACTTGTGAATAAATTTACTGGTAGAAATTTAATACATATATAGGTTTTTATATGTATTTATTTCTAGTCAAATCTTAAATTAATTTGTTGAGTTAATTCTAATTGACTAATCAATTTAATTTAAATGACATGTATCTTATATAGTTTGATATTATATAAATACATGCATAGAAATTAAATTAGAATTGATTATTATTTAAGCACACTAATTAATTAGGAATTAAGGAATTATGGGTATGAATTCCACTTATAGAAACAAATTAATTCACCCCAATGTTATGGCTATAATTTTAGCCAATGGAACTAATTTCTCAAGAGAGAATTTCGACCATTAGTGTTGGTAGAGGCTGAAATTTTTGGCTACCACCTACTCTCCTCCTTTGATCCACTGCTAGCACGGGTTCCACTTAATAAACATTCGTGTACGTGAGAGTTGGAGGAAATCGACTTTGGTTTCTGCAGCCGTCTCTAGAAGAGACATACAAAGGTGAGAATCTAATTCTTTATCTTTGATCTTATATTTTTGATTTCCACTTCAATTGCTCCTAGGTCACGAATTTGAGAAAATTGATCCGAGCTTTTGCTTTAATTAGTTGATTTTCCACGAAAAATCCCTATATCTCTGTTGTATCGTTGTCTCGTGATGGGCTAAATTTGTATTATGTCGTTGTCTCATGATGGATTGAATTCATTTCATTGTCTTGTGATGGACGGAATTTGTGTTATGTCATTCTTTCATGACGACCTGAATCTATGTCGTTGTCTCTTGATGGATTGAATTTGCTTCGTCGTTTCATGATGGACGAAATTTGTTTCGTGTCATCTTTATTCCTTGACCGATAGATTTTGGAATAAAATTTTTTGCCCCTACGGTTAAGAATAAAGATGTATGGAAGAAATCTTCTAACTTCCTCCTATATGGCTTGTTCGATGTTTGCTAGGGAATGAGCTTGTCTTCTTGATAGTTGATCACCTATAATTAAGATTTATTTCTGTAAATGCAATCAATGTTCAATTTGTAAGGATGTATGTATGCATATATATGCATGCAAATGTAAATGTATGTGATCTTACTCCACTCTGATGTCTCGACTTACGATCTCATCGATGCCCCACTCTGTGCACATATCTTAAATGAATAGTATCATTCATGTAACGTTCCAGTCCTAAAGACGGGTGGCGCCGGGGTGGATGGCCTGAGCAAGGAGCGGCCCAGTGAGGGGTGGCAGCGGGGTAGAGAAACCTGAGCAAAGAGCGGCCCACTGAGGGGTGGTGCCGGGGTAGAGAAACCTGAGCAAGGAGCTGCCCTGAAGGATGTCGATAGGGGCAGGAATGAACCGAATCTATACCGGAAAGAGAGGGCTTCGAGACTGTTGTGATCGGACGACGCGTTTTTGACTGGATGCGGGACTCCCTTTCGGAATGGGGCGCCACGATCTCAGGCGGGCCCCTCCCTCGCGTGGGGTTTTTATAAATGGAAATCCGCGTTTTGGAAAATAAATGGAATTAATACATAAAAGAACCGAGACCTAAGCCTCGATGAACATTGTAGAGTCGCCACCCAGCTCAGCTCAACCGGGAAATTCTTATGTGGCTGAACCGGACGAACGGCAGCTACACTATCCAGAGATTCGGGTCCGGACAAGTCCCCTATTTCGTGTCTAATTAAAATAAAATTGGTCAATGTTCAAAGATGGTATTTCAAATTCTAAAGTCAATTTTATTGAAATGAATAGACATGCAGCGCGCATACAAATTAAGGTAAAATAGTAAATAATTAAATTATTACAACCCGATCGAATAAAAAATAAAAACTCTCGCCTCACTTTACAAGCGCCTAATATACACGAGAATCTAGAAAAATACAACCACCTAGGATACACGATTTAATCTATTAAATTACATCCAAAATAAAAAAAAAATAAAAAGAAATTAAAACCTGCAAAACAGAGGGTTAGCACAATATATACAGCACGCCACAACTAGGACTCAAATAGACAGAATTGGGAAAACAAGAATTGGGGGCATGCATTTAGGGGATAACCGGGTTGGCTCAGCTAGCCAGCCCGGTTAGACCTGGAAAATATTTTGAAACGTCCCTGTATTTTTGGCTTTTGTGGAAAAATCATTTTGAAAACAATTTTTCCAGTTTACATGCATTTTTATATATTAAGTGGGTAAGTTTTCGGGAGAACTGGGTCCCCGTCGTTGAATTGTTCTAAATGCAATTTTACTGAAAATTGAACCTATGGTCGTGATGCATACAACAAAATTCATTTTGATGATTTTTGGGGTTTTCTAATTTTTTGGGATTTTTTTAGGATTTTTTGGGGATTTTTGGGGATTTTTATGGATTTTTTATGAAATTTTTGGGTTTTAAAGGTGAAATTTTGATGCTGGAAACAACAGTGGTATGACTGTAAATTACAGTCATGCAAACTCAACTACAGTTGTACGACTGTAATTACAGTCGTACGGCTGTAAACACTCAAAACTCAGGATTTCGCCAAAATCTTATTTAAAACAAGCTGGAAATAAAATCACCTGGAAATCAAGAACACTCGTACGACTGTAACTACAGTCATATGATTGTTCATCAACTTAAGAACAGTCGTACGACTGTTCTTGATCTCCAGAAACAGAAATGCAGAAAAACGGATAAAAATGCAGAAAAAGCACACCAATCACCTAGAAAGCTTGTAAAAGGGGGGGGGAAGGAGTGTTTACCTCTTTGGCGTGCGTCCACCGTAGGATTGACCCCTGGCGTCGCTCCAATCCACTAAAATCTGGACTTTTCTCCTTGAGTTAGGGTTTGAGATTTGGGTCCAGAGATTTCCAAATGTCGAGGGATTCTGATTGAGGAGTTATTCCCCTTTTCTTTGGTTTTCTCTTCTTTCTCTTTCTTTCTCTTCTTCTTTCTTTCTCTCTTTTTCCTCCCCTCCTTTGTCTGTCTCCCTTTTTTTTCCTTTTTTTTTTTCGTCTGTCTCTCCCCCCCCTTTCTGCTTTTCTTTTTCTGCATTTATGGGTAATGATCTACAGTCGTACGACTGTAATTTGACTACAGTCGTATGACTGTAACGATAGTCGTACGACTATACTCTTTTTTTTTTCTTGGAAGTAAAATTCTGGCACTTACAGCTGCCCCTCGCGTGATCAAATTCACCACCCGAACTTAGTCTGGGATAGATGATGTGAATTTGAGAAACGCGACTCAAAGCGCCGCAGACACAGGAAAAAACCTGCCGTTGAAATAAGCCGGTATCGGGTCTAGGCTACCCGAGGCGATGTTAGGGAGGAGATAAGCCGATATCAGGTTTAGGTTACCCGAGGCAAAGTTGAAGAGAAAATAAGCCGATATCAGGTTTAGGTTACCCGAGGCAAAGTTGAGGAAGAAATAAGCCGATATCGGGTCTATGTTACCCGAGCCAAAGGTGAGTTTGAAAGTGTGGGATTCGAATTGGTTTCAAAGATCTAGGATCTTGCTTGAATCGATCTTCAAGAATCTAAAATATGGCTTGGGTAATTTTTCAAAGATTGGGAATCATGCTTGAAGAAGTTCAAGGATTCGAAATCTAGCTTGGATGAAATAAAGAGTTTGATGTAGAATTAAGCCGATACCGGGTCTAGGTTACCCGAGGCAAGAAAAGATGGAATGTGGTTAAGCTGATATCGGGTTTATGTTACCCAAGGCAAAGGAAAGTGGATTGTGGATTGGCTGATATCGGGTTTATGTTACCCGAGGCAAAGGAAAATGAAATTACGGTTAAGCCGATATCGGGTTTATGTTACCCGAGGCGAAGGAAGGTGGATTGTGGATTAGCCGATATCAGGTTTATGTTACCCGAGGCAAAGGAAGGTGGAATTGCGGTTAAGCCGATATCGGGTTTATGTTACCCGAGGCAAAGGAAGGTGGATTGTGGATTGGTAACCATGCTTGAACGCATTGGAGTTCAAGGGTTCAAAATCTTGCTTGAATGAAGTGAGTGGTTCAAGGATTTGTAACCTTGCTTGAACGTAATGGAGTTCAAGGGTTCGAAATCTTGCTTGAATGAGGAGAGTGGAAATAGGTTTAGGAAGGATAATTTTGGTGTTGGCTGGGGAATGAGTATTTATCCCTTGATCGATGATTTTGGAAACAAAAATTTTTGCCCCTTCGATCAAGGATAAATACAGCTTGATCGTTCTGCCCCTTGCTATGTTGAGATTTGATGTGTTGAGATTTGGATTTGCACTGACGCTTAAGATCCAATGGATGCCTCACCGTTGTGCCATCTGTGCTTTGAGAGCGACCCTGGTTCAGAGAGCCCTAGTGATAACAGTGGGTACTTGCACTTGGATTGGTTGTGATGCATATGCATATGAATTATACGTGTTTACTTTAAACGTATGCATGTATGGTGCCAAATATATGTATGTATGCAACATGTGGTGTATGCTTTGTTCTTGGTATCCATGCGAGCCCGGAGACGGAATTCACGGCTTGTGGCTGGCCCCGATGGTAACCCAGGTGACCTAGCCCGATTGTCCCGACATGTCTTCTGACCGACTTACTATTATGCTGATCTAGGTGTTAGGGGAGTTGGCCGTCTTGAGTGACTTTCCACTTTACCCTCTGCATATTCTGAAGCGTTGTCAAGCTCAGTGGATCAGGGTAGTAGGCTATGCCGACGGATGGTTCATTTGATTGAGCAAGAAGATGGGAGTGAGACTTTGTATTTCCGTACCGTATGACAGGAGCTTCTGCGATATTATCACAGGCTTGGATGCAACATCCTACTAATGGATGTTTATATGTAATGGCATGGTGCATGCAAGATGAACATCTGTTCGGAAGTCTAAACATGCACAATATTGCAATGGTGACATCAGAATGATATAACAGGGAGTATGACAGTGACCCTGACTTTGTATACCATCCCTCTCCTGTTGCTGACACGTCCTTTCGGTTTTTCGTGTCAACAAACTTTTTTTTTATAGGCATTTTGTCTGCGTTGGTCCCTTTCGTGATGGTTTGTCTTAGGATGGGAAAGATATATCTTGATATGTTCATTGCGACTCGCGAAGCTAGTGCTGTCGATGATGCCCAGTGGTTTGGCTTTTAACTTGCCCCTGGTATTATAGGTTTGTGTTTGGGGAGTATTATAGGTTTGTGTTTGGGAAGTAAAGCACTTCTACAGACAAGGTTTGCTGTGCGATGTAGCCCGTAAGTGAACATTGACATGCAATGACATGACAAATGCATATTGAACACCAAAATTAAATACAAGACATTCATGACGTAATGAATGCGGATGCATTAGGAAAATCTAAGATGTGGCTCCGGCTTTAATTGATGCCTCTTCAAATTACCAACATGCCCATTCGGTTTTACACATTGGAGTTTTTTTTTTTAGCCCGATCATTGGATAGAGTTGCCATTATGGACAGATAACCTGAGATGAATTCAAGTGACCACTGGATTCGCCTGCGGTCTGATGCTGTATTCATATTTCCAATTCATCCCAGATTTCAGTTCTAGCACGGCTCCCGAAGACTGAATTCTTGAAATGGTTGGCAAATGCAACTTTCCCTTTGAATATGAGCACAACAGACTTTGTAAGCTCTCCTATTGATGGTATCGTCCCCTTTATGATTGTTGAAAGCTTTGTAAAGTCAAGTTGCCCCAACACAGTTGGTGAAGTTCATAAATGCATAACAAAAATTTCCTCCAGTCTTGAAATCCATAGGCAAATAGAGGAAATCATAAGCAGGCTTCCTTTTGGACTTATTCTCGTTTTCCTCCAGACAATGCTCGTCCAGAATTTGTAGCAGATTGTGTCTTTGAAACTGATTTGGTAGATTACTGATCATTAGGCTTGTTTTTCCACCAGGATTAGCTTCAATCTCTTTTTATTCAGCTTGGTCTCTCCAATAGTCAATTTCTTAGGCGACCCCTGTCGTTCCTTTTTCACCTACAAAAACTATTATCTTCTTACTCTGGAATCTTGGAGCTATGTATTTCATTTTCCCCCTTTTCAGCACTGTTGAACTCATTTGAAGCAGATTCATATCCAAATCCTCTATCTATCATCAAATCAAATCCCTTCCCATTATAATTAGTCTGAGAGTTTAGATTGAAGAGAAATGGCATGGGATTAAAAGGGTATCCCCAATTTGGCACAGGTTGATGATAAACGAAGACGGATTGAAACGATGCCATAACCACCTGCTCCGATGCCCTTCCACTGATGAGATGGTACGGAACAAAAATGATATGGAGCAACATTGGAGTTCAACTTCTTGTTAGAAGCCATTGAAGGTAGAGAATATGGAATCACAGAATCAGTTCAAGTTCCAGAGAGAAGATGGAAGATAGAAGATGAAAGTGAAGGAAAGACAATAAAGGGAAGACAAAGGCGTTGAAGGCAAATGGAGAAGACAGGGAGGAGAGTGCAAGGGAACTGCTTTGGGTAAAGACACCGATCTTCTCTGTCACTGCACGAAGTTAACTTTTCAGAATAGGCAACAACGTACTTATCTCCATTGTCTCAACTTATTGACCCCGGCATTTCATGCAATAGGTGGGCCGCCTCCAGATTCATTAAGCACTTAATAGAGTTTGACTCTATGATTGAAGAGAGCATAACTTTAGGCCAGGTGCAGAAATTTGACTATAAAAGAGAGCTGAGATCTTCCACCGGTGCTGGTTTTTTTTTTAAGAAGTTAAATCCAAACCACAGCCACCTATTGATTTTCGTGCTGCATTCAGATTCATGCATGTCATGGGTGCTTGATATGTCCTTTTGGATGAACAATGCATGTGCGATGTCATATGCACATGAATGCCACACAAACAAAACTATACATGCACTAAAACTAATGTCTGCTTCAGAGTTTTACAGCATGGTGGGTGGCGAAGGTCATTTGGATTTTTAGGGCTTAGTGCTTTTTGATGGATTTGGTTTTTGATGTGGGATGCTTTCTTGAGCGTGAGTTAAGCTCAAAGCCTCGCCTTGGGGATCGGCTCTGAAATTCGGGGATGGTCCCTAGTTTGGAATGATTTGGATGTGTTGTGGGCTGTTCAAGTTGAAACTTTTAGGGCAAGACTAATAGTGTTGTGGATCACGGTTCGTAGGGATCACTGATCTAGGTTGGCAATTGGTTCGACAGAAATAATGCCATCTCATTATTTGCTTAGCAGACTTTTCTCTTTCTCTCTTTTTTTTCTTTTTCTTTCTTTTTTTTTTTTTTGAAGAAAAGGGCTTTACCGAAGTCAGGTTCACTTGTGAATTCCCTGTAAGACTCAGATTGATGTCATGCATCTTAATATTATGTGTGATGGACATGTCGTTTCAGATGATCAAATGCATGCTTAATGCCATATACATGTAATCACCACACAAGTAAGAAAAATAACAAGATGCATTGCATTCAAAATGAGTTCAATACACTTTACAACAAAATGAGTTCCCTACGGGAAGGAGCCTCTAAAGGTATTGATCTCACAGCGCTCGACTATTGCTTATCCGGTCACTGCCCCTGCTTCAATGTCACTGCCCCACTTTCATCAAATCAGGCTTAGGAATTCTTCATCATATTCCTCTCCCCGGGAGGTTTGAGGAATTTCCTGGCCAGTCTCCCTGCTTGCCCCTAGTTGCTCATTAGTAGCGGATGGCACCTTTAATCTTCCCTCATCAACTAACTTCCGGATCTCCTTCCTTAAAATATAGCAAGCATTGGTTCGGTACCCGTCACCACATGATAGGTGCAGAAGTTGTTTTTTTGATCTGGTGCCGGCTCCACATACGGCTTGACGCTCTGCAGTAGCCCCTCTTTTCTACATTTGGCAAATAATTAACTCAGTGAAAGAGGCCACGGGGATATGCCCTTTCCATCATCCTTGGGGAGTGAGCTCCTGGTAGGTCGCGGAATAAGTTGAGCGTTGGCTTTGAAGGGGGCCATTGATTCTGCTTCACCATTCAGCCCTTTTATCACCCCTCAAGCTCAATCACACGTGCCTCCAATTCAGAGCACCTTGTCGTCAGCTTTTCCACCTTGTCCAGGTCATCTCCTAGCATTTCCTTCAACATTGCCGCTGCTTCTTCCCTAACCGCCTTTCGGAATCGCGATGAGGCAACATAATCATCTAAGACATCTGTTACGGTGTTGAAGTTCACTGGGCCAGCCATTCTCGAGACTCCTTCCCTTTCCTCCCTGATAAGAATACCTGTTAGCATTGGCCGGGACATGTGCAAGAAGGATACCAAGTCAAGGGATGATGCAGGTATGAATGCGAGATGTGATGCATGCATGCATGAATGATGATGTCATGTGATGCCATGTCATGTTATGCAACCCTAAGCTAGTCAGGTGCACACAAAGCCAATCATAGAAACATGCAAAATGCAATGAATGTTGTTAACGAAGCTATATGCTGAAGTACAGCGTGGCATATAAATATACACCACATGGATAAAATGACACGCGGGGTGTCCACGGATCAAAGCAAGGTGATACTTGCGAAGGTTTTACGTGTAGAGTGTATCTTACACGAGAGGAGAGTTAATATTTGAAGCGGTACGTGTAGAGCGGGTCTTACACGGGGAGGAAGTGTGCAGAGCTTGTCTTGCACAGAAAGATATTTTGGAGCGGTACGTGTAGACCTTAGTCTTACACGGGGAGGAAGTGTGCAGAGCTTGTCTTGCACGAAGAGATATTTGGAACGATACGTGTAGAGCTTGGTCTTACACGGGGAGGATGGGTAGAGTTTGATGCGGTACGTGCAGAGCTGGTCTTGCACGGGGAGATTTGGAGCGGTACGTGTAGAACTTAGTCTTACACGGGGAGGAAGTGTGCAAAGCTTGTCTTGCACGAGAAGATATTTGGAACGGTACGTGTAGAACTTAGTCTTACACAGGGAGGATGGGTAGAGTTTGATGCGGTACGTGCAGAGTTGGTCTTACACGGGGAGATTTGGAGCGGTACATGTAGAACTTAGTCTTACACGAGGAGGAAGTGTGCAGAGCTTGTCTTGCACGAGAAGATATTTGGAACGGTACGTGTAGAACTTAGTCTTACACGGGGAGGATGGGTAGAGTTTGATGCGGTACGTGCAGAGCTGGTCTTGCACGGGGAGATTTGGAGCGGTACGTGTAGAGCTTGGTCTTACACGGGGAGGAAGTGTGCAGATCTTGGCTTGCACGAGAAGATATTTGGAACGGCACGTGTAGAACTTAGTCTTACATGGGGAGGATGGGAAGAGTTTGATGCAGTACGTGCAGAGCTGGTCTTGCACGGGGAGATTTGGAGCGGTACGTGTAGAGCTTGGTCTTACACGGGGAGGAAGTGTGCAGAGCTTGTCTTGCCCGGAAAGATATTTTGGAACGATACGTGTAGAACTTAGTCTTACACGGGGAGGAAGGGTAGAGTTTGATGCGGTACGTGTAGAGCTGGTCTTGCACGGGGAGATTTGGAGCGGTACGTGTAGAACTTAGTCTTACATAGGGAGGAAGTGTGCAGAGGGTACGTGTAGAACTTAGTCTTACACAGGGAGGAAGTGTGCAGAGCTTGTCTTGCACAGAAAGATATTTGGTATTTGGATGTGCGGGACACAAGGATAGGGTTTCTAAGGATTATGGAAGGCCTAAGGGGTTTGATGAAGTTCTAACGTTTCTGGAACACTTAAATGATTTAGTGCATGCGGTAAAGTCCTTGGTGCTCATGAAATGCTTGAACGTTGTGGAGTGCTTGAATGTTTCATGGATGAATGAGATGTACAACATGAGATAATGAGGATGATCCCTTGTTTTTTTTTTATTTTTTTATTTTTTTATTTTTTACTTTGGACATTCCAAGTGCACCCAATGCTATGCAAAAATGCCACGTGTGGACCACCACACGGATGAAGGTTCGGTGCTTTTGGGGCACCTAATGAATTTCGTGAAATGGTCGTGTGTGTACTGACACACGGACGAAGTTCGACGCTTTGTAGGTCTATTAGATGATATGAAGTGGTCACATGGGACCGACCAATGGACAGAGTTCTGATGCTTTTGAGCATATGAAATGAAGTGATGTTGTAAGAAAGTCATGTGCCATAGGAGACACGGATAGAAATTTGGCGTTCGGGGAACACCTTTCATGATTTGGGATATTATGATATGCCCCTACATATGTACCAATCCGGCACTCGGGGAGCGCCTTGAATGATATAGTAATGTCATGAAGTAACCCGATATGGATTACAGTGTTATGTGATGACGATGACGAATGGGTATGATGTCATGAGATGCATCATGTGGATTGTCACATGGAAATATACTTAAGACCATTGTGGTCTCTATTGAATGAAATGATTTGGTGGAATGGCTGAATGCAATCCGGTGCATTAGCAAAACACGGGTATTTTAGGATACCCGATACATGATGGAATGATATGGTCGTGGTGGGCGTCCTTGGAATGACCCTAATTTAATTTAGGTGATATGTCGTGAATGCTTATGACACACAACATGCAAATGGCTGCACAAAAATGTGGTTAGGATGCATGACATACATAATGATGTTATGTATGCTATGTGAAAAATGCTAATCACACAAATTTAATGTTATGGCTGAAAAAGAAATGGTTAGTATGAATGGCAAACGGATGATTTAAGGTTTTCACACGAAAATAAAATGCACGTGGCTGCATAAAAATGTGGGTTAGTATCACATAAGAATGTTTTATGTATGGAAAATGTCATATGTATGATAAATATGAATTATGGTATGGAGTGAAATGTCGAGAAGCGTGTAACACGTAGCACACGAAGCGAATTCTTCCAACCTTATTTCTCCAACGTGGTCGGTCTCAAAAAAATTCTAACCGAGTCCTAGGCGGGGTTCACTTCAATCACCAACCGGGGGTGATGAAGGCGCGATTTTATTATTATTATTCACACAATTATTTCGGTATCCTAAGGGAATCCAACTAGGGCTGCCTATATGAGTTCGGTCCAAGTCGGGTTAAAAAATCAAGGTTCCCATAGCAAAATATACTCTTCACTTCTCCCCACTCAAGGGTCCAAACGAAGGGGTTCGTACGAGGCTATGAGTGGTGTTTCGTATTCGTGCCCCTAAGACCAAGAGGAACTTAGGCGACACTTCAACAATCCACCGGGTTATAAAAGGATGCCTGATCTAATGCAAAAAATGGCTAACTAAAATGCAAATAAAATACCAAAAGAGAATCATCCACCTTATTTTAATTAGACACTTTTCAGGGCTTGTCAAATTCTTTTAAGTTTTTAACAAAACTTTTTTAAGAACTCCCCAGCGGAGTTGCCACTGTGAGTGGACGACGAGTTTTCGACGGGAGGCGGGACTCCCTTTCGGAATGGGGCGCCACGATCTCAGGCGGGCCCCTCCCTCGCATGGGGTTTTTATAAATGGAAATCCGTGTTTTGGAAAATAAATGGAATTAATACATAAAAGAACCGAGACCTAAGACTCGATGAATATTGTAGAGTCGCCACCCAGCTCAGCTCAACCGGGAAATTCTTATGTGGCTGAACCGGACGAACGGCAGCTACACTATCCAGAGATTAGGGTCCGGACAAGTCCCCTATTTCGTGTCTAATTAAAATAAAATTGGTCAATGTTCAAAGATGGTATTTCAAATTCTAAAGTCAATTTTATTGAAATGAATAGACATGCAGCGCGCATACAAATTAAGGTAAAATAATAAATAATTAAATTATTACAACCTGATCGAATAAAAAATAAAAACTCTCGCCTCACTTTACAAGCG
The DNA here is from genome assembly GCA_039660915.1 of Euphorbia tirucalli. NCBI lineage: Eukaryota > Viridiplantae > Streptophyta > Magnoliopsida > Malpighiales > Euphorbiaceae > Euphorbia > Euphorbia tirucalli. The sequence goes on from CM077641.1 coordinate 58,510,098, forward strand.
CCTAATATACACAAAAATCTAGAAAAATACAACTGCCTAGGATACACGATTTAATCTATTAAATTACATCCAAAATAAAAATAAAAATAAAAAGAAATTAAAACCTGCAAAACAGAGGGTTAGCACAATATATACAGCACGCCACAACTAGGACTCAAATAGACAGAATTGGGAAAACAAGAATTGGGGTCATGCATTTAGGGGATAACCGGATTGGCCCGGCTAGCCAGCCCGGTTAGACCTGGAAAACATTTTGAAACGTCCCTGTATTTTTGGTTTTTGTGGAAAAATCATTTTGAAAACAATTTTTCCGGTTTACATGCATTTTTATATATTAAGTGGGTCGGTTTTCGGGAGAACTGGGTCTCCGTCGTTTAATTGTTCTAAATGCAATTTTACTGATAACTGAACCTATGGTCGTGATGCACACAACAAAATTTATTTTGATGATTTTTGGGGTTTTCTAATTTTTGGGATTTTTTGGGGATTTTTGGGGATTTTTATGGATTTTTTATGAAATTTTTGGGTTTTAAAGGTGAAATTCAGATTCTGGAAACAACACTGGTACGACTGTAAATTACAGTCGTGCAAACTCAACTACAGTCGTACGACTGTAATTACAGTCGTACGACTGTAAACACTTAAAACTCAGGATTTCGCCAAAATCTTATTTAAAACAAGCTGGAAATAAAATCACCTGGAAATCAGGAACACTCGTACGACTGTAACTACAGTCGTACGACTGTTCATCAACTCAAGAATAGTCGTACGACTGTTCTTGATCTCCAGAAACAGAAATGCAGAAAAACGGATAAAAATGCAGAAAAAGCACACCAATCACCCAGAAAGCTTGTAAAAGAGAGGGGAAAAGGAGAGTTTACCTCTTTGGCGTGCATCCACTGTAGGATTGACCCCTGGCGTCGCTCCAATCCACTAAAATCCAGACTTTTCTCCTTGAGTTAGGGTTTGAGATTTGGGTCCAGAGATTTCCAAATGTCGAGGGATTCTGATTGAGGAGTTATTCCCCTTTTCTTTGGTTTTCTCTTCTTTCTCTTTCTTTCTCTTCTTCTTTCTTTCTCTCTTTTTCCTCCCCTCCTCCGTCTGTCTCCCTTTTTTTCCTTTTTTTTTTCGTCTGTCTCTCCCCCCCTTTCTGCTTTTCTTTTTCTGCATTTATGGGTAATGATCTACAGTCGCACGACTGTAATTTGACTACAGTCGTACGACTGTAATGATAGTCTTACGACTATACTCTTTTTTTTTTGAAGTAAAATTCCGGCGCTTACAACTGTGCTGGTATGGGACGGTACTGTTAAGAAGGGCTAGATTTCGAGACTATACTGGTATGGGACGGTACAGTTGAGAATGGCATAAGAGATTTGATAGGTACTACCTATACCAACAAGATGCATCTTCTTTTCGGTAGCCCATTCCGAAGTAACTTCAAAGTTAAGCGTGCTTGACTTGGAGAAATTTCAGGATGAGTGACCTCCTGGGAAGAAATTTCCAGGAAGCATGTGTGTGAGGACAAAGCATGCTCGAAAGACAAGTGTTGGTTTGTGGGGATAGACGATCAGATCCCGAGTTTTATAAATTGGTATCAGAGCCAGCCCTCTCCCAGTACGGTATGGTTCGAGGAAGAACCAGGCGGAAGCTGGTGGGCCTATAACAACCTGGTCCTAAAGAGGTGTGGCGCTGGGGTGGATGGCCTGAGCAAGGAGCGGCCCAGTGAGGGGTGGCGCCAGGGCAGAGAAACCTAAGCAAGGAGCGGCCCAGTGAGGGGTGGCGCCGGGGTAGAGAAACCTGAGCAAGGAGCGGCCCTGAAGGATGTCGATGGGGGCAGGAATGAACCGAATCTATACCTGAAAGAGACGGTTTCAAGACTGTGCTAGTATGGGACGGTGCAGTGAAGAAGGGCTAGATTTCGAGACTGTACTGGTATGGGACGGTACAGTTGAGAATGGCATAAGAGATTTGATAGGTACTACCTATACCATCGAGATGCATCTTCTTTTCGGTAGCCTATTCCGAAGTAACTTCAAAGTTAAGCGTGCTTGACTTGGGGAAATTTCAGGATGGGTGACCTCCTGGGAAGAAATTTCTGAGTTTGAACAGGTCGGATCACCAGTATACTTGGAGTATACTAACTGGAGAGATAACTATTAATCAATTAAATTAAAGATCGATTGGATTGATTAATAAAATTTAATTGATATATATATATATATATATATATATATATATTTTATTGGGTTGCATAAAGTTAATTTAAAGAAATTAACTTGTGAATAAATTTACTGGTAGAAATTTAATACATATATAGGTTTTTATATGTATTTATTTATAGTCAAATCTTAAATTAATCTGTTGAGTTAATTCTAATTGACTAATCAATTTAATTTAAATGACATGTATCTTATATAGTTTGATATTATATAAATGCATGCATAGAAATTAAATTAGAATTGATTATTGTTTAACCACACTAATTAATTAGGAATTAAGGAAGTATGGGTATGAATTCCACTTATAGAAACAAATTAATTCACCCCAATGTTATGGCTATAATTTTAGCCAATGGAACTAATTTCTCAAGAGAGAATTTCGGCCATTAGTGTTGGTAGAGGCTAAAATTTTCAGCTACCACTTGCTCTCCTCCTTTGATCCGCTGCTAGCACGGGTTCCATTTAATAAACGTTCGTGTACGTGAGAGTTGAAGGAAATCGACTTCGGTTTCTGCAGCCGTCTCTAGAAGAGACATACAAAGGTGAGAATCTAATTCTTTATCTTTGATTTTATATTTTTGATTTCCACTTCAATTGCTCCTAGGTCACGAATTTGAGAAAATTGATCCGAGCTTCCGCTTTAATTGGTTGATTTTCCACGAAAAATCCCTATATCTCTGTTGTGTCGTTGTCTCGTGATGGGCTAAATTTGTATTATGTCGTTGTCTCATGATGGATTGAATTCATTTCATTGTCTTGTGATGGACGGAATTTGTGTTGTGTCATTCTCTCATGACGAACTGAATCTATGTCGTTGTCTCTTGATGGATTGAATTTGCTTCGTCGTTTCATGATGGACGAAATTTGTTTCATGTCATCTGTATTCCTTGACCGATAGATTTTGGAACAAAATTTTTTGCCCCTACGGTTAAGAATAAAAATGTATGGAAGAAATCTTCTAACTTCCTCTTATATGGTTTGTTCGATGTTTGCTAGGGAATGAGCTTGTCTTCTTGATAGTTGATCACCTATAATTAAGATTTATTTCTGTAAATGCAATCAATGTTCAATGTGTAAGGATGTATGTATGCATATATATGCATGCAAATGTAAATGTATGTAATCTTGCTCCACTCTGATGTCTCGACTTACGATCTCATCGATGCCCCACTCTGTACACATATCTTAAATGAATAGTATCGTTCATGTAACGATCCGGTCTTAAAGACGGGTGGCGCCGGGGCAGAGAAATCTGAGCAAGGAGCGGCCCAGTGAGGGGTGGTGCCGGGGTAGAGAAACCTAAGCAAGGAGCTACCCTGAAGGATGTCGATAGGGGCAGGAATGAACCGAATCTATACCGGAAAGAGAGGGCTTCGAGACTGTGCTGGTATGGGATGGTACAGTTAAGAAGGGCTAGATTTCGAGACTATACTGGTATGGGACGGTACAGTTGAGAATGGCATAAGAGATTTGATATGTACTACCTATACCAACAAGATGCATCTTCTTTTCGGTAGCCCATTCCGAAGTAACTTCAAAGTTAAGCCTGCTTGACTTGGAGAAATTTCAGGATGGGTGACCTTCTGGGAAGAAATTTCCAAGAAGCATGTGAGTGAGGACAAAGCATGCTGGAAAGACACGTGTTGGTTTATGGGGACAGACGATCAGATCCCGGGTGTTATAAGTTGGTATCAGAGCCAGCCCTCTCCCAGTACGGTATGGTTCAGGGACGAACCAGGCGGAAGCTGGTGGACCTATAACAACCTGGTCCTAAAGAGGGGTGGCGCTGGGGTGGATGGCCTGAGCAAGGAGCGGCCCAGTGAAGGGTGGCGCCGGGGCAGAGAAACCTAAGCAAGGAGGGGCCCAGTGAGAGGTGGCGCCGGGGTAGAGAAATTTGAGCAATGAGCGGCCCTGAAGGATGTCGATGGGGGCAGGAATGAACCGAATCTATACCAGAAAGAGAGGGTTTCAAGACTGTGCTAGTATGGGACGGTACAGTGAAGAAGGGCTAGATTTTGAGACTGTACTGGTATGGGACGGTACAGTTGAGAATGGCATAAGAGATTTGATAGGTACTACCTATACCAACGAGATGCATCTTCTTTTCGGTAGCCTATTCCGAAGTAACTTCAAAGTTAAGCGTGACTTGGGGAAATTTCAGGATGGATGACCTCATGGGAAGAAATTTCCAGGAAGCATGTGAGTGAGGACAAAGCATGCTGGAAAGACACGTGTTGGTTTGTGGGGACAGACGATCAAATCCCGGGTGTTATAGTTCACCATTGGTGAGAGCTTTAGTTTAGTGAGTTTAGATTCTGAGCTATTATCACCATTGGTGCCCCTTCCTGGTTGACGCTGGATTTTTATCACATATCCTTTATTAGGTGCCAGATGATTGTGATAGGCCCTCTGTAGGCAGTCACTGGGGATGAATGATTTAGGTTTTTATAGATAAGGGGCTTTTAAGAGAGGTGCGACTTAGACATGCCCTTGGAATTCATTACGCCTTAACACGTAAAAGGAGCATGTTCAAAGTGTTTTTGAAGAGGAGTATGTTTAAATTGTTTTGAAGCAATGTAGCCAACGAGGATGAGTGATAACCCGCTGTGAGCAGATGACCTTAAGGTTGGGATGCAGCGAAGCGGACCAGGGAGGTTTTTGATATAGGTGTTGAGTTTGTTTTGTTGAAAAATAGGTTTGATGATTTTGTTTACGAAAACCTGTTGATATGATTGAAAAATCCCTTTTGTAGGAAACATCATTTAGAATGTGAGTTTTGGAAAAACTGGTTTTATATTTTAAAAAATCCCATTTTATTAACTTAGAGACCTCGAAACTGAAATTTCGAGATCAGTGATGGAGTCACCACCCAGATCAGCTCATCCGAGAAATTCTGGTATAGCTACCTACCAAGTGCAGACTGCCATACCTGATTTAGAGATTTAGGGTTCTAGCAACTTACCTATTCAACATCAAGCTTGCTTTCATTTAATAGTTTATACCACCATATTATACTCACTTATTCTCTACCCATTTTATCTTTTAATGTTAGCCGATGCTCATTCAAATGACATAAATAAATAGCATAAAATTAAAGTGTAGAAAAGTAAACCATACATCCAAACCAAACAAAAAGGATAGAGGCCACTTATTACAACCCAAAAAAGATAAAAACTCTCATCCACACCTTACAACTGCCTAGATACACAAAAATCTATAAAAATGTACAATTGCCTAGAATACACAATCTGATCTATTAAATACATCCAAAATAATAAAAAGAAAAATAAAAGCTGCAAAACAGACAGTTAGCACAATTATATCACAAACACATGTAGGACTCACAATAGGACAGAATGAGGAATTTCAGGAAGTGGGGGCATACATCTAGGGGGTAACCGAGAAGTGCAGATGACTTACTCAATTAGACCTGGAACACCGTTTTAGAAATGCCCTATAGGTTTTTATGCTTGAAAACCATTTTGGAAAACAATTTGGCTCAATTACATGCAAATTTCTCCATTTTCAGTGAGTCGATTATCCTAGAACTCGGGGTTTCATTCGCGTGGGTTCTTAATTCCAACATTCATCAAAAGTAAACACATAAAAAATAGTTTTGAATCTGAAACTAGAGACAGCATCACGCGACGACATCCATGGGAGTTGTCCCAAGATTCTGCCTCAACAACTATAGCTGTATGGCTCTAATTAGAGCTATGTAGCTATAGCCACTATAGCCATGCGGCTGTAGTGTCCAGAACCCAAATTGGTTTTCTTTCTTTTCATAAATCCCTGTTTTGAATCGTTTGGATGATTTCTAAGGATTTTGGGGAATCTGGGGGTCCACTAAAGCTGAACCATGGATCTGATTTGGATTGAACAACCCCGGATTCCGCAAATCGAAATCAACAAAACCTAAATCTCACATCAACATTATCAAAAACCTGAAAACCATAATTTTGAATATAACGGATGTGATTCGACTGAATTAATTCATAACAGAACAATCAAAATGGGAAATTGACTGTATTCGGCCGTTTTAGGACATTTCGGGTTTCTGCCTAGAAGAACACAGTCGTGCGACTATAGAGGTATTCCCGTGCGACTCTGTTTTAAGGGATTATAACCGCTCAGCTCTTGTTAGAGCCGCACGGCTATAATCAAACAGACAGTTTTCAGAGTTTAAGGCCTTTCAGAGTTTATCTTTGTTGTGTTCCAGTGTATTTGACGACCAGAAGTGGATTTGAACATCGGAATGCACCTAGAATCCCACAAATGTCCCGAAACTTCAAACATGGACCTCGAACCGATCCAAACAAACCTGAAATCAATCTGAATGAATGTGACACGCCCAGAAACTCTCACCCTTACGTGTTTCCCGAGTCTTTTCTCTTTGTTTCTTGTATTTTTCTTTTGTTTTCCTAACTTTTTCCCTCTTTCTCTCCTTAAGACCTCTCTTTTCCCTTTAGAATTCTCTTTTTCTCTCTCCAAAAATGGTTTTTGCCTATCTTTTTTTGTTTTTCTTACGTTTCTGCTGCTTCTAACCTAGTATATCATGGCTTAAATTCCTTTTATTTAGGAATTAAACACACTGGTCAAAAGATAATTAGGAAATATCCCGGTCAACTGTTAGAGCCGCGCGACTGTAATGTTATAGCCGTGCGACTATAGTTATGAAACTACAGCGGTGAGACTCTAATCAGAGCTAACAAGGCTTTTCCTAAATCCTACACTCACATCTAAGCTTTCTAATCACTAGAAGGACCTTTTTTAGGGTTTCAGATCTAGGACTGTTCTGTTTTTGAAGCATTTGAGAACTTTCTAAGCAACGTTCCGCTCATTTTCAAATCTGACTCACGCTCGTCTATGTAATAGGTAACATAGGATTTTCATAATAAAGGTCAGGAAAACCCGTGCTCACTGGCTGCCCCTCGCGGGATCAAAATCAAATCGAGGCCGGGCTCTTATGCTTGGTTCGATTTTGGTCTTGTGATTGGGAGCACGGTGAGAAAAGAAAAGAAAACGTACCCGACGTCTCGATTTGTCGAGGAAATCAGGCACAATGTCTAGCTGGGGACGTGTCTCGGCTCTTCATGGAGCGATTGTTATGTGTTGGTTTTGGAAGCTTTGGTTCGATGTCGGCTTTAGGAGCGTTGGTTTGAGGTCGGCTTAGGGAGCTTTGGTTTGAAGTCTGCTCAGGGAGCTTTGGTTTGAGGTCGGGTCAGGGAGCTTTGGTTTGAAGTCGGCTCAGGGAGCTTTGGTTTGAATTCGGCTCAGGGAGCTTTGGTTTGAAGTTGGCTTAGGGAGCTTTGGTTTAAAGTCGGCTCAGGGAGCTTTGATTTGAGGTCGGCTAAGGGAGGTTTATTTTGAAATCAGCTTAGGGAGCTTTGGTTTGACGTCGGCTCAGGGAGCTTTGGTATGAAGTCGGCTGGGGGAGTTTTGTTTGAAGTCGGCTTAAGGAACTTTGGTTGGAAGTCAGCTCAGGGAGCTTTGGTTTGAAGTCGGCTCAAGGAGCTTTGGTTGGAGGTCGGCTCAGAGAGCTTTGGTTCGAAGTCAGCTCAGGGGGCTTTGGTTTGAAGTCGGCTCAGGAACTTTGGTTTGAAGTCAGCTCAAGGAGCTTTGATTTCAAAGTTGTGTCAGCTCTTCGTGAAGCAATGATTCTGAAGTTGTGTCGGCTCTTCATGGAGCAATGATTCTGAAGTTGTGTCGGCTCTTCGTGGAGTAATGATTTTGAAGTTGTGTCGAGAGTGCATATTTATTCCTTGATCGATAGTTTTGGAAACAAAAATTTTTGCCCCTTCGATCACGAATAAATATAGACTGATTGTTCTACCTCTAGATACCTGTAAAAAAGCAAGAAATACCCTTCTCGGGATTATATCAGTGTAAATGGAAATTCTGAAAATTGAGACAATTCTCTTACCTGAGATCTAGAGCCGCGTGGCTCTAATTTGCATGCTATAGTCACACGGCCATAACTTGCTATGTCTCGAGAGTCGCGCGGCTCTAGCCCGAAATTGGGAAGCCATTCAAATTCCCAACCAAAACATTTTTCAAGCACAACCAGTTTTCTCTTCTTTGTTGTCTTTCGTTTCCTTTCTTTTCCCGAAATTGATTTTTGACTTTCAAAGATGATGAAAAAGCTCAGAAAGATGCTTCGTCCTGCTGCTCCTTCACAGCCCGCACCCCATATGAGGTACGTTCTACCTGAGGGGGCATTTTTCTTGCCCACCGAGTCCACAGCCGATTTGTACAGCCTTTGTGACTCCGTTGAGTATTATGGGGTTAAGATAAACGATCCCATACCCGTCATGCTTCAGTTGTCGACTCACGCAGTCTGGAGATTGGTTAGTTTTCCCCAATTTTTTCCTTTTACAATTTTCTCCAATTCATGCAAATGTAGATGAAATCAGATGAAATTAGGTAAATTGATGCATGCTTAGATTTTGCCCCTAATAACTTCAATTGATGATTTGGTAGTGATTAGAACCGATTTAGAGTTGAATTTCATCAAACTTATGGTTTTTCCGAAACTTTCTGAATTTTCTAGGTACAGCCACGAACCTCTAAGTTATAGCCTTACGGTTATGTTCTAAAGCCAGGCTGGGTTTGCTTGGTTGGAGTTGCGCGGCTCTACTTTTGATGGTTATACCGTGCGGCTATAACATTCAGAACAGAAATCCTTTCGTTCTTCTTTGTAATTCACATGCATTTTATTTGGTCTCTATGACTTATATGCAATCCAAACAACTCATAAAAAACTCCCTGTTTATTGTTTTGTAGGATCAGGCCTGTAATTTCAGGGCGGGGATGCTATCAGAAGCTCTGAAGTGGTATAGGAGGCTTCCAGATGGCATAAAGGAGATTGTTGATGCCACAGGGCTTCAGACGGTGGTATGCTCCATGTGTAAGCATCCTCCTAGGACGAGCCAAGGATTGATAACGACTTTGGTAGAGTGATGGATGAACTTTATGCACACATTTCACTTCCCGACAGGGGAGTACACGATCATACCCAAGGATTTTGCGGCTATCACCGGGCTTCCTTTTGGTGGGTGCTCAATTGAGTTCAACCAGACACTGGAGAGGAGAGGCTTCCATCTTGAGATCATCACCATGCTGATCGGTCTAACACCTTGAGACAGGAGGATTCAGTGTAGTACTCTACGAGATTAAGGTTGTCGAGGCAAGTTGAGCTTCTTAAGGACACTACATTCACTGCTGAGGAGGAGAGGAGATCTGCTAGGGCTTTGCTCCTTTATGCCCTCACTACACTGGTTTTCCCTATAGGTTAGAGCAACCTGAACTTAGCTATTCTTCCTTCACTGATCCAGCTAGGTGACGTGAGGGACTTATGTTGGGGACCAGCCGACTTGGCTCAGCTGTATTACTCCCTTGATTTGTGCGCCCGGGGGGAAGCAGAAAAAGGTGAAGGGCCCTTGGATCGTCCTTCATATGAGTTTCTCTAAATTTTTTTTAACTTGCCACTGACTTTGTCATTATACATCTTTTACAGATTTGGGCGTATGAGTACGGATTCATTCCTTAGTCGGAAATGCAAATTCCAGACCATGTCAAGCTCCCTGACTTCCCCTGGCTGAGACGGTGGTTGGGCTTCAGTTGGGGCGAGGTGGACAAGAGTATGGATGACTGCCGGCAGTTTTTGACTTAGATGACATTTGAGGAGTTACACATCTCTTCCTTTTATGAATTCCAAATTCTTATGTTTCACAATTATTTCTCTGATCTCCTGACTTCTGATTTTCTGACTTTAGCTGACCAAGGAGCCCTGGAGGGGGGCTGAGTTTCCTTGAGAGGTTAGGGACACCCAGAGGTTGGCGAAGAGGATATTGGTGATGGAGTGCCCCTTCAGCTTGGAGTGGTACTTTAGGAATCGAGTATTTAATTAGCGCTCTGGTCTTGCGGAGCGCAAGATTCCGACTGCTCTGCCCGTAGGACTATTTTGGCTGCATCTTCTGTTGGTGGCGGATCATCCTGATCTCTTTGGCTTGGGGTATGAGGTAGATGGAGTGGAGGGAGACTACCTCCAGTTTGCCACCATATACCTCCTTCCTCCGACTGGGGCAGTGCAGGCAGGGGTATGCTTCCTTTTTCTGCTTTCTATTTATCTATGTTGAATTACTATTTATTGACATTTTTCTTTTGCTGTTTGTAGCCATCAGGGAGGGGTAAGCGCCCTTGCACTTCATCAGGCGGATACTCCGGTTGTCGGAGCTCCCAGTCCGCCAGTGGTCGGGGTGATGGGAGCTCCTCCATGTGGATGGCAGAGAGCAGGCCACTGATGTGAGGATGAAGGAAATTTTGGTTGCTCCTTAGGTGGTTCCCTCAGTGGTCCCCCCTGCTGGTTTCATCCTCGGACGACTAGAGTTTCTGATAGAGCTATTTATTCAGCTGTTTGATGAGTTCGGATGGTCGTACCAGGCTGATTTATGTCTTAGGGACCATGCCTACCCTGTTGCTATTCCTTTTGACACCACCCATGTGAGTATCCATACTTTCATCCGCCTTTCGATTCCCACTGTTATCCATTTGTTTCACTGTTATCCATTTGCCATGGAGATTCCAGTATCCCAAGGGATGTCCCATTGTTAGGCTATTTCTACCTTTAGAGCACTCATGATTCAGGACAACACGATGATGACGGTAAGTACCTATACTTGAGTTAGTGTTGATGCATGTATGCATATGTGTATGTATGTTTCGAGTGTATACATGTATGTGACATGATGTTTTTGTTGTCGGTTTTGGTGTAGTCTGCACTTGGCATCCAACGACGCGAGTCCACCCATCTGAGTTCGGAGGTGGACTGGCTACAGAGGCAGGTCACGGATCTGGAGTTCATAAACCACACTTTTTGAATGCATGTGGACACACTAGCGGAGCAGCTCGCCTATTATGAGGACACTAGGGATAAGAACCAGGTGGATGATCTGGGTGACAGGAGGCAGTCTGAGGCTCTTTTCCTTCTGTTTCTCTTTTTATGATAGCCCGCCTGTGGTTTTTCTGTATTCTAGTACATTTCTGTATTCTTGATCTGATACATTAGCTATTCTGATACTTCTTCTGATATTCACTACTTTTCTCTATCGAATTTGCATTTCTGAATGAGTGTTTTTCGACTTACTCACTTTTATTGCCATTTGAATCAATTTAACACTTCCCGGGACTCGATTCGATGATCTTAGACTTAATTTCAACCGAAAACAGCCTTTGAACAGTAGAGCCACGCAGCTATAACCTCAGAATTTTGCATTTAAGAATTAAGAAAGTCTTGTCTCTGAACTACAGCCACACCGCTATAGATACACGCATGACTATAGTTACAGCCTCACGGCTATAGGTGAAATCTCCAATTGGAGCCGCACAGCTACAGGTGGCTTTCAACAACTTTTCTTCTTTCTTCACCCCTTTTCAATGGATCAACTACTTGATCGCCTTAGAGATTCCTGGAGGACCTCCCACTCTTCTAATTGGGCCTTACTGCCATCTTTTGGCCTGCAGCCCATGCGATTCTACTCTATTTTGGCTCTGAATCAGGCTTTTCTGGCGGCTACGACTGGTTTCTAGGACCCGATGGACCATGTTTTTTGTTCCTCTGGGTAGGAGTCATGCCCCATGTGTGAGCACGGGTTTTTCCGACCTCCATGATGAGAATCCTTTATTACCTGTTAAGCAGTCGGACTTGGAAGTGAGTAGGGGCTCACCTGGAATGCCCAAACACTCTGAAAACCGAACCGCCCATGACCCAAAACCCCAAGAAAGGTCCCTCGAGCGATTACAGGGTTTAAAGGTGAGCATAGGAATCAGGGGAGTCTGCCTCGTCTTTGTTTAGAGCTGTACAGCTGTAGTTTCAAAACTACAGCAGCGCAGCTGTAGATCCAGAGCCACACAGCTCTAAGACTTAGAGCCGCGAGACTTAGAGCCGCAAGGCTCTGGTGGGCAGCCATGTTGCTCTGTAAAAGCAGAGCAACTTGGCTGAAAAGGAGGCTGATTTCACCATTCTTAGCCGAAATCCTAAAAAGAAGGGTGGCTCATTAAATGTTGGAAGTGCCAAAAGAGAGAGAGAGGTATAAAAGAAGAAAAATTCGGATCAGCAGGGGGGGAATTTTTTACAAAAAATTGGAAAAACAAAAAGAGAGAAAAGGAAACAAAGAAGGAAGAAAAAGAGAGAAAAAGAGATAGAGAGAAACAGAAAAACCAAGGCCAAAAATACACCCAAAACATCAAGTGAGAGTTCTAGACCGTTTCTCGCTCGTCCGGACACATTTTCGGGTTCATTTCGGATTGGTTCGGGATTCGTTTTTGGAATTTCGGGAAGTTTACGGATTCAAGGCATATTTTGGCTCTTTAATCCATTTTTGATTGTCCAATATACTAGAACAACAACAAGGTAAGCTCTGAGAGGTTTTAAACTTGTGTTCATTGTATTTTTGTGCATTTTCTCCTCTATTTTGTTAATTTTGGGAAAACCGGCTACCCCGATAGAGCCGTACGGTTGTGTTTTCTTAAAACACAGCCAAGCAGCTATAGTTTCTTGGAATAGAGCTGCACGACTGTAACATTACAGCCGTACGACTATGTTCCTTTCGGGCAGAAACCTGAAAAAGCCCTCGAATCTACCGAAAGCAGTCCATTTTCCATTTTGTTCATCCCGTTGAGATATATTTCGGCCCAAATACATCCATGCATTATCAAACTAAGGTTTTCGGATTTCTATGTGTGTGGATGCTAGGTTATCGGTTTTTCCTGGATTTTGCTTTCTGGAGTTTGGGATTGTTCGATCCAAATCGGATCCGTCGTCTAGCATTAGCGGACCCCCGAACCCTGCAAAAATCCTTAGGAAACATCGAAAACAAATAAAATAGCAATTTTTGAAAAAACGAGAAAACTTATTTCGGGTTCCAAGTGTTATAGCCGCACGGCTGTGGATGTTATAGCCGCACGACTTTAACTTGAGCCGCACTGCTTTAATCATAGCTGCACATCTGTAGTTCCTTGAAGGAGATAGAACCGCGAGATGACCCACATGGATGTCGTCGCACGATGCTGTCTTCAGAATTGAATCGTTTTTGGTGTGTTTACCACTTTCAGACTTTAGATGGTTGTTGAAAATAGGAAACCCACACGATCGGAAACCCGAGTTCCGGAGAAATTTGCATGAAATCAAGCCAAACGGTTTTACAAAATTGTTTTCCAGTGCAAAAAACCTACAGGGCCTTTCAAAACCGTTTTCCAGGTCTAGTCGGGTCACTGGCCGAGTCGACCAGGCTATCCCCTAAATGCATGTCCCCGTTCCTAAAAATCCCAATTCTGTCTTGTGTGAGTCCTATTTGTGTTTGTGTGATAATTGTGCTAACCATCTGTTTTGCAGCATTTATTCCCCTTTTTATTATTTTTGATGTAATTGATAGATTAATTCGTGTATTTTAGGCGTTTATAAATTTTTAGATACCCGTGTATTCTAGGCGCTTGTAATGTCATGACGAGAGTTTTATTTTTCATTCAATTTGGTTGTATAAGCGGCTTTTCTTGTTTTTGTATAATTTGGATGTATGATTTACTTTTCTGCAAATTATTTTTGTCATCTGTATGAGCATCGACTGATAATTAAACAGAATTGGGTAGAGAAAGATAATAAATTGAATAAATATTGTAATATAAATTATAAAATGAATACAAGCTCGAGGTTGAATAGGTAAGTTATCTGAACCCTAAATCTCTGGATTAGGTACGTCAGTCTACACTCGATAAGGAGCTGTACCGAAATTTCTCGGATGAGCTGATCTGGGTGGCGACTTTGTCACTGATCTTGAAATTTAGGTTTCAAGGTCTTTAAGTAATAAAATGGGAAAATATTTTCTACAAAAGGAATTTCTAAACAAACTAATAGTTTTCCCTAAAGCAAGACACACAAACCCGTTTTCATCAAATCAAATCATGAAACCCTGTTTAATTCCCCGGTTCGCTTCACCGTGTCTCACCTTTTTAGGTCATCCGCTCACAGTGGCGACTCCACTGGGGATAAAAGTTTCCTAAAACATTTTTGTAAAAAAACTTAAGGAACTTAGGCAACTACTAAAATGTAACCTTGCTTGTAGTCATTTAAGTACCATATTTATTCATGCTTGCATATCATGACATTTTCTTCTTCTCAACCCCTCAAACACACTAATCAGCCTGGTTTACTCAAGAAGGTGACCTACCTCTTCCGCTAGGATTGGAGGCACCCGAAGGGGTAAACCACTCATAGCACGGTACGAACCTTACATCGTGTTCTACGATGAGGAGTGTATTTTCGCTATGGGGACCTGTATGACCCTTGGTTTGACTTTGGCCCACATGTAATGGCTTAGTAATTTCCCCTAGGATTACCAAAACATAAATTTGAAATTAAAAATTGAGTGTACGCCTTTGGTATCCCCCGTTGATGCCAAAGAGACCCAACACCTAGGAAGAATTACATGACCAATCGAAAGGAGGAATAAGGTTGGAAGGGAGACCATATTACTGCGTGTGCTAACATTTGTTCTATGATGTTTTTCTTTTGACCTTTTCACGAAGCATCAAACATGCATAATCATCCGTGTGCCATTTTAACCATGTTTTCGTCCAGCCATTTTTAACACACACACATTTGTATGGCCTTTATGCTAACCACTTCTTCGTGCAGCCACAACATTTTATTTGTATGCCATGTACATCTCATGTGCCAACATTTCCATAAAGCATACACAACATCATCTCGTATATCATGCGTCCTAACCACATTTTTTTGCAGCCACTTGCATTTTGTGTGACATACACATTCATGTCATTTCATTCCATTACACTTAATAAAGGACGTTCTGAGAATGCCTGTCACGATCATTTCATTTCATACCATATCAGGTATCCCAAAACTACCCGTGGTCTGCCTGTGCATCGGTTTGCACTTGGCCATTCCGCTATACCATGTCATTCACTAGAGGATCGCAACGATCTTAGGCATGTGTTTGTATGGAAATTCACACGACAACACTACATAACATCATCGTTGGTATCACGGTGATATCAAAACCTTGCTTGTGTGTCGCAATCCACATCGGATTTGTTTCATGACATTAATAAATCATTCGAGGTACTCCACGAATGCCAAATTATTACGCATATAGGAGCATTTCATAACATTACCAAATCATGCAAGGTGTTCCATGAACGCCTAACCTCTGTCCGTGTCTCTATTAACACGTGTCTTGTTTGCAACATCATCTCATGTTAGATGCCCCAAAAGCATCAGAAATCTGTTCGTGGAATGGCTTCCATGTGACCACACCATACCATTTCATTTTGACTTATAAAGTGTTGAAACTCTATCCATGTGTCGGTGCACACGCGACCATTTCATAACACCCACTAGGTGCCCCAAAAGCGCTGAACCTCTATCCGTGTGTCGGCTCACGCACGACTTCTTTGCATTTTCTTTTGCATGATGTTGGGCATTCTTGGAATGTCCAGAACAAAGAAGTCACATTTATTATCATTTTCATTCATGAAGCATTGTTCAACCACGATCATCCCATTATCATACCATACACGTCACTTAGTACGTCGTGTCTAGGATCATGACATCCATCCATGATTTTAACTCTACACTGAATATGTAGTTTGGAGTCAAGCTTCGAAGCGACTAGTACGAGTCAAAGCAAGTCCTAGTCAGCCAGTTCAATCAGCTTATACAGAATCAGTCACCGTGGAAGGGGTCAGGGTTAGTTCAGATTTAGAGTCAGAGCAACAGTTCAGGGGACAGTTGTCTTCCTTGCTACTTGACAGTCAGTTTGTGTTAGAAGAAGCTGACAGAACATAAATGGCTCAGGACGGATCTGGTGGAGGGATTCCTGTTGACATGAATGCATTCATTACTGCCTTTCTGAATTTGGATCAGTTTAAAGCTACTATCAAAGAGCAAGTGCAAGCTGCAATGGCCACCAGTGCAGGTCAGACCAGTCAACCAATTCAAGCCTCGGTTGAGAATGAAGGAAATGTTGTTCAGGGAGCCCCTAACTTGGGAAGAAACATCCCTGGTAGTAGTAGAGTGGCCGTTCCACACTAGGAAGTGGATCATTAATCTGAAGAAGATGAGGCTTATGCAAGGGTGAGGGAGGCCTCGATTGAGACTACTACTGAAAGATGCCTCAAGGAAAAGTTCTTTGATTTTGAGGCACTATTGCCAAAACTGAAAGAAATGGTGCATTACGATCCTGTTAAGTGTGCAGATCCAGATACTTTATTGGCAAAAGGGGCGAGCCACTACTGGTTGGTTTCCAGATGCCATACCTATCTCCGTACACTGGAAAGGGCCAACTAGAGGCTCATTTGGACAGTTATGTATGGATCATGTCTAGCTTGGGGATCGAGAAAGTCCATTTGTTGAACCTATTCCTAACAACTCTGAGGGGTGTTGCTGCTAAGTGGTACTTGAAAATGCCAATCCACACCCGCTCCACATGGGAGGATTTGTCTAAGGCATTTGTGAATCAGTGTGCCAACAATACTCAGGTGGAGACTACATTGGAAGATTTGGAAAGGATCCGTCAGAAACCCAATGAATCCTTCTTTGAATACTACAAGAGATGGATGGATGTAAAGGTACTGGTGGACGGGGCTCCTAAGCTAGAATCTCTTGTTGTGAAATTGGTTAATGGCAACCTGCCACTTTATAAGGAGAAGATGAAGATAAAGAGATTCCACTCTTTCAATGATGTTATGGATTTTGCTAAGCGCATCGAGAAATACGAAGAGGAAGAGCATATGAATAGACAGGGCTCAGGTGCTTACTGGGGTAGCCGAGGGTATGCACAAGGATAAAAGGCTAGTAGCTCCACAACCTCCCCGACGGGGTCGAGTTCAAAGCCAGCCCAAACCACAGTATTGGACCGGGTGAGGGAAGTCGATGTGGCAATAGTGGCCCGGGGCGGGTAGTCAAGGACTCCTCAAAGGCTCACTAACCCGTTGGTTGACTCTTTGGGCCGCATTTTTACCAAATACAAGAAGGCTGCTTTATTACAGAGTTTGAAGCCTTATGTTCCTCCTTCCGAATCAGATAAAGATAATTACTGTGCCTACCATGTAACAGTGGGCCACCGCACGAATGAATGTATTGGTTTGATAAGGGCTATTCAATGACTGGTTACTGAAGGGAAGATTATGGAGCTCGCCTTGAGACCTAATGTTCAGAAAAACCCTTTACCTAACTTTGGGGGTCAGGTCAGCATGGTTTAGTCTGACATTCCAGCTAACTATGTGTTCGCTCAAATAATCAAGACCAATCTGAGTGTACAAGCAGTTGTAGTTGAATAGGAGGAAGAAAAGCCAAAAGGGGATGAGGAACAAACATCTGTGGTACAAAATTAGCAGGGTCTGATTGATTTGGATGACATTAATTTAGATGATGATGATGACGACTTTGGGTTTGAAGAATCAAAGCTGATATACCCAGTAGAGACAAGACGGGGAACAGTGGTCTCAAAAGACGGCCCTGTCATGCACATTACCATAAGTGGTAGAGTTTACCAACATACTAATGTCACTCCTCAAGCACCACCTAGAAGAAGTAATCTAGTTGCAGAGGCAAACACCACTGTTCAAGGGTCGAAGAATAAGGAAGAGGATGTTGTGGTTGAGCAGTTAAAGAGAACACCTACTCGGGCTAGTATATGGCACCTTCTCATGGAGTCCAAAAGACACCGCGAGGAAGTGGTGCAACAGTTGATGCAGATGGATGATACCCCTGCAATGTCCCCTGATGAAGTATGTGCCATGATAAGGGGAGTTGACCTGAAAGCCAACCAGGCCCCAGAGATCAGTTTTAGGGTGTCTGACTTGCCACCAGAAGGTGTGAATCATAACCGGGCTCTGTATTTGAAAGTGGAGATCATGGATAGGGTAATGCCTTGCGTAATGGTCGATGATGGCTCGGCCCTGAACATCTACCCATCTAAAGTTCTGCCATACTTGGGTATTAGCACGGACTCTGCAAGTCCAGCACTGTAATCCGAGCATATGATGACAACAAGAGGTCAGTGATAGGCATTTTTGAAGCTGAAGTCAGTGTTGGGGAGGTTATGTCCAAGGTACTGTTCACAGTCATTGACATTCCCGTCACTTTTTCCCTACTCCTTGGAAGGCCATGGTTCCATGCCTAGGGGGGTGTGCCTTCGACTCTGCACCAGAAAGTAAAGTTCTTAATAAGAGGGAAAGTGGTGACCATGGAAGCTAATGAGTCATTTGTGGTGGCTGCTTTTGAATGCTGTGTCGGCCGATGACTGGGTTTCAGGTAGCAATAGTGTCAGATGAAAGTGAGAATGAACTGAGGTTCCCGGAGTGGATACACAAGTACTTTGCTAAGCAGAAGTTTGAACTCGGCAAGGGATTGGGGGTAAGGTAGCAAGGCATCCCCAAGTTCAATATTGAAGCTGGAAAGTATCGTCAGCATGGACTTGGTTATCGTGAGAAGGAGAATAAGCCAAACATGAGGTATGTGAATTTAGTCGACACCTTTGTCCGTGTGACCGAAGAAGTATATAACGGAGTTCCGAAACCAGTAAAAGTTGAGAGGGATTAGCTCCCAGGTTTTGAGATCTTTTCTGATGTGGTGGACTTCAGTAACTATAGGGTCGAGCCAGTTGCGAACATGCTGCATGCTGGGATTGAGGATAAAAGAAGAAGGTCTTGAGAGGGCAAGAAAAAGTAGTCGACCAGGTCAGAGTCGAGTTCGGAAACAAAGGTGAATCTACTGAGAAGATAGGCCTAGAAAATGGGGAAGTTGAAGTGGCCATCGAAGCTATTACTAAAGCACTGTCTACACTGATGAAAGTTAACATGGGCTCTAGGCAGAAGCAAACACCTATGGCAAAGACTCAGGAGGAGCTGATGAGTCAAGCTGTGAAAGAGTTGGCCAAGTTAATGATGGCAGGAAAGGCAAATGAAGAAGAACTATCCATTGACCAGGAAGAAGCCCTTGAGGATGACCTGGGGAACTTGTTTGAAGAAATTGAGGATGCCACAACTGGAGAAGACCCTCCGCATGGGGAGGATGACAATCATTTCAATGTATCTATTTCTTCTGTTTTTTATGTAAACAATTCAGCCAATAAGGCTCTTAATGCAATGAAATCCAATTTTGCTTGCTTGTGTGACATTTTTTCGGATGGAACTGTACATACATACAAACATTCATTTAATGTCTTTAGCATACATGATGCATCATTGCATGAAATGAATCTAGGGACAAATGATAATCTAAAAATGGTATCCGTCTCGAAAGATCTCACGCCTGACGAGAGAAAAGAAGTTGTGAAGGTGCTACAAAGCATGTAAAAGCCTTCACCTGGTCCTACGATGACATGCCTAGGGTTGACAGAGAAATCATAGAGCACAGAATTCCAACAGATCCTAAAATGAAGACTATCAAGCAGAAGCTCAGAAGACTCAGACTAGAATGGGCAGAGAAAGTTAAGGAAGAAATGGCCAAACAGATAAAGGCGAAGTTCCTAGAAGTAGTGGAATACCTAGAATGGCTGGCCAACATAGTGCCAGTTGCAAAGAAGGATGGCAGAGTTAGGGTTTGTGTAGACTAAAGGGATCTGAACAAAGCATCACCCAAGGATGATTTCCCGCTACCACACATTGATGTTTTGATCGACAGCGCCACCAGGGCAACAATGTACTCATTCATGGATGGATTCTCAGGGTATAACCAGATTCTGATGGACATCGTTGATAAGGTAAAGACAGCCTTCATCATAGAATAGGGAGTCTATTGCTATAGAGTTATGCCATTTGGGCTGAAGAATGCCGGAGCAACTTACCAGCGTGCAGTCACTGCACTTCTATATGATATGATTCATAAAGAGGTTGAAGTTTATGTAGATGACATGCTAGTCCAATCAATGACCCGGGAGGAGCACCCTGCTATCTTAGATAGATTCGTGACTAGAGTCAAAAAGTATAACCTCCGCCTGAATCCTAAGAAGTGTGTATTTGGTGACCTCAGGGAAACTTTTCGGCCATGTGGTGAGCCAGAGGAGAGATCAAAGCCATCAGTGATATGCCTGCACCAAAGATGGAGAAGGAAGTAAGGTCATTTCTAGGATCACTGCAGTATGTTAGTCGGTTCATTGTGAGATTGACAACAGTCTGTGAACCTATCTTTAAACTTCTAAGAAAGAATCAGCCGGTGAAGTGGTATGATCAGTGCCAACTAGCTTTTGACAGGATCAAGGCTTATTTGATGAATCCACCAGTCCTAAAGCCTTCAATGCCAAATAAGCCTTTGGTCCTGTACCTGGCTATTGAAGATGCTTCAGTAGGGGCAATGCTAGTGCAAGAACAGGAAGATGGGTGAGAACATGTGATCTACTACCTGAGCAAGAAACTGCTTGATTACGAGGTCAAATATACTGTAGTGGCTGACTAAGAAATTAAGGCATTACTTCTAATCATACAAGGTGCAGGCGGTAGCGAAAGTTGATCCAATGAAGTGCTTATGCTAGACCCCTGCATTGGCTGGGAAATTATTGAGGTGGTTACTTTTGTTATCAGAATTTGACATTGAGTATGTAACTAAGAAGATGATCAAGGGGAGAGCTGTAGCAGAGTTTCTGGCCAACCAACCTCTAGAGTCGGATTATGTTGATACCTTAGAATTTCCAGATGAATAGTTGGCGGTAGTGGAGATAGAACCAACCAGGTGGGTAATGTATTTTGACATGGCTGTAAACAAACATGGCATAGGCCTAGGAGTAATTATTGGTATACTCGATGGAGAAATCATCCCCCTAGCTAAACGCCTTGAGTTCTTAGTAACTAACAACGGGGCAGAATACGAAGCTTACCTTTTTGGGATTGATGCCTTGATCACCCTAGGGGTGCATGAAGTGTTAGTAATCAGAGAATCAACTTTGGTATTCATCATATTACTAGAGAGTGGGAGATAAAAGAAGGGTCGCTCCGGCCGTATCTTCAGCTGGTTTGGGAAAAGGTGAAGGCATTTGGGCAGTTTAAGTTCAGACATGTCTCGAGAGAAGAGAATCAGATGGCAGACTCCTTAGCTACACTCTCATCTATGTGGGAGGAACCCCAGAAGCATCCAATACAGCTAGTGATATTGGAAACCACGCAGAATCCTTGCTACCTGTTAGTTAGTGCTATAGCGATAGTAAAAGAACGTCCTTGGTTTCATGACATCCTGTAGTTTATTTAGAACGGGCAATACCCCGAAGATGCTAGTGACACAGATAAGATCTCCCTCCAAAAGTTGGCAGCATAGTTTAGATTATTTAAGGATCAACTCTTCAAGAGAACCGCTAATGGCCTACTCCTAAAATGTTTAACAGAAGAAGAAGCAAAGAAATTCATGAGGCAGATCCATGCAGGAACTTGTGGGCCACACATGAATGGGTTAGCCCTGGCTAAGAAAGTATTGTGGCAAGGATACTTGTGGCTTACCCTACAAGCTGATTGTGTCGAAGAAGTGAAAAGATGCCATGAGTGCCAAGTGTACGGAGATCTTAATCATCTCTCACCACTTGAACTTCAGATATCATCGACTTTGTGGCCGTTCACCACTTAGGGAATAGACATCATCGGAGAAATAAGGCCACTTGCATCTAATGGACACCGCTTCATCGTTGTGGCTATCAACTACTTCTCGAAATGGGTGGAAGCAAAATCATTCACACATGTCACGGCTAAGAAAATGGCCAAGTTCATTGAGAAGAATATCTTCACGCGGTATGGCATTCCACACCACGTTGTGACAGATAACGAGGTCTAGTTTCAAAGGGCAATGGCATAACTATTTCAAGATAAAGGGGTTGAGCATCACAAGTCATCTCCCCATCGTCCGCAAGCCAATGGTATGGTGGAAGTAGCAGACAAATCCATCAAAAAGATTCTGTCAAAAATGGTAGTCACCTACAAGGATTGGGCAGACATGTTACCATTTGCCTTATAGGGATATAGAACCAGTATCAGAACTCCTACCGGAGAAACACCGTATTCCTTAGTCTACGGAATGGAAGCCATCTTGCCAGTGGAAACCGAGGTTAGGTCATTGAGGGTGGTCATGGAAGCGCAGCTGCAAGAATCGGAATGGGTTGGCATTGATCGATGAGATACGTCTTCGGGCACTAGATCATTTGCAGATGTATCAACAGATAATGGCCAGGGCTTATAATAGTAAAGTCCACCATCAGAAACACCCACTCAAAGCCGGAGACTTGGTACTAAAACAGATGAAGCAGGTCTACACATATGTAAGGGGAAAGTTCAAGCCTAACTGGGAAGGTCCATATGTGGTCAAAAGGGTACTTTCAAAAGGCACTATCAAGATCATGGACATGGATGGAAACGAGTTTGTCAACCCCATCAAGCTCAATGATACTATGAGTAATAAAAAAAATGAGTCCGGTGGATCGAAAACCGAAAAGGCGTTCCACGTAAAAATTAGGACAGTCCAATGGATCAAAAACCGAAAAGCCGGTCCATGCAAAAGTTAGGACAAGAAGGTAAGCACCATCGGTGGAAAAATCTGTAAAAACCAGCTGATGGCAGTCACGGATTCGGTCGAGACGCATACCATTATTAACTTTGTTCTTAGCTTTATTTCATCTTTGATACGCATTGTACTAAAACATTATTAATGAATAAATGAATGAATGCCTTTTTCTGTTCGCTTAAATGTCTTAAGTCTACTCGAAATTGGATTTGTATTATACATATACATACGTGATTGCGCACATTCTATATTTGAATGCACCTCATTCTTAAAAATAAAAAATAAAAAAATCCTATAGATGGAAAACCGAAAGGCGGTCTATGCAAAATTTAGGATACAAGTAAAAGTCTACTGAGCCGAAAACCCAAAAGGACGGTTCAGGCAAAAGTTAAGACAGTCCACTAGATTGAAAACCTACAAGGGCAGTCTATGCAAAAATAAGAATGCAAAATAAAACAACAAAACAAATAAAAAATCAACCAATAATAATTCCATGTAATATGAAATACCTACAAACTGAGGTATCTCAGAGTTAGCATCTCACACTCGCGTCTTGTAGGGCAAGTCATTAAATCGGCTAACCAAGCCCTGTAATAGCCATCCATCTCTGTTGGAGCTATGCTATCGTATTTCAAGGTCTCAGAGCAAATGAGGTTCATCCATTGCTGCTGTACATGTCTAGGCCATCGCTGTGTGAATTCTCCACACTCAGTCATGCATAAGGAATGGGGCACCCCCTGCACTTGCCCATACTGTTTGTATGACCATGCGGGAGAGTAGAATGTCACCTTGGTTAGCTCGAGAAGCTGCACACCTCCCGCCCAAGTCTCAGTAGTCACATGTGAAATATCCCACCAGGGGCAAACCCAGTGGATGGATGCATCTATCCTTCCCCTCAGCCAAGTAAGCCACTCCTCTGCAGACCGGGTGGCAAAGTCTGAGATTTCAATACGTCGGGCCCAATAAAGCTTCATAGTGTATCCCGAATAAGGTGGAGGAATACTCAAGAGATTCAATTTCTCCAGAAGCCAAATCTGCACAATAGCCAGTTAATCAGAGGGGTGTAGAATTGATCAGGATGTGAAGCATGGGTTGGGAACAGACCTGAAGCAGGAAGGAACATCTGTTGGTCTCAGTGGGGTAGCTAGAATGAACAGAATCCAGATAAATCAGGATCTCAGCTAAGATAACTCCCATGGGTGAAGCACCGTTGGCCATCTGGGCCACTACCAAGACTAATTGGAAACCACAGGTCCCATCTTTGGACTCGCAAAGATAAAGAGACATCAACAATAAGCTCATCAAAGGGGCCCAGCAAGGGGCAAAAGTGTTTAGGATAGAGCACAGGTCCACAATAGCAGACAGATTGAAGCTCCTAGGGGTAGCCTCATCAGAAAGCAAGCGGTCCAAATATGCCGTGTCCAATACAGATAGCCTCTGAAGGGTCTGTAAGTTGTCCGAATCGGGCTCGGGGACAGCTAACCTGACTCCACGTGGGCAAGGGATACAGAGAATGGCACTAAACTTTTCGACCATGGGGCACAGCTCTTGCCTAGAAAACTGGAAGACATGATCCATCGGATCCCAGAAACTGGCTGCAGCCACCAGAAAGGTCTAATTCGGAGTCAGATTCATGTAGGGTCATATGGATTACAGACTGAAAGGGGCCAATAAGGCCAGTTAGAAGAGCGGGAAGTCTTTCAGTAATCCCTAAGATGGTCACGGAATTGATCCATAGAAAAGGAGAATAGAAGGAAGAAGAGTTGTTGAAACTCACACAGAGCTGTGCGGCTATGATTGTGGTCATGTGGCTATATATAGAGCCGTACGGCTCAAGTTGCTGTGTGTGGCTGTATGCAAAGTCGTGCGGCTGTAATCCGGTAATAGCACTCACTTTATACTTTCATACAAAATTCTAAACCTATAGTCACGTGGCTCTACTACTCGGAATCAGTTTTCAGTCAAAATCAAGCCCAAAATAGCAAACTAAGGTTTCAGAAAAAGCCTAAGTTGATTCAAACGATGATAAAAGCAAATGAGACGGAAGAGAATGCATTCAAAAAGGCAACTCCAATAGAAGAAAAAAATAGAAGGAGGGTAATGAACGTCAGAATAGATGTTAGAACAGCCAATGTATCGGGTCAAAATAAACAAATGTAACTAAAGAGGCCCACAGACGGGCAAAATGTACTACAGCACAGTGTAACTCAACCCACAGGTGGGCTGTCACAATCAAAACAATAGAAAGAAAAAGAAGGCTATGACTGTCCCCCATCGTCCTGGTCATCCGCCTCATCCTCACTCTCGTCTGCACCCTCACCCCCATCGGCGGCATTCCCGGCTGTCCACGCATCCATCTATGTACGAAGGGTCTCATTCATCAACCTCAGGTCTGAGCAGCTCCTCTGTAGCCGTTCTACCGCCAACCTCAGGTGAGCCTCCTCACGATGACGAGCACCTATCGCGGCCTTCACTAGAATCAACAACGCGAACATCATATCATATACATGTATACATCCACAACACGCACACGCACACGCATATACACATCAATGCTAGCTCAAATACAGGTACTTACCGACATTGCCCCATTATCACAGATAGCAAGTGACCTGAAGACCGAAACTACCTCATATAGGGCCACACCTTGAGATACCAAAATCTACACGGGAGTCAGTGTACAAATCAGACAAAAGACAATGATAAGGATCCAAAGCAAGCAAAAGCAAGCATGCTCACATGGGTAGTATCGGCAGGGAAAATAGCAGGAGGAAGCTGGTTCTACAGGTACAAGTCAGTCTGATAATAATGCCCAAACTCATCAAGCAGCAGTATCGATGGGTCCAAAGAGAACTCAAACCGACCCAAAATGAAGTCGACAGGGGGGACCACTGGGGGCACCATCGGATGAACGAGCGGGAAGCTCTCCATCCCAACATCAATGCCGTACTCATCCTCACATGCCGTAGTGCTCCTATCGCCCCGACCACTAGTGGTCTGGGATCCGCGGCCACTAGAACGCCTGTCCAAAGAAGTACGAGGGCGTTTGCCTCTCCCAGGTGGCTTTAAAAAAAAGTATGTTAGCAAGCAAGTAGAACGGTGCAGATAAACGGCAAATAGGAGAAGAAATATACCTCTAACTGCACAATTCTAGTCAGAGGAACGAGGTGTGTATGAATGAACTAGAGGTAGTCCCCCTCCACTCCGTCAGCCATGTACCCAGACCCGAAGAGGTCGCGATGGTCCTCGACCACAGCAGATGCGGCTAGAACAGCCCTACCGGCAGAGCAGTCGGGATCCTATGCTCTATGGGGCCAGCACACCAGTTGATGACCTGCTCCCTCAAATACCACTCTAAACCAAACGGACACTCCATGATGAACCTCTGGGGCGTCAGCCTCAAGGCGTCCACCACTTCTGGAGGCAACACGGCTCCCCTCCACGGCTCTTTGATCAGCAGGAATTAGAGAATCAGAAAACCAGAAAGATAGCTATGAGACAGTAGACATCAGAATGTATAAGAAAGGGAGGATGTGTACCCCCTCGAACGCCATATTAGCCAGAAGGTGGCGGCAGTCCCCCACATCGTTGTCCACCTCGCTCCAACTGAAGCCCAACCACTGCCTTAGTTGGGGGAAATCTGGGAACTTAGCGGTGTAACGCCCCAGATATAAGTTGACTTAGTTATGTTGTGATGTGTGCATATGAGTGAGCATTTTTGCATTTAACCGATGTTTTGTATGCTTATAACAATTCGTAGGCTTTGGCCTAGCGGTAGATAGTCCTGACTAATAGCTAGTGGTCTAGAGTTCGAACCTTACCTGGCTTAAATTTATTTTTTTTTTTTTTGTGCCTTTTTATTTTTGTGTTGGGAAGGTTGGAATTCCGAAAATCCATGATAAATATCCCATTTTTCAGTTGACCAATTCAAAAAAATTAGGAATCCTTAACCTAAGGAGAAAATCTCTCCTTAATCTCTTCCACTTTCCAAGTTTCACTCCAAGGCAATCTCTTCATCTCTATTAGGGTTAAAATTTCGGCCATTCCATTGTGTGGAGCTCCAGTGCAGCCGAAATTCTTAACTTTCTCTCCCTCACTTTCATTCATTCAGACTCTGCTTCATTCTTCTCCATTCCGAGTTAATTGCCTCAGTTGGTTTCACTGCAAACAGGGTAACAACTAAACCCTAAATGTCGGTTCGAAATTTATATAGGATGTATGGTAGATGAATTTGATCCTAGGTTGTATTATTACTGAAATTATTGTTGAGACATGAATGTATATGATATTGGTGTAAGAAATTGCTTTTAGGTTAAAAGATTGGTAGAAATATGAAAATACATGTGATTGAGTCGAAATTGGTAAGCTGCTGTATTTTCAGAATTGACTGTTTATGGTAATTATGGCATAACTTCCGTTATATAACTCCGATTGGCATAATTCAACTTTCTGTGTTTTCCTGAGATATAGGTGTACAAGGTTGTTTTACATTATTTTGGAAAATTCCGTGAGTAAAGTGCTCATATTCCCTATTGAAACTGCCTTATGTGCATTGTGCCGATTTTTCTTGAACTGCTGAATTTCAGATTGTACAGGTTGTGATAATTTTAGCTTTATTTTCGTTATATAACTCCGATTGGCATGATTCAACTTTCTGTGTTTTCCTGAGACATAAATGTACAAGGTTGTTTTATACTATTTTGGCAAATTCTGTGAGTAAAGTGCTCGTATTCCCTGTTGAAACTGCCTTATGTGCACTGTGCCGATTTCCTGGAACTGCTGAATTTCAGTTTGTACAGTTTGTGTTGATTATGGCTTTATTTTCTCTCTGTAGCTCCGTTTGTCATGAAACAAAATTCTATGTATTCCTGAAATTCTGATGTTCAATGTTGCTTTATATTATTTTTGCTAAATCAGTGAGTAACACATCTGTTTTGTCTGTTGAAGTCAGACTATGTGCAGTGATCTGAAGTGAATTTACAGATTGCATGTTTTTAGTGTTTCCTTAATATCTTTTGCTATAGGAATCCGAATTGCATGATTTAAGTTGGCGTGTGTTCCTAAGATGTAAGGCTAAATTTATCTTTGTATTGCCATGCTGAATTCTGAGTCTAACCTACTGGAATATTATATGCAAGTTGAGGCATGAACTATGAATTTTGAAATTTTCACCTTAGGCCTTGAACTGATTTTTTTAATGTGTGCAAAGCATAATTTGATTCTAGGAATTTATGCTAGAACTCTTGACATGAAATCTAATAATTACATATATGGTTTGGTAAATTTAATACATGTTGGAATTATGAAATCGAGTTTGGGGTAAGTCCTATTTTTTTTATGGCACCATGTGTTTATTGATGTATCAGATTATGTTTTGGGGTAAGTCCTATTTTAATGGCACCTTATGGTTATTGAATTGGTTGGGATAAGTCCTATGTTAAAGGCACCTTTTGAATATTGATATAATTATGATAATTAAATTGGTGTTTGTAGTGGCATATACTCTGGTGTCTTGGTTAGTTTGGCTAAGTGTTTTCCATGTTTGATTGGTTGACACTAGGACAGCGCCCTTTGTTTCGAGGTAAGTCCCTTCGTTGGCACTCAGAGAGGTAAATCCCTTCGTGGTACTCTAATTTATTTTATTTTTGAGGTAAGTCCCTTCGTTGGCACTCTGTGAGGTAAGTCCCTTCGTTGGCACTCTGAGGTAAATCCCTTCGTGGTACTCTTTTCTTATTGATAAGGGGGTAAGTCCCGTTGTGGTTCCCCGAAGCGTCTGAGCTGAACTCTCTAAGGACATAGGTGTATAGGTCAATACAAATGATTTATACGCGTATACCACAAAATTAATAAAGGTTAAGGTATAATTGAGTTGATGTCAAGTTTGTGATGAAGTACTTTGATTTGGGATGTTGGTATGTATTTGTATGTACATGACTTATCTTGGAAATCTGAATTTTGATGATATTGATTATCCACTTGGAATGTTTTGTACTATTATTTGAAATAGATAATTATGTGATATGCTGAACTTGAACTTTATATGTTGTATGTGATGCAGCTAACAAATAAGGGTAAGATCCCTGATACATGATTGTTACTATGAGAATTATGCATGCTTGTATAAATTGATAAATTTGCTTTCTATTAATCATGATGAAGTATACTTAAGTAATGTAATATGAAATTTATGATCTGTCATCTTCCTATGTGAACTTTGAATTGATGTTTGGGATTTATTAGTTACTCGTCACTAAGTGGCGCTGTTGATATTTTCAGATTTTGCCGGTGCAGAATAGGAGATGCCTGATGTCTGTTCTCGGGGATTGTGTGGAGAGTTTCCGTCATGTTATTTTATCATCTATTCGTTGTTATGGATGTTCAAAGATTTATTTATTTATTTATTTATTTTTTTACTCCGTTATATTACCTTTTGAAATACCTATTTATGTTAAATTACTGTTTTTGAAATGGAAATTTTCGAGTACTTATTTATGATTATGTTATTTTAAAGATAAAAAGGAAGTTTTGAAAATGATGACATAAACTTTATGTAATGTTTCCGCCATTGCATGCTTGCAAAAGTTAGGGTTGTCACAGTTGGTATCAGAGCCCGCGTTGGTTCCAAGGCTTTGGTAGCATAAGTCACTTGGAACCAAAACTCAGAATCCTAGGATAGAGATTTGAACATAGTGTGAGGTGCATGGGTAGGTAGAACGGGTTTAATTGCTTTGGATTACTTGTTTTCTATTATTAGCTGTATGTATTATATGCTTAGACCTAACTAGAACAAAAATTTTAGAATGCCTCCACGTAGAGATTCCGTTCGCGATGACTCTCCTCAGCGACGTATGCGGCTGTTGGAAGATGCCGTGCTCGCTATGGCTCAAAGAAATCCAAATAACCAAACTGTCTTCGATCGCATTGCTCGTCACCGACCCCCAACTTATGAAGGATCTTCCGACCCGGTGGTGCTTGAGGGATGGATCCGGGAGATAGAGAAACTCTTTGATGTGACCGGCTGTCCGAACGCCGAGAAAGTCGTGATTGGAGCCTACTACTTGAAAGGTGAGGCTGATAACTGGTGGGGCATGGTTAAGGCCGAGTGCCTGGAATTGGCTGAGTTTGGATGGGGACAATTCACTGAAAGGTTGAAGAATCGTTTCTACCCAAGTGAGTTGAGGTGGCAGAAACGAGAGGAATTCCTATGCTTGACTCAAGGAAGCATGTCTGTTCAGCAGTACACCAACAAATTTACTGAACTGTCCAGATTTGCAGGTTCAGTCATCCCCACTGAAGAGGAGAAGGTGCAGTTCTATATCAAGCGGATGAGTCCCAAAGTGAGGACACATGTCCTATGTTCTGGAGCAACAACTTTCCAGAGAGCCTATGAAGTGGCTTTAGGAGTTTATGCATCCGTTCAGGAGGATGAAGCGGTGAGGCGGACCATGTTCTTAAAGAGGTCTCAGCCTACCTCGTATGTTCATCCGACTTCCAAGAAACCCAAGTATGTTCCGGCAAAGGAAGCTGCTAGTACCGCTCAGACTAGGGAGAAGAAGTGCTTCAAGTGTAAGAAAGAGTGGCACTATGGGAAGAACTGTGATGGGACGCCTGTCCGATGCTACACTTGCAAGGAAGAGGGTCACTACTCTCAATCTTGCCCGAAGAAGTCAGGAAGTAAGAAGCCCAATTCTAGCTCAGGAGGCCCTGTTCGCAACAGAGTCTATAACATGATGGAGTCCGAAGTTGACGAGGCAGGGAATGACATCGTTGCAGGTACCATCCTTGTCAAATCTTTTCCTGCTTATGTATTATTTGACACTGGTGCGTCTATATCCTGTATTTCTACTACTTTTGCTCAGAAGTTGAATTTATCTGTATCTGTTCCAATTAATTCTGTGGTTTCCCTCCCTAATGGGGAGAGTGTTGCTTGCTGTCATGTTTTCCCCGAAGTTCCCGTAGTTATCGAGGGAGTTGAATTGAAGGCGAATTTGAGGGAATTTCCATTGACCGAATTTGATGTTATCTTCGGTATGGACTGGCTGAAGCAGCATCAAGCGGTGTTCTATTGTAGGGATGAGAAAATTGTGCTGAAGGACGGTAAAGGGAAGAGGGTTTCTTATTCAAATGTTAAGATGAAACCAGGAGTGAAGGTAGTTTCGGCTATGAAATTGAAAAAGATGGCGATGAAAGGCGAAGAAGTATTTCTGTGTAGAATAAAGGATACCTCGGAAGAACTGAAGATCGAGGATATTCCTATTGTTTGAGAATATGCGGATGTGTTTCCTGATGAACTGCCAGGGATTCCACCAGGAAGGGATGTAGAATTTGCCATCGACCTAATTCCGGGGTCAGCTCCAATCTCTAAAGCTCCTTATCGGATGGCTCCCTCGGAGATGCGAGAATTGAAGACCCAGTTGCAAGAACTTGTTGATAAGGGTTTTATTAGACCCAGCGTGTCACCTTGGGGTGCTCCGGTACTCTTTGTCAAGAAGAAGGATGGAAGCATGCGATTATGTATTGACTACCGTGAGTTGAATAAGGTGACCATCAAGAATAAATATCCCCTGCCAAGAATTGAAGATTTGTTTGATCAATTGAAGGGTGCAGGTGTGTTCTCTAAGATCGATCTGAGATCTGGCTATCATCAGATTCCGGTAAAAGAAGACGACATTCAGAAGACTGCCTTCCGGACAAGGTATGGGCACTATGAATTCGAAGTAATGCCCTTCGGTCTCACTAACGCACCAGCAGTGTTTATGGATCAGATGAACCGAACCTTCCACGAGCTCCTTGATGTGTGTGTTGTGGTATTCATTGATGATATCTTAGTATATTCGAAGAATGAAGAGGAGCATGCTAAGCATCTCAAAATGGTGTTGAAAGTATTAAGAGAGCATAAGTGGTACGCCAAGTTCTCTAAGTGTGAGTTTTGGCTTGGAGAGGTGGCTTTTCTAGGCCATGTGATTACCAAAGAAGGTGTGAAGGTGGACCCGGCGAAGATTAAAGCCGTTCTTGAATGGTCCAGTCCTACAAATGTGACCGAAGTAAGAAGTTTTCTTGGTCTTGCTGGATACTACAGAAGGTTTGTGCACAACTTTTCAATTATTGCACGACCTTTGACTCAGTTGATGAAGAAGGACTGTAGGTTTCAATGGACTGCAGAATGTGAAGAAGCGTTCCAGATATTAAAAGAGAGACTTACTTCAGCCCCAGTTCTTGCATTGCCGACTGACGGAGTAGAGTATGAAGTGTTCAGTGATGCTTCCAAGTACGGACTTGGGTGTGTACTTATGCAGTTGGGAAAAGTGATTGCCTATGCTTCAAGGCAATTGAGGGTTCATGAAAGGAACTACCCGACTCACGATTTGGAGTTAGCTGCGGTGGTGTTTGCTCTTAAAATTTGGCGCCATTACTTGTATGGTGTGCCGTGCAAGATATACACCGATCATAAGAGCCTCAAATATATTTTCACCCAGAAAGAACTAAACATGCGACAGAGACGTTGGTTAGAGCTTATCAAGGATTATGACTTAACCTTGGAGTATAAAGAAGGAAAGGCAAATAGAGTCGCAGATGCATTGAGCAGAAAGAGCATCCATTCGGTGAACTTCATGAAAAGACTTCCTATTGATCTTTGCAAGGAGTTTAGCAAGTTGGAAATTGAAGTGGTCCCGAGAGGAGTGGTTCGGGCGAGTTTAAATGCAATCAGTGTGGAACCAGTATTGTTTGTAGAATTGAAAGAGAAGCAGTTGAGTGATCCTGTACTTCAGAAGATTCGTGCAGCGAAGGAGCAGGGTAATGCTGTAGATTTCGAGATTCTTGCAGATGGGAGTATGAAATTTAAAGGCCGATGGTGTGTGCCTAATGATTCAATGTTGAAAGAGCAGATCTTAAGTGAAGCTCATTGCACTCCCTACTCTGTGCATCCGGGAGGTGCGAAATTGTACAAAGATTTGAAGATGCAGTTTTGGTGGCCTAGAATGAAGAAAGAGGTAGCTGAGTTTGTGGCCCGGTGCTTGACTTGTCAAAAGGTGAAAATTGAGCATCAGAGGCCTGGGGGATTATTGCAGCCCTTGGCTATTCCAGCATGGAAGTTTGACTCGGTTTCTATGGACTTTGTGTCGGGTTTACCAAAGGTTGCTAATGGTTTAGACACAGTGTGGGTTGTTATAGACCGTTTGACCAAGGTGGCTCGGTTTATTCCTATGAAGAAGACCTGGTCTATGGAGCAGTTAGCTGAGGCATATGCGAGTGAAATTATAAGGCTACATGGTGTGCCTAGGGAGATTGTGTCAGATCGTGAGCCACGGTTCTTGTCACATTTTTGGACATCATTGCAAGAAGCTTTGGGCACTAGGTTGAAGTTGAGTACAGCTTTTCATGCTGCTACAGATGGACAGACGGAGAGGACAATCCAAACCTTAGAGGATATGTTGCGGTCATGTGCTCTTGACTTCCAGAAATCTTGGGTGAAATGTCTGAGTTTGGTAGAGTTCTCCTATAACAATAGCTATCACGCTAGTATCCGTATGGCCCCGTATGAAGCCCTCTATGGGAGGAAATGTGGTAGTCCGACATGTTGGGACGACATTAGTGACACATTGGTGTTGGGTCCGGAATTGATTCGGGATACAGTTGAGAAGGTGAAGGTGATTCAGGCGAATATGAAGGCTGCCCAGGATCGTCAGAAGTCTTATGCAGATCTCAAGAGAAGACCTCTTACCTTCGAAGTCGGTAGCAAGGTATTGCTGAAAGTATCTCCTATGAAGGGAGTGATGAGGTTCGGCAAGAGAGGCAAGCTCAGTCCCAAGTATATTGGTCCATATGAAGTGCTTGAAAGGATTGGGGAAGTTGCATATCGGTTGGCTCTACCACCGGAACTGGCAAAAGTTCATAAGGTATTCCATGTTTCACAGCTACGAAGATATGTGAGCGACCCTTCTCACGTTATTGCTGTGGATTCGGTGGAGGTGGAACCCAATTTGACATATGAGGAGAAGCCTGTTCAGATCCTCGACCGTCAGGTTCGCAAACTCAGGAGAAAAGAGATGCCTTTGGTAAAGGTGCTTTGGCGTAGCCAGAAGTTTGAAGAGGCTACTTGGGAGCTAGAAGAGACCATGAGATCCAAATATCCGGAATTGTTTGCAACTAATCAAGGTTAGAACCTAGCTTACTCTTTTGTCCTTGAGTTTCGAGGGCGAAACTTTTTGTTAGTGGGGAGGATTGTAACGCCCCAGATATAAGTTGACTTAGTTATGTTGTGATGTGTGCATATGAGTGAGCATTTTTGCATTTAACCGATGTTTTGTATGCTTATAACAATTCGTAGGCTTTGGCCTAGCGGTAGATAGTCCTGACTAATAGCTAGTGGTCTAGAGTTCGAACCTTACCTGGCTTAAATTTATTTTTTTTTTTTTTGTGCCTTTTTATTTTTGTGTTGGGAAGGTTGGAATTCCGAAAATCCATGATAAATATCCCATTTTTCAGTTGACCAATTCAAAAAAATTAGGAATCCTTAACCTAAGGAGAAAATCTCTCCTTAATCTCTTCCACTTTCCAAGTTTCACTCCAAGGCAATCTCTTCATCTCTATTAGGGTTAAAATTTCGGCCATTCCATTGTGTGGAGCTCCAGTGCAGCCGAAATTCTTAACTTTCTCTCCCTCACTTTCATTCATTCAGACTCTGCTTCATTCTTCTCCATTCCGAGTTAATTGCCTCAGTTGGTTTCACTGCAAACAGGGTAACAACTAAACCCTAAATGTCGGTTCGAAATTTATATAGGATGTATGGTAGATGAATTTGATCCTAGGTTGTATTATTACTGAAATTATTGTTGAGACATGAATGTATATGATATTGGTGTAAGAAATTGCTTTTAGGTTAAAAGATTGGTAGAAATATGAAAATACATGTGATTGAGTCGAAATTGGTAAGCTGCTGTATTTTCAGAATTGACTGTTTATGGTAATTATGGCATAACTTCCGTTATATAACTCCGATTGGCATAATTCAACTTTCTGTGTTTTCCTGAGATATAGGTGTACAAGGTTGTTTTACATTATTTTGGAAAATTCCGTGAGTAAAGTGCTCATATTCCCTATTGAAACTGCCTTATGTGCATTGTGCCGATTTTTCTTGAACTGCTGAATTTCAGATTGTACAGGTTGTGATAATTTTAGCTTTATTTTCGTTATATAACTCCGATTGGCATGATTCAACTTTCTGTGTTTTCCTGAGACATAAATGTACAAGGTTGTTTTATACTATTTTGGCAAATTCTGTGAGTAAAGTGCTCGTATTCCCTGTTGAAACTGCCTTATGTGCACTGTGCCGATTTCCTGGAACTGCTGAATTTCAGTTTGTACAGTTTGTGTTGATTATGGCTTTATTTTCTCTCTGTAGCTCCGTTTGTCATGAAACAAAATTCTATGTATTCCTGAAATTCTGATGTTCAATGTTGCTTTATATTATTTTTGCTAAATCAGTGAGTAACACATCTGTTTTGTCTGTTGAAGTCAGACTATGTGCAGTGATCTGAAGTGAATTTACAGATTGCATGTTTTTAGTGTTTCCTTAATATCTTTTGCTATAGGAATCCGAATTGCATGATTTAAGTTGGCGTGTGTTCCTAAGATGTAAGGCTAAATTTATCTTTGTATTGCCATGCTGAATTCTGAGTCTAACCTACTGGAATATTATATGCAAGTTGAGGCATGAACTATGAATTTTGAAATTTTCACCTTAGGCCTTGAACTGATTTTTTTAATGTGTGCAAAGCATAATTTGATTCTAGGAATTTATGCTAGAACTCTTGACATGAAATCTAATAATTACATATATGGTTTGGTAAATTTAATACATGTTGGAATTATGAAATCGAGTTTGGGGTAAGTCCTATTTTTTTTATGGCACCATGTGTTTATTGATGTATCAGATTATGTTTTGGGGTAAGTCCTATTTTAATGGCACCTTATGGTTATTGAATTGGTTGGGATAAGTCCTATGTTAAAGGCACCTTTTGAATATTGATATAATTATGATAATTAAATTGGTGTTTGTAGTGGCATATACTCTGGTGTCTTGGTTAGTTTGGCTAAGTGTTTTCCATGTTTGATTGGTTGACACTAGGACAGCGCCCTTTGTTTCGAGGTAAGTCCCTTCGTTGGCACTCAGAGAGGTAAATCCCTTCGTGGTACTCTAATTTATTTTATTTTTGAGGTAAGTCCCTTCGTTGGCACTCTGTGAGGTAAGTCCCTTCGTTGGCACTCTGAGGTAAATCCCTTCGTGGTACTCTTTTCTTATTGATAAGGGGGTAAGTCCCGTTGTGGTTCCCCGAAGCGTCTGAGCCGAACTCTCTAAGGACATAGGTGTATAGGTCAATACAAATGATTTATACGCGTATACCACAAAATTAATAAAGGTTAAGGTATAATTGAGTTGATGTCAAGTTTGTGATGAAGTACTTTGATTTGGGATGTTGGTATGTATTTGTATGTACATGACTTATCTTGGAAATCTGAATTTTGATGATATTGATTATCCACTTGGAATGTTTTGTACTATTATTTGAAATAGATAATTATGTGATATGCTGAACTTGAACTTTATATGTTGTATGTGATGCAGCTAACAAATAAGGGTAAGATCCCTGATACATGATTGTTACTATGAGAATTATGCATGCTTGTATAAATTGATAAATTTGCTTTCTATTAATCATGATGAAGTATACTTAAGTAATGTAATATGAAATTTATGATCTGTCATCTTCCTATGTGAACTTTGAATTGATGTTTGGGATTTATTAGTTACTCGTCACTAAGTGGCGCTGTTGATATTTTCAGATTTTGCCGGTGCAGAATAGGAGATGCCTGATGTCTGTTCTCGGGGATTGTGTGGAGAGTTTCCGTCATGTTATTTTATCATCTATTCGTTGTTATGGATGTTCAAAGATTTATTTATTTATTTATTTATTTTTTTACTCCGTTATATTACCTTTTGAAATACCTATTTATGTTAAATTACTGTTTTTGAAATGGAAATTTTCGAGTACTCATTTATGATTATGTTATTTTAAAGATAAAAAGGAAGTTTTGAAAATGATGACATAAACTTTATGTAATGTTTCCGCCATTGCATGCTTGCAAAAGTTAGGGTTGTCACAAGCGGTATCTGGTATGCCAAATTTTGGCTGGGGGATAAATGCATACTCATACACCCAAACCTGCATAATGAGAAAGTTAAAAAAAAAAAGAAAAAAAAAGAAAAAAAATGATGAAATCGAGAAACTCGCTTGCACGACGATCCATAGGCCCTTCAACTCCCTATGCTTCCCCTAGGCGCAGATGTCAAGGGAGTAGTACAACTGAGCCAGCCCAGCTCACCCCCCACTCAGATTCCTCACATCCTCCAACTGAATCAGCGAGGGGAGGATAGCCAAGTTCAGGTCACTCTGACCCATGGGGAAGAGCAAGGTGCTAAGGGTGTGAGCACAGGTTTTTTCCCGACCTCGATGATGGAAGCCTTCATTACCTTTTTCATGGATAAACGTGAGGCAGATTCAGAACGACCAGAATGACATCAGACATGTCTCGGACAACCCGAAGAAGTGTGACAAGTCTTGGTGCAGAACCCCGAAGAAGGTCGAGTGAGCACTTAAGAGAACCGGAGAGAAAAGTGAGAAAAAAGGTGAGAAATGCAAAACTGGCTACTATAGTCGCTCGGCTATAGTACTATAGCCGTGCAGCTGTAGTTTATAGCCACTCGGCTGTAGTTACCAGATTTAATTTTCTTTCCTAAATAGGGTGAATTTTGCCATTAATTCGGGATTTTAACCTAAAATTAGACCATATAAAAGAAGGGGGCGAAAATTAGGTTAGAGGACGGAAGACAGACTTATTCTCTGGAATTAATCACATAAAATTAGTCTTTTCTTTGGAGATTTTAGAGAGAGAAAGGAGAAAAATAAAGGAATTCAACCAAAATCATCAAAAAACCCTAACTTAATCAATAGAAACGATTAGGGTTTTGTGAGAATTAAGATTCTGGGGTCATTCTAATCAATCTAGTATCCATTGGTTTGATTCAGGGTTTCGTTCGGGCTTCGGAGGATCATAGGCGATTTCGGGTTGTCCATGATTCCAAGGCCTTTTCTGGTGTCCGAATCCGTTTATGGCAATCCAAAACACTGGAACATAGACAAAGTATATTCTGAGAGGCCCTAAAAACTCCTTTTGAATTGTTCTGGATGTTATTTGTTTATGATTTTGCGTTTTCTCAAATCTGGAAGTGAACCCATCTATAGTCGTCCCGTCTGTTGATTATAGCCGCTCGGATGTACTACAGTCGCACGGTTGTAACCTACAGTGGCGCGGCTATAGTCTTCTGATTACAGCCACTCGGCTGTAATCTCCAGGGCAGAAGCTCCAAATGCCCTAAATCGACCGATAACGCTTTCGTTTTCAAATCAAATGTGTTTTTCATGAATATTATCGGTCAAATTACATCCATATATGTTTAGTTTCATGGTTTTCAGGTTTTTATTGATGGATGTGAGATTGAAGTTTGGTGATTTCGGGTTTTTAGGGATTTTTGGACTCGTTTGATTTGATCCAGATTTATTTTTATGGAGTTTCATGAGTTTCCAGAAATCCCAGATTACCCAAAACCATCAAAATTCTAAAACGATTTTCAAAACGAGAAAGAAAACCAATTTGTTGATTCTGGAGCACTACAGCTGCTCGGCTGTAAATTATAGTGGCACGGCTGTGATACCCTACAGCCGCTCGGCTGTAGTTTGAGAAGCAGAATTATAGTTTTGCCCTTTTTGGCCTCTAACTTGTAATTTTTGGCATGTTTACATTTTTGGACCTTAGATGAATGTTCAATTTAGGCCCACTCACGAATGGAACCCCCAGGTTCCGGGATATCCGGCCTACTAGAAGTTGGAAAATGCATGTAAAATGAGACAAATTGTTTTCAAAATTGATTTTTCATTCACAAAATCTACAGGGCGTTTCAATAAAATATTTTCCAGGTCTAATCGAGTAGTCGTCCGGACTTCTCGATTATCCCCTCTATGTATGATCCCGTTTCCCAAAATACCCCTATTCTGTCTTATGTGAGTCCTTAGTGTGCTTTATTTACTTGTACTAACTGTATTTGGATGCAGCTTATATTTTTCAGTTTTGATGTATTTAATAGATTATCTCGTGTATCTAGGCGATCGTACTTTTGAGATTATCATGTATTATAGGCAATTGTAAATGGTGAGGATCAGAGTTTTTCTTTTTCGGGTTGTATAATTTAGCCACTATTTTACTTTTCCTGCACTTTTACTTTTTTGCACTTTATTTATGATTTATTTATGTCATGTGTATGAGCATTAACTAAAAATAAAGGAAGATAAAATGGGTAGATTTAAGTGAATGTTATATCGTGTTATGAAATAATAATTGAAAATAAGTGAGGATTAGTAGATGTGTTGCCGAACCTTGAATCTCTAGATTAGGTACCGCGTCTACACTTGGTAGGAAGCTGTACCAGAATTTCCCGGATGAGCTGATCTGGGTGGCGACTCTGTATCTAATCTGGAAATTAGGTTTCGAGATCTTTAAGTTTAAATTGGGATATTCTAAAAACTTATTTTCCAAAATTCACACTTACAATTAATTTTTCTACAAAAAGGGTTTTTCCAATAAAATGAAAGGCTTTCTTAAAGAATATTAAAACCCATTTTCAAAACCATGTTAGGATTTGTCACCGGAAATCACCCGATAAAAGCGGAAGAACGTGGTGATTTCCTCAAATCCGGTCCCAGGAGCAATTGAAGTGGAAATTGAAAAACATAAAATTAAATAGAAAGGGATTAAATTTCTTACCAGAAAATTCTCTTTCTAGAGATGGATGATGACTGCAGAATTCAAAATAGAATTCCTCCACTCTCACGTACACGAACGCTTGGCGAATGCAACCCGTGCTAGCGTCGGAAAAACGGAACAATGGAAGGGAGGAGCTAGAGAATTCGGCTAGGAGGCTCAAAGCATTAGCTTAGCCGAAATCTCTAACCTTAGGTATTTATACCTAGGGTTGGCCGAATTCCTTAAGGGAATTCAGGCCCATCTTGGCTCCTGTCTATTCTGTGCGGGCTTCCATGTTTTAATTTAGGCCCAGTCTAATTTTAATTATTCTGGTTTAAATTAATTTCAAGCCCAATTTTAATATACCCATGTATTTAATATATTACTCCAAGTAATATATTATTTACATCTAAATTAAAATTAGTTTGACAATTAATTTAATCCATCAAATTAAAATTAAATCTACACAAAATAAAATCATACGTAAACCCATACATATGAATATTTCCACCTAGGAAATAATTTCATAATTAATCCAATTAATTATGAAGAGCCAATAGAATATATCAATTTTATTATTATGACCAATCCAATTGATCTTTATAATATAATTAATATATATACATGCTTCTCCCTCCACTGTGTATACTCCATGTATACATGTGATTCCTTAAGTCTGCATTCTATCGTTCTATGTGTACGATCCTGTGGGCCCATCTTTATGTTGGCAGCGGACCTTTGGCCCGCAGACTGCAGTTGGGCTCTAGCAAGCCACTGCAGCCCCCAATTAAGATGGAGATGGCAGTCTAACTGATATCATAACCCTGTAGTTTAAACTTGTACATCCCATGTCATTGATATCGATGTCCAACACAGAGGTATGGATTGATCACCCTCTTTTGTGTCCGGACATTAACTTGATCCCGAATGCACTGAACCTCACAAACAAGTTCCAACTTGTTTGGGTGTGGCCACACTCTTATCAGTCACATTCATCAAGTGGCCGGTGATATCTTCTCAGTTGGTTACTGAGTGACAAATCCCTTCTGCATATCCATAGTATTACCATGTTCAGTGACATACCCGAAAGCACCCATACTTGGCACCCTATTACAGGCCCTTTAGGCGTACCCCTAAGTATACGACTTCAC
This sequence comes from Euphorbia tirucalli, assembly GCA_039660915.1. Lineage (NCBI taxonomy): Eukaryota > Viridiplantae > Streptophyta > Magnoliopsida > Malpighiales > Euphorbiaceae > Euphorbia > Euphorbia tirucalli. The sequence goes on from CM077641.1 coordinate 58,550,888, forward strand.
ATGTAACACCATCATATGGTCAGGTCAAAGGATCCATACAAGTACTACACGAGAATCCATTGTGATACCATACCATGTGGATTACTCGTTTAGTGGATCTATCCAGTACCATGCTTCCAGGCATGTACCCATTAACTTGGTTGACATTCCATGTCCAATGACCGGTAAGACACCGCCATACAACCAGGTTAATGATAGTCTGTTGTTCCATTCATTCCCATGACTGGAACAGACTACGGATCTATTCATGGTCATATCGTTAACCCTATCCATGGTCTTACTGCTGAGTGCATGACACTAGTCGTCATGGATATAGATATGTCCATTGGATACTTCATTTAATATATTGCACAAGATAGATATAGTAAATGAATTGATGCCTTTATTAATGACACAAATGAGTACAACACATAAATCCAATAAATGTATAGTACAAATACAAGGACCAATGCCTCGGGACTAGGGCATTTCCAACAAACCACATACTCAAACTTGAAAAGAAAATCCCCAGTTCCTGCTTCACTGCGCGTTTCGAAAAACATCATCCACTCACAGTGGCGACTCTGCTGGGGACTAACGGTTTCTTTAAGAAAGTTTTTCATAAAAAACTTAAGGAACTTAGGCAACAATTGAAGTATATCCTCACTTGTAGTCAATTATTAATTTATAATCCGATATCTCATTCACAACTGCATAGCATGACATTTTGTCTTCTTGAATCCCTCCAACACATGATTAAGCTCGGTTTATCTCCAAAGGTGACTTACCTCTTCCGCTAGGATTGGAGGCACCTGAGGAGGTAAACCAATCATAGCACCGCATGAACCTTACATCGTGTTCTATGATAAGGAGTGTATTTTTGCTATGGTAACCTGTACGACCCTTGGTTTGACTTATACCTTCATGTAATGGCCTAACAACTTCCCCTTAGAGTTACCAAAACATATATTTGAAAATGGACATTGAGAGTACGCCTTTGATATCCCCGGTTGATGCCAAAGAGACCCAATACCTAGGAAGAATGCATGACCAATCGAAAGGAGGAATAAGGTTGGAGGGGTGAGCATGTTTTTTTCCTGTGCTAACGTTTGCTCCATGGTTGTCTTACCTTTAACTTTTACATGCAACATCAAACACGCATCATCCGTATGTCATTTTCTAACCACATTTTTATGCAGCCATTTTGAAGCATCATCATACATGTGTCATTAACTAACCATATTTTCGTGCAGCCATGACATTTTATTCGTGTACCATCACATCTTGTGTGTTGACATTCCTATAAAGCATACACGACATCATCTTGTATGTAATGCATCCTAACCACGTTTTTGTGCAGCCACTTGCATTTTGTATGACATGGGCATTCATCTAATCTCATCCCATCTAAAATGTAAGGATGTTCTAAGTATGCCCCTCACGATCATTTCATTTCATGACATATCCGGAGTCCCCAAGACTACCTGTGTTCCGCCGATGAACCGGATTGCACTTGGCCATTCCATTACATCATTTCACTCGATAGGTGACCACGACGGTCTTAGGTTTACATTCGTGTGATGGATCACAAAATATCATCACATGGCATCATATCCATTCACCATTGGTGTCATGGCGACACCAAAGTCTTGCTTGTGTGTCACGATCCCCATCGGATTGTTCCATAACATTGATGATTCATTCAAGGTACTCCACGAGTACCGAACTAGTACTCATATTAGGACATTTCATAACATGCCTAAATCATGCAAGGTGTTCCACGAACACCAAAATGCTGTACGTGTTTCGAGTTACATGCGACTTGTTTGTGACATCATTCCATCTTAGATGCCATAAAAGCATCAAAGCTCTGTTTATGGAACGGCTCCCATATGACCACTTCATATCATCTCATTAACCTATGAAGTGTCGAACCTCTATCCGTGTGTCGGTACACATGTGACCATTTCATGACATCCACCAGGTGCCCCGAAGGCGCCGAACCTCTTCCGTGTCACGGCTCACACGTGACATTTTTGCATTGTCTTTTGTATACCATGGGGTATGATTGGGACATCCAAAATAAAAAGAAGGAAAATACAAAAGTCACTTTCATTATCATCCGTATCCATGAAACATCATTCAAACATAAACATACCGTACACACCACTTAGTGTGTCGAGTCTAGGTCCACGACATCCATCCAAGATTCTAATCTTATGTTGAATGTGCAGTTTGGAGTCGAACCTCAAAGCGGTTAGTTCGTGTTGAGTCAGAGCCGAACTGATCAATTCAGTCAGTTCAATTAGAGCCGGTCACTGTGGAGGGTATCAGTTCAGGGTTAGACTTAGATCGGGAGATTGAAATTCAGTTGCCTACCTTACCGGTTGACAGTCAGATTTTGTTAAAAGAAGCTGATAGATCGAAGATGGTTGACGGTAACACTGGAAACATGCCTTTCGACATGGTTTCTTTTATGAGGAGTTTTTTGAGCTTTGATGAATTTAAGGCTACCCTTAGGGAGCAAATGTAGGCTGTGATGAATGCTACCCCTGTTTAGACTATTCCACTAACTCAGACTTCCGTTGGAAGTGAACTGACTTAGACTTCGGTTGGAAGTGAAGGACAACAATTTGTCCAAGCGGCGAATAGAGCTGGAGGGAGTCTTCCCAACGGAAGTGGTGGGGTTGTCAACCATAGGGAGCCTGATCATCAGTCTGAAGATGATGAAGATTTTGAGAAGGCAAGAGAAGCCTCAATTAAGACTGTTGTGGAGAAGCGCCTCAACCAGAAGCTATCTGATATCGAAGCTATATTGCCTATGCTGAAAGAGATGGTGCACTATAACCCTGTTAAGTATGTCAACCCGGCTACTTTGATGGCTGATGGAGGAGAGCCGCTTCCAGCTGGTTTTCATATGCCTTATATTCCTCCTTACACCGGGGAAGGCCCACCAGAGCCCACCTGGATAGTTATGTGAGACTGATGACAAGTATAGGAATCGGGGAAAGGTCACCTCCTGAATCTATTCCTGACTACTTTAAGGGATGCTGCAGCGAAGTGGTATATGAAGATGCCAATCCATACCTGCTCTATGTAGGAAGATCTCTCTGAAGCTTTTGTGAAATAGTATGCATACAACACTCAGGTGGAGACTACTCTAGAAGATCTGGAAAGAATCTGTCAAAAGGCCAATGAATCCTTCCCGGCTTACTATAAGAGATGGATGGACGTCCAGGTGCTGGTGGATGGGGCCCCAAAGTTGGAATCCCTTATTATGAAGTTAGTGGACAGCAATTTACCTCTGTATAAGGAGAAGATGAAGCTCAAGAGGTTCCACTCTTTCACTAAAGTGGTTGAATTTTCTAAGCATATCGAGCGATACGAAGAGGAGTAGCAGAGGAGTAAGCAGAGCACGGGTACCTATCAAAACAGCTGGGGGTATTCGCAAGGTTACAAGGGTAGTAGTTCCACAACTACATCGGCCGAGTCTACCTCAAGAACAACACAAGTAAGGGAAGCGGATGTGGCTGTTATATACCAGGGAAGACAGACTCCTCAAAGAGTCACTAGTCCATGGGCTGAGTCAACAAGCTGGATTTTTGCCAAGTGTAGAAGGGCTAGGTTTTTGCAGAGTCTGAAGCCATTTTCGCCTCTAGCCGAGGCAGATAAAGATAACTTCTGTGCTTATCACGTGATGACGGGTCACCGTATAAACGAGTGTGCCTAGTTGATCAAGGCCATCAGGCAGTTGGTTACTGATGGTAAGATTATCGAGTCGGCCTTGAAGCTGAGTGTTTAGAGTAACCCCTACCAACTTTGGCTAGCCTGGGTGCACAAGCTATTGGTAAGACCGATCGCATATGGAGGACGATAGTCATTTTGATGTTTTGGTTTTTTTATTTTTTATCATGTGAACAATTCAGTCCCTAAGGTGTTTAATTTAATAGAATTTGATTTTAATTACTTGTGCGATATTTTTCGGATGGAACTTTCAATGCATACAAACATTCATTTAATGCCTTTAACACGCATGATGCATCAATGCATGAAATGAATCTACGGACAGATGATGACCTAAAAATGGTATCCGTTTGGAAAGAGCTCATGCCTGATGAGAGAAAAGAAAATTGTAAAAGTACCACAAAAGCACATGGAAATCTTCGCCTGGCTGTACGATGTCATGCCGGGGTGACAAAGAAATTACTGAACACCCAGTTCCAAAGGATTCGAAGATGAAACCAGCCAAGTAGGAGCTCTATAGACTCAAGCCAGAAAAACGAGGGTTGTCACAACATAGGGAATTGACAGTGTCAGCGAAGTAAGGCTACTGGCGATGAACAGACATCGCTCCATGGTCACAACCGTCAACTACTTCTCGAAGCAGGTAGAAGCGGAGTCATATATGAATGTCACAGCCTTAAAAAAAAAAGAGAAAAAAACAAAAAAAGACAAAAAAGACAAAAAAAAAGTCACCATGTTATGATCGATGATGGAGTACAATTCCAAGGGGCAATAACACAGTGTTCTAGAATAAAGGGTTGAGAATTATAGATCATCTCCACATCTCCCACAAGCCAACGGGGCAATAGAAGCGTCCAATAAATCCATCAAAGGGATTCCGTCAAAAGTGAGAGTTACCTATAGAGTTTAGGTCGACAAATTACCATTTGCTTTGCAAGGGCACCTAAGTAGTGTCAGAGCATGTACTGGAGAAACACCATACTTGTTAGCCTACAGGATGGACGCGGTTCTACCAAGGGAGATAGAGACCAAGTCATCAACCCCTTCAGCCAAGACAAACACAGCGATACTATGTAAAAAAAAAAGAGTCCGATGGGTCGAAAACTGAAAAGGCGATCCATGCAAAAGTCAGGACAGTCTGATGGGTCGAAAACTGAAAAGGTGATCCATGCAAAAATTAGGACAGAAAGGCGAGGACTATCAGCTGGAAAATCTGCAAAGACTGGTCAATAGCCGTCGTGGATTCAGTCGAGATGGATACCATTACTGATTCTGTTCTTAACTTCATTTCATCTTTGATGTGCATTGTGCTAAAGCATTATTAATGAGTGAATGAATGAATGGCATTTTCCTTTCAGTTAAATGTCCTAAGTCTGCTTGAAATTGAATTTTCATCATGCATATATGGCTGTACACATTTTCAATTTGCATGCATCTCACTTCCAAAAAAAAAGAGTCCGATGGATCGAAAACCGAAGAGGCAGTCTGTGCAAAAATAAGGATAGTCCAATAGATCGAAAACTTGAAAGGGCGATCTATGCAAAAATTAGGACACAAGATAAAGTCTGTTGAATTGAAAACCTAAAAGGGTAGTTCAGGTAAAAGTAAAGATAGTCCGATAGGTCAAAAACCTGAAAGGTATGCAAAAGTTAGGACATAAAAAAAACAGAAAAAAAGTCACACAGTAGCATCCAGCTCAGATAACTCTAATCCTCTAAAGACTAGGGTACCTCAAAGTCAGCACCTCACGTCCACGTCTTGTGGGGTAAGCAATCTGGTCAATTAGCCAAACTCTACAGCAAGCATCCAGTCTAGGTCTCAGTTGTCACATTAGAAATATCCCACTAGGGGCAGACCCATCGGATGGAGACGTCAGTTCGGCTCCTTAGCTAATCAAACTAATTCGATGTGGGGCGGCTCTAAGATGTGAGTCATCCAAGCCATTAAGTACATCACAAAGTGAGACCCATGCAAGGGCCACAATGTGCAAAAGTCAAAGAAAGTAACCCACAAATGGGTCAATACATCATAAGTGGAAAGACAGAGATGTAGGCCTAAGGAGGTACAAAGCCAGCATCATCATCATCATCATCTCCGTCATCTCCTAGCTCCTTGGTCGGGTTCTCGCTCACATGCTCACTCGCAATCCCCATTTGGGCCTCCGAATCATCCACCCAATCTCTGAAGGTCTGATTCATGATCTCTAACTCGGTGACCCGTCGATACAACAGGTCAACCTCTGCCCTCGAGCGAACAGACTCACAGCACTTAACCCCAATCATCGTCTGCACCAAGTAAAGCATAAAAAACATCATAATCATATGCATATACATCCAAAACATACATATATATAGTACATTCAAAACACACACATTCATGCACACATGCATCAAAACCAATCTAAGTACAGGTACTCATCATCATCATGGGCACTCTAAAAGCAGAAATAGTCCGACACTAGGGCATTCCCTCAACTATATCAAGCCATTTATAGCCGTACGACTCTGACTCCAAGGTAAGGAAGTTTCCACAACTTCTCATAATTTTTGTTTATGCCAATATAATCTCGAGAAAGGTATTCCTTGCCTTTTGCAGGTATCCAGGCGCAAAACAATCAAGCCGTATTTATTCTTGATCGAAGGGGCAAAAATGTTGTTTCCAAAATTATCGATCAAGGAATAAATACGCACTCTCGATCCAACTTCAATGGTACACTCCACCACAGAGGGTCGATTTCAATGGTACACTCCACCACAGAGAGTTGATTTGAATGGTACACTCCACCACAGGGAGCCAATTTCAATGGTACACTCAACCACAGAGAGTCGATTTCAATGGTACGCTCCACCACAAAGAGCCTATTTCAACGATATTGCTCCACCAACAGAAAGCTTATTTCAAAAGTATCAAGGGGCAAGGTATTCAGTCCGTATTCATTCTTGATCGAAGGGGCAAAATTTTTTTTTTCCAAAATTATCAATCAAGGAACGAATACATACCCGAAACAACTTCAAAACTTTAAAAGAGATAATCAAACTTCTGAAACCACTATAACATCTTTCCCCAGCCACACAAGCTTTATGGGAAACACTATTATCCTTTCCTTCAGTGACACAAGCCCCACTAGATGTGAAATGAGCAAAATGCCCTTCTGTTAGTAACCAAACTACCAGATGGCTAAAAGACCTTTCCTTTAAATATTTCTTCCCCTAATGACATAGGCTCCACTAGAGGTGAAATGATCAAAATACCCTTCCTCTAAAGGACACCAACTCTCCAAACTACAAAATTACCAAAATACCCTTCACTTTCATGAACATCAATTCACAAGGAGAACCAATCCAACCCGGGCAAAGTCCTCTGCTTCTCAATAGAGTTGAAGCATGTCCCTGGAGCATCAACCCAATCTGGGCAAAGTCCTCTGCTTCATAATGGAGTTGAAGTACGTCCCTCGAACATCGAATCAATTCGGGCAAAGTCCTATGCTTCGCAACGGAGTCGAAGTAAGTCCCTGAAAAATCAAATCAACATAGGCAAGACTACTGTTTCGTACAAACATCGAAACAAGTCCCTGAAGTCAACACAGTTCCATCCGTGACACAAGCACCACGGAGAGTCAACTCAAGCTAAATGTTGTTTCCTGCAGACATTGAAACAAATCCTTGAACTCAATTCAACTCAAGCAAGATTTTCCTCCACACAGACATCGGAGCAAATCCTTGAGTTCACTCAACTCAAGAAAGATTTTCTTCCGCACAGACATCGGAGCAAATCCTTGAATCAAATGAACTCAAGCTAGTCTTTATTCCGCATAGACAACGAAACGAGTCCTTGAATCAACCCAACTTTACCATCAACCCGAGATGCTGTGAGCACGGGTTTTTTCCCGACCTCGGTGATGAAAGCTATTATTACCTTTTTCATGGATAAACATGAAGCGGATTTGGAATGACTGAGACAATGTCGAAAATGTCTCGGATGACCCGAATATGTATGACAAGTCTTGGTACGGAACCCCAAAGAAGGTTAAGTGAGCGTTTGGAAGAACCGAAGAGAAAAGGCGAAAAACATAGAAATAAGCTAGTCTCGAACTATAGCCGCTCGGCTATAGTGCCCTACAGCCGTGCGGCAATAGTACACCGCTCGGCTGCAGTATAGCCGCCCGGCTGTAGGCCACTACAGCTGCTCGGCTGTAATCACCAGATTTCCTAATTAGCATAAATCAGTCTTAAATAATGAAAAAAAGGGGACAGAACCGATAGGGTTTTCAGAAAATTAAACACAAAAATTAGGGTTCTTGGGAGAGTTAGAGAGAGAAAATAGGGCTTTTAGAGAGAGAATTCCCTAAATTTGTTCAAAAAGCAGTCAATCTTAATCTTAATCCATAGAAAACATTAGGGTTCTCAAATAAATCAAAATGGAGTGCAATTCTAATCAATTTGGCATTTTTTTGCCAATTCCGGGTTCATTCAAGTTTTGGCGATTTCGGGTTGTTCATGATTTCGAGGCATTTTTTGGCGACCAAATCCGTTTCTGGTGTTCTAATACGCTGGAATATAGACAAGGTATCTTTTGATTTGTTCTGGGTGTTATTTGTTTATGTTTTTATGTTTTTCTCAAATTTGGAAGTGAATCCAGCTATAGCCGCCCGTCTGATGATTATAGCCGCACGGCTGTAACATACAGTGGCGCGGCTATAGTCTTTTGATTACAGCTGCTCAGCTGTAATCTTCAGGGCAGAAGCTCTGGTGCCCTAAATCGATCGATAACGCTTCCTTTTTAAAATCAAATGTGTTTTCTATTAATATTATCGGTCTAATCACATCCATACATGCTTAAAATCATGGTTTTCTGGTTTTTATTGATGGATGTGAGATTGAAATTTGGCGATTTTGGGTTTTTAGGGATTTCCGGACTCGTTTGATCCGATCCGAATCCGTTCTTATTGAGTTTCATGAGTTTCCAGAAGTCCTAGATTGTACGAAATCATCAAAGTTCTAAAATCTTTTTCAAAATGAGAAAGAAAGCCGAAAATTTGATTCTGGAGCACTACAGTAGCTCGGCTGTAGCCCGAGAAACAGAATTATAGTTTTGCCCTTTTGGGCTTTTAACTTGTAATTTTGTGTCTCATTTCAATTCAAAACAGATTTTTGGCATGTTTACACTTTTGGACCTTAAATGGATGTCTAATTTAGGCCTACTCACGAACGGGACCCCCGGGTCCCGGGATATTTGGCCCACTAAAAGTTGGAAAATGCATGTAAAATGAGCCAAATTGTTTTCAAAATTGGTTTTTCATCCACAAAATCTACAGGGCGTTTCAATAAAATGTTTTCTAGGTCTAATCGAGTAGTTGTCCGGACTTCTCGATGATCCCCCCATTTATGATCCCGTTTCCCAAAGTACCCTTATTCTGTCCTATGTTGGTCCTTGATGTGCTTTATTTACTTGTGCTAACCGTATTTGGATGCAGCTTTTCTTTTTATTATTTTTCATTTTTGATGTACTTAATAGATTATCTTGTGTATGTAGGCGATTGTAATTTTTAGATTATCGTGTATTATAGGCTATTGTAAATGGTGAGGATGAGAGTTTTTCTTTTCTTGGGTTGTATAATTTTGCCTCTATTTTACTTTTCCTTCACTTTTACTTTTCTGCACTATATTTTAGATCTATGTTTATGTCATGTGTATAAGCATTAACAAAACATAAAAGAAGATAAAATGAGTAGAACTAAGTGAATGTCATATTACTTTATGAAATAATAATTGAAAATAAGTGAGGATTAGTAGATATGTTGCCCGAACCTTGAATCTCTGGATTAGGTGCCACGTCTACACTTGGTAGGGAGCTGTACCAGAATTTCCTGGATGAGTTGATCCGGGTGACGACTCTGTATCTAATCTCGAAATTTAGGTTTTTAAATTGGGATTTTATAAAAACCTATTTTCCAAAATTCACACTTGTAATTAAGTTTTCTACAAAAAAGGGTTTTTCCAATAAAATGAAAGGCTTTCTTAAAGAAGATTAAAACCCATTTTCAAAACCACATACTCACACTCGAAAAGAAAATCCCCGGTTCCCGCTTCACCACGCGTTCTGAAAAACGTTGTCCGCTCACAGTGGCGACTCCGCTGGGGAGTAACGGTTTCTAAAAAAAAAAAGTTTTATTAAAAAACTTAAGGAACTTAGGCAACGATTGAAGTATATCCGCACTTGTAGTCAATTATTAATTCATAATCCGATATCTCATTCACAACCGCATAGCATGACATTTTCTCTTCTTGAATCCCTCTAACATATGATTAAGCCTGGTTTATCTACAAAGGTGACCTACCTCTTCCTCTTGGATTGGAGGCACCCAAGGGGGTATACCACTCATAGCCTCGTATGTACCCTTTCGTTTGGACCCTTGAGTGGGGAGAAGTGAGGAGTATATTTTCTCTATGGGAACCTGTATGACCCTTGGTTTGACTCATACCTTCATGTAATGGCCTAGCAACTTCCCTTTAGGATTACCAAAACATATATTTGAAAATGGACATTGAGAGTACGCCTTTGGTATCCCCGGTTGATGCTAAAAAGACCCAATACCTAGGAAGAATGCGAGACCAATCGAATGGAGGAATAAGATTGGAAGGGTGAGCATATTTTTGCATGTGCTAACATTTGTTCCATGGTTGCTTTATCTTTGACCTTTACATACAACATCAAACACGCATCATCCGTATGTCATTTTCTAACCACATTTTTATGTAGCCCTTTTGAAGCATCATCATACGTATGGTATTTTACTAACCATATTTTCGTGCACCCATGACATTTTATTCGTGCGCCATAACATCTTACTTGTTGACATTCCCATAAAGCATATACATGACATCATCTTGTATGTCATGCAACCTAACCACATTTTTATGCAGCCACTTGCATTCTATATGACATGGGCATTCATCTCATCTCGTCCCATCTAAAATGTTAAGATGTTCTAAATGTGTCCCTCATGACCATTTCATTTCATGACATATCGGGAGACCCCAAGACTACCCATGCTCTGTCGGTGCACCGGATTGCACTTGGCCATTCCATTACGTCATTTCACTCGATAGGTGACCACGACGGTCTTAGGTTTACATTCATGTGGCAGATCACACAATATCATCACATGGCATCATATCTATTCACCATTGGTGTCATGGCGACACTAAAATCTTGCTTGTATGTCACGATCCACATCGGATTGTACCATAACATTGATGATTCATTCAAGGTTCTCCATGAGTGCCGAACTAGTACTCATATTAGGACATTTCATAACATGCCTAAATCATGCAAGGTGTTCCATGAACGTCAAAATGTTGTCCATGTTTCAAGTTACAAGCGACTTGTTTGTGACATTATTCCATCTTTGATGCCATAAAAGCATCGAAGCTCTGTCTATGGAATGGTTCCTATATGACCACTTCATATCATCTCATTGACCTATGAAGCGTCGAACCTCTGTTCGTGTGTGGGTACACATGTGACCATTTCATGACATCCGCTAGGTACCCCGAAGGCACTGTACTTCTGTCCGTGTGCCAGCTCACATGTGACATTTTTGCATTGCCTTGTGCATGGCATGGGGTATGCTTGGAACATCCAAAACAAAAAGAAAGAAAATACAAAAGTCATTTTCATCATCGTCCACATCCATAAAGCATCATCCGATCATGAACATGAACACACCATACACGCCATTTAGTGTGTCGAGTCTAGGTCCATGACATCCATCCGAGCTTCTAACCTTATGTTGAATGTGCAGTTTGGAGTCACACCTCGAAGCGGTTAGTTCGTGTTGAATCAGAGCCGAACCCATCAATTCAGTCAGTTCAGCCAGAGCCTGTCACCGTGGAGGGAATCAGCTGAGGCTCAGATTCAGATCGGGACATCAAAATTCAGTTGCCCACTCTGCCAGTTGACAGTCAGAATTTGTTAGAAGAAGCGAACAGAGCGGAGATGGCCGACGGAAACAGTAGAAATTGCCTTTGGATATGGCTGCTTTTATGAGGAGCTTCCTAACCTCAGACGAGTTCAAGGCTACTCTTAGGGAACAAGTGCAGGCCGTGATAAGCACCGTCCCTATCCAGACTGTCCCACCGGCTCAGACTTCGGTTGGAAGTGGGGGACAGCAGTTTGTCCAAATTACTAACGGTCCTGGATGAAGCCTTCCCGGAGGAATTGGTGGAGTGATTAACCACAGAGAACCCAACCGTCAATTCGAAGAGGATGAGGCCTTTGAGAAGGCAAGGGAAGCCTCGATTGAGACAATATTGGAGAAGTGTCTCAATCAGAAATTGTTTGACATAGAAGCCATGTTACCAAAGCTGAAGGAGATGATCCACTTTAATCCTATTAAGTGTGCAGATCCTGCCACACTAATGGCCGATGGAGAGCGGCTGCTTCCAGCCGGTTTTCACATGCCTTATCTTCCCCCCTACACCAGGGAAGGCCTGCCGGAAGCCCACTTAGACAGTTACGTGAGGTTGATGACCAGTATGGGGATTGGAAAGGGTCATCTCTTGAACTTGTTTTCGACTACTCTAAGGGGTGCTGCAGTGAAGTGGTACATGAAGATGCCCCTGTATACCCATTCCACTTGGGAGGACTTATCTTATGCTTTTGTAAAGCAATACGCCTACAACATCCAGGTTGACACAACTCTTGAAGATCTGGAGAGAATCCGCCAGAAGCCGAATGAGTCTTTTCCAGCCTACTACAAACGGTGGATGGATGTGCAGGTTCTGGTGGATGGGGCACCGAAGTTGGAATCTCTGATAGTGAAGTTGGTGGATGGTAGTTTGCCCTAGTACAATGATAAGATGAAGCTTAAAAGATTCCATTCCTTTAACGAGGTGGTAGAGTTTGCCAAGCGTATCGAATGATACGAGGAGGAGGAGCAAAGGGGCAGACAGAGTTCGTGCTCCTACAGAAATAATCAAGGGTACTCCCAGGGGTACAAGGGTTGCAGCCCTAAGACTACAACACTGGGGTCTAGTTCCAAGATGACACCGAAAGTGACCTTTATCGAAGTGCAGGAGGCAGAGGTGGCTGCTGTGAGTCAAGGGAGACCAACTACTCAGAGGATCACTAGTCCATGGGCCGAGTCGGCTAGTCGAATCTTTGCAAAGTGTAGAAAGGCTGGGCTGTTGTAGAGTCTGAGGCCGTTCTCACCTCCAGCTGAGGCAGATAAAGATAATTTCTGCCTGATGCTCAAGCGAAATGCAGAAAATAAATTGCAGAAAATAAAGCATACATCCACAAATAAACAAAAATAATAAAGGCTGCTTATACAATCCAATCGAATAAAAGATAAAAACCCTCGTCCTCACTTTACGAATGCCTAGGATACACGAGGATTTAAAAATTACAATTGCCTAATTTACACAGGAATCTAATAAATAAAGCCAAAATAATAAAAATAAATGCTGCAAAACAGAGGGTTAGCACAGTTTATATTATAAACACAAATAGGACTCAAAGCAGGACAGAATTGGGATTTGGGAAACAGGGGCATGCATTTAGGGGGTAACCGGGTCGACCCAACTGGTCAGACCGGTTAGACTTGGAAAACCGTTTTGAAATGCCTTGTAGATTTTTATGATGGAAAACAATTTTTGGAAACCATTTGGCTCGGTTTCATGCAAATTTCCATTTTTATGGGTCGGTTATCCCAAAACTTAGGGTTCCGTTCATGTGGGTTCCTAAATGCAACATCCATCTAGGGTCCAAAATGCAATAAACACACTAAAAGCATTTGTGATAAATACTATTTTGCACGTTTTCAATATTTTCCTCGGATTTGATAGCATTCGGGGGTCCGCTAATGCTGAACTGTGAATCCGATTCACCCGAAACTCAGGAAATAAACCCGGGAAACATAAAAAACCCTAATATCCGTATGTACAGAAATCCAAAAACGAAAATATTATGACATACGGATGGATTTGGGTCTAAAATGATCACAACATAAAGCTGAAAATGGAAAACGGGCTGTTTTCGGCTGATCGGGACAGACCAGGAATCTGTCCCTGAGGAACAGAGCCGGGCGGCTATAGGGTCAGAGCCGACCGGCTCTGTTCATCATGAACACAGCCGTATGGCTATAATGGGCAACCCAGTTTCCAAATTTTTGCAGAAATGAAGAAACGCATAAAAAATCAATGCAAACAGGTTTTAAGGCCTCTCAGAGTTTACCTTGATGTTGTTTGGATACTTAGAGCATCAAGATGCGGATTGAAAGCTGGGAATGTGTCCAGGAGACTCAACCGGTTGAATCCCACGACGGTCCAAAATTATCCGAAACCAAGCCGAAATGATCCCGAATCAATGAATAAAGGTTGTAGGATTTGTCAATGATGTTTTGAGATTGATTTGGGGTTTTGATGGGAGTGTTTATGGGTTCCTCTCTCGGTTTCTTTCTCTTTTTTTCTCTCTGTGTTTCTTTTCTTTTCTTTTTCTCTCTTTTCTCTCTGAGAACCGAAGACCAAAAGTCTTCCCCTTTTTCTGATTTTCTCTCTTTTATATCACTCTCTCTCACTCATTTTGCTCAATCAATTCAGTTGTCTGACTTTCTGAAATCCCTTCCCCAATTTTTGTTCTGTCAAGCCAAGTTACTCTGTATTGCAAAGCAACTTGGTTTGCCCAATAGAGCTACCCGGCTCCAGTTTGTACTAGAGCCGTATGGCTCTAGCTAGAGCCGGCCAGCTCTGGTTTAAAAACCAAATCCGCCCGATTCTACCGAGAATTGGGGCAAAATTTCGAAAGTTGGACGCGAAGATCAAACCCTAGAAATGATTCGGGAGACCTTTTCGGGGGCTTTAGATCGCGGATAGCCTAGCTTTTAGGACGTTTGAGATTCTCCGGGCAACATTCTGGTCACTTCAAAATCCCGTTCGAGCCTGTCCGGTCCACAGGTAACTAAGTACTTCTTGTTGGTGTGCCTTAGTTCTTAAGGCATTGGATTATTGTATTTTGTATTATACATTAAGACTCATTGTATGAATACATTATTTGTGTCACATTAATAAAGGCAATTAATCTATTTCATTATATCTCATGCTATAATATGAGTAGAGTATCCATTGATTAATAATCATAAAACCTATCCCAGGTCTGTTCTAATCATGGGAACGAATAGAACCACAGACTTGTATATTCGATTACTGTATGGTAGTTCTTAACTAGCCATAGTGCTTGTATAGTCAGTCATGAATATAGGTACATGTCGTTGACATGGGACTGGATCGATCCGTACAAGAAAGCCAGATGGTTGTCGCGTCATAAGTCTTTCTTGAGTATGTCTCTTTTGTCCTCAGACCAGATTTCATTATAATATCAATATGGAAACCGGTTCACTTTGACATATGCCTAACAGGTCTGTAAAAGGATGCTAAATACGGGTATGATTGGGTGGACCGGTGAACATGTTGATATTGATGATGAAGTGATGGAATTGCCACTCGGGTAACACCAAGATGATGTCATTGGCCACTTGATGAGTGGGACTGATAAGTGTATGGCCATACCCAAATAAGTTGGTTGCTTATTTGATTAATCAGTCAACTCAAGATCAAGAAATATAATAAACAATAGAAGAGGATGATGGACACCATGCCTCTTGTTTATTCATATCGATATCGTTAGGCAAAGGACACTATGAGATTACTTCCGGGTGAGTGTCTTCTAAAGACTGATGCATCTCTGTCTTAATTGGGGGCTGTAATGGTTTGCTAGAACCCACTTACAGTCTGTGGGCCTTGGGCCTACTGCCAACATAAAGGCAGACCTATTGGATCGTTCACATAGATCAACTGAGCTAGAACTTATAGATATTGTACATGTAATGTACATTGGAAGGAATGCGTTAATTAATTAGTTGACATTCAGGGTCAAGGTAATTAATTAACATTGGGTTGAATTTAATTTAATTAATAAGTTTACATAATGTAATTATTTGATTGAATTACATAAATTAAACAATTATTTAAATAATTTTCCTATAGGAAAATTAAATACATGTGTTGTATTTACTTAAGTGTGATTTAATTTTATTTAGGGGTAATTAAATTTAGCCAAATGGAATTAAATTACATAGTATATACTTTTTAATTAAAGTTATTTATGTAATTATAATCCTAGTGAGCTTGGGTTTAATTAACCTAATTAAAACCCAATTAGACAAGCTGTCTATATAAGGGCACACTTAAGCAATAAAACCCTAATTCAACCCTAATTAATTGCTGGAAATTTCAGCCACCAAGAGCAGCCCCAAATCAGTCGAAAATCCCAGCATCGAACCTCCATTCCTTCGCATCTTCGGCTAGCACCGGTTCAAGCTCAATAGTTGGTCGTACACCGGACTTTGGAGATCGCAGTTTCAAGAAACGATTCTGCAGCAGTCTCTGGAAGAGACGAATCCGGTGAGTTAATCTCTTATGATTTAAATTAATTTTATTCTAATCAATGGTAATTGGACACGATAGGTGGATTCTTGGAAATTTTAAACGATGTATTTTCCGCTGCGCCACGTTATTTTTCCAGTGACGAATCCCAACAGTGGTATCAGAGCCTGGTTTTGTTGAACCCTAGAATTTTGGATTGGGGCTTTTGATTTTTTTTTCCCCAATTGGTTTTCAATCCATTTTTTTTATTGATTATTCATTCTTATTTGTTGGTTGGAATGTTTATGATTTAAGAAATTAAGTGAAAAATAAACAGAAAAAATTAGTTGGCCAAAATTGGAATCGCAATTGCGATTCCAATTTTGGCACTACTGCTGCTTGCCGCAGCAGGCAATTTAGCAGCGGCTATCGCGCGGCAGTGCTGCTGTCCCCGGAAAGCAGCGCCGCACGCAGGATTCGAGTCCGGTTTTGGATTTTGCGGGTATTTTTTTATTCCGTACCCTAATGCAAATTAAATTAATTTTTTTAAAATTAATTTGTATTTAAATTGTTTATTTTGTTGGCATGCATATTTAATTTAATTGTTTGCATATTAAATTGAATATGGACTTTGTGAAATTGACCCAATAAACCGTGACACCGGTTAAAATTGGGAGAGCTAAATTTTAAATTTGTGAAAACCCAAATTCAAGTGGGAGCAAAATTGTTAATTTTGCATTTATGGATGTTATCCATTGGGCCTTTATGGGCCTTAGTCACATTTGTTAAAATTGGCGATTTCACCCTAAGTAACTCAGCTTAACATTTGGACTGCCATGATCATGCATCATATTGGTATGTATGTGCACGACAGGTACTTTGTTTGAAATGTTATGTTGAGTTCTATAGGCTCTAAATTATTATCGGTTGTAATTTAATTTTGGGAAATATGGCCTGCGTGCCATTTTTTATTTTGATGTAATTTTAGAATAGATTTTATTTTACAAAATTGTTGTAATTGCATCAAGTATGGAGGAAGGCCCGGATGGAGCAAGCCCATGGTGGGAGCTTAAGAAGGATTGCAGTCCAACCCATGAAGAATTAGATAGGATATCTAGTTTTTCATTAGGTTGTAATTAAAGGCCCATAGGATCTCATTTATTTTAAATTAAGTATGCTATTGCATTTGTCATATAATATGGATGTATGGATCACCAAATTATTACCCGCGTTTATGCATGCTAAGTCGTATCACTTAATTATAATCCGGAAATTAAAATATTGAGTCATTTAAAAGTGCTTCCCACATTCACACGTCTTCCTCCCATTGATGCTGCAATGTGCGCCATGCCCTAGCTGGGTACATTGTAGTATTCGGTGGGCCGTCGAGGGTTAGGATACTTGGTATGGTTGGTGGTTTGACTCCACATGGGTAGCATTAGCTCAGAGCAGGCCCTAAGCACAGATGGGTAAAGTTTCAATAAGCCCATCAAACCAAGAGTCCTTCATGGAAGGATTGGATAGGTTGTCCTACCAAACGAATCAATGGTTGGTTAGCGAGCCCTAGTTCGGCCAGTCATTGATAAGTTGTGGATCTTGGTCAAGTCAGCCAATTAACATCACCAACAAACAAATTGAAATTGGATTATTAATTTGAATTGGCTTAAAATCCTTTTTTTCTAACTCAAGCAATGATTTCTTCCATGTAGATAATCCCATTTAACTTAAGCAATTTAAATGGTTGCAACAAACAACAACTCACTCTCACTTAGGTCACTCTTGGAGAAGGAGAAGCTTTCGAGGACTAACTTCTTGGATTGGGCTAGGAACTTACAAATAGTTCTTAGACAAGAGTCTAAGGAGTATGTACTGAATGCTCCTTTACCAGCTAGCCCTCCCGCAGGTCGAGGCATCACCACGACGATGATGGAGCAGTACGATCGGCATGTGAGGGATGACCGAGATGTCTCGTGCCTCATGCTGGGTACCATGGCTTCTGATCTTCAGAAACAATTTATAGACGAGCATGCTTATGAGATGATGGATCAACTTAAAAAGATGTTCCAAGATCAGGCTCGTCAGGAATGTTACCTGACAACTAAGGCACTTTGCACTACTGTGATGGTAGCTGGGACTTTTGTTAGCATTCATGTGCTAAAGTTGAAGGGGTATATTGATACACTTGCCCGCCTCGGCTCGCCAGTTCCACAGGACTTAGCAACAGACATTATTCTCGGGTCACTTCCTGAGTCTTACAACCAGTTTATCATGAATTACCATATGCAAGGGTTGGATAAATTGGTTGTTGAGCTGCATGGCATGCTCAAGCTTGCTGAGCAGTCTCTTAAAAAGACTTCTGAAGTATTGCTGGTGAACAAGGGCAATACACCTATTGCTAAGGGAAAGGCCAAATCTAAGGCCAAGGCTAAGGGCAAAAAGGTGGTGGCCCAACCTAAAGCAAGGGTTGCTTCTCCTAACAATGTCTGCCATGAGTGTCATGAGAAGGGGCACTGGAAGAGCTCATGTCCAAAGCTAAGGGAGCAACTGAAGGGCAAAACTGCTGCTTCAGGTATTTATGTTGTTGAGATTAATCTGGCTATTTCTACATCTTGGGTCTTGGACACTGGATGTGGATCTCACATTTGTTCAAATGTGCAGGGTCTAAGAAATAGGAGATTATTAGGGTCTGGAGAAGTAGATCTTCGAGTCAGAAATGGTGATCGGGTTGAGGCCATGGAGATCGAAGATTATTTCTCAGAGATGCCTAGTGGATTGTTTTGGAACTAAGAAACTGTTATTTTGTACCTACGATGCGCAGGAATATTTGTTCCGTTTCTTTGTTGGATATTTCTGGTTTCGTATTTAATATTGGACATGGTAGAATTTCTATGCAATGTGGCAATATTATTTATGGAATAGCATTTCTTGAAAATGGCTTATATATCCTTGATCTAAAATGTGAAAGTTCAATCTATAACATAAATACTAAAAGGATTAAACAAAATGAAATTAATCCTACTTACATCTGGCATTGTCGACTTGGCCATATAAATGAGAAGCGCATAGCTAGGCTTCACTCTAGTGGAGTGCTAGGGTCATTTGACATCTATTCTTATGACACATGTGAATCTTGTTTGAGAGGCAAGATGACAAAGGCACCTTTTAGCAAGACGGCTGAAAGGGCCTCAAAGCTGTTGGAGCTAATACATTTCGATGTATGTGGCCCAATGAGCACTAGTGCTAGATCTGGTTTTCTATACTTTGTCACCTTCACGGATGACTTTAGCAGATACGGTTACATGTATCTGATGAAGCATAAGTCTGAGACTCTCCAAAGGTTCAAGGACTTTAAAAACGAAGTAGAAAACCAACTTGGCAAGAAAAAAAAAGCACTTCGGTCTGACCGAGGGGGTGAATATTTGAGCCAAGAGTTTGACTCGTTTTTGAGAGAGTGTGGGATTGTATCCCAACTCACTCCTCCTGGTACACCCCAGTGGAATGGAGTGTCAGAAAGGAGGAATAGGACCTTGCTTGACATGGTCCACTCGATGATGAGTCATGCTACACTCCCTGTCTCCTTTTGGGGATATGCTTTAGAGATAGCTGCTTACATTCTTAATAATACACCAAGCAAGGCAGTTGAGGGAACACCATATGAACTATGGAAGGGCCGAAAGCCCAATCTTTCCTTCTTGAAGATTTGGGGCTATGATGCACATGTTAAGAAATTGACAAGTGGCAAACTCGAGTCCAAATCTCTCAAGTGCTGTTTATGGGTTACCCTAAGGAAACTAAGGGTTATTACTTCTACGATCCGGCCAAAAACAAAGTTTTCATAGCCAGAAATGCAGTCTTCTTGGAGAAGGAATTCCTTTCCAAGAGAAACAGTGGGAGTAATGTTGAACTTTTAGAAGTTTAAGACTCACAAACTCTTACAGCTACTGCTGAGGATGCTTTGGGAACTGATCTGAATACTCAAGAAATTGAGGAACCAGAAACGGTTGCACAGGACCTTAGAAGGTTTGGTAGGACACGTCATCAGCCAGAGAGGTATGGCTTTCTCATGACTGATGATGGGGACCTTATGTTCGTTGACCAAGAGGAGCCCAAGACCCATCAAGAGGCTGTTGAAAGCCCACACTTAGATCAATGGCGCAAAGCCATGGAGGCTGAGATGCAATCTATGCACGATAACCAAGTATGGAACTTGGTGGATCCACCTCCAGGTGCTAAGGTGATAGGCTGCAAGTGGTGTTTCAAGTTAAAGGCCCTGTGTGTATAAGATGGTTAGTGGGAGCGTTTCCACCGTCCTAGTGCTGTATGTTGATGACTTCCTTATCATTGGAGGTGACATACCAACACTGTAAGGGGTTGAGCAGTGGTTGAGTAGGTGCTTCGCAATGAAGGACTTAGGCAAAGCTGAGACGATCTTAGGGATTAGGATCTACAGAGATAGATCCAATCGGTTTATAGGCCTAAGTCAGGCCATGTACATTGACAAGATTCTGAAAAGATTCAGCATGGACAAGGCAAAGAAAGGATTCTTGCCTATGCACCATGGGTTGAAGTTGAGTAAGAAAGATGGTCCTAAAACAAAGAAGGACCGGGAGAACATGGAAAAGATCCCTTATGCATCTGCTATTGGATCTATCATGTACTCCATGTTATGTACGAGGCCTGATGTCGCGTTTGCACTAAGTATGACCAGCCGGTACCAGTCGGACCCCGGGGAGGAACATTGGAAGGCTGTCAAGGCAATCCTAAAGTACCTTAATCGGACTAAGGATGCTTTCTTAGTGTATGGAGGTCAAGATGAGCTGGTAGTGTCAGGTTACACTAATGCAAGCTTTGAGACCGACGAGGATGAGAACCAGTCAGAGTCTGGTTATGTTTTTCTTCTGAATGGCAATGCCATTAGTTGGAGGTCAAAGCTGAGTACATAGCAGAGTGCAAAGCTCAAAGGAAGCCGTTTGGATCAAGAAATTAATAACTGAGTTGGGAGTAGTACCCACTATCCTAGACCCAGTTGATGTTTTTGTGACAACAACGGGGCCATCGCACAAGCTAAGGAGCCTCGGTCACACAAGAGATCCGGACATGTACTCAGAAAGTTTCACCTTATTCGGGAGATCGTGAATAGAGGTGACATGTCATTGCAGAGGGTTGACACAAAGAATAATGTCGCTGATCCATTGACCAAAGCGCTGCTGCAGACGTAGCACGATAGTCATACCAGATCTATAGGAATTAGGGCAATGCCCACTTGGAACTAGTGCAAGTTGGAGACTGTTGGTGTGCCCTAGTTCTTAAGGCATTGGATTCTTGTATTTTGTATTATACATTAAGACTCATTGTATGAATACATTATTTGTGTCACATTAATAAAGGCAATTAATCTATTTCATTTATATCTTGTGCTATAATATGAGTAGAGTATCCATTGATTGATAATCATAAAACCTATCCCAGGTCTGTTCTAATCGTGGGAACGAATAGAACCACAGACTTGTATATTCAATGACTGTATGGTAGTTCTTAACTAGCCATAGTACTTGTATAGTCAGTTATGAATATAGGTACATGTCGTTGACATAGGACTAGATCGATCCGCACAAGAAAGCCACATGGTTGTCATGTCATAGGTCTTTCTTGAGTAGGTCTCTTTTGTCCTCAGACCAGATTTCATTATAATATCACTATGAAATCCGGTTCACTTTGACATATGCCTAACAGGTCTGTAAAAGGATGCTAAATACAGGTATGATTGGGTGGACCGGTGAACATGTTGATATTGATGATGAAGTGAGGGAATTGCCACTCGGGTAACACCAAGATGATATCATTGGCCACTTGATGAGTGGGACTGATAAGTGTATGGTCATACCCAAATAAGTTAGTTGCTTATTTGATTAATCAGTCAACTCAAGATCAAGAAATATAATAAACAACAGAAGAGGATGACGGATACCATGCCTCTTGTTTATTCATATCGATATCGTTAGGCAAAGGACAATATGAGATTACTACCGGGAGAGTGTCTTATAAAGACTGTTGCATCTCTATCTTAATTGGGGGCTGTAATGGTTTGCTAGAACCCACTTACAGTCTGTGGGCCTTGGGCCTACTGCCAACAAAAGGGCAGACCCATAGGATCGTGCATATAGATCCACTGAGCTGGAACTTATAGATATTATACATGTAATATACATTGGAAGGAATGCATTAATTAATTAGTTGACATTCGGTGTCAAGGTAATTAATTAACATTGGGTTGAATTTAATTTAATTAATAAGTTTACATAATGTGATTAATTAATTGAATTACATAAAGTAAACAATTAATTAAATAATTTTCCTAAGTAGGAAAATTAAATACATGTGTTGTATTTACTTAAGTGTGATTTAATTTTATTTAGGGTAATTAAATTTAGCCAAATGGAATTAAATTACATAGTATATACTTTTTATTTAAAGTTATTTATGTAATTATGATCCTAGTGGGCTTGGGTTTAATTAACCTAATTAAAACCCAATTAGACAAGGTGTCTATATAAGGGTACACTTAAGCAATAAAACCCTAATTCAACCCTAATTAATTGCTGGAAATTTCAGCCACCAAGAGCAGCCCCAAATCAACCGAAAATCCCAGCATTGAACCTCCATTCCTTCGCATCTTCGGCTAGCACCGGTTCCCACTTAATAGTTGGTCGTGCACCGGACTTTGGAGATCGCAGTTTCAAGAAACGATTCTGCAGCAGTCTCTAGAAGAGACGAATACGGTGAGTTAATCTCTTATAATTCAAATTAATTTTATTCTAATCAATGGTAATTGGACACGATAGGTGGATTCTAGGAAATTTTAAATGGTGTATTTTCCACTGCGCCATGTTATTTTTCCAATGACGAATCCCAACACTTCTCATCATTAGGTCGGGAAAAACCCATGCTCATAGGCTGCCCCTCGCAGGACCAATGTCGGCTCATTGTGGCCTGTAAGGCCTAGATCGAGTTTGTGCTCATAACTGGGATCACGGTGAGGAAGGAAAAGGAAACGCACCTGGTGTTCCTCGTTGGGGGTGTCGGCCGTGGTTCCAAATCAACTCGCTGTGGTGGAGTGTGCCCGTAATGTTGGCTTACTGCAGTGGAACGTGCCCGATAACAGATTCAATTCTTCCCCTCCTATGTGGTGAAAAGGTTGAAGAAGAAGTACGATCCCCCCTATATGGTGAAGTGACAGCACGAGCTTAAAGTTCTTCTCCGTGCAGTGGGGTTCCCGTGAGATTGATATCAGGTTGTGTATTTATTCCTTGATCGATGATTTTGGAAACAACAATTTTTGCCCCTTCGATCAAGAATAAATACAGTTGAGTTGTTCTGCCCCCAGATACCTGTTAAAGGTAAGAAGTACCCTTCAATAGACATTTCTTCCCTGTCCATGTGACGACAAGGTTGAAATGGATGTTCCTCCTTTCCCATGTAACGAAAAGGTTGAATGAGATGTACTGTCCCTTCCATGTAGCGAAGAGGCAGCACGAGCTTGGTATAGTTGTCTTGCCCCTAGATACCTATTAAAGCAAGAAACTTCTTCAATAACTATTTCTTCCCTACCCATGTGACGACAAGGTTGAAATGGATGTTCCCCCTTTCCTATGTGACGAAAAGGTTGAACGAGATATATTGTCCCTTTTGTGAGCGGACGACCTTTTAAAATGGGACGCGGCGATGCGAACCGAGGAAAAAAGAAAGATGATTATTAGATTTGATTTTGGAAAACGGGTTTTGTTTATCTTGAGTTAGAAAATTATGGATTTACTTAAAGACCTTTTCATAGAAAACATTTTCCCCTTTTTACTTAAAGACCTCGAAACTTAAATCCCGAGATCAGTGACAGAGTCACCACCCGGATCAGCTCATCTGGGAATTTCGGTACAGCTCCCTACTGAGGACAGACTGCTGTACCTAATCCAGAGATTTAGGGTTTAGGCAAGTGACTTACTTAACCTCTAGCTTGCTTTCACTTTACAGTTTATATTACCATATTTAATTTGCTTTATTATCTTTTTCTAATCCCAATTGGTTTATTTTAATTATCCGATGCTAAAGCAAAATGCAGGAAATAAATTGCGGGAAATTAAATCATACATTCAACATATACAAAAAAAAATAGAGGCCGATTATACAACCCAATTGAATAAAAAAGGAAAAACTCTCGTCCTCACTTTTACAGTCGCCTAAAATACACAATAATCTAAAAATTACAATTGCCTAAGATACACGAATAAATCTATTAAATACATCCAAAATAAAAAATAAAGATAACTAAAAGCTGCAAAACAAATGGTTAGCACAATTTACGGCACACCACAAATAGGACTCAAATAGGACAGAATGGGATTTTAAGGATTCAGGAACATGCATTTAGGGGGATAACCGGGTTGGCTCGGCTAGCCGACCCAATTAGACCTGGAAAACATTTTGAGACATCCCTGTATTTTGGTTTTGTGAGAAAATCATTTTTGAAAACGATTTATTTTCCGGTTTAATTAATTTTAGCATGTGAGGTGGGTCGGTTTTCGGGAAGAATCGGGTCTCCGTCGTTGAATTGTTCTAAATGCAAATGCACTAAAAATTAAATCTAAGGTAGTGAATGCACACAACAAAATTCATTTTTGGTGATTTTCTAATTTTCTGAATTTTTATGGATTTTTAGAAATTTTTTGGAGGTTATTCTGGAAATTATACGATTGGACGAGCATTACAGTCGTGCGACTGTAATTATGGTCATACTACTGTAATTACAGTCGTGCGACTGTAAATCCTCCAATTTCAGGGTTTCGCCAAAATTATTCAAAATAAAACTGAGAAATTACGGGAAATCAAGAACACTCGTATGACTGTAAATATAGTCGTACGACTGTTCCACAACTCAAGAACAATCGTACGACTGTTCTTGATTTCCAGAAACAGAAAACGTAAAAATTGAAATAAAATGCACAAAATCACACAAAATCACCCAGAAAGCATGAAAAAAGAGGCAATGAGGTGTGTTTACCTCTTTGGCACTGATCCACCGTAGGATTGACCCCTGGCAATGCACCAATCCACACCAAATTGCTTCTTTTCCCTTTGAGTTGAGCTTTGAAGAGTTGGGTCCAAAATCCACAAAATGTCATGGATTTGAGTGAAATTAGAGTCTGAAATTAATTGAGTTTAAGTTTTAAGTCATCAACATATGATTTTTATCTGGTTTTAGACATTAACACTTAAGAATTAGAGGAAAAGAAAATGAAGAAAAGCTTGAGTCTTTAGTTGAGTTTTCTTCCTTTTTTCCCAATTCTCTCACTAAATTCTCCTCTTTGATTTCTTCATCCCCCCCAAAAGTCAAAAGTCCCAATCTTCTCTTCTCTTTCTCCTCTTATTCTGGTTGCCTTGCTGCCAGAACAGAGCAATTAATGCTCCTTCTTTTCTTTTTTTTTTCTGCTATAGAGGTTTGGGCTTCTATACCTGCTCCGACGTTACAGTCGTAAGACTATAATTTAATTACAGTCGCATGACTGTAATGACAGTCGCACTACTATATATTACAGTCGTGTGACACCGCTGCATTGAATTTTTTTTTAAGGATGGAAAAATCCGGGGCTTACAGCTGCCCCTCGCGTGATCAAATTCGACACCCAACTCCAGGCCTAAAATACTTGAGGTGATGAATTTGAGAGCACGAATCAAAGCGCCATAGATGCAGGAAATAAAACATACGACTGAGTTGCTGAACCCTCACTACCGTGGTGACGCGTTGATCTAATTGGATGGAATAAGTCAATACTGGGTTTAGGTTACCCGAGGCAGAGTTGATGATGAAATAAGCCGATACCGGGTCTAGGTTACCCGAGGCAAGGAAAATGGAGTGGGGGATTTGAATTGGCTTCAAAGATCTAGGATCTTGCTTGAATTGGTTTTCAAGAATCCAAAATCTGACTTGAACGGTTTTCAAGGATTAAGAATCAGGCTTGAAGAGGTTTCAAAGATTCAAAATCATGCTTGGAAAGGTTTTGTCAAGGATTATGAACCAGGCTTGAAGGGGTTCAAGGATTCAAAATCATGCTTGGAGAGGGTTTTATCAAGGATTATGAACCAGGCTTGAAGGGGTTTAAGAATTCAAAATCATGCTTGGAGAGGTGTTTATCAAGGATTAAGAATCTGGCTTGAAAGAGTTCAAGGATTCAAAATCTAGCTTGGAAAGGTTTTGTCAAGGATTATGAACCAGGCTTGAAGAAATTTTAAGGATTCAAAATCATGCTTGGAGAGGTGTTTATCAAAGATTAAGAATCTGGCTTGAAAGAGTTCAAGGATTCAAAATCTAGCTTGGAGAGGTTTTGTCAAGGATTATGAACCAGGCTTGAAGAAATTTCAAGGATTCAAAATCAAGCTTGAGAGGGTTTTGTCAAGGATTATGAACCAGGCTTGAAGGGGTTCAAGAATTCAAAATCATGCTTGGAGAGGTGTTTATCAAGGATTAAGAATCTGGCTTGAAAGAGTTCAAGGATTCGATGTTGGAAATGCCCTAGTCCCGAGGCATTGGTCCTTGTATTTGTACTATACATTTATTGGATTTATGTGTTGTACTCATTTGTGTCATTAATAAAGGCATCAATTCATTTATTATATCTATCTTGTGCAATATATTAAATGAAGTATCCAATGGACATATCTATATCCATGACGACTGGTGTCATGCACTTAGCAGTAAGACCATGGATAGGGTTAACGATATGACCATGAATAGATCCGTAGTCTGTTCCAGTTATGGGAATGAATGGAACAACAGACTATCATTAACGTGGTTGTATGGCGGTGTCTTACCGGCCATTGGACATGGAATGTCAACCAAGTTAATGGGTACATGCCTGGAAGCATGGTACTGGATAGATCCACTAAACGAGTAATCCACATGGTATGGTATCACAATGGATTCTCGTGTAGTACTTGTATGGATCCTTTGACCCGACCATATGATGGTGTTACATGTGAAGTCGCATACTTAGGGGTACGCCTAAAGGGCCTGTAATAGGGTGCCAAGTATGGGTGCTTTCGGGTATGTCACTGAACATGGTAATACTATGGATATGCAGAAGGGATTTGTCACTCAGTAACCAACTGAGAAGATATCACCGGCCACTTGATGAATGTGACTGATAAGAGTGTGGCCACACCCAAACAAGTTGGAACTTGTTTGTGAGGTTCAGTGCATTCGGGATCAAGCTAATGTCCGAACACAAAAGAGGGTGATCAATCCATGCCTCTGTGTTGGACACCGATATCAATGACATGGGATGTACAAGTTTAAACTACAGGATTATGATATCAGTTAGACTGCCATCTCCATCTTAATTGGGGGCTGCAGTGGCTTGCTAGAGCCCAACTGCAGTCTGCGGGCCAAAGGCCCGCTGCCAACATAAAGATGGGCCCACAGGATCGTACACATAGAACGATAGAATGCAGACTTAAGGAATCACATGTATACTTAGAGTATACACAGTGGAGGGAGAAGCATGTATATATTAATTATATTATAAAGATCAATTGGATTGGTCATAATAATAAAATTAATATATTCAATTGGCTCTTCATAATTAATTGGATTAATTATGAAATTATTTCCCAGGTGGAAATATTCATATGTATGGGTTTACATATGATTTTATTTTGTGTAGATTTAATTTTAATTTGATGGATTAAATTAATTGTCAAACTAATTTTAATTTAGATGTAAATAATATATTACTTGGAGTAATATATTAAATACATGGGTATATTAAAATTGGGCTTGAAATTAATTTAAACCAGAATAATTAAAATTAGACTGGGCCTAAATTAAAACATGGAAGCCCGCACAGAATAGAGAGGAGCCAAGATGGGCCTGAATTCCCCTAAGGGAATTCGGCCAACCCTAGGTATAAATACCTAGGGTTAGAAATTTCGGCCACCCATTTTTTGCTTAGAGCCTCCTAGCCGAATTCTCTAGCTCCTCCCTTCCATTGTTCCGTTTTTCCGACGCTAGCACGGGTTGCATTCGTTAAGCGTTCATGTACATGAGAGTGGAGGAATTCTACCTTGAATTTTGCAGTCATCATCCATCTCAGAAAGAGATTTTTCTAGTAAGAAATTTAACCTCTTTCTATTTAATTTTAAGTTTTTCAATTTCCACTTCAATTGCTCCTGGGACTGGATTTGCGGAAATCACCGCGTTCTTCCGCTTTTATCGGGTGATTTCCGGTGACAAATCCCAACATTCTAAATCTAGCTTGGAGAGGTTTTGTCAAGGATTATGAACCAGGCTTGAAGAAATTTCAAGGATTCAAAATCATGCTTGAGAGGTGGGACTTTTAGAAGTGATAATTTTGGAATCAAGTTGAGAATAAGTATTTATTCCTTGATCGATAATTTTGGAAGCAAAAATTTTTGCCCCTTCGATCAAGAATAAATACGGCTGGATTACTTTGCTCCTGGGAACTCGAGGTGTTGAGGCTTGGGCCTGCACAATTTTGACTTATCTTTTGAGACCTGGTGAATGCCCCAGTGTTGGATTATTTCTAGTTTGAGAGTGATCCGGATTCAGAACGGCCCAACGATGGTGGCAGGTACCTATACCTGGATTGGTTGTGACATATGTATGCATGTGTGCATATGTTTAGAATGCTTGCATGTGCATATTGTAATATGTGCATGTACGAATGATACTGGGAAGTGCATTTCTCGCTACTCATTGAGTCTTGAAATGCTATGCTCTCGCTGGAGAGATCGAGTCGCGCCTCTAGCTAGGGAAAACGCCTCACGCTTATGGCTGATCTAGCTGGAAAGCATATCCTTTATATGATGTGATTCTCGCACTCCCTTTGGAGATATGCAGGGATATGCAATGGCTGTTAGGGAAGTCCGATGACAGTTGAAGAGAAATTAGTGACGTTCTTTGTGATGGTTTAGCTAGAGAGTAGTGCAAAGGATCCTGCTAGAAAATAGTGGAGGAGTTTCCGCTGGGAAATGGTAGAAGGGATCTTGACTGGGGAATGAAAGTGTCTCTGCTGGCGGATGAAAAAGGTGTCTTGTCTTTCTGTGTCTAGGAATGATGAATCTAAATGTGCTCTAAATTTTTCCTGAACTGTCCGATGTGGGTTTTCAGCTCAGCGAGCTGCTCTAACTTTTGCCTGAGGTGCCTTTTCGGTTTTCACCCCAGCGAGCTTCTTTTTTTTTCTTAGAAGGTGCTCTAACTTTTGCCTAAACTGCCAAATGCAGGTTTTCAGCTTAGCGAGCTGCTCTAATTAAGTGCAACGTATGTAAACAAAAAATGTGCACAACCACATATAATGCATGATGCGGATTCAATTCCAAGGAGAATAGGGACATTTAAATGAACAGAGCAAGGCATTCATTCATTCATTCATTGATAATGTTTTAGCATAATTCATATCATAGATGAAATGAAATTAAGAACAGAATCAGTAATGGTATCTGTCTTGACCAAATTCGTGACTGCCACCGGTTGGTCTTTGCAGATTTTCCACCTGGCGGTGTTCACCTCACCGTCCTAACTTTTGTGTGGATCGCCTTTTCGGTTTTCAGTCCACCGGACTCTTTTTTTTTTTTTTTTTTTTTTGTAGCCCATCCGGGTTGATGGGATCGACAGCTTGGTCTCTCTTCTCCATGGTAGAACTGTTTTCACCTTGAAGGCCGATGACTATTGTGTCCCCCTGGTGAGTGCTCTGATACCAGTCCAACGTCTTTGCACGGCAAATAATAACGTATCAATCTCTTCTAATAGAATTCTTTCGAGAGATCTGTTGGATGCTCCCATCACTCCACCGTCTCGCAGATGACTTTAGAGTTGACAATCGATGCCCCAGCCCTTTATTCTGGAACACGTGCGACTTTGTCCTTTGAAACCATAATCTCCTCTTGGTCATGACAGAACACGAAATTCTGTATCATGTAGATGTGTTCTTCTTCATAAATTTGGGCGCACGTTCGTTTGTTTTTTTAAGGGCTGTGACATCATGGTCGACTCCGTTTTCATCCACATTAGGTGGTTGACAGTTAGGTCTGTGAACTGATCTCTATTTGCTGTGAATAGTCTTATTTTCCCGGCCGCATCAGCTTCTTCTTTCATGGTTTCCCCTCTTTGTCTGATCTAGATCCATGGAGTTTCTGCTTAGCTGATTTTGCCTTTAAATCCCTTGCAGTTTGGCATTTGATAACTTCTCTGTCGATCCCCAATCATGCTGTGATAGGATCGAGCAAAGCTTGTTATGTGCTTTTGGGTGTTTTCTCCCTATTTTGTTTCTTTTCAGACGTGAAGTCTTTCAAGATAGATACCATTTTTGGGTCCTCATCTGTTTTTATATTCATTTCATGCAATGATACGTCATGTATGCTAAAGACATTAAATGAATGTTTGTATGCATGCACAGTATTCTATCCAAAAAAATATCCCATAAGTAACTGGAATCAAATTGCATAACATTAAATAACCCGTGGGCTGGATTTTTCACAAAACAAAAAAGAAAACAAAAGCAGATACATTAAAATAGTTGTCATCCTCCACATATGGAGGGTCTTCTTTTGCTGCTGCATCATCTCCTTAAATAGCTTGAACACCTGGGGCAGTCGAAGATGGGCAATGGATTGTTCTGAATACTAGGATTCAAAGGTGGTTCCACAATCTTTCCTTCAGCAATCAATTGTCGGACAGCCCTCAGTAATTGCATGCAGTCATTCATGTGGTGACCCACTATCACGTGATAGGAACATAAATTTCCCTTGTCTGTTTTAGCTGGCTTTTCGAACGGCTTCAGAGAATTTAAGAGGCTGCCGTTCCTGCATTTCGCGAAAATCTTGGCCAAAGAAAGAGTCCAAGGGGATAGGTGTAAGCGCCGGAATTTCACTTTCAAAAAAAAAAAAAAAAAAAAAAAATGGTATAGTCGTACGACTATTGCTACAGTCGTACGACTGTAGTCAAACTACAGTCGTACGACTGTAGATCTACCCATAAAAGCAGAAAAAGAAAGGCAGAAGAAGGGGAGAGGACGAAAAAAAAGAGAAGAGAAAGAAAAACGGACAGACAGAGAGAAAGAGAAAAAAAAAGAGAGAGAAAGAAGAGAAAACCAAGGAAAAAGAAAAAACTCCTCACCAAAATCCTCAGCATTTGGAAATATTTGGACTCAAATCTCAAACCCTAACTCAAGGAGAAAAGTCCAGATTTTAGTGGATTGGAGCGACGCCAGGGGTCAATCCTACGGTGGACGCACGCCACAGAGGTAAATACCTCTTTTTCCCCTCTCTTTTACAAGCTTTCTAGGTGTTTGGTGTGTTTTTGCTGCATTTCTGTCCTTTTTTCTGCTTTTCTGCTCCTGGAAATCAAGAACAGTCGTACGACTGTTCTTGGATTGATGAACAGTCGTACGACTGTAGCTACAGTCGTACGACTGTAGTTGATTTACAGGCAATTCTCTTTCCAGCTTGTTTTTAATGAGATTTTGGCAAAATCCTAAATTTTCAGCATCTACAGTCGTACGACTGTAGTTACAGTCGTATGACTGTAGTTGATTTTCCACGACTGTAAATTTACAGTCGTACCCCTGTAGTTTTCAGAATCAGAATTTTACCTTTAAAACCCAAAAATTTCATAAAAAATCCATAAAAATCCCCAAAAATTCCCAAAAAATCCCAAAAAATCCCAAAAAAATTAGAAAACCCCAAAAATCATCAAAATGAATTTTGTTGTGTGCATCACGACCACAGATTTAATTTTTAGTAAAATTGCATTTAGAACAATTCAACGACGGAGACCCATTTCTCCTGAAAACCGACCGACTTAAATATATAAAAATGCATGTAAACCGGAAAAATTGTTTTTAAAAATGATTTTTTCCACTAAAACCAAATATACAGGGACGTTTCAAAATGTTTTCCAGGTCTAATCGGGCCGGCTTGCCGAGCCAAGCCGGTTACCCCCTAAATGCATGCCCCCAATTCCTGATTTCCCATTCTGTCTATTTGAGTCCTAATTGTGGCGTGCTGTATATATTGTGCTAACCCTCGGTTTTGCAGGTTTTAATTTCTTTTTATTTTTATTTTGGATGTAATTTAATAGATTAAATCGTGTATTTAGGCGGTTGTATTTTTCTAGATTTTCGTGTATTCTAGGCGGTTGTACAAGTGAGGCGAGAGTTTTTATTTTTCTTTCGATTTGGTTGTAAGCCAATTAATATTTATTTCTTTTCCTTATTTTTGTATTAAATGTTTTGTGTGCGCGCTGTATGCTTTTTATATTCAATAAAATGGACTTTAGATTTTGAAATACCATTCGAGAACATTGGCTATATTTATTTTAATTAGACACGAAATAAGGGACTTGTCCGGACCCGAATCTCTGGATAGTGTAGCGGCCGTTCGTCCGGTTCAGCTACATAAGAATTTCCCGATTGAGCTGAGCCGGGTGGCGACTCTACAACATCCATCGAGACTTAGGTCTCGGTTCTTTTATGCACTAATTACATTTATTTTCCAAAACGTGGATTTCCTTTATAAAACCCCACGCGAGGGAGGGATCCTCCCGAGATCGTGGCGCCCCATCCCGAAAGGGAGTCCCGCGTCCCGTCGAAAACGCGTCGTCCGCTCACAGTGGCGACTCTGCTGGGGAAGTCTCAAAAGTTTTCTTAAAAAAAACTTAAAAGAATTTGACAAGCCCTGAAAAGTGTCTAATTAAAATAAGGCGGATGATTCTCTTTTGGTATTTTATTTGCATCTTAGTTAGCCATTTTTGCATTAGATTTAGTATCCATTTATAGCCCGGTGGATTGTTGAAGTGTCGCCTAAGTTCCTCCTGGTCTTAGGGGCACGAATACGAAACACCACTCATAGCCTCGTACGAACCCCTTCGTTCGGACCCTTGAGTGGGGAGAAGTGAGGAGTATATTTTGCTATGGGAACCTTGATTTTTTAACCCGACTTGGACCGAACCCATATAGGCAGCTCTAGTTGGATTCCCTTAGGATACCAAAATAATTGTGTGAATAGTGATAATAAAATCGCGCCTTCATCACCCCCGGTTGGTGATTGAAGTGAACCCCGCCTAGGACTCGATTAGAAATTTTTGAGACCGACCACGTTGGAGGAATAAGGTTGGAAGAATTCGTTTT
Organism: Euphorbia tirucalli; assembly: GCA_039660915.1. Taxonomy (NCBI): domain Eukaryota; kingdom Viridiplantae; phylum Streptophyta; class Magnoliopsida; order Malpighiales; family Euphorbiaceae; genus Euphorbia; species Euphorbia tirucalli. Next base: position 58,584,225 of record CM077641.1, read on the forward strand.
GCTTGCTATGTGTTCTTCACCATTTTGTGACACATCGCCGACGCATGCATAACATACCATAATCACCATTTTCCATACACATGACATACCATACACAAACATCTTTGTGTGATACTAACCCACATTTTTTATGCAGCCATTTTGCATTTTATTCCCTGTGTAAAACATTAATTCATTCGCTTGTCATCCATACTAACGATTTCTTTTTCAGCCATAACATTAAATTTGTGAGATTAGCATTTTTATTTTTGACATAGCATACATAACATCATTATGTGTGTCATGCGTCCTAACCCACATTTTTATACAGCCATGTGCATTTTTATCTTCGTGTGCAATCATTAAATCATACGTTTGCCACTCATACTAACTCTTTCTTTTTCATCCATAACATTAAATTTGTGTGACTAGCATTTTCCACATAGCATACATAACATCATTATGTGTGTCATGTATCCTAATCCACATTTTTATGTAGCCATGTGCATTTTTATTTTCGTGTGCAATCATTAAATCATCCGTTTTCCATTCATACTAACCATTTCTTTTTCAGCCATAACATTATACTTGTGTGATTATTATTTTTCACATAGTATACATAACATCAATATATGTGTCATGCATTCTAACCACGTCTTTGTGCAGCCATTTGCATTTTGTGTATCATAAGCATTCACGACATATCACTTAAATTAAATTAGGGGCATTCCAAGGACGCCCGCCACGATCATATCATTCCATCATGTATCGGGTATTACAAAATACCTGTGCTTCGCCAATGCACCGGATTGCATTCGGCCATTCCACCAAATCATTTCATCCCAAGAGACCACAATGGTCTTAGGTATATTTCCGTGTGACAATCCACATGATGCATTTCATGACATCATATCCATTCATCAAAAACATCATATAACACTGTAATCCACACCGGGTTACTTCATGACATTACTATATCATTCAAGGCGCTCCCCGAGTGCCGGATTAGTGCGCATGTAGGGGCATTTCATAACATCCCAAATCATGAAAGGTGTTCTCTGAATGCCGAGCTTTTGTCCGTGTCCCCGTCACACGCGACTCTCTCATAACATCATTTCATTTCATACGCTCAAAAGCATCAGAACTCTGTCCATGGGCCGGTCCCATATGACCACTTCATATTATCTCAAAGACCCACAAAGTGTCAAACTCCGTCCGTGTGTCGGTACACACGAGACCATTTCACGAAATTCATTAGGTGCCCAAAAGCACCGAACCTTCATCCGTGTGGTGGTCCACACGTGGCATTTTTGCATAACATTGGGTGTTCTTGGGATGTCCAAAAATAAAAATAAAAATAAAAATAAACACAAAGGGATCATCCTCATTATCTCACGATATACATCTCATTCATCCATCAAACATTCAAGCACTCCACAAACGTTCAAGCATTCCATAAGCACCAAGGACTTCACAGCATACACTACCGTCATTCAAGTGTTCTAAAAATGCTAGAAAACCCATCAAGCCCTTTAGATCTTCCATAAGCATTAGAAACCCTGTCCTTGTGTCCCGCACACCCAAATACCGAAATTCCCCCGTGTAAGACAAGCTCTACACGTATCGCTTCAAATCTCCCCGTGCAAGACCAGCTCTGCACGTACCGCATCAAACTCTACCCATCCTTCCCGTGCAAGACCAGCTCTGCACGTATCGCTCCAAATTCCCCGTGCAAGACCAGCTCTGCACGTATCGCATCAAACTCTACCCATCCTTCCCGTGCAAGACCAGCTCTGCACGTATCGCTCCAAATTCCCCGTGCAAGACCAGCTCTGCACGTATCGCATCAAACTCTACCCATCCTTCCCGTGCAAGACCAGCTCTGCACGTATCGCATCAAATTCTACCCATCCTTCCCGTGCAAGACCAGCTCTGCACGTATCGTTCCAAATTCCCCGTGCAAGACCAGCTCTGCACGTATCGCATCAAACTCTACCCATCCTTCCCGTGCAAGACCAGCTCTGCACGTACCGCATCAAACTCTACCCATCCTTCCCGTGCAAGACCAGCTCTGCACGTATCGCTCCAAATTCCCTGTGCAAGACCAGCTCTGCACGTATCGCATCAAACTCTACCCATCCTTCCCGTGCAAGACCAGCTCTGCACGTATCGCATCAAATTCTACCCATCCTTCCCGTGCAAGACCAGCTCTGCACGTATCGTTCCAAATTCCCCGTGCAAGACCAGCTCTGCACGTATCGCATCAAACTCTACCCATCCTTCCCGTGCAAGACCAGCTCTGCACGTACCGCATCAAACTCTATCCATCTTTCCCGTGTAAGATCCGCTCTACACGTACCGCTCCAAGTTTTCCCGTGCAAGACCAGCTCTGCACGTATCGCATCAAACTCTATCCTCCCTTCCCGTGTAAGATCCGCTCTACACGTATCGCTCTAAACACTACACCTTTTCCCGTGTAAGATCCGCTCTACACGTACCGCTTCAAATCTTCCCCGTGCAAGACCAGCTCTGCACGCACCGCATCAAACTCTATCCATCTTTCCCGTGTAAGATCCGCTCTACACGTCCCGCTTTAATCACTAAACCTCTTCCCGTGTAAGACCCGCTCTACACGTACCGTTTCAAATGTCAACTCTCCTCCCGTGTAAGATACGCTCTACATGGGAATCCTTCGCAAGTATCACCTTGCTTCGATCCGTGGACACCCTGTGTGTCATTTTATCCATGTGGTATATATTTATATGCCACGCTATACTTCAGCATGTAGTTTTATCAATATTCATTGCATTTTGCACGCCTTCATTCTTGTCTTTGTGCGCACTTGACTAGCTTAGGATTGCATAACATGACATGGCATCACATGACATCATCATTCTCGCGTGCATGCATCACATCTCGCATTCATACCTGCATCATCCCTTGACTTGGTATTCTCCGTGCACATGCCCCAGTCGATGCTAACAGGTATTTTTATCAGGACAGAAAAGGGAAGGAGTCTCGAGAATGGCTGGCCCAGTGAACTTCAACACTGTAACAGATGTCCTCGATGATTATGTTGCCTCATCGCGATTCCGAAAAGCGGTCAGGGAAGAGGCAGCGGCAATGTTGAAGGAAATGCTAGGAGGTGACCTGGACAAGGTGGAAAAGCTGACAACAAGGTGCTCTGAATTGGAGGCACGTGTGATTGAGCTTGAGGGAGTAATAAAAGGGCTGACTGGTGAAGCAGAATCGAAGGCCCCCCTCAAAGCCAATACTGACCTTGTTCCGCAACTAACCAGGTGTCCACTCTCCAAGGGTGATGGAAAGGGCATATCCCCGTGGCCTTTCTCGCTAAGCCAATTATTTGCCAAATGTAGAAGAGAGGGACTACTGCAGAGCGTCAAGCCGTATGTGGAGCCGGCACCAGATCAAAAGAACAACTTCTGTACCTATCATGTAACGACGGGTCACCGAACCAATGCTTGCTATATTTTAAGGAAGGAGATCCGGAAGTTAGTTGATGAGGGAAGATTAGAGGTGCCATCCATTACTAATGAGCAACTGGGGACAAGCAGGGAGACTAGCAAGGAAATTCCTCAAACCTCCCAGGGAGAGGAATATGATGAAGAGCTTCAAAGCCTGATCTGATGAGAGTGGGGCAGTGACCGGATAAGGAATAGTCGGGTGCTGTGAGATCAATACCATTAGAGGCTCCTTCTCGTAGGGAACTCATTTTGTTGTAAAGTGTATTGAACTCATTTTGAATGCAATGCATCTTGTTATTTTCTTACTTATGTGGTGATTACATGTGTATGGCATTAAGCATGCATTTGATCATCTGAAACGACATGTCCATCACGCATAATATTAAGATGCATGACATCAATCTGAGTCTTACAGGGAATTTACAAGTGAACCTGACTTCGATAAAGCCCTTTTCTTCAAAAAAAAAAAAAACAAAAACAAAAAAAACAAAAAAAAAAAAAAAAAAAGAAGAAGAAAAAAAAAGTGAGAAAGAGAAAAGTCTGCTAAGCAAACAATGGGATGGTACCATATCCTTCGAATCAATTGCCAGCCTAGATCAGTGATCCCTATAAACCACGATCCAAAAATGCTGTTGGTCTTGCCCTGATTGGACAGCCCACAATACACTCAAATCATTCCAAACCAAGGACCATTGCCAAGTTTCAGAGCCGAGCCCCAAAAAGAACCTTTGAGCCTAATTCGTGCTGGAAAGAAACATCCCACATCAAAAACCAAACCCACCAAAAAGCACCAAGCCCTAAAAATCCAAATGGCCTTCGCCATCCACTGAGCTGTAAAGCTCTGAAGCAGACATTAGTTTTAGTGCATGTATAGCTTTGTTTGTGTGGCATTCATGTGCATATGACATTACACATGCATTGTTCATCCAAAAAGACATATCAAACACGCATGACATACATGGATCTGGATGCAGCAGGGAAATCAAAAGGTGGCTGTGGTTTGGATTTAACTTCTTTAAAAAAAAAAAAAAAAAAAAAAAAAGAGAAAAAAAAAAAGCAAGCACCGGTGGAAGATCTCAGCTCTCCCTTACAGTTAAATTTCTGCTCCTGGTCTAAAGTTGCACTCTCTTCAATCATAGAGTCAAACTCTATTGATTGCTTGATGGATCTGGGGGCGGCCCACCTATTGCATGAAGTGCCGGGGTCAATGAGTTGAGACAATGGAGATAAGTACGTTGTTGCCTATTCTGAAAAGTTAACTTCGTGCGGTGATAGAGAAGATCGGTGTCCTTACCCCAAGCAGTTCCCTTTTCATTCTCCTCTCTGTCTTCTCCATTTGCCTTCAACACTTTTGTCTTCCCTTTATTGTCTTTCCTTCACTTTCATCTTCTATCTTTCATCTTCTCTCTGGAACTTGAACCGATTCTGTGATTCCATATTTCCTACCTTCAATGGCTCATAACAAGAAGTTGAACCCCAATGCTGTTCCATATCATTTTTGTTCCGTACCATCTCATCAGCGGAAGGGCATCGGAACAGGTGGTTATGGCGTCGTTTCAATCCGTCTTCGTTTATCATCAACCTGTACCAAATTGGGGATCCCCTTTTAATCCCACGCCATTTCTCTTCAATCTAAACTCCCAGACTAATTATTTAATACCCTCAGAGAGTGGGAAGGGATTTGATTTGATGATAGATAGAGGATTTGGATATGAATCTGCTTCAAAGGAGTTCAACAATGCTGAAAAAGGGGGAAAATGAAATATATAGTTCCGAGATTCCAGAGTAAGAAGAAAATAGTTTCTGTAAGTGAAAGGAACAACAGTGGTTGCTCAAGAAATTGACTATTGAAGAGACCAAGCTGGATAAAAGAGAGATTGAAGCTAATCTTAGTGGGGAAAACAAGCCTGATGGTCAGAAACCTACCAAATCAGTTTCAAAGACAACCTGCTACAAATTCTGGGCAAGCATTGTCAGGAGGAAAACAAGAATAAGTCCAAAAGGAAGCCTGCTTATGATTTCCTCTATTTGCCTGTAGATTTCAAGACTGGAGGAAATTTTGGTTATGCATTTGTGAGCTTCACCAACTGTGTTGGGGCAACTTGACTTTGCAAAGCTTTCAACAATCATGAAGGGTACGACACCATCAACAGGAAAGCTTACAAAGTCTGTTGTACTCATATTCAAAGGGAAAGTTGCATTTGCCAACCATTTCAAGCATGCAGTCTTCGGGAGCCGTGTCTGAACTGAAATCTGGGGTGAATTGGAAACATGAATACAGTATCAGACCGCAGGACAATCTAGTGGTTACTTGAATTCATCTCAGATTGTCCATCCCCAATAACAACTCTATCCGGTGATCGAGTAAAAAAAAAAAAACAAAAAAAAAAAAAAAAAAACAAAAACCTCCAATGTGTAAAACCGAAAGGGCATATTGGTAATTTGAAGGGGCATCAATTAAAACCAGAGCCACATTCTAAATTTTCCTAATGCATCCGCATTCATTATGTCGTGAATGTTTTGTATTCAATTTTGGTGTTCAATATGCATTTGTTGTGTTGTTGCATGTCAATGTTCACTTACAGGCTACATTACACAGCAAACCTTGTCTGTGGAAGTGCTTCACTCCCCAAACACAAATCCTTAATACTCCCCAAACACAAACCTATGATATTAGGGGCAAGTAAAAAACTGAACCATTAGGCATCATCGACAGCATTATCTTCGCGAGTCGCAATGAACATGTCAAGATATATCTTTCCCATCCTAAGACAAACCGTCGCAAAAGGGATCAACGCAGACAAAATGCCCATCACAGAATCTTTCTCAAAAAAAAAAAAAGAAAAAAAAAAAAAAAGAAAAGACAAACAAAAAAAAAGATAGAATTTGCTGACGCGGAAAACCGGAAGGACGTGTCGGCAACAGGAGAGGGATGATATACAAAGTCAGAGCCACTGTCATACTCCCTGTTATACTCATTCGGATGTCACCATTGCAATATTGTGCATGTTTAGATTTCCGATCAGATGTTCATCTTGCATGCACCATGCCATTACAGATAAACATCCATCAGTAGGACATTGCATCCAAGCCCGTGATAATATCCCAGAAGCTCTTGTCATGCGGTACAGAAATGCAAAGTCTCACTCTCATCTTCTTGCTTAATCAAACGGATTGTTCATCAGCACGGCCTACTATCCTGATCCGCTCAGCACTGAGAACACTTCAGAATATACAGAGGGTAAAGTGGAAGGTCACTCAAGATATCCAACTCCCCTAATACCTAGGTCAGCGTAGTATTCAGTCGGTCAGAAGACACGCCGGAACAATCAGACTAGGTCACCTGGGTTACCATCGGGGCCAGTCTCAAGTCGTGAATTCTGTCTCCGGGCTCGCACGGATACAAAGAACAAAGCATAAGCCACATGTTGCATGCATACATACATTTAGAACTATACATGCATCCGTACATACATGCATACGTCTAAAGTAAACACATACAATTCATGTGCATATGCATCGCAACCCATCCAAGTGCAGGTATCCACTACCGTCACCAGGTCTCCCCTAAACAAGATCGCTCTCAAAGCAGAGATGGCACAATATCGGGACAGAACAATCAAGTTTCCAAGGGGCAGGGTAATCAAGCCGCATTTATCCTTGATCGAAGGGGCAAATATTTTTGTTTCCAAAATCATCGATCAAGAGATAAATACTCATTCCCCAGCCAACGCAAAATTATCATCCCTAAACCTATTTCCTCTCCATTCATTCAAGCAAGATTTCGAACCCTTTAACTTCATTACGTTCATGCATGGTTGCAAATCCATAATCCATTTTCCTTTGCCTCGGGTAAGATAAACCCGATATCGGCTAATCCTCAATCTACCTTCCTTTGCCTCGGGTAACATAAACCCGATATCGGCCAATCCATAATCCACCTTCCTTTGCCTCGGGTAACATAAACCCGATATCGGCTTAACCGCACTCCACATTCCTTTACCTCGGGTAACATAGACCTGATATCGGCTAATCTCTTCATCAATTTCGCCTCGGGTAACATAGACCTGATATCGGCTAATCTCTTCATCAATTTCGCCTCGGGTAACATAGACCTGATATCGGCTAATCTCTTCATCAATTTCGCCTCGGGTAACATAGACCTGATATCGGCTAATCTCTTCATCAATTTCGCCTCGGGTAACATAGACCTGATATCGGCTAATCTCTTCATCAATTTCGCCTCAGGGTGACATAGACCTGATATCGGCTAATCTCTTCATCAATTTCGCCTCGGGTAACATAGACCTGATATCGGCTAATCTCTTCATCAATTTCGCCTCGGGTAACATAGACCTGATATCGGCTAATCTCTTTATCAATTTCGCCTCGGGTAACATAGACCTGATATCGGCTAATCTCTTTATCAATTTCGCCTCGGGTAACCTAAACCTGATATCGGCTTATTTCCTCATCAGCTTTGCCTCGGGTAACCTAAACCTGATATCGGCTTATTTCCTCATCAGCTTTGCCTCGGGGAACCTAAACCTGATATCGGCTTATTTCTTCCTCAACCTTGCCTCGGGTAACCTAAACCTGATATCGGCTTATTTCTTCCTCAGCTTTGCCTCGGGTAACCTAAACCTGATATCGGCTTATTTCTTCATCAGCTTTGCCTCGGGTAGCCTAAACCTGATATCGGCTTATTTCCTCACCAGTATCGCCTCAGGTGACCTAAACCTGATATCGGCCTATTTCAATGGAGGATTCTTTCCTGTGTCTGCGGCGCTTTGAATCGCGTTTCTCAAATTCACATCATCTACCCTAAACTAAGTTCAAGTGGCGAATTTGATCACGCGAGGGGCAGCTGTAAGCGCCGGAATTTCACTTTCAAAAAAAAAAAAAAAAAAAAAAAAATGGTATAGTCGTACGACTGTAGATCTACCCATAAAAGCAGAAAAAGAAAGGCAGAAGAAGGGGAGAGGACGAAAAAAAAGAGAAGAGAAAGAAAAACGGACAGACAGAGAGAAAGAGAAAAAAAAAGAGAGAGAAAGAAGAGAAAACCAAGGAAAAAGAAAAAACTCCTCACCAAAATCCTCAGCATTTGGAAATATTTGGACTCAAATCTCAAACCCTAACTCAAGGAGAAAAGTCCAGATTTTAGTGGATTGGAGCGACGCCAGGGGTCAATCCTACGGTGGATGCACGCCACAGAGGTAAATACCTCTTTTTCCCCTCTCTTTTACAAGCTCTCTGGGTGTTTGGTGTGTTTTTGCTGCATTTCTGTCCTTTTTTCTGCGTTTCTGCTCCTGGAAATCAAGAACAGTCGTACGACTGTTCTTGGATTGATGAACAGTCGTACGACTGTAGCTACAGTCGTACGACTGTAGTTGATTTCCAGGCAATTCTCTTTCCAGCTTGTTTTTAATGAGATTTTGGCAAAATCCTAAATTTTCAGCATCTACAGTCGTACGACTGTAGTTACAGTCGTACGACTGTAGTTGATTTTCCACGACTGTAAATTTACAGTCGTACCCCTGTAGTTTTCAGAATCAGAATTTTACCTTTAAAACCCAAAAATTTCATAAAAAATCCATAAAAATCCCCAAAAATTCCCAAAAAATCCCAAAAAATCCCAAAAAAATTAGAAAACCCCAAAAATCATCAAAATGAATTTTGTTGTGTGCATCACGACCACAGATTTAATTTTTAGTAAAATTGCATTTAGAACAATTCAACGACGGAGACCCATTTCTCCTGAAAACCGACCGACTTAAATATATAAAAATGCATGTAAACCGGAAAAATTGTTTTTCAAAATGATTTTTTCCACTAAAACCAAATATACAGGGACGTTTCAAAATGTTTTCCAGGTCTAATCGGGTCGGCTTGCCGAGCCAAGCCGGTTACCCCCTAAATGCATGCCCCCAATTCCTGATTTCCCATTCTGTCTATTTGAGTCCTAATTGTGGCGTGCTGTATATATTGTGCTAACCCTCGGTTTTACAGGTTTTAATTTCTTTTTATTTTTATTTTGGATGTAATTTAATAGATTAAATCGTGTATTTAGGCGGTTGTATTTTTCTAGATTTTCGTGTATTCTAGGCGGTTGTACAAGTGAGGCGAGAGTTTTTATTTTTCTATTCGATTTGGTTGTAAGCCAATTAATATTTATTTCTTTTCCTTATTTTTGTATTAAATGTTTTGTGTGCGCGCTGTATGCTTTTTATATTCAATAAAATGGACTTTAGATTTTGAAATACCATTCGAGAACATTGGCTATATTTATTTTAATTAGACACGAAATAAGGGACTTGTCCGGACCCGAATCTCTGGATAGTGTAGCGGCCGTTCGTCCGGTTCAGCTACATAAGAATTTCCCGGTTGAGCTGAGCCGGGTGGCGACTCTACAACATCCATCGAGACTTAGGTCTCGGTTCTTTTATGCACTAATTACATTTATTTTCCAAAACGCGGATTTCCTTTATAAAACCCCACGCGAGGGAGGGATCCGCCCGAGATCATGGCGCCCCATCCCGAAAGGGAGTCCCGCGTCCCGTCGAAAATGCGTCGTCCGCTCACAGTGGCGACTCTGCTGGGGAAGTCTCAAAAGTTTTCTTAAAAAAAACTTAAAAGAATTTGACAAGCCCTGAAAAGTGTCTAATTAAAATAAGGCGGATGATTCTCTTTTGGTATTTTATTTGCATCTTAGTTAGCCATTTTTGCATTAGATTTAGTATCCATTTATAGCCCGGTGGATTGTTGAAGTGTCGCCTAAGTTCCTCCTGGTCTTAGGGGCACGAATACGAAACACCACTCATAGCCTCGTACGAACCCCTTCGTTCGGACCCTTGAGTGGGGAGAAGTGAGGAGTATATTTTGCTATGGGAACCTTGATTTTTTAACCCGACTTGGACCGAACCCATATAGGCAGCTCTAGTTGGATTCCCTTAGGATACCAAAATAATTGTGTGAATAGTGATAATAAAATCGCGCCTTCATCACCCCCGGTTGGTGATTGAAGTGAACCCCGCCTAGGACTCGATTAGAAATTTTTGAGACCGACCACGTTGGAGGAATAAGGTTGGAAGAATTCGTTTTGCTTGCTATGTGTTCTTCACCATTTTGTGACACATCGCCGACGCATGCATAACATACCATAATCACCATTTTCCATACACATGACATACCATACACAAACATCTTTGTGTGATACTAACCCACATTTTTTATGCAGCCATTTTGCATTTTATTCCCTGTGTAAAACATTAATTCATTCGCTTGTCATCCATACTAACGATTTCTTTTTCAGCCATAACATTAAATTTGTGAGATTAGCATTTTTATTTTTGACATAGCATACATAACATCATTATGTGTGTTATGCGTCCTAACCCACATTTTTATACAGCCATGTGCATTTTTATCTTCGTGTGCAATCATTAAATCATACGTTTGCCACTCATACTAACTCTTTCTTTTTCATCCATAACATTAAATTTGTGTGACTAGCATTTTCCACATAGCATACATAACATCATTATGTGTGTCATGTATCCTAATCCACATTTTTATGTAGCCATGTGCATTTTTATTTTCGTGTGCAATCATTAAATCATCCGTTTTCCATTCATACTAACCATTTCTTTTTCAGCCATAACATTATACTTGTGTGATTATTATTTTTCACATAGTATACATAACATCAATATATGTGTCATGCATTCTAACCACGTCTTTGTGCAGCCATTTGCATTTTGTGTATCATAAGCATTCACGACATATCACTTAAATTAAATTAGGGGCATTCCAAGGACGCCCGCCACGATCATATCATTCCATCATGTATCGGGTATTACAAAATACCTGTGCTTCGCCAATGCACCGGATTGCATTCGGCCATTCCACCAAATCATTTCATCCCAAGAGACCACAATGGTCTTAGGTATATTTCCGTGTGACAATCCACATGATGCATTTCATGACATCATATCCATTCATCAAAAACATCATATAACACTGTAATCCACACCGGGTTACTTCATGACATTACTATATCATTCAAGGCGCTCCCCGAGTGCCGGATTAGTGCGCATGTAGGGGCATTTCATAACATCCCAAATCATGAAAGGTGTTCTCTGAATGCCGAGCTTTTGTCCGTGTCCCCGTCACACGCGACTCTCTCATAACATCATTTCATTTCATACGCTCAAAAGCATCAGAACTCTGTCCATGGGCCGGTCCCATATGACCACTTCATATTATCTCAAAGACCCACAAAGTGTCAAACTCCGTCCGTGTGTCGGTACACACGAGACCATTTCACGAAATTCATTAGGTGCCCAAAAGCACCGAACCTTCATCCGTGTGGTGGTCCACACGTGGCATTTTTGCATAACATTGGGTGTTCTTGGGATGTCCAAAAATAAAAATAAAAATAAAAATAAACACAAAGGGATCATCCTCATTATCTCACGATATACATCTCATTCATCCATCAAACATTCAAGCACTCCACAAACGTTCAAGCATTCCATAAGCACCAAGGACTTCACAGCATACACTACCGTCATTCAAGTGTTCTAAAAATGCTAGAAAACCCATCAAGCCCTTTAGATCTTCCATAAGCATTAGAAACCCTGTCCTTGTGTCCCGCACACCCAAATACCGAAATTCCCCCGTGTAAGACAAGCTCTACACGTATCGCTTCAAATCTCCCCGTGCAAGACCAGCTCTGCACGTACCGCATCAAACTCTACCCATCCTTCCCGTGCAAGACCAGCTCTGCACGTATCGCTCCAAATTCCCCGTGCAAGACCAGCTCTGCACGTATCGCATCAAACTCTACCCATCCTTCCCGTGCAAGACCAGCTCTGCACGTATCGCTCCAAATTCCCCGTGCAAGACCAGCTCTGCACGTATCGCATCAAACTCTACCCATCCTTCCCGTGCAAGACCAGCTCTGCACGTATCGCATCAAATTCTACCCATCCTTCCCGTGCAAGACCAGCTCTGCACGTATCGTTCCAAATTCCCCGTGCAAGACCAGCTCTGCACGTATCGCATCAAACTCTACCCATCCTTCCCGTGCAAGACCAGCTCTGCACGTACCGCATCAAACTCTACCCATCCTTCCCGTGCAAGACCAGCTCTGCACGTATCGCTCCAAATTCCCTGTGCAAGACCAGCTCTGCACGTATCGCATCAAACTCTACCCATCCTTCCCGTGCAAGACCAGCTCTGCACGTATCGCATCAAATTCTACCCATCCTTCCCGTGCAAGACCAGCTCTGCACGTATCGTTCCAAATTCCCCGTGCAAGACCAGCTCTGCACGTATCGCATCAAACTCTACCCATCCTTCCCGTGCAAGACCAGCTCTGCACGTACCGCATCAAACTCTATCCATCTTTCCCGTGTAAGATCCGCTCTACACGTACCGCTCCAAGTTTTCCCGTGCAAGACCAGCTCTGCACGTATCGCATCAAACTCTATCCTCCCTTCCCGTGTAAGATCCGCTCTACACGTATCGCTCTAAACACTACACCTTTTCCCGTGTAAGATCCGCTCTACACGTACCGCTTCAAATCTTCCCCGTGCAAGACCAGCTCTGCACGCACCGCATCAAACTCTATCCATCTTTCCCGTGTAAGATCCGCTCTACACGTCCCGCTTTAATCACTAAACCTCTTCCCGTGTAAGACCCGCTCTACACGTACCGTTTCAAATGTCAACTCTCCTCCCGTGTAAGATACGCTCTACATGGGAATCCTTCGCAAGTATCACCTTGCTTCGATCCGTGGACACCCTGTGTGTCATTTTATCCATGTGGTATATATTTATATGCCACGCTATACTTCAGCATGTAGTTTTATCAACATTCATTGCATTTTGCACGCCTTCATTCTTGTCTTTGTGCGCACTTGACTAGCTTAGGATTGCATAACATGACATGGCATCACATGACATCATCATTCTCGCGTGCATGCATCACATCTCGCATTCATACCTGCATCATCCCTTGTCTTGGTATTCTCCGTGCACATGCCCCAGTCGATGCTAACAGGTATTTTTATCAGGACAGAAAAGGGAAGGAGTCTCGAGAATGGCTGGCCCAGTGAACTTCAACACTGTAACAGATGTCCTCGATGATTATGTTGCCTCATCGCGATTCCGAAAAGCGGTCAGGGAAGAGGCAGCGGCAATGTTGAAGGAAATGCTAGGAGGTGACCTGGACAAGGTGGAAAAGCTGACAACAAGGTGCTCTGAATTGGAGGCACGTGTGATTGAGCTTGAGGGAGTAATAAAAGGGCTGACTGGTGAAGCAGAATCGAAGGCCCCCCTCAAAGCCAATACTGACCTTGTTCCGCAACTAACCAGGTGTCCACTCTCCAAGGGTGATGGAAAGGGCATATCCCCGTGGCCTTTCTCGCTAAGCCAATTATTTGCCAAATGTAGAAGAGAGGGACTACTGCAGAGCGTCAAGCCGTATGTGGAGCCGGCACCAGATCAAAAGAACAACTTCTGTACCTATCATGTAACGACGGGTCACCGAACCAATGCTTGCTATATTTTAAGGAAGGAGATCCGGAAGTTAGTTGATGAGGGAAGATTAGAGGTGCCATCCATTACTAATGAGCAACTGGGGACAAGCAGGGAGACTAGCAAGGAAATTCCTCAAACCTCCCAGGGAGAGGAATATGATGAAGAGCTTCAAAGCCTGATCTGATGAGAGTGGGGCAGTGACCGGATAAGGAATAGTCGGGTGCTGTGAGATCAATACCATTAGAGGCTCCTTCTCGTAGGGAACTCATTTTGTTGTAAAGTGTATTGAACTCATTTTGAATGCAATGCATCTTGTTATTTTCTTACTTATGTGGTGATTACATGTGTATGGCATTAAGCATGCATTTGATCATCTGAAACGACATGTCCATCACGCATAATATTAAGATGCATGACATCAATCTGAGTCTTACAGGGAATTTACAAGTGAACCTGACTTCGATAAAGCCCTTTTCTTCAAAAAAAAAAAAAACAAAAACAAAAAAAACAAAAAAAAAAAAAAAAAAAAAGAAGAAGAAAAAAAAAGTGAGAAAGAGAAAAGTCTGCTAAGCAAACAATGGGATGGTACCATATCCTTCGAATCAATTGCCAGCCTAGATCAGTGATCCCTATAAACCACGATCCAAAAATGCTGTTGGTCTTGCCCTGATTGGACAGCCCACAATACACTCAAATCATTCCAAACCAAGGACCATTGCCAAGTTTCAGAGCCGAGCCCCAAAAAGAACCTTTGAGCCTAATTCGTGCTGGAAAGAAACATCCCACATCAAAAACCAAACCCACCAAAAAGCACCAAGCCCTAAAAATCCAAATGGCCTTCGCCATCCACTGAGCTGTAAAGCTCTGAAGCAGACATTAGTTTTAGTGCATGTATAGCTTTGTTTGTGTGGCATTCATGTGCATATGACATTACACATGCATTGTTCATCCAAAAAGACATATCAAACACGCATGACATACATGGATCTGGATGCAGCAGGGAAATCAAAAGGTGGCTGTGGTTTGGATTTAACTTCTTTAAAAAAAAAAAAAAAAAAAAAAAAAGAGAAAAAAAAAAAGCAAGCACCGGTGGAAGATCTCAGCTCTCCCTTACAGTTAAATTTCTGCTCCTGGTCTAAAGTTGCACTCTCTTCAATCATAGAGTCAAACTCTATTGATTGCTTGATGGATCTGGGGGCGGCCCACCTATTGCATGAAGTGCCGGGGTCAATGAGTTGAGACAATGGAGATAAGTACGTTGTTGCCTATTCTGAAAAGTTAACTTCGTGCGGTGATAGAGAAGATCGGTGTCCTTACCCCAAGCAGTTCCCTTTTCATTCTCCTCTCTGTCTTCTCCATTTGCCTTCAACACTTTTGTCTTCCCTTTATTGTCTTTCCTTCACTTTCATCTTCTATCTTTCATCTTCTCTCTGGAACTTGAACCGATTCTGTGATTCCATATTTCCTACCTTCAATGGCTCATAACAAGAAGTTGAACCCCAATGCTGTTCCATATCATTTTTGTTCCGTACCATCTCATCAGCGGAAGGGCATCGGAACAGGTGGTTATGGCGTCGTTTCAATCCGTCTTCGTTTATCATCAACCTGTACCAAATTGGGGATCCCCTTTTAATCCCACGCCATTTCTCTTCAATCTAAACTCCCAGACTAATTATTTAATACCCTCAGAGAGTGGGAAGGGATTTGATTTGATGATAGATAGAGGATTTGGATATGAATCTGCTTCAAAGGAGTTCAACAATGCTGAAAAAGGGGGAAAATGAAATATATAGTTCCGAGATTCCAGAGTAAGAAGAAAATAGTTTCTGTAAGTGAAAGGAACAACAGTGGTTGCCCAAGAAATTGACTATTGAAGAGACCAAGCTGGATAAAAGAGAGATTGAAGCTAATCTTAGTGGGGAAAACAAGCCTGATGGTCAGAAACCTACCAAATCAGTTTCAAAGACAACCTGCTACAAATTCTGGGCAAGCATTGTCAGGAGGAAAACAAGAATAAGTCCAAAAGGAAGCCTGCTTATGATTTCCTCTATTTGCCTGTAGATTTCAAGACTGGAGGAAATTTTGGTTATGCATTTGTGAGCTTCACCAACTGTGTTGGGGCAACTTGACTTTGCAAAGCTTTCAACAATCATGAAGGGTACGACACCATCAACAGGAAAGCTTACAAAGTCTGTTGTACTCATATTCAAAGGGAAAGTTGCATTTGCCAACCATTTCAAGCATGCAGTCTTCGGGAGCCGTGTCTGAACTGAAATCTGGGGTGAATTGGAAACATGAATACAGTATCAGACCGCAGGACAATCTAGTGGTTACTTGAATTCATCTCAGATTGTCCATCCCCAATAACAACTCTATCCGGTGATCGAGTAAAAAAAAAAAAAACAAAAAAAAAAAAAAAAAACAAAAACCTCCAATGTGTAAAACCGAAAGGGCATATTGGTAATTTGAAGGGGCATCAATTAAAACCAGAGCCACATTCTAAATTTTCCTAATGCATCCGCATTCATTATGTCGTGAATGTTTTGTATTCAATTTTGGTGTTCAATATGCATTTGTTGTGTTGTTGCATGTCAATGTTCACTTACAGGCTACATTACACAGCAAACCTTGTCTGTGGAAGTGCTTCACTCCCCAAACACAAATCCTTAATACTCCCCAAACACAAACCTATGATATTAGGGGCAAGTAAAAAACTGAACCATTAGGCATCATCGACAGCATTATCTTCGCGAGTCGCAATGAACATGTCAAGATATATCTTTCCCATCCTAAGACAAACCGTCGCAAAAGGGATCAACGCAGACAAAATGCCCATCACAGAATCTTTCTCAAAAAAAAAAAAAGAAAAGACAAACAAAAAAAAAGATAGAATTTGCTGACGCGAAAAACCGGAAGGACGTGTCGGCAACAGGAGAGGGATGATATACAAAGTCAGAGCCACTGTCATACTCCCTGTTATACTCATTCGGATGTCACCATTGCAATATTGTGCATGTTTAGATTTCCGATCAGATGTTCATCTTGCATGCACCATGCCATTACAGATAAACATCCATCAGTAGGACATTGCATCCAAGCCCGTGATAATATCCCAGAAGCTCTTGTCATGCGGTACAGAAATGCAAAGTCTCACTCTCATCTTCTTGCTTAATCAAACGGATTGTTCATCAGCACGGCCTACTATCCTGATCCGCTCAGCACTGAGAACACTTCAGAATATACAGAGGGTAAAGTGGAAGGTCACTCAAGATATCCAACTCCCCTAATACCTAGGTCAGCGTAGTATTCAGTC
The DNA here is from genome assembly GCA_039660915.1 of Euphorbia tirucalli. Classification (NCBI taxonomy): domain Eukaryota; kingdom Viridiplantae; phylum Streptophyta; class Magnoliopsida; order Malpighiales; family Euphorbiaceae; genus Euphorbia; species Euphorbia tirucalli. The sequence goes on from CM077641.1 coordinate 58,601,546, forward strand.
GGTCAGAAGACACGCCGGAACAATCAGACTAGGTCACCTGGGTTACCATCGGGGCCAGTCTCAAGTCGTGAATTCTGTCTCCGGGCTCGCACGGATACAAAGAACAAAGCATAAGCCACATGTTGCATGCATACATACATTTAGAACTATACATGCATCCGTACATACATGCATACGTCTAAAGTAAACACATACAATTCATGTGCATATGCATCGCAACCCATCCAAGTGCAGGTATCCACTACCGTCACCAGGTCTCCCCTAAACAAGATCGCTCTCAAAGCAGAGATGGCACAATATCGGGACAGAACAATCAAGTTTCCAAGGGGCAGGGTAATCAAGCCGCATTTATCCTTGATCGAAGGGGCAAATATTTTTGTTTCCAAAATCATCGATCAAGAGATAAATACTCATTCCCCAGCCAACGCAAAATTATCATCCCTAAACCTATTTCCTCTCCATTCATTCAAGCAAGATTTCGAACCCTTTAACTTCATTACGTTCATGCATGGTTGCAAATCCATAATCCATTTTCCTTTGCCTCGGGTAAGATAAACCCGATATCGGCTAATCCTCAATCTACCTTCCTTTGCCTCGGGTAACATAAACCCGATATCGGCCAATCCATAATCCACCTTCCTTTGCCTCGGGTAACATAAACCCGATATCGGCTTAACCGCACTCCACATTCCTTTACCTCGGGTAACATAGACCTGATATCGGCTAATCTCTTCATCAATTTCGCCTCGGGTAACATAGACCTGATATCGGCTAATCTCTTCATCAATTTCGCCTCGGGTAACATAGACCTGATATCGGCTAATCTCTTCATCAATTTCGCCTCGGGTAACATAGACCTGATATCGGCTAATCTCTTCATCAATTTCGCCTCGGGTAACATAGACCTGATATCGGCTAATCTCTTCATCAATTTCGCCTCAGGGTGACATAGACCTGATATCGGCTAATCTCTTCATCAATTTCGCCTCGGGTAACATAGACCTGATATCGGCTAATCTCTTCATCAATTTCGCCTCGGGTAACATAGACCTGATATCGGCTAATCTCTTTATCAATTTCGCCTCGGGTAACATAGACCTGATATCGGCTAATCTCTTTATCAATTTCGCCTCGGGTAACCTAAACCTGATATCGGCTTATTTCCTCATCAGCTTTGCCTCGGGTAACCTAAACCTGATATCGGCTTATTTCCTCATCAGCTTTGCCTCGGGGAACCTAAACCTGATATCGGCTTATTTCTTCCTCAACCTTGCCTCGGGTAACCTAAACCTGATATCGGCTTATTTCTTCCTCAGCTTTGCCTCGGGTAACCTAAACCTGATATCGGCTTATTTCTTCATCAGCTTTGCCTCGGGTAGCCTAAACCTGATATCGGCTTATTTCCTCACCAGTATCGCCTCAGGTGACCTAAACCTGATATCGGCCTATTTCAATGGAGGATTCTTTCCTGTGTCTGCGGCGCTTTGAATCGCGTTTCTCAAATTCACATCATCTACCCTAAACTAAGTTCAAGTGGCGAATTTGATCACGCGAGGGGTAGCTGTAAGCGCCGGAATTTCACTTTCAAAAAAAAAAAAAAAAAAAAAAAAAAAGGTATAGTCGTACGACTGTAGATCTACCCATAAAAGCAGAAAAAGAAAGGCAGAAGAAGGGGAGAGGACGAAAAAAAAGAGAAGAGAAAGAAAAACGGACAGACAGAGAGAAAGAGAAAAAAAAAGAGAGAGAAAGAAGAGAAAACCAAGGAAAAAGAAAAAACTCCTCACCAAAATCCTCAGCATTTGGAAATATTTGGACTCAAATCTCAAACCCTAACTCAAGGAGAAAAGTCCAGATTTTAGTGGATTGGAGCGACGCCAGGGGTCAATCCTACGGTGGATGCACGCCACAGAGGTAAATACCTCTTTTTCCCCTCTCTTTTACAAGCTCTCTGGGTGTTTGGTGTGTTTTTGCTGCATTTCTGTCCTTTTTTCTGCGTTTCTGCTCCTGGAAATCAAGAACAGTCGTACGACTGTTCTTGGATTGATGAACAGTCGTACGACTGTAGCTACAGTCGTACGACTGTAGTTGATTTCCAGGCAATTCTCTTTCCAGCTTGTTTTTAATGAGATTTTGGCAAAATCCTAAATTTTCAGCATCTACAGTCGTACGACTGTAGTTACAGTCGTACGACTGTAGTTGATTTTCCACGACTGTAAATTTACAGTCGTACCCCTGTAGTTTTCAGAATCAGAATTTTACCTTTAAAACCCAAAAATTTCATAAAAAATCCATAAAAATCCCCAAAAAATCCCAAAAAATCCCAAAAAAATTAGAAAACCCCAAAAATCATCAAAATGAATTTTGTTGTGTGCATCACGACCACAGATTTAATTTTTAGTAAAATTGCATTTAGAACAATTCAACGACGGAGACCCATTTCTCCTGAAAACCGACCGACTTAAATATATAAAAATGCATGTAAACCGGAAAAATTGTTTTTCAAAATGATTTTTTCCACTAAAACCAAATATACAGGGACGTTTCAAAATGTTTTCCAGGTCTAATCGGGTCGGCTTGCCGAGCCAAGCCGGTTACCCCCTAAATGCATGCCCCCAATTCCTGATTTCCCATTCTGTCTATTTGAGTCCTAATTGTGGCGTGCTGTATATATTGTGCTAACCCTCGGTTTTACAGGTTTTAATTTCTTTTTATTTTTATTTTGGATGTAATTTAATAGATTAAATCGTGTATTTAGGCGGTTGTATTTTTCTAGATTTTCGTGTATTCTAGGCGGTTGTACAAGTGAGGCGAGAGTTTTTATTTTTCTATTCGATTTGGTTGTAAGCCAATTAATATTTATTTCTTTTCCTTATTTTTGTATTAAATGTTTTGTGTGCGCGCTGTATGCTTTTTATATTCAATAAAATGGACTTTAGATTTTGAAATACCATTCGAGAACATTGGCTATATTTATTTTAATTAGACACGAAATAAGGGACTTGTCCGGACCCGAATCTCTGGATAGTGTAGCGGCCGTTCGTCCGGTTCAGCTACATAAGAATTTCCCGGTTGAGCTGAGCCGGGTGGCGACTCTACAACATCCATCGAGACTTAGGTCTCGGTTCTTTTATGCACTAATTACATTTATTTTCCAAAACGCGGATTTCCTTTATAAAACCCCACGCGAGGGAGGGATCCGCCCGAGATCATGGCGCCCCATCCCGAAAGGGAGTCCCGCGTCCCGTCGAAAATGCGTCGTCCGCTCACAGTGGCGACTCTGCTGGGGAAGTCTCAAAAGTTTTCTTAAAAAAAACTTAAAAGAATTTGACAAGCCCTGAAAAGTGTCTAATTAAAATAAGGCGGATGATTCTCTTTTGGTATTTTATTTGCATCTTAGTTAGCCATTTTTGCATTAGATTTAGTATCCATTTATAGCCCGGTGGATTGTTGAAGTGTCGCCTAAGTTCCTCCTGGTCTTAGGGGCACGAATACGAAACACCACTCATAGCCTCGTACGAACCCCTTCGTTCGGACCCTTGAGTGGGGAGAAGTGAGGAGTATATTTTGCTATGGGAACCTTGATTTTTTAACCCGACTTGGACCGAACCCATATAGGCAGCTCTAGTTGGATTCCCTTAGGATACCAAAATAATTGTGTGAATAGTGATAATAAAATCGCGCCTTCATCACCCCCGGTTGGTGATTGAAGTGAACCCCGCCTAGGACTCGATTAGAAATTTTTGAGACCGACCACGTTGGAGGAATAAGGTTGGAAGAATTCGTTTTGCTTGCTATGTGTTCTTCACCATTTTGTGACACATCGCCGACGCATGCATAACATACCATAATCACCATTTTCCATACACATGACATACCATACACAAACATCTTTGTGTGATACTAACCCACATTTTTTATGCAGCCATTTTGCATTTTATTCCCTGTGTAAAACATTAATTCATTCGCTTGTCATCCATACTAACGATTTCTTTTTCAGCCATAACATTAAATTTGTGAGATTAGCATTTTTATTTTTGACATAGCATACATAACATCATTATGTGTGTCATGCGTCCTAACCCACATTTTTATACAGCCATGTGCATTTTTATCTTCGTGTGCAATCATTAAATCATACGTTTGCCACTCATACTAACTCTTTCTTTTTCATCCATAACATTAAATTTGTGTGACTAGCATTTTCCACATAGCATACATAACATCATTATGTGTGTCATGTATCCTAATCCACATTTTTATGTAGCCATGTGCATTTTTATTTTCGTGTGCAATCATTAAATCATCCATTTTCCATTCATACTAACCATTTCTTTTTCAGCCATAACATTATACTTGTGTGATTATTATTTTTCACATAGTATACATAACATCAATATATGTGTCATGCATTCTAACCACGTCTTTGTGCAGCCATTTGCATTTTGTGTATCATAAGCATTCACGACATATCACTTAAATTAAATTAGGGGCATTCCAAGGACGCCCGCCACGATCATATCATTCCATCATGTATCGGGTATTACAAAATACCTGTGCTTCGCCAATGCACCGGATTGCATTCGGCCATTCCACCAAATCATTTCATCCCAAGAGACCACAATGGTCTTAGGTATATTTCCGTGTGACAATCCACATGATGCATTTCATGACATCATATCCATTCATCAAAAACATCATATAACACTGTAATCCACACCGGGTTACTTCATGACATTACTATATCATTCAAGGCGCTCCCCGAGTGCCGGATTAGTGCGCATGTAGGGGCATTTCATAACATCCCAAATCATGAAAGGTGTTCTCTGAATGCCGAGCTTTTGTCCGTGTCCCCGTCACACGCGACTCTCTCATAACATCATTTCATTTCATACGCTCAAAAGCATCAGAACTCTGTCCATGGGCCGGTCCCATATGACCACTTCATATTATCTCAAAGACCCACAAAGTGTCAAACTCCGTCCGTGTGTCGGTACACACGAGACCATTTCACGAAATTCATTAGGTGCCCAAAAGCACCGAACCTTCATCCGTGTGGTGGTCCACACGTGGCATTTTTGCATAACATTGGGTGTTCTTGGGATGTCCAAAAATAAAAATAAAAATAAAAATAAACACAAAGGGATCATCCTCATTATCTCACGATATACATCTCATTCATCCATCAAACATTCAAGCACTCCACAAACGTTCAAGCATTCCATAAGCACCAAGGACTTCACAGCATACACTACCGTCATTCAAGTGTTCTAAAAACGCTAGAAACCCCATCAAGCCCTTTAGATCTTCCATAAGCATCAGAAACCCTGTCCTTGTGTCCCGCACACCCAAATACCGAAATTCCCCCGTGTAAGACAAGCTCTACACGTATCGCTTCAAATCTCCCCGTGCAAGACCAGCTCTGCATGTACCGCATCAAACTCTACCCATCCTTCCCGTGCAAGACCAGCTCTGCACGTATCGCTCCAAATTCCCCGTGCAAGACCAGCTCTGCACGTATCGCATCAAACTCTACCCATCCTTCCCGTGCAAGACCAGCTCTGCATGTATCGCTCCAAATTCCCCGTGCAAGACCAGCTCTGCACGTATCGCATCAAACTCTACCCATCCTTCTCGTGCAAGACCAGCTCTGCACGTATCGCATCAAATTCTACCCATCCTTCCCGTGCAAGACCAGCTCTGCACGTATCGTTCCAAATTCCCCGTGCAAGACCAGCTCTGCACGTATCGCATCAAACTCTACCCATCCTTCCCGTGCAAGACCAGCTCTGCACGTACCGCATCAAACTCTACCCATCCTTCCCGTGCAAGACCAGCTCTGCACGTATCGCTCCAAATTCCCCGTGCAAGACCAGCTCTGCACGTATCGCATCAAACTCTACCCATCCTTCCCGTGCAAGACCAGCTCTGCACGTATCGCATCAAATTCTACCCATCCTTCCCGTGCAAGACCAGCTCTGCACGTATCGTTCCAAATTCCCCGTGCAAGACCAGCTCTGCACGTATCGCATCAAACTCTACCCATCCTTCCCGTGCAAGACCAGCTCTGCACGTACCGCATCAAACTCTATCCATCTTTCCCGTGTAAGATCCGCTCTACACGTACCGCTCCAAGTTTTCCCGTGCAAGACCAGCTCTGCACGTATCGCATCAAACTCTATCCTCCCTTCCCGTGTAAGATCCGCTCTACACGTATCGCTCTAAACACTACACCTTTTCCCGTGTAAGATCCGCTCTACACGTACCGCTTCAAATCTTCCCCGTGCAAGACCAGCTCTGTACGCACCGCATCAAACTCTATCCATCTTTCCCGTGTAAGATCCGCTCTACACGTCCCGCTTTAATCACTAAACCTCTTCCCGTGTAAGACCCGCTCTACACGTACCGCTCTAAACATTAAACCTCTTCCCGTGTAAGATCCGCTCTACACGTACCGCTTTAATCACTACATCTCCTTCCCCTGTAAGATCCGCTCTACACGTACCGTTTCAAATGTCAACTCTCCTCCCGTGTAAGATACGCTCTACATGGGAATCCTTCGCAAGTATCACCTTGCTTCGATCCGTGGACACCCTGTGTGTCATTTTATCCATGTGGTATATATTTATATGCCACGCTATACTTCAGCATGTAGTTTTATCAACATTCATTGCATTTTGCACGCCTTCATTCTTGTCTTTGTGCGCACTTGACTAGCTTAGGATTGCATAACATGACATGGCATCACATGACATCATCATTCACGCGTGCATGCATCACATCTCGCATTCATACCTGCATCATCCCTTGACTTGGTATTCTCCGTGCACATGCCCCAGTCGATGCTAACAGGTATTTTTATCAGGACAGAAAAGGGAAGGAGTCTCGAGAATGGCTGGCCCAGTGAACTTCAACACTGTAACAGATGTCCTCGATGATTATGTTGCCTCATCGCGATTCCGAAAAGCGGTCAGGGAAGAGGCAGCGGCAATGTTGAAGGAAATGCTAGGAGGTGACCTGGACAAGGTGGAAAAGCTGACAACAAGGTGCTCTCAATTGGAGGCACGTGTGATTGAGCTTGAGGGAGTAATAAAAGGGCTGACTGGTGAAGCAGAATCGAAGGCCCCCCTCAAAGCCAATACTGACCTTGTTCCGCAACTAACCAGGTGTCCACTCTCCAAGGGTGACGGAAAGGGCATATCCCCGTGGCCTTTCTCGCTAAGCCAATTATTTGCCAAATGTAGAAGAGAGGGACTACTGCAGAGCGTCAAGCCGTATGTGGAGCCGGCACCAGATCAAAAGAACAACTTCTGTACCTATCATGTAACGACGGGTCACCGAACCAATGCTTGCTATATTTTAAGGAAGGAGATCCGGAAGTTAGTTGATGAGGGAAGATTAGAGGTGCCATCCATTACTAATGAGCAACTGGGGACAAGCAGGGAGACTAGCAAGGAAATTCCTCAAACCTCCCAGGGAGAGGAATATGATGAAGAGCTTCAAAGCCTGATCTGATGAGAGTGGGGCAGTGACCGGATAAGGAATAGTCGGGTGCTGTGAGATCAATACCATTAGAGGCTCCTTCTCGTAGGGAACTCATTTTGTTGTAAAGTGTATTGAACTCATTTTGAATGCAATGCATCTTGTTATTTTCTTACTTATGTGGTGATTACATGTGTATGGCATTAAGCATGCATTTGATCATCTGAAACGACATGTCCATCACGCATAATATTAAGATGCATGACATCAATCTGAGTCTTACAGGGAATTTACAAGTGAACCTGACTTCGATAAAGCCCTTTTCTTCAAAAAAAAAAAAAAAAAAAACAAAAAAAACAAAAAAAAAAAAAAAGAAGAAGAAGAAAAAAAAAGTGAGAAAGAGAAAAGTCTGCTAAGCAAACAATGGGATGGTACCATATCCTTCGAATCAATTGCCAGCCTAGATCAGTGATCCCTATAAACCACGATCCAAAAATGCTGTTGGTCTTACCCTAATTGGACAGCCCACAATACACTCAAATCATTCCAAACCAAGGACCATTGCCAAGTTTCAGAGCCGAGCCCCAAAAAGAACCTTTGAGCCTAATTCGTGCTGGAAAGAAACATCCCACATCAAAAACCAAACCCACCAAAAAGCACCAAGCCCTAAAAATCCAAATGGCCTTCGCCATCCACCGAGCTGTAAAGCTCTGAAGCAGACATTAGTTTTAGTGCATGTATAGCTTTGTTTGTGTGGCATTCATGTGCATATGACATTACACATGCATTGTTCATCCAAAAAGACATATCAAACACGCATGACATACATGGATCTGGATGCAGCAGGGAAATCAATAGGTGGCTGTGGTTTGGATTTAACTTCTTTAAAAAAAAAAAAAAAAAAAGAAAAAAAAAGAGAAAAAAAAAAAAGCAAGCACCGGTGGAAGATCTCAGCTCTCCCTTACAGTTAAATTTCTGCTCCTGGTCTAAAGTTGCACTCTCTTCAATCATAGAGTCAAACTCTATTGATTGCTTGATGGATCTGGGGGCGGCCCACCTATTGCATGAAGTGCCGGGGTCAATGAGTTGAGACAATGGAGATAAGTACGTTGTTGCCTATTCTGAAAAGTTAACTTCGTGCGGTGACAGAGAAGATCGGTGTCCTTACCCCAAGCAGTTCCCTTTTCATTCTCCTCTCTGTCTTCTCCATTTGCCTTCAACACTTTTGTCTTCCCTTTATTGTCTTTCCTTCACTTTCATCTTCTATCTTTCATCTTCTCTCTGGAACTTGAACCGATTCTGTGATTCCATATTTCCTACCTTCAATGGCTCATAACAAGAAGTTGAACCCCAATGCTGTTCCATATCATTTTTGTTCCGTACCATCTCATCAGCGGAAGGGCATCGGAACAGGTGGTTATGGCGCCGTTTCAATCCGTCTTCGTTTATCATCAACCTGTACCAAATTGGGGATCCCCTTTTAATCCCACGCCATTTCTCTTCAATCTAAACTCCCAGACTAATTATTTAATACCCTCAGAGAGTGGGAAGGGATTTGATTTGATGATAGATAGAGGATTTGGATATGAATCTGCTTCAAAGGAGTTCAACAATGCTGAAAAAGGGGGAAAATGAAATATATAGTTCCGAGATTCCAGAGTAAGAAGAAAATAGTTTCTGTAAGTGAAAGGAACAACAGTGGTTGCCCAAGAAATTGACTATTGAAGAGACCAAGCTGGATAAAAGAGAGATTGAAGCTAATCTTAGTGGGGAAAACAAGCCTGATGGTCAGAAACCTACCAAATCAGTTTCAAAGACAACCTGCTACAAATTCTGGGCAAGCATTGTCTGGAGGAAAACAAGAATAAGTCCAAAAGGAAGCCTGCTTATGATTTCCTCTATTTGCCTGTAGATTTCAAGACTGGAGGAAATTTTGGTTATGCATTTGTGAGCTTCACCAACTGTGTTGGGGCAACTTGACTTTGCAAAGCTTTCAACAATCATGAAGGGTACGACACCATCAACAGGAAAGCTTACAAAGTCTGTTGTACTCATATTCAAAGGGAAAGTTGCATTTGCCAACCATTTCAAGCATGCAGTCTTCGGGAGCCGTGTCTGAACTGAAATCTGGGGTGAATTGGAAACATGAATACAGTATCAGACCGCAGGACAATCTAGTGGTTACTTGAATTCATCTCAGATTGTCCATCCCCAATAACAACTCTATCCGGTGATCGAGTAAAAAAAAAAAAAAAAAAAAACAAAAACCTCCAATGTGTAAAACCGAAAGGGCATATTGGTAATTTGAAGGGGCATCAATTAAAACCAGAGCCACATTCTAAATTTTCCTAATGCATCCGCATTCATTATGTCGTGAATGTTTTGTATTCAATTTTGGTGTTCAATATGCATTTGTTGTGTTGTTGCATGTCAATGTTCACTTACAGGCTACATTACACAGCAAACCTTGTCTGTGGAAGTGCTTCACTCCCCAAACACAAATCCTTAATACTCCCCAAACACAAACCTATGATATTAGGGGCAAGTAAAAAACTGAACCATTAGGCATCATCGACAGCATTATCTTCGCGAGTCGCAATGAACATGTCAAGATATATCTTTCCCATCCTAAGACAAACCGTTGCAAAAGGGATCAACGCAGACAAAATGCCCATCACAGAATCTTTCTCAAAAAAAAAAAAAAAAAAAAAAAAAAAGAAAAGACAAACAAAAAAAAAGATAGAATTTGCTGACGCGGAAAACCGGAAGGACGTGTCGGCAACAGGAGAGGGATGATATACAAAGTCAGAGCCACTGTCATACTCCCTGTTATACTCATTCGGATGTCACCATTGCAATATTGTGCATGTTTAGATTTCCGATCAGATGTTCATCTTGCATGCACCATGCCATTACAGATAAACATCCATCAGTAGGACATTGCATCCAAGCCCATGATAATATCCCAGAAGCTCTTGTCATGCGGTACAGAAATGCAAAGTCTCACTCTCATCTTCTTGCTTAATCAAACAGATTGTTCATCAGCACGGCCTACTATCCTGATCCGCTCAGCACTGAGAACACTTCAGAATATACAGAGGGTAAAGTGGAAGGTCACTCAAGATATCCAACTCCCCTAATACCTAGGTCAGTGTAGTATTCAGTCGGTCAGAAGACACGCCGGAACAATCAGACTAGGTCACCTAGGTTACCATCGGGGCCAGTCTCAAGTCGTGAATTCCGTCTCCGGGCTCGCACGGATACAAAGAACAAAGCATAAGCCACATGTTGCATGCATACATACATTTAGAACTATACATGCATCCGTACATACATGCATACGTCTAAAGTAAACACATACAATTCATGTGCATATGCATCGCAACCCATCCAAGTGCAGGTATCCACTACCGTCACCAGGACTCCCCTAAACAAGATCGCTCTCAAAGCAGAGATGGCACAATATCGGGACAGAACAATCAAGTTTCCAAGGGGCAGGGTATGTTGGGAATTAATCGCACAAAAACAATATATATATACGCAGCGGAAATAAAAGGATTAATCCCCACCAAGGACCCATGTACATTGCATTGAATTGGAAGGAGGGTTAAAGAATTACCTTAATTCTTTGTAGGTTTTGAATCAATTAGGAACCAAAGTAGCTTCCCTCTACGGTTGATCCACACGGAGCAATTCATTCACCGCGTGCTAGCGCCGGGATTGAAGAACGATTTCTTCGAATGAAAAGCCAAAGTTTCGAAAACCTTGGGTGAAGGAGAAGGGTGAAGTCGGCTGGCTCCATGGAGGCTGCAGAAAAACTGCATCTTATGTGTAGGCTAGGGTTTGAGATTTTAGGTTATAAAACTTCCTTTTATATCCATTAAACTTAATTATAATTATAACTTAATACCCTTATTAGTTATAATTATAAATTAACCCACACAACTTAATATTAATTCTCAATTAATATTAAATCAATTCCATTCTCCATCATACACATATGTATATTGATATTATAATTAATTATATCTCTATATAATTAAATTATAATATGTAGCATACTTTATGCAATATTAATCATATTAATATTTATATATACATATATATATATATATAAATATATATATCATTATATATATATTTATTCTCTTTCTCATTCATAAATTATTATCCAATAATAATTTATACCCGAAAAGATGAACTTCATTTTGCTCTTTGTGTGTGACCCCATAGGTTCATATTAATTGGCAATAAGGAAATTACCATAATGTCCTTATAGGTCACAAGCGGACTCTAGCAAGCCATTACGACTACCCAATTAACATGATTGGAATGATCCAATACCTATTTATAGAATGTCATATTCCCTTTTGTCTCTTTGATATCATGATTAATCATAAGACATGGTATACTTGTCAATCTTATATAATTAATCATATGCTTTCTCGATCTCAAAGTAAACTGTTCAGACAAATCAATTGATACTCTATCAATTATTTGAGCATGGCCATGCATTTAACAGTCTTACTTATCGAGGGGCCCAGTGATATCGCTCTCTTGTTAGAGAGGGACAAAATCCCATATCTGTCACTCACATCCCAAGGCATGAGTCGTATTGTACCCAATCACAGCCTTTATAACTACTCTGTTACGAGCAGCGTTTGACTGCGTCAAAGCACAACATGAGTTCATCCTGGAATCAATGGTGACCTCAGGTCAAAGGAATCAGCTAATGACACTATTATAATCAAGATCAGTTGTGACACATGACCATGAACTTGATCTCATAGTGGGTCTCCAGTAACATGTTCTCTAACATATTACCCGTGAGTATAATCTGTATCTGTATACACTATATTCATCTTATGAATATCCATTATCACTCACACTAGTCTTAGTTTGTTATTATTCCCATAATAACAATCGACTAGGGATATTTAGAATAACACGATTTATTCATGGATACTTATCATAAATGCTAACATACAAACATAAATGACAATATTAATCTACATTAGATTAATCTTAGAAGTCAAATTACATAATCCAATATTGGCCTTAGGGCACAATCTCCAACAGGGTAATCAAGCCGCATTTATCCTTGATCGAAGGGGCAAATATTTTTGTTTCCAAAATCATCGATCAAGAGATAAATACTCATTCCCCAGCCAACGCAAAATTATCATCCCTAAACCTATTTCCTCTCCATTCATTCAAGCAAGATTTCGAACCCTTTAACTTCATTACGTTCATGCATGGTTGCAAATCCATAATCCATTTTCCTTTGCCTCGGGTAACATAAACCCGATATCGGCTAATCCTCAATCTACCTTCCTTTGCCTCGGGTAACATAAACTCGATATCGGCCAATCCATAATCCACCTTCCTTTGCCTCGGGTAACATAAACCCGATATCGGCTTAACCGCACTCCACATTCCTTTGCCTCGGGTAACATAGACCTGATATCGGCTAATCTCTTCATCAATTTCGCCTCGGGTAACATAGACCTGATATCGGCTAATCTCTTCATCAATTTCGCCTCGGGTAACATAGACCTGATATCGGCTAATCTCTTCATCAATTTCGCCTCGGGTAACATAGACCTGATATCGGCTAATCTCTTCATCAATTTCGCCTCGGGTAACATAGACCTGATATCGGCTAATCTCTTCATCAATTTCGCCTCAGGGTGACATAGACCTGATATCGGCTAATCTCTTCATCAATTTCGCCTCGGGTAACATAGACCTGATATCGGCTAATCTCTTCATCAATTTCGCCTCGGGTAACATAGACCTGATATCGGCTAATCTCTTTATCAATTTCGCCTCGGGTAACATAGACCTGATATCGGCTAATCTCTTTATCAATTTCGCCTCGGGTAACCTAAACCTGATATCGGCTTATTTCCTCATCAGCTTTGCCTCGGGTAACCTAAACCTGATATCGGCTTATTTCCTCATCAGCTTTGCCTCGGGTAACCTAAACCTGATATCGGCTTATTTCTTCCTCAACCTTGCCTCGGGTAACCTAAACCTGATATCGGCTTATTTCTTCCTCAACTTTGCCTCGGGTAACCTAAACCTGATATCGGCTTATTTCCTCATCAGCTTTGCCTCGGGTAGCCTAAACCTGATATCGGCTTATTTCCTCACCAGTATCGCCTCAGGTGACCTAAACCTGATATCGGCCTATTTCAATGGAGGATTCTTTCCTGTGTCTGCGGCGCTTTGAATCGCGTTTCTCAAATTCACATCATCTACCCTAAACTAAGTTCAAGTGGTGAATTTGATCACGCGAGGGGCAGCTGTAAGCGCCGGAATTTCACTTTCAAAAAAAAAAAAAAAAAAAAAAAAAGGTATAGTCGTACGACTATTGCTACAGTCGTACGACTGTAGATCTACCCATAAAAGTAGAAAAAGAAAGGCAGAAGAAGGGGAGAGGACGAAAAAAAAGAGAAGAGAAAGAAAAACGGACAGACAGAGAGAAAGAGAAAAAAAAAAGAGAGAGAAAGAAGAGAAAACCAAGGAAAAAGAAAAAACTCCTCACCAAAATCCTCAGCATTTGGAAATATTTGGACTCAAATCTCAAACCCTAACTCAAGGAGAAAAGTCCAGATTTTAGTGGATTGGAGCGACGCCAGGGGTCAATCCTACAGTGGACGCACGCCACAGAGGTAAATACCTCTTTTTCCCCTCTCTTTTACAAGCTTTCTGGGTGTTTGGTGTGTTTTTGCTGCATTTCTGTCCTTTTTTCTGCGTTTCTGCTCCTGGAAATCAAGAACAGTCGTACGACTGTTCTTGGATTGATGAACAGTCGTACGACTGTAGCTACAGTCGTACGACTGTAGTTGATTTCCAGGCAATTCTCTTTCCAGCTTGTTTTTAATGAGATTTTGGCAAAATCCTAAATTTTCAGCATCTACAGTCGTACGACTGTAGTTACAGTCGTACGACTGTAGTTGATTTTCCACGACTGTAAATTTACAGTCGTACCCCTGTAGTTTTCAGAATCAGAATTTTACCTTTAAAACCCAAAAATTTCATAAAAAATCCATAAAAATCCCCAAAAATTCCCAAAAAATCCCAAAAAATCCCAAAAAAATTAGAAAACCCCAAAAATCATCAAAATGAATTTTGTTGTGTGCATCACGACCACAGATTTAATTTTTAGTAAAATTGCATTTAGAACAATTCAACGACGGAGACCCATTTCTCCTGAAAACCGACCGACTTAAATATATAAAAATGCATGTAAACCGGAAAAATTGTTTTTCAAAATGATTTTTTCCACTAAAACCAAATATACAGGGACGTTTCAAAATGTTTTCCAGGTCTAATCGGGCCGGCTTGCCGAGCCAACCCGGTTACCCCCTAAATGCTTTCCCCCAATTCCTGATTTCCCATTCTGTCTATTTGAGTCCTAATTGTGGCGTGCTGTATATATTGTGCTAACCCTCGGTTTTGCAGGTTTTAATTTCTTTTTATTTTTATTTTGGATGTAATTTAATAGATTAAATCGTGTATTTAGGCGGTTGTATTTTTCTAGATTTTCGTGTATTCTAGGCGGTTGTACAAGTGAGGCGAGAGTTTTTATTTTTCTATTCGATTTGGTTGTAAGCCAATTAATATTTATTTCTTTTCCTTATTTTTGTATTAAATGTTTTGTGTGCGCGCTGTATGCTTTTTATATTCAATAAAATGGACTTTAGATTTTGAAATACCATTCGAGAACATTGGCTATATTTATTTTAATTAGACACGAAATAAGGGACTTGTCCGGACCCGAATCTCTGGATAGTGTAGCGGCCGTTCGTCCGGTTCAGCTACATAAGAATTTCCCGGTTGAGCTGAGCCGGGTGGCGACTCTACAACATCCATCGAGACTTAGGTCTCGGTTCTTTTATGCACTAATTACATTTATTTTCCAAAACGCGGATTTCCTTTATAAAACCCCACGCGAGGGAGGGATCCGCCCGAGATCGTGGCGCCCCATCCCGAAAGGGAGTCCCGCGTCCCGTCGAAAACGCGTCGTCCGCTCACAATAGGCCTTGATTTTGTACATTTCCCTCTTGGCTTCCTTGCTGCTGGGACACAATGGATACTTCAGCTGGCTTGTCTTCTGAGGATTGCCCACTTTGTCCATAGATCCAAAACTAGATCCGTTGCCTGATCCAGTGGCGGTCGCTAGTCGATACCCAAGACCATACCCGGAGCTCCTACCATGCTTTTGGTTCACTGCCTTTTCTTCTTCATCCCTCTCGATTTTTATGGCCATGCTATACACTTCACTGAGCTCACTAAAGGAATGGAATTTCATGTTGTTTCAGAAGATGTCCCTACTCCCATCGATCAACTTCTGAATCAGTTCATCTTCGTCGGGGCGATTCTTTAGTAGAATCATTTTGTTCATCCATCTCTGGTAATAGGCATCAAAGGATTCATTCTGCTGTTGCTTAACCCTTTCCAGATCGTATAGCTTCACCTGGGTCTTGGTGTTGAAGCTGTAGTATTGATGAATGACACTGATAGGGCCTCCCAGTCTGACTGCACATCTTCAAACAAGGAGTTGTACCAATTCAGGGCTCCCCCTTCCATCGTGGTTAGGAAGAAGTTAACCAGCTGTTGTTTGGTGGTGCCCGCAGTCAACATTACCCGTGCATACAGATTCACATGAGTTTTTGGGGAGCTGATCCCCTTGTAGGAAGGGACTTTAGGCACTTGAAATCCAATGGGAAAGGTCTCAATGCCCTTGTTGATCATGGCATGAATGTTAACTCCCTTCTTAGACTCTGCATTGACACTGGCCACCTTTCTTCAACTGAGCCACCACCTCCTCCAATTTCGAGCATTTCGCCTTCATCTTTCTTTCCATGGCTGCCTCTATTTCCTGCAGCTTTTCCAGAGTATCCAAGGTATCACCACCCTGTTGGGATGATTCAGCCTCCTTCTCTTTTCCGACTCCACTACGACCAGTTTCTCCAGCCTCTCTCACTACTACCCGCACTTCCTCCTTTAGCATATCACGAAAGTCTTGTGACCTTAGAAAATCCGTCAAAGCATCAGCAAGGCTCGATGTTGGATTAGCCATCTCTACTTCTTCCCCAGAATCAGAATCACTTTCTGTTTCAACTGCTCTTCGTTCCCCAACAGCCCTCGAAGCCTGAGATCTTGTCCAAGGTCGCTCCAGTTTATTCTACTCGACATCGTATGGGAGACGTTTAGGGACGTGAGTGAATGACATAGTGATATGAAGAGTAAGACATTGAAAGTGCTTGTAATGAATGAATGGAGTGAGGTTATGAGTGAAATGATGGTATGAATGGTCTTATTTTATTCCTTTTTTTTCTTTCCGGGACATTCCCAGAACACCCAATGCTATGCAAAAATGTCACATGTGGACCGCCACACGGACAAAAGTTCGGCGCCTTTGGGGCACCTAACGAATTTTGTGAAATGGTCGCGTGTGTACCGACATACGGACAGAGTTTCGACACTTTTAAGGTCTATGAGATGATATGAAATGGTCACATAGGACCGTCCCTTGGACAGAGTTCTGATGCTTTTGGGGCATGTGATATGAAATGATGTTGTAAGAAAGTCACGTGCAACAGAGGACATGGATAGAGGCTCGACGTTCGGGGAACACCTTTCATGATTTGGGATGTTATGAAATGCCCCTTAGGTGCGTACTAATTCGGTACTTGGGGAGCACCTTGAATGATGTAATAATGTCATCAAGTAATCCGATGTGGAACATAATGTTGTATGATATTTATGATAAATGAATCATTGCGTCATGAAATGCCTCATGTGGACTGTCACACGGAAGTATACCTAAGACCATTGTGGTCTCTATTGAATGAAATGATTCTGGTAAAATGGCCAAATGCAATCCGGTGAATTGGCAGAACATGGGTAATTTTGGGGATACCCGATATGTTATGAAAAGAGATGGTCATGGTGGGCGTCCTTGGAATGCCCCTAATTTATATGAAATGATATGAATGCTTATGTTATGCAAAATGCAAATGGCTGCACAAAAACGTGAGTTAGGATGCATGACACGTATAATGATGCTAAAAATGTTTACACGCAAATATAATGTTATGGCTGCAAAAATAGTGGTTAGTATAAATGTCACACAGATGATTTAATGTCTTCACATGAAAATAAAGTGGCTGCATGAAAATGTGAGTTAGTATGGCACACGAAAGCTATGCATGTTTGATGCTTCGTGAAAAGTCAAAATAGAAAACAACAAGGAACAAACGTTAGCACAAGTAAAAATATGCGCTCCCTTCCAACCTTATTTCTCCTTTCAATTGGTCTCGCATTCTTCCTAGGTGTTGGATCTCTTTAGCATAAACGGGGGATACCAAAGGCACACGCTCAATTTTCATTTTGAAATTAAGTTTTTGTAATCCTAGGGGAAGTTGCTGAGCCATTACATATGGGCCAAAGTCAAAACCAAGGGTCGTACAGGTTCCCATAGCGAGTATACACTTCCCCATCATAGAACACAATGTAAGGTCATGTGGTGCTATGAGTGGTTTAGCCATTGGGTGTCTCCAATCCTGGCGGAAGAGTAGTCCACCTTCTTGGGTAAACCGGGGCTGATCAGTGTGTTGGAGGGATTAAGAAGAAGAAAATGTCATGATATGCAATGTGCAAATAAATATGGTAATATGAACTAGTGAAGTGACTGCAAGCGAGGTTTTATTTTGGTAGTTGCCTAAGTTCCTTAAGTTTTTACGAAAATTTTTTAAGAACTATTCCCCAGCGGAGTCGCCACTGTGAGTGAACGACCTTTTAAAACGGGACGCGGCAATGCGGACCGGGGAAAAAAGAAAGATGATTATTAGATTTGATTTTGGAAAATAGGTTTTGTTTATCTTGAGTTAGAAAATTATGGATTTAACTTGGAAATTCTTTTATAGAAAATATTTTCCGGTTTTTACTTAAAGACGGCGAAACTTAAATCCCGAGATCAGTGACAGAGCTGCTATCCAAATCAGCTCATCTGGGAATTCCGGTACAGCTCCCTACCGAGGACAGACTGCTGTACCTAATCCAGAGATTTAGGGTTCGGGCAAGTGACTTACTTAACCTCTAGCTTGCTTTCACTTTACAGTTTATATTACCATATTTAATTTTCTTTATTATCTTTTCCTAATCCCAATTGGTTTATTTTAATTATCCGATGCTAAAGCAAAATGCAGGAAATAAATTGCGGGAAATTAAATCATACATTCAAAATATACAAAAAAAATAATAGAGGCCGATTATACAACCCAATTGAATAATAAAGAAAAAACTCTCGTCCTCACTTTTACAGTCGCCTAAAATACACAATAATGTAAAAATTACAATCGCCTAAGATACACGAATAAATCTATTAAATACATCCAAAATAAAAAATAAAGGTAACTAAAAGCTACAAAACAAATGGTTAGCACAGTTTACGGCACACCACAAATAGGACTCAAATAGGACAGAATGGGATTTTAAGGATTTGGGAAAATGCACTTAGGGGGATAACCGGGTTGGCTCAGCTAGCCGACCCGATTGGACATGGAAAACATTTTGAGACGTCCCTGTATTTTGGTTTCGTGAGAAAATCATTTTTTAAAACGATTTATTTTCCGATTTAATTAATTTTAGCAAGTGAGGTGGGTCGGTTTTCGAGAGAATCGGGTATCCGTCGTTGAATTGTTCTAAATGCAAATGCACTGACAATTAAATCTAAGGTAGTGAATGCACAAAAAAAAATTCATTTTTGGTGATTTTCAGATTTTCTAAATTTCTATGGATTTTTAGAAATTTTTTGGGGGTTATTCTGGAAATTCTGTAATTGGACGAGCATTATAGTCGTGTGACTGTAATTACGGTCGTACTACTGTAATTACAGTTGTGCGACTGTAAATCCTCTAATTTTAGGGTTTCGCCAAAATTATTCAAAATAAAACTAAGAAATTGCAGGAAATCAAGAACACTCGTATGACTGTAAATACAGTCGTACGATTGTTCCACAACTCAAGAACAGTCGTACGACTGTTCTTGATTTCTAGAAACAGAAAACGCAAAAATTGAAATAAAATGCACAAAAACACACCAAATCACCCAGAAAGAATGAGAAAAGCAGGAATGAGGTGTGTTTACCTCTTTGGCGCTGATCCACCGTAGGATTGACCCCTGGCAATGCACCAATCCACACCGAATTGCTTCTTTTCCTTTTGAGTTGAGGTTTGAAGAGTTGGGTCCAAAATCCCCAAAATGTCATGGATTTGAGTGAAATTAGATTCTGAAATTGATTGAGTTTAAGTGTTAAGTTGTTAACCTCTAATTTCTATTCGGTTTTAGACATTAACACTCAAGTTTATAGGAAAAGAAAAGGAAGAAAAGCTTGAGTCTTTTGTTGAGTTTTCTTCCTTTTTTCCTAATTCTCTCACTAAATTCTCCTCTCTGATTTCTTCAGCCCCCCAAAAGTCAAAAGTCCCAATCTTCTCTTCTCTTTCTCCTCTTATTCTGGTTGCCTTGCTGCCAGAACGGAGCAATTAATGCTCCTTCTTTTATTCTCTTTTTTTCTACTGCAGAGGTATGGGATTCTGTACCTGCTTCGACGTTATAGTCGTACGACTGTAATTTAATTACAGTCGCACGACTGTATATTATAGTCATATGACACCGCTGCATTGAATTTTTTTTTTAAGGATGGAAAAATCTGGCACTTACACCTTCCATCTGGTGAAGAGGCAGCACGAGCTTGGTATAGTTGTCTTGCCCCTAGATACCTGTTAAAGGCAAGAAACTTCTTCAATAGACATTTCTTCCCTGCCCATGTGATAACAAGGTTGAAATGGATGTTCTCCCTTTTCCATGTAACGAAAAGGTTGAACGAGATGTACTGTCCCTTCCATGTGGTGAAGAGGCAGCACGAGCTTGGTATAGTTGTCTTGCCCCCAGATACCTGTTAAAGGCAAGAAACTTCTTCAATAGACATTTCTTCCTTGCCCATATGTAAACAAGGTTGAAATGGATGTTCTTCCATTCCCATGTGATGAAAAGGTTGAAAGAGCTTGGTAGAGTTGTCTTGCCCCCAGATTCTTGTTAAAGGTAAGAAACTTCTTCAATAGACATTTCTTCCCTGCCCATGTGACGACAAGGTTGAAATGGATCTTCTTCCTTTCCCATGTGTTGAAAAGTTTGAACGAGATGTACTGTCCCTTCCATATGGCAAAGAGCCAGCACGAGCTTGGTATAGTTGTCTTGCCCCCAGATACCTGTTAAAGGCAAGAAACTTCTTCAATAGACATTTCTTCCCTGCCCATGTGACGACAAGATTGAAATGGATGTTCTTCCTTTCCCATGTGACGAAAAGGTTGAACGAGATGTACTATCCCTTCCATGTGGCGAAGAGGCAGCACGAGCTTGGTTGAGTTGTCTTGCCCCCAGATACTTGTTAAAGGCAAGAAATACCCTTCTTGGGATTATATTGGCATGAACAAAAACTCTGATAATTGGAGAATTTTCATACCTGAGATTTGGAGTCGAAGGGCTATGATTTGTATGCTATGACTCTGAAGGATACCCCTAAGTTAAATCTTTTATGAATTAGGAAGGATCCCTCCTCGAGACGACTCACCAATGAAGAACGTCTCAACAAATTTGTATGTATGAGCACATATTTATTCTTTGATTGATAATTTTGGAAGCAAAAATTTTTGCCCCTTCAATCAAGAATAAATACGGTTGAGTTGGTTTTATGCATGTATGCTTGAATGCGTGCGTGATTCAAGTATATGTATGTATGTGACATGATGTCCCTGATACTATGCTTGGTATCTACGCTATGCTGGGGAATGAACTTGTGACTTCTGATGATCTCCTGTGGGAACTGTTTCAATCGGATGACTTTGCCGAGGATTTTGACTCAGCGGGGATCATTTTAGCTGAGAACTCTACTTGGGAGAACCCTGATCCATTTAACCTTGCTGGGGATCTGCTGGAGATTCTGATTCAGTGGGAAATGTCTTGGTTGGGATCTCGTTGGGGACTTTGCTGGAGACTCTGTGGGGAACCTTGGCCTGTTTACGTGTCCTGAAGAATTGCCAGTGCTGGGGACTCTGCTCATTCTGGATTTTGTTCGTTCCATCTATCCGATTGAGATCAACGGACGCCTCCTTCTAGGTAAGGATGTGCTTTTAGGATGGTCTTGTTAGGGACAATTTTACCGTGGATGATCCTACTGGGGATGGTACAACTAGGCCAGAAGTTGCCATTGGTAGTAGCAACTTCATGGAAGCCATCGTGGGTTCGGATGCAATGGCCTACTGATGGATGTTTACATGCAATGGCACAGTGTATGCAATACAAACACCTAAATAGAAATCAAACATGCCTAATATCATTATGATGACATCAGAATGAATGCGATAGGAAAATCAAAAGTGACTCTAACTCTGAACGTCACTCTCTTCTTGTTACCAACACATCCTTTTGGTTTTCCGTGTCGGAAGCTCTCGCTGGGAATTGTTGTCATTGTTTTTATTTATTTATTTATTTTTTATGAAGTGATGACCAAGTCTGCAAGAGCACGACAGCCGAGTGGAGTTCTTAGCACTGGCTTATCTTAGAATTGAAAAATGCGCTTTGACAAGTCCGCCGAGGGTCATGAGAGGATTATCCTTGATGATGTTTCGTGGTTTAACTTTTACCTGCCCCTAGTATTGGAGGTTTGTGTTTGGATGTGAAACACTTCATCAAATCTGGTTCGCTGTGTGCGGCAACCTGAACATGAACATTTGCATGCAATGGCATGACACATGCATATTGAACATCGAAATAGGATATGAAACATTTATGACATGATGAATATGGATGCATTAGGAAAATCCAACCCGTGGCTCTGGTTTGGCTTATACCTCTTCATGCTACCAATATTTCCTTTCAGTTTTCCATACCGGAGGGATTTTTTTTTTTTTTTAGGATCCACTGGGGACATGTTAAGAGTAGGTCGCCCAAGTATGCAGCCGATCACTGGATAGAGGCGCCTCTGTGAGTAGACAACCCGAGATGGAGTTAATTAACTACTGAATTCTCCAAGGGTCTAGAACCGTATTAATTATGTATAGTCTCCAAAGATGGACACAGCTTTCCGTCCTTCAAGGCGTGGCCTGATTCAGAATGATTTAAGTTAATTGTGGGTTCCCTATGTCTGCCAACCACAGTAGCTCTTAAACAAATCACACCATCTTTAGGAGGTGAAAGGGACCACTAGTAAGTAGTCACTTCTATTGTAGCTGAAGACTGAGTTCTTGAAATGGTTGGTAAATGCAACTTTCCCTTGAATATTAGCACAGCAGGTTTTGCAAGTCTTCCTATTGATAGGAACATCTCATTCATGATTGTTGAAAGCTTTGTAAAACCTGGTTGCTCTAACACTGTTGGTGAAGTTCACAGGGGTGAGCGTTAGTCCTCTCCTTTCCGTCTCACATTTTGCTCAACAGAATCATCCCTTGCTGAGTTGAGTGTTACTGGTGGATGACCATCCCTTTCACAAAATGTCCCACCAGCTACTCTTTTCCCTGAAGTTTAGTACAGGCTATAGTGCAGATTCGGCTTTTGTTCACTTTGTTTTTGAAAACAAGAGGAAGGCATAAGAAATCAAGGGTTGACACTGATCTTTCATTGCTACTCTTGTTCTCTTTCATACGGTGTTCATCCAGGAGTTACACCAATAGTTGTTTACGCATGGGTGGTCTCCAGCTTAGCTAAAACAGACTTGTATTTAGATCCTCTCTCTGTCATGAAATCAAAGCCTTTCCTGTCAGTTTAAGGTTACAAAATACTTGGGCTAGGGGTTTAGGTTGAAGAGAAGTGGCATGGAGTAGAAAGAGAATCCCCAATCTGGTACAGGTTGATGATAAACAAAGACTGATTGAGGCAGTGCTGTGACCACCTGCCCCATCGCCTTTCTAGTGATAGGATGAAATAGTATGGAACAACATTAGGGTTCAATTTCTTGTTAGAAGCCATAGACGATGGAAAATGAGGCTTCATAGAATCATTTCAGGGGGAAGGATGAAAAAGGGGTTTCGTCGAATAGGTGTTGGTGGTTTGGTGGTAAACGGAAGACAAAAGGTGTTGAAGGTGTGGAAGAGATTGGAAAAGGGAAGGGGAAGAGCTTTGGTTTTGAAGACAGGAAAGTTCAAATCTTTCACAGATAGGAGGGAAGGATCTGACAATGACAAGAGCTGGAGATTACCCTTTAATGCTATGAGGCACTCCAATGTTAGCTATGGTAGCCATGCATGAGAGGGAGAAAGACTTCTGCCTGCACCGATCCCCCTTTTTTTTTGAAGGACTAAGCCCAAGCCATTGCCACCTGTTGGTTTTCCTGCTGCATTCAAATCCATGCATGACATTCATGTTTAATATGTTTTTTGGATGAACAATGCATAAAAAATGTCATGTACATATGAATGTCACACGAACAGGATAATATATGCACTACGACCAAGACTGCTTCAGCATTTTACCACATAATGGGTGATGAGGATGATGAAAACCATTTGAATTCCCCACGGGTTGAAAATTTTGGTGAATTTGGAATTTTAGCTTTAGGGTTCCAACATGGGGTGCCTTCTTGAATATGGAATTAGGCTCAGGGCTTCATTTTGGAGTAGGAATTTAAGTTTCAATAATAGCTTTTGGCTCGAAATGGTGTGGGTATCATGGGTGCTATTCAAATTGAAACTTTAAGGGTAGGGCTAATAGCATCTTGCAAGGATTGTTGATTTGGACCAGCAAATGACTTGGCGGAGGTGGTGCCATCACATCATTTATTCATCTCACAAGCTCACCTTCCAAGAGAGAATTCGATCGGGACCAGATTCAGTTTTAGGTTCCCTATGGTATTCAGATTGATGTCATGCATTTTGATATTATGCGTGTTGGATATGTCATTTTAGATGATCAAATGCATGCATAATGCCATGTGCATAAAATCACCACACAAGTAAGAAAATAACAAAATGCATTGCATGCAAAATGATATCAATACACCGTAGAAACAAAAATGAGTCCCCTATGAAAAGGGAGCCTCTAAGGGTATTGATTCCATAGCATCTAATTATTCCCCGTCCGATCACTGTCTCGGCTCTGATGTCATTGCCCTACTCTCGTCAAACCAGACCTTGTAGTTCTTCATCATATTCCTCTCCCTGAGAAGTTTGAGGGATTTCCTTAGTGGTCTCCTTGATTGCCCTTGGTCGTTTATTAAAGGTGGATGGGGCCCTCAATTTTCCCTTGTCGATTAGCTTCTGGATCCTTCTTCGCAGAGCGACACACTCATCGGTCCGGTGGCCTGCTATCACATGATAGCTGTAGTAGTTCCCCTTTTGTTCTGGGGCTGGCGCCACATATGGTCTGACACTCTGCAGCAGGCCCACCTTTCTGCATATGGCAAATAGTCTATTCACTAAGCGAGGCCCAAAGCATGTAATCTCTTTTTGTTCTGGAGGTAAGCCTCGGATATGTCATGGAACGGGTTTAGCGTTGGCACTGGTGTCAGGAGGTCCTTGCAGTTCCCCTTCACTTGTCAACCCTGGTAAGCCCAAGTTCTGGTGAGAAGGTCCTCCGAGATGTCGAGAGGGAGTGTTAAGCATTCTGGGCATCCTGCTTCTTAGCAATACCAACACTGGTCTCCGTGCTTGCCATACCCCTTATTTTTCTTTCAAGCTCTGCCACATGTGCCTCCAACTCAGTGCACTTTGCCGTCAGTTTCTCTACTCTGTCAAGATCACCCCCTAGCATTTCCCTCAACATCGCTGCCGCTTCTTCCCTCACTACCTTTTGGAAATGAGATGAAGCGACATAGTCCTCTACAACATCTGTTATGGCATTGAAGTTCCTTGGGTTGGCCATTCTCAAGATCCTTTCCCCCTGATGAGAGCACTTGTCAGTGTCGGCTGGTGTATGCGTGGCAGATACCAAACAGGGAACTATGTATGCATGAATATGCGTGACGTGATATGCACATGCATGGATGGTGAGTTGCACATGTGATGTCATGTCATGTCATGTCATGTCATATTATTCGGAATAGACCAAGTATATACAAAGTCAAGAATGGAAACACGCAGATGCCATGAATGTTGTTGGGGATGATGCATGCTAAAATAAAGCATGGCGTATAAATATACACCACAGGGATAAAATGAAACACAGGGGTGTCCACGGATCGAAGAAAGTGGTACTTGCAATAGGGTGTATAATTATGCCCCTGGGAAGAATGACACACTGGGGTGTCCACGAGTCGAAGCAAGATATGACTTGCAAGGGAAATTGAGATAGGGTGTATAGTTATGCCCCTGGGGAGAATGACACACTGGGGTGTCCACGGGTCGAAGCAAGATATGACTTGCAGAGGAAGTTAAGATAGGGTGCATAGTTATGCCCCTAGGGAGAATGACAGGTTGGGGTGTCCATGGGTCGAAGTAAGATATGATTTGCAGAGGAAGTTAAGATAGGGTGCATAGTTATGCCCCGAGGGAGAATGACACACTAAGGTGTCCACGGGTTGAAGCAAGATATGACTTATAGAGGAAGTTAAGATAGGGTGCATAGTTATGCCCCTAGGGAGAATGACACACTGAGGTGTCCACGGGTCGAAGCAAGATATGACTTGCAGAGGAAGTTAAGATAGGGTGCATAGTTATGCCCCTGGGGAGAATGACACACTGAGGTGTCCATGGGTCGAAGCAAGATATAACTTGCAGAGGAAGTTAAGATAGGGTGCATAGTTATGCCCCTGGGAAGAATTACACACTGAGGTGTCTATGGGTTGAAGCAAGACATTGCTTGTAAGGAAAATTGAATGCTATGGTGGTGTGTGTGCGCATGATGATTTGACATAACCTTCAGCGGTGAGGGATTATCCTAGATCATTATGCATGATATAGGATGAGACAAAAATGGTGTGCTCGGTATGTGGGCAACATTTCGGCACTCATGGAGCACCTTGAGCTTTTATGCGATGAAATGGTATGAAGTAACGTGCTTGGCACGCGAGCTGAGCTTCGATGCTCGGGGAGCGCCCTGTGCTTATGTATGAATGAGATGTACTATTGTGCATTGATGCGATTGAATGATGTCAGACAGGTGGAGATAAGAATAAAGATGATTTACCTTATTATATATTTTGGACGTTCCGCGGATGCCCCTATACTATGCAAAAAGGCAATGCAAACAGATCGCGTGTCATCCCACACACGGGTAGGTGTTCAGTGCCTTTAGAGCACCTAGTGGATGTTATGAAATGGTCACACGTGGCTAGCACATGGACAGAGTTCTGATGCTTTTGAGGCACCTAATGGATGTTATAGAATGGTCGTGTGTATGCCGACACACAGATAGAGTTCTGATGCTTTTGATGCATCTGACATGAAATAATGTTACAAACAAGTCACGTATAACTTGAGACACAGAAAAAAGTTTGACATTCGTGAAATGCCTCACATGATATAGAAATGTCATGGAATGCTTTTATAAGTCTAGTGACCGGGCACTCATAAAGTACCCTGGATGATTTGATAATGTTATGAACAATCCGATGTGGATCACGGCACGCAAGCAAAATCTCGATATCCCCTTAACACTGATGATAAATGGATGAGGTGTAATGCAATGTTTGTCATGTGAATCCCCACACAAACTTAGATCTAGGATCGTTGTGATCTCCTAATGAATGTGATGGTATAGAGGGATGGCCGAGTGCAAATTGGGGCACGGGCAGATCATAGGTGGTTTTAGGACACCTGTTATGAAATGAAATGATCATGATGGGCACCCTTGGAACATCCTTTATTAGCTATAATTGGATGAAATGGTGTGTATGCACATGCCACACAAAATGCAGTTGGCTGCAGGAAAACGTGGTCAGAATGCATGACATACGAGATGATGTCGTACGTGCAAAGAACAAATGTATATGTCATCCAAAATGCAGATGGCTGCAAAAAAAATGTGGTTAGGATGCATGACATACAGGATGATGTCGTGCGTGCAAGGAACAAATGCATATGTCACACAAATAAAACATCGTGGCTACACAGAAACATAGTTAGCGCATATGACACGTAGGGTGATGTCTTGTATGCTTCATGGGAATGTCAACACAATGTATGTATGGCATGCAAACAAAATATCATGGTTGCATAAGGATGTGATTAGTATCCATGTCATACAAATGTCGGTGTCTTAAGAATGATTGTATAAAGAAGTGATTAGAATGAAACATAGATAATTGCGTGTATGTTTGATGCTTCATGAGTAAGGATAATAATAGATGTGGGTTGTTTATTTTGGACGCTCCAAGAATGCCCAATGCTATGTAAAAGATAATGCAAGAATGGTCACATGCAGACTATCACACGAACAAAGATTTGGCACCTTTGGGGCACCTAATGGATATTATGAAGCGGCCGCATGTGTACCAACACACGGGCAAGGGTTCGACACTTCACAGGTCAAGATTAGATGACATGAAATGGTCATATGGAAACCTTTCCTTAGACAGAGTTCTGATGCTTTTGAGACATCTAATATGTAATGATTTTAAAAACAAGCCATGTGTATGAAGGGACACGGATAGAGATTCGGCATTCAAGGAACGCCTTGAATGGATTGATAATGTTATGGAATGCTTCTATGTGCGTAAGAATTTGGCACTTGTGGAGTACCTCAAATGAGTTATCAATGTCATGAAACAAGTTCGATGTGGATTGCGACTTACAGGCAAAGTTTCGGCATCTCAGTGACTCCAACGATGGATGGATGAGATATTGTGCAATATTTTTCATGTGACTACCCACACGAAAATAGATCTAGGACTATTGTGGTCTCCTAGTGAATGTAATGATATAGAGGAATGGCCGAGTGTAAACCAGAGCATAGGCAAAACACGGGTGGCTTTGGGACACCCGTTACGAAATGAAATGATCATGATGGAGCATCCCTGGAACATCCTTTATTAGCTGAAATGGAATGAAATGGTGTGAATGTGCATGTCACCCAAAATGCAAGTGGCTACAGAAAAATGTGGTTAGGATGCATGACATATAAAATGATGTCATGCGTTCAAGGAATGAATGCATATGTCATCCAAAGTGTAGTTGGCTGCAGAAAAATGTGGTTAGCATCGATGTCATACAAATGTTGATGTTTTGAAAATGATTGTATAAAGGAATGATTAGAACGACACAAAAATGATAGTGTATGTTTGATGCTTTATGAATGAAAGCGATAATAGGTGTGAGTTCTTTAGTCCAGATGTTCCAAGAGTGCCCAATGTTATGCAAAACAAGATGCAAAGGGGCCATGTGTGAGCCGACACACGAACGGAGGTTTGGCGCTTTCGGGGCACCTAATGGAGGTTATGAAACAGTCACGTGTGGCCGACACATGGATAGAGTTTTGACGCTTTTTAAGGCAAAATGAGATCGTATGAAATGGTCTCATGGAATTTGTTCCTCGAACAGAGTTCTGATGCTTTTGGGGCATCCGATATGAGTGATGTTGCGAACAGGTCATGTGTATGCCGAGACACGTACAGAGGTTCGGCATTCATGGAACACCTTGCATGAGTTAATCATGTTATGATATGTCCCTATATATGTACTAATCTGGCACCCGGGGAGCACCTCCAATGATTTTGCAATGTTATGAAATGGTTCGATACGAACCATAATGTACAAACAGGACTCGGCATCACCGGGACACCTATGATGAATGAACGTGATGTCATGTTATGGCATCGTGCGAACTATCGCACGGAAGCAAATATAGGACCATTTGTTGGGATTTGTCACCGGAAATCACCCGATAAAAGCGGAAGAACGCGGTGATTTCCTCAAATCCAGTCCCATGAGCAATTGAGGTGGAAATTGAAAAACTTAAAATCAAATAGAAAGGGATTAAATTTCTTACCAGAAAAATCTCTTTCTAGAGATGGATGATGACTGCAGAATTCAAAATAGAATTCCTCCACTCTCACGTGCACGAACGCTTGGCGAATGCAACCCGTGCTAGCGTCGGAAAAACAAAACAATGGAGAGGGAAAACACTAGAGAATTTCGGCTAGAGGCTAAAGACATGTGTTGGCCGAAATTTCTAACCCTAGGTATTTATACCTAGGGTTGGCCGAATTCCCTTAGGGGAATTCAGGCCCATCTTGGCTCCTCTCTATTCTGTGCGGGCTTCCATATTTTAATTTAGGCCCAGTCTAATTTTAATTATTCTGGTTTAATTAATTTCAAGCCCAATTTTAATATACCCATGTATTTAATATATTACTCCAAGTAATATATTATTTACATCTAAATTAAAATTAGTTTGACAATTAATTTAATCCATCAAATTAAAATTAAATCTACACAAAATAAAATCATATGTAAACCCATACATATGAATATCTCCACCTAGGAAATAATTTCATAATTAATCCAATTAATTATGAAGAGCCAATAGAATATATTAATTTTATTATTATGACCAATCCAATTGATCCTTATAATATAATTAATATATACATGCTTCTCCCTCCACTGTGTATACTCCAAGTATACAAGTGATTCCTTAAGTCTGCATTCTATCGTTCTATGTGTACGATCCTGTGGGCCCATCTTTATGTTGGCAGCGGGCCTTTGGCCCGCAGACTGCAGTTGGGCTCTAGCAAGCCACTGCAGCCCCCAATTAAGATGGAGATGGCAGTCTAACTGATATCATAACCCTGTAGTTTAAACTTGTACATCCCATGTCATTGATATCGGTGTCCAACACAGAGGCATGGATTGATCACCCTCTTTTGTGTCCGGACATTAACTTGATCCCGAATGTACTGATGCTCACAAACAAGTTCCAACTTGTTTGGGTGTGGCCACACTCTTATCAGTCACATTCATCAAGTGGCCGGTGATATCTTCTCAGTTGGTTACTGAGTGACAAATCCCTTCTGCATATCCATAGTATTACCATGTTCAGTGACATACCCGAAAGCACCCATACTTGGCACCCTATTACAGGCCCTTTAGGCGTACCCCTAAGTATGCGACTTCACATGTAACACCATCATATGGTCAGGTCAAAGGATCCATACAAGTACTACACGAGAATCCATTGTGATACCATACCATGTGGATTACTCGTTTAGCGGATCTATCCAGTACCATGCTCCCAGGCATGTACCCATTAACTTGGTTGACATCCCATGTCCAATGACCAGTAAGACACCGCCATACAACCAGGTTAATGATAGTCTGTTGTTCCATTCATTCCCATGACTGGAACAGACTACGGATCTATTTATGGTCATATCGTTTACCCTATCCATGGTCTTACTGCTAAGTGCATGACACTAGTCGTCATGGATATAGATATGTCCATTGGATACTTCATTTAATATATTGCACAAGATAGATATAATAAATGAATTGATGCCTTTATTAATGACACAAATAAGTACAACACATAAATCCAATAAATGTATAGTACAAATACAAGGACCAATGCCTCGGGACTAGGGCATTTCCAACAATCTCCCACTTGCACTAGTTCCAACTAGGCATGGGCCTAATCCCTATAGATCTAGTATGACCCTCGTGCTTGGGCTGGGCCAGCGCCTTGGTCAATGGATCTGTGACATTATCCTCGGTGTCCACTCTGTGCAATGCAATGTCACCTCTCTCCGCGATTTCTCATATGAGGTGAAACTTTCTGAGCACGTGCTTTGTGTTCTTGTGTGACCGGGGCTCCTTAGCTTGTGCGACGGCCCCATTGTTGTCACAGAAGATATCGACTGGGTCCTGGATAGTTGGCACTACTCCCAACTCAGTGATAAACTTCTTCATCCACACAGCTTCCTTAGCTGCATCACACGCAGCGATGTACTCAGCTTCTATTGTAGAGTCCGCTATGGTTGGTTGCTTTGAGCTCCTCCAGCTTACAGCACCACCATTCAGCAAGAATACATACCCTGACTGCGATTGGTACTCATCTTGGTCTGTCTGGAAGCTTGCATCAGTATACCCAGTAACTGATAGCACTTCCTAACCACCATACACCAAGAAGCTATCCTTAGTCCGATTAAGGTACTTGAGGATTGCCTTGACAGCTTTCCAGTGATCCTCCCCGGGATCCTGCTGGTATCGGCTCGTCATACTCAGTGCAAAGGCGACATTAGGTCTCGTACACAACATAGAGTACATAATTGATCCAATGGCCGAGGCATATGGAACCAATTTCATGTTCTCCCTGTCCTCCCTTGTTTTAGGACAGTTCTTCTTACTAAGTTTCAGCCCATGGCCCATTGGCAAGAAACCTTTCTTGGCCCGGTCCATGCTGAATCTCTTCAGAACTTTGTCAATGTACGAAGCCTGACTTAGGCCCAGAAGCTGATTTGATCTATCCCTATAGATCCTGATCCCTAGGATCATCTCAGCTTCGCCTAAGTCCTTCATTGCAAAGCACTTACTCAGCCACTGCTTTACCCCTTGCAGTGTAGGTATGTCGCTTCCAATGAGTAGGATGTAGTCTACATAAAGTACCAAAAATGTGACAATGCTCCCACTAGTCCTCTTATACACACAAGGCTCATCCAGATTCTGTATGAAGCCATATTCCTTTATAGCCTCATTAAATCTTAGATTCCAACTACGGGATGCTTGCTTCAGTCCATAAATGGACCTTTGAAGTTTGCATACCCTTTCCGGATACTTAGGATCGACAAAACCCTCAGGTTATGTCATGTACACATCCTCGAGTAGCTTCCCATTAAGGAAAGCAGTTTTGACATCCATCTGCCATACCTCATAGTCATACCATGCGGCTATGGCCAGCAGTATCCTGATGGATTTAAGCATGGCTACTGGTGAGAAAGTTTCATCATAGTCTATCCCATGGACTTGTCTGAAACCTTTCGCAACCAGACGCCCCTTGAAGGTATTATCAGCTTTTAGCTTATAGCACCACTTGCAACCTATTACCTTAGCACCCGGAGGTGGATCAACCAAGTTCCAAACTTGATTATCGTACATAGATTGCATTTCTGCCTCCATGGCTTTACGCCAATTCGCAGACTGTGGGCTAGCCATAGCCTCCTGGTAGGTTTTAGGTTCTTCTTCATCCCAGATGAGAAGAGTTTGATCATCGGTGACGAGGAAACCATACCTCTCCGGTTCCCGACAATCCCTACCAGACCTTCTAGGTTCTTGTGTGGCCTGGGTCGGTGCTTCTACTTGTGGAAGCTCCACCTGGGCCTCCGAGTTATCCTCTTCAGGAGCTTGTGGACCTCGAACTTCCCTGAGTTCAACGTTGCTCCCACTATCTTTCTTGGAAAGGAACTCCTTTTCCAGAAAGACCCCCTTCCTTGCCACGAACACCTTGTTCTCGGCGGGGTTGTAGAAGTAATACCCTTTGGTTTCCCTAGGGTAGCCCATAAACAGGCATTTATCGGTTTTGGGCTCCAGCTTGCAACTAGTCAATTTCTTGACATGTGCTTCGCATCCCCAAATCCTTAGGAAAGACACATTGGGCTCCTTGCCCGTCCATATCTGATATGGGGTCTTTTCCACAGCCTTAGTCGGAGTATTGTTTAAGATGAGAGCTGCTGTCTCGAGGGCGTGTCCCCAGAAGCTAATTGGGAGAGATGCTTGACTCATCATTGAGCGGACCATGTCCAACAAGGTCCTATTCCTCCGTTCGGACACCCCATTCCATTGTGGTGTTCCAGGAGGAGTGAGCTGTGGAACTATTCCATGCTCTCTCAAGTATGAGTCAAACTCTAGGCTCATGTACTCACCGCCTCGGTCCGACCGAAGGGCTTTGATATTCCTGCCTAGCTGGTTCTGTACCTCGTTCCTAAATTCCTTGAACCTATCTAGGGTCTCGGACTTATGTTTCATCAGATAGACATAGCCATATCTGCTGAAATCATCCGTGAACGTGACGAAGTACAGATGCCCACCTCTGGTCACTGCGCTTATAGGTCCACATACATCTGAATGTATTAGGTCCAACAAGCCAGTGGCCCTTTCAGCCTTTTGGCTAAAAGGCGCCTTTGTCATCTTGCCTCTTAAACATGATTCGCATGTATCAATTGACTCCAAGTCAAATGACCCTAGGACTCCAGCTTTGTGAAGCCTAGGAATGTGCTTCTCATTTATATGGCCAAGACGACAATGCCATAGGTAGACTGGATTAAGTTCGTTAGGCTTAACCCTTTTCGTGTTTATGTTATAGATGTGATTGGTTTCATTTAAGTCCAGGACATATAGGCCATTATTTAATAGAGCATCTCCATAAAATAACCCCTCTCTGGATATAGAAATTCGACCATTTATAATAGAAAATTCAAATCCAGAAATATCCAACATTGATACAGAGATAATATTCCTGCACATAGCAGGTACAAAGTAACAATGTTCTAAAATTAAAACCAATCCGCTGGGCATCATTAGGTGGTATTCGCCGATCTCTATGGCAGCAACCCTTGCTCCATTCCCGACCCGCAAGTCCACCTCTCCCGACCCCAGCAACCTTCTGTTCTTAAGTCCCTGCACATTGCAACAAATGTGAGAACCACATCCAGTATCCAATACCCAGGATGTTGAAACAGTAAGGTTAATATCTATAACATAAATACCTGAAGAGGACACACCTTGGCCCCTTCTCTGCTCTCCCATCAGCTTGGGACACGATCTCTTCCAATGGCCCGCCTGTCTGCACCCGAAACAGACGTCCTCAGGACCTGCCTTCTGCTGGCCTTTGGGTTGGGCCTTGGCCTTCTTGGCTTTGGCCTTCTTGGCCTTAGCCTTGGCCTTTTCCTTGGCCTTACCCTTATCAAGAGGAGCGTTCCCCTTGTTAACCAGCAGCACCGGCGGAGTCTTTTTGATCGACTGCTGAGTAAGCTTAAGCATCCCATGCAGCTCACTGACAGTGCGGTTCATCCCTTGCATATTGTAGTTAAGGATGAACTGATCATAAGAATCCGGCAAGGACGCGAGGATTGTGTCCACCGCCAACTCTTGAGAGATAGGCGATCCGAGACGGGCCAAAGTATCCAAATAGCCCTTCATCTTGAGCACGTGTGCACTCACAGATGTCCCGGCCCCCATCTTACAAGAGTGGAATGCCTTATTGGTCAGGTACCTTTCCTGACGAGCTTGCTCTTGAAACATCTCGTTAAGAGTTGTTATCATAGCATAGGCTTGATGGTCCATAAACTGTTTTTGCAGTTCGGGGACCATGCAAGCCAACATAAGGCACGTCACATCCCGGTTGTCCTTGACGTGCGCCTCATATTCCGCCAGCTGTGCAGCCGTTGGATTACGTCCCTGAGGCGCAGCCGGCACAGGCCTTTCCAGCACATACTCTTTCGACTCTTGTCTTATAACTATCCTCAAGTTTCTAGACCAGTCTAAAAAGTTAGGACCGGAAAGCTTGTCCTTTTCAAGAATTGATCGCAGTGATAAGGTATTTGTGTTTGCCATTTGGGTGTTTCTACACAGAAAAACATTGAGAGTGTTAATAAAGGGCTTTACTTTGTTGTTCCCATATAAAAATAATAATGAATCAAGTTATTAATTTAAACCGAGTTGTTGGGCTCATGGGCCGAGATCCATATTTCATTAAGATATAGCCAAACGAGGGTTTGGTACAACTATACCTTAATTATTTAGGTAGGAACGCCGTCCAATCCCAACCTAGGGACTCTCGGTTTGATGGGCTTGTTGGCACTTACCCATCTGTGCTTAGGGCCAGGAGAATCCTACTACCCATGCTAAGTCAAAACCTCCATCCAAGTGTTAGAGTATCCCATACTCTAACCCAATACAAAGTGACAATACTCCAGTGCATCCTGCGAGGGCATGGTCTACAACTGGCCTATTCCCACTTCGATTCGGTTTTGAATGAGGGAAGCACTTTTAAGCGACTTAGTAATTTCCGTTTGGTTATTAGATTCAATTATAACGGCTTACATACATAAAGCGGGTGAATGAGCTATTTGTAACATATATTCATACATGCAAATGAATATAAAAATGATTAAATAAAATTAAAATGGACTGCTATGGGCCTATGTTACATCCTAATATAATTCTAGTAAACCTATACTAGAAACATATATCAGGCGGGCCTCCATCTTCTCCTTCTGGGCTTGCACCTCCAATTTGGGCTTGCACCTCCATTTGGGCTCACCACTCCATGGGCTTCTTCTTTTACAAATTTTATAATATTTAATTTAAATAAAATAAAATTACATTAAAAGAAAACGACACGCAGGCCGTATTTACCCAAAAGAAAAATACAACCCATCTCGTAAAAGGCCCAATAGCATCCAGTCATACATTCATTCAACCATTCATATGCATCCAATACATACAATTCAAAAGCATGTCATAATGCATGATTTAAGCCCATTTAAATTATGTCAAAGCCATTATTAGGAAATCACCAATTTTGGCCCACCATGGTTCTAACCCTTAACGGGCTTTGGGCCTCCAGCCAAGGCAGTCCAACTGCTCCCACTGGAATTGGGAAACCATGGGTCCAATTTAGCCGTCCGAGTAATTGTGCCAAAATTACCCGAACCAATTTCCATTAACCATATTAATTTCAAAAACTAATATCACATGAACGAAATAAAATTCATTCAAGAAACCATGCGCATTTAAATTACATAAATTTAAACACACGAATTTTAAAACCAATTAAAATTTCAAAAATGGGCCCCGGACCCAAAATACCCGCAAAATCCAAAACACTGGGCCCGGCCCGCTGCAGCTAGGGCAACAGAGTTGCCCTAGCAGCAGCAGCGGTGCAGCCGCCTAGCGGCTGCCCTCTGCAGCGGCAGCGGCTGCTGCTGCTGGCGCAGCAGCAGGCAGCGGCTGCAGCCGCGCCTCCCGCTGCGTGCGGCGGCCCCGGCGGCGATTCCGCCGCCGGCAGCCCCGCCCCCGGGAGGCCGGTTTTTTTTTTTTTTTTTATAAATCCAGAATTAAAAATAAAAATTAACCAATCATCATCCATAGCAATTCACCAAGAATTACAATAATATACAATAAAATTAAACTAACATAAACCTATATGCAAATTTAATTTTCATTGCATAAAACATATGGGAAAAATCATAAAACCCATACCATGAATCCTAAACAAAAACATCCAATTTCAAAAAAAGGGATTCAACCAAATTAATCAAATTCCACGGATCAAAAGCCCGCTCAGATACCACTGTTGGGATTTGTCACCGGAAATCACCCGATAAAAGCGGAAGAACGCGGTGATTTCCTCAAATCCAGTCCCAGAAGCAATTGAGGTGGAAATTGAAAAACTTAAAATCAAATAGAAAGGGATTAAATTTCTTACCAGAAAAATCTCTTTCTAGAGATGGATGATGACTGCAGAATTCAAAATAGAATTCCTCCACTCTCACGTACACGAACGCTTGGCGAATGCAACCCGTGCTAGCGTCGGAAAAACAAAACAATGGAGAGGGAAAACACTAGAGAATTTCGGCTAGAGGCTAAAGACATATGTTGGCCGAAATTTCTAACCCTAGGTATTTATACCTAGGGTTGGCCGAATTCCCTTAGGGGAATTCAGGCCCATCTTGGCTCCTCTCTATTCTGTGCGGGCTTCCATGTTTTAATTTAGGCCCAGTCTAATTTTAATTATTCTGGTTTAATTAATTTCAAGCCCAATTTTAATATACCCATGTATTTAATATATTACTCCAATTAATATATTATTTACATCTAAATTAAAATTAGTTTGACAATTAATTTAATCCATCAAATTAAAATTAAATCTACACAAAATAAAATCATATGTAAACCCATACACATGAATATCTCCACCTAGGAAATAATTTCATAATTAATCCAATTAATTATGAAGAGCCAATAGAATATATTAATTTTATTATTATGACCAATCCAATTGATCCTTATAATATAATTAATATATACATGCTTCTCCCTCCACTGTGTATACTCCAAGTATACAAGTGATTCCTTAAGTCTGCATTCTATCGTTCTATGTGTACGATCCTGTGGGCCCATCTTTATGTTGGCAGCGGGCCTTTGGCCCGCAGACTGCAGTTGGGCTCTAGCAAGCCACTGCAGCCCCCAATTAAGATGGAGATGGCAGTCTAACTGATATCATAACCCTGTAGTTTAAACTTGTACATCCCATGTCATTGATATCGGTGTCCAACACAGAGGCATGGATTGATCACCCTCTTTTGTCTCCGGACATTAACTTGATCCCGAATGTACTGATGCTCACAAACAAGTTCCAACTTGTTTGGGTGTGGCCACACTCTTATCAGTCACATTCATCAAGTGGCCGGTGATATCTTCTCAGTTGGTTACTGAGTGACAAATCCCTTCTGCATATCCATAGTATTACCATGTTCAGTGACATACCCGAAAGCACCCATACTTGGCACCCTATTACAGGCCCTTTAGGCGTACCCCTAAGTATGCGACTTCACATGTAACACCATCATATGGTCAGGTCAAAGGATCCATACAAGTACTACACGAGAATCCATTGTGATACCATACCATGTGGATTACTCGTTTAGCGGATCTATCCAGTACCATGCTCCCAGGCATGTACCCATTAACTTGGTTGACATCCCATGTCCAATGACCGGTAAGACACCGCCATACAACCAGGTTAATGATAGTCTGTTGTTCCATTCATTCCCATGACTGGAACAGACTACGGATCTATTTATGGTCATATCGTTTACCCTATCCATGGTCTTACTGCTAAGTGCATGACACTAGTCGTCATGGATATAGATATGTCCATTGGATAC
Organism: Euphorbia tirucalli; assembly: GCA_039660915.1. Taxonomy (NCBI): domain Eukaryota; kingdom Viridiplantae; phylum Streptophyta; class Magnoliopsida; order Malpighiales; family Euphorbiaceae; genus Euphorbia; species Euphorbia tirucalli. The sequence continues at coordinate 58,639,911 of CM077641.1, forward strand.
TTCATTTAATATATTGCACAAGATAGATATAATAAATGAATTGATGCCTTTATTAATGACACAAATAAGTACAACACATAAATCCAATAAATGTATAGTACAAATACAAGGACCAATGCCTCGGTACTAGGGCATTTCCAACACCATTGTGGTCTACTATTGAATGATATGATTGTTGGGGATTTAATCGCACAAAAACAATACGCAGCGGAAATAAAAGGATTAATCCCCACCAAGGACCCATGTACATTGCATTGAATTGGAAGGAGGGTTAAAGAATTACCTTAATTCTTTGTAGGTTTTGAATCAATTAGGAACCAAAGTAGCTTCCCTCTACGGTTGATCCACACGGAGCAATTCATTCACCGCGTGCTAGCGCCGGGATTGAAGAACGATTTCTTCGAATGGAAAAGCCAAAGTTTCGAAAACCTTGGGTGAAGGAGAAGGGTGAAGTCGGCTGGCTCCATGGAGGCTGCAGAAAAACTGCATCTTATGTGTAGGCTAGGGTAAGAGATTTTAGGTTATAAAACTTCCTTTTATATCCATTAAACTTAATTATAATTATAACTTAATACCCTTATTAGTTATAATTATAAATTAACCCACACAACTTAATATTAATTCTCAATTAATATTAAATCAATTCCATTCTCCATCATACACATATGTATATTGATATTATAATTAATTATATCTCTATATAATTAAATTATAATATGTAGCATACTTTATGCAATATTAATCATATTAATATTTATATATACATATATATATATAAATATATATATCATTATATATATATTTATTCTCTTTCTCATTCATAAATTATTATCCAATAATAATTTATACCCGAAAAGATGAACTTCATTTTGCTCTTTGTGTGTGACCCCATAGGTTCATATTAATTGGCAATAAGGAAATTACCATAATGTCCTTATAGGTCACAAGCGGACTCTAGCAAGCCATTACGACTACCCAATTAACATGATTGGAATGATCCAATACCTATTTATAGAATGTCATATTCCCTTTTGTCTCTTTGATATCATGATTAATCATAAGACATGGTACACTTGTCAATCTTATATAATTAATCATATGCTTTCTCGATCTCAAAGTAAACTGTTTAGACAAATCAATTGATACTCTATCAATTATTTGAGCACGGCCATGCATTTAACAGTCTTACTTATCGAGGGGCCCAGTGATATCGCTCTCTTGATAGAGAGGGACAAAATCCCATATCTGTCACTCACATCCCAAAGCATGAGTCATATTGTACCCAATCACAGCCTTTATAACTACTCTGTTACAAGCAGCATTTGACTGCGTCAAAGCACAACATGAGTTCATCCCGGAATCAATGGTGACCTCAGGTCAAAGGAATCAGCTAATGACACTACTATAATCAAGATCAGTTGTGACACATGACCATGAACTTGATCTCATAGTGGGTCTCCAGTAACATGTTCTCTAACATATTACCCGTGAGTATAATCTGTATCTGTATACACTATATTCATCTTATGAATATCCATTATCACTCACACTAGTCTTAGTTTGTTATTATTCCCATAATAACAATCGACTAGGGATATTTAGAATAACACGATTTATTCATGGATACTTATCATAAATGCTAACATACAAACATAAATGATAATATTAATCTACACTAGATTAATCTTAGAAGTCAAATTACATAATCCAATATTGGCCTTAGGGCACAATCTCCAACAATCTCCCACTTGCACTATGGCCAATCATACATGTATCTCATACCCATTGACCTACATGACTTTCATGTATTCACTCGTGCAGGAGTCTTTGTCAGTGAATTATTAATTTTACCTTCCGTTGTTACTTTACACATTTTCACTCTCTCTTTAGAGACAGCCTCTCTAAATTAGTGAAAAACGCCTAAGTATATGCTTGTGTCATACAAGGTTCTTACGCATTGAACTATTGTCCCTACAATAGTCTCACAGGATAAGCAATGCTTAGAACAAAACACAACATTTTGTGATGAACTTCTTCATCCAAAATTTCCTTTACATCATATGTAACAATATACTTTGACTACTATTATAGATATTTAGCTATATGATTTTATTTTGAACCTTTCAAAATCATAACATCTCCTTTTAAGAGAATACTAGATCTCGACTGATATATTGCAACTAATTGCAATCAGTTGTATATGTGCAACTATTTACACAGTTAACATAAGCAAGCTTCTATTAAGTCTTTTACATTGAACGCTTTCAATGCTTTGACTTAAGCCAAAACATTCTTTTAGATCTATCTCTATAGATTCCAATTTCAAGAACACAGGCAGTCATGCTTATAACATTAACCGAAATTACTTTCTTAGCCAAGATTTTACTTCTTGCAAGGTAAGAATGTTATTTCCAACAAGCCATATGTCATCCACATATAGCGTTAGGAATACCGATATGCTCCCACTGATCCTTTTGAAACACAAGATTCATCATCCTTTTGATAAAATCAAACCATTTGATTTCTTTATCAAAACTATGATTCCAACTATTTGATGCATGTTTCGATCCTTATAAGAATCTTTGAAACTTGCATACGCTATTTGAATTCTTTGGATGCTCAAAAACTTTGGGTTGTGTCACGTACACATCCTCAATCATGTTTTCACGTAGAAAACAGATTTTGATATCCATTTGCCATATTTTATAATCATATTATGCGGATGTGGCAACAAGAACTCAATTTGACTTGATCATGATTAATGACGAAAAAGGATTTTATCATAGTCCTACTATGAATTTGTTCGTATCCTCATAGTCACTACTATGAACTTGTTTATTACCCCTTTTTGTCACTAGTCGTGCTTTATAAGTTTGAAGATCACCATTCATGTCGGTTTTCAATTTGAAAACTCACTTGCAACCATTGCATATGCATCTTCTAAAAGATTTATCAAAGTCTATACTTTGATTGTCAGACATGGACTTATCTTCAACCTTTGTAGCATCAAGTCACTTATTAGATTCAAAATCTAACATTGCTTCTTCATAAAAGAAGACTTATTCCAATCTAGTAAAACTACATCATGATTTTGAGAAATCCATATCTCTCCTATTCATGTCGTATTCTACTAGACTTTCATTGGACTTGTGTAATTTCAACAATGATCATGAAACCATTTCCATGTTCCTCTTCAACGTTAATGTCACTTTGTGAATTACGAGTTTTGTAGGTGTACTTTACTCCCACTAACTCTTCTAGAAATTAACTCCCTCTTCAAGGGGAAACCATTTCTAGCTACAACTATTTTGTATCCCAAAGAAACACAGGAGTAACAACTCCTATTTTCTTTTTGAGTAATCCAAAATACGACATTTAAATTTAGGTGCCAACTTATTCGAAATAAGCTTTACAGCCCTAAACTTATTCAATGAAACAATTTGGGTCTCTTACCCAACCATATCTCATATGTTGATTCATGAATTGTTTTAGACGGAACTTGGTTCACAATATACACAGCTGCTTTAATGGCATATTTTCGAGAAAACGATGATCAATCTTGACTTCATCATAGATTGAACTATATCTGTATAGAGTTCGACTACTCCCTTTTCGACACAACATACTTTGTGGCGTACTTGGAGGAGTCAATTGTGAGACAGTCCCACAATCTCTAAGATGATTGTCAAAATCTTGACTCAAATATTCACCACTCGGATCATATCTAAGTGACTTTACTATCTTGTCAATATACTTCATACTCCTTTTACAAGCTTTTGAACACTTCAAAAGTTCCAAACTCGTGTTTCATTAGATACACTTATCTAGTGAAAAGTTCCACAAAATAATGAAGTATTAAAACCTCCTTTAGCAGTTGATTTATAATTCATATACATCCACATGTATAATGCTTAATAAATCGATTATTCTTTAACTACTTTTAGCAAAGAACCACTTTTGTCATCTTTTACAATAAACAACATTTGCATGATTCAAGATGATTCATAATCTCATGAATCCAAAAGTCCATTCTCATGGAGTTTCGTAATGCGACTTTGCTTATGTCTCCAAGACAACATTGCCAAAATAGGTTTAATCAAACTATTTGATTCGATCCTTACAGTATTTATGTTACAGATGGGCTCCACATATAAAGACAATTATGTAAATCTACATTTCATAATCATGTCTTTATAAAGTTTATAATTCACAATTATAAAATAAACAACATTTGTTTACTTAAGCCAACAAGCTCAATAGGCAACAAGAGTTCGTAACTCACATGTAAAAGTTCATAACCTTTGAGTAACAACCTTTGCTTCTCTTGCCTATTCGCATTCTACCTTTCACCTTCATAAGGTTTCTATTCAAGTTGCGATTCATCATATTCTACTAATATGAGATCCACAACTGGTATCTAATACCTTTGATACAGAAGCAAAAGTAGAATAGTTAATAAATACTTAAGGTAGCAGTCTTACTGCCTTTCATCTTCTTATAGTTCTCCAAACAAAGTTTGCTATTTCCATTCTAATGAACGATTCATTCTAGAAATGGCAACACCCTTCTTTTGGAGATCTCTCTATGCCAACAGCTTTGGCCTTTAAAGCACTTTCACCCGAACCTTTCGGTCTTTATGCTTTTCGACCTTTCTTTTATCCTTTTCCTTTTGAACCATAAGCACACAATTCGAGGCGGGCTTATCCTTTATGGATAACTTAACATTCTTTTGCATCCTATGCAACTAATTCACAATTTTCCCCATGTCATTCAAATGATAGTTCATCACCAATGACTATCAAATAATGAATTCAAGATCACATCTTAATGCCTTTTGGAGGCCAATGAGAAAATGTTGCCTCAGACACTTATCTTTTCTTGCTTACTAACTGATGGAACATTTCCATTTGTGATGTATCATATACCTCAAGTAAAACTTCCACGTGCGGAAGAATTGGTGGCAAGTGTAAGATAATAAATTTTAAACAGAGTCCCTTCCATGCTTCAAGTAAGCATCTTTTATACTCGTGTTACAATTGCTAGTGGTTCATTGGGCAAAAGGATTATTGAGAACATATGATTCCTTTTGATTTGAGAACAATTCTCAAAGTTCAATAACAATCGAGACCATGATAATAGCAATCATAACTATAATAAAGCGTGTAAAGATTTTTATTTAAATGCTCCCACTTAAATTATAAAACCCTTTAAAATATTCAAGTGGGTGAAGATCCAAAATCCATACTTAACCATAGCACTGCTTTGGCATGTCCCTATGATTAAATATAATTTCGGTAGGCAAAGACTCAAAATCATGCTTTAAACCATTTAAACATATTTTGGATGTGCACTTCTTTGCCAATTGCATCATTATGCAACTCTTCTAATTTATGAGATGCATGATATCATATATCATGTTTAATTGTATGTTACTCATCTCATCTTTGCCTCGGGCTCAAACACCTTTTTGATTAACCCTTTGTTAAACCAATTACAACACAATGAGAATCACCATTTCTCATATTATCGCTTCGCTAAGGTCACAACATGCGTACCCGCTTTGGCGTGGCTACCATGATGCGAACATAGTACTTGACTAGTGTTATACGTAATTGGGTGGCAAATATAAACTTCTTAAGTTTATTTAGGGTTTATAAAATCCTGTGATTTAATTGTATCTCATACAATTCATGGCATTAATATTAAACATACATTTGTTAATACTAATTAGCATGGCATCCTATGTCATACATATGTTAAGCATGCAATCTAGCATGGCATCACATGGCATCTAAAAGAAACAAGGCATGCATTTACACATATATATAAACATTTGCATCACATGCAAAATAATTTCTAACATGCATCAATATTTATTAACATGGCATCTTATGGCATAAAATAAATATAACATGCATAAGACTCAAAACCGTGTTATGGTATGGTTTTATCTACATTGATTTTCATAGGCCAATATGAAAATCAACAGGTCATTTCCTAGGTGGTTGTAACCATCGCACGGTCACAGCTCTCCCGCACCCCTTGGATCCGTCCTCACGTCTTTGTTCCTTGGCACCATCTCATGGATTTACATATTTTACAAAATTGTATCCTATACAACTTTCTAGTAAAATAAATTTACATATAATAAATTGCATCCTATACAATTTATCTAGAAAAATAAGATTACATAAATACAAACGACTCGCAGGCCGTAGTTATACAAAACCTTACATCTATAAAACCAAAAGAAACAAAACCATCCATGGGGTCCAAAAACCATACCAAAACACCATGCATAAAATCTTCAAGATTTAGGGTTCAAAACGCTAAAACACAATCTCATTGCATTTATAAATAATTGATTGGAAAATCGTAAATATGTAGAAACAATTTCCACACTTAAACGAAGAACATCAAACCCAAACTCCAGCGATCCAACTCGCTGCTGAGTTGGACGGGGTTACGGGGGCGGTAGCCCCTGTTGCGAAGCAAGCACCGCAGGCAAAAAATTTTTCGCGCACTGCAGCATCCAATGCTGCGCGCAGCATCAAGGGAGCGCGGCGTGCCACTCATGTTGGCACGGCGTGCCAATCAGTTGGCACGGCGTGCCGATCCAGCACGCCGTCGTGCCCCCAAACTGCTTCTCAGTTGTATTTGTCAAACAAACAGCACGTCGCGCAGAAAAACAAGCCATTCTGAAAATTCCCAGGTGGCACGCCGTGCCAAGGTTGGCACGCCGGCGTGCCACCATTCTGGTTCATTTTCTGGAAACAATTTCCAGTTGGCACGCCGTGCCATGCCAGCACGCCGGCGTGCCAACAAGCTGAACCCAGAATTTTCAGCCCCCAAATGATCCAAATCAAGTGTAAAACAAATCATTCATAATGATTAACTTCCAAATCAAGTCAAAAATGTTATTCACAATAACATAGAACCCTAAATCAAGATCATACAACCCTAACATGCAATTTTGATCTAATCAAAATAACAAATCCAATTCAACCAATGCACAAGTGGCTCTGATACCACTGTTGGGGATTTAATCGCACAAAAACAATACGCAGCGGAAATAAAAGGATTAATCCCCACCAAGGACCCATGTACATTGCATTGAATTGGAAGGAGGGTTAAAGAATTACCTTAATTCTTTGTAGGTTTTGAATCAATTAGGAACCAAAGTAGCTTCCCTCTACGGTTGATCCACACGGAGCAATTCATTCACCGCGTGCTAGCGCCGGGATTGAAGAACGATTTCTTCGAATGGAAAAGCCAAAGTTTCGAAAACCTTGGGTGAAGGAGAAGGGTGAAGTCGGCTGGCTCCATGGAGGCTGCAGAAAAACTGCATCTTATGTGTAGGCTAGGGTAAGAGATTTTAGGTTATAAAACTTCCTTTTATATCCATTAAACTTAATTATAATTATAACTTAATACCCTTATTAGTTATAATTATAAATTAACCCACACAACTTAATATTAATTCTCAATTAATATTAAATCAATTCCATTCTCCATCATACACATATGTATATTGATATTATAATTAATTATATCTCTATATAATTAAATTATAATATGTAGCATACTTTATGCAATATTAATCATATTAATATTTATATATACATATATATATATAAATATATATATCATTATATATATATTTATTCTCTTTCTCATTCATAAATTATTATCCAATAATAATTTATACCCGAAAAGATGAACTTCATTTTGCTCTTTGTGTGTGACCCCATAGGTTCATATTAATTGGCAATAAGGAAATTACCATAATGTCCTTATAGGTCACAAGCGGACTCTAGCAAGCCATTACGACTACCCAATTAACATGATTGGAATGATCCAATACCTATTTATAGAATGTCATATTCCCTTTTGTCTCTTTGATATCATGATTAATCATAAGACATGGTACACTTGTCAATCTTATATAATTAATCATATGCTTTCTCGATCTCAAAGTAAACTGTTTAGACAAATCAATTGATACTCTATCAATTATTTGAGCACGGCCATGCATTTAACAGTCTTACTTATCGAGGGGCCCAGTGATATCGCTCTCTTGATAGAGAGGGACAAAATCCCATATCTGTCACTCACATCCCAAAGCATGAGTCATATTGTACCCAATCACAGCCTTTATAACTACTCTGTTACAAGCAGCATTTGACTGCGTCAAAGCACAACATGAGTTCATCCCGGAATCAATGGTGACCTCAGGTCAAAGGAATCAGCTAATGACACTACTATAATCAAGATCAGTTGTGACACATGACCATGAACTTGATCTCATAGTGGGTCTCCAGTAACATGTTCTCTAACATATTACCCGTGAGTATAATCTGTATCTGTATACACTATATTCATCTTATGAATATCCATTATCACTCACACTAGTCTTAGTTTGTTATTATTCCCATAATAACAATCGACTAGGGATATTTAGAATAACACGATTTATTCATGGATACTTATCATAAATGCTAACATACAAACATAAATGATAATATTAATCTACACTAGATTAATCTTAGAAGTCAAATTACATAATCCAATATTGGCCTTAGGGCACAATCTCCAACAATGATATTTTGTGAAATGGCCGAGTGCAATTCGGTGCACGAGCGGAAATCGGATAGTTTTGGGGTATTCGACATGTCATGGAATGAAATGATCGTGAGGGGCATGCTTGAAACATCCTTTTATTAGGTGGGGTAATATGACATGGATGCGTATGTCATATGAAAATGCAAATGGCTGCGCAAAAATGTGGTTAAGATGCATGACACGTAGACTAATGTTGTGTATGCTTCATGGAAATTTCGCACGCGAGATCTAAATGGCACACGAATAAAATGTCATGGCTGCACGAAAATGTGACGCATATGTCGGTGTTCGAAAATGGCTGCATGAAGATGTGGCTAGCATAAATGTCACACATATGCATATATATTTAAAGATGGTTGCACGAAAATGTGATTAGAAATGGCACATGAGATGATTATGCTTTTTTAATGCTTCGTGAAAAAGTAAAGAGAAAATCACCATGGAACAAATGTTAGCACACACAAAAATGTGCTCTCCCTTCCAACCTTATTTCTCCTTTCGATTGGTCTCGCATTCTTCCTAGGTGTTGGGTCTCTTTGGCATCAACAGGGGATACCAAAGGCGCACACTCGATTATTCAATTTTAATTTTGTGTTTTGGTAATCCTAGGGGAAGTTACCAAGCCATTATATATGGGCCAAAGTCAAACCAAGGGTCGTACGGGCTCCCATAGTGAATAAACACTTCCCCACCGTAAAACACGATGTAAGGTCATGCGAGGCTATGAGTGGTTTATCCCGTCGGGTGTCTCCAATCCTGGGGGTAGAGTTATTCCACCTTCTTGGGTAAACCGAGGCTAATCAATGTATTTGAGGGGTTGAGAAGAAGAAAATGTCATGATTTGTAAGGTATGAATAAATATGGCGTTTATAAATTGATAAACAAATACAAGTGAGGTTATATTTAAGAAAAACATTTTTAAGAAACCTTAATTATCCCCAGCAGAGTCACCACTGTGAGCAGAAGACCTTTTTTCAACGGGACGCGGTGAGGCAAACTGGGAAAACTGAAAGAAAATTTGGTGATTAGTAATATATTGGGAAAAGCGGGTTTTGTTTATCTTGTTTTAGGGAAAAATGTTTGTTTGTTCTGAAATTCGGTTTTTGTAGAAAATATTTTCCCGATTTATTACTTAAAGACCTCGAAACCTAAATTTCGAGATCAGTGACAGAGTCGCCACCCGGATCAGCTCATCCGGGAAATTCCGGTACAGCTCCCTACCGAGCGCAGACTATTGTACCTAATCCAGAGATTCAGGGTTCGCGCAACTTACCTACTTAACCTCGAGCTTGTATTCGATTATTATTTGTAAGACCATATTTATTCAATTTATTATCTTTATCTAACCCGATTTCGTTTATTTTATGAGCCCGATGCTCAAGCGAAATGCAGAAAATAAATTGTTGAAAATAAAGCATACAACCACAAATAAACAAAAATAATGGAGACCGCTTATAGAACCCAATCGAATAAAAGATAAAAACCCTCGCCCTCACTTTACAAGTGCCTAGGATACACGAGGATCTAAAAATTACAATTACCTAATTTACAGGGGAATCTAATAAATACAGCCAAAATAATAAAAATAAATGCTGCAAAATAGAGGGTTAGCACAGTTTATATTATAAACACAAATAGGACTCAAAGCAGGACAGAATTGGGATTTGGGAAACGGGGGCATGCATTTAGGGGGTAACCTGGTTGACACCACTGGTGATAAGGTCGGTTTTTGACCTTATCTTGTAGGCAATTTCGTGGTTTGAACGTCAATTTTTAGAGTCCTTTGTGTGAATGTTTGTTTGGTTTTTGAGTATTTTGTGATTTTTATGTTTTGGATAGATTTTCATAACTTTTAGTATTTTTCGTGTTTTCTAGGGGTGTTTTTGTAATTTTAGATAATATGTCGTTTTTATGGTCCATGGCGTTGGTGTGGTTATGTTTCTTTATGTTTGTTTTGGACAGGCATTATGACTCGGACCGAAAGTTGGAGCATCGGCGGCAAGGAAGAGTTTGAAGTGCTGAAAATCAAGGTGGCATGGCGTGCCAAATTTAGGGCACGGCGTGCCAATCCGGCGTGCCAAGAGATGCAATCCAGTGGAGTGGAACGAAATCGTGCCACTCATAATAGCGCGGCGTGCCAACCCTAAATCTACACAACACGGCATGCCACCTCCACTAGCACGGCGTGCCGCCTCCAATTCTGCACAGCACGGCGTGCCACTTCCACCAGCACGGCATGCTGAGCTCTGGAATTCTGCTGTTGCCCTACTTTCATCTTTTCTTTTTCCTGGTTTTAACCTAGCCGTATAAATAGGTTATTTTCTAAGTTTTAATCATCTTTTCCCAGACTTTTAGAGTGTACTTAAACTATTTGTTTCTTTGAGTTTTGAACCATCAATTGGTGGAAGTTTTACATAGAACCTTCCCCTTTTGCGACGTTCTTGATTAATACAATTGATTGCAATTTAATTTCAATTTTTATTCCTCTTCTTTATGCAATTCCTTTAATGATAATCTAGTCTCATAAGATCTTAATTTATTAAGTTCATATTTATGGCATTACCTAGATTGACGCCTAGGAAACCATTAGTATTGACGACACTGTGGAACTCCCCTATTTTCTGAGCTTTAGAATTAGACTGCCTCTAAACAAGGGAAACCAGCTAAGGACCTAAAAGATCTAGATACACTAGGTTGAATTATCGAAAGAACATAAGTAAGGGTTAATTGTTGAGTTAAATTCATTTATTGTAATTAATTGATAAAGCCATCTCCATTAGCATTCATAGGTCGGTAAACCGCCAATTGATAACCCAAATTCAAGTGCAAAGTAAGCTGGGACAGATCAACTAGGAGTAGGATAATTTAGTTGTTAGAATAATCAAACCTAAAATTAAGTTCCGCCTAGGACACGCAAGGAACCCGAGTAGTTTAGTGTTTGCAGAATATTTTTCTCTGTGGGATCGATACCTGGACCAACCAGAATTATTACTTGTCAACGATAGGCACACTGCCTTAGTTGTGCGATTCTAGGTTTAGTTTCACTACTTCACCGAGGATCCACCAACTGGTCGGACCGGTTAGACCTGAAAAATGGTTTTGAAACGCCCTGTAGATTTTTATGCTGGAAAACAATTTTCGGAAACCATTTGGCTCGGTTCATGCAAATTTCAATTTTTGTGGGTCGGTTATCCCGGAACTTAGGGTTCCGTTCGTGTGGGTTCCTAAATACAACATCCATCTAGGGTCCAAAATGCAATAAACACACCAAAAAATTTGTGAAAAATACTATTTTGCACGTTTTCAATATTTTTCGAGGATTTGATAGGATTCGGGAGTCCGCTAATGCTGAACTGTGGATCCGATTCGGATAAAACAACCTCGAAACTCAGGAAATAAACCCGGGAAACATCAAAAACCCTAATATCTGTACGTACAGAAATCCAAAAACCAAAATATTACGGCATACGGATGGATTTGGGTTGAAAATGATCACATACGGATGGAAAACAGGCTATTTTCGGTCGATAGGGACAGACCGGGAATCTATCCTTGAGGAACAGAGCCGGGTGGCTCTAGGGTCAGAGCCAGCCGGCTCTGTTCATCATGAACATAGCTAGGTGGCTGTGTTCATGAGGAACACAGCCGTACAGCTATAATGGGTAGCCCAGTTTCTGGATTTTTGCAGAAATGAAGAAAACGCATAGAAAATCAATGCAAATAGGTTTTAAGGCCTCTCAGATTTTACCTTGATGTTGTTTGGATAATTGGAGCATCAAGATGCGGATTGAAAGCTGGGAATATGTCCTGGAGACTCAACCGGCCGAATCCCACAATGGTCCGAAACGATCCGAAACCAAGCCGAAATGGTCCCGAATCAATGAATAAAGGTTGCAGGATTTATCAACGATGTTTTGAGATTGATTTGGGGTTTTGATGGGAGTGTTTATGGGTTCCTCTCTCGGTTTCCTTCTCTCTATGTTTCTTTTCTTTTCTTTTTCTCTCTTTTCTCTCTGAGAACCGAAAACCAAAAGTCCTCCCCTTTTTCTGGTTTTCTCTCTTTTATATCACTCTCTCTCACTCATTTCGCTCAATCAATTTAGCCGTCTGACTTTCTGAAATCCCTACGCCAATTTTTGTCCTATCAAGCCAAGTTGCTTTGCTTTGCAAAGTAACTTGGTTTGCCCACTAGAGCTGCCCGGCTCTAGTTTGTACTAGAGCCGTATGGCTCTAGCTAGAGCTGGTCGGCTCTGGTTCTAAAACCAGAGCCGCTCAGTTCTACCGAGAATTGCGGCGAAATTTTGAAAGTAAGACGCGCAGATCAAACCTGGAAATGATTCAAGAGACCTTTTTGGGGGCTTCAAATCATGGATAGCCTAGCTTTCAGGATGTTTGAGATTCTCTGGGCAACATTCCGGTCACTTCTAAATCCTATTCAAGCCCGTCCGATCCACAGGTAACTAAGTAATTCTCATCATTGTGGTCGGAAAAACTCGTGCTCACAGCCCTGTAATTTTTATGCTGAAAAATAATTTTGGAAAACCATTTGGCTCGGTTACATGCAAATTTTCCCTTTTTAGTGGGTCTGTTATCCCGGAACTTAGGGTTCCATTCGTTCGGGTTTCCTAATTTCAACATCCATCCAGGGTCCAGAAGCAGTAAACACTCTAAAAACAGTTTGAATATGAAGATAGCATCGTGCAACAACGTTCATACAGGTCGTTCCATGATTGTGTCTCCTTCTGGAGACTACAGTTGTACGACTGTAGTTAGAGCCGTGCGGCGCTTATTATAGTTGTGCAACTATAGTTAGAGCCATGCAGCTCTAATTACAGTCGTGCGACTATAACAACTGCAGTCGTGCGACTGTTGCATCCAGAACTTGAAAAATGGTTTTCTCATTTTGAAAATGCCGATTCACTCAATTTCACTGGTTCATTGAGATTTCTATAGAGTCCAGGGGTCCGCTATTGCTGGACAATGGATCTGATTCGGATCGAACAAACCCCAGATTCCAAAAAATCAAAACCACAGAAATTGAGAATCTCGCACCCGCACGAATATAAATCTGAAAACCAAAGTTTGATAGTGTACGGGTGTGTTTGGGCTGAAATATATCACAATAGAATGGAAGAAATTAAAAACAGGTTGTTTTCGGTCGATACGGGGTAGTTTCGGGTTTCTACCCGGAAGGATAGAGCCGTGCGGCTTTGTTCTTCAGAACTAGAGCCGTGCGGCTGTGTTCTTTGTCAAACACAGCCGTGCAGCTCTAGTTGGGCAACTGGTTTCTCAAAAATTTGAGAAACAAAGAAAAATGCAAAGCAAAAGCAATGTACATAGTTTTAAGGCCTCTCAGAGTTTACCTTGATATTGTTTTGATGTATTTAACGTCAAGAAGCGGATTGAAAAGTCGAAATGTTCCTGAAACCTTCAACCAGCTGAAATCCCGAAAATGAATCCGTATCAATCTGAAACCAATCCAAAGCAATCCCGATGAAATGTGTAAATGTCAAGCAAGCTTCCTTTGATGTTTAGGAATGCTTTGGTGTTAAGTTTTGGCTCACTCTTCCTTTCCTTACTTCTTTGTGTGTTCGGTCTCCTTCTCTGTTCTTTTTCTTTTTTTTTATCTCTACTTCTAAGATTCCATCGTCATCCTTTTTTGATTTTATTTTTAGATTTTATATCTCATAACCCATAATCATTTCTAACAATTAATGAGCCGTATGATTTTTCTGTGCGTTTCGGCCGTGTTCGCCCGTTTCAGTCAAGTTGCTGTGCTTTGCAGAGCAACTTGGCTGACCCATTAGCGCCGCACGGCTCTAAAATTTAGAGTCATGCAACTCTAACGTTAGAGTCGTGTGACTCTAATATTAGAGTCGTACGACTCTAAACTACAGCCGTATGGCTGTAGTTTTTCAACTATAGTCGTGCGGCTATAGACAGAGCCGGGGCCGATTCTGTAAAAAACCAATGCTCACCCTAAACCCTAAAATCACCCGGGGGACCTTTCTCATGGTTTCAGATCAAGGATAGCTCAGTTTTCGGGGCGTTTGAGATATTCAAAGTGACATTTTGGTCGTTCTCAAGTCTGATTTGTGTCCGTCTGCTCAACAGGTAATACAGGAATTCTCATCATAGAGGTCAGGAAAACCCGGTGCTTACAGTCACATGAAATGCAAATGGAAAGATGTGTTTAGTATGCATGTTACCCGGGATGATGTCATGTATGTTTTATGGAAATGTCAATACACGAGATGTAAATGTATATGGCACACAAATAAAACTTCGTGGCTGCACGAAGATGTGGTTAGTATAAATGCCATACATATGATTATGTCTTGAAAATGGCTACACAAAAACGTCGTTAGAATGGCACATGAATGGTTATGTGTGTTTGATGTTTCGTGAAAAAGGGAAAAGGTCAAAAATCATCATAGAACAAACGTTAGCACGTGCAACAATATGCTCACCCTTCCAACCTTATTCCTCATTTCGATTGGCATGCATTCTTCCTAGGTATTGGGTCTCTTTGATACCAACTGGGGATACCAAAGGCGTACTCTCAATGTCCAATTTCATATTTATGTTTTGGTAATCCTAAGGGGAAATTACTAGGTCATTACATCTAGGCCAAAGTCATACCAAGGGTCGTATAGGTTCCCATAGCGAATATACACTCCTCAACATAGAACATGTGAGGTTCATGCGGTGCTATGAGTGGTTTACCCCTTCGGGTGCCTCCAATCCTTACGGAAGAGGTAGGTCACCTTCCGGAATAAACTACGCTAATCAATGAGTTTGAGGGGTTGAGAAGAGGAAAATGTCATGCTATGCGGTTGTGAGTAAAATATGGTATTGTGAACTAATAAGTGACTACAAGCGAGGTTATATTTCAATAGTTGCCTAAGTTCCTTAAGTTTTTATAAAGAAACATTTTAAGAAACATTTCATCCCCAACGAAGTTGCCACTATGACCGGACGACCTTAAAGTCAGAACGCGATGAAGCGAACCAGGGAGGTTTTGATATGTGTTGAGTTTCTTTTGATGAAAAACAAGTTTGATGATTTTGCTTAAGAAAACCAATTGATATGATTGAAAATCCCTTTTGTAGGAAACATCATTTAGAACGTGAGTTTTAGGAAAACTGGTTTTACATTTTAGAGAATCCTATTTTATTAACTTAAAGACCTCGAAACCCGAATTTCGAGATTAGTGATGGAGTCACCACCCGAATCAGCTCATCTGGGAATTTCCGATATAGCTCCCTACCAAATGTAGAGTGCCATACCTGATCCAGAGATTTAGGGTTTGAGCAACTTACCTATTTAATCTCACGCTTGTTTTCATTCAATAGTTCATACCACCATACCCATTTTATCTTTTAATATTAACCGATGCTCATTCAGATAACTTGAATAAATAGCATAAAATTAAAGTGTGGAAAAAGTAAACCATACATCCAAACCAAACAAAAGAATAGAGGCCACTTATTACAACCCAAAAAGATAAAAAAAAAACTCTCATCCTCACCTTACAACCTCCTAGATACACGAAGATCTATAAAAGGTACAATTGCCTAGAATGCACGATTTAATCTATTAAACACATCCAAAATAAAATAAAAAGAAATAAAAGTTGCAAAACAGACGGTTAGCATGATTATATCACAAACACATATAGGACTCACAACAGGATATAATGGAGAATTTGGGAGCATACATTTAGGGGGTAACCGAGAAGTTTGAGCGACTTACTCGGTTAGACCTGGAAAACTGTTTTAGAAACATCCTGTAGGTTTTTATGCTTGAAAACAATTTTGGAAAATAGTTTGGCTCAATTACATGCAAATTACTTCCTTTTAGTGAGTCGGTTATCCCGGAACTCAGGGTTCCGTTTGTGAGGGTCCCTAATTCCAACATTCATCTAAGGCATAAAGCTGTAAACACATCAAAAACAGCTTTTAATTTGAATCTGGAGACAGCATCACGCGATGATGTCCGTGGGAATCGTCCCAAGATTCTACCTCAACAACTATTTTCGTGTGGCTCTAGTCAGAGCCACGCAGCTACTACAGTCATGCAGTTGTAGCATACAGAAACTGAATTGGTTTTCTTTGCTTTTGTAAATCTCTGTTTTAATTTGTTTCAATGATTTTTAAGGATTTTGGGGAATCTGGGGGTCTACTAAAGCTGAACCAAGGATCCAATTTGGATCGAACAACCTCAAATTCCAAAAATTGAAATCAAAGAAACCTAAATCTCATATCAACATTATCGTGAATCCAAAAACCACAATTTTGAACATAACAGATGTGATTTAACCAAAATCATTCACAACAGAACAAATAAAATGGGAAACTGACTATATTCAGTTGTTTTAGAGTGTTTCAAGCTTTTACCCAGAAGAACACAGCCGTGCTACTTTGTTCTAAGGGATTATAGCCGCTCAGCTCTAGTTAGAGTCGCATGGCTATAATCATATAGACAGTTTTTGGATTTTCATAAAACTCAAGAATGCAAAGCACAAAGCAATTAATTACTAGTTTAAGGCCTCTCAGAGTTTACCCTTTTTGTGTTCCAACATATTTTATGACTAGAAATGGATTTGAACGTTGGAATGCACTTAGAATCCCACAAACTTCCTGAAACTTCAAACACGAACATCGAATCGATCCAAACAAACCCAAGAACGAACCATACGAATGATAGTATGGCTAGAAACTCTCACCGTACGTGTTTCCCGAGTGTTTTCTCTCTGTCTCTTATACTTTTCTTTGGTTTTTCACACTTTTTTTCACTTTCTCTCTCTAAAATTCTTCTCCTTTTTCTCTCTAAAATTCTTCTCCTTTTTTCTCTCTAAAATTTTTCTCCCTCTTGTGTTATGTTTCTCCTGCTTCTTTCCCATGATCCTATGCCCTAATTCCTTTAAATAAGGAGTTAAACACGTTGGTTAAAGATATGGTTGGTTTGTTTAGGAAGTAAACTGGTCAACCGTTAGAGTCGCACGGTTCTAGTGTTATAGCCGTGCCACTCTGATGTTATAGTCGAGTAGCTGTAGTTGTGAAACTGTAGCCATACAGCTCCAATTAGAGCTATCATGGTTTTTCCCAAATCCTACACTCACATATAAGCTTTCTAATCACTCGAAGGACCTTTCTCGGGGTTTCGGATCAAGGACTGTTCTGTTTTTTGAAGTGTTTAAGAACATTCTGGGCATCATTCCGCTCATTCTTAAATCCGACTCACGTTCATCTGTCTAACATGTAACATAGGATTTTCATCACAGAGGTCGGGAAAACCCGTGCTCACAGTCGCATGGCTCTTGCCCTAGACAGATAAAAAAATAATTTGCCTAGCGTGGGAAGATAAAAGGAGACAAAAGTTTTGGATCTGCAGGGATAAGAGAGGAGCGTAAACCAGAGAGAACAAAGGAGGAGGAGCTTTTGGAAAAAAAAAAGAGCTAGAGAAAAAAGGAAAAAAGAAGAAAAAGGGAAAGGAAATAGAGCAGGAAAAGAAAAGGGTTAGAGAGAGTTAGAGAGTCAGTGGGAAAAGGGGAACCAGAAACTTTCTCAATCCTTACCTTCTTACCTAAATTTCAATCCTTTTGATCCTCAATATTCAAACATCAATCCTTGCAACTTGGTTCATGATCTTGGAGACGATTCGGGTAGATTTGGGCTCATTCAGAACTGGTTTGCATCTTAAGAATTGACTCCAAAAAACTAAAAATTATTAGATAAAAGTGTTAAGGTAAACCCCAACGAATGAGATTTTATAAAGATCCCAGGATAACTGACTCACCGAAGTATATATGTTAAATCCTTAATTGTTAAGAATGTTTTAGCGATCATTTTCATAAAAAAAAGCATTTCAAAATCACTTTTCCAGGTCCAGTCGGTTGAATTTGTCGGATTCTTCCGATTCCCCCACTTCACATCTCGAACTATCTATTATCCCTTGTTGTCCTGCTTGAGTCCCATGTGTGCATATGTATCTATTGTGTTACTAACCTTTGTTTTGCAATAGATATATGTTAGGTTAGATCTAGCTTTCTCCTGTTTAGTTTATTCGTGTATTCTAGGTGATTATATCTCAAATCCCATTTTATCAATGTATCCCCTAGGTTAGTTCATTCGATTGGGTTGTACTAAATTATTTGCCCAAATTTATTTTCTTTTCTGCATTTACTTATTACTTTTCCGCTTGAGCATGTAAAGATAATCAAGACTGAATGGGGAATAGGAAAGAAACATAAAAGATGTGAAGATTAAATTAGTTAATAATTATTTGAAACAAGACAAAAAAAAGTGATTTGTCCATACTAGAATCTCTGACTAAAAGGTATGCCGATTTCTGCTCTGTTTGGCTATACCGTAATTTTTCAGTAGAGCTGAATCGGGTGGTGACCCTTTAAACCTTTCAATGAGGGAATTATATTTTGGACATGTTTCTTTCACTTTTAAAAAACTAAAGCCATATTTCCATTCCTATTAAAAACCTTCTCCCAGCTTGGCCTCGTGGCCTATCGCTCGTTGTAAAAGGATCGTCCTCTTATAGGACTTATGCTAGAAGTGAGCCGGTAGTGGAAATGGTTGATAGTGGTAATGGATCACTTCACTAGGTGGCTAGAAACAGAACCAGTAACTGTCATCACCACCAACGAAAGTTATCAGTATCATATGGGACCAGATCATCACTAGATTTGGGTTTCCCTACCAGATCATATTAGACAGCAGTACTTAGTCCACTTCCGAGAAAATTCAAAGTGTTCTGTGAAAACCTTAAATAAGGCACAAATCCTCCTCTGTTGCACACCCGCAAAGTAACAAGCAGACGAAAGTCATAAACAAAACCCTAAGAAAGGGGATTAAAAGGAGGCTGGAGGCACACAAAGGGGCATGGGTGGATGAACTAAACAATGTCTTATGGTCATATCGTACGACTCTAAGAAAGGCAACGAAGAAACCTTGTTTGCAATGACTTATGGAGTCGAGGTGGTAGTTCCAGTGGAAATCAGGTCACCAAGTGAGTAGGTGAGCTTTTATATAGAAGAGTCGAACCAAATCAATCTCGAGTATCACTTAGACTCCTTAGAAGAAAGAAGGGACAAAGCACACATATTGATGGCACCGTATAAAGCCTGTATAGCTTGCTATCATGATAGCAAAGTCAGAAGAGTAGCTTTTAAAGAAGGGGACCTAGTGTTAGAAGGCATGGCTACCTCAGAATCAAGGAAAGGGAAAGGTAAGATGAGACCAAACTGGGAAGGACCATTTAAGATCAGAAAAGTGATTGGACTTGCTACATACTAGCTAAACCGAATGAATGGAAAAGAGGTCTTGTGAACATGGAATACGAGGAACCTCAGAATGTACTATTAGTATCAGTGACACAGGGACAAAAGTTCTACACTCTTTTTCCCTTGTTAGCAGTTTTTGCGGCTAGGTTTTCCCTGTTAAGGTTTTTAACAAGGCAAAACCCCTGAGATCACAAAACTTAGATAGGCGACCCCACTAAAGATGTAAACTTGATAAGAATCATATTAATGAAAACATATTGATCAATTCATGCACTCTAATGGATCTCATTATGACTTTGTTTTTGATTCTAAGTAAAACTACAATGACTAGAATATCAAGTAGATACCCGATAAAAATCTGATGAAAGACCCTCGATGGGGGGTACAACCAACAAACCCCTTATGAGCAAAACAATCTCACCAAGGGTTTGTCAAAATCTTAAAACTTTAGCCAAGTTGGAAAATGACAGCAATATAAACAGATAAGTAGACATCAAAAGAAACATATTTCATACAAATAAAAGCCTTAGTAAGGCATATGTACTATCTTTACATAAACAAAATCAAAAATTTCCAGGAGAGTCCAAGTCATGGACCCTTGTTGTCACAACCCAGGAAGCCGGATCTAGATCCTCCCCTGCCTCCACTTCATCTCCTCGCAGCACATCTTCTTGCATCTTCATGAACCTCTTATCTGCTTCGGGCTGGGCCTTCCTGAACTCAGTAGAGGTAGGGAAGGTAATGTGCTCCACCAAGGAGGGAATGTCCAGGTGGAGGAGTTTACAGGCATCAAGGACTTTCTCACCATAGTATATGCCCATGTCATAATACAACTCAGTAGACTCTTGGATCTTCCTCTCCAATCGCCTAATTTAGAATTCACATTCCTCGAGCCCCTTCGTGGCTGATGATTTAAATGACTCCAAGGTGGTTGTAGCATCTTGTAGCTGGCTTTTAACTGCCTCAAGATCCTCCCTCACTTTTAATGAGTTGAGCGGCTCAGTTGCTAACTCGGTTTCCAGCTGATAGCATTGGTGCTTAACCTCCTCCTTAGATGTGATAAATTGCTTGTAATGAAGGGTACGCCTACTTAAGTCAGTGAAGTGAGAGAGTCCTCAAAGAGAAGGAATAGGTTAATAAAGTGAAAAAAGAGAAAATGGGAGGCGAGAAGAAAAGAGAAGGATCTAACCACAGTCAAGTTCTTCAAACCAATGCTTAGCTCCTACGAGTGCTCATGGTAGCATAGTGGGACTCATCTATCAGAAGAAGAAGCACATTATAGATCTCATTCTGGACATCTAGATCACTGATCCGGGCAACAAGCATCTCATTTGTCTAGTGCGCCAGAAGCTTACACCTCTCGGCCTCTTCGAAGCTACTTTGGGACCTACTAGCCTACAAAACAACTTATCAAAACTTATGCTTAGAAAAACAAAGTAGGACAAAACAAAATACCTTGTCCACTCGGGCCCTTTTGTGAGTATGGGCCTGTTGGGAAGCTGACCACTTCTGAGCCCGGGCTGAGGGAGCGCCACTTCCTTTCCTAGAGACGAGCGATTGAAAAGCCGGTGACATGACTTGATCCTCGGTCTAGGTGTTGGTTGCCTTAGGCTTTTGCCTAGCTGCAATAAGTACATCCATCACTTGGTCAAGATCCATTCCTGCATAACATAGGAGGGAAAAAGAAACTAGGAAGGATCAATGGAAGGTATACTTGGAGTAGGAAGGGGAGTCTCAAAAAGCTCAAGATCCTTTGTCTCTTTGTTGAAGCTCACAACAGGCTGCTTCTTAAGGAACACCTTAACGAATTTGTCTCAAGTCCATTAAGCCCTAGGAAGATTCCTATATTGGTCCAACCACTCTTCTTTTTTAGGCACTAAATCTAGTTTATTCTCCTAGTTTGGGTGTTTCTTATGCCCATACGACTCAGTGGAGAAGGAATGGAAGCTCTCATTAACTTTTATGAAGAAATAAAACTACTTCAAATTTTTGACCGAAGACACTTGTTTGGTAAAAAAGGCAAAAGTCATCCTTTTTAGTGAGGGTGAAGTGTTCACCACTTGGTTTAGAGGAGGCAAGATGGTTGAAGACACCGCCAGATACAACCACCACGAACTGGTAATATCGTCCCAGGCATTTAGATGTAACTGAGCTGGGGAGAGGTGAAGTAAATCAAGGATGTCGTCTATAGAGCGATGCAGGGGGGTATATGTGAGCGGACGACCTTTTTAAGGGCGAAATACGGTGAAGCGAACCGGGGAAAAACAGAAAAGTTACAAATGTTTGGATTTTGAAAACGGGGTTTGATGATCTTATTTAGGAAAACCATTGATTCTTTTTGCAAATCTTTTTGTACCCATTTTATTAACTTAAAGAACTCGAAACTTAAATTTCAAGATCAGTGACAGAGTCGCCACCCGGATCAGCTCATCCGGGAAATTCTGGTACAGCTCCCTACCGAGCGTAGACTATTGTACCTAATCCGGAGATTTAGGGTTCGGGTAACTTACCTATTCAACCTCAAGCTTGTGCTCATTTAAAAGTGCATATGACGATAATTTACTCACTTATTATCTTTCTCTACCCAATTTAATCCTTTACTATTGGCCCACGCTCATTCAGATGACAGGAATAAAGTACATAAAATTAAAGTGCAGAAATATAAACCATACATCCAAAAATAAACCAAAAAGAAATGGAGGCCTCATTACAACCCAGAAAAAGGAAAAAGCTCTCATCCTTACCATTACAATCGCCTAGATACACGAGGATCTAAAGTATAATCGCCTAGAATACACGATTAATCTATGAAATACATCCAAAATAAAAACAAAGAAAAAGAAAAGCTGGAAAACAAATGGTTAACACAGATAAATCCCAAACACATATAGGACTCATACATGACAGAATAGGGATTTTAGGAAGTGGGAACATGCATTTAGGGGATAACCGAGAAGTACGAGTGACTTACTCGGTTATACCTGGAAAACGGTTTTAGAAACACCCTGTATATTTTTTATGCTTGAAAACAGTTTTGGAAAACGGTTTGGCTTAATTACACATAAATTTCTTAGGTTTAGTGGGTCGGTTATCTCGAAACTCAGGGTTCCGTTTGTGGGGGTTCCTAATTCCAAACATCCATCTAGGGTCTGAAAAACAGTAAACATGCCAAAAACAGATTTGATTCTGAAGACAGCATCATACGATGATGTCCGTGAGGGTCGTCCCGTGATTCTGCCTTCTGCCTGTCTCTACAGTCATGTGACTATAATGATTACAGTCATGCGACTATAATGAATAGTGCCCGACAGTGGTTTTCTTGATTTTCTAAAATCATTATTTCAATTGATTTCGATGATTTCAGGAATTTCTGGGAATCCGAGGGTCCGTTATCACTGGACCGAGGATCCGATTAGGGATATACCGACCACGAATTCTGAAAATTAAAACCAACAAAACCCTAAATCTCACATCTGTATTATTAGAAATCTGAAAACCATAATTTTATGGTGTACAGATGTGATTTGACCGAATTGAATCATGAAAAATCATTTAAAACGGGAAAACTGGCTGCATTTGGTCGAATTTGGGCATTTCGGGCATCTACCTAGAAGAATACAATTGTGCGACTGTAATATATAGTCACACGACTATGTTCTAAGCAACGACAACTATAATTACAATCATGAGATTGTAATTATAGTCGTGCGACTATGATTACAGTCGTGCGGCTGTAGTTGCATAGATAGTTTTTTGGATAAACATTTTCAAACACAAAATCAATCACAAATCATTATGAAATGTGTTTTAAGGCCTCTCAGAGTTTACCTATTTTGTGTTCCAGTATGCTTTAATGACTGAGTCAGATGTGGACGTCAAAATTCACCTAGAATCTCTAAACGACCCGAAATTCTCAAACACACATCTCGAATTGATCCGAACGAACCCAAGAATGGTTTTAATTGAATGATGTCAGATTGGAAATCCTCACACTATGTGTTTCTCCTGTATTCTCTTTGTGTTTTTTGTTTTTCTTAGTTTTCCCTTAATTTTCTCTCGGTTTTTCTCCCTTCTCTCTCTAAAAGCTCCTTTCTCTCACTGATGTCTGTGTAGAAAAACATCTAGCTTGAGTTGACTCTCCCTGGTGTTTGTGTCACGAAGGGAATTGTGTTGACTTCGAGGACTTGCTTCGACATCTGTGCGAAATAAGGGGTCTAGCCTGATTTGGGTTAATTCAGGGACGTGCTTCGACTCCATTGCGAAGCAGAGGACTTTGCGTGAATTGAGTTGATGCCTAAGTTGAGTTGGTTTAAGGACTTGTTTTGATTTTTATGCAAAACAAAATCTAGCTTGAGTTGAGTTGGATCTAAGGACTTGCTCCGATGTCTGTGTGAAGTAAAATCTTGCTTGATTTGAATTGATTCAAGGAGTTGTTCCAATGACTATATGAAATAACATCTAACTTGAGTTGAATTGATTCAAGGAGCTGTTCTGGTTCTGACGTGAAACAGCAATCTAGCTTGATTTGATACAAGGACTGGTTCCGATGTGAAACAGCAATCTAGCTTGATTTCTTCAAGGACTAGTTCCGATGTGAAACAGCAATCTAGCTTGATTTGATTCAAAGTTGGCTTTAGGATTAGTAATTTTGAAGCTGAGAATGCGTATTTATTCCTTGATCAATAATTTTGGAAACAAAAATTTTTGCCCCTTCGATCAAGAATAAATACGGCTTGATTGTTTTGCCCCTAGATACCTGCAAAAAGCAAAGAGTACCTTCCTCAAGATTATATTGGCGTGAACGAAAATTATGAGAATTGTGGAAATTCTCTTACCTGAGATTAAAGGATGCCCCAGTGTCAGGTCATTTCCGCTTTCAGAGTACTCATGGTTCAAGGCAGCCTGATGATGACAGCGTGTACCTATACTTGTGTTGGTCTTTGATGCATGTATGCATGTGTGTACGCATGTTTTGAATGTAGGTGTATATGCATGTCCTGGATGCATATGCATATGATTGTGGTGCTTTTTATGCTTTGCTTGGTACAAATGATGATTGGGATTAAGTGCCGAGAGTCCACTCGCTTGAGGGCAGAGGTTGACCAGTTGTGTGTGTGAATATGTTTTGAATGTAGGTGCATGTGCATGTCCTAGATGTATATGCATATGATTGTGGTGCTTTTTATGCTTTGTTTGGTGCAAACAACGATTGGGATTGAGTGTCGAGAGCCCACTTGCTTGAGGGCAGAGGTTGACCAGTTGCGTCGGCGAGTTACCGAGTTAGAGATCATGAGTCAGACCTTTAGAGATCGGGTGAATGATTTGGAGGTTTGTCCCTGGTGGGATATCGCTGCAGAGTTTGGCTGATTGACCTGATTGCTTGCCCCACGAGGCGTGGATGTGAGGCATTGACTTTTAGGCACTTCTATCTTTAGAGGATTAGGGTTATCTGAGCTAGATGCTACTGTATGAATTTTGTTTTGTTTTCATTTCTTGTCCTAATTTTTGCATAGGTCATCCTTTTTTAGGTTTTTGGCCTATCGGACTGTCTTTATTTTTGCCTGAACTGCCCCTTCGGGTTTTCAATTCAGCAGACTTTATTTTATGTCCTAGCTT
This sequence comes from Euphorbia tirucalli, assembly GCA_039660915.1. NCBI lineage: Eukaryota > Viridiplantae > Streptophyta > Magnoliopsida > Malpighiales > Euphorbiaceae > Euphorbia > Euphorbia tirucalli. The sequence continues at coordinate 58,665,448 of CM077641.1, forward strand.
TTGTATAGACTTCCCTTTTCGGGTTTTCTATCTATCAGATCGTACTGATTTTGCATGGAACACCTTTTCAGTTTTCGATCCATCGGACTCTTTTTTTTTTTTTAGAAGTGAGATGCATGTAAACCGGAAGCGTGTACAGTCATGTATGCATGATGCGAATTCAATTTCAAGAAGACATGAGACATTTAAGCGAATAGAGCAAAGCATTCATTCATTCATTCATTAATAATGTTTTAGCATAATGCACATCAAAAGATGAAATGAAGTTAAGAACAGGATCAGTAATGGTATCCGTCTCAACTGAATCCACGACTGCCACCAACCGGTCTTTGCAGACTTTCCAGCTGATAGTCCTCACCTCATTGTCCTAACTTTTGCATGGATCACCTTTCAGTTTTCGATCCATCAGACTTTTTTTTTTTTTTTGCACATGGCGTCATTTGAGCTTGTCTTGATTGACAATGTTGAGGGCTTGGTTTTTGCTTCCACTGGTAGAAACGCTTCTACACCGTAGACCAATGAGTACTGTGTTTCTCCGGTGGGTACTCCGATGCTAGTTCCGTGTCCTTGCAAAGAAAATAGTAATATGTCAACCCAAACTCTGTAGGTAATTATCACTTTTGATGGAATCCCTCTGATGGATTTATTGGCCGCTACTATCGCCCTGTTGGCTTGCGAGAGATACGGAGATGACCTATGATGCTTCACCTCTTTATTCTGGAACACTGTGTTTTTGCCCCTAGGAATTGTACTCTATGACATGATAACACTTTTTTTTAGGCTGAGACATTCATATATGACTTTGCTTCTACCCACTTTGAGAAGTAGTTGACGGTTGCTACCATGGAGCGATGTCCGTTGGACGCCAGTGGCCTTACTTTGCTGACACTGTCAATTCCTTATGTTGTGACAACCCTCCTTTTCTTGGTTTGAGTCTATGAGGCTCCTGCTTGGCTGGTTTCATATTTGAATCCTTTGGAACTTGGTGTTCGGTAATTTCTCCATCGTCCTGGCATGACACCGTACAGCTAGGCAAAGATTTCCATGCGCTTTTGTGGTACTTTTGCGATTTTCTTCCCTCTCATCAGGGTGAGATCTTTCGAGATGAATATCATTTTTGAGTCATCATCTATCCCTAGATTCATTTCATGCATTGATGCATCATGTATGCTAAAGACATTAAATGAATGTTTGGATGCATGCATAGTTCCATCCCGAAAAACATCACATAAGTAGTTGAAATCAAATTGTATTAAATAAAAGGCCTTAGGGGCTGAATTGTCCACATGATAAATGAAAAGACAAAGATAGATACATTAAAATGGTTATTATCCTCCATATGTGGAGGGTCTTCTTTAACTGCAGCATTCTTAACCTCAATAGCTTGTGCACCCGGGCTAGCCAAATTGGGCAAGGGATTACTCTAAACACTTGGCTTCAAGGGTGGCTCAATAATCTTACCCTCAGTAACCAATTGTCGGATGGCCCTTACTAACTAAGTGCAGTCATTCATATGGTGACCAACTGTCACATGATAGGAATAGAAATTACCCTTGTCTGCCTCAGCTGGAGGAGAAAATGGCTTCAGATTTTGTAGCAACCCAGCCTTCCTACATTTGGCATAGATACGAGACAAAGATTCTGCCATGGGTTGGTGGTCCTTTGAGGGGTCTGTCTTCCCTGGTTCATAGTGGTCACATCCGCCTCTTGCACTCTAGTTGAGGTTGTCTCCAGAATCATCCTAGCACCAGACCCGGCTGAGGTAGCCTTAGAACTACTGCTCTTAAGGGTACCCCTGATTACTTCTATAGGAGCCCGAATTCTATCTACCCCTTTGTTCCTTTTCTTCGTATCGCTCGATATGCTTGGCAAATTCAACCTCCCCATTGAAAGAGTGGAACCTTTTTAGCTTCATGTTGTCTATGTACTAGGGCAGACTACCATCAACCAGCTTTACAATGAGCGACTCCAACTTCGGGGCCCCATCCACCAGAACTTGCATATCGATCCATCTCTTGTAGTAAGATGGAAAGGATTCATTCGGCTTTTGGCGAATCCTTTCTAGGTCTTCCAGAGTGGTCTCCATCTGGGTATTGTAAGCATATTGCTTCACAAAAGCTTCAGATAGGTCCTCCCAAGTAGAACGGGTGTACAAAGGCATCTTCATATACCACTTTGCCGCAGCACCCCTCAAAGTAGTCGGGAACGGATTCAAGAGATGACCTTTCCCGATTCCCATACTTTTCATCAGTCTCACATAACTGTCCAGGTGAGCTTCTGGTGGGCCCTCTCCGGTGTACGGAGGTAGGCAAGGCATCTGAAAACCAACTAGGAGTGGCTCTCCGGCATCAGCCATCAAAGCAGTTGGGTCGACACACTTAACAGGGTTATAGTGTACCATCTCCTTTAGCTTGGGCATCATGGCTTCAACATCAGATAACTTCTGATTGAGATGCTTTTCCACCAGGGTCTCAATCGAGGCTTCCCTCGCCCTATCAAAGGCCTCATCCTCTTCAGATTGACAGTCGGCTTCCTTATGGTTGACAACTCCACCGCTTCCTCCAGCACCATTAGTCGCTTGGAAAAACTGTTGTCCTCCATTTCCAACTAAAGTCTAAATCAGTGGAACAGCCTGAATAAGAGCAGTGTTCATCACGGCCTGTATCTGCTCCCTAAGAGTAGCCTTAAATTCATCCGAGCTTAAGAAACCCCTCATGAAAGCTGACATGTCAAAAGTCAGGTTTCCACTATTACCGTCAGCCATCTCCGATATATCAGCTTCTTCTCAAAAAACCTGACTGTCAACTAGTAAAGTAGACAACTGAATTTCAATCTCCCGATCTGAGTCTGACCTTGAGCTGATCCCCTCCACGGTGACTGGTTCTGATTGAATTAACTGAATTGATTGGTTTGGTTCTGACTCGACACGAACTAATCGCTTTGAGGTTCGACTCCAAACTGCACATTCAACATTAGGTTAGAATCTCGGATGAATTTCGTGGACCTAGACTCGACACACTAGATGGCGTGTATGGTATGTTCATGTTCATGTTTGGATGATGCTTCATGGATGTCGATGATGATGAAAATGACTTTTGTATTTTCGTTTCTTTTTATTTTGGATGTTCCAAGCATGCCCCATGTCATATGAAAAACAATGCAAAAATGTCTGTGTGAGCCGTCATACGGATAGAGGTTTGGCACCTTCAAAGGACTTAGTAAATGTCACGAAATGGTCATATATGTACCGACACATGGACAGAGGTTTGACACTTCATAGGTCAATGAGATGATATGAATTTGTTATATGGGAGCCGTTCCATAGACAAAGGTTCGACGCTTTTATGGCATCTTGGATGAAGTGATGTCATAAACAAGTCACGTGTAACTCGAAACACGGATGAAATTCCAGCGTTCATGGAATGCCCTGTATGATTTAAGAATGTTATGGAATGCCCCAATATGAGTTCTAGTCTGGTACTCGTGGAGTACCTCGAATGAATCAGTGATGTTATGAAATAACCCGATGTGGATCATGACACACAAGCAAAACTTTGGTGTTGCCATGACACCAAAGATGATTGGGCATGACGTTATGTAATGGTATTTGTGTGATCCGCCACACAAATATAAGCCTAAGATCGCTGTGGTCTTCTAACGAGTGAAATGATGTAATGAAATGGCCAAATGCAATCCAGTGCACAGGCGAAACACGGGTAGTCTTGGGGACTCCCCATATGTCATGAAATGAAATGATCGTAAAGGGCATACTTAGAATATCCTTTCATTTTATATGGGGTGAGATGAGATGAATGCTCATATCATGCAAGATGCAAGTGGCTACACAAAAAACATGGTTAGGATGCATGACACACATGATGATGTCATGAATGCTTTATGAAATGCGAAGACACAGGATGTATATGACACATGGATAAGATGTTATGGCTACACGAAAATGTGGTTAGTATAATAGTGCACGTATGATGATGCTTCAAAATGGTTGCACAAAAATGTGGTTAGAATGGTACATGGATGATGTATGTTTTGATGTCGAATGTAATAGTCAAAAGTAAAACAACCATGGAGCAAACGTTAGCACGCGCAACAACATGCTCACCCTTCCAACCTTATTCCTCCTTTCAATTGGTCTCGTATTCTTCCTAGGTATTGGGTCTCTTTAGCATCAACCGGGGATACCAAAGGCGTACTCTCAATGTCCATTTTCAAACATATGTTTTGGTAACCCTAAGGGGAAGTTGCTAGGCCATTACATGAAGGTACGAGTCAAACCAAGGGTCGTACAGGTTCCCATAGCGATAATACACTCCTCATAGTATAACACGATGTAAGGTTCATGCGGTGCTATGAGTGGTTTACCCCCTCGGGTGCCTCCAATCCTAGCGGAAGAGGTAGGTCACCTTTGGAAATAAACTGGGGTAATCATGTGTTGGAGGGATTGAGAAGAGAAAATGTCATGATATGCAAGTGTGAGTAAAATAAGGTATTATGAACTAGTAAATGACTACAAGTGAGGTTATATTTCAGTAGTTGCCTAAGCTCCTTTTTTTATAAAAACACTTTTTAAGAACTTTAATCCCCAACGGAGTCCCCACTGTGAGCGGACGACCTTTTTAAGGGCGGAACACGGCGAAGCGAACCGGGGAAAAAGTGAAAAGTTAGAAATGTTTGGATTTTGAAAATAGGGTCTGATGATCTTATTTAGGAAAACCATTCATTCTTTTTGGAAATGTTTTTGTAGAAAACCCCCAATTTATTAACTTAAAGACCTTGAAACTTAAATTTCAAGATCAGTGATAGAGTCGCCACCCGGATCAACTCATTCAGGAAATTCCGGTACAGCTCCTTACCGAGCATAGACTACTGTACCTAATCCAGAGATTTAGGGTTCGGGCAACTTACCTATTCAACCTCAAGCTTGTGTTCATTTAAAAGTGCATATGACGATAATTTACTCACTTATTATCTTTCTCTACCCAATTTAATCCTTTACTATTAGCCCATGCTCATTCAGATGACAAGAATAAAGTACATAAAATTAAAGTGCGGAAATATAAACCATACATCCAAAAATAAACCAAAAAGAAATAGAGGCCTTATTACAACCCAGAAAAAGGAAAAAGCTCTCATCCTCACCATTACAATCGCCTAGATACACGAGGATCTAAAAAAGTACAATCACCTAGAATACACGATTAATTTATGAAATACATCCAAAATAAAAATAAAGAAAAATAAAAGCTGCAAAACAAATGGTTAACACAGATATATCCCAAACGCACATAGGACTCATAAATGATAGAATGGGGGTTTTAGGAAGTGGGAACATGCATTTAGGGGATAAACGAGAAGTCCGGGCGACTTGCTCGGTTAGACCTGGAAAACGGTTTTAGAAACGCCCTATATATTTTTTATGCTTGAAAACGGTTTGGCTCAATTACATGCAAATTTCTTCGGTTTAGTGGGTCGGTTATCCCGGAACTCGGGGTTCCATTCGTGGGGGTTCCTAATTCCAAACATCCATCTAGGGTCTGAAAACAGTAAACATGCCAAAAACAGATTTGATTCTGAAGACAGCATCACATGACGATGTCTATGCAGGTCGTCCTGTGATTCCGCCTTTTGCCCGTCTCTACAGTCGTACGACCGTAATTTACAGTCGTGCAACTATAATTTACAGTCGTACGACTGGAATGATTACAGTCGTACGACTGTAATGAACAGTGGCTGACAGTGGTTTTCTTGATTTTCTAAAATCATTATTTCAATTGATTTTGATGATCTTAAGAATTTATGGGAATCCGAGGGTCCGTTATCACTGGACTGATTAGGGATCTAACAACCACGAATTCTGAAAATTGAAACCAAAAAAACCCTAAATCTCACATCCATTTTATTAGAAATCCGAAAATCATAATTGTATAGTGTACAGATGTGATTTGACCGAATTGAATCATGAAAAATCATTTAAAACAAGAAAACTGGCTGCATTCAGTCGAATTTGGGCATTTCGGGCTTCTGCCCAGAAGAATACAATCGTGCGACTGTAATATACAGTCGCACAGCTGTGTTCCAGGCAACGACAGTCGTGCGACTGTAATTATAGTATAGTCGTGTGACTATAATTCCAGTCGTGCGGCTGTAGTTGCACAAACAGTTTTCTGGATAAGCATTTTTAAACACATAATCAATCACAAAATCATCATGAAACGAGTTTTAAGGCCTCTCAAAGTTTACCTATTTTGCATTCCAATATGCTTTGATGACCGGAGTCGGATGTGGACGTCGCAATCTGCCTAGAATCTCCAAACGACCCGAAATTCTTGAACACACATCCCAAATTGATCTGAACGAACCTGAGAATGGTTTTGATTGAATGATGTTAGATTGGAAATCCTCGCACTGTGTGTTTCTCCTGTATTCTCTCTATGTTTTTGGTTTTTCTTAGTTTTCCCTTAATTTTCTCTCGGTTTTTCTCCCTTCTCTCTCTAAAAGCTCCTTTCTCTCACTAGAAAACTCTTTGATTTTTTTAGAATTGATTCCCCCTTTTTTGTGTTTTTCTACCTCTTTTTTAATGTCTATTCGGTTGCCCTAATTCCCTGAAATCACACCCAAAATTCCAGCCAAAATAGAATTCTTTCCTATTTAGGAATCTGCTGAGTCAAAACTATAGTCGTACGACTGTAGAATTACAGTCATGCGAATGTAGTTGTTACAATCATGCAACTGTAATCTACAGTCGTGCGTTTGTAAACTACAGTCGTGTGACTGTAGACAGAGTCTGCACGTGCACCAAGCTTCCTAATCTCTCGATGGACTTCTCGGAGTTTCGAATCAATGACTCTTCTGAATTTTGGGCAGTTTGAGAACATTCCAGGCATTATTCCATTCATTCTCAAATCTGACCCACGTTCATCTGTTTAACAGGTAACAACAGGTTTTCATCATAGAGGTCAGAAAAAACGCGTGCTCATAGTATGAGAAGCCCGACTCATCCTAATGAAGGTGTGTGGAAAAATATTTGTATGTTGGAAGATGAACCTTTTGAGATTGAGACTGGAGCAAAACCTCATAATGATTCAACTAGTGGAAATCTTTGGCAAATTCAGCAAAATGTTTTTTGGTCACTTGGGATTTCATGTCCCAGACCCTAGGCATAGTATTCTTAGCCTTAGCTAAACTCTCTAAAGAACTGGTCCAATTTGGACTAAGAGGAGGTGAACACTGACTCGACCTATTAGACATGTGAGAGTGGGAAGAAGAAAAACTATTGGAAAAATCAGAGAAGACATTTACAACAGAAGGCTTTTTTCGCTGTAACTTTGAAATTCCTATGAGGGTAGAATTTGCTAACAAACTTACGGTGATCCTTAAAGCTCTATTAAATTCACTCTAACTACAAGATATACACTACAATATTAAAAAAAAAAAAAAGAAAAGCAATCAAAAGACGAACAGTCAATCATGGGAAATCAACAATCAAAACCTAGAAAGTAGTGAAAGGCAAATTCAAAAACCAAAAGAAGAGAAGGGAGAAAGATCACTTACTTGGTGCAGGAAGAAAAGTGGAGTCCTATTGTAAACGCTTGACAGAGGAAGAAGACGACGCACTAGTGGTTGAAGGAATGATAGAGCTAATGAAATTGCAAAGAATAAAGGATGAAATAGGAAAAATTTTTCCATAATCAGAATCATTAATCTTTCAAATAACAAAGAGGGGGAAAACTGAAGAGTCATGTCCTATCATATTAAATGGGAAGGACACATGGCAAGCAACTGTTGGAGGCATGATTGTTAGGATTTGTCACTGGAAACCGACCGATAAAAGCAGAAATACGCGTCGATTTCCTCAAATCTAGTCCCAGGAGATAAAGATGTGGAAATCAAAAACTTAAAGCATAAAGAGAAAGTTCAAAAACTTACTACAAAGTCTCTCTAAGAGATGGATACGGACTGCAGAAATCAAGTGTAGATTTCCTCCACCGATGCGTACACGAACGGCTCTCGGACTGAAACCCATGCTAGCGACTCGGATGATAAGAAGAAGGGAGAGAGGAGAGGACAGCCCAAGCTAGATAAATGATGGCTGTCATTTTTACTTTCCAAAAGCAAAACCATATCATTAAGTTGGGCTCCAATTTCTTACCAAAAGAAATTAATTGAACGTGGGCAAAATTTCTTTTTCCTAAAGAATTAATATCCCATTTTTCCTTCAATGATGGATTGCCAAACTAGTGACTTTTTTATGAGATAGGCAAGTCCAACCTTGTTTTTCAAATTCAAAAGCAATGACTTACCATTATATTAAGTAAAAAGAATGACTCATCCTTTTCATTAAATGAAAAAACATGACTCATAATCTCTTCATTAATATAAAACCATGACTCATCAGCCCTTTTGTCTCATGAATAAGTCACCAGACTCATCCATATGAGACATAATTTCGGCTAAGCTAAGTCCATTATATGTGGGCTTTTCAATTTCAAGCCCAAGCCCAATTCTAACCCCTTTAATTTAATTAATACCAAATGCAATTTTAATTTAACATGTATGGTTATATATTATACCATATAATATATTACATACATTCAAATTAAAATTAATTTGGCCTATTAATTTAATCAAGGGATTAAATTAGACACACATAAAATGAGGTACATGTAAACCCATACATGCATAAATATTTCCACCGAGGAAATAATCTCATGAATTAATTCATTGAATTAATTAAGAGTCTGCCGAAATAAAAATTAATTATATAACTTTGATCAATCCAATTGATCCATAATCTAATTAATAGATCTCTCTCTCTTCAACGTGTATACTCCAAGTACACACTAAATCCGACTAGTTAAAGTCCAGACGTTCAATGTGTATGATCCGATGGGCCCGTCTTTATGTTGGCAGTGGGCCAAGGCCCACAGACTGCAGGCGGGCTCTAGCAAGCCACTACAGCCCCCAATTGAGATGGAGTAAGCAGTCCAACTGAAAACGTAACCCTGTAGTTTGAACTTGTAAATCCCATGTCACTGATATCGGTGTCCAACACAGAGGCATGGAAGTATCACCCCCTATTATGTCTGTGTTGGGATTTTTCACCGGAAATCACCCGATAAAAGCGGAAGAACCCGGTGATTTCCTCAAATCCAGTCCCAGGAGCAATTGAAGTGGAAATTGAAAAACATAAAATTAAATAGAAAGAGATTAAAATTTCATACCAGAAAAATCTCTTTCAGAGACGGATGATGACTGCAGAACTCAATTTAGAATTCCTCCACTCTCACGTACACGAACGCTTGGCGAATGCAACCCGTGCTAGCGTCGGAAAAACTGAACAAAGGAGAGGGAAGAGCTATGGAAATTTCGGCTAGGAGGCTATTGACTTAGCTTGGCCGAAATTTTCTAACCCTAGGTATTTATACCTAGGGTTGGCCGAATTCCTTAGGGGATTCTGGCCCATCCTGGCTCTTCTCTATTCTGTGCGGGCTTTCTTGTATTAATCCAGGCCCAGTCTAATTTTAATTAATTTGGTTCAAATTAATTCAAGCCCAATTTTAATATACCCATGTATTTAATATATTACTCCAAGTAATATATTATTTACATCCAAATTAAAATTGGTTTGACATTTAATTTAATCCATCAAATTAAAATTAACTCTACACAAAATAAAATCATATGTAAGCCCATACATATGAATATTTCCACCTAGGAAATAATTTCATAATTAATCCAATTAATTATGAAGAGCCAATAGAATATATTAATTTTATTATTATGACCAATCCAATTGATCTTTATAATATAATTAATATATACACACTTCTCCCTCCATTGCGTATACTCCAAGTATACATGTTATTCCTTAAGTTTGCATTCTATCGTTCTGTGTGTACGATCCTGTGGGCCCATCTTTATGTTGGCAGCGGGCCTTTGGCCCGCAGACTGCAGTTGGGCTCTAGCAAGCCACTGCAGCCCCCAATTAAGATGGAGATGGCAGTCTAACTAATATCGTAACCCAGTAGTTTAAACTTGTACATCCCATGTCATTGATTTCGGTGTCCAACACAGAGGCATGGATTGATCACCCTCTTTTGTGTTCGGACATTAACTTGATCCCGAATGTACTGATGCTCACAAACAAGTACCAACTTGTTTGGGTGTGGCCACACTCTTATCAGTCACATTCTTCAAGAGGCCGGTGATATCTTCTCAGTTGGTTACTGAGTGACAAATCCCTTCTGCATATCCATAGTATTACCATGTTCAGTGACATACCCGAAAGCACCCATACTTGGCACCCTATTACAGGCCCTTTAGGCGTACCCCTAAGTATGCGACATCACATGTAACACCATCATATGGTCAGGTCAAAGGATCCATACAAGTACTACACGAGAATCCATTGTGATACCATACCATGTGGATTACTCGTTCAGTGGATCTATCCAGTACCATGCACCCAGGCATGTACCCATTAACTTGGTTGACATTCCATGTCCAATGACCGGTAAGACACCACCATACAACCAGGTTAATGATAGTCTGTTGTTCCATTCATTCCCATGACTGGAACAGACTACGGATCTATTCATGGTCATATCGTTAACCCTATCCATGGTCTTACTGCCAAGTGCATGACACTTGTCATCATGGATATAGATACTTCCATTGGATACTTCATTTAATATAGTGCACAAGATAGATATAATAAATGAATTGATGCCTTTATTAAAAACACAAATGAGTACAACACATAAATCCAATAAATGCATAGTACAAATACATGGACCAATGCCTCGGGACTAGGGCATTTCCAACAATCTCCCACTTGCACTAGTTCCAACTAGGCATGGGCCTAATCCCTATAGATCTAGTATGACCCTCATGCTTGGGCTGGGCTAGCGCCTTGGTCAATGGATCTGCAACATTATCCTCGGTGTCCACTCTATGCAATGCAATGTCACCTCTCTCCACGATTTCTCGTATGAGGTGAAACTTTCTGAGCACGTGCTTTGTGTTCTTGTGTGACCGGGGCTCCTTAGCTTGTACGACGGCCCCATTGTTATCACAGAAGATATCGACTGGGTCCTGGATAGTTGGCACTACTCCCAACTCAGTGATAAACTTCTTCATCCACACAGCTTCCTTAGCTGCATCACACGCAGCGATGTACTCAGCTTCTGTCGTAGAGTCCGCTATGGTTGGTTGCTTTGAGCTCCTCCAGCTTACAGCACCACCATTCAGCAAGAATACATACCCTGACTGCGATTGGTACTCATCTTGGTCTGTCTGAAAGCTTGCATCAGTATACCCAGTAACTGATAGCACTTCCTGACCACCATACACCAAGAAGCTATCCTTAGTCCAGTTAAGGTACTTGAGGATTGCCTTGACAGCTTTCCAGTGATCCTCCCCGGGATCCTGCTGGTATCGGCTCGTCATACTCAGTGCAAAGGCGACATCAGGTCTCGTACACAACATAGAGTACATGATTGATCCAATAGCCGAGGCATATGGAACCAATTTCATGTTCTCCCTGTCCTCCCTTGTTTTAGGACAGTTCTTCTTACTAAGTTTCAGCCCATGGCCCATTGGCAAGAAACCTTTCTTGGCCCGGTCCATGCTGAATCTTTTCAGAACTTTGTCAATGTACGAAGCCTGACTTAGGCCCAGAAGCTGATTTGATCTATCCCTATAGATCCTGATCCCTAGGATCATCTCAGCTTCGCCTAAGTCCTTCATTGTGAAGCACTTACTCAGCCACTGCTTTACCCCTTGCAGTGTAGGTATGTCGCTTCCAATGAGCAGGATGTCGTCTACATACAGTACCAAAAATGTGACAATGCTCCCACTAGTCCTCTTATACACACAAGGCTCATCCAGATTCTGTATGAAGCCATATTCCTTTATAGCCTCATTGAATCTTAGATTCCAACTATGGGATGCTTGCTTCAGTCCATAAATGGACCTTTGAAGTTTGCATACCCTTCCCGGATACTTAGGATCGACAAAACCCTCAGGTTGTGTCATGTACACATCCTCGAGTAGCTTTCCATTAAGGAAAGCGGTTTTGACATCCATTTGCCATACCTCATAGTTATACCATGCGGCAATGGCCAGTAGTATCCTGATGGATTTGAGCATGGCTACTGGTGAGAAAGTTTCATCATAGTCTATCCCATGGACTTGTCTGAAACCTTTCGCAACCAGACGCCCCTTGAAGGTATTGTCAGCTTTTAGCTTATAGCACCACTTGCAACCTATTACCTTAGCACCCGGAGGTGGATCAACCAAGTTCCAAACTTGGTTATCGTACATAGATTGCATTTCTGCCTCCATGGCTTTACGCCAATTCGCAGACTGTGGGCTAGCCATGGCCTCTTGGTAGGTTTTGGGTTCTTCTTCATCCCAGATGAGAAGAGTTTGATCATCGGTGACGAGGAAACCATACCTCTCCGGTTCCCGACGATCCCTACCAGACCTTCTAGGTTCTTGTGTGGCCTGGGTCGGTGCCTCCACTTGTGGAAGCTCCACCTGGGCCTCCGAGCTATCCTCTTCAGGAGCTTGTGGACCTTGAACTTCCCTGAGTTCAACGTTGCTCCCACTATCTTTCTTGGAAAGGAACTCCTTTTCCAGAAAGACCCCCTTCCTTGCCACGAACACCTTGTTCTCGGTGGGGTTGTAGAAGTAATACCCTTTGGTTTCCCTAGGGTAGCCCACAAACAGGCATTTATCGGTTTTGGGCTCTAGCTTGCCACTAGTCAATTTCTTGACATGTGCTTCGCATCCCCAAATCCTTAGGAAAGACACATTGGGCTCCTTGCCCGTCCATATCTGATATGGGGTCTTTTCCACTGCCTTAGTCGGAGTATTGTTTAAAATGAGAGCTGCTGTCTCGAGGGCGTGTCCCCAGAAACTAATTGGGAGAGTTGCTTGACTCATCATTGAGCGGACCATGTCCAACAAGGTCCTATTCCTCCGTTCGGACACCCCATTCCATTGTGGTGTTCCGGGAGGAGTGAGCTGTGGAACTATTCCATGCTCTCTCAAGTATGAGTCAAACTCTAAGCTCATATAGTCACCACCTCGGTCCGACCGAAGGGCTTTGATATTCCTGCCTAGCTGGTTCTGTACCTCGTTCCTAAATTCCTTGAACCTATCAAGGGTCTCGGACTTATGTTTCATCAGATAGACGTAGCCATATCTGCTGAAATCATCCGTGAACGTGACGAAGTACAGATGCCCACCTCTGGTCGCTGCGCTCATAGGTCCACATACATCTGAATGTATTAGGTCCAACAAGCCAGTGGCCCTTTCAGCCCTTTTGCTAAAAGGTGCCTTTGTCATCTTGCCTCTTAAACATGATTCGCATGTATCAATTGACTCCAAGTCAAATGACCCTAGAGCTCCAGCTTTGTGAAGCCTAGCTATGCGCTTCTCGTTTATGTGGCCAAGACGACAATGCCATAGGTAGACTGGATTAAGTTCGTTAGGCTTAACCCTTTTCGTGTTTATGTTATAGATGTGATTGGTTTCATTTAAGTCCAGGACATATAGGCCATTATTTTAATAGAGCATCTCCATAAAATAACCCCTCTCTAGATATTGAAATTCGACCATTTATAATAGAAAATTCAAATCCAGACATGTCCAACATTGATACAGAAATGATATTCCTGCACATAGCAGATACAAAGTAACAATGTTCCAAAATTAAAACCAATCCGCTGGGCATCAATAGGTGGTATTCGCCGATCTCTATGGCAGCAACCCTTGCTCCATTCCCGACCCGCAAGTCCACCTCACCCGACCCCAGCAACCTTCTGTTCTTAAGTCCCTGCACATTGCAACAAATGTGAGAACCACATCCAGTATCCAATACCCAGGATGTTGAAACAGTAAGGTTAATATCTATAACATAAATACCTGAAGAGGACGCACCTTGGCCCCTTCTCTGCTCTCCCATCAGCCTGGGACACGATCTCTTCCAATGGCCCGCCTGTCTGCACCCGAAACAGACGTCCTCAGGACCTGCCTTCTGCTGGCCTTTGGGTTGGGCCTTGGCCTTCTTGGCTTTGGCCTTTTTGGCCTTGGCCTTGGCCTTTTCCTTGGCCTTACCCTTAGCAAGAGGAGCGTTCCCCTTGTTAACCAACAGCACCGGTGGAGTCTTCTTGATCGACTGCTCAGTAAGCTTAAGCATCCCATGCAGCTCACTGACAGTGCGGTTCATCCCTTGCATATTATAGTTTAGGATGAACTGATCATAAGAATCCGGTAAGGACGCCAGGATCGTGTCCACCGCCAACTCTTGAGAGATAGGCGATCCGAGACGGGCCAAAGTATCCAAGTAGCCCTTCATCTTGAGCACGTGAGCACTCACAGATGTCCCGGCCCCCATCTTACAAGAGTGGAATGCCTTATTGGTCAGGTACCTTTCCTGACGAGCTTGCTCCTGAAACATCTCATTGAGAGTTGTTATCATAGCATAGGCTTGATGGTCCATAAACTGCTTTTGCAGTTCGGGGACCATGCACGCCAACATAAGGCACGTCACATCCCGGTTGTCCTTGACGTGCGCCTCGTATTCCGCTAGCTGTGCAGCCGTTGGATTACGTCCCTGAGGCGCAGCCGGCACAGGCCTTTCTAGTACATACTCTTTTGACTCTTGTCTTAGAACTATCCTCAAGTTCCTAGACCAGTCTAAAAAGTTAGGACCGGAAAGCTTGTCCTTCTCAAGAATCGATCGCAGTGATAAGGTATTAGTGTTTGCCATTTGGGTGTTTCTACACAGAAAAACATTTAGAGTGTTAATAAAGGGCTTTGCTTTGTTGTTCCCATAAAATTAATAATGAATCAAGTTATTAATTTAACCGAGTTGTTGGGCTCATGGGCCGAGATCCATATTTCATTAAGATATAGCCAAACGAGGGTTTGGTACAACTACACCTTAACTATTTAGGTAGGAACGCCGTCCAATCCCAACCTAGGGACTCTCGGTTTGATGGGCTTGTTGGCACTTACCCATCTGTGCTTAGGGCCAGGAGAATCCTACTACCCATGCTAAGTCAAAACCTCCATTCAAGTGTTAGAGTATCCCATACTCTAACCCAGTACAAAGTGACAATACTCCAGTGCATCCTGCGAGGGCATGGTCTACAACTGGCCTATTCCCACCTCGATTCGGTTTTGAATGAGGGAAGCACTTTTAAGCGACTTAGTAATTCCATTTGGTTATTAGATTCAATTATAACGGCTTATATACATAAAGCGGGTGAATGAGCTATATGTAACATACATTCATACATGCAAAAGAATATATAAATGATTAAATAAAATAAAATGGACTGTTATGGGCCTATGTTACATCCTAATATAATTCTAGTAAACCTATACTAGAAATACATATTAGGTGGGCCTTCTCCTTCTCCTTCTGGGCTTGCACCTCTATTTGGGCTCACCACTCCATGGGCTTCTTCTTTTACAAATTTTACAATATTTAACTTAAATAAAATAAAATTACATTAAAAGAAAAACGACACGCAGGCCGTATTTACCCAAAAGAAAAATACAACCCAACTCGTAAAAGGCCCAATAGCATCCAATCATACATTCATTCAACCATACATATGCATCCAATACATACAATTCAAAGCATGTCAAAATGCATGATTTAAGCCCATTTAAATTATGTCAAAGCCATTATTTGGAAATCGCCAATTTTGGCCCACCATGGTTCTAACCCTTAACGGGCTTTGGGCCTCCAGCCCAGGCAGTCCAACTGCTCCCACTGGAATTGGGAAACCATGGGTCCAATTTAGCCGTCCGAGTAATTGTGCCAAAATTACCCCGAACCAATTTCCATTAACCACATTAATTTCCAAATTAATGTCACATGAACGAAATTAAAATTCATCCAAGAAACCATGCGCATTTAAATTGCATAAATTTAAACACACGAATTTTAAAACCAATTAAAATTTCAAAACTGGGCCCCGGACCCAAAACCCGTAAAATCCAAAAACTGGGCCCGGCTCGCTGCAGCTAGGGCAACAGAGTTGCCCTAGCAGCAGCAGCGGTGCAGCCGCCTAGCGAATGCCAGCTGCTGCCGTGCGGCAGCCACTGCCCAGCAGTGGCTGCCGCCTGCAGCGGCACTGCCGCTGTGCAGTGGCCGCCCAGCAGCAGCCCGCTGCTACGGCGCGATTCCGCCGCCGGCAGCCCCGCCACCGGGAGGCCGATTTTTTTTTTTTTTATAAACAGAATAATAATAAAAAAATAAATAACCAATCACCATCCAAAGCAATTCACCAAGAATTACAAAACACACAATAAAATTAAACTAACATAAACCTATATGCAAATTTAATTTTTATTGCATAAAACATATGGGAAAAATCATAAAAACCCATACCATGAATCCCAATCAAAAAACATCCAATTTCAAAACAGGGATTCAACCAAATTAATCAATTCCCACTGATCAAAAGCCCGCTCTGATACCACTGTTGGGATTTTTCACCGGAAATCACCCGATAAAAGCGGAAGAACCCGGTGATTTCCTCAAATCCAGTCCCAGGAGCAATTGAAGTGGAAATTGAAAAACATAAAATTAAACAGAAAGAGATTAAAATTTCATACCAGAAAAATCTCTTTCAGAGACGGATGATGACTGCAGAACTCAATTTAGAATTCCTCCACTCTCACGTACACGAACGCTTGGCGAATGCAACCCGTGCTAGCGTCGGAAAAACTGAACAAAGGAGAGGGAAGAGCTATGGAAATTTCGGCTAGGAGGCTATTGACTTAGCTTGACCGAAATTTTCTAACCCTAGGTATTTATACCTAGGGTTGGCCGAATTCCTTAGGGGATTCTGGCCCATCCTGGCTCTTCTCTATTCTGTGCGGGCTTTCTTGTATTAATCCAGGCCCAGTCTAATTTTAATTAATTTGGTTCAAATTAATTCAAGCCCAATTTTAATATACCCATGTATTTAATATATTACTCCAAGTAATATATTATTTACATCCAAATTAAAATTGGTTTGACATTTAATTTAATCCATCAAATTAAAATTAACTCTACACAAAATAAAATCATATGTAAGCCCATACATATGAATATTTCCACCTAGGAAATAATTTCATAATTAATCCAATTAATTATGAAGAGCCAATAGAATATATTAATTTTATTATTATGACCAATCCAATTGATCTTTATAATATAATTAATATATACACACTTCTCCCTCCATTGCGTATACTCCAAGTATACATGTTATTCCTTAAGTTTGCATTCTATCGTTCTGTGTGTACGATCCTGTGGGCCCATCTTTATGTTGGCAGCGGGCCTTTGGCCCGCAGACTGCAGTTGGGCTCTAGCAAGCCACTGCAGCCCCCAATTAAGATGGAGATGGCAGTCTAATTGATATCGTAACCCAGTAGTTTAAACTTGTACATCCCATGTCATTGATATCGGTGTCCAACACAGAGGCATGGATTGATCACCCTCTTTTGTGTTCGGACATTAACTTGATCCCGAATGTACTGATGCTCACAAACAAGTACCAACTTGTTTGGGTGTGGCCACACTCTTATCAGTCACATTCTTCAAGAGGCCGGTGATATCTTCTCAGTTGGTTACTGAGTGACAAATCCCTTCTGCATATCCATAGTATTACCATGTTCAGTGACATACCCGAAAGCACCCATACTTGGCACCCTATTACAGGCCCTTTAGGCGTACCCCTAAGTATGCGACATCACATGTAACACCATCATATGGTCAGGTCAAAGGATCCATACAAGTACTACACGAGAATCCATTGTGATACCATACCATGTGGATTACTCGTTCAGTGGATCTATCCAGTACCATGCACCCAGGCATGTACCCATTAACTTGGTTGACATTCCATGTCCAATGACCGGTAAGACACCGCCATACAACCAGGTTAATGATAGTCTGTTGTTCCATTCATTCCCATGACTGGAACAGACTACGGATCTATTCATGGTCATATCGTTAACCCTATCCATGGTCTTACTGCTAAGTGCATGACACTAGTCGTCATGGATATGGATATGTCCATTGGATACTTCATTTACTATACTGCACAAGATAAATATAATAAATGAATTGATGCCTTTATTAATGACACAAATAAGTACGACACATAAATCCAATAAATGCATAGTACAAATACAAGGACCAATGCCTCGGGACTAGGGCATTTCCAACAGTCTGGACATTTACTTGATATAGAATGAACTGATGCTCACAAACAAGATCCAATCTTGTTTGGGTGCGGCCGCACACTTATCAGTAACATTCTTCAAGAGGCCAGTGATATCGTCTCAGTGAATCACTGAGTGACATTCCCTTCTGCATATCCATAGCACTGCCATGTTCACTAACACACTCGAACGTACCCATACTTGGCACCCTTTTACAGGCCCGTTAGGCGTACACCAAAGTGTGCCACTTCACATGCAGCACCATCATATGGTCCAGTCAAAGGACTTATACAAGTACTACACGAGAATCATTTATGATACTATACCATGTAGATTCCCGTTAAGTGGATCGATCTAGTACCATGCCCTTTTTGCATGTACCCATTAACCTGGTTGACATTCCATGTTCTATGACCGATAAGACACCGCCATACAACCCGGCTAATGATAGTCTTTAGTTTCATTCATTCCTATGATTGGAACAGACTACGGATGACTTTATGGCCATATCGTTTTCCCTATCCATAGTCTTACTGCCAAGTGCATGACACTTGAAAACATGGATATGGATATGTCCATTGGATACTCTATTTAAAATATAGCACAAGACATATAATAAATAGATTAATGCCTTTATCTCTTGACACAAATTGTATAATACATAAAGTTCACATTAATGTACAAATGTATTATACAAACACAAGGACCAATGCCTCGAGACTAGGGCATTTCCAACAATCTCCCACTTGCACTAGTACCTACTAGGCTTGGGTCTAATCCCTATAGATCTAGTATAACCTTCATGCATAGGCATAGCCAAGTGTGTTGGTCAAAAGATCTACGACATTGTCTTTGGTGTCCACTTTTTGTAATGAAATGTCATCTCTCTCAATGATTTCTCGTATTAGGTGAAATTTCTTGAGTTAATGCTTTATGTATATATGTGACTGGGGTATATAGCTTGTGCAACCGCCCCATTGCAGTCACAAAAGATATTAACTAGTTCCCGGATAGTAGACACTATCCCCAGTTCCGTGATGAACTTCTTTATCCACACAGAGTCCCTTGCTGCTTCACACGCTGTAATATACTCAATTCCTGTGATAGAATCCGTGATGGTCGGTTGCTTGGAGCCTCTCCAACAACAGCACCACCATTTAGCATGAATACACAACTATACTGTGACTGATATTCATCCTGGTCGGTCTGGAAGCTTGTATCAGTGTACCCAGTAACTGATAGCTCTTCCTGACCCGCATGCACGAAGAAGCTATCCTAAGTCCAGTTAAGGTACTTCAGGATTGCTTTGACATCCTTCCAGTGATCCACCTGGGATCCGGGTCGTCATACTTAGTGCAAAGGTGACATCAAGTCTTGTACATGCATGGAGTACATGATTGATCCTATAGCCAAAGCATATAGAACCAATCTCATGTTCTCCCTGTCCTGCCTTGCCTTAGGACAGTACTTCTTACTAAGTTTCAGCCGATGACACATTGGCAAGAAACCTTTCTTGGCCTGGTCCATGCTAAATCTTTTCAGAACTATGTCTATGTACTTGGCCTGACTTAGGCCTAGAAGCCGATTGGATCTAACCCTATAGATCTTGATCCCTAGGATCGTCTCTGCTTCGCCTAAGTCCTTCATTGCAAAGCACCTACTCAACCATTACATTACCCTTGTAGTATTGGTATGTCGCTTCCAATCAGAAGGATGCCATCCATATATAATACCAGGAAAGTTACTATGCTCCCACTAAACCTCTTATACACACCCTAAAAGGTATTGTCAGTCTATAGCTTATAGCACCACTTACAAACTATTACCTTAGCACCCGGAGGTGGATCAACCAGGTTCCGAACCTGATTATCATACATAGATTACATATCCGCCACTATGGCAGACAATGGGCTAGCTATAGCCTATAGGTAGGTTTTGAGCTCCTCTTCGTCCAAGACAAAATAAGCGTAATCAATCGGAAACGAGAAACCCATGTTTCTCATGTTCCCGACGATCCCTACCAGACCTTCTAGGTTCTTGTGTGACCTGGGCTGGTGCTTCCACTTGTGGAATCTCCACCCTGGTCTCTGAGTTATCCTTTCCAGGAGTTTGTGAGCTTTGAACTTACCAGAGTTCAAACTAGCTCCCACTGTCTTTCTTGGAAAGAAACCCTTTTTTAAGAAGGACCCCCTTTTGTGCTATGAACACCTTGCTCTTAGTGGGGTTGTAGAAGTAATACCCTCTGGTTTCCCTAGGGTAGCTCACAAACAAGCATTAGTCGGTTTTGGGTTTTAGTTTTGCTCATAGTCAATTTCTTGACTTGTGCATAACAACCCCAAATCCGTTGGAAAGACACATTGGGCGCCTTGCCCATCCATATTCCAAATGGGGTCTTTTCCATAGCCTTAGTCGGAGTATAATTGAAAATGATTGTCTCAAGAGTGTATCCTTAGAAACTTATTGGGAGAGAGTCATGACTCATTATTGAGCGGACCATGTCCATGTTTGTGATTCGTCACAGGAAACCGATCGATAAAAGTGGAAAAACGCGTCGATTTCCTCGAATCCGGTCCCAGGAGCTTAAGATGTATAATACATAAAGTTCACCAAAATGTACAAATGTATTATACAAACACAAGGACCAATGCCTCGGGACTAGGGCATATCCAACAGTCCAACAGGGTCCTGTTCCTCCATTTGGACACCCCATTCCATTATGGTGTTATTGGAGGAGTGAGCAATGGAGCTATTCCATGCCCACTCAAAATGAGTCTCACTCTAGGCTTATATGCTCACCATCTCAGTCCGACCGAATGGCTTTGATATTTCTGCCTAATTGGTCCTGTACTTCGTTCCTAAATCCTTTGAACCTATCAAGAGTCTCAGACTTATATTTCATTAAATAGGCATAGCCATATATGATGAAATTGTCTATGAAGGAAACAAAGTATAGATGTTCACCCCTGGTTGCTTTGTTCATTGGTCCACATACATCTGAATGTATTAGGTCCAATAAGCTAGCGGCCCTTTCAGCCTACTTCCTAAAAGGAGCATTAGTCATTTTCCCTCATAAACGAGACGCGCATATATCAAGTGACTCCATGTCAAGTGATCCTAGGATTCAAACTTTGCGAAGCCTAGCTTTGCACTTCTTGTTTATATAGCTTAAATGACAATGCCAAGGTAAACTAGATTAAGTTAGTGAAGCTTAATCCTTTAAGTATGTATATTATGGATATGATTAGTTTTATTTAAATCCAGGATATTAAAAGACATTATTCAACAGAGCTACTCCATAAAATAATTCTTTTCTAGATAAACTATTACCAATGGTAAATGTACATCCAGAAATATCCAAAACTGAAACAGAAATAATATTCCTGTACAAAACAGGTACAAAATAACATAGTTTCAGTAACAAAACTAATCTACTAGGCATCATAAGCTAGTCCTGTTGATCTCTATGGCAGCAAACCCTTGCTCCATTTCAGACCCGCAAGTCCACTTGTCCCAATCCCAGTGATCTTCTGTTCTTAAGTCCCTGCACATTACAATAAATGTGAGAACCACATCTAGTATCCAATACATAAGATGTTGAAACAGAAGTTAATGTCTATGACATATATACCTGATGAAGACACGCCCTGTGTGTCCCTCTTCTCTCCCAAAAGCTTGGGACATGATCTTTACCAATTTCTAATCTACTTGCACCTAAAGTAGACATCTTTGGAACGGGCCTTAGGCTGGGCTTTAGCCTTTTTAGCCTTGGCCTTGGCCTTTGCCTTGCCTATAGCAAGAGGAATTTTCCTCTTATTGACCATAAGTATCGGCAGAGTCTTCCAGACCTGCACCTCGTATTCCTCTAGCTATCAAGCCGATGGATTACAACCTGTTGGTGCAACCGTTACAGGCCTTTCTAGCACATACTCTTTAAACTCTAGTCTTAGAACTCTCCTTAAGTTCCTAGACTAGTCCAAAAGTTAGGGCCAAAAAGCATGTCCCATTCTAGGAAAGATTGCAGTGATAAAGTATTATTCATAGCTATTGGTTTCGACACAGAAAAATTTACGAGTGTTAATAAAGGGCTTAACTTGTTCTTCCCATAATATAATTAATCATGAATCATGTTATTAATTATTTAACTTGAGTTGTTGGGCTCTTGGGCCGAGATCCATATTATATCAACATATAGCCAGACGAGGGCCTGGAACAACTATACCCCAATTTTTAGGTAGGAACGCCGTCCAATCCCAACCTAGGGACTCTCGGTTTGATGGGTCTGTTGGCACTTACCCATCTGTGCTTAGGGCCAGGAACATCCTACTACCCACGCTAAGTCCAAACCTCCATCCAAGTGTCAGAGTAACCAATACTCCAACCCAATACAAAATGACGATACTCCAGTGCATCCAGCGAGGGCTGGTCTACAACTGGCCTATCCCCACTTCGAGAAGGTTTTGAATGAGGGAAGCACTTTTAAGAGACTTAGTAATTACCTTTTGGTTATAAGATTCAATTAATAACGGCTTAGATGCATAGGCGGGTGGAATATAGTTTGTACATACATTCTCACATGCAAATAAATAAAGCATAATTAAATAAAAATGAAATGCTATAGGCCAAAATTTACATCCTAATATAATTCTAGTAAACCTATACTAGAACGACATCAGGTGGGCTACATCCTTATCCTTCTAGCACACCAATCCAATCGGCGTCTTCTTTACATAATATCATAATAAACCAATAAAATAAAATTACATAAAAAGAAAAACGGCAAGCAGGCTGTATTTACCAAAAGAATATTACAACCCAAATAAACAAGGCCCAATAACATCCACTCATACATTTAATCATACAACAAGTAAACTAGTACTTACAATTTATAAACATGTTAAATGCATGAATTAATCCCATTTCAATTATGTCCATAGCCATTATTTTGAAATCGCCAAATATTGGCCATTCATGGTTCTAAGCCCGTATGGGTCTTGGGCCTCCAACCCTGGTAGAACCCTGCTCCCAATCCAATTGGGAAACCATGAAGCCATATTAGTCATCCCGGTAATCGTGCCAAGAAAACCTGGACCAATTTCAATTAACCATATTGATTTCCAAAATTAATATCACATGAACGAAAATTAAATTCCATTCATAAAACACGCGCATAAAAATTTCCAAAATTTAAACACGTAAAATTTTAAAACCAAGCATAAACCTAATGCATAATAATTTCCCATTTGCAAAATTCAAGGGGAAAAATCACCAAACCCTAAATCAAAAATAAATCACAACCATAAAATTCTCCAAGTTTAAAACACGGGATTCACCAAGTTAAAATTTCCAAGGATCAAAAGCCCGCTCTGATACCACTGTTAGAATTCGTCACGGGAATAAAAGCAGAAATATGCATCAATTTCCTCGAATCCGGTCCCAGGAGCTTAAGATGTGGAAATCAAAAACTTAAAGCATAAAGAGAAAGTTCGAAAACTTACCACAAAGTCTCTCTAAGAGACGGATGCGAATTATAGAAATCAAGTGTAGATTTCCTCCATCGATGCATACACGAACGGCTCTCAGACTGAAACCTGTGCTAGCGACTCAGATGATAAGAAGAAGGGAGAGAGGAGAGGGTGGCCCAAGCTAGATAAATGATGGCTGTCATTTTTACTTTCCAAAAGCAAAACCATATCATCAAGTTGGGCTCCAATTTCTTACCAAAAGAAATTAATTAAACGTGGGCAAAATTTCTTTTTGATAAAGAATTAATATCCCATTTTTCCTTCAATGATGGATGCCCAAACTGGTGACTCTTTTATGAGATAGGCAAGTCCAACCTTGTTTTTCAAAGTCAAAAGCAATGACTCATCTCATATGACTCACCATCATATTAAATGAAAAGAATGACTCATCCTTTTCATTAAATGAAAAAACATGACTCATCATCTCTTCATTAATATAAAACCATGACTAATCATCTCTTTTGTCTCATGAATAAGTCACCATACTCATCCATATGAGACATAATTTCAGCCAAGCTAAGTCCATTATATGTAGGCTTTTCAATTTCAAGCCGAAGCCCAATTCTAACCCCTTTAATTTAATTAATACCAAATGCAATTTTAATTTAACATGTATGGTTATATATTATACCATATAATATATTACATACATTCAAATTAAAATTAATTTGGCCTATTAATTTAATCAAGGGATTAAATTAGACACACATAAAATGAGGTACATGTAAACCCATACATGTATAAATATTTCCACCGAGGAAATAATCTCATAAATTAATTCATTGAATTAATTAAGAGACTGCCGAAATAAAAATTAATTAGATAACTTTGATCAATCCAATTGATCCATAATATAATTAATAGATCTCTCCCTCTTCAAACGTGTATACTCCAAGTACACATTTAATCCGACTGGTTAAAGTCCAGATATTCAATGTGTACGATCCGATGGGCCCATCTTTATGTTGGCAGTGGACCAAGGTCCACAGACTACAGGCGGGCTCTAGCAAGCCACTGCAGCCCCCAATTGAGAAGGAGTAAGCAGTCCAACTGAAAACGTAACCCTGTAGTTTGAACTTGTAAATCCCATGTGGCTGATATTGGTGTCCAACACATAGGCATGGAAGTATCACCCCCTATTGTTTCTAGACATTTACTTGATACCAAATGAACTGATGCTCACAAACAAGATCCAATCTTGTTTGGGTGCGGCCGCACACTTATCAGTAACATTCTTCAAGAGGCCAGTGATATCGTCTCAGTGAATCACTGAGTGACATTCCTTTCTGCATATCCATAGCACTGCCATGTTCACTAACACACCCGAACGTACCCATACTTGGCACCCTTTTATAGGCCCATTAGGCGTACACCAATGTGTGCCACTTCATATGCAGCACCATTATATGGTCCAGTCAAAGGACTTATACAAGTACTATATGAAAATCATTTGTGATACTATACCAAGTAGATTCCCGTTAAGTATTGGTGTGCCCTAGTTCTTAGGGCATTGGATTCTTGTATTTTGTATTATACATTAAGACTCATTGTATAAATACATTATTTGTGTCACATTAATAAAGGCAATTAATCTATTTTATTTATATCTTGTGCTATAATATGAGTAGAGTATCCATTGATTGATAATCATAAAACCTATCCCAGGTCTGTTCTAATCGTGGGAACGAATAGAACCACAGACTTGTATATTCGATGACTGTATGGTAGTTCTTAACTAGCCATAGTACTTGTATAGTCAGTCATGAATATAGGTACATGTCGTTGACATGGGACTGGATCGATCCGCACAAGAAAGCCACATGGTTGTCACGTCATAGGTCTTTCTTGAGTAGGTCTCTTTTGTCCTCAGACCAGATTTCATTATAATATCGATATGGAATCCGATTCACTTTGACATACGCCTAACAGGTCTGTAAAAGGATGCTAAATATGGGTATGATTGGGTGGACCGGTGAACATGTTGATATTGATGATGAAGTGATGGAATTGCCACTCGGGTAACACCGAGATGATATCATTGGCCACTTGATGAGTGGGACTGATAAGTGTATGGCCATACCCAAATAAGTTGGTTGCTTATTTGATTAATCAGTCAACTCAAGATCAAGAAATATAATAAACAACAGAAGAGGATGACGGACACAATGCCTCTTGTTTATTCATATCGATATCGTTAGGCAAAGGACAGTATGAGATTACTACCGGGTGAGTGTCTTCTAAAGACTGCTGCATCTCTGTCTTAATTGGGGGCTGTAATGGTTTGCTAGAACCCACTTACAGTCTGTGGGCCTTGGGCCTACTGCCAACATAAAGACAGACCCATAGGATCGTGCACATAGATCAACTGAGCTGGAACTTATAGAAATTGTACATGTAATGTACATTGGAAGGAATGCGTTAATTAATTAGTTGACATTCGGTGTCAAGGTAATTAATTGACATTGGGTTGAATTTAATTTAATTAATAAGTTTACGTAATGTAATTAATTAATTTATCAATTAATTGAATTACATAAAGTAAACAATTAATTAAATAATTTTCCTAAGTAGGAAAATTAAATACATGTGTTGTATTAACTTAAGTGTGATTTAATTTTATTTAGGGGTAATTAAATTTAGCCAAATGGAATTAAATTACATAGTATATACTTTTTAATTAAAGTTTATTTATGTAATTATAATCCTAGTGGGCTTGGGTTTAATTAACCTAATTAAAACCCAACTAGACAAGGTGTCTATATAAGGGCACACTTAAGGAAGAAAAACCTAATTCAACTCTAATTAATTGCTGGAAATTTCAGCCACCAATAGCAGCCCCAAAACAGCCAAAAATCCCAGCATTAAACCTCCATTCCTTCGCGTCTTCGGCTAGCACCGGTTCCCGCTCAATAGTTGGTCATGCACTGGACTTTGGAGATCGCAGTTTCAAGAAACGATTCTGCAGCAGTCTCTAGAAGAGACGAATCCGGTGAGTTAATCTCTCTTGATTCAAATTGATTTTATTCTAATCAATGGTAATTGGACACGATAGGTGGATTCTAGGAAATTTTAAACGGTGTATTTTCTGCTGCGCCACGTTATTTTTCCAATGACGAATCCCAACAGTGGTATCAGAGCCTAGGTTTTGTCCATTAGATTGATTGGAATTGGTTCTTGAAAGCATTCTTGAAGAAAGAATGGGTTTCAAGTTTGTGATTTTAGGGTTTTTATTCAATTGGTTTTGGTTTTGATAAACCCTAGAATTTTGTTTGGGGTTTTATTTTTTTTCCCCAATTGGTTTCCATCTTAAAAATTATTGTTTTATTGATTATTTAATTTTGATGGATTTTTTTTTATGATAAAAAAAAAGAGGTATAAACTTGTTTTGCTGCAATTTGGAATCGCAAGATTCCAAATTGCAGCTGTTGCTGCTTGCCGCAGCAGGCGTTGCTGCCTGTTGCGGCATGCAGCAGCTGCTACCGCCAGGCAGCAGCTTGGCTGCTGCGTGGCAGCAATCCATTGTGGGCTGCTGCCGCGCGTGTGGTTTGGGTCCGATTTTGGATTTTGCGGGTATTTTTTTTATCCCGGACCCTAATGCAAATTAAATTAAATTTTTTAAATTAATTTGTGTTTAAATTATTTATTTTCTTGGCATGCATATTTAATTTAATTGTTTGCATATTAAATTGAATATGGACTTTGTGAAATTGGCCCAATAAACCGTGACACCGGTTAAAATTGGGAGAGCTAAATTTTAAATTTGTGACAACCCAAATTCAAGTGGGAGCAAAATTGTTAATTTTGCATTTATGGATGTTATCCATTGGGCCTTTATGGGCCTTAGTCACATTTGTTAAAATTGGCGATTTCACCCTAAGTAACTCGGCTTAACATTTATATTTATAATTTGGAATGCCATGATCATGCATCATATTGGTATGTATGTGCATGACAGGTACTTTGTTTGAAATGTTATGTTGAGTTCTATGGGCCCTAAATTATTATCGGTTGTAATTTAATTTTGGGAAATATGGCCTGCGTGCCATTTTTTTTTATTTTAATGTAATTTTAGAATAGATTTTATTTACAAAATTATTGTAATTGCATCAAGTATGGAGGAAGGCCCAAATGGAGCAAGCCCATGGTGGGAGCCCAAGAAGGATTGCAGTCCGGCCCATGAAGAATTAGATAGGATATCTAGTTTTTCATTAGGTTGTAATTAAAGGCCCATAGGATCTCATTTATTTTAAATTAAGTATGCTATTGCATTTGTCATATAATATGGATGTGTGGATCACCAAATTATTACCGCGTTTATGCATGCTAAGCCGTATCACTTAATTATAATCCGGAAATTAAAATATTGAGTCGCTTAAAAGTGCTTCCCACATTCACACCTCTTCCTCCCATTGATGCTGCAATGTGCGCCATGCCCTAGCTGGGTATATTGTAGTATTCGGTGGGCCGTCGAGGGTTAAGATACTTGGTGTGGTTAACATGTGAATGGTGGTTTGACTCAACATGGGTAACATTAGCTCAGAGCGGGCCCTAAGCATAGATGGGTAAAGTGTCAATAATCCCATCAAACCAAGAGTCCTTCGTGGAAGGATTGGATAGGTTGTCCTACCAAACGAATCAATGGTTGGTTAGCGAGCCCTAGTTCGGCCAGTCATTGATAAGTTGTGGATCTTGGTCAATTCATCCAATTAACAACACCAACAAACAAATTAAAATCGGATTATTAATTTGAATTGGCTTAAAAGTCCTTTATTTCTAACTCAAGCAATGATTTCTTCCATGTAGATAATCCCATTTCAGTTAAGCAATTTAAATGGCTGCAACAAACAACAACTCACTCTCACTTAGGTCACTCTTGGAGAAGGAGAAGCTTTTGGGGACTAACTTCCTGGACTGGGCTAGGAACTTACAAATAGTTCTTAGACAAGAGTCTAAGGAGTATGTACTGAATGCTCCTTTACCAGTTGGCCCTCCCGCAGGTCGAGGCATCACCACGGCGATGGTGGAGCAGTACGATCGGCATGTGAGGGATGACCGAGATGTCTCGTGCCTCATGCTGGGTACCATGGCTTCTGATCTTCAGAAGCAATTCATGGACGAGCATGCTTATGAGATGATGGATCAGCTTAAAAAGATGTTCCAAGATCAGGCTCGTCAGGAACGTTACCTGACAACTAAGGCACTTTGCATGACTGTGATGGCAGCTGGGACTTCTGTTAGCACTCATGTGCTAAAGTTGAAGGGGTATATTGATACACTTGCCCGCCTCGGCTCGCCAGTTCCACAGGACTTGGCAACAGACATTATTCTCGGGTCACTTCCTGAGTCTTACAACCAGTTTATCATGAATTACCATATGCAAGGGTTGGATAAATCGGTTGTTGAGCTGCATGGCATGCTCAAGCTTGCTGAGCAGTCTCTTAAGAAGACTCCTGAAGTATTGCTGGTGAACAAGGGCAATACGCCCATTGCTAAGGGAAAGGCCAAATCTAAGGCCAAGGCTAAGGCCCAAAAGGCCAAGGCTAAGGGCAAAAAGGTGGTGGCCCAACCTAAAGCAAGGGTTGCCTCTCTTGATGATGTTTGCCATGAGTGTCATGAGAAGGGGCACTGGAAGAGCTCATGTCCAAAGCTAAGGGAGCAACTGAAGGGCAAAACTGCTGCTTCAGGTATTTATGTTGTTGAGATTAATCTGGCTATTTCTACATCTTGGGTCTTGGACACTGGATGTGGATCTCACATTTGTTCAAATGTGCAGGGTCTAAGAAATAGGAGATTATTAGGATCTGGAGAAGTAGATCTTCAAGTCGGAAATGGTGCTCGGGTTCAGGCCATGGAGATCGGAGATTATTTCTCGGAGATGCCTAGTGGACTTGTTTTGGAACTAAGAAACTGTTATTTTGTACCTGTGATGCGGAGGAATATTATTTCCGTTTCTTTGTTGGATATTTCTGGTTTTGTATTTAATATTGGACATGGTAGAATTTCTATGCAATGTGGCAATATTATTTATAGAACAGCATTTCTTGAAAATGGCTTATATATCCTTGATCTAAAACGTGAAAGTTCAATCTATAACATAAATACTAAAAGGATTAAACAAAATGAAATTAATCCTACTTACATCTGGCATTGTCGACTTGGCCATATAAATGAGAAGCGCATAGCTAGGCTTCACTCTAGTGGAGTGCTAGGGTCATTTGACATCCAGCCTTATGACACATGTGAATCTTGTTTGAGAGGCAAGATGACAAAGGCGCCTTTTAGCAAGACTGCTGAAAGGGCCTCAGAGCTATTGGAGCTAATACATTCCGATGTATGTGGCCCAATGAGCACTAGTGCTAGATCTGGTTTTCTATACTTCGTCACCTTCACGGATGACTTCAGCAGATACGGTTACGTGTATCTGATGAAGCATAAGTCTGAGACTCTCCAAAGGTTCAAGGACTTTAAGAATGAAGTAGAAAACCAACTTCGCAAGAAAATAAAAGCACTTCGGTCTGACCGAGGGGGTGAATATTTGAGCCAAGAGTTTGACTCGGTTTTGAGAGAGTGTGGGATTGTATCCTAACTCACTCCTCCTGGTACACCCCAGTGGAATGGAGTGTCAGAGAGGAGGAATAGGACCTTACTTGACATGGTCCGCTCGATGATGAGTCATGCTACACTCCCTATCTCCTTTTGGGGATATGCTTTAGAGACAGCTGCTTACATTCTTAATAATACACCAAGCAAGGCAGTTAAGGGAACACCATATGAACTATGGAAAGGCCGAAAGCCCAATGTTTCCTTCTTGAAGATTTGGGGCTGTGATGCACATGTTAAGAAATTGACAAGTGGCAAACTCGAGTCCAAATCTGTCAAGTGCCAGTTTGTGGGTTACCCTAAGGAAACTAAGGGTTATTACTTCTACGATCCGGTCGAAAACAAAGTTTTCATAGCCAGAAATGCAGTCTTCTTGGAGAAGGAATTCCTTTCCAAGAGAGACAGTGGGAGTAATGTTGAACTTTCAAAAGTTCAAGACTCACAAACTCCTGCAGCTACTGCTGAGGATGCTTCGGGAACCAATCTGACTACTCAAGAAATTGAGGAACCAGAAACGGTTGCACAGGACCTTAGAAGGTCTGGTAGGACATGTCATCAGCTAGAGAGGTACGGCTTTCTCGTGACTGATGATGGGGACCTTATAGTCGTTGACCAAGAGGAGCCCAAGACCTATCAGGAGGCTGTTGAAAGCCCACACTCAGATCAATGGCGCAAAGCCATGGAGGCTGAGATGCAATCTATGCACGATAACCAAGTATGGAACTTGGTAGATCCACCTCTGGGTGCTAAGGTGATAGGTTGCAAGTGGTGTTTCAAGTTAAAGGCCCTGTGTGTATAAGATGGTTAGTGGGAGTGTTTCCACCGTCCTAGTGCTGTATGTTGACGACATCCTTATCATTGGAAGTGACATACCAACACTGCAAGGGGTTAAGCAGTGGTTGAGTAGGTGCTTCGCAATGAAGGACTTAGGCGAAGCTGAGACGATCTTAGGGATCAGGATCTACAGAGATAGATCCAATCGGCTTCTAGGCCTAAGTCAGGCCACGTACATTGACAAGGTTCTAAAAGGATTCAACATGGACAAGGCGAAGAAAGGATTCTTGCCTATGCGCCATGGGTTGAAGCTGAGTAAGAAAGATGGTCCTTAAACGAAGAAGGACCGGGAGAACATGGAAAAGATCCCTTATGCATCTGCTATTGGATCTATCATGTACTCCATGTTATGTACGAGGCCTGATGTCGCATTTGCACTAAGTATGACTAGCCGGTACCAATCGGACCCCGGTGAGGAACACTGGAAGGCAGTCAAGGCAATCTTGAAGTACCTTAACCGGACTAAGGATGCTTTCTTAGTGTATAGAGGTCAAGATGAGCTGGTAGTGTCAGGTTACACTAATGCAAGCTTTGAGACCGATGAGGATGAGAACCAGTCACAGTCTGGTTATGTTTCACTCCTGAATGGCGGTGCCATTAGTTGGAGGTCCTCAAAGCAGGCCACCATTGCTGACTCTACAATGGAAGCTGAGTACATAGCTGCGTGCGAAGCTCAAAGAAAGCCGTTTGGATCAAGAAAGTCATAACTGAGTTGGGAGTAGTGCCCACTATCCTAGACCCAGTTGATGTTTTTGTGACAACAACGGGACCATCGCACAAGCTAAGGTGCCCCGGTCACACAAGAGATCCAAACATGTACTCAGAAAGTTTCACCTCATTCGGGAGATCGTGAACAAAGGTGACATATCATTGCAGAGGGTTGACACCAAGAATAATGTCACTGATCCATTGACTAAAGCGCTGCCACAGACACAGTACGACGGTCATACCAGATCTATAGGAATTAAGGCAATGCCCACTTGGAACTAGTGCAAGTGGGAGATTATTGGTGTGCCCTAGTTCTTAGGGCATTGGATTCTTGTATTTTGTATTATACATTAAGACTCATTGTATAAATACATTATTTGTGTCACATTAATAAAGGCAATTAATCTATTTCATTTATATCTTGTGCTATAATATGAGTAGAGTATCCATTGATTGATAATCATAAAACCTATCCCAGGTCTGTTCTAATCATGGGAACGAATAGAACCACAGACTTGTATATTCAATGACTGTATGGTAGTTCTTAACTAGCCATAGTACTTGTATAGTCAGTCATGAATATAGGTACATGTCGTTGACATGGGACTGGATCGATCCGCACAAGAAAGCCACATGGTTGTCACGGCATAGGTCTTTCTTGAGTAGGTCTCTTTTGTCCTCAGACTAGATTCCATTATAATATCGATATGGAATCCGATTCACTTTGACATATGCCTAACAAGTCTGTAAAAGGATGCTAAATATGGGTATGATTGGGTGGACCGGTGAACATGTTGATATTGATGATGAAGTGATGGAATTGCCACTCGGGTAACACCGAGATGATATCATTGGCCACTTGATGAGTGGGACTGATAAGTGTATGGCCATACCCAAATAAGTTGGTTGCTTATTTGATTAATCAGTCAACTCAAGATCAAGAAATATAATAAACAACAGAAGAGGATGACAGACCCATGCCTCTTGTTTATTCATATCGATATCGTTAGGCAAAGGACAGTATGAGATTACTATCGGGTGAGTGTCTTCTAAAGACTGCTGCATCTCTGTCTTAATTGGGGGCTGTAATGGTTTGCTAGAACCCACTTACAGTCTGTGGGCCTTGGGCCTACTGCCAACATAAAGACAGACCCATAGGATCGTGCACATAGATCAACTGAGCTGGAACTTATAGAAATTGTACATGTAATGTACATTGGAAGGAATGTGTTAATTAATTAGTTAACATTCAGTGTCAAGGTAATTAATTGACATTGGGTTGAATTTAATTTAATTAATAAGTTTACGTAATGTAATTAATTAATTTATCAATTAATTGAATTACATAAAGTAAACAATTAATTAAATAATTTTCCTAATTAGGAAAATTAAATATATGTGTTGTATTAACTTAAGTGTGATTTAATTTTATTTAGGGGTAATTAAATTTAGCCAAATGAAATTAAATTACATAGTATATACTTTTTAATTAAAGTTTATTTATGTAATTATAATCCTAGTGGGCTTGGGTTTAATTAACCTAATTAAAACCCAACTAGACAAGGTGTCTATATAAGGGCACACTTAAGGAAGAAAAACCTAATTCAACTCTAATTAATTACTGGAAATTTTAGCCACCAATAGCAGCCCCAAAACAGCCGAAAATCCCAGCATTAAACCTCCATTCCTTCGCGTCTTCGGCTAGCACTAGTTCCCGCTCAATAGTTGGTCGTGCACCGGACTTTGGAGATCGCAGTTTCAAGAAACGATTCTGCAGCAGTCTCTAGAAGAGACGAATCCGGTGAGTTAATCTCTCTTAATTCAAATTGATTTTATTCTAATCAATGGTAATTGGACACGATAGGTGGATTCTAGGAAATTTTAAACTGTGTATTTTCCGCTGCGCCATGTTATTTTTCTTATGACGAATCCCAACATTAAGTTGATCGATCCAGTACCATGCCCTTTTTGCATGTACCCATTAACCTAGTTGACATCCTATGTTCTATGACCGGTAAGACACTGCCATACAACCCGGCTAATGATATTCTTTAGTTTCATTCATTCCCATGATTGGAACAGACTATGGATGACTTTATGGCCATATCGTTTTCCCTATCCATAGTCTTACTGCCAAGTGCGTGACACTTGACAACATGGATATGGATATGTCCATTAGATACTCTATTTAAAATATAGCACAAGACATATAATAAATAGATTAATGCCTTTATCTATTGACACAAATTGTATAACACATAAAGTTCACATTAATGTACAAATGTATTATACAAACACAAGGACCAATGCCTCGGGACTAGGGCATTTCTAACAATGATAAACCATAACACATAAATTGCACCTGGCTATCGCCTCACACCACCCTTAAAAAGACTTGAAAATACTTTTTAGGGAAGGACTTCTGATGACACCAAGGTCAATTTAGCTTGAGGACAAGGACCAAATTAGCTGGGTTAATTAGTGAGTAATAGGTTGAATGCCATCCAGTTGTCCTCCTGCTTTGAAGGCACTAGGAAAGGACACGTTAAGCAGCTTGGATGATGGACCCAGGTGGGGACCTGATCGATCCATAAAAAGTAAGTAGCTCAAAGCAATCCCTGGCCTACACGTGGAAGGCAAAACCCTGCCTAGGTATAGTCCCATGCCACGCCTGGCCAAAAAGAAAACAATCATACATAACTGCCTTATAGTGAAATATGGAGAATTCATATAATAAAGGTGACAATCATTCGTAAAAGGTATCTTTTCATTATTTTAAGGCATAATTCCCGTTCTTGATCCTCTTCTCCTTTCCATTTCTCTGACTTTAGCATAAAAAATTCCCCCACCGGGAATAACCAGACCCTTAGTTCTTCTCATTTTGCAGAGCATTCTTAAACCATCTCAGGAGATTTTGAACCATCTGGTCACCACCAGTCAAATTTATAGAAGAAAAAAAAGCATTATAATGGCCATTTCAGAAAAATGAAAGAAAAAGGGAAATTTAAAAAAAAAAGAAAGCAATAAATAATTTTTAGAATAAGAGGGCTTAATTTCACCTATGGTATACCAACTATCGACCTCGTCATAGTTTGGTATACCAACTATCATTTTGCACATTGTAGTACCCCAACTACCAGGTGACCCGTTTTTTTACCTATGACTCCCGGTTGAGCATGCCACGTCAGCGTGTTGACTAGTGTCAAACTGAAGATGTGGGCCCCACCATAATATAAATTCCCAAAAATACCCTCAATTAAAATTGAAATTTCTTTGTTCCCTTCCTTTTTTTTCCTCTTCCTCCCATGTCTGACCGTTTCTCTCTCCTCCTCAACCACTCTCTCTCCTCACTCTCCTCACTCACTAGCATTGTCTCTCTCTCACTCATGTTGGGATTTTTCACCGGAAATTACCCGATAAAAGCAGAAGAACGCGGTGATTTCCTCAAATCCAGTCCCAAGAGTAATTGAAATGGAGATTGAAAAACTTTATTATAAATAGGAAGAGATTAATTTTCTTACCAGAAAATCTCTTTCAAGAGATGGATGAAGACTGCAGAAATCAAAGCAGATTTCCTCCTCGTTTTCGTACACGAACGCCTAACGAATGCAACCCGTGCTAGCGTCGGAAAAACGAAACAATGGAAGAGAGGAGGCTAAGAATTTCAGCTAGCTTGTGTGTTGGGTTAGGGGGGCCGAAATTATCACCCTAGGTTTTATACCTAGGGTGGCCGAATTCCCCTAGGGGAATCCAGGCCCAGCTTGGCTCCATTCCATTCTGTGCGGGCTTCCTTGTTTTAATTTGGGCCCAGTCTAATTTTAATTATTCTGGGTTAAATTAATTTCAAGCCCAATTTTAATATACCAATGTATTTAATATATTACACCAAGTAATATATTATTTACATTTAAATTAAAATTAGTTTGAACAATTAATTTAATCCATCGAATTAAAATTAAATCTACACAAAATAAAGTCATATGTAAACCTATACATACGAATATTTCCACCTAGGAAATAATCTCATAATTAATCCAATTAATTATGAAGAGCCAA
Source organism: Euphorbia tirucalli (assembly GCA_039660915.1). Lineage (NCBI taxonomy): Eukaryota > Viridiplantae > Streptophyta > Magnoliopsida > Malpighiales > Euphorbiaceae > Euphorbia > Euphorbia tirucalli. Next base: position 58,701,426 of record CM077641.1, read on the forward strand.
TTGAATATATTAATTTTATTATTATGATCAATCCAATTGATCTTTATAATATAATTAATATATATACACCTCTCTCTCCATAGTGTATACTCCAAGCATACATGTAATTCCTTAAGTCTGCATTCAGTCGTTCTATGCGTACGATCCCGTGGGCCCATCTTTATGTTGGCAGCGGGCCTTTTGCCCGCAGACTGCAGTTGGGCTCTAGCAAGCCACTGCAGCCCCCAATTAAGATGGAGATGGCAGTCTAACTGTTATCATAACCCTGTAGTTTAAACTTGTACATCCCATGTCATTGATATCGGTGTCTAACACAGAGGCATGGATTGATCACCTTCTTTTGTGTCTGACATTAACTTGATCCCGAATGTACTGAAGCTCACAAACAAGTTCCAACTTGTCTGGGTGTGGCCACACTCTTATCAGTCACATTCATCAAGAGGCCGGTGATATCTTCTCAGTGGGCTACTGAGTGACAAATCCCTTCCGCATATCCATAGCATTACCATGCTAAGTGACATACCCGAAAGCACCCATACTTGGCACCCTATTACAGGCCCTTTAGGCGTACCCCTAAGTATGCGACTTCACATGCAACACCATCATATGGTCCGGTCAAAGGATCCATACAAGTACTACACGAGAATCACTTGTGATACTATACCATGTGGATTACTCATTTAGTGGATCTATCTAGTACCATGCTCCCATGCATGTACCCATTAACTTGGTTGACATTCCATGTCGAATGACCGGTAAGACACCGCCATATAACTAGGTTAATGATAGTCTCTTGTTCCATTCATTCCTATGACTGGAACAGACTACGGATCTATTTATGATCATATCGTTTACCCTATCCATGGTCTTACTGCCAAGTGCATGACACTTGTCATCATGGATGTAGATATGTCCATTGGATACTTCATTTAATATATTGCACAAGATAAATATAATAAATGAATTGATGCCTTTATTAATAACACAAATGAGTATGATACATAAATCCAATAAATGTATAACGCAAATACAAGGACCAATGCCTCGGGACTAGGGCATTTCCAACAATCTCCCACTTGCACTAGTTCTAACTAGGCATGGGCCTAATCCCTATAGACCTAGTATGACCCTCGTGCTTGGGCTAAGCCAGCACCTTGGTCAACGGATCTGCGACATTATCCTCGGTGTCCACTCTGTGCAATGCAATGTCACCTCTCTCCGCGATCTGTCGTATGAGGTGAAACTTTCTGAGCACGTGCTTTATGTTCTTATGTGACCGGGGCTCCTTAGCTTGTGCAACAGCCCCATTGTTGTCACAGAAGATATCGATTGGGTCCTGGATAGTTGGCACTACTCCCAACTTAGTGATAAACTTCTTCATCCACACGGCTTCCTTAGCTGCATCACACCCAGCGATGTACTCAGCTTCTGTTGTAGAGTCTGCTATGGTTGGCTGCTTTGAGCTCCTCCAGTTTACAGCACCACCATTCAGCAAAAATACATACCCAGACTGCGATTGGTACTTATCCTGGTCGGTCTGGAAGCTTGCATCAGTATACCCAGTAACTGATAGCACTTCCTGACCACCATACACTAAGAAGCTATCCTTAGTCCCGTTAAGGTACTTGAGGATCACTTTGACAGCTTTCCAGTGATCCTCCCCGGGATCCTGCTGGTATCAGCTTGTTATACTCAATGCAAAGGCGACATCAGGTCTCGTACATAACATGGAGTACATAATTGATACTATAGCAGAAGCATATGGAACCAATTTCATGTTCTCCCTGTCCTCCCTTGTTTTAGGACAGTTCTTCTTACTAAGTTTCAGCCCATGGCCCATTAGCAAGAAACCTTTCTTGGCCCGGTCCATGCTGAACCTTTTTAGAACTTTGTCAATGTACGAAGCCTGACTTAGGCCCAGAAGTCGATTTGATCTATCCCTGTAGATCCTGATCCCTAGGATCATCTCAGCCTCGCCTAAGTCCTTCATTGCGAAGCACTTACTCAGCCACTGCTTTACCCCTTGCAGTGTAGGTATGTCGCTTCCAATGAGTAGGATGTCGTCTACATAAAGTACCAGGAATGTGACAATGCTCCCACTAGTCCTCTTATACACACAAGGCTCATCTTGATTCTGTATGAAGCCATATTCCTTTATGGCCTCATTGAATCTTAGATTCCAACTTCGGGTTGCTTGCTTCAGTCCATAAATGGACCTTTGAAGTTTGCATACCCTTCCCGGATACTTTGGATCGACAAAACCCTCAGGTTGTGTCATGTACACATCCTCGAGCAGCTTTCCATTAAGGAAAGCAGTTTTGACATCCATCTGCCATACCTCATAGTCATACCATGCGGCTATGGCCAGCAGAATCCTGATGGATTTGAGCATGGCTACTGGTGAGAAAGTTTCATCATAGTCTATTCTATGGACTTGTCTGAAACCTTTTGCAACCAGACGCCCTTGAAGGTATTATCAGCTTTTAGCTTATAGCACCACTTGCAACCTATTACCTTAGCACCCAGAGGTGGATCAACCAAGTTCCAAACTTGATTACCGTACATAGATTGCATTTCTGCCTCCATTGCTTTACGCCAATTTACAGACTGTGGGCTAGCCGTAGCCTCTTGGTAGGTTTTGGGTTCTTCTTCATCCCAGATGAGAAGAGTTTGATCATCAGTGACGAGGAAACCATACCTCTCCAGTTCCCGACGATCCCTACTAGACCTTCTAGGTTCTTGTGTGGCCTGGGTCGGTGCTTCCACTTGTGGAAGCTCCACCTGGGCCTCCGAGTTATCCTCTTCAGGAGCTTGTGGACCTTGAACTTCCCTGAGTTCAACATTGCTCCCACTATCTTTCTTGGAAAGGAACTCCTTTTCTAGAAAAACCCCCTTCCTTGCCACGAACACCTTGTTCTCAACGGGGTTGTAGAAGTAATACCCTTTGGTTTCCCTAGGGTAGCCCACAAACAGGCATTTATCAGTTCTGGGCTCTAGTTTGCCACTAGTCAATTTCTTGACATGTGCTTCGCATCCCCAAATCCTTAGGAAAGACACATTGGGCTCCCTGCCCGTCCATATCTGATATGGGGTCTTTTCCACTGCCTTAGTCGGAGTATTATTTAAGATGAGAGCTGTTGTCTCGAGGGCGTGTCCCCAGAAGCTAATTGGGAGAGATGCTTGACTCATCATCGAGCAGACCATGTCCAACAAGGTCCTGTCCCTCCGTTCGGACACCCCATTCCATTGTGGTGTTCAGGGAGGAGTGAGCTGTGGAACTATTCCATGCTCTCTCAAGTATGAGTTAAACTCTAGGCTCATATACTCACTGCCTCGGTCCGACTGAAGGGTTTTGATATTCCTTCATAGCTGGTTCTGTACCTCATTCCTAAATTCCTTGAACCTATCAAGGGTCTCGGACTTGTGTTTCATCAGATAAACATAGCCATATCTGCTGAAATCATCCGTGAATGTGACGAAGTACAGATGCCCACCTCTGGTCGCTGTGCTCATAGGCCCACATACATCTGAATGTATCAGGTCCAATAAGCCAGTGGCCCTTTCAGCCTTCTTGCTAAAAGGCGCCTTTGTCATCTTGCCTCGTAAACATGATTCGCATGTATCAATTGACTCCAAGTCAAATGACCCCAGGACTCCATCTTTGTGAAGTCTAGCAATGCGCTTCTCGTTTATATGGCTAAGACGACAATGCCATAGGTAGACAGGATTAAGTTCGTTAGGCTTAACCCTTTTAGTGTTTATGTTATAGATGTGATTGGTTTCATTTAAGTCCAGGATACATAGGCCATTATTTAATAGAGCATCTCCATAAAATAATCCCTCTTTAGATATAGAAATTCGACCATTAGAAATAGTGAAAATAAATCCAGAAATATCCAACATTGATACAGAGATAATATTCCTGCACATAGCAGGTACAAAGTAACAATGTTCTAAAATCAAAACCAATCCACTGGGCATCACAAGGTGATATTCGCCGATCTCTATGGCAGCAACCCTTGCTCCATTTCCGACCCGCAAGTCCACCTCTCTCGATCCCGGCAACCTTCTGTTCTTAAGTCCCTGCACATTGCAACAAATGTGAGAACCACATCCAGTATCCAATACCCAGGATGTTGAAACAATAAGGTTAACATCTATAACATAAATACCTGAAGAGGACGCACCTTGGCCCCTTCTTTGCTCTCCCATCAGCCTAGGACACGATCTCTTCCAATGGCCCGCCTGTCTACACCCGAAACAGACATCTTTAGGACCTACCTTCTGCTGGGCCTTGGGTTGGGCCTTGGCCTTCTTGGCCTTGGCCTTGGCCTTTTCCTTGGCCTTACCCTTGGCAACAGGGGGGGTCCCCTTGTTGACCAGCAGCACCGGCGAAGTCTTTTTGCTCGACTGCTCGGTGAGCTTAAGCATCCCATGCAGCTCACTGACAGTACGGTTCATCCCTTGCATATTGTAGTTCAGGATGAACTGATCATAAGAATCCGGCAAGGACGCGAGAATTGTGTCCACCGCCAACTCTTGAGAGATAGGCGATCCGAAACGGGCCAAAGTATCCAAATAGCCCTTCATCTTGAGCACGTGTGCACTCACAGATGTCCCGACCCCCATCTTACAAGAGTGGAATGCCTTATTGGTCAGGTACCTTTCCTGACGAGCTTGCTCTTGAAACATCTCATTAAGAGTTGTTATCATAGCATAGGCTTGGTGGTCCATAAACTGTTTTTGCAGTTCGGGGACCATGCAGGCCAACATAAGGCATGTCACATCCCGGTTGTCCTTGACATGCGCCTCGTATTCCTCCAGCTGGGCAGCCGGTGGATTACGTCCTTGAGGCGCAGTCGGCACAGGCCTTTCCAGTACATACTCTTTTGACTCTTGTCTTAGAACTATCCTTAAGTTCCTAGACCAGTCTAAAAAGTTAGGACCGAAAAGCTTGTCCTTTTCAAGAATGGATCGCAGTGATAAGGTATTAGTGTTTTCCATTTGAGTGTTTCTACACAAAAAAACATTTAGAGTGTTAATAAAAGGCTTTACTTTGTTGTTCCCATATAAAATTAATAATGAATCAAGTTATTAATTTAAACCGAGTTGTTGGGCTCATGGGCCGAGATCCATATTTCATTAAGATATAGCCAAACGAGGGTTTGGTACAACTACACCTTAACTATTTAGGTAGGAACGCCGTCCAATCCCAACCTAGGGACTCTCGGTTTGATGGGCTTGTTGGCACGTACCCATCTGTGCTTAGGGCCAGGAGAATCCTACTACCCACACTAAGTCAAAACCTCCATCCAAGTGTTAGAGTATCCCATACTCTAACCCAATACAAAGTGACAATACTCCAGTGTATCCTGCGAGGGCATGGTCTACAACTGGCCTATTCCCACCTCGATTCGGTTTTGAATGAGGGAAGCACTTTTAAGCGACTTAGTAATTCCATTTGGTTATTAGATTCAATTATAATGGCTTACATACATAAAGCGGGTGAAATGGCTATTGGAACATACATTCATACATGCAAATGAATATAAAACATAATTAAATAAAAGTAAAATGGACTGCTATGGGCCTATATTATATCCTAATATTATTCTAGTAAACCTATACTAGAAATGAATATCAGGTGGGCCTCCATCTTTTCCTTCTGGGCTTGCACCTCCATTTGGGCTTGCACCTCCACTTGGGCTCACCACTCCATGGGCTTCTTCTTTTACAATTTTATAATATATGAATAAAATAAAATTACATTAAAAAAAGAAAAACGACACGCAGGCCGTATTTAACCAAAAAAAAAAAAATATAACCCATCTTGTAAAAGGCCCAATATCATCCAACCATACAAACATTTAATTACACATATGCATCCAATACATACAATTCAAAAGCATGTTATAATGCATGATTTAAGCTCATTTCAATTATGTCCAAGCCATTATATTAGAAATCGCCAATTTTGGCCCACCATGGTTCTAACCCTTAACGGGCTTTGGGCCTCCAGCCCAGGTAGTCCAACTGCTCCCACTGGAATTGGAAAACCATGGGTCCAATTTAGCCGTCCAAGTAATTGTGCCAAAATTACCCGAACCAATTTCCATTAACCATATTAATTTCCAAAATTAATATCACAAGAACAAAAATAAAATTCATTCAAGAAACTATACGCATTTAAATTACATAAATTTAAACACACGAATTTTAAAACCAATTAAAATTTCAAAACTGGGCCCCGGGCCCAAAAACCCGCCAAATCCAAAAACAGGGCCTGGTCCGCTGCTGCCGCCAGCAGCGGGCGGCAGCGGCAGCAGCCACTTGCGCGGCTGCTGCTGCTGGTGCAGCATCAGGCAGCGGCTGCCGCCATGCCTCCCACAGCGTGCGGTGGCGATTCCGCCACCGGTAGCTCCGTACCCCGGGAGGCAAATTTTTTTTTTTTATATAAAAACCAGAAATAAAAAAAATCTCCATCCATCATCCAAAGTAATTCACCAAGAATTCCAATAATACACAATAAAATTAAACTAATATAAACCTATATGCAAATTTAATTTTCATTGTATAAAAACGTATGGGAAAAATCATAAACCCATACCAAGAACCCCAATAAAATTCACCAATTTCAAAAAAAAGGGATTCAACCAATTTTATCAATTTCCACGGTTCAAAAGCCCGCTCTGATACCACTGTTGGGATTTTTCACTGGAAATCACCCGATAAAAGCGGAAGAACGCGGTGATTTCCTCAAATTCGGTCCCAGGAGCAATTGAAATGGAGATTGAAAAACTTTATTATAAATAGGAAGAGATTAATTTTCTTACCAGAAAATCTCTTTCAAAAGATGGATGAAGACAGCAGAAATCAAAGCAGATTTCCTCCTCGTTTTCGTACACGAACGCCTAACGAATGCAACCCGTGCTAGCGTTGGAAAAACGAAACAATGGAAGAGAGGAGGCTAAGAATTTCAGCTAGCTTGTGTGTTGGGTTAGGGGGGCCGCAATTATCACCCTAGGTTTTATACCTCAGCTTGGCTCCATTCCATTCTGTGCGGGCTTCCTTGTTTTAATTTGGGCCCAGTCTAATTTTAATTATTCTGGTTTAAATTAATTTCAAGCCCAATTTTAATATACCAATGTATTTAATATATTACACCAAGTAATATATTATTTACATTTAAATTAAAATTAGTTTGAACAATTAATTTAATCCATCGAATTAAAATTAAATCTACATAAAATAAAGTCATATGTAAACCTATACATATGAATATTTCCACCTAGGAAATAATCTCATAATTAATCCAATTAATTATGAAGAGCCAATTGAATATATTAATTTTATTATTATGATCAATCCAATTGATCTTTATAATATAATTAATATATATACACCTCTCTCTCCATAGTGTATACTCCAAGCATACATGTAATTCCTTAAGTCTGCATTCAGTCGTTCTATGTGTATGATCCCGTAGGCCCATCTTTATGTTGGCAGCGGGCCTTTGGCCCGCAGACTGCAGTTGGGCTCTAGCAAGCCACTGCAGCCCCCAATTAAGATGGAGATGGCAGTCTAACTGTTATCATAACCTTGCAGTTTAAACTTGTACATCCCATGTAATTGATATCGGTGTCTAACACAGAGGCATGGATTGATCACCCTCTTTTGTGTCTGACATTATCTTGATCCCGAATGTACTGAAGCTCACAAACAAGTTCCAACTTGTCTGGGTGTGGCCACACTCTTATCAGTCACATTCATCAAGAGGCCGGTGATATCTTCTCAGTGGGCTACTGAGTGACAAATCCCTTCCGCATATCCACAGCATTACCATGCTAAGTGACATACCCGAAAGCACCCATACTTGGCACCCTATTACAGGCCCTTTAGGCGTACCCCTAAGTATGCGACTTCACATGCAACACCATCATATGGTCAGGTCAAAGGATCCATACAAGTACTACACGAGAATCACTTGTGATACTATACCATGTGGATTACTCGTTTAGTGGATCTATCCAGTACCATGCTCCCATGCATGTACCCATTAACTTGGTTGACATTCCATGTCCAATGACCGATAAGACACCGCCATACAACCAGGTTAATGATAGTCTCTTGTTCCATTCATTCCCATAACTGGAACAGACTATGGCTCTATTTATGGTCATATCGTTTACCCTATCCATGGTCTTACTGCCAAGTGCATGACACTTGTCATCATGGATATAGATATGTCCATTGGATACTTCATTTAATATATTGCACAAGATAAATATAATAAATGAATTGATGCCTTTATTAATAACACAAATGAGTATAATACATAAATCCAATAAATGTATAACGCAAATACAAGGACCAATGCCTCGGGACTAGGGCATTTCCAACACCTCACTCCTCTCCTCTCCTTATTCCCTAAAATTTCTTTCGCAAGCCCTAAAAATCGTCCTTCCTTCGAGTTACCTCTTGCGATTTTACGATTTGCACAGATAGAGCACTGTTGCTGATTTCCTCTCCTTATTTCCTCTCCTCTCCTTATTCCCCAAAATATCTTTCGCAAACCTTGAAAATCATCCTTCCTTCGACTGACCTGTTGCGATTTTGCAATTTGCAATGATAGAGCACTGTTGCGATTTTGTGATTTCCACCGATAGAGAACTGTTGCGATTTTACGATTTGTACTAATAGAGTTACCTGTTGGATGAAATCTAATAAAAAGGACTGTGATTTGTGGATAAAATCTACTTGATATACCATGCCCCATTGATCCGGGTTTAACGGGCAGCTTTGAACTTGGAAATGGATGGATTCGGCTGTAATCTTCTGTATTCATAAAAAGTGGATTGCTGTTAATCTTCTGCATTCTTTTATCCCCTCTCAATGATAAAAGAATCTTAAAAACTCTTCTTTGCTATTAATTTTGTTGCATATTTAAGAGCTTTAAATCAAATGAAATTTGGGGTCTAATGTAAGTGGATCATTTGCTGTGAAAAAGGTGACAGTTGACTCTCAATTTTTGGTGCACATTTGCTGTCATGAAGGTGATAGTTGAATCTCAATTTTTGGTGCACATTTGCTACGATAAATTCGATAGTTGGTATACCATATTGTGATAAATTCGATAGTTGGTATACCATATTGTGATAAATTCGATAGTTGGTATACCATGGGTGAAATAATTTTGACAGTTTGTATACCATAAGTGAAATCATTTTTTTGAAATTATTTTGCCACATACAATAGCACAATGTGCAAATGAATTAACATAATATTCTAAAATTGCGTAGGCAATGTGCAAATGAATTAACATAATATTCTAAAATTGATTCTAGGCAATGTGCAAATGAATTGCCACAATTTATAAGAAGTGCATTAAGAATACAACATATACAATGTTGAATATCAGCTACAGATGGGCCAATGAATGAAAAGCAAACCAAAGAAGTAAAAGAAAATAGGCAAAATTCAAGCATGGACTAGCTGCACTAGTAGCCAACAAATTGGATTTTGAAAGGGAAGATGACAAAATGATGATAACAAAAAGTTACAAACTGTACATAAAGTTACAAACCATACTTGCTAGTTTCATCCCTTCTAATCTACTGAACTACTAACAATGAAATATAAACAAGAGAAATAATTTTGTTGTTCTACAGTTTAAGCAAAATTCCGACAAAATTCCACCATATTTCTACTATATTGTCTTATTTCATCTCCACTGCTTTCTTGGTGCATTGAAAGTAGCACTTCTTGTAGTTGGCTTCCTAGCAACATTAGGGACAACATTCGGGACTTGGCTTTGAGTTGCCTGACTTGGCTGACTGGGGCCAACACTAGTGACATTGCTTCCTTGACTGCTGAATGCAGTTTGAGTAGGTTGACTAGGCACATATTGAGTAGTTCCCTTTTGAAATTGTGTAACATCAAACAAAAGTTAAGATAATTGCCATGTATTCATAATATGCCTAATTCAAAAACAATAGAATGCCATTTACTAGCAGAATAACTACCAATTAAATTCAACTACCAATTTGCCATAATTATATACCAATGTAACAGCAGGACAACTACCAAACCATATCAATTTGAACTCCTAAACCATAACAATTTGAACTCCCAATTTATATCAAATTAAACTCCCAACTCAGTGACAATTATCTATGAAGAAAAATTGAAATACTTACATCCATCATCCATCTTAATGTCTGTTCTCCTGCCCTTGCTCCTCTGGTGTTGCTTCCCATTCCTGCCATTACTTCCCCTTCCTGCCCCTGCTCCTCTAGCATTGCTTCCCCTTCCTGCCCTTGCTTCTCTGGCATTGCTTTCCCTTCCTGCCCCTGATCCTCTAGCATTGCTTCCCCTTCCTGCCCCTACTCCTCTAGCATTGCTTCCCCTTCCTACCCCTGCTCTTCTGACATTGTTGCCCCTTCCTGCCCCTCCTCCTCTGCCATTGCTTCCCCTTCCAGCATATGCACCCCTAGGACTATTTCCACGGCCTATTCCTGTCATCCTTGCACCTTCACTAGAAAATTCATTTTCCGGATCATTAGTAGTCCTCCTTCTCTTCACCTACATTAAGAAAGTAATTACAGTAAGTTTCTAATTGCCATTCCCACCAAGAATTATAAAAGCTGTAGTTAAATAACTACTTACATTTGGTGTAGTGGATCTCAGTGGTTCGGTGCACCTCCTTTTGTTATGGTCTTTGCTACCACAATTGGTGCAAGTCATGTTGACTAGTCCCCTCTTGCTTAACTTCCCTTTCCTTTTGGATTCTTCTAGTTCTTCGGGCTCTTTTCTCCTGGACTTCTTCTTCCTTCCTGTTTTAGTTTTTACTAGTGATGGATGCATAATTGGCACGACCTCTTCAGGATTAGGCCACTGATCACTCCCATTTGTTGGTTCAATAAAGAAAGCATACACCTTTCAATATGTCTCCATTGAATAACACTCGGCTAAGTAATTAGTCAGATTCTCGTTGTTCCCAATAATGGCATCAATTCCATGGTTGCACGGTATGCTTGTCAGTTGCCATCTTCTACAAGTGTAACTTTTGGCTTCCATGTCAACTGTAAATTACTCACCAAACCCTGCCACTTGCACTCTTGGACCTCTAGAATATGTTGGCTCGAAATTGAAAGAGAACTCTCTGTTCTTCTGTAGCTTCTTCATTATCTTTGGGCACCACACAGCATCATTGTTCTTCAACATATCATACTTCTTCTTCATTCTTTTCATTAACTTCACTTTAATCAGCTCATTCATTGTGATCACCCCTTTATCTCTTGCAACCAAGATGTACTTATTGAAGCACTCGCACATATTATTAAGAAGCATATCACATTGTGATATGTCAGAAAACTGAGCCCTAGACCACTATTCAAAAGGTCTTTTCCCTAACCATTTTCTTGCTTCAGAGCATTTATCTTCAATCTTCTAAAGACACTCATCCAATTTGGCTTCATACTGTGTCCTTGCTGCATTCCATAACATGTCCTTCAACTCCTTCCCCCTGAGCAAAGTTCTAAAATTTGTGTACATGTGTCGTACACAAAATCTGTGTTCCGCTGATGGGAATAAGGTCTCAACTGCATTTATCAGTCCCTGATATGCAAACACATAAATCCACATAAGCAACCATACAACACTAGATAATTAATCTTTTGTACATGCTATTGTAATAGTTATAAGTTAAAAATAATGCAGCTTAATCATTAAGTATTGGAACAATGTACCTTTTGTCTATCTGACATAAAAGTCCAATTTTTGTTGCTGTCAATCCCCAAATCTTCTGCTAGCAGTTGAAAGAACCAAGTCCATGTCTTTGTGCTTTCTGTTTTAGTCATTCCCCATGCAGTTGGGAAAATGCAGTCATTTGCCAACAGCAAACAATAGTTGCCCTCCATATAAGCCTTCAAGCCAGCAGCCATCTAATCCAATGAAAGGTCTGCATCCTGCTTTGAATGCTGATTTTAAAGCATTTAGGCAGACATACAGCCCAACAAACCTTCCATCTTTGAATATACCTGTAACAGTGCTGCTTGGATTCGATCTCAGTAACTCAGCTCTATACCTACAAATACATAGAATACAATTAATTAAAACACAAGACAATGCACTTCAGTCAAATAGTACAATGCAATTAATAATAACACAGTAAACTCTTACAATGCAATTAAAGATAAATGTATAAAAGAGTTTACCTATAAATGTTTGCATATTGTGTTCTTTCATCCCTGTTAATCTTTTCAAGTGCTAAACACTTAGCAAAATATGCCTTCATTCTCCCAATCTTTAGCTCTTTTTGCCTACTGATTTCGTCAATTAAAGCACTTATCTTCCAGTCAGGATCACTCCTAAAAGCCTCCAAATATCTTTTTGCAATCCACTTGTATGTCATATGGAAGTTGCGGTGCACCTTCGAACATAACACCTCCATGGACATTTTTCCCCATCATCTTGTTTTGATTTGCATACTGCCGTGACCTTTTTTTTGTATTGGTTGGAAACCAAATCTGAAATCTGTTATTGATGCCATGATTTCTGCATGCTTCTTTAAACTCCACTGCATTATTGAATAGCATACCAATTCTGAACTGAGGGTTTTCTAAATCCCTTTGTGCATTAAACTCCAGAAATCTAACACTTACTTCATTCTCGGAGTCTGAGCTTACATCTGTGTGAAGTGCATCAGAATCTTCATATTCAGATGAACCTTCCTGTACCTCAAATCTCATACCTGTTTCATAACCAGTATTCCCCATGTTTTCACTAGGTCTCTGTCTGGTAATTGGATTCGATGTCCTAGCTTCATCAATTCCATTCATTAAATCTTCATCACCATCTTCAAAAACATAATCAGGATCAACAAAATCCTCTTCATCCAATTGTTTTTCACCTTCAGCATTCTCACTATCACCCATCTCAGTTTCTACACTATTGTTATCCACATTGCTATCATTAATTGGGGTGCTACAACCACCAATCTCATGATCCCTAATTTCTTCATTAACAGTAGAAAAGTCATTAACAGTTGTAAAAAATGCATCTACAACATCACTTGTAGGATTATCTAAAAAATCAGCTTAAACTCCTCTATTAGAACCAAAATTTACACCACTGTCTACATGTACATCACCTACATTTACATCACCAACACTTACATCAACATTTAAATCACCAACATCAATATTCAGCCTTGAGCTACTCCCTCTCTCCCTTGTGTTATATTCAAGAAATTTGATTCCTCTTGTCCCCCCTACATTAATTTCCTTTTACCCTTCCTATCAGTAGCTATAACCAGTGGATTTTCCTCTAGAATTTCTTCAATTAAAACACTGCTATGCCCTCTAGGTTTTAGTTTATGCAGTAGATCATCCACTTCTTTTGGATCTATAACCTTAACATAAAGATCGATTTCTCCACAATCAACCCCAACCAAAGCCATCCTATAAACATCTATATCATTGCCTAAGTAATTTAAATATCCCTGAATTGGCTTATCCCATGGTTTCCAAAGATATTGGACAGTTCCATTAATCTCTAAACTTTGCTAAACTAATTTGTCAATTGTACATAAGGCCAACCCTTCATCCCAATTACAACCTTCCCATATGTACACATCACCATTTATATAACTGTCCCCTTTATATCGCCCATCATACCTAATTATAATATCAAAGTAGCCCTTTTCCAGATCTGCATTTATTGACAATGATAGTACTCAAAATTTAATTTCAAGTATAATTGCATACTATTATTATGAAAACACAGATTGGCACAGATCAAGAAACTAATCAACAAAGATTAATACAAATCTAATTAGATTAAACAAAAAAGATTTATACAAATCAACAAATTGCATAATCCAATCTAATATCCAATCAATTACAAATCTAATATCACAATCCCCAATGACACATTTTCTGATGTAATAAAAAAATCAATTACAATTGCAAAAATGTGGTATAATGTGGCTAAGTATTACAGACAACACAACACCAATTAAAAACAACACCAATTCTACCAAATATTTAATTCAGTACCATCACTATCCAACAACCATTTAAAAATATAATAATTGCAAAAATAAAGAGCAAACAAAGAGAAGTCAGACTTACATGGGCCATAAGCCATCCCAGCCATTGATCACAGTTGGTTCTGGTCCAAAAACTCCAAAAGGTATCAACTTTTTCAATTGGGTCCACTGCATTCACAAACCCGAAATATTCCATCACTGTTAGGTCTATTATTATATACATAAAAACCAAAAATTTTAGGCATTTTTTCCTACTATTTATGCAGCAACACAGGCTCAGAAAAAACCACATAAATGCAATAATAGAGAGTGAGAGAAAGAATGAAGTTTATAGACAGATAATATCAAAGCAACAACAGACAGTGAGAGAAAGAATGAAGTTTATAGAGAGAGAATATCAAAGCAACAGCAGAGACAGAAATCGCAAAGCCTCCACTCACCCATTCAAATACTATGCTTGAAGAACAAGAGCACGATCACTGCTCTATCGGTGATTCACGAAATCAGAAGGACGATTTTTAGGGTTTGCAAAAGAAATTTTTGGGAAAAAGGAGACGAAATCAAATCGAAAATGAGTGAGTGAGAGAGAGATGAGGCCGGCTGGTAAAAAAGAGAGAGTGGTTGGGTAAGAGAGAGAAAATGTCAGACATTGGGAAGAGGGAAACAAAATGGAGGGAGAAGCAGTTTCAATTTTAATGGAGGGTATTTTTGGGAATTTATATTATGGTGGGGCCCACATCTTTAGTTTGACACTAGTCAACACGCTGACGTGGCGTGCTCAACCGGGAGTCATAGGTAAAAAAACCACAATAGGAGGTCAACTGGTAGTTGGGGTACTACAATGTGCAAAATGATAGTTGGTATACCAAACTGTGATGAGGTCAATAGTTGGTATACCATAGGTGAAATTAAGCTGAATAAGAGCAACAGATTGATAGCTATCATCTTTTACCTCTTTGCTATAATTAATCTAGAAAATCTGCCATGGACCCACTATAAAGAAAACAAGTTTCTTCGGTTTTTATTCCCATGATAATTAAATTAATATTTTCAGTTTTTACCAAGTCCGAACCAAATTGAATCGATTTGGTTCATTTTAGATTGACCGAACTGAAATGTATTTTAGACTAAAAAAGTATTATTTTACGAATTGATTCTTTTGGTTCGATTTGAACCAAACTGGTCGATGCTTACCCCTAGAAAACCATTAACAAAATAGGTATATAAAAGTATTAAGGTAGAAACACAAGATATAACCAAAAGTAAGGGCAATCTTCAATAACATACTTTGTGGCTTCGCTTATTTTCAAAACGAGAACTCTGGAATTTTTTTATCAAAACGGAGACAATGGTTTTAAAAGTTAGCACAAAAAAAAAAGGATCACTAACATTTTTCTGTTAAAAATGATGATATGGTAGAGAGTATTTTTGTCTTTTTAGTATTTCAATAATTTACCCATATTTTAAAAAAATTTTACATCAAGATTTGAAAATTTTCAATTCAATTTTAATTTTTTCGTGATTTTTTAAAATTTATTATCATTATTTAATTAAGAAAAGTCTTCATGCTTTTCGAAAATTTTTAAACTTTATCGCTAAAGTCTATTGTATTTTTATTAACCAACATGAAAAATTTCATTTCAAAATAAAAACAAATACCCCTGCGATCTCATGATTTAATTTTAGTCATCATTTTTTTTTCCTAACTTTTAAAACTACTGTTCCTGTTTAAAAAAAAATCTACAGTTCTTTTTTTGAAAATAAGAGAAACTACGGGGTATTTTTTGAATTTTACCCTAAAAGTAATTCAAAATAATGAGATATATATACAAACAACACTAAATATAATTAAAATAATACAAAAAAAAAATGCAAGTTTGGATAGTTAAAAGACTATATATATATATATATATATATATATTAACAGATAAATTACACATATGTCAAAAAGACGTATTATATATGTATTGAACATGTATCATCTCTTATTTGAAAAATGTACTAATACCACGTTTTGGTATTTTGGGAAAAAACCATTAACAAAATAGGTATGAGGAGAATTAATTTGTTTTTGGCATTTGCAATATTTTAGGGTAAATTACAAAAAAAACCCTGTGGTTTCATTTTTTTACAAATAAAGGACTGTGGTTTTTTTTTGTTTAAAAAAGAGGATTGTGTTATAAAATGTTAACAAAAAAAAGACAATTAAAATTAAATCATGACATTACGTAGGATATTCTTGTTCATTTTGAACTCAAAATTTTCAAGTTGGTTAATAAAAATACAATACACATGAATGATAAATTTTGAAAATTTTTGAAACGCGCAAATATTTTTATAAATTAAATAATGATAATAGATTTAAAAAAAAATCATAACAAATTGAAAAATTTTTGAAAAATATTCAAATTTTGATGTAAATTTCTTAAATAATATACATAAATTTTTGGTATGTTAAATGACTAAAAATACTATCCGCTATATCATCATTTTTAACGGAAAAATGTTGGTTATCCTTTTTTTGTTAACATTTTAAAACACAATCCTCTTTTTTAAACAAAAAAACCCACAATCCTTTATTTGTAAAAAAGTGAAATCACAGTGTTTTTTTTTTTTTTTTTTTAATTTGCCCTATATTTTATTCTTGATTCATTGCAATTAACATTTCGCCCACGTGCAAATGTAATGCCATTTAAATTATAACCACAATTTGTATATAATTAAAAAAATATCATACTTGCACGTATTAGACCAAATATGGTCAATTGCATAGAAACCAAATGTCCCAAATCAAAATGAGTGGACTAAAAATGTATATTTTGAATAGGTGAGGGTGCAAAATGTCTTCCTAAGATTAGATTATTATATTTTTTTAAATGCAATGGATGACACCACAGAAGGAATTCCGTGGCGTGACGCTGTAACATAGAAAAGGAGCGGGAGGATGGATGAATTATGAAAGCGAAATCTGTTAGCCACCTCTCCTGCCTCTCAATATAATGAGTCAACGATCAAACAATGACTGAAAATTATGGCTTCTACTTTCCATCTCTTCTCCTTTTCACTTCTTCTCCTGTTTGCTTCTCCTTCAATTTCACAATCCAATCAGGTTTTTTCTGCTACATTTTCAGTTCAATCTTCTATTTATTTCAGTTCCTTTCTCACTAATCAGTGACTCATTTTAGGTTATTTTTCACTTAAATTTGGCGTTGACTTTCTGTTTTCATGATGATGAAAGTGTAATAAAGAAAGTATGTGATACTAGAAAGGAATTCACTTAATCAAAATGTGTTTCTGTTTGTTTATTGATGTTGATTTTGCAGTTCTGTGAAGATGGGACTGGATATGGCCAAGTTGGATGTGGAATTCCATCATCATCGAAGATCTTGATTAAGGGCGGAACTGTTGTGAATGCTCACCATCAGGAGTTAGCTGATGTTTATGTGGAGGATGGAATCATTGTTGCCGTGCAGCCTGATCTAAAGGTCTATTATTGATTTTATTTTATGTGGAGGACGTCCTGTTTAATTAAAGTAGGGTTTGTTTATAGTTTGCCTTCGCTCTTGATGTGTTGTGGAGGGGCTTTTCATTGAAGGACTAAAACATTATTTCTCGAATCATGCCTGAGTTCTAGCTACTTATCTCTGGAGCAAATCTTCTTTTGTGGACTTCAAACCTCACTTTGTTCATGGACATAATTCAGTGCAAATTATAATTCAACAATAAGCCCATAAACAGAAGAGTCATCGCTGTGCATTTTGGTAGTTTACTAGAAATTGGTTGTATTTTCATGCTTTCAACTCAAAGTGAGACTCTATCTTGTTAGATAGGGGAATGAATTGGAGAACCATAATCAGGGAGTAGCTATTAAATGTTCATTCATACCACACTTTGGTCAGTTTAACAAAATTGAATATCAATTTGTTTCATACTTCATTTGATCTTGGATGAGGTTTTCCAAAAACTCCAAGCATAAGAAGAAACAAAGGACGCTACAGAATGATAATATGAATTAGTAAAGGAAATGAATTAGATATGTGGGTTTGGTCTATTAGCTTGAGTTAGTGACAGGAGATAGATTATGGGATGGTATATAGATAGGTCTAGGGGTGAGAAGGAAGGAAGCTTTTAGAATTTTATTGGTTTTGGGTGTTTTAGCTCTTTTCTTGGAGGAGGGGAGTGATCCCTGGTGCGCTGCTTCTGCATGCCATTTTAATTGCTTTTGTTTGTCTTTCATATATTTTCATGCATTGTTTTGAGTCATTCACTGACTTGAACTAATAATAATCAATTCTTCTTTTCTACGTCCATTTGCTTCTTTTGTCTGTGTGTTTGGAGGTGAGTTTCTAACAAAAGATCAATAAAACACTAAATAACCTTTTTGTTTTACTTGCATGCCAACCTTTTTATAGTGCTATTAATTGTAATGCTTCATTTCCCATTATCATGAGTAAGATCCTGTATTACTTCAGAGAAAATAAAAAAAAGAAATTTTTTTGTAACTGTTCTTTAACAGTAACTAAGCAAATCTGCAATCTTGGTTTGATTATTTTACTGTTTCTTTTTGTAGATTTGCTCATATATTTGTTTCTACTTGTCTAGATTAGATAATAGTCTGCTTTCACAGATCAAGAATTTAAAAACTTGGATTCTACCATGCACTCTGTATCTCTCTCTTCAAAATTCTCTGTCGTCAATCTTCTTGGTTGGTTACAGCCTTACAGGATTTCTCATCCAAATATTTCCTGATATACCTTCGCAATTGCTCTGCGATTGAACTAATTCTTCCCTATCAAATGTTGAGTGTTGAACATGTTAACACAAAGATTCTGACTCCCTTTCTTAACCACCGACAGAACTCTCGAAAGCATTTCACTTGAAGTAAAATTCAAGCTATAATTATTCCTTCTTTATACCTCCAGGAAAGCCAGCTAGATTGGTGACAGAAATTTGACTGATTGTTACATTTGAAATACTTTTTTCTGGCTAGGTATATTTCATTAACAATTTAACAGACAACTGATAACTTTCAAATGCAGATAAAAATTGAAAACTAAGCTTGCCTAACTTGCCAGAAGGTCTAACTTTTGGGACACTAGTTTTATACTTCTCACAGTTAAAGTTTGTAGCCACTAATGTCTATAAAATTTGTAGATGACTTTGTGTGCGTATGCTGATGGATTTAGATTGCTATTGTAATTGCAAATATGTGATGGTAATGGAGCTGTTGTAGCTATTACGTGAACATAATGTCAACTTATTCTTGCTATCAAATTCTTTTTTATATTACTAGGAAAAGGCAAAATATTAATTGATGGTAGAGGAATTCCCTAAAAGTATTGATATGCGAAAATAAATACACCGAGTCATTAATTTACTGTTATCATTATTACTAGGAGGTGGACATGTAAAATTTTTTATTAAGTGTTTTTCCTGCTGTCTATTTTACAGTTCTTTTCTTCCTTATTACAGTTGGTATTTACTTTCTTGTTTCCATTCTTTTTGCTCTCTTTGCATTGAATCTTTTGGCTGCCATTTGCAGGTTGGTGATGATGTTAACGTGATTGATGCCACTGGAAAGTTTGTCATGCCAGGTATATTATGGCTGATTATTCTGCTGCTTTTGACTTTTCTGTGAGAAGGATCAAAATGAATATAAGGATTCTTTTTTCAACTTTGGAAGTAATTCAAAAATTCTTGTTCAGCGCAATTTACTTGGTATACCTTGGGCTATATTATTTCAGTGTATAACTAAAATAATCTGTTCTTTTTGCTCTGTAATTAACAGGAGGAATTGATCCCCATACACATCTAGCCATGGAGTTTATGGGTACCGATACTGTGGATGACTTCTTCAGCGGCCAGGCTGCAGCTTTGGCCGGTGGAACAACTATGCATATTGACTTTGTTATTCCAGTCAATGGCAGTTTAATGGCAGGTTTTGAAGCCTATGAAAAAAAGGCCAAGAATTCTTGCATGGATTATGGTTTCCATATGGCTATCACCAAATGGGATGAAGTTGTTTCTAGGGAAATGGAAATTATGGTGAAGGAGAAAGGTAATTATTTTGAAATTTGATTATAGATCATCTGCATTTTTGTAGATATAGTCTATTCTTTCTCTCTCTCTCTCTCTCTCTCTATGTGTGTGTGTGTGTGTGTGTGCATGTGTTTGTGTCATTAATTTGTTTATACATTTGGAATTTGTAGGTATCAACTCTTTCAAGTTTTTTATGGCATACAAAGGTTCCCTTATGATCAGTGATGAGCTTTTTTTAGAAGGCTTGAAGAGGTGTAAGTCGCTTGGTGCCCTAGCAATGGTTCATGCGGAAAATGGAGATGGCGTATCTGAAGGGCAGAAAAGAATGATTGAACTTGGCATTACAGGTCCAGAAGGGCATGCTCTTTCGAGGCCTTCAATGGTAGACCTCAAACTATATTTTCTAATTATGCTTTCAGGCCTTTTGGATTCACATTCTGTTTCATCAGAGTTGTTGCAAACAAACTGGATCTTGATAGTTCTTTAGTTCTGATTGGTTCATGTACCTGTTCGTCCTGGGATGCCCACCCACAGAAATAATGGGCTTGGATATGTATTTCTTTCCTTAGGGCCTGCTTGAACCAAACCTGAATAAGCCTGATTGGAAGTTGGGTGGGTTTGGAAGATAGTTTGATTTAGGCTTGAACTACTTAAATATTTAACATAATTTTTTTTTTTTTTTGGCCTTGGCTCGTACAAATTTTGGGCTCAGATAATCAGACCAAAACAGGATCTAGCATAGGTGTGCCATGGTGGTCGGGAGTTGGGCTAGGCCACCCTGCATTTTGAATAGGTCTCGGCACTAGAAAATTATTCTTTATTCTCACTGGATTCATGTGGAGCTTCGCTTAACAGTGCCAATAGTAGGATGGTATTTAATTCATACCTTCAGTTGAACCAGTTCCTTTTTCTCATCTACTAGCAAATGAGTGTTATTTCAGTGAGAATTTTTTTTTTTTTTTGCAAGCTGGATGAAATAAACCGGA